>CM070536.1:3643967-4957754 GCA_036346415.1 Raddia guianensis | reverse complement strand
CCTCTCCGCTTTGCTGCCGCCTCCGCGCCTCTCCTCCGCCGCCCGACCTCCTCCGCGCCGCCTCGCCGCCGCCAATGGCTCCGTCCCCTTCCTCTTTCGCCCGTCCTGGCCCCGCTTCCCCCGCCATCGCTTCGCCCAAGCCTCGCCTCAAATCCACCCGTTTCGGCCAGCTTACCTACAAGGATGTCGTCGCCAGATCTGGTACCCCCAATGGTCTCTCGGTCCGGTTCGCCTCACCACCGGCTGCTCCTCAGTCTTCAAGGCGCGGACCCGGGAGGGATTCGCCTTCTGCAGCCGTCAACTCCGCCGATTTGGACAAGATGGCGAAGTCACTCCAGGCAGTTGCTGGTGCTTTGAAGGCTGGCGATTCGTCGCCTCGTCCCCGACAGAAGAGAGAGCCCGAGCGCATTCAACCAGCAGAAGAAGAAAGGGCGGGTTGGTGTGCTGTTAAGCCAAAGCATTGGTGGCGTCAAATCTCACCGCGTGCTCGACGCCTCTGCCCCCCACCTTCCAACCGCGTTGAACTTACTGCTCTGGCCATCGGGAGGAAGGAGATGATCCGACGCTGCTACAGGTGCCTCTCTACCTCTCACTTGCGTGCAGAGTGCCAGGATCCCGTTAAATGCCGAGCCTGCTTCCGTTCCGGCCACATCGCTGCCCACTGTCGCCGCCCCAAGTCTCCACCAGCCACCAAACCTCTCCGCCTCGTTGCGTCTCAGATCTCCCCCGCCCCACCGACCAGCTTGGGTGAGCCGGAGAACCGCCCGGCAGAGTGGGCGAGCTGCGTCCTCTACGACAACCTCCTTGATTCGCGATGGTGGCGGCTTCCTCCACTGGCTACGGCCTCCTTCCGAGGCAACCAATGACCGAGCCCTCGGCGGCCGACGACCGTCCCACTTCGGCCATGGGGCGGCGGATTGCTGCTACTCCAACGTCCATGTCTCCAACCACGCCCCGGAGGACTTCCTCGTTCGCTTCGACACCCAGGAGCAGCGTGATCGAGCCGTTGGCCGTGGCCGCGTCTGCCATGCCAACTTCGACATCCTCTTCAGATCGTGGGCGCCGCGGTTCACCTCCTCGCCAGCGCCCATCCGCCACAGAGTCCGCCTCTGCCTGGAAGGGGTACCGATGCATGCGTGGTGCCCCCACGTCGTCGAGAGCATCATCGGCCCGGCATGCGTGCTCCAGTGCGTGGAGGAGGAGTCCTCGCGCCTCCTCAACACCGCCACCCTAAACGTCTGGGCATGGACGGCCAATCCGAATACCATCCCCAAGACTCACCGCCTCTCCATCGCGCGTCCCACGTCAAACGGCGGCGACGAAGGCTCAGCAGCCTTGCGTCCCATGGAGTTCTGCTTGGCCCTCGTCATCATCCACCTTGATGTGTTGGAGACGTCGGAAGATCATCATCACCAAGCCAGCTATGGCGGCCGAATGCGCGTCGCCAAGTTCGAATGGAAGCTGGGCCAAGTCGATGAGCCGCCCCGTCGTTTCTACCGCCGGGAACGCTCACCTTCTCCACCGCGTCATCGCCGCCACCATGACCGTGATCACCGGCAGGGCGACCGCGACAGCCGACGCCATCAGTTGCGTCCCTATTCTCGTCGCCAAGACAACACGCTGGCGACTCGCACGACGTCCAGGGGGCGTGACCACCACCATGAAAGGGACGATTCAGGCCACCGGTTTCATCATCATGGGACCTCCTTACGAAGATATCGAGCCCAAGCTCAAGTCTCACATCGTCTTCCCGAGGTGGCTCCTCTCTTCCGGTCGACCTCCTGACTCAAGCTTCGTCCTCTTTATCTGAGCCTGCCATTCAGCGCTCAACCAGGCTAGCGGATGGCCTTCGGGGAGACGATGGTGCTGTAGAGTCGGACCCTACCTCACCGACATTGAGCCCAACGCGTGCGACCGCCTCTCTCCCGGTGGAGCGGTTTCGTTCATGATCGCCAGCAATGGCCGCAAAAGCTTCGGCGATCGATCAGAACGATTCTTGCCGATGGTCTCCTCGACCCGCCTCTTCATGAAGGCCGCTTGCCGTGCGGGGACGGGGCATCTGGGCGATGTTCTGCATCACGCCTTCGCCGGGTCCAAATCCTCAGAAGAGGCACCCTTTCTCCCCCAATGGACAATGTCGCCTCCAGCGGGGTGTTCCCCCAGCGCCCTCCATCGCTGCTTGCAACCCCGGCAATGGACAACCAGGACAACCAGACTGACACACGGCTAAATGAGTTCTTGCAATCAGTCACAGCACCTGCTCCTCGGCCCGTGTTGCAGGTTTATGTCAGACGTCGCCTCAAGATCAACAACCGCCCAGTTCGTCGCAGCAAGCGCCTCGCCGCCGAGAACGTCACCAAGACCACGGTGGAGACTCGTGCACGCGAGCGCATTGCTCAGGCCATGGCACCATGGGCGCCGGCGTCCTCTTCACGTGACCTCTCCACCATCCTGGCGCGGCCGCTCCCAGAAGCGGCGGCTCTGGCCATGGCAGCGCTGGCTAACCTCACCATTGGGCGCGCCGGCCGTCGACTTCAAGCCACGGCTCGAGCTTCGGTCTCTAGCGCCTAGTCGTCGCTTTGCTTGTGCCTTATGAAGATTGACCACTTTTGTTCGTGGATCGCCTGGGTGTGGTACGCGCCCGCAAGTGTATTGGTCAAATGCCCTCTCAAGCGTGCCGCCCCACCTTTGTATGTGGCGCCCTTACCCCCGTCGGATACATCAAGATTACGCCATGGGCTCCCCCGGCTGTCTCCTACTGATTGATGAATAGATCGGATCGGCTGCGTTTGCTTAATTGGAACGTTAGAGGGCTCAACTCCGGCGCGCATCGAAGCGTCCTAAAAAACCTTGTCGTTAACTCGGGGGCAAACATTGTGTGCCTGCAAGAAACTAAACTTGATCTTTGGGACACCAGCTTGGCCATGGATCATGAGGCCAAGCTTTCGCGGACCCGGTTTCCTTTGTGCATCGCCCTGCTGTGGACACGCGAGGGGGCATCCTTCTAGCAGTCAAGGGCTCAGAATTCTCCATCTCAGATACATCCATCGATGAGTTCTCTCTCTCAGCGAAAATTACTGCGTGTTCAGACCCGTTTGAGTGGTGGATCACCGTGGTGTACGGTCCTCAAGACCGTGTGCATAAGCTAGCCTTCCTTGATGGCCTCATAAATGTTGTGGGGCACCTAGAAACACCTTGGCTGCTAATCGGCGACTTCAACCTAATCATGCAACCAAAAGATAAGAACAACTCCAATGTGGACCTGGGCTTGTTGGACGCTTTCAGAACCACGATACACAGCCTTCGTCTTAAGGAACTTCGGCTTTTGGGCCGTCGTTTCACTTGGAGCAATGAGCGAGCCAACCCAACGCTTACCAGGATTGATAGGGCCTTCTGTTCCACGTCTTGGGAACTCGCCTTCTCGGACTCCATCCTCCTTGGTCTCCCGTCTTTAAGTTCAGACCATGCCCCCCTTCTGATCAGGGCCACCCCCAAGCTCCCAGTTTGTCGTATCTTTAGATTTGAGAACTTTTGGACTACTTTGGAGGGCTTCTCAACCACAGTCCAAAGCGCGTGGGATCGACCTTTAACCTGCGCCGATCCCTTCAAAAGATTGCACATCAAGTTGGAGCGTACGGCGAAGGCCCTCTCCTCTTGGGCCCGCACAAAGATCCCTTCCGTCCGACTCCAAATAGCAATCGTCAGCGAGTTGATTTTGTTGTTTGACAAGGCCCAAGAATATCGTGTGCTGATGGACTTGGAAAGGGAGCTCAGGTCGGCCCTAAAGGCTAGGATTCCTGGCCTGGCAACCATTGAAAAAATCCGCATCAAGCAGCGTGCGCGTCTCTCGTGGCTCCGGTTAGGGGATGCAAATACTAAATTCTTCCATCTAAGGGCATCCAGCAGGAGGAAAAAGAACCTCATTTACTCTCTTGACACACCTTCTGGGCCGGCTATTGAGCATCATCAGATGGAGCAGGAATGCTCCCGCTACTTCGGGGATCACCTAGCTTCCTCCACCCCGAGGACTATCACTCTAGCTTGGGACAATCTAGTCCATCCAAGACCAGACCTCTTGGAGCTCGAAGCCCCTTTCACGGAGGAGGAGATCTATGCGACCATTAGGTCTATGCCGGTAGATAAAGCCCCAGGGCCGGATGGATTCAACGGTACCTTTTACCGTACTTGTTGGCAAATCATCAAAGATGACTTGATTGCAGCGGCGGCGTGGTTTGCGAGTGGACACTCAACACATTTCTCTCTGTTGAACTCGGCCAATATCATCCTTATCCCTAAGAAGCGGGATGCGAGGGACCTCGTGGATTATAGGCCTATCAGTCTCATCCATAGTGTTGGCAAAATCTTCTCCAAGCTTCTCGCCAATAGGTTGGCGGTCAAGCTAGATCACCTTGTGGCCCCAGTTCAGAGCGCCTTCATAAAGAAGAGATGCATCCAGGACAACTTCCTTCGTACCCAATCCAACATCCTCAAACTTCAGCGACAGAAAAGCCCGGCGCTATTCCTTAAGCTTGATTTTGCCAAGGCATTTGACTCGGTCCAGTGGAGTTACCTCCTCGAGCTGCTTCAGGCTAAGGGGTTCGGCAACTGCTGGAGGAACTGGATTTCTACTCTCCTGGGATCGTCCTCTTCAGCAGTTATTCTCAATGGGATCAGAGGCCCTGGTTTCCTTCATGAAAGGGGGCTCAGGCAAGGCGACCCCCTGTCCCCTATGCTTTTCATCTTGGCCATGGACCCGCTGCACAAGCTCTTTAGTCTTGCGGATGAGAATAACATCCTGGCACCGGTTGGAAACCCCCCTATTCGGGAGCGTATCTCCTCTTTCTCGATGATGCGCCATCTTCATCCAACCATCTAAGCGAATCTTGACTCCACAATCGGTTTGTTGGACACTTTTGGGCAAGATCGGCATCAACTTGAACAAGACCAAGTGCTCGGTCTACCCAATCCGCGCGAGGGATCGACTTGGATGCCACCCTTGCATCCTTTATCGGCCGGACAGCTTGTTCCTTGCACTTACTTAGGGTTGCCTTTGCGCTTCGAAGCTTCGCAAGATCCATTTCATGCCCTTCGGACAAGATCGCGGGCGTCTTGCCCTTGGCGTGGAAAGTTTTTTCAAAGGTGGACGCCTAGTCCTTGTTCAAGCGGTCCTTTCGCCATCCCGACATATCTCATGGCCTCCATCCTCTTCCCAAATGGGTAATCGAAAGATTGACCAATTCGACGGTCCTTCCTATGGACCGTAATCAACAGGCCAATGGTGGTCAGTGCTTGGTGAATTGGGAGGCTGTGTGCAGACCCAAAGATCTAGGGGGACTGGGCATTCTGGACCTTCATCGTTTTGGTCGAGCACTCCGTCTCCGCTGGCTTTGGAATAATTGGCGTTCCGATGGCACTTCGAGCTCCTCAGATGCTATCTCGTTCACTGCGGCAGACCTTGCCCTTTTCAGAGCCTCCACCCGGGTTGTTGTTGGTAATGGTGAGCATTTCAGTTTCTGGAAAGACGCCTGGCTCGATGGACTCTCACCTCAGGAGGTTGCCCCCAATTTGTTTGCCATTGCAACGCACAAAGAGAGAACACTCTGCGATGGTCTCTGAATCATAATTGATCCAATCGGTGGCGAAATGACCACGGAGGAGCAGCTCCTTCAATACGCCACCCTTTGGGAAAAAATCGCTCGATCCTCGCCTCTCTCGAGATAGCCTCGATGAGTTACTTTGGACCTCACACCCAACGGGTCCTACACAACCAAGTCGACTTATCAGTCCAATTTGTTGGCGCTAGGAGGTCGGCAAGGCGACACTTGTTTGGAAGGCCTCACGCGAGCCCAAATGTAAACTCTTCGCGTGGACTCTTAGCCATGGAGGTCTCAACACGGCGGATGTGCTCGCCAAAAAGGGGTGGCCTGCCCAACAATTGTGTTGTCTATGCAACCTAGCGGTGGAAACGCAGGATCATCTCTTCAAGGAATGCACCTACACCGTGGAAGTTTGGAACCTCTCCTTTGCGCCGCTTTTGACCCCGGCGGTCGCATTGTGGGATTGGTGGGACCGTATGCATTCCAGGCTTACCCCAAAGCCTCGTAAGGAGCTAAATGGGAAGATGATCTATACACTTTGGAACATTTGGAAGGAACGCAACCGTCGTATTTTTCACCAAACTTCACAACCACCGACGCTTACGGCACAAGACGCAGCCGCTGACTTCTTGCTGTGGCGTTCATCGCCAATAGATCCAGGCTAGATTAGGGCAGAGGGCCCCCGCCCCTCCCCCACCACTTGTAATTATGACCATCTTTTTTCTATCTATTAATGGATCGGCAGAACTCCCGCCCCTTTTCCCTCAAAAAAAAACATTTCGGTCTCTCATTGGGAAGGTACTGCCTTGATCTAGAGACTTGGACAGAGTGCACTGTGTCTCCATGAATACAGTTATGAATGATTAATCCGAGTTTGAGCTTAAAGAAATGATAAACCAGGGTGTGATATGGCCTGTGTTTCTTGAAACATAAGGATTGTGAACTTCACATTTCGTTTTTTTATGGTTCATGCCGTAAGGCTGTATGTAAGCTCAGAGGGGGAAAGGATAAACCCCAAAATCTAAATTGATCCTTAAAAAAGTTATGATATTGGACAGAATGCGGCTATTAAATTAATCGAACTTTGAAACCTTACAGCAGCTCACTTAAACCTATGAAGATCACTATCACCAACAAATTGAATATAGTTGTAGCCCATTGAAGACTCTTCAGTGTGATACTACGTCCTATAGTAGCTAGCATTCTGGGTAAGGCAAGTAGATACTTATATTAAAAAAAACAAATGGGATGTGACCGATGTTTCTTGATAATAAAGGCATGATAATGACATTCATCATAGTTTTCTAATAGGTCGAAAGAAATTAAACCACAAGAAGCAACTGGAATTACAATAATCTAAGCCATTATAATTCAGCATCACGATAATCGACGTTGTAAATCTTTCCTTTTCTCTCCAATTAATGTGGAATTTTCTAATATTTTAGGATTAGCATGGTGGCTCCGTTTAACTCTATTTTGTATATTTAAGTAGATGATGATGATGATGATAATAATAATAATAATAATAATAATAATAATAATAATAATAATAATAATAATAATAATAATAGAATCATTGATTTTAAGCCGAATCAGGTCTCCTTGAAAAGATAATAATAATAATAGAATCATTGATTTTTCGCCGAATCAGGTCTCCTTGAAACTGGGCCGTGTGTCAGTGAACCAATTCACAAAGCAATGGCAAGGAGTTGGGGAGTCAAATTCATGATTGGAGGGGACCATGAAGACACTTGTCCTTGCACATCACTACCACATGCCCAATTTCAAAAGCAAGTGTTGCCACCAAACTGAAATAAAGGGGAGCATTAGTTATGTGGTGCTAGGGGGCCTCCTGTGCACTTTTAACTGGAAACGAAAAGAAAGGAGATTTGGGCATGGAAATACATATAGTACATTTCTGTTGTACATGTAGGTTGCACTTCGTTTTTTGGAGATGTCAGCATCCTCCCCTATGCACTTGCTCAAGGAGCATCTGATGATCAGCTGAGAGGTTTGGGAGGTTCAGAAGGGAAAGAGGGTTTAGGTCTACCAACTGGTGGTTAGCAGACTAATACATCTTAACAGATGCAATCACCTACTCCGAGTGATCGGCCTCCTAGCAATCAAGACCTCCCAGAGAATCACCTAAATATGGCAAGTTAGGAGCTTTTCAGGTAAAAACACACCAAGAAAGCCAGCGAGTTAGAAAACCGAAATAGACCTACTTTTCTATGCACTTAGCGAACTAACTGAGCAGCTCAACAAATACATGCCGCAAATGCAAGGTCACCCAAAATGACAAGAATCTGTACATTTCTAAAGAAGCGTAAAAAACGAGAGTTTGTGAGCTAATTTGTTTTTATGCCGCTATCAATAGATAAAATGAGCTAATTTATTTACTGATTAGAATTATCTGATTGTTTGGTAAAACAATAATGTACACGTTATCTTGTTTTAATGTTGATGGCTGAGATAGAGCGTCAGTTGATCACAAGAAACTGCAAGCTTTGCCTTCAGTCTCAGCCGTCCAGTTTCCTGTTGCCTGGGCGTGCACTGCAGTCAATGACAAATTCCAATGGATCCATGAGCTGAAACCTATGCGAGAAAATGAGCAAGAGAAAGATAGAGAGGAATAAGCGAAAGGAAACAAACAAAACGGTGGTGGGGTTTCTTTAGGATTTGTAGGGAGATAGTGTTAGGCAGCCCTTATTGGTGGCAGGAGTATATTATTGCTCAGGGTCTCAGGGAAGGAGTGAGGAGTCAGAAACTCTGAACAGCTCTTGCCTAGAGGGGGAACCAAAAGAGAAAAACAACAAAAAGGATAGATACAGTTCAGTTCTTGGTATTCTAACCTCCTCTCTTCTTGATACTTCCTTTTACAATTTTTGGGATCGCCTCTCTCTCCCAGTTCTGGGTGGTTTTTGTGGTAACATAACACCAAGAACACAAGAATTCTTGGGTCTTGGCTCCTGCTTGCTGGTTTCAAAGCCAGCTCTTCTAAAGGTATGGCCTCATCTTATCAAGCTTACGTTTCTCTTTGCATCCATCAATTTGGATCTGCTTCTGTGAACAACAATTTTCTTTTGTCTTTCTTGGTGTTTGTATGAGTTCTTGCCTTCTTGGTATCACCTTCCTGCTTGTCGAGCTTTCTGTTTTCAGTTAGCTCCATATAATTGGTGGGTGCACCAACTGAAAAGATTGCTTCTTTCTGAGCTGGTTCTTGTTTGATTTGATTCCTGAATTGCTCAGGTAGTAGTGACTAGTGAGTGTTTTTAAAATCTGGCTTAGTTTCTCTGAACTTAAGTGTTGAGTTTGATATTTCTGAGTAATTTATTGCAGAAAGCCAGCCCTTTTTTCCTTTTGCAGGTACCGATTTGGACTGATGTTTTTCTCAGATCAGATGATGAGCTCATCAAATGGCTGAAAGGCTTGTATTTATCAATTATGTAGGTACTGTGAAGGCCTTGGAAATTGTGTTGCAGAAAGTGCAGTAATCTGAAGTTTATGGTCCCAGGTAGATATCTGCCTTGAATTCTGTTACTTCAGTTCTTCTTTTTTCTTTTTTTTTTTGAGAATCCGGTTTACTTTGGCTGTAATAGCTTTACTCAACCTGTAGATTTAATTCTTCACTTCTTTCCAACTTTTGGATGAATTTGCTGCTATTGTTGCCTACTGGTCTCGCCACGTTTTTTTAATTAATTTTTAGCACATTAAGTTGATGCAGGCAAATTTTTTCCCCTATTTTCTTTCTATTTTTCGTTAAAACGAACTGAATCAAGTATCAAAATATTGATGGCAATTCTTTGGATTTGACGAAGAACAACCTTTTCCTTAGAGCCAACCATGTGAAATCAACATGACATATCTAAAATCAAATTCAGCACTTGTGCAAACTGAACTCATCTTTCTGATTATACTATTAAGCAGCAGAACCGACTTGCTAACTGTTTTCGATTCTCTCTGTTTTTTTTTTCCTTTTCCCTTTTGCAGCCAGTTCGAATTTTGCATGCTAATATCGAATCATTCCAGCTATGATATTACCCTTGTGATGACGAACTCCACTACTACCTCCACTCATACTTGTAATGATCCATCAGCCAGTGTCTTCTTCCGCGTCTGAACTCTGAAGACGATGTCCACCTTCTTCCCCACGTCCACCAATCAGAGGGGCCTCGCCGCCGGCGACGCCATGTCGTTCCACCACTACCCTCCCCCGTCTAACCCCTACCAGGACTCATCAACCGGCGGCCTCGTACCCTTCCCGGCGACCATCGTGTCGCACAGCCACATTGCTCATGGCGACGATGACAGAGACGAGCCGGCGCCGGCGGCGTTCATGGGCGCGAGGGAAGTGCCGCCGGACGGCGCGGACATGGGCCTGCAGACGCAGCTGCTCATGGCGAACGGTCACGCAAGCTCGCCGGCGACGCAGCACCACCAGGGGCTCTCGCTTAGCCTTGGCACGCAGGTGCCGGTGTCTCTCTACCAGTACCGGCCGGCCGGCATGGCGGCGGTCGCTTCCTTGCTCAGCCCGAGCCAGGCCGCCATGACGGGCAGAAGCGCGCAGGCCAACCTGTACGTCCAGAACTCGAGGTATCTGAAGGCGGCGCGGGAGGTGCTGGACGAGGTGGTCAATGTCCGGGACGCCATAAAGAGGAAGGGAGACAAGAACTCCGGCGAGTGCACCAAGGTCGAAGCCGACAAGAGCGACGACAAGGTCGGCTCGATCCAGCAGGACAACGAGAATTCTCCCGCCGAGCTCTCGCCGTCGGAGAGGCAGGATATTCAGAACAAGGTGACGGCGCTGATGGCCATGCTCGATCAGGTAATTACTGTTCACCGATCTCGCTTGCGGATTTGTTAGCTTTTAGCTAGAGCTTGGCATCGATTGATCTGGGGCTGATCGGGTGAGCGGTGGTGGCAGGTTGATCGGAGGTACAGGCAGTACCAGCAGCAGATGCAGATGGTGATGTCGGCATACGACGCGGCGGCCGGCGCCGGCGCGGCGAGGCCGTACACGGCGCTGGCGCTGCAGACGATCTCCCGGCACTTCCGGTCGCTGCGGGACGCGATCGGCGAGCAGGTAGGGTCGGCGCGGCGGAGCCTCGGCGAGCAGGACGGCGGCGGCGGGCTCTCCCGGCTGCGCTACATCGACCAGCAGCTGCGGCAGCAGCGCGCCATGCAGCAGTTCGGCATGATGCAGCAGCCGCAGCACGCGTGGCGCCCCCAGCGCGGCCTCCCGGAGTCCGCCGTCTCCGTCCTCCGCGCCTGGCTCTTCGAGCACTTCCTCCACCCGTAAGCCCCAAGCACCTCTACGTGGCAACCATGTACCCCTTCCATATATGTTTCGAACATTAATTGAGACGGTCTTCTAGATACAACTTTAACAGTTTAACTACTGATTACTACTATATAGAATTTTTGGTCGGGAAATTCGAATGAATCATTGAGTGAAAAAGGAGCAAAGAATGACAAAAGACGAGACTCTACTAGTCTTCACTCTTGTGTACATAAAAAATCCATAAAGAATAAATGATTTTGGGATTGGCTTAATATTATGCTCAGTCGATTTTCTAGACCGTATCAAACACCTTCGTAGAGTATATAAAAGATCCAACAAGAACGTCTTGGTATGTGAGACAATCAATTAAGACTTATCTAAAAAACAGTTGCCCGATGATTAGTAAAAGCGGAGGATTTTTGTTAATAAAGTTTTAAAACTTTAATTTAGTATATAAGTCTAAAACAATGTTTTTGTAATACGAAGGGAGTACACAATGCATCACTGATCACTCTACTGATCACCATTTCACCATGCATGAATCCATGGCGCTGCAGGTACCCGAAAGATTCGGAGAAGCTGATGCTTGCGAGACAGACCGGCTTGTCCAGGGGACAGGTGAGGGGAGCTAGCATAGTAATGTTTCCATAAGAAAAGAAGCAATTCAAACTCCTGTGTATTAATAAGCTTCGCGCCATGGACGTACGTAGGTGTCGAACTGGTTCATCAACGCGCGCGTTCGGCTGTGGAAGCCGATGATCGAGGAGATGTACAAGGAGGAGTTCGGCGCGGAGATGGACTCCAACTCGTCGTCGGAGAACGCGGCCGGCAAGGGCAAGGACGACGCGGCGGCGGCGGCGTCTTCGGAGGACCGCGACGAGCTGCAGAGCCCGTCCAGCGCCGCCGCGAAGCACGCCGGTCGAGGCCAGCTCAGCCCGTTCAAGTCGGAGGCGACGGTCGTCACGGACGGCGCCGGCGGCGTCGGCCTGCACGGCCTCGACGTCGGCGCCGCCATGGGCGCGTACGCGACGGGGGGCCTCAGCCTGAACCACCACGGCGGCGACGCGAGGTTCGTGGCGTACGGCGACATGGCCGGCCTCGGCCTCGCCGGCGACTACGACGGCGGCAGCGTGTCGCTGACGCTGGGCCTGCAGCACTGCAACACCGCCGGCCCCGTGCCGGAGGAGCAGCAGGGCCTGCTGTACGGAGCCGCCGGCGACTTCGAGTTCATGAACGGCTCCGACGACCGGCAGCGGTTCGGTTCGTCGCAGCTGCTGCACGATTTCGTGGCGTGATCCAGTGGGGACGCGCTGGCCGGCGGCGACAGAAGCCTGGGCCGGCCGGCCGGCCGGCGCCGCCGCGGCGCATGCATGGTACATTAATTACTACATGGTCATAAGCACGTATATACTCGGGCGTGGTCAAGTACTCAAGTGAGGTAGGGTGAGAGGGGTGTATAACTGTATATGTCGTAGCTTGCTGTAATTGATTGGTATTTTTGCTAGAGAAAATTATTTTTTGCATGTCATATATTCGTAAGGGAGGCATTATTATTCAGACGTCTGCAATTTCAGCATTTATGCATGCGCATGTCACGTACATGCATGCACACCTCGCGCAAAAAAATTCCACTATCACAAAACATTTTTTCCAATAAATGGAAATGTGGAAAAACAGTAGAAATTTAGTGGAATTTTTGCGCCTACACGATTTCGCAAATTATGCGAGCACAAAATCTCTCGACGTGAAAAAAAAGAAAAAAATAAAATTTATAATAAATAGAAAACAAAAGAAATCTATAATAAACAGAAAATAAAATAAATCTATAATAGATCAGACCTTGCTCAAAAAATTCCACTATCACAAAACATTTTTTCTAGTAAATGAAAATGTGGAAAACAGAGAAATTTAGTGAAATTTTCACTAATTGAGTCCTAACTATTGGATTAATCCAGACGCACTCACGATCCAACGGACGACCGTGCGTGCACTCAAGATCGAACAGCTAACCACGGCGTCTGGCCGGCGCGCAGGTGCCTGCGAAATAGCCACGCCGTATTCATAAAGCTTTCGAATTCCATTTTTGAGCCACTGCTGACCAAATCCATTGGCGGAGGGCAAGGCCCTTCTGAGACAAATTCCATAGGTGATCGGTGAAGGCCAATGCACAAAGCGGGTTATCTATGGAACACAAAAGCTCAGGGATGTGTCCAGAATTTTAATTTCAAGAGTTCATAGATATGTCCATAATTTCGTGAGTACACAAAAGCTCAATGTTCATTCATCACACGATGGTAGCATATAACACTTGATTTCATGAGTAGATGTCCATAATTTGTTCATCACGTTTCATGAAACACAAAAGGTCAAACAAGAGCATCAATCTTTCATTTGGGCGAGCACGTGCTTATACTCATCATATATATACACACACAAGCAAACTGCAAAACGATCTTCACCAAACGATCCTACTTCTTTGTCCACTCCACCACGAATGTCCAGCATTTAGCCTAGTCAACTGCACTGTATGCAAACTATATGGTCACTTGGTCAGCATTAGACGATGCTACTCACCTGCAGACAAAATAAAGCATGGCGACATGGTGTACTCATCAGCGTGCTCAACCACTTAGCAGAAAACAAAAGGTCTAATCAGATTTAGATTCGTCACTAAGATATACCTTTTGTATAGGGTTTTGATATCTTGCTGCAATGCAGGGCTTTCAAGAAACCTGTCCTCACAGTCTGAAACATCCACTGTGGCCAGCTCAAAATCCTGGTCACTGTAAAGCTCGTTCCACTCAAACCATAGCTTAGACACGCGCTCCTTCCTAAAAGCTGTGTAGTGACCTTCCTCCTCCGGTGAACCGCCCGCGACAAGACGGTAGCAGTACACCATCTTAGTCTGCCCTAGCCTAAATGCACGCCCAATTGCCTGGCGCATTACAGAAGGGTTCTCGTGGACGTCCAAGATGACAATCCGTGATGCACCAACAAGGGAGATGCCCTCACCGCAAGCCTTGATTGAACCGAAGAAGACTTTGGCATTAGGTGAGCTGTTGAATTTTTGGACTGCTTGCTCTCGCTGGTCTTGAGTTGAGCCACCATGAATCTTGAAAGTGTGCACATCTGATTTCCATCCTTTCATTCTTGTGATCAAAATTTCCAGGAATCGCAGAGAGCGCACATACTGGCTAAACACGAGTACCTTCTCTCCCGCAGCTTCTGAAAGAGACAACAGATTGTGCACAAAGTTTGCCTTCACCCCGTCACTGATATCAATCCCGCTTATGATGGAACCAATCTTTCCATCGATATTGTTTCCATTTTTCTCACAAATGTTCTTCACATCTTCTAAGCATGGGTGAAGAGAAACAGCATTGCATTTTGAATGTTTCTCAAATTTTTTTAGTCCCGCTAGACTCTTAATAATTTCTTTCTGCTTGGAACTCAAACCCAGAAAAACAGTGAAGTCCACAAGTCCAGGTAGCTCCTCCAAAAGCTCGCCTTGGTAATAGTGGAGTACATTCGCAGTTAGCTCGCGTAGGTTCTGGATAATCATCACTCTCATTTTGTCATTTGCATCCTTCTGGAGGTTTTTTTCTACCAAATCATAGAAGTGCTGATCCGAGATGGTCTTTGATCTTGCACTCTTCCCCAACATGTCCACCTTGCTTAGCAGACGCTTCACTATTGTTCGAGATCTTTCCATCTGCAAGAATCTGGGTCGGACAAGATTCAAAATGTTGAAAACCTCTTTTACATGATTCTGAAACAAGGTTCCTGAGAGAACCACTTTTCGAGGAGTTCGGATATTTGCAAGTGAAGTGAGCAAGTCGGTTTCCTCATTTCTTGGAGTGTGGCCTTCATCTAGTACGACAAGACTTGGAACCTTTAGCAACTTCTCTCGGCACATAAGAGCTTCTGTGTCAGAAGAATAATCAGAAACTATGCTTGCAAATTGTTGGTAACCTAGTAACAATATGCTTCTGTTTTCTTCCCACAATTTCAAAACTTTGAGTTGTTCAATCCGGTTATCAGTTTTGGAGGAGTAGAAGTCATACAAAGGAATGTCCTCAACTTGCCAATGGAGAAATTCAGTTCTCCATGTTGCCAGAATGCCCTTTGGAAGAATAATCAATGGTCTTCCAGCAGGGTATTTGGCCAAGAAGCTGTGGACAAAACAAATTAGCATAAAGGTCTTTCCAGAACCTGGTGCATGTGCTAGAATACAGCCTCCAGGGTTGTTCTCATCAACCAAGTTCTTGATCAAGAAATTGAAACCTTCCACCTGGTGGGGTTTCATCTGTTGTGAATGCTGAGGGTGAATTGATAGAGAATCAGGGGCCACTTCAAGAATAGCTCCTAAAGAGTTGGCGGTTACATCCATATCACTGAAGATTCTGTGTTTCGAACGGTATGTTCTGTCCAATTGCTTGCGCTGATCCATGCAAGAAAAAATGATAAATGCAGTTTCACCAATTTGGAAAACGAAACGAAATAATTGCATTCGCTAGGAGAACACATAAAAAAATATTTGGAATTTTGCCCTTTTCTATCTTTGGGCTATTGAGGATATAATAGTTGCTGAAGAAAACTACGAATGGTTGCATCAACATTAATCAGCAATGAGGCGGTTGGCAAGAGATATTATAACTAGTTGATAAAGTGGTGCCAAATTAAATTGAAACTACCATACTTTGAAGTTTGAATATGTTCATAATTACCATATAGAATTCAAACAAAGTAAATTAAAGAAATCTAGATAAGAAATTCCATACCTTCTTCCACTGGTAATCAAAAATATGAACAATACTTTGCTGGATCAGACCACAAACACGACACACAATGCCCAAATCATCTTTCATCAAGAAATCATGAAGACATTGATACTCCTCTTCCTCAGAAATACTCTTCTCTGATGGAACAATACTATGATCGCTTTCAATGGTCTAAAAAGTAAATTAAGTTGGTGAAACCCTTGACAATAAACAAGTAATGGCAAAAATTAAACAAAGAAAATGACTAAACGAGCAATGATAAAAAAATAGCCTCATAGGATGATAATGAAGTATAATATTTCATGTGTCAAGAGCATGAAAACAGATTGGAGGCAAAGGCAAAACTTATTTCAAGAGTCAAGACAACCAGTTAGAGCATGTGCTTGACTTAAGACTTTTAAGTAGTAATATGAAAAGATGGGAGGGGTACATAACTGGTCTCTTAATTGATATGGAGACAGCATCAATTAGGAATTTTTGTGAAAATGCAGCAATAGACAAAGAAAAGGTTCTCAATTTGTAGGTTAGAACCATAACTATGAAAATGTATGGATCTTATGAATGATCACCTCAGTGTGGGTTTTCAACTGTAGGCCAGTACAATAACTATGATAATGTATGCATAAGAACCATCTCCTCAGTGTGGGCATGAAAACCATTATCAAATTAAAATAGCTAGCAAAAAAAGAAAGCTAAGCAATAAGTTAGCCTACTGTCATACAAATATTGATGACTAAATTGATAAAAAACGAAAGGAAGAGATACAGAAAGAATTGTAAAATGAGTAAACTGAATACCTTAGAACATGCCAATGCACCGACATGTCCCTCCAAAGACTTTCCATTTCCAGATCATCACCTGGGTTGTTGTTGTCACATTGATTATTATCAGTTCCATTTATTGATGACTCATTTGGTATGACTTCACAAGATAATTCATAAGAATCAATAACAGAGATGTTGCCTTCCTCTATGATTCCTTTTCTTTGAACACTTTCACCACCTTCTTCCCTACCTGCTTTCTCATGATGACTCTGACAAAATGCAAGAGAACAACACTATTGAGAGAAACAATTGCATTTATCAACCTAAGCATTGTGATTGAAAGAATGAACATTATATATTGTATTTGCACAGATTTTAATGAAAAAAGACTATCAATTTTTTGTAATAAAAAATGAGTAGGCACATCACATGACAAATATGACAAAACTAAAATCATTGTTCTTTCTATCCCAATAAAGCAAAAGCAGGAAATTCAATGTAAGAGACTTATTGTTGCAGAAATAACATATTACAAATTTCTTTAAGAGATAACATTCAACTGCTTAAGCGCAATACAACATCATAACGATACATGCATTCCTTTTAGACATACTATTGAGACTACAACGATAAAGATACTGATTAGGCAATTAGGCACAGATATGAAAATGATGAGTGATTGTCACTAATTTCTAATCAAGCAATATAGACAAAAGGATGATGAAACCATATAGATTAGCATTTCATAAAATTAATAGCCAACCATCTGCATACCTCAAAGTTTACATTGTGATGACCCTGATTGATCCGTTGTTGTGGCTCTAAAATATTATGGCCATCAAATAAAGCGATATCCTTGGGTTTGAAGCATAGTTGACAGTTAGTCAGTAATAAGCAAATTTAAGACAACATAATAATAAATCATACTAGTATAAATTTAGACAAACTTCATACTGTTAAGGCTCACATAAGCCTTTTTCAGACATGAAAATAAGAATGCACATTGACCCCTCCTATTACTCATTGCTTATCTACTTCCACTAATCCACTTTCCAGTAAAAAAAAAATGTGTATGAAATACATTAAATCATAAATGCATTGAGAAGTGGGTGTGTGCATGTTGCGTGCAAGCATAAAACGAGGGGGGGATATGGCCCTTAACACGGGTGAGATGAGCTGTTATCAAAGATAATGCCTTTGGTTGTTATCAGAGCCACCGCCAATGAGATTAGATCTCAATTTTATTTCATTGCCTAAATGACTGATAAGGGATACAATACTCCTTTTTATAGGGAGGACTAACTTAGACGTTAAGAAAAAACTCAAATCTATCTTGGACTGTAAGAAAAGACACATATCTAATCAGATCCTCTAAAAATAGCTAATAAAATTGACAAGATAATGACTCAATAATGACGTGGTCCATGGCTACAGTACCGCATGGGTTGCATTGGGCCTTCTCGTAACATGCATTAAGGATGTAGAGGCCCGGATATTTTTCCATTTTCTAAAAATGCATTAAGAAACAGAGATTTTCACAACAAATTGAACACACCTCATTATGAAAAACATTGTTGATCGCCGTGATGTCTTCTCCTTGCTTAGTTGCAAATTGTGCTTCAGCATTGCTGTTCACATTATCTAGCATTATGATTTCCTGGTGCTGGCCGGACTTCTCGAGGAGCAAACATTCTTTGATATAATTGGCATTTTGATTAGAACCAGATGAATTTTCATCACTGCAGGATTTAACTCTACCTTCATCATCAGTACCAACTAAAATAATTGCTGTGTCAGCCCCAGTATTGTCTACCTTAGCAAGTTTATGGTCTCCAACATCGTATGCATCCAGGTCAATGAAATTTTCAGGATTAAAATTGTTCACATTTTGTCCAGTGCTGTTTACTCTTGCATCTGATGACTTCAACACTGGACTGGCATAAGGCAGCTGAATAGGTACTTCTTGTAGCTTTTCTAGAGTGCTTATAAGTTCATGCCTCTTGACATTGATTTCCTCCCAATCTTTAAAGACACTCCCATACTTCAAGTGATTAAATTGCTCTGCAAACTGAATGCGGACACACCTGTTATGATCAATAATGCTTAGCTGGGATGGGGTGCTTGGTGAACTATGATGCCCATGTCCATGCTTCTGTCTTTTGCAGGTAGCAGGATACATCCTTCATAACAAAAAGAAATAATCATTCAATGAACAAGAGACAGATAGTGCATGTATGTTCAAAATAAAAATAAAATTATTGCAGCTGGTGCAAGAAGAGCTTTGAATTGTCCCCTTAACTATGGTCTATAGCAAATAAAAAAAATTTACACACCCACTCTGTACCTATTATATATACACAGTCACCTTTTACATTTGCACTCATGAACAAAATCACCATTGCCTAAAACAAAACAAACTAGCAGTGCAGTGCAACCTCAATGAGCATATCAACAATTTCATCAGAAATTATGCTAGTGTCCAATTATTTCCCGGTACATGACACCTACTCTGATTTGCATTTCATATATCACAACGGTAAACATTAAGATAGTATTTATTTTTCCTTCAGAAAAGACTACCGCAAAATTAAGGGAAAATGGATTATATGGCACTCCGAAATAATCCACACTAGGATTGCTACCCCAAAAAATGCACTCATGAATTTCTCGCTCCAATCCATTATCACTACAGTTATTCCTCGTGGAGGTCGCGTTCTCCATGAACCAGGATGATATCATGGGCAACATTGGCTTCATCGACCGCTTGGATCAGCTCCATGACGCCACAACCATCCCAATTTAACAAATGTAACGGGAGTGTGAAACTACCTGGAAACGTGGCTGCTCACAACTCTCAGAAGCATCGAACTGTATACCAAAACCTAGTGATTCGACCTTGGGGCAACAAAGAAAAAAAATCAATCTTGATGCGACTTTCTCAACTCACAGCCCAAAAAAGGGTTGTCTGACATGATTGCCTAGTCTGAATCACAGGAATATTTACATGGATCAGCCTAGAGTGCCGGCTCAAAATCCCAAACCCATGCTTTGCGCAAAACAACTGCATGTACATGGAACGCGTAAAAAGACCACCAAAAAAAATCTAGATGTAGTGCAGATGTGCAATGATGCAGGGGACAAGGAAGAAAATTACTAGAGGAGAAGAGATTTGCCTACTTTTGGCTGCCGATTTGGTGTTTTTGGCTCCGCATGGGAGACTGCAAGAGGCGCTATGTGCTCTTGAATTGGGGGAAGAGAATGGGAATCGAGAGAGTTGAGTTGTAAAATCTTTGAATTGATCGGTGGGAATTGGACGAGGGAAGGAATGAGAATTCACAACCCAACACAAAGCTACTTCACTTCTTGCCCCACTCGCTTATAATTCCCATGTCCCTTCCATTCTTCACTCATGACAAGTATGTGCAGTTTTTTCGAGAGGCTGACATGGGCCTTACGCTGCTCCTTGGGCTTTGTTGGGTTGGGCCTTGGAGACCTTGGATTTGAGCGTAGAGGTACGACTGGGAGTTTTTTTAGAAGAATATACAGGTGAGAGTTGAATCAGTGCTAGCTAAGTTAGCGCGACAGTGTGATACAATCAGTATTAGGAATGAGATGTAAAATAATTCTTTGTTGGCATTCAGTTGACACGTAACACACACATTCATACATCCATATTTGTAAAATAATTCTTTGGTGGCCCGTGCGTTTGCGGGGCTAGATTTGTTTTGGTATATAGTGTTTATCTCTAACTCATAATCTATCTCTAACATATCAAATCGGATTTAGAATTTATCTCTAATATATAATATCAAATTTAATATTTAATATGAATTTCTAATAATTTCTTTTAATCTAAGCCGCATAGATCTTTTTATTTTTTCTTTGATTAATCTATTCCGTTATAATTTGGTCCCACAGTTGATTGAACGGATAAAATAACCATATTATATCATCTTTAGTATTTAATCCGAATTTCTAAAATTCTTCTTTTAATCTAAGCCGTTATAATCCGGCCCCACAAAATCAACGGCATAGATCTTTTAATTTTTTATTGATTTATGTGAGAATTTCTTTGATTGATATTGGCCTTTATAATTTGGTCCCACTGTTGATCGAACGGCTGAAATAATTTGGATGATGTGGACGAACGTGGTGGCTTCTTTTTCCCCTCCTTTATATATATAATACTCCTAGATAGATAGATATGCAGTGTACATACATGTAAATTGTTGGTTTCCAGGGGAAAATGAACTATAAAACTCTACATCAATTTGTGTTTCAAAAGCTAGAGTATACTCCCTATGTTCTTTTTTATTTAACTTTTTAACTTTTGGACATGACTTTGACTATTCGTCTTATTAAATATTACTACTGTATTAGGAATGAGATTAAAATAATTCTTTGTGGGCATTCAGTAGACACGTAACACACACATTCATACATCCATATTTGTAATAATATATGCAGTGTACAGACATGTAAATTGTTGTTTCTAGAGGAAAATGAACTATAAAACTACATCAATTTGTGTTTCAAAAGCTAGAGTATACCTCATCTGTTCTTTTTTATTTAACGTTTTTAACTTTTGGACACGACTTTTACTATTCGTCTTATTAAATATACTATATAAATATCATTTATTTTGTTGTGATTTGTTTTATCATTAAAGTTACTTTAAGCATGACCTATATTTTTGCATGTTTGTACTAAAATTTTGAATAAGACGAATGATAAAAGACGTGCCCAAGAGTCAAATACGACAAATTTAGAAAAACGGTGGGAGTAAAAGTGTAGATACTCTTTAAAAGACTAAAAAAATCCACGATGATGAAAAGAAAACAGATATATATCTATTATATTTTTATACTAGAGGTGAAAGGAAAACAGAATAGGTTAGAAAATTTCATATAAGTAAAAAAAAAATATAGCTCCAAATTCTGAAAGTGTTAAAACTACGGCAACAATTAACGGGTGCTGTATCGAAAACAAACAAATGAATCTAGACGCGCAGATGAGAGAACAGATGACAATAATATACACTCCATTAGTTCAATATAGCATCTCAATGTTACATCAGAATCCAATCCATTAGTTCAATATAGCATCTCAATGAGTCAATGTTACATCAGAATCCAAAACATATCCTGCCTACATGACAATTCTTGCTTCATCAGAGACTACTAGTCTTGTTACATCAGTTGCTCTGCTCAGCCTTGTCCATTGGCGCGGTGGTACAGGTCGAGCCAGTTGGGGTCCATGGCCTTGTTCATGTGCATGTCCGCGAACCTTTTCTCCAGCTTGTCGCCGCCGGCGGCGAGCGCCTCCTCCCCGATTTCGAGCGCGCGGCCGATAAAGAAGTGGAGGATGGTGTCCGACCCCTTCTCCACCTCATTTCTGTACACCATCTTTAGGAACGCCCTGTACTTGGCCTCGTACGAGCCGTCGCCGACGATGGCCCAGACGTCGATCAGGCCCTTGGAATTTCGACACGCCCTCACCAGGAACGCCAGCTCCAGCTTGCAGAACGCCGTCTTGAAGTTGAGGCGCAGGGCGGCGGCGCACGTCGCCGTCGCGATGGCCACGCGGTCATGCGCCAGCGCCGCCGCATGCTCGGCCTCGAAGGACGCGACGAAGCGGAAGGCGCCCCGGTTGTGGTCGAACACGTGCGCCACCCACCGCCCGTCGGGGGCCAGGTGCACGCCGTGGAATCTTCGCGATCGCACCATCTTTCCAGGCGAGGGGGCGTCGCCGCCGGCGAGCTGTGGCCTAGGGACTGGTAATCTGCCCCCGCGCGCCGTCTGTGCGCGTGGCGACGGCAGGGGACGACCGGCTTGCCTCGCCGCCGGAACGGGGGCCACTAGAGGAGTTGTGGAGTTCGTCGGCCGTGGCATGCCGGTGCCGCCGGGGAGCGCCGGATGCATGCGCTGCACGGGCACGCCGCCGACGGGGAGGTCACGTGTGCCTTGTTGCACGGGAAGGATTGGCTTCGTTTCCGCCGGAGCAGGATGCGGCAGAGGAGTCGCAGGGCTCGCATGCCGTGGCACGCCGCCGGTGGTCGCCGCTTGCGTACGTCTCAAGGGAAATATCTGTTTCGTTGCCGGCGCACGATCTGCCAGAGGAGTAGCAGCAGGCCTCGCCGGCTGTGCCACGCCGCCGACGGGGAGCTCACGTGTGCCTTGTTGCACGGGAAGGATTGGCTTCGTTTCCACCGGAGCAGGATGCGGCTGAGGAGTCGCAGGGCTCGCATGCCGTGGCACGCCGCCGGTGGTCGCCGCTTGCGTACGTCTCAAGGGAAATATCTGTTTCGTTGCCGGCGCACGATCTGCCAGAGGAGTAGCAGCAGGCCTCGCCGGCTGTGGCACGCCGCCGACGGGGAGCTCACGTGTGCCTTGCACGGGAAGGATTGACTTCATGGCTGGAGCAGGATCAGGCCTCGCATGCGGTGGCACGCCGCCGGTGGTCGCCGCTTGCGTACGTCGTACGGGAAAGATTTGTTTCGTTGCCGGCGCACGATCCGCCAGAGCAGGAGCAGCCGCTGGTCTCGCCGACGGTGGCACGCCGCCCGTGGGCAACGGCGAGTGACGCTTCGCGGGCCTCGCGGCCGGAGCATCGGTCGGCGGCGGGCGCTTCACGGGTGGAGGCGCATGTCCAGTCGTGCAAGAACTCGTCGGAACGGCCGGCGCCATTGCTCCCTGTGCCGCTTCCTTCAGGCGCGGCGGCGCCGCCTGGCGCGCCGCCGCGTGGGCCGCCGGCGCTCCCTGGCCAACGCGGAGGGGAAGCTTTTGCGCCGCCGTAGGGTCCGTATCAACGAAAGGACTCACCTTTCTTACAGCTCCTGCAGCTTCGAACGGATCCACCACCGATCTTGCAGCCTCGGCGCCCTCCTCGATCTCCTCCATCTCAGAGACCTCGAACGGATCTCGACATGGCCCCATCTTCGATCTCGAAGCCTCGAGGACGTGAACACGGCGGGTTCTTGCTAGGGTTCTTGCGAAGTTTTGCAAATTGCAATCCACGAAATGCGTTGCGTATTTGCCCATGTGCCTCCTTATATAGATAATCGAGGCATTCTCCCGCCTCCAGGTCGAATTGATCAGACGAGTTCGAGTTCGATGCCCCGTCGGAGTAGGATTCCTAGTTCAAATAGAACTAGGACCACTCCAGGCCCAGAAGCCCAGACCGGATGCCCGACCTGGCCAACGGGCCGGCCCAGTTCGGTCCAGTTCGGCCGGACCAGCCCATTTGGCCAGCAGGCCCCACCCACCCTCTACCCCTCGCGCGGCGCGCCGGACTCCGGACTCCGGAGAGAGGCGGCGGCGGCGGCGGCGGTCTAGCACCACCTCTGGATCCCCGACCGCCCTGCGTCCGTCGCCGGCCACGCCCGCTGGCCACCCCGGCGAGTCGCCTCTCGTCACCGGTGCGCCCAACTCCGCCTCGACCATCTCCATCGGCAACACCCTTGCGGATCGACGTCCATCGATCCCCCAGCGGTAACTGCTTGCCGCTGCTCCGCCTCTCGTTGCTCTCGATGGCCTTCGCGAGCTCTGGCCCCTAGCCCCCTAGGCCGCCCCGACCATGAGGGTGAGGTGGTGGAAGTTCTAGGCGCAATGCTCGGTGGGTAGGAGCGGAGTTTGGTTGGCCGTGGTGGAGCTCCGCTGAGAGAAGGAGGGAGGGTGATTTGTTTACTACTCCGTAGTATTTGCCACTCCAACGTTTGATCATACCCTTGAATTTTTGCCATTCAGTGTGTGTGAGAAGGGACAAGTGGAAAATGCATTTGGTTCTCTGGTTGAAATGGTAGATAAGGGCATTTTGCCAAACATTATGACTTACAATTCCATTATTAAGGGTTATTGCCGGGCAGGAAATGTATTGCAGGGGCAACAATTTTTGGCAAAAGATGAGGCATGAAAAGGTCTTGCCTGATTTAGTACCATTAAATTGATTGCTGTAGTTTTCTGCAGGCATCTGGTTAAATTTTGTGAAAATGCTCCAATCGGGCAGCCGATCCTCCAAGGGAAACAGAAAGTTTCGCATAAGTGACCTTTGTGTGGTGCTTTCTTCACCAAGATCTAGGAATGTTCTGTTTTGAGGTATTCTTTTGTTTTGTGGGCACAAAGGGAATCTTGTAAATACCATGTGTTGAATTTCTCGGCTTCTTTGTTTCTTCCCCATATTTTTCTTTCTTTTATAGGAAACACTAGGGATTTTTCCTAACTTCTACAAATGGAAATGCCTTTTTTAGATAGGTCTTGGTGCATTGGTAGTAAAGTGTCTAGTCCTTGAACTTGGTGATTACAACTTCTTTTAAGATCAGCACGAGGACTCAATTTGGCAGAACTTTTGTACATTTGTTGAACACTTTATTGTCAGTCAGTTACACGTGTAGACACCACCTACTGTCATAGTTTTAAATTTTTATAGCCCTATCTACAGTTTATTTATTTGTTCCCTGTTCAGCTGACTAGTATAAATAGTGAGAGATCACTGAATCTCATTCTTGGTGGGAGATTTTGCACAAGGTTTTGTAGTGTGATAATGTCTTTGAGTCACAGGTACAGTCTCGATATCATATATTCCGTAATACCAAACTTATTGCTAGTTTATGCCTGGTGATAACTTTGTCGCATCTTTTTTCAGTCAAATCCTCTGTATAGTAACAATATTGAATCTGCTGGTGTCAAAGAAACAAAAGGATTTTAGTCCCAATCCCAAATCTAGTGCTACTGTCTTCCACATTTTGTTGGTAATTGACCGACCCTACACCTTGGATATGTTTGATAGCTCTGTTTGAGAAACTCATTCTAAATACATATATTTTAGAGCAACCAAATTGCAACACCTTCTAAGGAGTAAAAACTAGCTATTTGCACAGCAATATTGCAAAATTTATCATACAATGATTTTCAGTGACTTGATGCTCCTAAAAGACTACAAGTTAAAATCACACCTCTTGATCAGGTGCTGCTGAATAAACATCAAGCCATCAACTATAGGACTGGAGGATATCATGTGAAGCCATGAATAATCAGAACTATAAAACAAAATGTACAAATTGTCAACTATAGAACTATAAAATAAAAAGGTATCCCTACCATTCATCTGTTGCATTTAAAATATTTGTCAAAGAGCATGTCATATGTACAAATTGCAAACTTGGGACATAACCGATCCAGACCTAACTTGGTCGACCAGGACTATTCGACCAATATTCATCTACATTTCCTTTTCTTTTTTTTCTACAGTGCTAGGACGGCCTAACTTAGGCCTCCATTGATGATGCTCTAACACGATCACTTTACATGCAGTATCGCAGGGCTACCAAAACTTTTGCATAAATGAAGAATTGGAATTGACAGTGGGCTGACGAGAGTCTAGAATATGCCTCTTCAACCTTAGACGAGTAGGAAAACGAACAGCAAAGAAACAAAATGATCATTCTACATGTCTGAAATCTCATGGTGGTTGGCATGTTCCTCCTCCAGTGTTGTTCGGATCATTGGTGCAGCCAGATGCACCAGGCCTCGACGAAGTTAAGGACACTGAGTTTCCTTGCCGTGTCCACGATCTCTGTCCCAGCAATCTGGATGCAGCGATGGTGGTAGTAGTTTGGGTGCCCAAAATCAGTATGAAAACAAGAACCAGAGGCAAAACCTCTCGCCTTTGCAGCAACATAACTGACATCCTTGTATCTTCTGAGTTCTGAATTGCGGTGTTCAGGTGCTGGAAGCTGGAAGGAAGCCTTTTTATGGACGGATGCCATGCCATGCCATGCCATGGACGGATGGACCGCGTATCTGCGTGTGGTTTCCTTGAGGCACAAGCTTCTCCAATCTTGCCAATTGGACGGAGCCAGCAGGACGGGTTGTATGGAGTCGTCGTGGTGGAGTTCACACAAGGGTCCATTCAACGGTATATATTTGTCAAGTTGCATTCCCTGAAATAAAGAACAAGTCTATATTTACAACCTCCAACTATCCCAAAAAATCTACCCTACACCTCATACAAAACCGCTTATTTAATGATCCATCTATCAAAATCGAGTCATTTTGCGCTCTGAGTGGTTTAGAAAGGTACTATCTCCGTCCCAAAATAAGTGATGTTTTAGCTTTGTCCTAAGTCAAATTTTTCTATCTTTGACCGTCAATTCCTACAAATTCATATAGTTTAATACCATATAAATTATATATTATGAAAGTATTTCTCATGGTGAATCTAAAAACATAAATTTTATGGTGTTAAACTACACAAATTTTTAGCAATTAATGGTCAAAGTTAAAAATGTTTGACTTTAAAAAAAGTTAAAACATCACTTATTTTGGGACAGAGGGAGTAGCTTTGATGTGCGCCATCTGGATTTGTACAAGTCATCTATATGTTTTGTACAAGTCATCTATGTGTACGATCTAATTAGTGTTTTCTGGACTCTAAAAGATTTAGGAAATTCTTGATAATATTTTAGAGCATAAGGGTTAGCGAAACAATTAACTTTAGAGAAAATGATTCTTTAAATATCAAAACATAAATGTTTTTAGTTATTTCAACCAACATTTTAAGAATAAATTTCAAACATCTTAAACACAAAAACAATCCGAACATATTTTTCTTGGATCTTTAGGCACCAAATATTTTTGAGTTTTTTCCTAATTTTTTTTGTCTAAAAATCACTGATTAAGATAAAATCACATGGTACGTCGTCAAAAACTATCCTTTTAAACCTTAATGACCCTTTTAAACCATAAAAAATTATAAACTGACCCTTTTCTTTGCGTGCTTTCCAAGTTTCCGTGAACGGATAGAAGAAAAACCTCCTGTTCCGCTGCAAATGCAGCATGAGAAACGTCGCCAAATTCAGGGTGTTTGTCTCCGCGAAAAAAGAGAGAATTCTCGGGTTGACTCGCGCGCTCCGTCCCTGCGTCATTGGTCAAAAAAAAAAAAGCCTCAAATTGATTGGGCCAAATGGGCCCTAGAAGCACTATCCACCTGGCCCATAACGCTCTAAAGTCTAGCCCACCATCCCTCGGGCCTCCCCCTCCCGCTCTGCTGTCTTTCTCGGTCTCGTCCTCTCCTCGTTTCCCTCCTCCCTCCGAAACGAAAATTTTGGAAAGCATCCTGTACCCGCCCCTTCTCCGCTTCTCCCTCCCACATCGGCTTCTCGAGTCTCCAGCCACTCCTCTCGCGATGCATCCCGGCGGCGGCGGCGGCGGCGCGATTCGCGTGCTGAACGTGGCGGAGAAGCCGTCGGTGGCGAAGTCCGTGGCGGAGATCCTGTCGCGCGCCTCGGGCGGGATGCGGTCGCGGGAGGGCAGGTCGCGGTACAACCGCGTCTTCGAGTTCGGCTACGCCATCGGCGGCCGCGCCTGCCACATGCTCGTCACCTCCGTCACGGGGCACCTCATGGAGCTCGACTTCGACGACCGATTCCGCCGCTGGCACTCCTGCGATCCCGCCGACCTCTTCCACGCCCCCGTGCGCAAGGTCGTCCCCCAGGTTTGTCTCTCTTCACCCCCTGCTCGTGCATTTCGCCGAACAGCTGGTGCGCGCGGCACCGTGGCTTGTGAATCGTGTCCTCTCGCGTCGATTTTTATTGGCCTATGATGCTGTAGTGGTTTTGTTGCGTCTTATTGTGCACATCTATGGCGTTGGCTGCGTTCAACACATGGTGAAGTATGCCTCATGGAGATTTCGTTGAATAGTTGATGACTTGATGTGCTAATTTCGTAGAACAGTTGATGACTTGATGTGTGTGGTGTTGTGGTGTAAATTTTTTTTACCTTGATTAAATGGTTTCTTAAGCAGTTGATGGACAACTGAGCATGCTATAAAAGTGACAATGAATTCTCTGCCGGTTTTGGTCGGATGGCTGCTCTCAAGGAAGCATATCCAAGTTCCCATCAGAGCTTGTGCGATGGCATTGCCTGGCTGCAACTTGGTATTGAAGTGGGATTCATTTGCAGTTTATTACTGCTGGACACTCGTGCAGCACTAAAACTATTTCTAATCTTATATATGTGAGCGACACACTATGGGAGCTGTGGTATTTGAAGTCATTACCACAACAGGTTGGGGGAATCTTAAGGCTGAACTTGTGATTGTAGTTGCAGGCATAACAGGCTAGTTGTATAGTTGTGTACTTGCACTGAAAACAGCAAACCGACCCCCTTTGAAGAGACAATGTTCATGCCTTTTTTATGGGAAATAGGTCACAAGGAAGTAACAATTTTACATCATCATTCAACTCCCAGCCCTCCCAGAAATACTTCCATAACTAAAAGAAACACGACACATCCAGCAAAATATAGAAGCTACCTGATTCCCACCAGTCATCTGCGTATCCTCTATCCACTATAGAACTAAGTAGTCAGAGGATCCGGCCTCTTGGTTAGCGTGCACAGCAGCGCCAGCAACAATGCTTAAACTTGCTGATTGACATGAATAGTTCGTGATAACTGCTTAGTTTGTTTGCGCTTGAGATATATCCATGAGTCTTTGTTTCTTTAACCGCAGGATAAGCAGGACATAAAAAGAACATTGGAAGAGGAAGCTAGGAAGTGTCAGTGGCTTGTGCTATGGCTTGATTGTGATAGAGAGGGTGAGAATATCGCGTACGAAGTGGTTGAGATTTGCACAGGTGCCAACAGCCGCCTCAACATTTGGAGAGCTCGTTTCTCAGCTTTGATTGACAGGTATTGGTTGCTATGGCCTGTTTTCCCTCTATTGCAAACATGGCTTATCCGTCCCTTTTAATTTGTCTTTAAAAAAGAAAATCGCAGGGAAATACATGATGCCGTGCAACATCTTGGCAGACCCAACAAGCTCTTTTCTGATGCTGTGGATGCAAGACAGGTAATTTCACACTTTCAGAGCATGTCCAATGGTGCCCTAACTTAAGGTGGACTCGGCACTATTCATTAACTTTTCCTCTCTTCTATTTTATTGCTACGGTGAT
Source organism: Raddia guianensis (assembly GCA_036346415.1). NCBI lineage: Eukaryota > Viridiplantae > Streptophyta > Magnoliopsida > Poales > Poaceae > Raddia > Raddia guianensis. Next base: position 4,928,382 of record CM070536.1, on the reverse strand, counting down.
AAGTTCAAAGTTATGTACAATTAGACTTATCCTTAGTTACTTAGCATTCCAACCTTTGGATGGGTTGTTGGTCTTTCATATTCTTTCATTGCAACTATCAACCAAAACAAAATACTACTGCATTTTTAGCAAAGCTATATCCATGAAAATATTCTGCTACATGATTTGGCTAACCACTGTTGCTTTGTACTGTTGTTGGAATTGAGCAAACCTAAAAGAAGGAAAGATGCCATTATATTTTGCTCATTATTATATTCTTCTTATTATTATCAAATGAATACTTGTTTGCTTGCACCTTCTGGCCCTCTTGAAAGCCATACATATAATTGACGGTAAATTGGTTTGGGAAATCTCTGGAATTCTCTCACTCTTTCTTTTGCATATGGGTACATATATGTACATATTAGATGGGCTCTTTATTTGGGTTCTTTTACTCACACACAACCCAACACTAATATAATATTTTGTACAGGAAATTGACCTTCGTATAGGTGCCTCATTTACTAGGTTTCAGACAATGCTGCTAAGAGATGCATTTGTTCTTGATGTAACTGGGGATGACAGGAATGTAATTCTGAGCTATGGTCCTTGTCAGGTACTTCACTATAGATTATGAACAGAAATGAATGTGTGCCATTTTTCATCTCGGTGTATGATTTACTTTTTATTCCAGTTTCCAACCCTAGGATTTATCGTTGAGCGCTTCTGGGAGATACAAGCTCATGAACCTGAAGAGTTCTGGACAATAAATTGTTCTCATAATTCTGCTGAAGGGACTGCATCTTTTGGTTGGATGTAAGATGCACTCTAGATAATACCCTAGCACTTCTACTACAAAGGTCATGTAACATTTTTCTTGTTTGACAGACGTGGCCATTTGTTTGATTACCCATCTGCTGTTGTGATATATGAAATGTGTGTTGAAGAACCAATGGCGACAGTGAGCCCTACACATCTTCGCTTTATAAAATTAATTACGACAAACAACTTTAATGGCAAATCATGAGATTTTTAGTTTCATGTTGTTTCTTTCAGGTACAAAATGTCAGGAATCAGGAGAAACTAAAATACCCCCCATATCCACTAAGTACTGTGGAGCTTCAGAAACGAGCTTCGAGATACTTTAGAATGAGTTCAGAGCACACAATGAAGGTATTAGAAGTTCTGTTTATTATTTTATTTTTCATTTAACAGTTTTGCTCATTGATAATGTTGCATAGCCAATAGCCCAGCGTCCTCATGTTTTGTTTGCTGGTCTCTTGTGCTGTCCGTATCAGGTGGCTGAAGAGTTGTATCAAGCTGGATTCATTAGTTATCCCAGGACAGAGACTGATAACTTCTCTCCAAACACTGATCTACATGTCAGTTTTGAAATTTACTAGTGTGTCTTGTCCATGTTCATGCTTCTACTTTTAATGATTCTGATTATTAATTCGCATATATAGTTGTACATTTTTACGTGGTTTACATCATATCAATTTATTCTGTAAGGATTGTAAAATCATATAATTTGATCTGACAAACCGAACAAGTGGTCTATTGTAATTTTAAGTTGTTAAAACGTTGGTGGTGATAGCAACATGTTTTCCTTCTTTTTTTCTATTTTATGTGCATAACACTTGATGATCTTAATTGCATTTAATTCATGTTTTTAATTGTGTGGCATTGATGAAACACCACTAGAAAAAAATATGTAAGGAGCATACGCTATAATCTAATTCATACTTGCAATGATTATACTTTTTTTTTTTTTGCAGTTCTCCATACCTTACCATTTGCTTTCATTTGACTTAGACAATTGTACGTGAACAAGTGGCTCACCGTGATTGGGGAACATATGCTCAAAGACTTTTGGATCCTGAAGCAAGACTATGGAGAAATCCCAGCAATGGTGGTCATGATGACAAGGCACATCCTCCTATTCACCCAACAAAATTTTTGGCTCATGACTCCAGCATGTCCCCAGACCATCATGTATGTAGCAATATAACATTCCTAAATAGCATAGAAACATCAACCAGACATTACACCAGTGCTATAATACCTTTTTCGAGCCGTTATTTATGATCTACAAATCTAACAAAGTTTTGCACTGTTGTCCGGTGTCCAGAAATTGTATGAGCTTGTTGCTCGCCATTTCCTTGCTTGTTGCTCCCAACCTGCAGTTGGAGCTGAAACAACTGTGGAAATTGACATTGCCGGTGAACAGTTCAATGCATCAGGGCGTGTTGTACTTGCTGTGAGCATCCTCAAAAATCTTGCTGTAATTTTGTTTTGTTGCTTAAATTCTTTTATGTTGCATGTTCTAGAACTCATTGAAAATTAGTTCCACTGATACATTTGGGAAACAAGAGTAGGAATGTTGGATAAGGTAATCAATCATGAAGCAACTATGCGTAATGTGCACAGAGGTGATATTGTGTTAAGCTGCTTTCCTTGATGTTGAAGCTGTAATAGCAGGCTTGGGTAGTTGTTTCTAGTATGACCATGAAGCTGGGGGAAATTGATTATATACTGCTTTAATATTTATTGAAAAAAGGAAAGAAATGAGAACAAGAGCATGCAAAATAGATAACTAACACGAAATTCATGCTATATGTGTGACAAATAAGTATTGCTCACTGAACTGAGTGATTGGTACTTAGGTTGAGTGTTAGCAAACCAAGCCTAAAGCTGGTACACGGGCAAGAAAGTTTCTTTACTTTAGGAGATTGCTAGTATTTTAGGAGGATACTAGATTTATTATGCCACCATGAACTTGGTTCAATAAGTTTTCCATTCTCTTATCCATCTGGGATCTGAAAATTTTCCATCGTTGATGCAAAAATGTTATGTACTTCCTCTGCAGAAAAATTATTTGGATGTTTATCGCTTTGACTCATGGGGTGGCACATTACTTCCGACATACACCATTGGACAGCAGGTTTGCTGCATTAATACTCCATGTTTATTGTTTGATACATTTTTTGTCTTATGATACTGTAGTCTGGCAACTACAATTGTACTGTTTTTTTTTTCTGAGCACTATATGGATCAGTTCATTGGTTGATTAACATTTTTGGGGAAAAATGATTACTTCAACATTTTGAATCCTTCTAATCTAACAACATTAATCTAAACATCATTGGAACCTTGCAGTTTGTTCCGACAACTTTAACACTTGATTCTGGAGTCACTCGGCCACCACCTCTTCTTGCTGAAGCTGACCTTCTAAGCTGTATGGATAAAGTAGAGCACTTCTTGCCATCTATGCTATAGTCTTTTCCATGGGAATACCTGATGTTTTCAAAACTGCTAAGTTGTACAATTATTTGGTCATATAACTTCTATTTCCAGGCAGGAATTGGCACTGACGCAACCATGCATGATCACATAAAGAAGTTACTTGACCGTTGTTATGCAACCAAAGACGCAAATACACGATTCTCCCCAACGAATCTTGTATGTTTCAAGACACATGAAAATTCCATCTATAGTATAATTTTGTTGTTAGAATATGTTTTTGGTTACAATTAGTTGCTTTTCAGTGTGTTTGTGATGTTTTGCTTTAAAAGGTGTGTGATGTAGCATGTGGATTTTTAGCTGATGTTTGTACTCCCTCCGTTCTTTTTTGTTTGACTCTTTTCACTTTTGGACACGCCTTTGACCATTTGTCTTATTAAAAAAAAACTATGTAAATATCATTTATTTTGTTGTAATTTGTTTTATCATTAAAGGTACTTTAAGTATGATTTAATTTTTTGCCTGTTTGCACTAAATTTTTGAATAAGACGAATGGTCAAAGGCATGTCCAAAAGTCAAAAGCGTCAAACTAAAAAGAATGGAGGGAGTAATACTAGAATGGAATATGTTTGATAACCTAGAAGAAACATGCATAAAAGTCTTTGCCCACATTTTGTGAGATCTCTTTAGCTACTGTGTGTTTTTTATGACATACTCAAAACTCAAAAGAGAAAATACAAAATACATAGTTTTCTCATTTTTAGATCCTTTGTATCATGTCGTCTACATGCATACATTACCATGGCAACTCCATTGCATTTGTAAAGGAACTGCTTTTATCATAATAAGAGCTCCGTTGTTTGATGCTGAAAAGTAAGATACCTTTTTTTAAGCAAAAAAGGCTGCACCCCATGAGCCCATGAGCCCTGCCAATTCAATGAGGATGATTAGTAAGACAATTTGACACTTCTACTTATGTAACACGTGCACACTTTTCGAGTAATAGCTGAAAGTGTTCTATCCTATGTTACTGCAAAATGGCAAGTATTCTGTTGTAAATCCTTTTTTGATTTAGCTTTTGAGATTATTATCCCACAAGTACTGATGAGATGTTTTTTTGGTCAACTTTAATGAGCATGGGTTGTAATTAGCCTTTTCTCCACTGTATTAAAAGTTCTGTTCATTATGTAACTAATGACTAATGAGTGGTCTGTTTTGTGAAAATGTAGGGTGAAGCGCTGGTGATGGGTTATGATGATATGGGGTGAGTTCTTAAGCGTCTGCACTTATTGATTCTATATAGGATGTCCTATACTTGGTTGCTCAAAAGAAACTGAAGCTCGCAAATTTTAGGTACGAACTTTGGAAGCCTTATTTAAGATCCATGATGGAAGCTGATATGAAATCAGTTAGCATGGGTACAAAGAGTAAACTTGAAGTGCTTGAGAGTTGTTTGCAGCAGATGAAGGCTTGTTTTCTTGATGTAAGTTACATTTCCCTGTATGAAATCAGCTGCAATTTCATGATGAAGAGTAAACTAGAATTAGAAACAAAATTAACATCAGGCCACAGAAAAAGGAGCAACAGAAAGGTTCTTGTCATCTATTTCTTCCGATCAGAAAAGGGTGATATTTTGTACATTCAAAATCAGCAGGATGCCACTTTGTCATAGTAAATTTTATCAGTCAAAATTTTGTTATAATATTAAGAAAAACTTAGAAGATGGAAATATTTTTATGACAAAGTTCACTTGTACAACACAATATCTTGTTCAAAACTTTTTTTGTTGACTGCTTTCTTTTAACGGCTTAACTCTTTTAGTTACTGAAAGGAATACCGAATTAGCTATAGTGCTAATGAATTGCTTTGAATATATTTGTAAGATGACCAAACTGCAATTTCTGGTGCCTTACAGGCAAGGGTGAACAAAGCGAAGCTCCTTGATGCAATGGGAACTTTTTTTGATAGGTTTGATCATATGCTTTGGTTTTCTTCTTTCCTTTCCTTGGTACAAATTTCTATCTTCAATTTGTCTATTTTATCTAGGTCAAGTAGACCTATCAATGGGACACAAAATCCTATAGAAGTTGTGAGGCCATGTGGTGCATGCAACGAGTCTGAAATGGTGCTGAAGCGAAGGCCGGTAAATCATCTCCCCATGACTCCTGATTTTTCAGGGATTTGTAAGTGTCACCTTATTCTCATGCTTGAGCTTTGCTGTTCTTCTCAGAATGGTGATTTTATGGTTGGCTGTCGGAGTTTTCCTCAAGTGAGTTACATGTGATCTTTTGCTTGGTTGCCAATTTTTTTATAATGAAAATAAATAAGAAAGAACTCACTAATTTACAAAAGGACATCCTGTCATATATCTACTAGCATTATACTTGAACTTTGATGGCAATTTTGATATTGATACTCTTGTTCAATTTGCAGTGTAGAAATGTAGTTTGGCTTCCGGGATCTATTTCAGAAGCTGCTGTGACTGATCAAGTTTGTCCTATCTGTGCTCCAGGTTGTCATTTAGCTTCCGATTTGTTGATATTATGCCAGGAGCATGGCCTATTGTGTTTATGAGTAGAATACTGTATTGCTTTAATATGATAATCTATTTTTCAGGCCCTGTTTATAAGGTTCAATTTAAGTTTCACAGAAGGGACATTCCTCCAAATTTTGATGTTGATCACCTAGGTATATTATGTTAAGTTCAACTATAGCTATGTACTCATATAGTTATTTTGATGTTGATCACCTAGGTATATTATGTTAAGTTCAACTATAGCTATGTACTCATATAGTTATTCTTTTGGCACTTGTATGTATGGCCAACTCCGTTCCACTATTCCGTGAAGTATATGTTTTTTTTTTTGTCAATGTACTATTTTTATGTGATAATTTACCAGTGCTTATGGTCATTTTCTATGAGAAATATTTCCTTTACTCTGATAGGTTGCATTGGTGGATGTGATGATGTACTCAAAGAGCTCACAGAGATAAGTCGATTTGGAAGTCGTAACCAGACTACAACACCAGGTTTTGGATGCTTGTCTTTGTTATCTATTTATGCATGAGCCAACCGTTGTGCTCCTTCTCAAAAAAATAAAATGTTTTGCACTTTTGCTAATCTCCAGGGCCTAGGCTACTAATTTTTAGATAGATATCGGTTGATTTTCTCACATACGTAGATGTTTCTGTTGGATCTTTTATATAACCTATGGAGATGTTTGATCTATGTTCTACAAATCGACCGAGAGTTAAATAACTCTTAGGATGTCAAGTCAATCTAACAAAAATGTTGTACTCACCTTTTGTAGTTCTCAGTGTTCACCTAGTCGCTAGTCGCTAGTCAGTCGGTTACCTAGTGACTAGCGACTAGGCCGACTAGTCAGCTCAGAGACTAGTCGGAGACTACAATATGACCAGCAAGAAATATTAATACAAATAAGTATAAACATAAATACAGAAAATAATAAATTAATAATACAAGTCATACACTAACACACATAAGACAGCCATAGACACCACTCGTCAATCATTACAACTTGAAATTTCACGAGTCACGACTCACAAGTTACAACTTACAAATAATTAAATATCAATAAGCATAGTTCTCACTTCTGAGTGCAATGACATAGATTGATAGTCTGATACTAATAGACAGTCATAGCCATATAGTTGATAGTTCTTAGTTTCTCTCAAGTCTCAAGTCACACACAGTGTATAAGTGTATTAGACTATTTGGTGTACTAGTAACTAGTGTGTGACTGTGTACTTTCATTATTCTAGTCGGTCCGACTAACTGACTAGTCGCCGACTTGGACAGACCGACTAGCACCGACTAGTCTGATTTTGACCGACTTTGACTGACCAGTCGGTCTGACCGACTAATTTACCGATCAGGCCCTGATCAGTGCGGATTGCCACAGACTAGCGACTAGTCGCTGACTAGTCGTGCTAGTCGGCCGACTAGGCGAACACTGGTAGTTCTATACATTCATAGTATGTGCGTGTGATTGCATTCATATGCTTTAAATCTTAACAGGGTATTCCTTAAAAGATAAAATCTTTAACATGCTTGTGCTTGTATGGTTGATTTGTTGTACTTACCTTTTTTTTTTCTTCTTGTTTTGCTTGCTAAACACTATCAAAATGGCATATCAAACTATATATACTTATTTTTGTCGTGAAGTTATAGCGAGTTCTCTAGTATTATCAAGGGTCAAACGGAAAAAAGCTCTCTGAATTTAATCTCACACAAGGGTAAGGTACCCTCCTTACCCTTCCTTTGTGGGAGTTTTCTCGTAATCATTGGGGTATGATGATAATAATGATGATGATGTTGCTTGCTAAACACTCGATTGTATGTCTGTTTCATAAATGATACTCATTTTATGATCATATTACTTCACAGCAAGAGGCCAGAATCAGACACCAGGTGGTGTAAGGCAGGGGGCTTCTAGGCAGGATTTGCATACTGGTTTTCGTCCAGCAGGGCAATTAAGTAACGACCACACACCTGTTGTCAATCCCCAAGGTTTCCGATCCACCCATACCCAAAACTCAAGAAATGCAACAGGTATCAGAAACGCTCACGCCCAGCCCTATTCATGAAAGGTGGTGACTTATAGTTATTTGCATATGCAGCTGAAGTACTGTGTACTACGTGTGGAGAGCCCTGCATATCTCGAATTGCTAATACAGAGGCTAACAGGGGGAGGAAGTTCTATAAATGTCAAGATGCTTCGTGCGGTTTCTTTTCGTATGTGATACTTTTAACCCCTTTATTGTATATAATATTTTCATTATTTTGTTTTGCAGTGTGCATATGCATCCCTTACAAACTTATAGTAAAACAAAACTCCTGAGCAAATTTCGAACGAGAGGGAAAAATTATTTTACATCTTGTTTGATGCGTGTATTTATTTCACATTTTATGGTGTTAACCTTTTTGTTTTCCACGGTAAGGGATGGTGTGCTGTGCCATTGAAGTTTGGAACATTACTCATATGAGTTAACAGATTTGTTGCTGCTGGCTTGCGTCACTTTCTTTTGGCTGAGACTCTGCGATGCAGGTGGGAAGATGAGTTGGAGAATGTGGTGCCCAGAGGTCGTGGGCGTGGCGGCCGCGGTAGCAGCAGGCAAACACCAGCATCTTCATCTGCGGGGCGGAGAGGCGGTGGTCAAGGGCGAGGCAAGAGGGGCAGGGGCCGGAACACGAACGCGAACGCCGATGGCATGATGTTCGTTTCAGCAACCGGCGAGCCCGTGCACGGCTCCTGCTTCATCTGCGGGGATCCTTCACACTTTGCCAATTCTTGCCCCAACCGTGGGAGATAGCTACTACCCAATTGCTCGCACTGTTTGTACAGAAATTGGCAGCATTGGCACGGTACGTTTCATCGTTGTTAATATGCTTTATTATTACTCTATGTGTTTTGCTATATTTATTTATAATCTCTAGAATATCCGATTCAAATTATTTATTCACTGTGCTCAACAAAAATGTTTTATGTTAATGTTATACTTAGCATCACTAATGATGCTTAGTTAGTTAACTATGACTACGAGGATGCTAACTTAGCATTTTGTTTATGTAAAGAAGAGAAAATAAGACTAGAGAGATATATACTACTACTAACTTGCAACCAATCTATAGTTTATTCCAAAATGTATGTACGCTATTATATTTGGGTTCATATTAATTTTACGGAGCATGCTATGTTAGCCCATTGAAGATGTTTTCTATATATGATATTGATAGATGGTATGTCTATTTCTTATATTTAGTGGTTGACTGTATTATTGGAAATGTTTTTATAATTTTAATAAAGGTGGTCAAACTATTATTTCCAAAAAAAGTCTAAATGCATGCAGTTAATTAAATCCATTAATTAGAGGTAGCATCGGCATCTCAATGCATTTTACGCTTGAGTGTGTGTTTTTTTGTCTGCCTGGAATAATGGACTTATGGACGTGAACAAATGTAGCAAAACGAAACGAGTATTTATTATTTATTTTCATGCACGTTGCATTATAACAGGGAAAACGTGTGGCGGCGCGTGGGCCTACTGTGATGTTACTAAACCAATCTCCAGTACAACGAGAACTGTTTTTGAATATGCAACATGTGAAAATCTTTGCATATTTCTGCGGATATGTAAGCATCCGCAACAAAAACTGTAAAATTAAGTGCGCGGGGATAGAGTGTCTGTTTGGTGGAAAGAATCTTTAAGAGTAGTGTAAAGTGCATAAAAATTTTAAAGAAATTGATAAATTGTGCAGTGAATAGTGTTATAGGGTGCGTATTTAAGGCACTGATCTTTTCAGCTTAACAGCGTAACGATTTATCTATGTTTTAAAAAGGCAAATGATTTGAGTTTTTTGAGTTTGTTTTTTCGCTGTTTAAATGTGTCTCTTAACGATTTAAAAAGCAAGTCAAATGAAATAGATCCGAATATCGAGACTATCTCAAGAAGCTTTTGAAATTTATAGCCAGGCTCTAATGCAGCAACAATCATATGCGCGACACATCTGATTCATTTCTTTCCTATATCTTTTAATTAGCATTTTTGATTACCAAACCGATTTCAAAAATGGGTTATTGATATTTTTTTTGAACAAAACGAGACCACACTTGCCATATAAATTTTAAAAGTTTAAAATTTTCATTTTTGAATTTATTTATTTATGAGACTTTCTTTTGAATTTCTTATTTTCATAATTGATTTTTTGTTATTTTGATTTTCTAGAATTTTTTTTAAAATGTTTCATCTCTCTTTTGAATTTTTCCATGCCATTCTCTTCTTAGTGCAGTCAACCAAACAACATCGCTAGGGATGGCAATCAGGTCGGGTCCATCCGGGTCCAGGTGGTTCAGACCCAGACTCGAGACCCGAGAGATGTATCCAGACCCGGACCCGATTTCATTCTCGGGTCTGAACATGGACCTAGACCAGGACCCGTCGGGTACCCAGGACCCGAAACAGCCAATAGCAACTAGCAACTAGCAACAGCCAATTCAATTATTCCGGTGCCAGTCAATATTCCAATAGCAACTAGCAAGAAACTAGCAATTAGGAGATCGATCTACTAGGAAGGCAAATGAACGGGGAAAAGAAGAGACGGGCTCCGGCCAATGAATCGACGGGTGCCGCCCAGGGAAGAGACGGGCTCTGGTTGAGTCTTGGGTGGCAGCGGCGATGGGCTGGTTGCGGGCGCCGCCAGATCGTCGCGACGTCGGCGCGGGCTGGTTGCGGGCGTCGCCGCGCCGGGCGGTTGGGGGTGGGCGCCGTCGCGCCGGATGCCGTTGTCGGGCGGTTGGGAGTGGCCGCGTCTGGATGTAGGTGGGGGTTAGGGGCGGCGACGGCTGGATGGGGGTGGGGGTTAGCGGCGGCTGGGGCCTGGATGGGGGTGGGTTTAGGGACGGCGGCGGCTGGGGCCTGGGTGGTGGGGAGTGAGGAACTGGATTTAGGGTTGCTATTGGAAGGGGTGACCGGGTGAGTCTTATATGTACATTAGTAGATGGCCCACATGTCAGTCTGATTTCGGGTACCCATTGGGTACCCATGGGTCTAAAATGAGACCCGGACTTGGACTCGGACCCAAAATCTAATATCCATGGGTCTCATATGGGACTCGGACCCAGACCCATGGGTATTTTTGCCATCCCTAAACATCGCTACGCAGTCTGTACAATACCATACACCTAACCAAACAGCAATTATTTGCATCATTCCAGCCTGGCTCCAACCAGCCTAACTCAGTGCATACAGCTTGATTCAACTGAGAAGACAACCAAACAGCCTATTAGTCATTTTAGTTGTTTAACCGTTCAGATCAGATTAAAAGAACATGACCTAATACTCCACGTGGAGATGCTTTAATGCTTGGAAAATCACAATCTTTTATTTGTGAGAATGAACGATGTGGCACAAGCTACTATTATAAAAAAACAACCAGCGCATAATATCATATCAAATCACTTGGACAATTCATCGCTGACCGCCTACTCGGAAGACGACATGAGAGGGAGAAGGGTCTTCCAGCTGTTTAGATTCTTCAAGATCTAAGTTGTAAAATTTGGTTTTGGTAGGGGTCGGTTTGTACTTGGAAGATCTTTCAGGAATAAACAAGTAGCTCTTTCTCAGGAGTTCTTATATTTATTTTTTGAGGAAAAGGAGTTCTTATATTTATGAATGGAGTATGTACTAGTTGCTTAAGTAAATAGTGAATATTTGCTGATAATAAGTGCTATTTCAATTTTTAACTCAGAACCTGCACCGAGAATTTCATGACACGTATGCCGGGGAGGGATCATCATGTGGGGGGAGAGGCACTTGCTCGAACGTCAAGTTGTTAAAAACAGTTGCAATTTGCAAACCGAACGCTTTCATGAGTTGATGGAATGATGGTACCTTCGAAATGTCCCCACAGGGAGCCGCGCCGCACGTACGCATCCTTCCTTGTAAAGTTCTTCCAACAGTTGCATCCTCATTGCTCCTGAGGAGTTCTATCATCCATCGAAAATCTTTGGTCAAAAGTTTAGCGGAAAAAATGGATCGTGTTACCACTCTTTCCACTGCCCTATTACCATCGAGTCACTATTTTGGACAGGTCTCTTTCTTGACGTTGGACTAGAGCATTCGGTGCACTTATGTTTATCCACTTCATTGTGCCTCACGATCACTATCATTTTGCATCAAACTATTTGCTTAGTATACGTTTAAGCTTAGGGCATTTTGATCCCTTGTTGGACCTTGCCTGATCAGCAAGGGGTTTTTATATATATGAGCTAAAACATTTGTTTCTCTTATGTGGTTGACCTGTGTTGGACAAGAACATTTGTAGACGCTGTACCGGTTGTGTGAAGCCTCATGGAGCAATGTGCAAGCTAGCGAGTGAGAGCCCCTTACGAGGAACACGGTTTTAAACCATGGGCATGTATTTCTTTTCAAATGCCTCTTTTTTTCCCTAACTATTATAGGTGCTCGCAACCCAATTTATAGGCAAATTTTGCTTACAGTTATGGATGAACAAAATTTCCCTTGCAAACCTAAGGGCTCTATGGTATCTTTGATGAAATGACCATGAGCCCCCTTTTTTATTCTCTTTAGTGTGACAAACAAGCTATTCCGTATTAACAATGTGAGGATGAGGACTAGAATGCACTCCCACTGTCTTGATAAAGTAGGGTTACAAGGGGCTAAAATTGTCCCCTAGGAGAAGCATCCAATGATGCATATCTTGACATATAACAAGCTCCATTGTATGGTTTGTCCCCCATATTTCTTGGCTCCCATGTTGAACTCCTTTCTTTGGGCACACATTGGCATTGCTCCGTGTTGACGTTTCTCAAACCGCCTTTGCTCTACTCGTGAAGAAAGCCTTCAGTGAAGCAAGTGTCGCCAAGCAAAGGGAGGACACAGTTGTCTCGCCACACTAGGGCTAGATGCCAACGTTCTCCGCATTGGTGCCGTTGAGTCCACCCTCATTTTTGCCTTGTGGAAACCTTTGGCGAAGTAGATTTCTGCAATGGTTGTTGCTCTGCCCAATCTCACTTCCGTGCGATCCTAGCTAGCTTTCTCCGCTATTGCTCATCATGTTGCGGGGGATGGGTGCGAGTATCCCCCACAACAACTAAGTAAACTAGTTTTCCCTAGAGGTCAAGAGAGTCGATACTATGTAAAGAGAGGCAAAGAGTTGAAAAAAAAAGTAAAATCATCTTTTTTATTTAAAAACAAATTTCACTCATTTTTTTCCAGCTTCTTTATAAATTGGGAAATAAAAAAATTAATTCAAGATTTATTTTTTTCCATAGTTTGTTATAGAATGGACATTATAAAAAAATCACATTTTGAATTTTGGGAAAAAGGTTTATCTTTTGTAAAATCTAAATTAGCCCCCAAAAAATTCACTCAAGTTTTTTGCTTAAAATTGATATTTTACGAAAAACCAAATTTTAGATGGAATTATCAAATCTTTGGTAAAAATTAATTTTCCAATAAACACTAAAAAGAATTGCAAATATCCAATAGAATGTTGAATCTGTTTTCAAAATCATAGAAAGGGGTAAGGTAGGAGGGAAACCAAATACTCTCTCTAGTCACAAAAAGAAGTCGTCATTGACTTTTGGACATGCCTTTGACCATTCGTCTTATTCAAAAAATTATATAAATATTTTTTTATGATTTGGTTTATTATTAAATGTATTTTAAGTATTATTTATATTTTTACATATTTGAACTAAATTTGTTAATAAGACGAATGGTCAAAGGCATGTCCAAAAGTCAACGTCGACTTCTTTTTATGATCGGAGGTAGTAGCATTTTTCCATTGTTTTGCCTCATGGTTATCCTGTGTGACAAGGTGTCAAAATAAACCAAACATGCCAAATGCTTGGTAATGGGCTTTCAGTACGTACGTTGGGAACAAGGTAAATACCAATTCCGTTATAACACCGGGGATAAACACCCATCTTCCAATAAAAACACTTACAAAGTTTAGAATACATAAAAAATATATTTACAAGGGTCTCTTTACATTTTTTTTTTGAGGGAAAAGGGGCGGGAGTTTCGCCGATCCATTAATAGATAGAAAAAAGATGGTCATAATTACAAGTGGTTGGGGAGGGGCGGGGGCCCTCTGCCCTAATCTAGCCTGGATCTATTGGCGATGAACGCCACAAAGAAGAAGTCGGCCAGTCGCGTCTCGTCCGTAAGCGTCGGTGGTTGTGAAGTTTGGTGAAAAATACGGCGGTTGCGTTCCTTCCAAATGTTCCAAAGTGTATAGATCATCTTCCCATTTAGCTCCTTACGAGGCTTTGGGATAAGCCCGGAATGCATACGGTCCCACCAATCCCACAATGCGACTGCCGGGGTTAAAAGCGGCGCAAAGGAGAGGTTCCAAACTTCCATGGTGTAGATGCATTCCTTGAAGAGATGATCCTGCGTTTCCGCCGCTAGGTTGCTGTAACATCCCAAATTTTCAAAACCAAATTTGGCACGTTAATAATTTCATTAAAATGCATAATTAAAATATTAAACTATTTAAGTGTTGAAAAACCATGGCATCATCATTGCATGTAACCGTTTTGAAAATGGGTTGGGTCATTAATTTTTAAGGGTATAAATATTTTCATGGGTGCATTTAGAAGCTTTCAAACCCATGTGAATTTGTCAAAACCTATTTAATATTTGACCTTTGAATAATTATTTAGAAAGAAGAAAAGAGAAAAACAAAACTAGAAAAAATAGAAAACGCCTCTTTCTCATTTTTTCTCTCTGCTTTGAGCTTATCTCTACCTGCTCAATTGGTTTCCATCCAACTTCCGCTGCAGCGCTGCACGCACGCTCGCACCCGCACCTCTTCCTTTATTATTTTCCTCAGGCCTGCCGCTATGAAGTTAATCCTCGCAGCCACAGCGTGCCGCCGTGCAGCCACGCCAAGCGCCTCGACCTCGCCGTCGTGTTGTCCGCAATTGCAGTAATAGCACTCCTCTTCACGCTCCGTACATGCTCAGCTATAAAGCTCGTGTTCTCGCTTCTCCTTATCCAAAGCCTCCGCCGTGTTTCTCTCGGTAAGCTCGCTTATTCCTGCCTTCGCCATTTCTTCGTCGCTTCTCACTTGTTTCCTCTCATCTTCCCTACCGCTGTCAAGTAGCTCGGAGCAACACCAAGTCAAGAAGGAAGTTGTCGCCAGAGCACTTCGGCCTCATTGCCGCAGCTTGGTAAGCTTCGCTCATCTCTAGGTGCATATGAGCTTGGGAAGATGATCCCGGGTGGTCGTAGTCTCTGCAAGGTGCCATGTTGAGCTAGAGCTTCCATGGAAGCCATGCGAGCTAGTTAGAACGTGTAATCGTAGCTATGTATAAAAATACGACGTCGTGCGCGGCGGGCGGATCACCGCTATAGGGTCCTTTGAGGCGCCGAGTCGAGAGGAATCCATTTTGCAATCGGTTTGTCGAATCGGAGAGCTCCAATGGAGTTGTCTGTAAAGGCTGTGGTGCATGCATATGGCTAGCTAGAGGTAGAAGAAGAAGTGCTTTGAGATTAGTGTTTTGTGTGTGGTTCGCTAATCATTTTTCATTAACCAAACAAATAATGAATGATTTTCAAAACCTTAGAAAATAACAATATATTATTTGGATGCATACACTTGATTTAATAAAATATAAAAATATAAAATAGTTGTGCATGCATCACATTTCCATGCATATTTATTTCCATGCTAAATAATGTAACTCAAGGCAATGTACCATTATTGTTGTTAAATTGTAAAGTAGCCATGATCTTCGGGACTAGTACAGATGCACAATTAGGATTCGGTCAATTAGACCGGTTCGACAAAAGTGGTATCGAGCCGATCGGGCTTTAGGACGAGCCCTAGAATTAGAGACCATATAATTTATAAAGAAAATAATTGTTAAATAAATTCATAATCTTCGCAATCCAATTTTTGCCGATAATCTTTTGAAAATTGTAGATGCCGCCTTTCGCCTCGCCTCTTTGACTTGGCTACGGAGGTTTCGCGGCGCCACCGTTGTCGATGTCGAGCACGCTTGGTTTCGTGACCCTATGTATCATGGGGCCACTAGTTTGCGCAAAGGACGACCGCGGTCAGTAAGCGCCATCGTTTGCCGCAGTCCACCGCTTACTCGTGGACCGCTTACTACTCGCCAATCGCATATTGCTCGACGCCATCCAAGACGGGTCCAGATTTGTTTCTACATCGACCAGCACTGCTTCACGCGGAGTCTGCATGTCTCCCCGCCATTTTCTTCTCGCTCGCTTAACGAGCCGTTTCCATGCTCGATCGGGCCGAGGGTGAGAGCGACCCGACGGTGTACCATTTGCCGAAGCTCGTCCAACTCGGACGACGCAGACACCATCGTCTCCGCGGAGTTGAACTCCGCCTATGACACTAACCGCCACCGGAGCAAGCCAAGAAGGAGAGCCGCGAACTTAAAAAGCGTGACTTTTTCACTTGGAGAAGGTCCACCGCAAAAGAACTGGCTGGGCTGGTTCGAGAACCAAAGATCTCCGTGGAATGCCGCTTTTCCCCGGACTTCGCCATCGCTGCTCTCGACCTCGCCACCGCAGAAGAAGGAGGTCGGGACAAGCCCCGGCCCCACCTAAGGATCCCGCCGATCTTCCTTGTGCACCTTCGAGCTCACCCCTAAGGATCTCAAGTTGATCTGGTCCTTCCGGAGAGAGCTCCGCCCCACTCTTGTCGAGCTCGAATCGGAGGTCGCCACCGCCAGCCAGCCGAGCCCGATTAGCTCCAATGGAGTTGTCTGTCAAAGGCGCGTCTTGTGTGCATGCATATGGCTAGCTAGAGGTAGAAGAAGAAGTGCTTTGAGATTAGTGCTTTTGTGTGTGGCTCGATGAGTGGAAACGATTCGAGCGAAGCGAATACGCTTTCCAGAGTTCAAAGCGCACACATAAATATAATCCAAAATTTAATAACTCTCTATTAATATTAATACCTATAAAAATAAAAATTAAGCTAATCATTTTTCATTAACCAAAAATAATGAATGATTTTCAAAACCTTAGAAAATAACAAATATATTATTTGGATGCATACACTTGATTTAATAAAAATATAAAAATATAAAATAGTTGTGCATGCATCACATTTCCATGCATATTTATTTCGTGCATGATTTTTAAAACAAAAATCATATATAAATGTTTCCTGCTTGATGGATGTTTATATTATGTTGTATGTGTTGTCCGCGTGGTTAGGCCGGCCCATCGTCAGCCGTTGCTCCTACCCGCCATCCCACCAAGGCAAGTCCCCTTTGATCATATTGAGAAGCCATTTTGGTTATTTAGAAAATATTTATTAGATTTGAAAATATGCATGCTAGTTTAAAGGATAAACGCCGTATTTGCTAGAATTAGTTATTATGCCAAATAGAAAAGGTAAGAAATATGGTAGGATAAACCTAAGGTTAAAAATATGAATTGCTCATATTTAAACGCCTTGTTGAGGTAGGATAACTGCTTAAAAATCATTTATGCGAATGATGCAATCATTTGTGTGAAATGAGATATTGTTGAGAAATGTTTGGGGAAGGATGATTTAAAGGATAGCGCATCAAGGGTGATGCTTGATAGGAAAAGATTTTCCTCGTACCCCAAAATCTTTCCGACTAGGGAGATATTTTGTCAGTTGGTGCAGTATGGCACCGGTTTTGTAAACTGGGCTAAAATATAACTACTCCCCTAGTCTAAGGACCGCCATCCTATAATCCTATGAATCGAGCCATTACAAGACGACCTCGAGCCCCTATATGGGACGGGCCCGATCGCTGGTCCTCGTGGTTGACGGTCTTGTGGCGAAACATCGTGCTGGTGCGTAGCCTCTCGAGGGTAAAGCGCACTTCTCCTCTGAGTTAAAACTGCCATGATAGCCGTGCTTCATGTTATGAGCGCCAAGGACCGATTATATGGTAGCTCCTTCATTTTAAAACCAATTTAGAAAAGGGTTTTGAACAAATGATTTGAGATGAGTAAGGTTTGAGAAGGATTTCGTTTGAGCTAGGGGCCACCGGTGATATTCAAATGGGTAACGGCCTATCGGAAAGTGTCATGGAATGGACCTAGCCGGTTTTGAGAAAAGAAAAGAAGAAAGGATTTTGTTCTTGCTATGGCATCGAGGCCAAGTGGCGAGAACCGCTTGAGAAAAGCCCAAAGAAAATATGGAGATTCAATGTTTCTAAATCGCTTTGTCAAAACTAGGCTAATAACGCAATTTCATAAAACCGCCCAAGCCATCCATTTGTACTAAACCCCATCAAGATATATCCTCGACTTGTCGAGTACCTTTGTACTCACCCCTATTTCTCCTTCCCTCTTCCAAAATTTTTAACAATGAGGAAGCGCCCACGACTCGCCATCCGAGGAGGACCCGGACTTCGAGGAGGAGGAGGACTTCGAGGACGAAGAGTAGGGTTGTGTCTCGCCTGCCGCTTCGCCGTGGAATAGTCTAGTGCTAGAATAAATCGTGCCATGTTAGGCTCTGCGTTACCGTGTGTGTAACGCAGTATCTTGGCTGCGTGCGTGCTTGATGTATTAAATCGGACTTCGTGGGACGCTTAGTCCCTATGTTGTAATAATGTAACTCAAGGCAATGTACCATTATTGTTGTTAAATTGTGTGTGCTAGCCATGATCTTCTGGGACTAGTACTGTATGCACAATTAGGATTCGGTCAATTAGACCGGGTTCTGACAAAAGTGGTATCAGAGCCGACTGGCTTTAGGACGTAGCCCTAGAATTAGAGACCATATAATTTATAAAGAAAATAATTGTTAAATAAATTCATAATCTTCGCAATCCAATTTTTGCTGATAATCTTTTGAAAATTGTAGATGCCGTCTTTCGCGTCTGCCCTTGGACTTGGCTACGGAGGTTTCGTGCGCCAGCTGTTGCTGATGCTGAGCACGCTTGGTTTCGGTGACCCTATGTATCATGGGGCCACTAGTTTGCGCAAAGGACGCACCTGCTGGGTGGTGTGCGTCACTGTCTTTGCTGCAGGTCCACCGCCTACTCGTGGACCGTTCCGCTACTCTGCCAATCGCGTCAATTGCTCAGACGCCATCCAAGACGTGTCGGACTTGCTCTACATCGACTCAGCAATGCATTCACGCGCGGAGTCGATGTCTCCCGCTTCGCTATTTTCCTCTCGCTCGCTTAACGAGCTGTTCAGCCATGCTCGTGCGGCCGAGGGTGAGAGCGACCGACGGTGTACCACTTGCCGAAGCTCGTCCAATCCACGGGCGACGCGTACACCATCGTCTGCGGAGTTGAACTCCGCCTATGACACTAACCGCCACCGGAGCAAGCCAAGAAGGAGAGCCGCGAATTTAAAAACGCGTGACTCTTTTCACTTGGTGGAGAAGGTCCAGCCGCCAAGAAGGAGAGCCGTCGTGACTTGGTTCGCGAGAACCAAAAAAGATCTCCGTGGATCTCCGAATGCCGCTTCTTCCCGGGACTCACCATCGCTTCGCCGACCTCGCGCCCAGAAGAAGGAGGTCGGGACAAGCCCCGTCCCCACCTAAGGATCCTGCTGATCTTCCCTTGTGCACCTTCGAGCTCACCCCTAAGGATCTCAAGTTGGATCTGGGTCCTTCCGGAGTGAGAGCTCCGCCTCCCACTCTTGTCGAGCTCCAAGGCATACCGTTGATGGTTCGATCACCACTGTCGTTGGCACCCACCGTGGATGCCGACGATGATGATGATGACGGGAAGACCCGTGGAGTTGGTCTCGAGTCCGATTGCGACCAGGACTAGCTTGTAGCCCTCAGATCCTTTGTTTGGGTCGTTGTCACCCTTTTCTTTTCTTTTCTTTTGCTTTGGGTCTTGTCCGCGCTTTGCCGCTTTGCCGCCGGTCCCCTCCACTTCAAATATTCGCCGCCTCTTTAAGAGGGCTGTCCCGCCGCAGATTCGCCGCGCCTACTTTCTTGCCCCCCCGCCATTCCGCGCATTGCCGCTTGCGCCGCCGCTGCGTTGCCGCGTCATTTCTTGCTTTGCCATTGCCGGTCTTGCCGCTTTGCCGCCTGGTTGCCACCGGTGTTGCCGCCTCGTCCCGCCGTGCCAGCCGCTTCTCCAACCATGATGAGGAGAAGGTCGGAGATTCGCTCCATGAGTCCTCCCCTCACTGCTCATGAGCCTCGCCGCTCGGTGAGTCTCGCCGTTCTCCGAGTCCTCCTCGCCGCGCTCAAGCCCTCGTCGCTCCCGAGTCTCGCCTCGCCCGAGCCGAGCGAGTTCCGCTCTTCCTCGAGGAGATGAGGCATTTTCTCTCTCGATCACCGTGGTAGCCATCCTACTGGTTGGTGCTTACAGTGGGCCTTGTGGATCAATCCTATTAGCCGTCCCACATGTCCGTAACCCGTGGGTAGTTAGTCGTGATTTGGGCCGACATACCGCTTTGTGGTATTGCGCCTGCTTGTACCCTAAAAATTGTTATGTTATGAATATGAATGTGCATTGTGCCAAATTGCATATTTAAAACCATGTTTTGGATGAAAAACGTAATTCCTCCTTATGCTTATCTCGTTCCTCTCCTACCTATCAGATGGTGATTGCTCGAGTGGCTGGAAGAAGGGATGTAGCCCGGGGCCGAGGTCATGGAAGTGCCCCGAGCCGAGCAAGTGCTTCGCACCAACATCGTGAGCAAGATCGCTCAGTTCGCATGGACCAACATTCTGTTGGAGGACCTCCTCCTGCTCCTGTTCCTCCGCCAGCTCCTCTGCCAAATCCTCCACCAAATTCCCAACCAAATTCCCAACCAAGATCCCACCACGAAAACTCTCTCGAACATCAAGCCGATTCCAACCACCATCTTCCACCACCACCTCCTGAAGAACCCACCACCCGAGAAATCATGCAAATGCAACACCAGATGATCCGCGACTTGATTCAAGAGCGGAATCATCCTCCCGCCCACCTCCTCTCCTACTCATACACCAGCTCCACCTCCCTATCGTTCCTCATCAATGACTTCCTTAGGGCCAATCCCCTAAGTATGCTGGCTCTGCCGACTCTCTGAAGCAAATGGATTGGTTAAAAGAGATCGAGAAAAGCTCATCATGTTCCAATGTGGTGAGGTTGAGAGTGTTCACTGCAACACATCACCACCGGAGTTGCCGCCGCCAGGGACACGCTCTGTGAGGCCCATGATAACCCCGATGCTATTGAGTGGGCTGAGTTCGTTGAGGCATTTGAAGAGAACTATGTTCCCAGCAAAGGTTAAAGAGGCTAAAAGAATTGAATTCCACTCCCTCGCAAGGAAGCATGACCTGCAGGAGTACCTCACCAAATTCACACTCTTGGCTCGATATGTTCCAAGGGACGTGAGGAGCGATGCTGATAAGATATATTTCTTCAAGAAAGGCATGGACCCTGAGATACGTGCCTTGATTGACTCCTCTGAATTCCCCACTTTCAAGCAAATGTTTGCCCGAGCGGTTAAACAAGAGGAAAACCGTCGCCAGTGCCTAGCTGCCCGAAAGAAGAAGAGGGCCCATGAGGATAGCCATTCCTCCGAAGTTCTCGCTTCAAGATCAAGCGCCTCGTGATCGTGTGCATGTCATCCTCCTCGCCAAGACTCGGTGGGTCCAGCCGCGACCGCCTCTACCACCTCCACCAGCCGCACCTGTGTCTCCACCCTCAAAAGAAAGATATCTCCACCATAAAGTGCTTTGCTTGCCAGCAGTTGGGTCACTATGCCAGCTCGTGTCCCAATAAGAATACTGAGCCTCAAGGGAAGTCTGCTGCTCCGCGACTCCTGTCTTCTGGGATGGGTCGCGGGAACTTCCAACCTGCAAGATCTGCTCCTCGCCGTTGGGCGGGGCGTGTGAACCACGCCATCGCCGAGGACGCCCATGCCGATCCCAATGTGGTGATGGGTAAGTTTTTCATAAGTGCGATGCTCACATCGCTTTTTTCGATTCTCGTGCGACGATTCATTCATCTCAAAGATCTTTTGTCAAAAATCATGAGTTGAAAACCGATGCAATCAAGAATCCAATGCTAATTAAATCCCGAGAAAATCATGAGGTCCACTTTGATGTGCCCCGGTTAAGCTAAAATTCAAGACACCGAGTTCTTGGCGACTTGGTGGTTATAAACTCAAGAGGAATTGAAGTGATTCGGTATGGATTGGTTAACCAAAAATAAAGGTCAAATAGATCGTGCCACCAAAACAAGAAAATTAATTAATAGTGTTGGACAGAGGTCCAATTCATCGCAAATCCTTTCCTCCGATCTAATCACCCTTAATAAGTTGGAGGCCTCTTCCCGAAAACCATAGTCGTGGTAAAGGATTTCCCGATGTGTTCCCTTGACGAGCCGCTCGAATGCCCCGATCGGAAATTGAATTTGTGATAAACACGGTTCCCGCATCGGTCCTATCTCCCAAAGACCTTATCGCCTATCTCGCCAATCTAATGGCTGAATTGAAGAAACAAATTGAAGAATTGCAAGAAAAAGGATTTATCCGACCAAGTGTTTCCCTTGGGAGCACCCGTGATCTTCGTCAAAAGAAAGACGGATCTCTCCGCATGTGCATAGATTATCGATCTCTAAATGAAGTAACAATTAAGAATAAATACCTCTTCCCGTAATCGATGATCTGTTTGATCAAATGAAAGGAGCTTGTATCTTCTCAAAATCGACACGAGGTCCGGTTATCACCAAATAAAATTAAAGATACCGACATTCCGAAAACAGCTTTCACCACAAGATATGGCCTCTATGAGTTCACGGTGATGTCATTTGGTCGACCAACGCCCGCCATATTTCATGAATCTAATGAATAAAGTGTTCATGGATTTTCGGACAAGTTTGTGGTGGTATTCATCGATGATATTCTAATCTTCTAAATCGTAAGAGGAGCATGAAATTCATCTTAGAAAGGTTTTGGAGAGGTTAAGAGAAAATCGGTTGTATGCCAAGTCGAGCAAGTGCGAGTTCGGATGAAGGAAGTGATTTTCCTTGGTCATGTGATATCACCGGAGGTGTTGCAAAGGACCGGAAAAAGTCACCGCGGTTGTTGAGTGGAAACAACCAAAATCAGAAGCAAGTGAGAAGTTTTCTTGGATTGGCGGGATATTACCGTCGGTTCATTGAAAATTTTTCAAAATCTCTCGTCCTTTGACAAATCTTCTTAAAAGGAAAACAAATTTGAGTGGAATGATAAGTGTGAAGCTAGTTTTCAAGAGTTGAAAAGGCTATTAACTTCCGCTCGGTGTTAATCTTGCCTCGATGTCCATAAGGATTTTGAGGTATTTTATGATGCATCTAGGCAAGGCCTAGGTTGCGTCTTGATGCAAGAAAGGAGAGTTGTTGCTTACGCATCAAGACAACTCAAACCTCATGAGCGAATTATCCCACTCATGATCTTGAGCTAGCCACCGTGGTTCACGCCTAAAAATCTGGAGGCATTATTTAATTGGCAATGAACCAAATATTCACCGATCATAAAAGTCTCAAATATATATTCACTCAACCTGATCTCAATCTAAGACAAAGAAGATGGTTGGAATTAATCAAGGACTATGATGTGGAATCCATTATCATCTCCGGCAAGGCCAATGTGGTGGCCGATGCCTTAAGCCGGCGCCCAGCTTGCAATCATCTCATGCTTAAAGAAGATCAACCTGAATTATACAAAGAATTATCTGACCTCAACTTGGAAATAGTTGAGGTAGGCCAAATAAATATGCTTGAATTACAACCCACCTTAATGAATCAAATTAAAGAAGCGCAGAAAGGTGATGATGAAGTTCTTGAAATTAAAGAGAAGCTTAAAAAGAATAAGGCACCAGATTTTTCCATGGATGAAGAAGGAGTACTCTGGTTTAAAAAGAGAATCTTCGTACCAAACAATAAATCTCTTAAAGAAGTCATCTTAAAAGAAGCTCATGAAAGCCCAATTTCTATCCATCCTGGAAGTACCAAGATGCATGCTGATTTGAAAACCACTTATTGGTGGACTGGAATGAAAAGAGATATTGCCGAGTATGTCGCTCTGCGACATCTCGCCAAAGAGTGAAGGCCGAGCATCAAAGGCTCATTGGGTCATTACAACCGCCAAGATTCTGAATGGAAGTGGAAGAAGGGGATGGACTTCATTGTCGGGTTACCTAAAACTCAATCCGCTATGACTCCATCCGGTAATCGTCGATCGTCTCACTAAAGTTGCACACTTCATCCTCGTCTCAACCACCTACACCGAAGCAAGTTGGCCGAGCTGTACATGAGCAAAATAGTCTGTCTACATGGGGTGCCAAAGAAGATTGTCTCTGACCGAGGTACCCAATTCACCTCCAAATTCTGGGACAAGCTCCATGAGTCGCTTGGTACCCATCTGAATTTCAGTACTGCCTTTCACCCTCAGATTGATGGCCAGACTGAAAGAGTTAACCAAATACTTGAGGATATGTTGAGGGCAAGTGCCCTAGCCAACCCCACAAGCTGGGATAAGCAATTGCCATATGCTGAGTTTTCTTACAATAACAATACCAATCAAGCATCCAAATGACATCCTATGAAGCATTGTATGGAAGAAAGTGTCGTACACCTCTGATCGGCAAGAAACCGTGAGACAAAGGTATTTGGTTTGGATATCTTGCAAGAGGCCGAAAAGCAAGTGAAGTTAATCCAAGAAAGGCTGAAGGCAGCCCAGTCTAGGCAGAAAAGTTACGCCGACAATCGCCGGCGTGATCTAAAATTTGCCAAGGGTGATTTCGTGTATCTGCGGGTTTCTCCTCTCAAAGGCATGCGCAGATTCCGTGTGAGTGGAAAGTTAGCTCCAAGATATATTGGTCCTTTCCAAATTTTAGCCCAAGGGGTGAGGTGGCATACCGCTTGAATCGCTGAGATCTCGTCCGATGTGCACAATGTGTTCCATGTCTCTCAATTAAAGAAATGTCTCCGTGTGCGAGGAGCAGCTTGCCATTGGACAAAGCGCACCTACACTGATTTGACACTTAAAGAATATCCGGTCAAGATTTTGATGTGGCTATGCAAAACCCGAGAAAAATGTTTCGGTTTTGCCGTGTTCAAGTGGAGTAACCACTCGAGGCGTAGCCACTTGGGAACGTGAAGAGGATCTTCGCGAAGTTCCCGAGTTATTTCGAAGAATCCAATCTCGGGACGAGATTCTCCTTAAGGGAAGGTTTGTAACATCCCAAATTTTCAAAACCAAATTTGGCACGTTAATAATTTCATTAAAATGCATAATTAAAATATTAAACTATTTAAGTGTTGAAAACCATGGCATCATCATTGCATGTAACCGCTTTTGAAAATGGGTTGGGTCATTAATTTTAAGGGTATAAATATTTTCATGGGTGCATTTAGAAGCTTTCAAACCCATGTGAATTTGTCAAAACCTATTTAATATTTGACCTTTGAATAATTATTTAGAAAGAAGAAAAGAGAAAAACAAAACTAGAAAAATAGAAAACGCTCCTCTTTCTCACCTTTTCTCTCTGTTGGGTCCAAGTCCTCTGTCCTCTCCGTGCTTTTCTCTGCTTTGAGCTTATCTCTACCCGTGACTCAAATTGCCGCCAGAGTTACTCCATCCAACGCTTCTCAAGGCTGCACGCACGCCTGCACCCGCACCTCTTCCTTTATTATTTTCCTCTGTGCCCGCCGCTATGAAGTTAATCCTCGCAGCCCAGCGTGCGTCGTCGGTGCACCAGAGACCACGCCACGCCAAGCGCCTCGACCTCGCCGTCGTGTTGTTGCAGTTGTTGTAATAGCACTGCCTTTCGCTGCCTCCACTGTGCTGTGCCACCCGTCGGAGTAAAGTCCGACGCCGGCAGGTTCTTCTCACTATAAAGCTCGTGTTCCTCTTCTTCCTTATCCAAAGGCCTGCCGTGTTTCTCCTCGGTAAGCTCGCTTATTCCCTCGCCTTCGCCATTTCTTCGTCGCTTCCTCACTTGTTTCCTCTCATCTTCCCTACCGCAGTCAAGTAGCCCGAGCAACACCAAGTCAAGAAGGAAGTTGTCGCCAGAGCACTCGGGCCGCCGTCGCCGGTAAGCTTCGCTCATCTCTAGGTGCATATGAGCTTGGGAAGATGATCCCGGTGGTCGTAGTCTCCCTGCGTGTGCCATGTTGAGCTAGAGCTTCCATGGAAGCCATGCGAGCTAGTTAGAACGTGTACTATAGCTATGTATAAAAATACGTCGTCGTCTTGTGGCCGGCGGATCACCGCTATAGGGTCCTTTGGAGGCGCCGAGTCGAGAGGAATCCATTTTTGCAATCGGTTTGTCGAACGGAGGTCGCCACCGCCGGCCAGCCGAGCTCCGCTAGCTCCAATGGAGTTGTCTGTGCGTCTTGTGTGCATGCATATGGCTAGCTAGAGGTAGAAGAAGAAGTGCTTTGAGATTAGTGCTTTTGTGTGTGGCTCGATGAGTGGAAACGTATTCGAGCGTAATACGCTTTCCGAGTTCAAAGCGCATACATAAATATAATCCAAAATTTAATAACTCTCTATTAATATTAATACCTATAAAAATAAAAATTAAGCTAATCATTTTTCATTAACCAGCAAATAATGAATGATTTTCAAAAACCTTAGAAAATAACAAATATATTATTTGGATTCATACACTTGATTTAATAAAAATATAAAAATATAAAATAGTTGTGCATGCATCACATTTCCATGCATATTTATTTCGTGCATGATTTTTAAAACAAAAATCATATATAAATGTTTCCCTGTTTGATGGATGTTTATATTATGTTGTATGTGTTGTCCGCGTGGTTAGACCCGTCCATCGTCGCCGGTTGCTCCTACCCGTCATCTGACCAAGGCAAGTCCCCCCCTTTGATCATATTGAGAAGCCATTTTCGGTTATTTAGAAAATATTTATTAGATTTGAAAATATGCATGCTAGTTTAAAGGATAAACGCCGTATTTGCTAGAATTAGTTATTATGCCAAATAGAAAAGGTAAGAAATATGGTAGGATAAACCTAAGGTTAAAAATATGAATTGCTCATATTTAAACGCCTTGTTGAGGTAGGATAACTGCTTAAAAATCATTTATGCGGAATGATGCAATCATTTGTGTGAAATGAGATATTGTTGAGAAATGTTTGGGGAAGGATGATTTAAAGGATAGCGCATCAAGGGTGATGCTTGATAGGAAAAGATTTTCCTCGTACCCCAAAATCTTTCCGACTAGGGAGATATTTTGTCAGTTGGTGCAGTATGGCACCGGTTTTGTAAACTGGGCTAAAATATAACTACTCCCCTAGTCTAAGGACTGCTCATCCTATAATCCTATGAACTGAGCCATTACAGTACGACCTCGAGCCCCGGTATGGGACGGGCCCGATCGTTGGTCCTCGTGGTTGACGGTCTTGTGGCGAAACATCGTCTGGGTGCGTAGCCTCTCGAGGGTAAAGCGCACTTCTCTGCAGAGTTAAAACTGCTATGATAGCCGTGCTTTCGCGTTATGAGCGCCAAGGACTGATTATATGGTAGCTCTTCATTTTAAAACCAATTTAGAAAAGGGTTTTGAACAAATGATTTGAGATGAGTAAGGTTTGAGAAGGATTTCGCTTGAGCTAGGGGCCACCGGTGATATTCGAAATGGGTAACGCCTATCGGAAAGTGTCGCATGGAATGGACCTAGCCGGTTTTGAGAAAAGAAAAGAAGAAAGGATTTTGTTCTTGCTATGGCACCGAGGCCAAGTGGCGAGAACCGCTTGAGAAAAGCCCAAAGAAAATATGGAGATTCAATGTTTCTAAATCGCTTTGTCAAAACTAGGCTAATAACGCAATTTCCGCAAAACCGCCAAGCCATCCATTTGTACTAAACCCCATCAAGATATATCCTCGACTTGTTGAGTATCTTTGTACTCACCCCTATTTCTCCTTCCCTCTTCCAAAATTTTCAACAATGAGGAAGCGCCTCACGACTCGCCATCCGAGGAGGACCCGGACTTCGAGGAGGAGGAGGACTTGAGGACTAAGAGTAGGGTTGTGTCCCGCCTGCCGCCGCTTTGTGGAATAGTCTAGTCTGCTAGAATAAATCGTGCCATGTTAGGCTCCTGCGTTACCGTGTGTGTAACGCTGTATCTTGGCCTGCGTGCCGTGCTTGATGTATTAAACTGTGACTTCCTGTGGGACGCTTAGTCCCCTATGTTGTAATAATGTAACTCGAAGGCAATGTACCATTATTGTTGTTAAATTGTGTGTGCTAGTCATGATCTTCTGGGACTAGTACTGTATGCACAATTAGGATTCGGTCAATTAGACCGGGTTCTGACAGTTGCATAGACAACACAATTGTTGGGCAGGCCACCCCTTTTTGGTGAGCACATCCGCCGTGTTGAGACCTCCATGGCTAAGAGTCCACACGAAGAGTTTATATTTGGGCTCCGCGTAGGCCTTCCAAACAAGTGTCGCCCTTGCCGACCTCCTAGCGCCAGCAAATTGGACCTGATAAGCCGACTTGGTTGTGTAGGACCCGTTGGGTGTGAGGGTCCAAAGTAACTCATCAGGGCTATCTGAGAGAGGCGAGGACTGAGCGATTTTTTCCCAAAGGGTGACATATTGAAGGAGCTGCTCCTCCGTGGTCATTTGCGCCACCGACTGGATCCAATTATGATTCTGTAGACCATCGCAGAGTGTTCTCTCTTTGTGCGTTACAATGGCAAACAAATTGAGGGCAACCTCCTGAGGTGAGAGTCCATCGAGCCAGGCGTCTTTCCAGAAACTGAAATGCTCACCATTACCAACAACAACTCGGGTGGAGACTCTGAAAAGGGCAAGGTCTGCCGCAGTGAACGAGATAGCATCTGAGGAGCTCGAAGTGCCATCGGAACGTCAATTATTTCAAAGCCAGCGGAGACGGAGTGCTCGACCAAAACGATGAAGGTCCAGAATGCCCAGTCCCCCTAGATCTTTGGGTCTGCACACAGCCTCCCAGTTCACCAAGCACTGACCACCATTGGCCTGTTGATTACCGGTCCATAGGAAGGACCGTCTGAATTGGTCAATCTTTCTGATTACCCATTTGGGAAGAGGGATGGAGGCTATGAGATATGTCGGAATGGCAGAAAGGACCGCTTGAATAAGGACTAGGCGTCCGGCCTTGGAAAAAAACTTTCCACGCCAAGGGGCAAGACGGCCCGCGATCTTGTCCAGAAGGGGCATGAAATGGATCTTGCGAAGCTTGCGAAGGCGCAAAGGCAACCCTAAGTAAGTGCAAGGGAACAAGCCTCTCCGGCCAGTAAAGGTTCTCTTTACATGAACATCACTTGTTGCTACACCCCCTTAACAACCACCATCGCTAGAGAAAAGCATTGTCCTTACTAAAAACGACTGGTCAATACCCTTTTGGGTTTTGAAGATGGCAAGGGTGCACGAAGACCCTTCGTGAAGGAGGCACCGGCGTGGTTCCACCGAATTGTAGAAGAATGACACCCCACCTATACTATGGGATTCAGAGCAACCGATGTCTCACAACCCAAGGAAGATGGAAACAAGAACAAGCTTTGACCTCGTTGCCTCCACCGGCCACCGGCCACCACATTGCCGCAGGAAGCTGCAATGGAGGTGAGCATCCCGCTTTGACCTAGCACACATGCCAACTCCCTAGATATGGCACAAAAGATCCACCACCGCCGTCGAGTGTCAATCGAAGCCTAAACACTTACCACTGGCATCACCATTGACAAGGAAGGCCAGCCTCCCACGGCAATCACAGGCAAACCACGTTGTCGGCGTCACCGTTGCTTGAGCCACCGTGGAGGAAACATACATCCCACGATTAGAACCAAGAGCCATGCCAACATTAGCGCCCGCTCTAAATCTGATGTCCGGAAACAAAATCCGTGTCAGAATGGAGGACCTCACCACCGGCGCATCCACCCTAAACACCATTAGATCTAGGAAAACATAACATAGACGGAACCTTAATAGCTAATACTATTCTAACAGTAGTAGGACTGTACTAGATCAACGTGGATCCGTTGCCTACCACCTGCCCCGGCGACTCGGAGACCACCGACGGCGTGCAAGCCGATCAAATCTACGCTGACGAACTGCTTTCCCCGAGTTGCCCTCTCTGGCTTTGGAGCGAAGAGAGAAAATTAGGATTCGGTTGTGCCTCCTTGTGGAGCTCGATCTCGTCTTATGAGCCAAGTTGGTAGGTGCTATACCGTCAATCTCATTTTGTGTCTTTGTGAATCATTCTTTCCTAGTCGACGAGATCTTATGGCCGGCTTGAACACCTTATTAATCAACGGTTCTTTTCAGTAAAAAAAAAACAATCAGCAACTTTTCTCTCTTTTTTTAAAGAAAATAAACAAGAGCATTTTCTCATAAACGAGACCAGGTCTTTTTAATTAGATCATAAAGGAATCCTGAAATTAACATGAGAGCCTTTGCTCACATTTCATGCTAGTCGCTGTTTGGGTTCCACCTAACGGTGTCGGCAACGGCATAGCTTTGCAGAGATGCTTCAGTTTGCCACGCATGGAGATGGAGGCCGGGTACTGAAAAATCTTGGAAGCGATCTTTCCATGATCGGAAAGATTCGTGACGAAGACGGTTCGAACCGATCAAGTCTTTTGTGAATTGTAATCGATCATCATTATTCGCCGGCCATGCATGCATGCCCGGCCACTTGCTAGATTTGCTGCTACGTTGAATTGACACCTACTTAATTAATTACGTACCTTTGTCACTCTACATTATTCCTGTGGCTCGATCGATCGTTAGTTGCTACCATAAGCTGCTATGATTATGTGTGACAAAAGGGGCTTTAAGTTGCT
The DNA here is from genome assembly GCA_036346415.1 of Raddia guianensis. Lineage (NCBI taxonomy): Eukaryota > Viridiplantae > Streptophyta > Magnoliopsida > Poales > Poaceae > Raddia > Raddia guianensis. Next base: position 4,897,854 of record CM070536.1, on the reverse strand, counting down.
CATTATGCCCTAATATTCTCAGCTCTCTCTCACGGGACACGTGACAAAGGAATCATATTCAATCATGCTTGAAGGCTACAACTGAAAACCACCGATTAATGCGGTGATAGGAATTGTCCATGGAATTTTTTGATCGAAAAGGGGCAGGCGCTCTGCCATTTCATTAAGAGGGGGAAATATTTACAAGGGACAACTCTAGGAGCCTACTCCATATTTACAAGGCTGGCCGAAAGGCCCCAACTACGAATGTCGTCCCTCACGAGAGAGACCACCATAGGGATGGACAGAAACTTTCCTTCGAAAATACGCCGGTTCCGCTCCTTCCAGATATTCCAGACGATTGTTATCACCAAACCACCAAAGGCCTTACGATCCGAAGCGCGGAGACCTTGGTGATTTTGAAGCCACCAAGTAGAAAGGCTTCCCATCGGAGGCTGAATGGTCACGAAGTGGGCTGCTAACACCTCAGTCCAAACGCTGGTAGAGAAGGGACAAGACGAGGTAAGATGGTCGGTTGTCTCCGGGTCTGCCTGACAAAGGAAACAGATGGGATTATGAGACCAACCCTTCTTGGCGAGCACCTCAGCCGTGTTGATCTTCCCATGAACAAGAGTCCAGGGGAATTGTCCATGGAATTAAGAGGGTCTTCTTCCAAGCTTCGCCAAACTTGGAACGAAGTAAAAGGGGCGGCAAGAATTGTGGCATGCAGCATTCCAAATTAAGAGAAATTAGCTGATAAAAATCAGTGAATCCAAGCTGAGGATCGAAGTTATCGGGAAAACCATGCAGCCATGTAGTCATGAAATGACAATCGAGTCATTTGACACACTTACTGACCTAGCTAGCCTATAACTGATCTACAGACACATTTTTCATTCTCGAAACTTTGCCAATACAATTGAGCATCGATCGTGTCGCTTTGGTGCGCACTAAGCTTGGAAAAGAGACACATTTCAAAGTGAAGCCGAGTTTAATTACGAACTCAAGAACACACAGAAATAAACCTTACTGAAAAGATCAGACGTCGACGATTAATGTTGCTGGATGTCCACCCGAACATCGATCAGAAAGATCAGAAGAGCTTGAAATCGGCATCGTCGAGACGTCAGAAGAACATCATCGATTCGGGAGCGAGCGAAGGAGAGTCGAGTTGGGGGGAATGAAGCCTGGTCCGAAACCTCCCACATCACCATACGTGCGTGCAGGTGCAGCGGCGGCAATCTCCGCCTCCGGCCGCCGTGTTAGGTCTCGGACCAGACAACATCCCCCTCAACTTCCATATGAGAGACAGAGAGTGCTTGTGTGTGTCATGTGTTCATATGGGCTAGCTTTTATGCATATGCAAATGGCTGCCTTTCCCCTGCAGCCTTATGGCATACAAGTCCACATGCCTCTTTCGCTCTTGTTGCTTTCAGACTACATCTTGCATCATGCATGGATTGAAGAACCTCAACCGGCGTAATCAACCCGTACTTCTTCTTGATCACTACACTGATGGGTGATGATATGCTGTTTAATCAAGTCAAACTAGCTCGATGATCGCGCGTTGTGTCGTACCGCCATGTGCATGCTTATTTCCAGCATGAATCAGATCCACAGCTAGCTCGGCGTTGAATTACTAACCTGCTATATCTAACTACCTCTTAATTAGACAAACGCGTACTAGTCAGAATGTACTCAGTTGTCGTCAGGTATACACTGCCATAAAACTGCATATATATCACTGTCAACCCACATCACCCTCTGGTTGGCAGCGAATCCATAGTGATGTTTGCATCGCAACCGGTTCATACTCATCTAAATGCTTTTCATTTATCCAATAGTTTTTATGTCTTTTTTGACTTATTAATTTTTAACTCGTGAACTTATTTGCTCCGTCGGTGACAAGGTACGTATTGTTATTTGCTCGCAAATGCTAAGATACACTTGTGAACTTATTTGCAAGTTTTACAGTTTTCTACTTTTGAAACTTATGTGTTCATGTGTAAACTTATGAATTGTTCTTTTCAACGTATCGTTGCGTTGGCATATTACTGTAGCAAATTTAAGAGTCCTTGAAAAGAGCTCTAAAGATTCTAAAAAATAATTTAAAATAGTTTTAAAATCTTTGAAAGGATTGATAAAAGACAGGGACGGATATACAGTGTTAGCATCGGGGTCAAGCGACCCCGGTGCCTTTTGAACAAATCCTTCTTATTTATTGCTACCATACTAGAATATATACATATAAACCTACAATTTGAAGATTAAACATAGTGATTTAATGCTAAAATGATCCCGACGACCCCAACGACTTGTTTTCTTGGATCCGCCTCTGATAAAAGACACAAAAAAAATTATCACAACATATAGGCTATATAAAAATAACAAAATTTGCTATAGTAATACGCAATGGCACGTAACGCTGAAAAGAATAAGGCCTTAGTGAACTTGTCTTTATGTTGCAGTGGTGTAATAAAATATTAATGTAATAGTGAAACTTATGTGCTCAAGTTGATGTAAAATGATTAATGTGGATTTAATTGTACCTCTATTCATGTTGATACTCGTGGTTAATTAGGACCAGCATAATTAGTCTAGATATCTATGTCGGTCCGCCGACCTGCACATGTGACCATCCTCATCTATGCCTGATTGCCTGAGTTGGTTCCAAAACCTGTGCAGATGTTGTTTATGAACCGGCACAGTTGGTCATTTATGTAGTAGTATCCATGACCACTCATGTTCTGTGGAGAGGAGAGTCAAATCTCTAATATTAATATCAGACCCAAAAGATTTTGAACATGAAAAGTTTTGAATAGGTGATGTCACACTCTCGCCACACCGAGTGAAAGAAATCCAAGAACAACTTGTCGCATTCCTTGTTTATGAGGCCATAAATCCTAAGCATGAGTTTCATAAACATGCATGGAGTCAGGACCCTTCAATAAGGACCAGTGAGCTGATGGGTTCATCTACGGATACCAAGAGCGATGCATGGAAAAGAAAATAAACTGAAAAATATGAATTAATTAATTGTTATTTGAATTGCTTACAGGTTTCAAATGCTCGTCATCAATAATGTACATTTTGTAATTAATGTGCTATGTAAATGACGTGACAAAAAACAATGCGACTCTATATTGTAAATTAAATATAGCTGTAATAAAGTTGTTGATTAATAAAGTTTTGTGAATTATCAATTAATTATGATCGATCTATATTTTAATTGTGATTAATTTAGCTATGTGCACATGATAATAGTGTTCTCTGCTATGCTGCACAGGGACAACGCTTCAATACCGGGAACAAGTAGTTACCGACCAGTAGTAATGGTATATCACTGTTGGTTCTCAAGGGCATCACTCCAGTTAGTACTATCGGGTTCAAAATCGATAGAAAAGACAGTACGACATTGATAGAGTTAGGTTTTGTGTCGAATATGTGTACAAGAAGGGTTACAATTGGACTCTGAGTTGTAATAGTCAGGGTTGGTTTAGAGTAGGAGTCGGACTGTAGGTAGGTCTCCACTCTATATATAAAGGGGTAGGTCTGGTGTAACCAATAATAACGACTATATAATAGTAGCATAATTCTGAGGGGGTCAGCGTCCGACCTGTGGTCGTGACCCGGACAGCTGGTACGCTGTGGTATTGTGGATTGGGAAGGAGCGCACATAGTCAGAGCCCCGCAGAGATAGACGTAAGCCGAACTACGTTATCAAAGATTGTGTCTCCCAGTGTCATTCGTGATCTTACATTGGCGTAAATTCTAACAGATAGTGCCATGCAGTCATATACAATCATATTCATACGAGCTAGCGGATGCAATTGACGCTAATTCAGCTGCTGAAAACTAGGATTCTTTACTCTCACAAGGGCCTTGTACATCTTAGCTTAGTGTAGTGGACCATAGCGTTTCAGCAAAATTTATCTTTTTTATATAACCTATTTGGTGTAATAACTTGCGATAGTTTTTCTCAGGTTTTTAGTAGTCCTCTTAAATATTATAAAACTATTTTTTAATTTTTTTTATAAGATTTAAACCTCTATTTAAAAGACTCTTAAATTTTACTAAAACACTACACTACGCTGAGCTGAAATGTGCAAGGCCCAGCGACCAGCTAATCCAGTGGCATTGCATATGCTGCATGGTACATGGTTTTATTCCCAAGCAAAGGATTTCTTTCGCTTTGCACGCACTGCGTTGCGTTGCTGTAAGTTGTTCGTTTCGATTCCAAGCTTAGCCCTTAAGAAACTAGCCATCCGGCAACCTGCAGCTCTGCAACAACAAAGAGAGCTTTTCTTGTGGGGATGTGAAAGATAGGGGAAAATTGAGGGTGTGCATGGTGGCGGTGAAAAACACCAAAAGTGGCTGGATCCAGGTGTTAGTTTTTTGTGATGAGACGTGTAAAACTCTAGTACTGATCTTTCGGCTACTTAGCTGCCTCCCTTTTTTTTTCCCTGGTTTCTCTGGGCTGTCTTTAGCCACGTTTCCTGAATTTTGACATATATCTTTATATACAGACTTTTGCTAAAATAATTTCACGCTAAATCAAACTTATCTCCAAACATGTCCCCCGAATCATGTCCCCTATATCTTCAAACCCAATTTTTTACTCATTTCCATCCAATTGTCTACTATTATTTTTTGCGCAATCGGACATTTAGGGGGAAGAGAGAGGCACCTCAAATCTAGGGATCCCTAGGTTAGAAGATGATATATATACGGTTTTCGGTTGCGTGAGGTAGGAGATGGCTCGAGCCTTTATTTTAGGGATGGAGGCTTATGTAGGGGGGTTCGGTTCGAGTTAGCCTTAATTCCTTTTGCTTTTGTTTTTGCAGAAGATTGAGAGGTGGCCGTGTGATTGTGAATGACAGGCTTTAGCTGGCCTTTTTTGTGACAAGGGCGCATGGGAGGGATCTTGATTAATGTAGGGTATGGATTTCCATTGGAAGGTTGTAGAGAGGAACATACCCCATATGCTATATGCTATATTCTGTACTAGCGAGGATTGCGCGCCCTCGGCGCGGCTGTCACATGTTTGTGTATATTATTTCCCCCCAAAAAAACAATATGCCTTGAAAGTTTGCCGCTATGTTCATACAACATAGATTAGCATAAGCAAGAATTTACTACACATACTACATATACAAAACAATTTGGAATCCTCATGAGTAAAAAAAATACTATAAAGAGTGAAACCTTATAAAAATAGTTTCAATGCCAAGATTACACGTTTCATGCATTATATGGCCGAAACATAATGGGAATTATGAATATTCTTGAAGCCTTGTCCATTGCATGCTAGAAAATGACAAGGTGGTGCCCATCACCTGTCAAGATCAGATCACCAGAGGGCCTGATACTTTAGCAACAAAATGGGAACACAAAATTGTCAAAGCCTGACATGACATAATTCATCTCACAATAACACAAGGTCCAAAGCACTATTAATAGTTTATTTTACAATAGTAGCATCATGGCCTCATGGGTTTATCATGTAAAATAGCATATACAACGTAAAGTAACCCATCCAAACCCGTGTTTGTGATAATAGAAGGAGCAAGCCCAAAATACGATTGATAAAATTGATTTGAGTGAAGAAGGCATTTAAATGAGCAAATCAATATGTAATTTGCACCTTTCATCCTTGGTAAGGTAGGAGGTGAATCAAGCTTTCACCAGCAAAAAAATGAGAGAAAAAAGGCCATCTCCCTTGAGTTTTATTACAAGTATATGACATGCTATGACAGTATATGTTCTGCTATTGTTGTTTGGTATCTTCTCCTTATTTTATCTAGCATAATAACACAAGCATAGAATGCCCCATGGACAGTAAACATATGTGTCATAGTTAATAAGTGGGAAAAAAGAAAGGAAACCGATAGCTCACCAAGATATTGGCTTGTTTGCACTGTAAGCAGAGTTAGGAACCATGAGTACTGTGCATAAAACACAGCAATCTGCTCCATAGAATGCAACACCAAGACCTTGAAATCTTTCCTGGCCAGCAACATCACATATCTACAAGTAAACATATGATTAAGCATCATATCAAAGTACTGGTTGCACAAAACAAATGTCAGAAAACCTCAACAAGCAGCCTTCCTATGCATTTCTTCGCAAAGGTGCTTAAACAATAGTGAACCAAGATACGAGGGTGTTGCAAGGGAATGTATCGTTATTTAAACAGTTGGAATCATTGTGAATACTTATTTAGTATCGAAGGAGGGGTTAAAAGTCGAAAATAATAATGATGTGCTATATAAAAGGGCCTATATCTATCCTAAAAGTCAAGCTGTAAAACTAAAAAGCTTCAAAAAGTTATAGTTTTATGCTATTATTGTACTGTAAAATTAACTTGTACGCATTCTATTTTCACTCAATTCTTAAAAGGAGTACATCTATCAACCTAGAAAGCAAATCCTCGAACCATCCGATTTGGCGTCCATGGCATGATAATGTAAATGAATATAACATTTTCAAAACCAGGATCACACCCAACAAAAAATGAACGAACTGTTCAATGGGAACCACTAAAATAATTAAAATTAAGTTCAACTACAGAGTTAAAAAACAGTAGCATTCCTCACACAACCAATTATTGCATTGCCTAATGCTTAGGGTTAAAGCCCCAAAAAGAAATGTCCATTAGGTGTAACCATGCATATCAGCCTATGTGCTTGTGCATGACAAAAAATAAGCAGACAAAATGGCTCTGAAAGAGAAAACAAGCATGGTGAGTGAGAATCACTTAGTTTTTAGTACCTCTAAAGCGACTTTCAGACGCATTGGTGAAAGCTACTCCGTCAACAAATGTTTTCAATCCTATAAAATAAATAAACATGCAATCAAGTCCTACCATGATAAAAATAAACCAACCAGCATGTTTGCTAATGCCCAACAATCATAAAGCACCAACTAAATCGTCTATTCTATCAGAAAATTCGGACAACATATTGATTCAGTACAAACAGATCTACAGAGCCAACCGCATCAGCCACCGCTCTACCCATGGTCCTAGATGATAGTCTTAGATTGTTTTACCATTATGAATAAAAAAATGAGCCTGGCTATAGTGCTATACTAATAATAGCATTTAGGCATTACATATAACGATCAATGTTATAAGAAGCTTTTCAGCAAGAACAGAGTAGAATAAGCAAACCAACTGATTGCAGTAGCATTGAATTAAACAAAAAACATCACTCATCTAGGTTCCAGTGAAGAGCCTATCCTCGAACCGGATCTCCTTGGTGAGGAAGTCGGCGCCAATTGTGGCCTTGTACTGGTTGCTATAACTTTCTGTTCACGTACCTGGATTACATCACAACTCAAAAAAATACAGCATCAGAGATCAACACGACAAACAACAAAGGAACTAAATCCGCATAAGGCCTATCAAGAATCCAATCTGAATCGTAGGACACTGGTTCATCAGGAAAGTCTTTCCGAGGATCGCAGCAGGAAACAACAAAGAAAGAGAGGTGGCGCCACAGACGAGAAAGAAGGGGAGCGGCAGGGAGGCGGAAATGGTATGGGACGGGGCGACAGCGATGGCGGCGGCAGTTGCGACAGAGACAGGTTGGGGCGGAGAGGTGGCAGCAGAGGCGGGAGTGGGTGTGAAGAGATGAGGAGGGGCGGCGCGGGGAGGAGGCGTGGGGCAGCACCGGGGAAGAGGAGGCGGCACAGCCGAGAGGGGAGCGGCATCGCAGGGAGGAAATGGGGAGGGCGGCTAGGGTTGGCGAATTGGGAGGCGGAGGCGGAGGACAAAGGAATGAATAGAATGGCATAAGGCACGTAATAAACTAGATCACGAAGGGCAAATAGAAAAACATCAGCAAGAAAGAGTAGGGGGCGCTTAGAATCGAACTCGGGACCTGTTGGTTGAAATCCACCGGTGGAGACCAACTGGCCAAACGAGCCGTGTCGTCTTCGCTTCAACGATAAAAATTATTTTATATATTAGTTTTAAATTGACAGCGGATGAAGCCCGCGGCCACGATCGGACGGTCGCCGATCTTCCGGCGACGTGGCCACGAGGGAGCCGGCGCGCGAAGGAAGCGTCGACGTGGACGCAGGAGGAGACGGCCTGGTAGGGGATTGTTATATAAAGTTGATATGGGCGCAGTGCTCAAATGCACCGCATGTCTGGGCAAAGGATGGGACGAATCATTTGCAGTTGATCGGATATATATACACGCGCTCAGTCGAGCTCCGGAACAATCTGGCTTTACTTCCCTCCGGTTTAAATTTAATGTAATATTAAAAAAAAGGGTTAGGTAGCTGGGCCGGCCCAAGCCCAGGCCAGCCCAGCCGGCGCCCCTGTTAAGGGAAAGAGAGAGATGGGGATCGGTCTCCCCATCCCCTCTCGATCTCTCTGCCCTCTCTCGATCTCTCCCGTCTTTGTCTCGCTCTCGCTCTCCTTCTCCCGTCTCTGTCTCTCTCTCCCTCTCACAGTTTCTCTCCCTTCACTAGCGCCACTACCTCCCACCCGCCCTTGTGCTCGTCGCCGGTCACTGTCGTTGGAGCACCGCTAGCCGCCGCGCCACTGTCGCCTTCCCTCCCCGTGTCTTCCTCTCGGCGCTGCTCCGCCATGGCCGGAAGGATGTGAGGGGAAGGGGGTGGGTTGAGGTGAAGGAGAGAGGAGGGGCCAGCGAAAGGAAGAAGAGGAAGGAGAAGGGAGAGACGGCCGGGCTAGGGAGAAGAAGATTGGAGCTAGGGTTTTGTGTGCCATGTTTTGGGGTAACAATTTCCTAACCTTTTGTTGTACTTTTATTGTTCTTTGGGTTGATTAGGCCTTGATCTACAAGTGCTAGCTATGTTTTTGGTAGTATGATAGATTGTGTTCTTAGGATGATTTATGCTGTGAGCTTCGGAAATGTTTTGTGTCAAATCCATTGGGATTTAGGGCTCCGTCCTATAACCAAGAAAGTGGGAAATGCTTTTAGCTTTCCGTAGGTTCCAAGAACGCGAGATTTGGTTTAATGGTTTGGGAGATACGGCCTTAACAGTGTTGCTGGGATATGGTGAGATGTTGGTTTGGATAATTAGACCGAAGGTGGACTAATTAGCAGTGTTAGCCTAAACGGTAAACGCTAAACAGTCGGCCACTCTTCGTTTAGCGAATAGTCGGACTACACGGCCGATTAAACGGGCCAAAAAACGGATTAAACGGGATTATACGGATTAAACGGCCTACACGGCCTACACAGTTGACTACTGAGTAGCGTTTAAACGGTGTGTAAACGGTTTAAACAGCCGTGTAGGCGAATAGTGCTAATTAGAGGGCTAGGCACCTTGGCTTTAAGAATATTAAACATAGGTAGAAGAGGGTTAGTGCTAGCCTTTGCTTAGTGGTGGTTATATATGATATTGAATGAGATGTTTGCCTTGTAGGTGGTGACGCTTTAGGGGTCCGTGTTGTCGTCGCACCCGTGCTTCACCTGGTAACAGAGGCAAGTACATGATGCATTGCTTATGGTAATATGTGTGACTGATGATGTGGATGTCGTATATGGCATCGTGCTTTTTTTTTATATGTTGCTCTAATACTCTTAACCTGATGCTGATGCATGGATGATTGATGATGATGGATTGATGATGGTAAGCGATATTTATGCCTGATTTAAATATTGATAGTTTGATGCTATTCGTGCTTTGTTTTTTATTAATAATGAAATTATAATGCTGAATGAATGGGTAGCAAGGATGGATTAGTGATTAAATGGATGGATGAGATAGGAGTGATCGAATGTGATGAGAAATGATGGTTACCCTATTTATGTTGCATACATTCATGAAAGGCATGCATTCGAGCTAGGACGGTGAGAAAGTCTTATAACTAGTTAGTCCGGTGAGCCCTGGGCCTGGTCGATGAAAAAGTTATAAGACTAATCCGGCGTGCTCTTGATAAGACCTACAGAGGTAGGCACCGCCACGGGATGGCGGGAAAGACTCACTTCGGTGAGCACCTCCACGGGATGGAGTGTAGAGTGTGACATCGACGGATGTGCACTCAGCAGTACCGGTACACGCTTATGAGATATGAGCATAATGCATTGCATTGTTGAACGCTGCATTGTATTGATGAGCATGGTTATGATTGAAAAGTTGTTCTGTTGCTACGGATTTCATATAAACATGTTCTATGCCATCACTATTATACTTGCTGAGTTATGGACTCACCCTTGCTCTTTCTGCTTTGTTTTTAGGTCACTCTTGATGATGTTGCACGCGGGCGGGTAGCTGCACTCTCATGCACTATTATATAATCAGCAACTAACATTGGACCTATAAATAAATAGAATAATGGTATAGACTTTTAGCTGGTTATGTATTTACTTATGTATTCGAATGTGAGGATGAGCTAGCTGTGGTGTGAGATGGTGTTGGTCGCCCCTCTCTAGCCAGGATTGTCTATGCTTAGTATTTCTATTGATTATTTCACTTGAGGTAAGCTTTTGGTGAAAAGCCTAGCGGTTCGGCTTTTGGGTTGTGAATTGTGGTTGAATTGATAAGATGGATGATACATAATATGTGATATATAAATTAGGTTTCTTTGTCTGCTGAGTGGATGTCCAAATTTATAGTGGAGGTGCTGCCGAAATTTTGTAGAATATAGGGAGTTAGTAGCATCTTGGGCTTAATTGTTGAGCCGAGGTGTTACATTTAAATTAAAATCAAAATATGCCATTTTTACAAGGTGAACAATATAGCACTTTCTAACCATCTTTTGAGGGATAATGCTGGGAATTGGGCGTTCGATACGGTGCCAAAAAACAGACGATTTTTTTATTAAAATATGCAACAATTTATATATGTCCTATTATATCTATATAACATGTCCAACAGAGCCACCACGTTAATGAATAAATTTCCTATATAAATTAGAGGAAAGAAAAATCTTCACCATCAATTACGATGGGGCCAGATTATGATTGGATTTAAAAATATTGTGGCTATTCTGCAAGGGCTGTAATTTTATGCATTTTGCGCATACATTTTTTTTTACCTTTTTTCTCTTATTTGCAATATTTGGTGATATGAAAAAACATTCCTAATAGTTGAAAAAATTTATAAACTGAAATGGTCTGCAATATTATTTTAATTTATTTTTTCGCAGACGCCTCTATAACAACTTATATACGAGGCAATCGCTGTATAGTCGGTCAAATATAAAAATTTGGTAGAGAAGACGCCATCTTTCTAGTCTTTTTTTCAGCTTCTGTAGTTTTCTACTCCGTCGCTTCAAAACGTGAGGCTATGCTTAAATCTCTCGAACTCACATCCCATGCAAAGGTTAGAGAGAGAAATGCGGGATTTAGGAAAGAGACGGCGGACATCTGTGTTGCTCTCTCTCCTCTCCAATCCTAGAGAGAGAGAGGGAGGGAGCCATTTTGCCCATTCTTTGCAGCCAAGAACCAGCTTTTCCAATTTTTTGGGTTTTTTTTTGCGCATTTCTGGGCCTTTTGGTTGGTTCCACTATACAGGTTATGACGTTTGTCTCGAGCTGTCCAAATTTGATGATTTAGACAATCGGACCTTCTTGATTGAAGATTGTAACCATTGGTATGTTCGTAGTGCATTGTTCTTTAAATCTGAACAATCTGGGGTAGTCATGAATCGATGCTAAATCGGTGCATTTCTGTTGCAGGAAACATTGGATCTTGTGCTTCAAACGGTTGGGAGATTGGATTCTTGCGATCCATCGGGTGTGATGATTGGCTTAGCAAACGCTATAATTCATATTCTTGCCGCATCGGTGAAGTTTTCTTTGGTGAAAGATTCATCGTTTTGATCGAACCATACATTGGCATGAACGACCAAGGCCATTACCATCGCTGTTTCATCATGAACAATGCGGGGTGATTTGAACATATCTGTGCCGCTCTAGTGGAACCTGGTTGGGAAGATTGGGTGTCCATGCAACCTACATGCAAATTGGGGGCGCATTGATCGATCTTTCATGGCTGCGAAAGCTCCTGCAAGGTCGCGGGACTTTTCGCGCCAATTCTGGTCCGTGCTGCGCCATGCCTTCAGCGAGTGCTGCCTGATCGTAATGCTCCTTGTCACTGCTGTGGTGTCCTACACAGCGACAAGGTTCGCACGCATATGCAGGATCCGGTCGCCATGCATGCTGTGCTCAAGGTTGGATCGGATCCTCCATGGCAAAGCCTGGTTCTCTGATGAACTAGTATGTGCCGCACACAGGTTGGAGATCTCGCATCTGTCATATTGCCAGAATCACAGCAAGCTTGCTCACTCTGATGATATGTGCAAGACTTGCCTCCGTTCATGTACTGGATTGGTTGGTAAGAACCTGACAAGCGCAAGCGTCAAGGAGAAGGAGAATTCACGGTGGAAGTCTAAGCATACACAGCTATGTTCTTGTTGCTCACAGCCTTTTAAGAAGACATGCAATGGGCGTAGGCTATCTGAGCATGTAAATGACAGTGTTCCAGATGATGACATGGCCAGAGTGAAGGAGAGAAGCGTATCAATGGAAAGCGCTGGCCATTCTTCAGATGAAGGCTTTGATAATTTCTCTTATGGAGGCTACAAAAAGCTAAAGCGTGGTTCCGAGTCTGACACCCATCTCTCTGATGATGACGACGATGACGGCAATGCAGTGCCACTTGAATCGAGACAGCAAACTAAAGGCATCTCATGTGGTGATGTGCAGATGCAACCTATGATCAGCAGTGCCAACTCCTTGTCCACTCTTGGAAATATTACAAATTCATCAGATCCTTCTATTAGGCATGGCTTGGAGGAGATCAACTGGAGTCAGGCCAATGTGAGTGACAGCAATCATGACCCGCAGTCAAAGGCTGTGACTAACCAAGCTTGTGCAGGTCTTCCAAAAGAGAGAAGTATGTATAATTATGCCAAATGTTATAATCCTTATATTGCTTTAACTATTTCTGAGTCTGTCAAATTTGTACTGTAGCTTTTGGTATTGAGGAAATTGGCGAGTCAGAGGATGTTTCAGGAATCCCTGATGAGGAGGGTACAAAGGATTTTTCTGCTTCCGAATATGCAGTAACCAGTTTGACTACAGACACTCGTATCAACCGCAACAACAGCCTGAAGAATGCTTCTGGTGGTAGACACAACATTCAATCTCCTCGGTGGTCTGAAATAATGTCCGCCAAGGATACCAATTCAAGAACTCAGGAAGAAGTGAAGACATTCCTGTACCAGTTGTCTTCTGCACGAGGCTTTGATGGTCCTTGGAGCGAGGTGAATACTACTAGCCCCAGAAAGAGCATACCGATTGATGAGTACAATCAATCTGATGTCACTGGTAGCAGGCAGTTCCATGATATGAACAACTCTAATCTGGAACCATTTGATGTCCATGTGACTAGTGAAGATGAAGGGGAAATATCCCTGGAGTGCTTGAAGCAGCAGGTTGAGCTTGACAAGAGAAAAATGTGTATCCTGTATAAGGAGCTTGAGGCAGAACGGAGTGCATCAGCGGTGGCAGCTAGCGAAGCGATGGCTATGATCAACAGGTTGCAGGAAGAAAAGGCTGCGATGCACATGGAGGCACTGCAGTACCTCAGGATGATGGAGGAGCAAGCTGATCACGATCAAGAAGCAATTGAAAAACTAAATGACTTGCTCACTGAAAGGGAGAAAGAAATGCTTGACTTGGAAGCTGAACTCGTAAATTATCGGAGCATGCTTCACAAGGAACCATTTAATGTTGAAAAATTCGATGCTGCCGATGGAGACGTGGCATTTGAAGTCCTACATGGTTCAGGTTTCATGAGGAACACCATGTTCGATTTTGAAGATGAAAAGGCAAAAATTCTGGAATCCTTAAGCAGATTGGAGGAAACACTCGGCATGTCCCCAACAAACAGACTTGATTTTGGTGGCGCAAAAGATGATCCTCAGAACGGTTCGTTGGGATATAATTCAAAGGTTAGTGGACACTATATGGAAAATACAGAGGTAGAATGTGGGAGATCATTATTGCCTTCTGAACACCTAAACAATGAATCAGTTTCTTCTGATCGAAATAATGAAAATCAATCCATTGGGAACCAAAAGGATTTGGGTCCATGTTCCCACTTAGATGATGAGAATGTCAGTTCTATGACAAATGTTAAGCATGAAGTTTCACTTCTAAATAGTAGATTTAAGGCACTTGAAGAAGATCAGAAGTTTCTCCGGCAAATATTAAGTTCTCTTAAATGTAGTGATGATGGAATACAATGTGTTCAGGAGATAACTAGTCATTTGCGAGAGCTGAGAAGAATAGTCACTGAACAAAGAGGGATGCCTGTTTTATGAGCTCAAGATTATTCAGCATCCACTCTCAAGGTATAGTTCCATTATTAATCTGAACACCTTATCATATCCAAATGGAACATGTGAAAGTGTAGCATAGGATTTTCGCTGTTGTCTTGGAATAGTTACGAAATGAACAAAGATATCATTTTTAGTTTCTAATGTTGATTGTGTTACAGCGCTGTGAGGTCGGCGTGACGATGCAGCTCGGAGATATCTGACAGATGGTAGTAGTGACAGAAGACCATCAAACTGTAATTGTGTTCAACCGGGGTGGGGTACACAGATCTGTCATACACACCTCAAGGCGATTTTGGATTTCTGATTCGTCACGAACTCATGAGGCCCCCCTTTGCTTTGTTGCATTACTTGCACGGTGATGTCTCAGCGAAGTTGACTGCCGGTATCCTGCACGCTGATTTGGTGGTTGTTAGGAGCAGGTTCGTGAGTTGAACAAGTGAATAGCTATCAATAGAGTAGTGATTTCACCAGCCGGAGTCTTGTTAATGTGCCTGGGATGCACCATGCATGATTTGTAGACCAGCCAAATTCGCCGTGCACAAATCTTCCGGCTGCTAATTAGGCCATTTTAGAGCATGTTAGTATGTCACGCGCAGTTTTTCATTTTATTTATTTGATTCATCTTTTTCAACTGTAGACATCGTTTCTAAAAACAGTCAGAGCTAAAAGATAAATATTCTTAAATCAGGTCTTCAATATCAGTTTCAAGATTTTTTAAGCCACCGTTCAACGCATGTATGGTTAAAATTTACCAAACTATAGAATGGATGCTGTTAGTGTGAAACACAGGGTTCCAAAATGTATTATTGACATTAGCCATATCTTGATTGTTTTTAGAAGTGCCATTAAATAACCTGCGGCACATGCAGATACAAGATGCACCAATGTGTTGTGTGCAGTACCTGCAGAATCTGCAGACAAACCAGACAAGTAAAATGACGAGTAACCGAGAACGAAAGCTGAAAATAGGGTGGCTATCGTAAGAAGACTGTGTAGCATTAAATCGTTCTCTAAGTTAGAATCAAAACTGGGATGTTCCAATGAGAGACCGCCGCTGTACATGTATCATAGCTTCCAAAATCACATCAACAGAAATAGCTCTCCTTGGACACCACCCTCCAACTATCATTCATCACCTGAAGTCAGCGTGATGATCTTGTAAAAGAATCTATATGAATGGCCCCAAAAAAGAATACAACCATCTGCTATTCAATATGGGATAAAGCCTGCACAGTGCTCCGCTCGGGTACTGCCTCGAACATAGACAGAAGGTGGGAAACCACACCGCAAATAGGAACATTCACAAGGCGGTCACTGAAACCATTTACTGTCGTCTTGGAGAGGACTGAGACTTCAACACATGCTGAGCTTTCTTCAATCAAGTCTCTCCATGCTGCATCTTCTTCATTGAGATTGGATTCTCTCAAAAGCTGTAGTACTTTATCTAGATGAGCAACATTCCTACCTGCCCCATAGCCAGTGGCAGTTGCAGCGCCCACTGCATTTGCTAGTGCTAGTGTGCTTATTGCCGGCAAGTTATGGAGGAACCCAAAAGCTATAGCAGCAGTAAAGCTATCTCCACATCCAACTGTGTCCACAACGCTTATCTAATGGAATACAGAGCATAGTGAATACTAAGAATGTGGCAATTCAAGCATACAACTTTAATTACTTTCACACTTGATGAATGAAGATCCTTTATTAGCAAGGCAAGTACCTTAAAAGAAGGTGCACACGAAACAGCATTTCCAGTGATCATGATTGATCCTTTCGAACCCATTTTGATGACAACCCACTTTGTGCGGATCCCCCTCTTTAGCAACTCTTGACCTGCCTGAATTGGGTTGCTGATGTTTGTTAGGGACTCAGCCTGTCAACCCAATAAACATAAAAATTAGGGAGAGAGAGGTGAGACCAAAGAATAAATAACCAAAATTGTTGTCACCATGATCCAAGTCAGAGCAGATTCAGAAAGTAAATTATTTACAAAAAACACATTTGTGTCTGGAAATGCAGTACATTTTGATCTTATTTTGGGATTTTTATTTGCATTTTTATCTAATTACTGGGAAAGATCAAAACTATGTAAAAAAATCAAGATGTGTCAACCACAATACCATTAGACATGCACAGCATATAATACTGGTTATAAACAGTAGGGTTGCCAGGAAAAAAACATGAGTAAAAAACTAGAAAACAATATTAAAATAGGTATGGAACTTATAATTAATTTCCTTTTGCTAGTGAATTCCATTAAGCAAAATATATGGGCATTCTTCTGTAAATAGAAGTTACATGAATTTTCAAGAAAGCGTGCAAGATCAGTTCAGTCTACAAATGTCCATACTCCATAATGGCAAATAAATCAGCACATAACTAACATATCCAATAGGTGGTCAAGTGGCATAGCTAACAAATATAGGAAGTCAGACATAATCCTGCAAACCCATCCAGTTATGGGGCTTGCATGAGAGGGCAACTAACCTCATCTGATGTCAAAAGGAGAACATCACTGAGCTTCAGAGAGTGCTCAAGCGCTCTCTGCTCATCAGGGTTACCGTGCAACAGAGATTTTCCACGAGGACCAGGATCAAAGAATACTGCTGTGCCCACATCGATCGCACAATCAATAGCAGATGCAATCACATCAGGAAAAAACTCATCAAAAGCATAGCCATTGCAAAACAATATTTTGGAGTGATGAATAGCTGCCTTGGTTTCTTTCGGAAGTTTTTGTATCCAACTGAAAGCTGGCTCTTCACTAAAGTCTGCATGGCTGATATTGCAAAGGAAAAAATAATGCTAAATAATAATGCAAAGTACTGCAATAAGAATAATAGCTGATCTTATTTTTAGAACATGTTCTACAATGCTAATATTACTTGATTATCTGTTGAAACTGAACTTTGACAGCTTTGGAAAGTGGCTTCAAAAACCCAAAATTGATAATCGAAACCAGAACAGTGAATTATACTAACCTGCAAAATCCATGTCTCTGAAATGGGTCTACAAGAACCCAACATAGAAGCGTTTCATAGGCCTGTCGGCATGCATTAACATCAGTATTTTCAAGCATCCCGACAACATTAATGCCCTCGGCCTCAAGCACATCAAGAAGAAACTTTCCATAAACTTCCTCTCCAACATGCCCCAGCGTGGAACAGCGAAGCCCAAGCCTAGCTGCAGCGAAGGCCAAGTTGCAGTTCCCACCAGCCTCCCAAAATTTCTATTCAGGTGACAAAAGACAAAATGTTCAGATCAGCTAACGAATGGATGTTCCATAATCATTCATCAATCATAGGGTCAACAATTTATATAGTGCACTAGTAATGAGGCATGAAACATCAACCAGTGTGTTGTCAATTTATCTTGTATAGCCTGATTCTTCATCTTCCCACAGGCAGATAAACCTCGGAAGAAACAATCAACTAAAAACATAATCACATTTTTATGATCCATTTCTAAAAAACACCACAGATTTGCACCAACCAATCACCCACAGAAGTAATTGATTTCTGCCTCACCTTTTGTCCCCATCTGGTTTCATTCCAGTTACTCATCCGCACCAATCTGCCATCGCAAGCTGCCGTTTTTTCCACAACAAAATAAATGCAGAAACTAATGGAATATCTGCAGTTCTACATGTCATCTCAGTTCTCACTGAAAGCTCCTGCATTTCCTCCATCCACCCAGTCTACAACTACGAACATCCACGTAGAGCCAAAAAAAAAAGCGTTTAGAACCAAAACAATAACTCTAAGCTCAATTGTCACATTTCTCCGGCTCCACTGTATCTGATGTTGAATCCAATCTATTCGGCCCTAAATTCCCGATGACGGCACATCAATTTGGGAGTTGGGACCAAACCAGAGCCTCCCGCACCCAACCAAACAAGCGATTAAGTGAATGAGCCTACGGCCGACCTGGTCGGGCGGCGAGGTGGCGAGGCGCTCCATGTAGGCCTTCCGCTCCTCCCGCTGCGCCGGCGGGAGGCGGGGCACGCT
The DNA here is from genome assembly GCA_036346415.1 of Raddia guianensis. Classification (NCBI taxonomy): domain Eukaryota; kingdom Viridiplantae; phylum Streptophyta; class Magnoliopsida; order Poales; family Poaceae; genus Raddia; species Raddia guianensis. The sequence continues at coordinate 4,879,543 of CM070536.1, read as the reverse complement.
GAGCACGACATCTACGCAGAGGTTGCCGAGCGTGGCGAGGTCCGTCTCCTTACCCTCCCCGCCCTCCGGCGGCGGGCGCGTCCTGGCCTCGTTTGCGACGCCGGAGACGGCGGCGGCGACCGCGCGCGGCCGGCCGCCCCGGCGAGGCGGCGGCGGGGAGGAGGTGGAGGACGGGGTGGCGCCGTGGCAGCGGGAGCGGGGCGCGGGAGACGGAGGCGGAGTGCGGGTTTAGGGTTTGGAGAGCCATGGGAGAGGGGAAGGGAGAGGTCAGAGGTGGAGGCGGCGAGTGAGGGAGGGTGGAGGGAACTGCAAAACTGGAGGACGGGGTGCAGCCGATGCCATCACACTTGAGGCTTCTTCTTTTGATGAACAATGCTTCCTTGCATGCCTTTCAGACTTTCAGGCCGAATCTATTCCATTAAACGAAAAGTAAACTGCAACTTGGGTTGGACTAGCAAACCCAGTAACGCTGAGATTGTGCGGCTATCTGTTGTTAGATGGTTATCTACTTCTCCCTCCAATCTTTTTTGTTTGACGCAATCTTTCACCGTCCGTCTTTTTTAAAAAAAAAACTATGTAAATATCATTTATTTTATTATGATTTGTTTTATCTGGTAAAGGTATTTTAAGCATGACTTTTTTTTCATATTTGCACTAAATTTTTACATAAGACGAATGGTCAAATACGTGTCCAAAAGACGTATGCGTCAAACAAAAAACAGAAGGAGTATTTTTTAAAAAAATGATAATAGTACTATAGTTTTTTGTCGAAATTGTTTTACGCTACGATGAAAGATTACATATCATGTGTACACAAGGGTCTCTGTGTACACCAACTATAAAAAGTCATAAAAAATTCAGAAAAAATTGTAGATTTTCTTCGTAATCAACATCGGCCCCTCCCTCCGCTAGCGTAGCCCTTCCTGTGCGCCCTTATCCCCACTGACGTTGCCACTCACACGTTGTCCTTCCTCACGTCCTCATCCCACTAATGTTTATCTCCCCTTCTTACCAATATCAGCGCATTCCCCTCCTACATCAACGTCGTCCCTCCCTGCGCCATCATCTCCCTGGCACCGACCATCTTCTATTGCTGGTGCACTCCTCCCACCCACCAACACCTTCCCTTCTCCCCCACTGATCCTGGCCCTCCTCTTTTAGCAATGTCGTTCCTTCTCCATTGCTTGGGTCGTCGTCACCTCCATCATCGGTGGCGTCCCTTCTCGCCTATTTGTGTTGTCCTTTCTCACACGATCCCTCCTCTCCTAACGACGTCATTCCTCCTCACCCATCGGTTCTGACCTCCTCTCCCTTAGCATCACCCTCTCCTACTCTATTATTGTTGTCGTGCTCCCGACACTTGTGTATACGATGGTTGGCTGTTGAAGGACCGAGAGTCTAATTTTAACAACTCCATATTTTTGGAGTTCAGAAAGTGAAAAAACGGACGAGCATATTTTTGGAGTTCAGAAAGTGAAAAAAACGGACGAGAGCCGACAAAAGTTCAGGACCAAATCCCTGCTTCTTCACATCAAACTCCAGCCCGCAACTCGCAAGAACCAACACTCCACGATTGATTGCAAGCTCCGCAGCCCATATCTCTCTTATCATCCAGCCCATCCGTCTGCCCGGTGCCCACTCCTGGCCCAGGAACTCGATCGTGCGGGAGACGGCAGTTCTCCAACGGACGGCCCACGGCCCACCCGCCAGCACATGTACGCATGCCGTGCCGAGTCCAGCGGTGTAGCGCGATCACCTGATCATGAATCATGATGCCCGAGCGTTTCTCCTGCAGACGCATGAATGCATCATATGTAACTTAGGGTAACTATTACTCATCATACTTGACAAAAAATCATCTTTTTGTAACTTATGTTTTATGTCTTAATTACGTCCTGTAACTGTTATCAAAAGTTGAAAAAGTCTATATGCCTGTCGGTCAAACTAAAACCTATTTATCCGAAATCTATCCATATATGGAATGATAATTTTGGACGACAGCTTCGTAAGTAGAGATAACTTACCGTCGGGCTTTTATTACATGCACGTACTGAGATTAATTGACAGGTATCCATAACTATTTTTATCCGAACCTATAAGCAGTGGCGGAGCTTCAAGGAAGGGTCATTTTGACCAAGTTGAAAATATATAGCGTATTATACCTACTTAACTTTAAGAAAACAATTTTGTTGGGTGTGGGGGAGGGGGTCTAGACTTTGGAAAAAAAGTTATGAAAAATAGAGAGAACCAAGGACTTGAACCCACACCTATCTTTTCTAGCGAACTCACCCACGTACTCACGCGCTTTGATACAACTAGCACATGCATATCTTTTACCCTTTTAATTTTGAAACGACGCATCAGTACCCGTTCGTATTCGTAATACGAACCGGTATTGATGGACGAATCGGTATTGATGAGTCCGCAGCTGTATCTATCTGCGAAAGGAATCTTTATACTGTTGCCTCTCCAACCGGTATTAAAACCCCGAATCGCTACTGTTGCTACGAATCAGTACTGATGCCACTGTGATCAGTACCGATTTCAATCCAACCGGTACTAATATTCCCGTATATTGGCCCAGTTTTCTAGCAGTGAATTGTCCGAATCACGATCGATTCCACTGATTCACATGAATACCCGACCAAAATAGTATTAGCATGCTCCCTGCTTTTCACGCGCGAGCACATGTTACGTACGCCCAGTGTCTCGGGCACTGTGCGCGCGCGCCGGCCATGCACTAACGGCCGGCGAGACTCTCACTCTTACCTAGTCTGAAGAGCACCGGCGCCGCCGCTCAGGAACAGTCCGCCGCGAGCCGAGAGCCCGGCCGAGACTACCTGCATGCTGGTCGATCATTCAACATGACCGGTTGAATTTGAATTCGCCGAGTTGACGTACAAAATTTCACCGTACGTACGAGAGAATTGGTCGCGGTTCAACGAACTCGCGGATCGACTTAATTAATTGCATGCAATGTTGATGCATACACGTACCGACCGAGAAATATCCGAGCACACAACGTATGTACGTACCCCAGCAAACAAGCTAGCTTGGGGCTTGGCACGTACGTACGCATATACGTACGTACGTACGTACACACACGCATATGTATGTATACGAACGTACAACGTCCACGACTCGGTACCTATATACACACGGCGCCTCGGTAGTCGGTACCTATATACACACGGCGCGCGGTCATGCACGCAAAATCAAACATAAACTAATACACACACACACGGGAGGAGCGCGCGCGCGCACCCAGCTCCATGTTAGTTATATATAGTTGCACTTTATCAATTTTGATTCTAATAATGATCCTCATTTTATTTTGGTGTGCATCATTCATAATTTTGTATTTTACATCGATCAAGCAAAGTAAATTATAAATTCGAAACACTAAATATACTATTTTACAGTCCTGTATTTTTATTTTTTAAAAGCTTTAAATGGCCCACAACAAAAAAGGGAATTATTTTTATTTTTAAATGTTATGGTATTTTTGTTTGACGTTAATTAAGTAAAGTGAGGTAATCATGAAAAATATTAAAAAGTTATATTTAAAGCTGAGCACACATGCTTTGGAAGAAAATGGGGACAGGGACGGGATTCGAAAACGGGTCAGGGTACTGTCCCAAATAGTTGTTCATCTCGCCAACAAAATTAGTCCTGCTCAGATAGCGGAAAAGGTGCATATTAGCTGTTCATGAAAATGAAATGTAATAAAATATAAGTTTTTGAATTGTACGGCTTCAATATTAGACGCTCTCGACTTGGTGCTTCAAAACCTCAGTTTTCGTTAAAAAAATTGACCCTAAAAAATGACATCCCTAAAAGTCGACATACAATTACCAAGAGAAAAATAAATCAAACCCACGAGTTACTGTCAATCTAGTGCTCATATTTGGAAGGCTAGCTAGTTTCAAAGCATCATTGTTCATGTCACATTATCATAAACTAATACATAAATTAAAATCTCAAACATAGAAATTTTCAACACATACTGATACATAAACTAAGTGTATATACATAAAAAATCAATAATACTAGTACATAAACTAAGTAAAGTATTTTAATACATAGGTTTGAAGTACTCAAAAAATATGGTTTTGGAAACTTTGAGAGAAACCTTTAAAACCTTTACAAATATTTTTTTTGCTTCATTTGATTTGTACAAAATAATAAATTTCTAGTGGTGTCTTTTCGATATAATTCAAGCTGATGAAAAACGTACATATCTGCTCAACCTTATGAATTCAAATGGACCGGGCCAAGCGCTGAAAACCGCGCGAAACCGCGTAGGCGCGTGTCTGTGCGTACATCTAGCGCCATCTGAAGAACAGACCCGGTCCTTGACTCCTTGTGTTGGCTTACAATCAGAAAGAGAAAAAAAAAATGGCGCGCGCAGCAAGCTATAAGAGAGAACCACCATCCTGTCTCTCCTACAACAACCTGTGCAATCCGCATTCCATCGAATCCGATTCGACGCACTTAATTAGCTGCTGCTGCTGCATGCTTCTTGACTGAGATTTCGCACCAGCTCTGAACTACTCGATCTCATCAAGAACGTAAGTATTTAGTGCTTGCAAGGCATTCGGTCGAGCACGTACGTAGCTGCAGCTGAAAGCACATCCAGAGTCGATCGAAGGCCGATGTATATGTCGGCCAGCATGGCGGCGCCGTCGACGGCGACGATGGTGAGGGCGGTGCTGGTGGCCGTGCTGCTGGTGCAATGCTGCGACGTGGCCCTGGCGGCGAGGCCGCTGGAGGGGGACGGCGGCTGGCTGCGGCGGCAGGGCGGCGCCGGCGGGGAGCTCATCATGCAGGTGCTACCCAAGGGCTCGTCCGGAGGCGGATCCAACCCCGGCGGCTGGAACGATCCCAACCACCCACGCGGCGGTGGCCGTAACTAGCCGCTTCCCGGGCGGCGAGCTGCTGCGTGTTCAGGCCGCGGCCGCCGCCGGTTTTGTTCATCTGCACCCTTCGAATTCTTTGGTTCAATTGTGATGAGCCGCAAGGGCTTCCGTGAGGAAAGAAAATTATATAGATCCTCTGGGAGCTGTTCGTGATTAATTAGCCTCACATATTTTAGGCCATGTAATCAAGCTGAAGTTGTACCTAGCCTTCATTAGTTACTTCAAAGCTCAAAACATATATGCAAAAATTCATTGGAATATCAAATTTGAATCGCACTGCATGCATGCGCGTCGCGGGTTCCTCGATGGTGGGGCACCGGATCGGATGGTCCAAGGTGATGTGGATGGCACTTCTATACTGACATCATCCAACACCATAGTTACGCACTTATGCATGGGTCCAAATATTTGCCTTAAGCACCGAGTTTAGGAGTCACCTTAGGTTGCTCTACTGGATATTTGAGCGGTGGTTTCTTAGTCCGAGCCTTCTTTGGCTTGGTAGATCAGATGGTTCGAGCTATCTAACCTGGGGCATGGACATGGCCGTGCGAATTAAGCTCAGACTCTCCAAGCTCCGGACGGCTCCGATGGCGGTTGCATCGAAAAATGGTTCTATAGTGCGACGCTATTTGAAAGGTCATGAGTTTCCATACAGGATTTATTTCTGCACGGAGGCATAACTTAGCTCAAGGCAGGAGATTATAACATGAATGCTTAGATTCATCTTGGAGGGGTTGAGAATGCGTTCGTCAAGAACATCGCTATCCAACTAAGCTATAATTACCTTATCACGTTAGACATTATAAATAACCTCTGTATTATACTCTAGGGACATTATACAACTCACAGACACATCGGTGGTTTTTTGTTTCGGCCGGATTAGTGGCTCGAGTATACGGATTTGACTTAACAGAAGCACTCACCAGTTTTTTTTTTTTTCTTCCCGAGCTAAATTTAGGGGAGTACAATTTTGAGACTGTTGCAAGCAGCTGCGAGAGATGGAACTATCGATGCATTAGGTGTGTGACGTGCTTTTTTTTTTTCGAACTGCGAGTATCTACCGATCAATCAGATGAATACGCACTCTCGATCGATATGTAATGACTAATGAGCTAGCCATGCCATGCAGCTGACGTCTATACGTGTGAATCTATCTATCTATCTATCTACTATCTATCTATCTATTCTATATTCTATATAAAATAGAGTTAATCCTAAAATCTTAGAACTTTCACGTTAATCGAAAAATAGTAGAAATTCTCACGTTAATCATAGAAAAAAGAAAAAATCTACATCATTGAATATGGATATTATTATGTAAATCTAACGGTCAATATTAACCTCTTGAAAAATAGTAGAAATTCTCACGTTAATCATAGAAAAAAGAAAAATCTACATCGTCGAATATGGATATTATTATGTAAATCTAACGGTCAATATTAACATCTATAACAAACTACTGAAGCTGATCAATATCTTAACACAAATCCCGTTACGCACGCGGGGGGTCACCCTGCTTGTTTTGAAGGAAAAGACAGATGAATTGAATTGTCGCCATCAACGCAGCGCCACCTTCTGGGAAGCTACTAATTAATCAAGGTGGCATGTACGTACGTAGCAGAACAATGGACAGTAGTGGTTGACACGGGCTTTGATCAATACCAGTCCGACCAGAGAACGATCGACGTCTGAAATTTAAGTCTGAAACTCGCCAAGCCGATCATCAAATGACAGTACTGTACGTATACGTACAGCATTAGCTAGACAGGCATTCGTACGGCTGTTATGCTGTGTTTCTACTAATTATCAAATTAGGTAAAACCAAATTTTTTTAAAAGGTAGGCACGTACGCTCCTGGCCGGAGTTCTGGGTGTCGCTTCTACGTGTTATGTCTTAAGATGCCTTGTGATCGTATAGAAATAATCACAGCTATACAAACATCCCAATGCATTAATGTTTGTAGCAATATATTGTTTTATTCCATTTCCTCTCTTTCTATATATTCTTCTGGTAAAAACGGTCTATTATATTATATATCCTCAATTAGATTTCTACTTGTTTCTTAGTCTCGGCTCAAGCTTAAAGAACATTTCTTATATAAGAAACGGTCATGGTCTTTGTCCTTGTTAGTTATACCCTTTACTTTCACTGGGAAGCGCACAAGAATGTCCTAAATTAAAAAAAGTCATCCATGCGTTTAAGTTGGTGTTATGCATATATGCGTCGCTCCACCACGATATATATTGATTTTTGGTTGATAGGCTGATATACTCTTCCTCTGAAACATTATATGTCGTATTGAACACACAATCTCTGAAATATAATGTTAACAACTAATTATTATTATAATTTATTTATAAAACATGGTAAAATTACCTTTTAATTTTCACTACGAAGCATTGGGAGTGCTTAAAAAACCGTACCATGCTTGCACTTCAGTTGATATAAACTATTTATATGCTGCTCCACCGTTATACATTGATCGATTATTTTGGTTGGTATACTCCTTCCATCTGTATTGGGCATGGACACAGATTTTTTATAACGTCAGCGACTTATTCTTCACATATGATATTTCATGTATTCATTTCAAATATTATTTATAAATACATTCATAGTTAAAGCTTCGAATTAAAATCTTTAGTTTGGTTAAATTAATTGTAATTTGTGAGTGTGCCGGAGGGATCAGTTCTATCGATATATACTAACGGAGTACAGTACTGTTTATTCAAATTCGGGCAATGGACCGGGGAAAAGCTAAGTGAAAACCGCGTAGGTTTTGCCTACCATTCTTAATTTGCGCCCACTGGACCCGGCGAATCGTGTTTCCTGCGTACTGAGTATACTAGTAAGAACTCAGAATAATCAGTAAAACCAATAAACTTGCAGGTCCTAGCTTTCCTACTGAATTAATTCAAGACAATTCTCCTGTCTTTTTCTAAAAAAGAAAAGAAGAAACCTGTCCTGCAGTTCTAGCCAAACATATATGTGCATGCATGCATGCGAACCACCAAAATCCGAAGCTACATATATATAAAGGGGAACCATGCACCAAAAAGGGAATAATTTTCATTTTTAAATGTATGGTATTTTTGTTTTACGTTAATTAAGTAAAGTGATGTAATCATGAAAAATGTTAAAAAGTTGTATTTAAAACTGAGCACACATGCTTTGGAAGAAAATGGGGACAGGGACGTACGGGATTCGAAAACAGGGTACTGTCCCAAATAGTTGTTTATCTCACCAACAAAATTAGTCCTTCTCAGATAGCGGAAAAGGTGCATATTAGCTGTTCATGAAAATGAAATGTAATAAAATATAAGTTTTCGAATTGTACGGCTTCAATATTAGACGCTCTCAACATGGTGCTTCAAAACCTCAGCTTTTGTAAAAAAAAAAAATGACCCTAAAAAATAAAATCCCTAAAAGTCGACATACAGATACCAAGAGAAAAGTAAATCAAACCCATGAGTTACTGTCAATCTAGTGCTCATATTTGGAAGGTTAGTTTGAAAGCATCGTTGTTCATGTCACATTATTATAAACTAATATATAAATTAAAATCTCAAGCATATAATTTTTCAACACATACTCATACATAAACTAAGTGTATATATATACATAAAAAAATCAATAAATACTAGTACATAAACTAAGTAAAGTATATTATTACATAGGTTTGAAGTACTTAAAAAATATGGTTTTGGTAACTTTGAGAGAAACCTTTAAAACATTTACAAAAATTGTTTTTTGCTGCATCATTTGATCTGTACAAAAATAATAAATTTCTGCCGATGCCTTTTCGATATAATTCGAGCTGAAAAACGTACATATCTACTCAACCTTAGGGTATATACAAAGGCATTTAATAGGGTGTCTCTTAGCAGCACTATTTAATAGTTTCACTGATGTGGCATGGGGTAAAATGTAAAAATTACTAGAGTTGACTCTTGGTGAAGAGACTGACTCTTCACAAGCTCCTAGATAGAATTAGAGAGAAGCAACATTAAATAGCATAGAGACTCTTGTGCATGTTCTTTGTACATGACTTATCTCTTTGCTTAGATAAATATGCAAGAGACACCCTTGGACTCTCCATTGTACATGCCCTTATGAATTCAAATGGACCGGCCGGCCAAGCGCTGAAAACCGCGTACATCTACCGGCGCCCGGTAGCGCCATCTGAAGAATAGACCCGGTCCTTGTGTTGGCTTACAATCAGAAAGAAAGAAAGAAAGAGAAAAAAAAAAAGGCGCGCGCAGCAAGCTATAAAAGAGAACCACCATCCTGTCTCTCCTACAACAACCTCTGCAATCCGCATTCCATCGAATCCGATTCGACGCACTTAATTAGCTGCTGCGATTTCGTACCAGCTCTGAACTACTCGATCCCATCAAGAACGTATATACGTATTCAGTGCTTGTAAGGCATTCTGTACGTAGCTTCAGCTGGAAGCACATCCAGAGTCGAAGAGCGATGTATATGTCGGCCGGCATGGCGGCGCCGTCGACGGCGACGGCGACGATGGTGAGGGCGGTGCTGGTGGCCGTGCTGCTCGTGCAATGCTGCGACGTGGCCCTGGCGGCGAGGCCGCTGGAGGGGGACGGCGGCTGGCTGCGGCGGCAGGGGGGCGCCGGCGGGGAGCTCATCATGCAGGTACTACAAAAGGGCTCGCCCGGAGGCGGATCCAACGGCTGCGGCTGGAACGATCCCAAGCACCCACGCGGTGGCTGTAACTAGCCGCTTCCCGGCCGGCGAGCTACATGCATGCACGCAGCGGCCACCTGCAGCTGCTGCGTTTTCAGGCCGCGGCCGCCGCCGGTTTTGTTCATCTGCACCCTTCGAATTCTTTGGTTCAATTGTGATGAGCCGCTAGGGCTTCCGTGAGGAAAGAAAATTATATATATCCTCTGGGAGCTGTTCGTGATTAATTAGCCTCACATATTTTAGGCCATGTAACCAAGTTGAAGTTGTACCTACCATCTATCTATTATATATATAAAGGAGAGGAAAAAGAAGCCATCACGTTCGTCCACATCATCTATTATTATATATATAAAGGAGGGAAAAAAGAAGCCATCACGTTCGTCCACATCATTCAAATTATTTCAGCCGTTTGATCAACGGTGGGACCAAATTATAACGGCCAAGATCAATTAAAGAAATTCTCACATATATCAAGAAAAAAAAATAAAAGATCTATGCCGTTGATTTTGTGGGGCTGGATTATAATGGCTGAGATTAAAAGAAGAATATTAGAAATTCGGATTAAGTACTAAAGAATAAAAGATCTATGCGGCTTAGATTAAAAGAAAATATTAGAAATTCATATTAAATACTAAAGTTGATATAATATATTAGAGATAAACTGTAAATCCGATCTGATATGTTAGATATAGATTATGAGTTAGAGATAAACACTATATACCAAAACAAATCTAGCCACGCAAACGCGCGGGCCACCTCGCTCGTTCATTAGTTACTTCAAAGCTCAAAACATATATATATGCAAAAATTCATTGGAATATCATATTTGAATCGCACTGCATGCGCGTCGCGGGTTTCTCGATGGCGGGGCACCGGATCGGATGGTCCATGCATGGTGATGTGGATGGCACTTCCATGATGACATCATCCAACACCATAGTTACGCGTGGGTCCAAATATTTGCCTTAAGCACCGCGCAAGTGTAGGAGTCACCTAGGTTGCTCTACCTGTGGATATTTGAGCGGTGGTTTCTTAGTCCGAGCCTTCTTTGGCTTGGTAGATCAGATGGTTCTAGCTATCTAACCTAGGGCATGGACATGGCCGTGTGAAGCTCAGACTCTCCAAGCTCCGGACGGCTCCGATGGCGGTTGCATCGGAAAATGGTTCTATGGTGCAACGCTATTTGAAAGGTCATGAGTTTCCTTTCCATGCAGGATTCATTTATGCACGGAGGCATAACTTAATGCTCAAGGCAGGAGCTTATAACATGAATGCTTAGATTCATCTTGGAGGGGTTGAGAATGCGTTCGTCAAGAACATCGCTATCCGACTAAGCTATAATTAACTTATCATGTTAGACACTATAAACAACCTCTACCCTAAGGGACATTTCACAACTCACAGACACATTGTATTAGATCATCATATACCCCGATCTCGATCTGAGCTCTCGTTTAGACCTTGGATTGCGATCTACATTGTATTTCATCTTCATCTTATTAAAGAAGGCTGGATGGGGCTAGTTATTATCTACACCGCAAGGGGTCTGAACCAAGATAAGCATCGTCTTGTGTGACTAGCATTACGAAGCTTAAGACCCTGTGAGGAAGGATACGGTTAGTCCCTAGCTCAATCAACAATTAAAACTGCCCATAGAAGCTTTCGTGGTATGTTCATTGAAGAACCGACTATAATAATTTTATTTGTGTTAGTCTTTACTGGATTTGTACAGATGTACTGTACATAAATACTCCCTCCGTTCCAAATTATAGGGCATATAAATTTTCGGCACAGTCTTCAAAGTATAATTTTGACCGTTAATTCCTTTCAAAATATATCATTAATAACTACAAAACTAACATCATATTAAAGTGCTTTTAAATACGGATCTAATTATCTAAATATATCACATGCATATACTAAAACATATATAATTTTTTACTTAATTATTAGTCAAAGATTTTAAACATTGACTTTTGAAAAAACATGCACGCCCTATATTTTGGAACGGAGGGAGTAACATTTCTTGCTGTCGTGAAAGTTCCCGCGGTAGATTTTTGTTTCGGCCGGATTAGTGGGTCGAGTATACGGATTTGACTTAACAGAAGCACTCACCAGTTTTTTTCCCCTTCCCGAGCTAAATTTAGGGGAGTACAATTTTGAGACTGGTGCAAGCAGCTGCTAGAGATGGAATTATCGATGCATTAGGTGTGTGACGTGCGGTTTTATTTTTCGAATTGCGAGTATATATCTATCGATCAATCAGATGATGAACTATGTTGAAATAATTATGGGGTTGGCCCATTTAATTATTTTAATAGAAATTCCAAGAGGCCCATTTAATACTAAATCGTTCGGAAAATGGGGAGGAGAATATCTCAACTTAAATAGTTGGATTGTGGTTCTCCCAATTAAGAAAAGAGAGAAAAGAGAAAGGCGTGGGCGTGAGCGTGACGTGTCGAGACGGGCGAGCTCTCCCCGAGCCGGGCGAGCTCTCCTCGGGTACGGGCGACCTCTCCTCGGGCGAGCTCTCCCCGAGACGGGCGAGCTCTCCCCGAGCCGGGCGACCTCTCCTCGAGCACGGGCGACCTCACCCTGAGCACGGGCGACCTCTTCCCGTAACCGACGACTTAATGGCTGGTGTAATGACGTCCGTTACGCAGCAGACGACTTAATGGCCGATGTAATGACGTCCGTTACTAGTGCTTGATGGCGTCCAGGTTCGACGAATCTTCTCTTCCTGGCGCCTATAAAAGCATGAGCTCCTCGCCCTGTGAAATGTAGGTTCTCGCCCTCAAGAGCTCTCTCTCTCCCACACATTCCATACTTCCATCTGTAGCGCTGCCGTTTTGCGTTCCCACCTCTGTTTCCTTGCGCGCACAAGGAGCGGAGGGAGCAGGCCCCCGGAACCTCGTCCTTCTCGAGATCCTGCTCGGGATAGAAGACCGATAAGGTTTTTGGGGAGCATTCTCACGCGACTGCTCAAGCCTGGGTCATTGCGAGGAGGCACCTATACATCTACACTGCACCGACGTTCGACTGCACCGACCTCTCCACTGCATCAAAGGCATCTCTGCACCAACTTGTGATCGACTACATCAACCGTCATGACGGCTGAGAATGTGCAAGTCATTCCTCCGCCAGCGCCTGTGTCTGCGCCTGTAGTGGCTGCGGCTCCGGCTCAAGGGTATATTTGTTTATACCGTGCCTTTGCCTTTTTGTTTTTCTGTTCATTAGCCCTTGCGTATGAGATAGATATTTTTATATCTAGTACCTTTGGTCTTGGACTGGAAACTGGCAATTGTCTAATTATGATTTACATAATTTTGTGAATTAAAATATTGAGAAAATTCCTAATACTTCCAACAATCCAAAAACCTTATCCTAGAAATTTCACAACTACTGGTTTCGCTGCCGCACTTAAGCCAACTGTGTTTGATGGCGCAAATTACAAGCGTTGGCGCGCCAAGATGATTTTATGGTTGACTGCCATGAACGTGTATCAAGTTGCGCAAGGCAAGCCACAGCCGGAAGGAGGGCTCTCTCCTGAGCAGGAGAGTGTCTTCGCGGCTGCGGATAACTTGTTTAAAGGCGCCGTGATTAGCGTTTTGGGAGAAAATCTTGTTGATGTGTATATGATTTTGCCTAGTAGTAAAGAAATGTGGGATGCACTTGAGGCAAAATTTAGAGTTTCTGACGCGGGTAGCGAGCTCTATGTCATGAAGCAGTTTCATGACTACAAGATGGTCGATGACCATTCAGTAGTAGAACAAGCTCGTGAGGTGCAAGCTCTCGCAAAAGAACTTGAGAATTTTAAATGTGCATTGCCCGAGAAGTTTGTGGCGGGATGCATTATTGCAAAGCTGCCACCTTCTTGGAGGATTTTGCCACTACTCTAAAACACAAGAGACAAGAGTTCGGTGTTCTTTGGCCTCATTGCGTCTCTAGATGTTGAGGAGAAGGCGAGGGCAAAAGATACACGTGGGAAAGGAAGTTCTAGTGCCAATGTGGTACAAAAGAAAACCTTTCAATTCAACAAGAATAAAAACAAGCCCGAAAAGCGACAACAAGAACAAAGCCAATCAAACTACTAGCTTCAAGAAGAAGAAGAATAAAGGGAAGGAAACGCTTTGTTTGTAATGGTACGATCAACGGGCTAAGGATTGCCCTGATCGTAAAGACAAGCAGAAAAAGTCCGCCAACATTGTTATTGGCAATACTGAGGAAGGAACATCTGGGTATGTATCAGTACCTACTGTTCTTTCAGTATGTCGTTCACCTGATTGGTGGATTGACACAGGGGCCAATATACATGTTTGTACTGATAGATCTCTATTTTCTTCTTACCAGGCCGCAGCGGCTGCCTCCGTGTTGATGGGGAATGGGTCACAGACATTTGTACGTGGAGTCGACACTGTTGACTTGAAGTTTACTTCAGGCAAGGTCGTGCGACTGAGGAACGTACAACATGTGCCCGCGATAAATAAGAACCTTGTCAGCGGATCTCTATTATGTAGAGATGGTTTTAAGCTAGTTTTTAAATCCAATAAATGTGTTATTTCCAAGTTTGGAAATTTTATTGGAAAAGGCTATGAGAGCGGAGGCTTGTTCCGCTTATCTTTGATGAACATGAATAATGAGATTAATCATGTTTGTGATCATGAGACTAATGTTTGGCATTCACGACTTTGTCATGTTAATCTTGGTTGTATGATGCGGATGGCCGGTATGGATTTAATCCCAAAATTTACCCAAGTCAAAAGTTCTAAGTGCCAAGTGTGTGTGCAATCTAAGCAACCTCGCAAGCCTCACAAGGCAGCAGAGGCGAGAAACTTGTCACCATTAGAACTAGTTCATACCGATTTGTACGAGATGAACGGGGAGTTGACGAAGGGTGGTAAGAGGTATTTCATGACTTTGATTGATGATTCTACTAGATTTTGCTACGTGTATTTATTAAAGTCTAAAGATGAGGCTTTTCACTATTTTAAGATCTATAAAGCTGAAGCTGAGAACCAACTTGATAGGAAAATCAAACGGGTTAGGTCAGATCGTGGTGGAGAATATTTTTCTAGTGATTTTAATAAATCCTGCGAGGAACTTGGAATAATCCATGAGAGGACGCCTCCCTATTCTCCCAGTCAAACGGGGTTGCCGAAAGAAAGAACCGTACTCTAACTGATATGGTTAACGCCATGTTAGAAACATCGGGACTTTTCAAGGAATGGTGGGGTGAGGCTATATTGACTGCTTGTCAAGTCCTAAACAGGGTTCCTACAAAGAATAAAGAAATCACACCATTCGAGGAATGGGAGAGAAAAAGATTAAATCTCACTTATTTACGTACTTGGGGCTGTTTGGCTAAGGTTAATGTGCCTGTCCCAAAGAAGCGTAAACTTGGACCAAAAACCGTTGATTGTGTCTTCATTGGTTATGCTATTCACAGTGTTGGATATAGGTTCTTAATAGTGAAATCTGGAGTACCTGATATGTATAAAGGTACAATCTTAGAGTCCAATGATGCCACATTCTTTGAGGACATATTCCCTATGAAAGAGACACTTAGCTCATCTGGCCAAGAATCTATCTTCTCTCCTAAACCTTCCACTCCTATACAAATTGAACCCACTTTTGAGGAAAATCCAATAGATGAAGACAATGAAGTAACTCGAAAGAGTAAGAGACAAAAGACCGCAAAGTCTTTTGGTGATGACTTCATTGTATATCTAGTGGATGATACTCCAAGAACCATTGAGGAGGCTTATTCATCTCAGGACGCTGACTATTGGAAGGAAGCGGTCCAGAGTGAGATGGATTCCATCCTGAGCAACGGAACTTGGGAAGTTATTGATCGTCCATATGGGTGTAAACCTATAGGATGTAAGTGGGTGTTCAAGAAGAAGCTGAGGCCTGATGGTACAATTGAAAAGTACAAGGCAAGACTTGTGGTCAAGGGTTATACTCAGAAAGAAGGCGAGGACTTCTTTGATACTTACTCACCTGTTGCCAGATTGATCACTATTAGAGTACTACTATCCATGGCTGCCTCCTACGGTCTGATCGTTCATCAGATGGATGTAAAGACGGCTTTTCTTAATGGAGAGTTAGAAGAGGAAATCTATATGGATCAGCCAGATGGATTTGTAGTAAAGGGTCATGAAGGAAAAGTGTGTAGGTTGTTAAAGTCTATGTATGGCCTTAAGCAAGCACCTAAGCAGTGGCACGAGAAGTTCGACAGAACTTTAACATCTGCCGGCTTTGTTGTGAATGAAGCTGACAAATGTGTGTATTACCGCTATGGTGGGGGTGAAGGAGTGATTACGTATGCGTATGTTGATGACATCTCGATCTTGAGACGAACCTTAATGTGATTAAGGAAGTCAAGGACTTTCTGTCCGTAAATTTTGAAATGAAAGATTTGGGAATAGCGGATGTCATCTTAAACATTAAGTTGTTAAGAGAAGATGATGGTGGGATAACTCTTGAGCAGTCCCATTATGTGGAAAAGGTGTTGAGTCGCTTTGACTTTAGCGATTGTAAACCTACTCCAACGCCATATGATCCAAGTGTGCTATTACGAAAGAACCAACGTATAGCAAAGGATCAATTGAGATATTCCCAAATCATTGGTTCACTGATGTATTTAGCTAGTGCAACAAGACACGATATCTCGTTTGTTTGTGAGCAAACTTAGCGGTTTGTTTTAAATCCGGAGATGATCATTGGCATGCTCTTGAGAGAGTGATGCGCTATCTAAAGGGACATCAAGTTATGGTATTCACTACACGGGTACCCAAGGGTACTAGAGGGTTATAGTGATTCAAACGGATATCCGATCTTGATGAGATAAAAGCCACAAGTGGATTTGTATTCACATTGGGTGGTGGAGCTGTTTTACGAAGTCTTGCAAGCGACCATCTTAACGAGGTCTACAATGGAAGCGAACTCACGGCATTGAACACGCCACTATGGAAGCCGATTGGCGGCGTGAACTTGTGATGGACTTACCGGTGGTTGAAAAACCGGTGCCTGCTATCCTTTTGAATTGTGACAATCATACGGTGATTGCCAAGGTAAACAGTTCAAAGGATAACATGAAGTCATCAAGACACGTTAAGAGGCGATTGAAGTCTGTCAGGAAAATGAGAAACTCCGAGTTATAGCATTGGATTATGTCGGACGGCTAAAACACCGCGAGATCCTTTACAAAGGGACTATCACGGAATGTGATAGATGAAGCATCAAGGGAGATGGGCTTGAGACCCACATGAAAGTCATGTCTTAGTGGTAACTCATCCTATTTGATCGGAGATCCCGTGAATTAGGATGTTGAGACAAGCTAGTGGCTGGCTGAGAGGAGAGTACTTTTGTACTTAACCCACTCCGTTTGAGATGCACTACTCTCCTATTCGTATGGCGGGTTGGTTATACCTTAATGTGTTCCGAGTGGCTTTTAATAAAGCGAGATGTTGTCCTCTGAACATCTTATGAGGAATACACCTATATGAGCTCGATTGCTAGTCACGTCTATGAGATTGGGTGATCTCTAGAGGCTCATGAAAGGCAAAGGAGTATGACTTATACGCTCCAAACCGAGGGGATGCATTTAGCGACCTAGTATCGATAAAGGACCTTGGTGAAACTTCGTTCGCACAAAACTGTCAATTCAAGGCTTAGTCCATTGTTCGGTTGTGGATGAGTGTAACCTTTGTTCTAGGTGGAAGTTCAACTTAACAGTCTCCATCGAAACACCGGTATATCAAACTACGATTGGGCGAGAGTATTTCAAATGTGCCTATGAAATTTGGTGGGGATTGTTGAAATAATTATGGGGTTGGCCCATTTAATTATTTTAATAGAAATTCCAAGAGGCCCATTTAATACTAAACCGTTCGGAAAATTGGGAGGAGAATATCTCAACTTAAATAGTTGGATTGTGGTTCTCCCAATTAAGAAAAGAGAGAAAAGAGAAAGGCGTGGGCGTGAGCGTGAGCGTGACGTGTCGAGACGGGCGAGCTCTCCCCGAGCCGGGCGAGCTCTCCTCGGGTACGGGCGACCTCTCCTCGGGCGAGCTCTCCCCGAGACGGGCGACCTCTCCTCGAGCACGGGCGACCTCACCCTGAGCACGGGCGACCTCTTCCCGTAACCGACGACTTAATGGCTGGTGTAATGACGTCCGTTACGCAACGGACGACTTAATGGCCAGATGTAATGACGTCCGTTACTAGTGCTTGATGGCGTCCAGGTTCGACGAATCTTCTCTTCCTGGCGCCTATAAAAGCATGAGCTCCTCGCCCTGTGAAATGTAGGTTCTCGCCCTCAAGAGCTCTCTCTCTCCCGCACATTCCATATTTCCATCTGTAGCGCTGCCGTTTTGCGTTCCCACCTCTGTTTCCTTGCGCGCACAAGGAGCGGAGGGAGCAGGCCTCCGGAACCTCGTCCTTCTCGAGATCCTGCTCGGGATAGAAGGCCGATAAGGTTTTTGGGGAGCGTTCTCACGCGACTGGTCAAGCCTGGGTCATTGCGAGGAGACACCTGTACATCTACACTGCACCGACGTTCGACTGCACCGACCTCTCCACTGCATCAAAGGCATCTCTGCACCAACTTGTGATCGACTACATCAACCGTCATGGCGGCTGAGAATGTGCAAGTCATTCCTCCGCCAGCGCCTGTGTCTGCGCCTGTAATGGCTGCGGCTCCGGCTCAAGGGTATATTTGTTTATACCGTGCCTTTGTCTTTTTGTTTTTCTGTTCATTAGCCCTTGCGTATGAGATAGATATTTTTATATCTAGTACCTTTGGTTTTGGACTGGAAACTAGCAATTGTCTAATTATGATTTACATAATTTTGTGGATTAAAATATTGAGGAAATTCCTAATACTTCCAACAAACTATACGCACGCTCGATCGATATGTATATAATGAGCTAGCCAAGCCATGCATGCAGCTGACGTCTACGTGTGAATTTTGGAGGAAAACACAGATGAATTGAATTGTCGCCATCAACGCTGCGCCACCTCTGGGAAGCTAGCTACTAATTAATCAAGGTGGCATGTACGTACGTAGCAGAACAATGGACAGTGGTTGACACGGGCTTTGATCAGCCAGTCCGCGGAGACTATAGGCTTTAATATTGAACACGACCGACCAGAGAACGATCGACGTCTGAAATTTAAGTCTGAAACTCGCCAAGCCGATCATCAAATGACAGTACTGTACGTATACGTACAGCATTAGCTAGACAGGCATTCGTACGGCGGTTATGCTGTGTTTCTACTAATTATCAAATTAGGTAAAACCAAATTTTTTTAAAAGGTAGGCACGTACGCTCCTGGCCGGAGTTCTGGGTGTCGCTTCTACGTACGTGTTATGTCTTAAGATGCCTTGTGATCGTATAGAAATAATCACAGCTATACAAACATCCCAATGCATTGTTTGTAGCAATATATATTGTTTTATTCCATTTCTTCTCTTTCTATATATTCTTATGGTAAAAACGGTCTATTATATTATCCTCAATTAGATTTTTACTTGTTTCTTAGTCTCGGCTCAAGCTTAAAGAACATTCCTTATATAAGAAACGGTCATGGTCTTTGTCCTTGTTAGTTATACCCTTTACTTTCACTGGGAAGCGCACAAGAATGCCCTAAATTAAAAAAAAGTCATCCACGCGTTTAAGTTGGTGTTATGCATATATGCGTCGCTCCACCACGATATATATTGATTTTTGGTTGATAGGCTGATATACTCTTCCTCTGAAACATTACATGTCGTATTGAACACACAATCTCTGAAATATAATGTTAACAACTAATTATTATTATAATTTATTTATAAAACATGGTAAAATTACCCTTTAATTTTCACTAGGAAGCATTGGGAGTGCCTAAAAAACCATGCATACACTTCAGTTGATATATATTATTTATATGCCGCTCCACCGTTATACATTGATCGATTATTTTGGTTGGTATACTCCTTCCATCTGTATTGGGCATGGACACAGATTTTTTATAACGTTAGCGACTTATTCTTCACATATGATATTTCATGTATTCATTTCAAATCTATTATATTATTAAAGTAGAGGAAAACGTAGCCACCACGTTAGTCCACATCACCTAGATTATTTCAACCGTTTGATCAACGGTGGGACAAAATTATAACGGCCTAGATCAATCAAAAAAATTCTCACATAAATCAAGAAAAAAAAAAGATCTATGCCGCTGATTTTTGTGGGGCCAGATTATAACGGATTAGATTAAAAGAAAAATATTAGAAATTCGAATTAAATACTAAAGATGATATAATATGATTGTTTTAGCCGTTCGATCAACGGTGGGACTAAATTATAACGGTCTAGATTAATCAAAGAAATTCTCACATAAATCAAGAAAAAATAAAAGATCTATGCGGCTTAGATTAAAAGAAAATATTAGAAATTTAGATTAAATACTAAAGATGATATAATATATTAGAGATAAATTCTAAATCCGATCTAATATATTAGAGATAGATTATGAGTTAGAGACAAATCTAGCCGCCCAAACGCGCGGGCCATCTCGCTCGTTAATATTATTTATAAATATATTCATAGTTAAAGCTTCGAATTAAAATCTTTAGTTTGGTTAAATTAATTGTAGCTTGTGAGTGCCGGAGGGATCAGTTCTATCGATATATACTAACGGAGTACAGTACTGTTTTTCCAAATTCGGGCAATGGACCGGCGAAAAGCTAAGTGAAAACCGCGTAGGTGTTGCCTACCATTCTTAATTTGCGCCCACTGGACCCGGCAAATCATGTTTCACTGCGTACTGAGTATACTATAAGAACTCAGAATAATCAGTAAAACCAATAAACCTGCAGGTCCTAACTTTCCTACTCAACTAGCGGGATGGCCCGCGCATGTTTGCGCGGCTAGATTTGTGCCAGCATATAGAGTTTATCTTTTTTTAAATAATCCATCTCTAATATATTAGATCAAATTTAGAGTTTATCTCCAATATATCTCAACTCATAATCTATGTATAATATATTAGATTAGATTTAGATTTATCTCTTATATAATAGATCAACTTTAGTAATTATCTTTTTCATCTTATTCAACTCATAATCTATCTCTAATATATGAGATTAGATTTAGAGTTTGTCTCTAATATATTAGATCAGCTTTATTAGTTATCTTTTTTATTTGATTTGGTGGATATTGATCGGCGTATTGGACGGTGGAGGATTTTTAGCCTATGTGGCACATTGTGATGGCTCCGTTTTTCTCTACTTTAATAATATAAATATTATAGATAGATAAATTGAATATGCAAAGATTGGAATATGAAAATAAATAATGAAAAATCGTTAAAACATGCTATTTTTCGATCACCGTTTATTTTGTATGCTTACTTTAAAGGAAATTTCTTTCAAGTTTTGTAGTATTTCTAACATAAACAATCCTTCCTATTTTATTTACTGCAAGAATAAATCGAATAGGCAAAGACTTGAATATTAAAATACTTTTGTAGGCTAGTGTAATCCAGCCGAGGTATGTTTAGAAAAACAAAATGATGTGTTAAATATCTGTAATAGGACTGATGGTAACTTTTTTCATAAATTTCTACTTTATATGATGTTAACATTATGTTAGTATATAGTCTAGTTGAAAATTCTTAATGCTAAACAAATCGGTGCTAAATACATGGATAATTCCAATGAATTTCTATATGTGTGATGAATAATATGGTATCTAAAGAACAAATTAGCATACCTAGTTTCACACAACCTTAAGAAGCTAATTTGATATCTATAGGACAAATTAGTGAAGAAGCAGTAGATGACTTGACTTAGCACTCCTTTTTTTTTCTTATTTGCCCTATAATATGAACCTTTGGACATGAAGAAGTAGTAGATGATTTCACTTAACACTGTTTTTTTTCTTCTGATCTGCCCTAAATCATATGAATCTTTTGACACAAATATTTGTCATCCATAGAAAGTTTATGGATTTATGCAGGCTGCAACATATATATATATATATATATAGCTCATGCTAATTGCTTATGCTTATTAGATTACTACTAATTAAGCCAAGCCACATTAATTACACTACACGATGACAACCAATGGCCATGCCCTATATATGATTAGTCAAACCACAGTAATTATACACGTTGCCAACCAATGGCCATGCGCCTTGGGCGATCGACGATGATGGCGCCGATGATGCAGAGCAGCAGCTCACCTGGGCAACGATGACAACGGCGAGGATAAATTTCTTAATCGATGAAGTTGAGGACGTGCTGGTCATGGAGCCCCTGGTGCTATGCTCCCTCGCCACATCCCAGAACTTGTAGAAAGCGATCGTCGCCGGGCTGGAGCAGATTGCTTTTTATGGATGGACTCTGTTTTTATGGATGGAGCACGTAAGGATTTGGTTGGTTGTTAGTTGATGATAAACGTAAGGATTCTATTATATCCACAGTCATAATCTATTTTCACTAAATCAACGGTATTGGATGGCAATCGGACGGTGAAGGATTTTTAGCCTATGTGGCGCGATGTGGGGGCTTCGTTTTCCTCTCCTTTAATAATATAATAGATAGATTAATTCAAAAAAATTATCATGTCTTTTTCTAAAAAAGAAAAAGAAGAAACCTGGTCCTGGTCCTGCAGTTCTTGCCAAACATATATGCATGCATGCATGCATGCGAACCACCAAAATCCGAAACTACATATATATAAAGTGGAACCATGCATCATCTTGCATCCGTCTCCAATCACAGCAAGCATTCGATCGACGTCGTCGGTACATAGCAGCTTGCTAGTTTAATAAATACATATATATACATAAACTAATAAACTAGATGATATTTTTACATAAACTTGCTAGTTTAATTTACATATAGTTCTGTACGGTAAAAAATATGTAACAATAAACTAGATGATATTTTTTAGTTGTTTCAAACTTATTCAAAAGAAAAAATGGTCAACATATACATAAACATATACATAAACTTGCTAGTTTAATAAATACATATACATAAACTAAGTGCATATACATAAAAAAAAATCAATAAATACTAGTACATAAACTAAGTAAAGTATTTTAATACATAGGTTTGAAGAACTAAAAAAATATGATTTTGGAAAGTTTGAGAGAAACCTTTAAAACCTTTACAAATGTATTGTTTTTTGCTTAATTTTATTTGTACAAAATAATAAATTTCTAGTGGTGTCTTTTCGATATAATTCAAGCTAATGAAAAACGTACATATCTGCTCAACCCTTATGAATTCAAATGGACCGGGCCAAGCGCTGAAAACCGCAACCGCGTAGGCGCGTCTCTGTGTACATCTACCGGCGCCCGGCCGGTAATGCCATCTGAAGAATAGACCCGGTCCTTGTGTTGCCTTACAATCAGAAAGAAGAAGAAGAAGAAAAAAAAAAAAAGCGCGCGCAGCAAGCTATAAAAGAGAACCACCATCCTGTCTCTCCTACAACAACCTCTGCAATCCGCATTCCATCGAATCCGATTCGACGCACTTAATTAGCTGCTGCGATTTCGTACCAGCTCTGAACTACTCGATCCCATCAAGAACGTATATACGTATTCAGTGCTTGTAAGGCATTCTGTACGTAGCTTCAGCTGGAAGCACATCCAGAGTCGAAGAGCGATGTATATGTCGGCCGGCATGGCGGCGCCGTCGACGGCGACGGCGACGATGGTGAGGGCGGTGCTGGTGGCCGTGCTGCTCGTGCAATGCTGCGACGTGGCCCTGGCGGCGAGGCCGCTGGAGGGGGACGGCGGCTGGCTGCGGCGGCAGGGCGGCGCCGGCGGGGAGCTCATCATGCAGGTGCTACCCAAGGGCTCGCCCGGAGGCGGATCCAACGGCTGCAGCTGGAACGATCCCAAGCACCCACGCGGCGGTGGCTGTAACTAGCCGCCTCCCGGCCGGCGAGCTACATGCATGCACGCAGCTGCCACCTGCTGCTGCGTGTTCAGGCCGCGGCCGCCGCCGGTTTTGTTCATCTGCACCCTTCGAATTCTTTGGTTCAATTGTGATGAGCCGAAAGGGCTTCTGTGAGGAAAGGAAAAATATATAGATCCTCTGGGAGCTTTTCGTGATTAATTAGGCTCACATATTTTAGGCCATGTAACCAAGTTGAAGTTGTACCTAGCCTTCATTAGTTACTTCAAAGCTCAAAACATATATGCAAAAATTCATTGGAATATCAAATTTGAATCACACTGCATTGCGCGTCGCGGGTTTCTCGATGGTGGGGCACCGGATCGGATGGTCCATGGTGATGTGTCGGCACTTCCATGCTGACATCATCCAACACCATAGTTAAGCACCGAGTGTAGGAGTCACCTAGGCTGCTCTACCTGTGGATATTTGAGCGGTGGTTTCTTAGTCTGAGCCTTCTTTGGCTTGTAGATCAGATGGTTCGAGCTATCTAACCTGGGGCATGGACATGGCCTTGTGAAGCTCAGACTCTCCAAGCTCCGTACGGTTCCGATGGCGGTTGCATCGGAAAATGGTTCCATGGTGCGACGCTATTTGAAAGGTCATGAGTTTTCATGTAGGATTCATTTATGCACGGAAGTATAACTTAATGCTCAATGCAGGAGCTTATATAACATGAAAGCCTTAGATTCATCTTGGAGGGGTTGAGAATGCGTTCGCCAAAAACATCGCTATGTAACCGAGGGCCGTTCTAGGTGTGACTAGGCTGTTGCATATTCCACTGCGGGGAGAGCTCGGCTCCACTTCCGCCGCCGCCTCACAGGTGGCGGCCTCACCCCCACTCACCATGCCCTCCAGCTCCAGATTCCCCTCCCCCTCCATGCAGGTCCGGACTCCCTTCCTCCTAGATGGAATACAACTCCCCGGCACTCCAGATCTACCGCCGCGCAAAGCTCCAGATCCAGCGGCCTGGACCTCGCCCCTCTTCGCCGCACCAGATCCGTCCCCTGGTATCCTCGACAAAGCAGATCCAAGCTCCGGCCGACGCTGTGGTGCTTCCGCCTCCCCCGCCGCGGCCGCTGTTGCGCTCCTGTTTGAAGCAGAAGAGGAGCTTCGCGGCGATGGTTGCTAGAGGCCAGCCATTGAAGAAGGTTCGCTTTGCCTCTCCTTCCCCCTCCTCCCCGACCCACCTGCCGCATTCACTCCTGCCTGCCACCCCCAATGCGGCGCCTGTCGCGTCTGGAGAGGGCGTCGACGCCCCCTGGCAAACAGTCCTCTCCAGGCGCCGTAGCTCGCCTTCTGCGCTCCCCCCGGCCACATTCATGCCCACAGTTCCTCCTCACCGGCCACATGCCTTCAATCGCTCACCAACCAAGTTCAGCGTTGCTTCCGCTGCCTCGGCCGCGACCACGAGTGGCCACGTGCCGGGAGCCCCTTCGCTGCCGTCGCTGCTGGAGAAATGGCCATAAAGCCATCTCCTACCCAGCACGGCTCTCCCCCTCTCTCCCTTCACTTCAAACCTCCCCTGCCCCACCACCTCGCCTCGCCTCCCCTGTCCACCGCCTTGTCTCGCCTCCCCATCCCACCTCTATGGCTCGCGGTGATCCTGGCAACCGTCCGCGTCGCTGTCATGACGGGGTCCTTCACCGCTCTGGGGAGATGGTAGAAGCTGAGGCCGGCATTGAGGCCCGCTGGGCAGTGGTGACCATCCACTCCGGGGGCCAGGCGGACCCGGAGCGTAGTCGTGATGTGGTAAGGATGGCCGCCTTCTACGCCGGCCGCGTTACCCGTGATCATGACGAGCTTCTCATCGCCAAGCATTTCCCGGAGTCCTTCATGATTCGTTTCCCCATCCCTGAGCAGAGAGATAGGGCCATTCACTTGGGGCGCTTCACACATGGCGTGTTTGCCGTCAGCTTCAAGCCTTGGCTGCCTCATCTTTGCGAAGATCCCTTGTCGGCGCGGTACAGGGTGCGCCTCTGCCTTGAAAACGTGCCTCTGTTCGCCTGGAATGAATAGACGGCCTTCCTTGTCGTCGGTTCGGCCTGCGCCCTCCAGGGCATCGAGGAGCGATATCTCAGTGCAACCCGCGACAGACTCTCTGAATGTCTGGGCGTGGTGCGCCAACCGGACCGTATCCCCAAGGTGCACTATCTTAGCATTAATTGTTGATACGCCCAGTGGCGCGGCGGCCGAGCACCATGTCAAGATGGCATCTACCTCGAAGGTGTTCATCCACTTGGACACTATCGAGGACTACTCCGCCGAGCCTCTAGGGCACACCCGCGTCTCATACCCGGTTTGGGAATTTGGGCGTGAGGACGGGGACCTCCCGCCGCCTCCTCCTCCTCCGGGGGACGCGCATCAGCTCCCATCGCGCTATGATGAGTCCGATAAGGATGACGACGTCGACCCTCGACACCAGCGTCACCGTCGCTCCCGCTCGCGTGTCGCCAGGGTGGCAAGGAGCGTTGTGCTCAACGTCTCGGTCACGGGGAGGGGCTACACTGCCTCCCCCCAGGGGCGCCGTGATGATGGCCAATCCAGCGGCAACTGTCGCAGGGCGCCCTCTCCCCCGCCGGTAACCAATCGCGTTTTGGAGGCCGTCACGGTGAGCTGCCCCCCTCCTGCTCCAGGCTCTTCCCCTTCTCAGTTTTTACCTCTCCCAGCACCGCCTGTCATCGTCCACACTCCGGCAACAGGGGACTTTTCGATACTTGGTCCCCCCGTCTCTTACTGCTCCCCTACGGGTCCACGCCCCCAGAGGTCACCTGGTCCTCTCGCCGCAGCCTCCTCAGACAAGGATATGGATGCTCGCCGCCTTGGGCGCGCCACGCTGCTGGTCCTCTTGGCAGGATCCTCTGGAGGGCCGCCTTCGCCAACCGTGTTCAGCGCCGTTGCCTGCGGCCGATGCGGTGACGTCGCCTATGGCCGACGCGGCTGCTGCCTCCCCCATGCAGGTGCTTAGTTCAACCTCTCCCCGCCAAACCACCGCTGCAGACTTCCTCATCGCCAAGCACTTTGTGCCTCCACCTATGCCTCTGTTGCAGTCTCCTTGGGTCGCTCGCTCCACCGCCAAGGCCAAGGCCGCAGCGCCTCACCGCCGCAGCACAAGGATCGCTGCCTGCAATGACCGCAAGGTGCCTGCGGAGGTCCAGGCGAAGAAGTTGTTGATCCGCAAGCTTCAACCTTGGCTGAGGTCCGGCTCCCGCCCCCCAAGGTGCGGCCAAACGACGACGACACCCTCAAGTCTCTCTTCAGCGAGGAACTGCCGCCTGTTGCGGTGGTGGCCCTCGTGAAGGTCGCCGGCATCCAGATGCCTGGGAAGAGGCTACTCCTGCTGATGCCTCGCTGACACCCTCGTCGTCAACCTCTACGGGGGACCAGGTGGACTTGCTCCCTGCTGGGCCTTCCTCTGCCCTCTGTGCTCCCCCAGCAGACGCGATCGCCTTGCTGGGCCAGTCGGAGCCCACGATGCCCTCTCCTGCGACATGTTAATGGTTCCCCCCCCCCATGCATTGTGGCCTGCTGCGTCAGGCGGCTTCTTTTGCAGCTAACATGAAGCCCTCTAACTATTCGTGGGGATGGTCCCCCTTTTTGTTATAACACCTGCCTTAAACTCGCTAAGGGCAGCCTCATGGAGATGTCAACCTTTTGGATGCTCGTCACTCTCACGATGCCTCTACAGGTTAGCTTTAGGATGTCAGTACCGTCGCCGTACTCCGTCTATCCTCTACTCCTGGCAGTGGGCCCAGCACCGTCGCCCTCCTCAAACTCGATGTCTTCAAGGTTTCCGAATGTCTGACAACCTGCGCCTTCTAAGTTGGAATGTCCGCAGCCTCAACGCAGCTATCCTCCGACCAGCTCTCCGCAACCTCATCCAATCCATGCGCGCCAACCTAGTCTGTGTTCAGGAATCGAAGCTAGTTTCAGTCGCTCCTAGCCTCCTCCTCGACTGCGCAGGTTCCGCCTTCACCGGTTCTTTTGCCTCTCTCGATGCGGCCGGTACTCGTGGGGTCATCCTCATCCTCGCGCATGAGGATTTCTACACCCTGAACTCCCAAGATTTCTCTCAGCATTTCCTGTCGGTCACAGTTGTCTCCCGAACAGACAATCTCCGATGGCGGCTTATGGTGGTCTATGGCCCTCAATATCGTTAGGAGAAGTTCGCATTCCTCAATGAGCTCATGAATCACACTCCGACTGATCCTGACCTTCCTTGGATGGTTGTGGGAGATTTCAATATGATCCGGCGTCCTAGGAACAAGAGTAATAGTAACATCAACCCCACACTTATCAACGCCTTCAACCAAACCCTGGACTCCCTCGCCCTTGTGGAAATCACCCTCTCTGGCCCGAAATTTACCTGGTATAACTAGCGCAGCAACTCCACTCATAGTCGCATTGATCACCTCTTATGCTCCACCAACTGGGACCTTCTGCTCCGGAATGTATCTCTCCGTGGCCTCCCACCTCTCATGTCCGACCACGCTCCCCTCCTCCTGGCAGAGGAACCAGCTGTCGTCACTACTCGTCTCTTCCGCTTCGAGAACTACCGGGTCGGCCTCCCTGGGTTTCAGGACGTGGTCCAAAACTCTTGGGGCCGAGAAGTGGTCACCACCTCCCCTCTCCGTCGCCTTCACATCAAGCTGTCCCGGGTTGCGAAGGCCCTATCCAGTTGGGCCCGCACTAGATTTCGCTGCACGGCCCTCCAGTTAGCCATCGTTAAGACCCTCATCACCTGCCTAGACCTTGCACGTGAGCATCTGGTCCTCTCTGAGTTGGAGCGCTGCCTCCTCAATGGGCTGAAGGATCGTTTTCTTGGTTTGACGGCTCTTGAGAAGTGCCATATCAGGCAACGAGCGAGGATTAGTTGGCTCCGTGCGGGTGACGCCAACACTCGGTTCTTCCACATTCGGACTAGTGGGCGTCGTCGCAAAAACCACATTCACTCCCTCGCTACCCCGCAGGGCGTTGCCCTTTCTTAGGAAGATAAAGAAGTTGAATGCTGGAGCTTTTTTTCCAATCACCTAGGTCAAAATTCGCCAAGAACCCTAACCTTTGACTGGCCTAGCCTTGGCATCCCCCAACATGACCTCTCTGACTTGGACTCCCCTTTTTCCGACGCTGAGATTCTGGACGCCATCTCTGCTCTCCCGAGGGGAAAGGCCCCTGGCCCCGACGGTTTTACTAGCACCTTCTACAGAGTTTGTTGGGATACCATTAAGGTCGACGTTCTCGGGGCCTTTGAATATCTCTTTTCCCTTAACGGTCGGCACTTCGGTTTACTCAACTCGGCCAACATTGTCCTCCTACGCAAGAAAGATGACTGTAGCGGGCTTCAAGATTTCCGTCCAATCAGTCTCATTCACAGCTTCAGCAAGATCTTCTCCAAACTGCTTGCCAACCGTCTCGCCCCTCGGCTCGATGCCCTCATCTCCCCAAATCAGAGTGCCTTCATCAAGAGCCGCTGCATCCAGGACAATTTCCGTTGCATGCAAGGCTCCCTTCGCCGGCTACACGCCCAACGAGCCTCGGCCATTCTTCTCAAACTTGATTTTGCAAAGGCCTTCGACTCTGTTAATTGGGGTTACCTCCTCTAGCTCCTGCGATGGTTAGGCTTTGGTCCTCGTTGGCGAGAATGGGTCTCCCTCCTGTTCGGAACCGCCTCCTCTTCGGTCCTCCTGAATGGCCGCCCATGTTCCACCTTCCACCATGCTCGCGGAGTTCGGCAGGGAGACCCCCTCTCCCCGATGCTCTTCATCCTGGCGATCGACCCCCTTCAACGCCTTGTCAGTCTTGCGGAGGAGGCTGGCATCCTCGGCCAGGTTGGCAACTCTCCCTTGAAGCTGCGTACCTCTCTACGCCAATGACGCGGCCATCTTCCTCCGCCCCTCCCATAACGAGATCCTTGCCATTATCAACCTCCTCAACTCCTATGGCGACGCCTCCGGCCTCTGGATAAACCTTCACAAATGTTCTGTCATGCCTCTCCACTGTGATGACGGGGTCCTAGATCTCACTCTCGGCCTCTTCCAAGGGATTAGGGCATCCTTCCCCTGCACCTACTTGGGTCTCCCTCTCCACTTCAAACGTTTAGGGAAGAACCACTTCCTCCCCATCATCCAGAGGGTCCGAGCCCGCCTTCCATCCTGGAAAGGCCGCCTACTCTCCAAAGCAGGCCGTCTCACGCTCGTCAAGGCAGTCCTCTCGGCCTTGCCAACTTACTTCGCCACGATCTTCCACCTCCCCAAGTGGGTCATCAAAGAGATTGACAAAATCCGTCGCTCCTTTTTGTGGAAGGGTCAGGATGGCTCTGCGTCGGGGCACGCCCTGGTTAGCTGGCAGACTGTCTGTCGTCCAAAATCCCAAGGTGGTCTTGGCATCCCGGACCTCAATATCGTCAACTGTGCCCTTCGCCTGCGCTGGCTCTGGTTCGCGCGTCAGGATCCTTCCAAGCCTTGGATTGGCCTCGACCTTCAGATGACTGACTCTGAGCTAGCACTATTTCGGTTGGCCACCACGGTCACTGTCGGCAATGGTCGCGATACGTCCTTCTGGCGAGACCGATGGGCCCCAGCCGACCTTGCCCCTAACCTCTACAAGCAAGGCAAGCGTCGCAAGAGTTCAGCTGCTCTCCTCCTTCCCCACAACCAATGGATCCGGCATTGTGGTCCCATCTCTTCCGATACCCTCTTCAGAGAGTGCCTCCTTCTTTGGTGCAAAATCCGGCAAATTTCCCTCCCCGACTTCCCGGACACGGCACACTGGCACTACTCCCCGGACGGGCGCTACTCCGCCAAATCGGCTTACAACCTCCAGCTAGTGGGCGGGGTTGACCACCCGCTGGCAAGCGCCATTTGGTCGGCGCACGCCCCGAACAAAAGCAAGTTCTTCGCTTGGACCCTGAGCCACTACCGCTTCAACACTGCCGACCTCCTCGCTAGGAAGGGATGGCCGCACCAGACGACTTGCTGTTTTTGCCTCGGCCAACTTGAAACGGTCGATCACCTCTGTGGCTCCTACCCTTTCGCCACCACGGTTTGGTAGTCCTTTCTGCCTAGCCAACCCCCCTCCTCCGGCTCGGTTGGCTTCTGTGACTGGTGGATCTCCAGCCAACTTGGCGTCTCGAAGACTGCTGCGAGATCTCTCAACGGCGTCATCATCCACGTGATCTGGGAGATTTGGAATGAGCGCAATAGGCGTATCTTCCATAATCAGGCCCTGTCCGCCTCCCAAGTTGTAGTCCTAATCAAGGATGGTCTCGCCGCTTGGTTGGCGGCCTCCTCGCCTGCTTTTGCCTAGGCTGAGAGCCCCTCTTCTCACTCTCCTCCCCCTTCCTCTCCCTGTAATTGTTTGTACAGTTCTGTCTTCCTCTTAATTGAAATGGCAGCGCTCCTGCCCTTTACTTAAAAAAAAACATCGCTATCCAACTAAGCTATAATTAACTTATCATGTTAGACACTATAAATAACCTCTATATTATACCCTAGGAGACATTTCACAACTCGCAGACACATTGTATTAGATCATCACTACACACCCCGATCTCGATCTGAGCTCTCGTATAGACCTTGGATTGCAATCTACATTGTATTTCATCTTCATCTTATTAAAGAATGCTGGACAGGGCTAGTTATTATCTCCACCACGAGGGGTCTAAACCAAGGTAAGC
Organism: Raddia guianensis; assembly: GCA_036346415.1. Taxonomy (NCBI): domain Eukaryota; kingdom Viridiplantae; phylum Streptophyta; class Magnoliopsida; order Poales; family Poaceae; genus Raddia; species Raddia guianensis. Next base: position 4,848,277 of record CM070536.1, on the reverse strand, counting down.
ATCGTCTTGTGTGACTGGTATTATGAAGCTTAAGACCCTGTGAGGAAGGATACGGTTAGTCCCTCAATCAACAATTATTAAAACTGCCCATAGAAGCTTTCGTGGTATGTTCATTGAAGAACCGACTCTAATAATTTTATTTGTGTTAGTTTTAACTGGATTTGTACAGATGTACTGTACATAAATAACATGTTTTGCTGCCGTGAAAGTTCCCGCGGTAGATTTTGTTTTGGCCGGATTGGTGGGTCGAGTATACGGATTTGACTTAACAGAAGCACTCACCAGTTTTTTTTCCCTTCCCGAGCTAAATTTACGGGAGTACAATTTGATACTGTTGCAAGCAGCTGCTAGAGATGGAACTATCGATGCATTAGGTGTGTGACGTGCGGTTTTTTTTTTTTTTTGCGAACTGCGATTATCTACCGATGAATCAGATGAATACGCACGCTCGATCGATATGTAATGAGCTAGCCATGCCATGCAGCTGACGTCTATACGTGTGAATTTTGGAGGAAAACACAGATGAATTGAATTGTCGCCATCAACGCTGCGCCACCTTCTGGGAAGCTAGTAATTAATCAAGGTGGCATGTACGTACGCAGCAGAACAATGGATACAGTGGTTGACACGGGCTTTGATCAACCAGTCCGCGGAGACTATATGCTTTAATATTGAACACGACCGACCAGAGAACAATCGACGTCTGAAATTTAAGTCTGAATTAACTCGCCAAGCCGATCATGAAATGACAGTACTGTACGTATACGTACAGCATTAGCTAGACAGGCATTCGTACGGCGGTTATGCTGTGTTTCTACTAATTATCAAATTAGTAAAGGAATACTCTTTGGTAAAACCAAACTTTTTTTAAAAGGTAGGCACGTACGCTCCTGGCCGGAGTTCTGGGTGTCGCTTCTACGTGTTATGTCTTAAGATGCCTTGTCGTATAGAAATAATCACAGCTATATATACAAACGTCCCAATGCATTGTTTGCAGCAATATATTGCTTTATTCCATGTCCTCTCTTTCTATATATTATGTCCTCTCTTTCTATATATTCTTCTAGTAGAAACGGTCTATTATATTATCCTCAATTAGATTTTTACTTGTTTCTTAGTCTCGGCTCAAGCTTAAAGAACATTTCTTGTATAAGAAACGGTCATGGTCTTTGTCCTTGTTAGTTATACCCTTTACTTTCACTGGGAAGCGCACAAGAATGTCCTAATTAAAAAAAGTCATCCATGCGTTTAAGTTGGTGTTATGCATATTTGCGTCGCTCCACCACGATATATATTGATTATTGGTTGATAGGCTAATATACTCTTCCTCTTAAACATTATATGTCGTATTGAACACACAATCTCTGAAATATAATGTTAACAACTAATTATTATTATAATTTATTTATAAAACATGGTAAAATTACCCTTTAATTTTCACTAGGAAGCATTGGGAGTGCCTAAAAAACCATGCATACACTTCAGTTGATATATATTATTTATATGCCGCTCCACCGTTATACATTGATCGATTATTTTGGTTGGTATACTCCTTCCATCTGTATTGGGCATGGACACAGATTTTTTATAACGTTAGCGACTTATTCTTCACATATGATATTTCATGTATTCATTTCAAATCTATTATATTATTAAAGTAGAGGAAAACGTAGCCACCACGTTAGTCCACATCACCTAGATTATTTCAACCGTTTGATCAACGGTGGGACAAAATTATAACGGCCTAGATCAATCAAAAAAATTCTCACATAAATCAAGAAAAAAAAAAGATCTATGCCGCTGATTTTTGTGGGGCCAGATTATAACGGATTAGATTAAAAGAAAAATATTAGAAATTCGAATTAAATACTAAAGATGATATAATATGATTGTTTTAGCCGTTCGATCAACAGTGGGACTAAATTATAACGGTCTAGATTAATCAAAGAAATTCTCACATAAATCAAGAAAAAATAAAAGATCTATACGGCTTAGATTAAAAGAAAATATTAGAAATTTAGATTAAATACTAAAGATGATATAATATATTAGAGATAAATTCTAAATCCGATCTAATATATTAGAGATAGATTATGAGTTAGAGACAAATCTGGCAGCATAACGCTTGCGGCCATCTCGCTTCGTTAATATTATTTATAAATATATTCATAGTTAAAGCTTCGAATTAAAATCTTTAGTTTGGTTAAATTAATTGTAGCTTGTGAGTGCCGGAGGGATCAGTTCTATCGATATATACTAACGGAGTACAGTACTGTTTTTCCAAATTCGGGCAATGGACCGGCGAAAAGCTAAGTGAAAACCGCGTAGGTGTTGCCTACCATTCTTAATTAATTTGCGCCCACTGGACCCGGCAAATCGTGTTTCACTGCGTACTATACTACTCCAGCTAGTAAGAACTCAGAATAATCAGTAAAGGTCCTAACTTTCCTACTTAATTAATTCACGACAATTCTCCTGTCTTTTTCTAAAAAAGAAAAGGAGGAAACCTGGTCCTGGTCCTGCAGTTCTTGCCAAACATATATATATATAAAGGGGAACCATGCATCGTACGTCTTGCATCCGTCTCCAATCACAGCAAGCATTCGATCGACGTCGTCGGTACATAGCAGCTTGCTAGTTAATTTTGCTAATTACAAGCGATCGAGTATATATATAGTATTAGTTAGTTAGTATATATAGCTAGCTAGCAACCCGGCCGGCCGGCCCGACTTTCACTATATGTCGTCGTCGTCGCCGGTGCCGGCGAGGGCGGCGGTGCTGCTGGTGCATTGCTGCAGCTCGGTCGTAGTCGCGGCGAGGCTGCTCGCGGGGGACGGCGGCAGGCTGCCGCCGGGCGGCGCCGCCGGGAAACTCGTCATGCAAGTCCTCAAGGGGCCGGGCGGACAAGAAGGCCCTAACAATTCCGGCTGGAAGGATCCCAAACACCCGCCGTCCGGCTTATAAGTTGGCTCCGCTGATCTCTTGCATGCATGGCGTCCTGGCTCCTGTTTCTGTTTATCTCTACGTACACACAATGACTGTGCAGAGATTTTCCGTTTGATTCACGCTTCAATTAATATAGCTAATTGAAGATCACTTCGCTCCCATGCAAAAATGGATAGATAGTCAGTAGTAGTATTGGTTAGACACAGGCAGTGTAATAATAAAGCAGCTTCTGAGACATGCAGCTGCAGGTTCTGCAACCTAATTGTATGTACCGATGGTTTAGCTATGTGTAGGGAGATTAATGTTGCTTATTTTCCGGCTCGGAACTTGAAAATCGCACGCGCGTGCATCGTGAATGGTATTTATTCTTTCTTCGATTAAATAAAAGGCGAATGTGTCAAGTTACGAATCGTCCCATCAGACACATGACATCATGCTTACGTTGTCACAAAACTTTTTTTAAGCAAATGCTTTAAAATTTGAGAAAATCATCGATGAAATTTAACAATATGCATATGAAAACATAGGCCAAACTAATGAAACTTGAATATTTTTTGTTAAAACATAGGTGGGACTACCGATGAAACTTGGTAATGTATTGATGAAACACGAGGGAAAATAAAAACTTAAATGATTTATATATGTTAAATTTTTTGAAAACTACTGGTAAGACTTAAAAAAGATAAATGAAACGTGACTAAACTATTGATGAAATTTACGTAAGGACCAATGAAACTTAAGAAGTGCCGATGGAACTTGACTAAACTACTATGCAAACTTGACAAATCCCATGCAAAATAAGAAGTTTCGCAAGAATAAAACCAAGTTTCACCAGGCAAACCCGAAATTTCATACCTACATGGTTGAAGTTTCGTGGCTAAAATTGGGTATCCACATTCTCCTAGCACTCTTCTCCTTCAAATCCAGTGATGAGCTCCCACACTGTGCTCGCCGGATTCAGCCTGGAAGCTTGGTAAACTCATCGGATAAGGCCAACAAAGGAGTAGAAGTGGAAAAACAGAGTGGGGAGAGAGAGATGAGAGATTGGGAGAGAGCACAAAGAGAGAGTACGATAAGAGACAAACGGTGTCAGTGGTGACCATATATCCAAGTCTGTATGTACCAGTTTAGTTAGAATCGCCAACGATATGGTTAGTGGTGACAACTTTTTAAGACACAAGGCAAAAGCATGTATTGGTATTAATTACCAACCAGCACATATGACGCGCGCACACGTGTGTGTAGGCCTGAAACATAAGATCTCTCCATACATGTGTTCGTTATAAATTAGCACCGACACATATAAGCCTTTGACGAGTGTCGATTGAAGGGTAGTGTCAAAATCATATGTACAGGTTGGTAATTACGATTGGCACACACAAAGATTCGTCTCTCGGGACGTTTCGCAAGAAGATTTTTCCCTGTACACGATCTATATAATATATTTTGATCCAACCGACCGTCTCAAATCCCCCATTCATATTTCTTCTTCAATGGCTTCTCTATCTTCACCACCATGGTCCAATTGTCATCTTCCACTCTTGTGGCCCTCTTCACCCGCCTCACTCTTGCAGCCATTATCCTCTCCACCTGTCTCACTGCCACGGTTGGCCCCACCATGGTAACCATGGCTTGACAACGATTAACCCTGTGGGGGAGGAGGCGAGGAGCCCCACTAGGAGGAGCCAACAATGATCGTACCGGCCAAGAAAAGGAGCCTACTCTTTTTTATTAATTTTATTATTAGTTGTATTAGTTTTTAGTTGTAGTAGATATGTACTCTCTTTATAATCTTGTAGTTAATATGGGTTTGTGTTCTAATATTTTATTCTAAATCTCAAATTCTTTTATTTATTATTACATTGGATATGGTCTTTTCTTTAAATCTAAGTTGGTCCATAACATAGGCTCACAATTATTTGCGTCCTTGACCCGTTTGGTTGATTCTTATAAGCTTGCCAACAATAATGCCATAATAATATGTTAAAACAACGTTCGGTTCATGAACCGTAGCCATGCCATGTACATGCATAATTTGTTAACACAACTTAACGTTTTCACAAAAATGCATGGCTTACTACACCAAGTAAAGTTTAGCACGGGCCAAATCGAGAGAATTAAGAGCACTCTGCTCATGAGTCCATGACTAGTATTAAGCACGTAGGCGTACTACTAGTCAGGCTTAATTTGATGGATCGATCGAGCTTGGTTCTTGAACTACATCGCATGCATATGCACTGGCCATCATCTGTTCAACCTTCTTGGGATCGGAATTCAAATGGACCGCGCCAAGCGCTGAAAACCGCGTAGGCGCGTTGTCGTGTGTACCAGACTAGAGACTACGTACCAGTGCAATAATCTGACGAATAGACCCGGTCATTTTTCGGCTGGTAAACACATGTAGGCATATCGCCGATCGATCGATGCATCGAGCAAACGAACAAGTATAAAAGGAAGCCATGATCCTAGCCTGTCTCTCATTCCTATCGATCGACTCGACAACATATACACACCTGCACACTCTGAGCTCGATTCGGCCGAGCACGTAGCTGCAGCTGAAAGCACATATATTCAGAGTCGAAGCTAGACCGATCGGCCGGCATGGCGGCGCCGTCGACGGCGACGGCGACGATGGTGAGGGCGGTGCTGGTGGCCGTGCTGCTGGTCCAGTGCTGCGACGTGGCCCTGGCGGCGAGGCCGCTGGAGGGGGACGGCGGCTGGCTGCGGCGGCAGGGCGGCGCCGGCGGGGAGCTCATCATGCAGGTGCTGCCCAAGGGCTCGCCCGGAGGCGGATCCAACGGCTGCGGCTGGACCGATCCCAACCACCCCGGCGGTGGATGCAAATAATGGCCCATAATTTGATTTAATTTAACTAGCCGGTGGCCGGCGAGCTACGTGCATGCATGGCTGCTGCGTGTTCAGGCTGCGGTTTTTGTTCATTAATTTGCACATAAGTAAATGCATAACTAGCTAGCTAGAAATTTCCATTTGGTTCGCTCATTCTTTGGTTTAATTGTAACTGCAAGGCCTTCCCTGAGGAAAGGAAAAAATGGAGCCTTTGGAAGCTGTTCATGAATAATTAGCCTGACACGTATTATGCCATGTAACCAAGTTGTACATCTTTATGTTTCAAAGTTCAGACATATATATAATAATTTATTTTTTTAGAAAAAGGCAGGAGAACCGCCTTGCATTAATTTAATAGAAAAGTTACACGGTTAAAATATAGGGGGAGGTTTAGGCGCATTCTCCCCAGACGCGCGCTACAGAGAGCTAACTTATTACAAAACAGGCGCCTGCCACCCCTAAAAGGCTCATGACCTCCAGAAGCAAATCAAATAAGGTCATCGGTGGCAGCTCCTTCGAGTTAAAAACGCGATGTTCCTTTCAAGACAGAGATGCCATAAGGTTATTAGCACGACGGATCCTAAACACAGGGCAAGGTTGGATTGCAGAATATCCTTGACCCACCATGCGCGCGCTGAGATCCTCAGTATGGGTCCACGTGGAACGGAGAAGGCGTGGGGCGTGAAAGCTAGGAGGTCCCAAATGTGGGAGGAGAAGGGGCACTCAAGAAAGAGGTACTCCGGGGTCTCCAGGCATCCGAGACAGAGGACACAGAAGTAATTATTCGACAATCCTCTATGCAGCAGGGCGTCAGCAGTCATCAATCACCCTTCTTAGGAACAACGTTCAAGCAAAGAACTTGGAATATGAATTTGCATCACACTTTTCCGTTACATGTATATCCCCGTATTTCAATATGCCATCTTGTTTGTATTAATTGGTCATTGGCACGTGTAAATAGCAAGGAGCCATGAATTAATCTTTTCAGTGAGACTGTAAACACAGCAGCGATTTAGCATGCATGAAAGTAGCAGCATGCTACTCCGTACAGCAGACAGTAGAAACGTAAGAAGTTGACCCTTGTAGAGTTGTCGTTGGACTCGATCAACAAATAGTAGGGTCAACATAAGCGAGCCGTACCGTCAACCACGTGGTTCGTCAAACAAACCTACCGAGTTGTTAGTTAGGGTTTTATAATTACAAATAGCTGGCAGATGTCTATATTTAAAATCACAGTTTATACACGAACTGTATGGCTCGAGATTACGTGCAAGTACTGTAAGACATGTTTATTTATGAGGGTTATTAGCAAATGATATACTGTTGAAACGGTATACGTGAAACACCGTATAAAACACTGCATGAGACACATGAAACATCATTTGAAATATCTATATCTTTGGGATAGCATACCATCCATTAGTATTTTGTTATTTAAACATGTGCTTACGTTCCAAATTGACTCAAAATGTTCAGATTTTAGACCGATCGATCTCTTATGACCAATAAGATTGTACACACACATGCAACCCCCTAATCCCCCCGTTATGTCCTCGTGTTTAGAACATGCCCATTAGACCCTGTATCTGGCTCGGCATCGGCGTCTTGTGAGAGCAAATTCAAATCCGCCCTTGGCCTGACGAGCATCTTGCAGTGATGCAGGTTTTGATTGGGGGTCTCTTGGCCATGCTCTTAGCATAGAAATATCACACGTCTGACAATGCATCTTCAATAAGAACACCTCAACTATTTGTAAGAATTTCAACTCAACTTTTTACTTACATAGAGAAGATAAGGGAAGAAAAAAATAAAGACTAGCTACTACTGAAGTTAGTCTATAATTTTTTTAACCAAAAGAGCATCAACCGTAGGATCTCTATATATATTTTATTTTCTATATCTTTCTCTAAATCAATATTTGTTTCCTATATTTTCAACCTCTTCATTAGAGTCTCTATCCTAAAAAAAAGACATACAGATTAGACAGAGAGTCTCAAAATATAAAGACTTGAAAGGAGTCTCTAAATAGCTAGGGAGACCAACATAAAGGCTATGCTAGATGATGTATAAAGGCTGAGGTTGGTCGCAATAGTGTTTTAGGGAACCTGAAAGACATCTTCTTTTTTAACATAATGAAAGAAACTTTTCTATCTCTGCACCAACTAGGAATGGATATGGTCTTGCAAACGCTTATTAATAAGTCAAACAGAAGCGAATTGACAAACAACCGTCGCATGCTATGCACTAGTTAAAAACCAAGTCTACAATAAGAGCATATTAAAGTCAACCGGTAGCTATAAGTAAATACATATAAATGGTACTCCCTCTGGTCAAATATTTTACGTTTGAGATGTGTGCCGGTCAAAACTTTGAAACTTGATGTATGAATATCGTCTAAAATATTTAGATGATTACACAAAAACAGAATGCGCAGATTTGTTTCCAAAAGCACAAAAGTACTTTAATAATATTAAAATTTTAGTGGATTTATAAATAAACTATCATGTTATTTAGTGGTCAAAATTGTACTTTGGAGGCTGTGCAAAGTCAAAAGCATCAAACATTTGTGACCGGAGAGAGTAAATAGATAGCATCTCCAACAAGTTAGCTATAGCATACTCCCAAAAATTAATATGGGCTCGTATATAAGTACTTGTCACTTGTCTACATGCATACATCTTAAAATATGTTATAGACTAACTTTTAGTTAGTTGACAATTCTCTGCTCTCTCCTCTCATTTTCTTATCCAGTACGAAAAAAAATGAGTTGGGAGTCCTCATGCATAGTTACAACTAAATCAGCCTTGTTGAAGATACCCTTATTTAAGTGAATGCAATTAAATTAGATTGAACCATGCTATTATAAAGCTTCATTTTATAGAAATGTCACGCATGTGTATATGACATGCGGATCTAATGGTTACATGTCTTGTCACATGGAGTGATATTTTCGTAAAGGGAAATTTTTTCTTGAGTGTTCCTTTCTCTCTCTCGATGAAAAAAATTAATAATCACTCTCTCTCGCAGAGAGGGGGGGGTGTCACGTTACACAAATTTTATAATCATAATTTCACAGTCGCGATACTACTTCTTCTTTGGGGAGAGGGGGGTTTCAAGTCTCCTTGTCCAGCACCGTGGATCCAATGCTCGAGCCAAAAGAACTTGACTCTGTCGACCTGCATGCTTTGAATAAAAAGAATATGAATTTTGAACAGAAAAATGCATGGCATTCCTTTCAACAAGACTCCTCACGCAGATTTGAAGAATCTAATTCAGACATGAAGAATGACTGGTATATTCAGCTGCCGTTTATCAGTTCTTGCTAGCAGCAATAAGCTTCCACTGCAAGAGACGACCGTGAACAAGAATACAAGATTCAACAAGTGCATGCCATGCAGTGTCAACGTGTATATATACTAAGTTGTTACAACAAATGGACCTGATCATACATTCCAGTCATAACTAAGAAACCCTGGACACAAGTTACTTCCTGTATTCCAAATACAACAAAGTGGAAGTAATAACCCCGAGTCCTGACACATGCCGTAGAATTTGACCTGCAGGTTAATTAATTAAGGACCGCCGTTATTTACGGGGGGAATATAAACCTTAAAACTTTAGGCATGGCACGAGGAAACTCTGTTAATTCAGGTATAACAGTGTGTCCTGCACATTTTCACCTGTAAATTTGCGTATTATTTTTAACTTAAATTTATATAATTTTTTATTATGTCTGATACGAGCTCTTTTTTTTTTAATCTAAGTTGTTATAATTCGGACCTAGTGAATCTTTCTCTTTTTTCTTCGATTATAGTAGATTTCAAATGGAACAGGTCATTTTTTTTATAAAAATGAAGAGAAAAACAGAGGTTTGAGAAGAACCTTTTAGTTCGTTCAGTCCATAGAACCTATATACAAGTATATCGCTTGCACGCGTCAAGAGAGAGAAAAATCAAATCGATCGCCCAAATTAAACGAACAGCGTTTGGAACTCGTCCATACTAATTCTAATTTTTCATTAGCGTCAAAACACAAGACCGTGCCTAGCTATCTATCAGACCGCGACTAATTCAATTACGCTCGATTTGTAACCGACACAGAAGAAATCAACACTTCAACGTTCAGACCCGTGCATGTACGCACACGTACTAGTATTATTATTATTATGCACACTACATACATAAATGCTGTAAACTAGCGCTAATCATTTATAAAAAAAAAAGAGGTGATTTGGTATAGGTGAACTTAAGCAGAGTCTTGCTAATATACATGCACGAGAATTTGACCTTCAAGATTGACTTCTCAAATCGTTTAGACAGACGGCTGACCGTGGCATGGCAATGGTTGGTCACGACTCACGAGAATGTGACATCTGAGGCGGAGTAAAAAATTCGCAGTTTATAAGGCAGGGGGTGAAACTGGAGTAGACTTTTCAGATTCATCAAGCAATACGCCAACACAAGCTATGGATCTTGATTTCATAGTTATATTAATCAAGCATACTTTAGTTTGTTTCCTTTCAAGAAACACCAACATATTTTGTGTTTACACATACTGTGGAAAATTCCAAAAGGGAGCTCCAGTTTTTTGCTGAGCACTGAACTCTTGTATAATCTATACCTTCCAAAGAGTCGGTGTGTGACACAAAACCACCTCGGTTGCAACTAGAAGTTCTATGCACAGGGGCATATAGCTTTCTGAATGCCACTTCAGACTGCGAAGCACGAGAAGGCCCGACTCTGCAGGAGGAAGCAGACACAGTTAGACTGTAAAAGCATATTGCATTATGATAAAAAGAAGATAACACTGTTCATTCATGCGTGTTCTCATCTCAGCCATGGGAACAGAAAGGCATGGTTCAGATTAGGATGTCAAATAGCATTTCCGTCCTTTTTTTTTTCTAACTTTCATCCTCGACAGAATATAAATAGCGCAAAAAGCTTTCCATCCAAATTCATATTCTTATTTTTTAAGGTATTTAATACGCATATCATTTTTTTTTTGGAAAATTGGATGAGCTGCCTAATTCATTCAAATATACGGAAGGAAAGAAACATAGTTTTAGGCAGAGCCTAGAGTCCCTCACAACAAAAGAGCACAACATTGTGCTCAACGGCTACACATCAAGCAACATCAACAAATAGTGTAAACTACACATTACACATATAAATTTGATACCCTATTCATTCTCTATCAATTTTGATGATTCAGATATTCAGATAATTAGGCTAAAATTAGGGTATTTTGGATATCAATTGACAATGGCCTTTAGATTGATCACTACAATACACGAGCTACAACACAATGCTACAGCGTTATGTGTTGTAGTGATGTCTACAGTACCCAGATTGATCTCACGTCTATACTTGATCCAACGACTAAAATCAGGAAAGTCACGTCTCTATGCAGAAAATGAGATTCCACCGCATGTTTCAATATTGCATACGGTACCGATATATCAGTATCAACGCATCATTTGGAGAACAAGACATAATTACTCGTGAGCACATCACTTTGTACATAAACATTTTGATGCACGTGATTTGCACTAAAAGATATTAGAGAGACGGTTTCTCAGCTCAGGTTCTTCATTCTTCAAGGTATCAGTAGCAACAAAAAAATTCTTACTCCCGTTTTTTATACAAGACATATTTTAAATTGGTATATAAATTAAGGAAGTTGTGAAATTAAAAGATAGCATGAGAAAATGGTCATGCTAGCCATGTTATAAATACTTTCAAAATATAAAAGGTCCTTTATAAATAAATAAAAGTAGACAAGGAACATCATGCAAGTCATTTATAAATACATGAGAGAGAACTTTGTAATACATAAAGGTAGACAAGAAAGAACATCAATGCGCATGCATGCGCGTTTTATATTTCCAAACAAGATCATTTGAATTATATGCCTTGTATAAAAAATAGAGGGAGTAACTATATGCCTTATAAGATCAGTCTTACAAAGTGAGAAAAGAAATTAGAGGAGCTCTAAAGAAATACATAAAAGTGCACACTGCACAGGAATGCTGGAGCAGCAAATCAGTAATTTTTACTTACAGATGCAATAAAACTAGCATTTAGCTAGAATCGTTAAACCCTTGGAAATGGCCAGCTCAGTAATTAACTCTTCACTGGTTTTCTTCCAAAAAGTAACTTGTATGTACACCCCACATTAGCAGCACTTATTTCATGAATAACGGATAAGAAAAAAATAACTCAACTATCAGTGAGCTCAAGCCTCCAAGCTTAAAATACATGCAAAATCAGAGTGAGAGAAAACAGAGATAACCAGTCTTCAGTATGATAACATCTTCACTGGTCACCTGCGACGAATTTCAGATAATGCAATTGCAGGCAGCATCCTCTTTGCTTTGTATTTCCGTTGAGGTTTGGGATTCAGGTTTTGTCCTGCAGCGGGAATGCTTCCTATGAGAATGCCTGCAGCCGAAACGGCAACAACCCTGGCCAAAATAGTTTCTTCCTTACAGTAAATGATATCTAAAGATTTTATATTTCAAGCAAGACAAACCAACAAACAGCAGGCACAAACTATAAGTCCACATACGTTACGTTACAACCATCGCGGCTAAACAGTAAACAACCCCAAAATAACAAGCCAATTAGTCCAAAGGAATGTTCATGCCTACCATCTATGCAAAAAGGTAAGATCTATTGCTGAGTTGCAACCTCATCCTTGGATTCTACCTGAAATATCAGGGGAAAGATGCATAGTGTAAAGAAAATAAAACATATGATATGAATAACAGCAAGCAATTCTAATTGAATACAGAAAAATTTAAAATATATTTATTATCAGTATAAAAATATATATAAAATGGTAGCGTTGTGGACCTCAGCTGCAGTACTTCTACGAGCTCTTCTAGTTACATTCCTCATTGTGACAAATTCTTCTGCAGATGTTGGGTGAATACCAACAGTGGCATCAAAATCTTGCTTTGTCAACCCAGCTTTAACAGCAATTGCGATTCCCTGACATAAAGTTGTATAAACATGACAAATAAGTCAGGTATGAAACACAGATAGCGCGAAAAAAAACAAAATCATGCAAACCTGAATTATCTCAGGTGCATCTTCACCACACATGTGCACTCCTACAACTTTGTTTGTAGCAGCAGATACAATAACCTTCATAAATACACGATCAGGTAATCCAGAAAGAGTAGCCTTGAGAGGTCTGAAGTTTGCTACAAAGACATCAACATCTCCATACTCTTCAATAGCCTGCACAAAACTATTCATTTAAGAACTCGCTATGTGTGTTACAAATTTAGATAGATGCCTTATATTATCACCTGCTCCTCAGAAAGACCAACTTGCCCAATGGGTGGTTGAGAGAAAACAGCAGATGGAACAGCTCTGTCAAAAATTTGAATTTGCAATGTCAAAACATTCAGTAGCACAAAGTAATAGTATCCAAGAAATACTGAAAATATATTATGAATTTCAGTACAAAGGAAGCTTCAGGAGCTGGTCATACAGCACACGTCAGAAAATTGAGAACATTGCCACAAGCACAAAGTGACCAATAACAAGGAAATCCTGGATAGCCCAGAAATCTCTAAAACTTCTTGTACTGAATTGAGGATAAGATATGAAAACTGGCAGTATGAAGTTTTTACATCTCAACATGTGCACAGGCTACCATAAGTCAACAACGGCACAGGAATGTCAGCATGGTGAGGGAACAAAGGGCATAGAGGTTGTGATTTTAATAAACGCTACATCAAACCTCTAACTGTCATAAAAATATGACTTAAGTAACTAATGACAAAGTTTTCCCTTAGATTATGATGAGCCCATCTCCACTAAAATGCACAAGAGGTGCCTATTCATGGTATATGCAGCCTGCGTAGAATAAATATTCGTTCAAGCCTGTGCTGTTCAAGATTCCAGGCAGTGGTCTGATAAAATACCTGTAATCTGGTTTAGTAGGTTCATCACCAAATACAGTTTTCGCAAATGCCCCGCCTTCCATCAGTGCAACTGGTGTTAGGTTGACCCTATTAGTAACATCACCCACAGCCCAGATTGAATCAACCGACGTTCGTGAATACTCATCAACCTAACAAGCACAAATTATAACAAATGCTCCAAAGATTTAAAAGTGACAGCAAAAACCAGACAGGCTCAAAGTCCAAGCATTGTTTCACCCACCATTATGGCTCCATTCTTGTCAATTTTAACCCCAACCTCCTCTAGCCCAAGATTCTACAAGGATAACAACTATATTAGGAGTCTAGGATGCATGCATAGGCTAATAGAAATTAACGATATGTAACTTAACAAAAACAAGAGATACATCTATTTAGTACTAACCTTTGAATTTGGTCTACGGCCTGTTGCAAACATTACATGTGAGAACCCACCAATAGTTTCTTTGTTTGTCTTCAGAGAGAGCAAACCATCATTTGATTTGGTTACTGCTTGAGGACTCTGTTCAGTGTGAAATGTGATACCTCTTAAAGACATCTGTTCAGCAATGAAATCTCTGACCTGAAAATCCACAACAACTGATAAAACAACTCAGAAGCACTATGCATTTCATTTGTTGTAACTACTTTTTTTTTTCTTACCTCCTCATCAAACCCTCTTAAAACTTTCTTCTGCCGAATAAACACATGAACCTCACTTTTCAAGCCATTGAAAATGCCAGCAAATTCCAAAGCGATATAGCCACCTCCCACGATTGCAATTTTCTCTGGTTTTGAAGAAAGGTCCAATGCATCATCAGAATCTATAACATACTGTATTCCTGGGATATTGGGCATTGATGGTCGACCACCAACAGCTATAAGTATGTTCTTAGCAGTGTAGAGCTTGCCACCAACACTTACTGTATGCGGATCAACTACCTGTACTAAGTAGACAAAAAAAATCAGTAACTGCACCGTCCTACGGCATTCATTTCGGAAAACAGCCCATCCAAACTTTAATTGACATATAAACATCAACTAACCTTTCCACGGCCTTCAATTAGAGTGACTCCTGAGTTGTTTAAAATATTCTTGTAGATACCAACTAGGCGTTGCAGCTCTGTATTTTTGTTCGCTATCAGAGTACTCCAATCATGTATTGGATCAGTTTCATATGTCCATCCAAAGCCACGAGACTCTTCAAACTCATGAGAGTATTTGGATCCATACACCAGCAATTTCTTTGGAACACACCCACGAAGCACACATCTGATGAAAACAAATAGCAGTTCTTACTCCTTATGCATGTCCTTGCCCTTCTAACATTATATCAAGGTGACAGGAACTCAATATATACAGAAAAAACTAATGAGCACATGCACATTTTTTAAGGATTAACATGGCAGTGTGACTGTGTGACACTGGCTAAGTGCCAAACAGTCTTGTTCACGAGATTTGCTGTGGACTACAGGACACATATCGTTGGAAAACACAATTGTAACAGACAACAAAAAGAAAGTTATTGCTATCAAAATTTCAATAGGTTGTCACTAAAGCTGCCATATTCAACCAAAAAGAGACAGTAAAGGCAGAAAGGGATATATCTCCTTCTATTTGGTAAATTATGTGACAACACCTTTTTAATTTGTGTTTGAACATTTTTGTATCATTGTATTAGTATCATGAGAATTACCCTATAATGTAGTAGAGGGTGTCACGAAACATGTACGCTACATTATGCTGCATCACCGCTGCAGAATAGAAAGTGTGAAACTTATGAACAGTCATTATGTTGTATACATCCAATAAAATTCCTCAACTAATACTAAAATAGAAACAGCAAAATTCTAAGCAGTTGTCAGAACTAATTATGAACATATCTTTGCTACTGAACCAGAAACTCAAAGCCGACAAAAATTTACATGTGGAAATCTTATAATAGGACCACTCATCTAACACTAGTGTCACAAGGAAAAACGTCCCAACCAGCTTAAATAAAGTAGCTAACCCCCTAAATGGTAAAAATGCCATACCAATGTGATGAGTGCTAACTGCTTATTAGGAACATTCTCACTCCAAGCACCCAGTTCAAAAAGCTAATAACAGATAGCAAAATAGTAACAATCTAGCTAACC
Organism: Raddia guianensis; assembly: GCA_036346415.1. Lineage (NCBI taxonomy): Eukaryota > Viridiplantae > Streptophyta > Magnoliopsida > Poales > Poaceae > Raddia > Raddia guianensis. The sequence continues at coordinate 4,832,413 of CM070536.1, read as the reverse complement.
CCAAAAAATTCCCCCTTTAATGTAGTTCCCGAAAAGACCAAAACATAATTTCAACAAAGCATTCCTTCTAAAAAAATATCGCTCAACCAATCATCACTAACAATCAAATGCAACAGATGACATAATAGGGCAGCACATTCCTAACAATACCTACAATAGAAGTTACTCCAAGAGAAGCTTCATGCAGGCATGCAGCCGTGCAAATCACAGGAAAGTGATGCCACATTTGCTGCAATACATGATCTAGGCCACATATGAGAATGTAAAGTAGGAACTATAGGAGCAGGAGAAGCGCCCACTCACGTGCCCCCGACGCCGCCGAGGTCGTCCGAGGAGACGGTGGCGAAGGGCATCTCGCAGATGGCGGCGCGGGCGCCGTAGAGGATGGATGCGAAGCGCGAGGCCCGGACTCCGCCGCTCCCGGCGCCGACGGTGAAGAGGTCGTAGTCGTACTCCCCTTCGGAGGAGGCGCCGTTGGGCGCAGCAGACGCCGAGACGGGGCGGCGGAGGAGAGAAGAGCGGGGGGTCCTCGTGAAGGCGGCGGAGGAGGGGAGGCGGTGGAGGCGGCGGTGGCGGAGGGCGTGGCGCGGGGAGAGGGTGCGGGTTAGGGTTTGAATGGTGGAGGTGCAGGAGAAGGGGAGAGCTACGGTCGTCGCCATGCCTCCTCTCCCTCTCTGAGCTCTCGCCGCGCCGCCGCTTTTGCTCCCGCCGGTGTGGGGAGGGGAGAGGCGAGACGATGATACGCGGAGACGATGGGTTTGATTCGAGTCAGTGCCTTGATTCGTCGTCTTACTGTAGCAAGGCGCAATTTGGTTACCACACGTGTCCTGCAGCTAAGCTTCGAAAGCGTAATTATGAGTTTACGTAAGCGAATGATAGGAGGTGCATGTTGCTTACGTATTCTGTGTTCTGTTTCTTTAGAAGAATTTAGTGTGCTGTTTTTTGAATTACAGAATTTTCTACTAGATCGTGGGTCGTAGAAAAAAAAAAAAGCTATTACAAAACAACACCACATATATAACCATATCTACTAGAAGTACTATTACGATCAACTTGTGTTCCTCTCGTCTGAATCATGCATCTGCAGCATTCATGACATTATGCTTGCGCTCGGAATGTCATACTAAGAATTTTACGTGTTTTGAAGGACATGTTGTGATACTAAAAATTGTCTAAGAATATGTTTTTTCTTTGCTAGAGATGATGCGTTAACATCCAAATCTAGCTCGTACATTATTCTTCCCTACTCTACCTCTATTGATCGCATTCGCAAATTGACAAAAATATCTGACACCGTTGTGAAAAAAACACTATACACAACATCATAGACACAAAATTCCCACCAGTTAGAGAAACAAAACTCATTAGCTCACAAACAAATCATGAACCATAAGTACCAACCATACAGAAGATGTTGAGGTCACTGAAGACAACATCATGTCAGAGAATCTTAAAAAAGAGCTCATTAAACATAACAAACTATCTCCGACAATCACCACCAAGTACGAGACGAACAGCAAACACTACCAAAAACAAAATCCGTTAAAAAAACTAAAGCTTCAAAATGAAAGGAGGGAGAAAGTTCACAACAACGATAATCAGCAACTACGAAAAAAAAAAGTCATGCAGCTTCATTGTACAACAACAACACGCTGTTTTAACAGCAGCAAAGCTCAGAAATCTTGGGTCAGTTCGATACCATCAGGAAGCAATGTGCCTAGTGCCTACACCGTATTCTGACTATGCAGGGGTGAACTGGACACTGAAAATACGCTGCTTGCGGGCAGCATCTCCGTGCAAGTCACGGTGATCGGCACCCAGGGCGTCCATAGAGGCGGTGTCCATGGAACTGAACGGCTCCTGAAAAATGAGAAGTGAGCCAAGACCACCACTGACGCCTCCTTATGACACCGACGACTTTCAGTCTCGAAGCTCCATTGCAGGACCAATGCCAGTTCTAGGTCAGGTGGCTTGGCCGGTGGCTGCATCAGTCAGTTGTTTGCCTTTGCATCTGGACTGGACGGGAGATGGAGGACTGGAACAGCAACTGCAGGATCCTCAGCGCAATCCAGATGCAGATTGGGTCTGTTGAGGTGTGCACACCAACATGGAGGTGCGTACAGAACATGTTCTTGCGCATACCGTCAGGTCAATACCTTTGTTCATGTTGTGCCTTCAAAATGTCAAACAAAGTCCTGACAGCCATGAAATACATATGGTTCTCATATGGGTGCATGCCAATTGCAACCAAGCCCCACTCCCAGGGCCTTTTCCATCCATCTGGCGCATTCCATATTCTTCACCCAGATATCCAATCCAATTTTGACCAGTGTCCATACCTTGTGCCCTTGTAGAGATCATGCCACAACAAGAAACGGGTGACAAAGCATCCATTGAACATCAGACTGATTTAATCCACCATTCCACCGTCATAGCAATTTGCTATGTACACAGCTGCCAGAATGGCTTCCTGTTGATGCCTGAGCCAGCCAAAGCAGGAATTCTTGAAACAAGGGTTCAACTGTTCAAGGCTATTGCTGCACTCCTGCAATCTGCTGAAGCACCAACAAATAGTGTTGTTCCAAATTTACATTCACCTGAAGCTGGGTGAGTACCTTACCGAATGGAAGTAGGGACTGATGCTAACAGCCTTTGGCATAAAAACTTCTTCTTGGTCATGGGACCAAACCTCCTCAGGGATGTGTCAACAAAGCACCCAGTGGTACTTTCTGTTTGCGGCCACGGGGCTTTGTCAGACATTGAGGTTCATCAGTCTCCCCATTAGCCTTGGTTAACCTCGTCCTCGTGTTATACCCTGCATTTATAATAAATGTAGAGGTGAAAGATATAAGTAACAAAAGGTACGAGGTCATGAATACTGTATTTAAATCTTGGTTGCTCTGGAGAAGACATACCTCAAATAGCTAAAGCTGAAGAAAGATTTCCTATGATGTTTTGATGGCTGATGAAGCTAAAGCTGGAGAAACTTTTCCTATGGTTGATGCTGAAAAAGAATCTCCCACACACAACAGCAAGATTGCTTTCTAGTTGAATAAAATCTAACTCCAAGAAGAAAAGCTATTATACATTGTTATTCAACAGTCAGAATATAACAGCAAGGTACATCCCCAATCAACTTCCTTTTCTATTCAAGATTGCTGCATCATACAAATTGACTGTGTGAAATCAACTATGCTTACAAATAAACAAAAAATATTCTGCCGTTGAGCAGCAGATCAACAAAATTTCAAAAAAAAATGTTCAATAACCATGAAGGCAAAGAGTACTTAAGCAAATGATCTCTATACTGTATTTTGTTTTCCCTTTGAACTGAAAGAGCAGAATGGTTATTTAGACTTTTTATTTTCCCTGAGCTAAAAGAACAGAAAAATTAACGGCTATATGTCATCTCCTCTTTGCAAGCTGATCTGCCAAAATTTCATAGAACAGCGAGCAGGAACTTCTGTGCAGGAGCCAGGAGATTCTTTGTCGATCACAATTGGTTATTCACCTTCAAACTCAGATATCACAATGAGCGAATCTGTCATTTCAAGAACGAGCGGCTCCAACTTGTTTGTAGGATTTATATGCTGCCATGGTGATATAATACATGAATTAGTAGATTATTAATACCTGCTAAATCATTGTTGTTGATATTCACAAAGCTAGAAAAGCCTCATGTCTACACAAATCAGGTCTGTAGAAGCTGGATGGCTTCTGAAGAGCAAAGTTCGAAAGGATCTAATCTTAACAAGGCATTTCATACTTCGGAGAACATCATTTCCACATAAACTTAAAAATAACGAAGAGAATCTAACAAGTCCAATTTAAGCAGCTAGCATGCTTCTATAAAAAAATAACAAAGAGAATCTTAACCTGCTTCTGATCCTTGACATAACCAATCGCAACTTCACGGCGCAATACTGCCCTTTCTGACAGCTCCGAGAATGATACTCTCTCTCCTTCCTTCATGTACAGTCCTATTTCCTACAACACATGCAACGGGGCAGATGCTTTAACAACCAGCAGTCAAGAATCAATGATGTGTCAGAAACACCAGATTGATTGTATTACCTTAATATAGATCTCATCTCCTTCAGCATCCAGTATATCCTTCCATACTCCATTCAGTTCACTGCTTTCCGCAACTAAGTTTCATTTCATCATGAGATAGAACGCTTTAAAGATTTTTCTATTGAGCAAACCAGACAGGCGCTCTGCCATTTCATTAAGAAGAGACACTGTACACATGAAAATAAAATAGCCAAGGTAAGTAGAAAACTAACCTTGTGCCGTCACAAGGCTCATTACTTCCTCTGCTCCAATAAATGAGAGGGGTGGTTTTATTTTAGATATCTGTGTAAATTCAGAGGTAAATAAATTTCTTCCAAATTGGCATGTAACCAATTGTGCAAAACTCATAGTGAATTCAGGAATTGGCATGTAAACAAATTCTTACTTGCTTTCCCAGACCTGTGTCGACAATTTCTGATACAAGATTCTCAACCTATAGAACACATTCAAGAGAAAATCAGGATTGTTATTTGATGACCAAAATGAGCTAAGAACATTGTCTGAGTCATGGTCAATCCAAATTTTGGTGTTACCAAATTTTTAGTGAATGATTTACTCACCCTAACATTTCCCATGCGTGACATCAGATTTTATTGGTGTTACCAAAAATTTTCATAGGCACTATCAATTTTTGGGTAACAAACCGAACACCACCAATTTTCGCTGCCATTGCCAATATTTTGCTTGATTTGCAAAGGTAACAAACATTGTAAAGAAAGCAGACCCTAGATAATACAAGAAAATTGGTTTTTTGCATGGAATAATTATGAGAACAGCAATATATGGGATGACTAGTTAAACCACACCAGATTCAATGCAAGTGTTACTGTAGGGACCATGAAACTAGTAGCCTTAAAAAAAAACTCCTCCCCTCCCTCCCTCTCTTTTACACTGCACAGTTTTTATTTTTTAATCTCTATGAATGAAATTGTAGTGCTTGTACCTTTTGTTAAAAAAAATGCCTCTACGAGCCACTTATATTTCACGGGACCATTCGTAAGACAAAAGAATAATGATTTGTTGATCAGTTGATGTTAGGGTCAAGTTTTATGTCTGTCTAGACAGCTCAAACGCATTAACATTCCCCAAAAACAGCATGACAGACCCTCAATGAGAACATAAGGAATATTTTGAGCAATATTTCTAGTGAGAAGAACTGACTTTAACACCATGTTTCTGGCAAATGTTCTCAGCAAGGAGAAGGGTATATGCCAACTGTTTATCAACCTGTGCAGCATCTGCAGAAACCATACACAGATGAAACTTCTTTTTTATAATTAACAAAGAAATAGTGTAGCTCTGTTGTTGGCCTGTTAAACCATACCTCCAATGAGCCAGTCTTTGTCAGATATCACAACAATTGAAAGTGGAACTTTTTTGTCACATTTGGCAGATTTCCTAATGTTAATTATTGCTTCTTTCAAATTATCATAGTTCATAGGGCACCCCACCTGTATTGGCACAAAAATTAGCAATAGTAGGGTTATTTTTGTGTACGTGCAAGCATCCTATCTGTGTGCTTCAGAGGATTCTACGCTCAAAGAGAGAGACCAAGAGACCTGGTGAGTAACTTTAATATTTTTAAGTTGAGTGTGCATCAGGTTGACAATACTGCTCCGCTCTTTGATAGGGGTTTCTGATAATATTTCCTGCATTAGAGTTAATTTTTTAGACAAATTCCACCATACAATTAAAATGTGAAATACTTTTTTTTCTTGTTTCTGCTGTGCCTATACATACCAAAACACTACCAGGTCCAAGGTAATTATCATATTCTAGAATCATCTCAGTAACTTTTGGCCGCCAACCAACAATAAGTATGCATTCCCTTGGTCCCAGCATACAGTCACTGCTCTGCATAAAAAATACCACTGGTGAACACAGCATTTGAGGATGGAAGAATTCTAACTGATACACTATAAGATCGAACTTTACCTTAGAGAGCGATTTTGGGGGGCGCTTTACAATGTTCTTTAGCCGTGTTTCCTTCAGCTTGGTAGCCATACTAGACACCTCTGAGTAATGACTTGAGTTTGGTGTTCCTTCTGGTACATTTAAAACTGAATACTGTGGTCTTCTCTTCCCACAAACAGGAGCAATAAGAAGTAACTGTGAGTCAAAAAATCAGGAATGTATCAGGCTATCAGCCAGAAAAGTTAAATGTCGAGAATCCTCTCGTGAAGTCGTGATTGATGATCCAACTGGTAATAACAACATACACCCTTCCTAATTTAGGTAATACAAGGTACCCCCCCCCCCTTCTGTGTGTTTGTGGTGGGGGATACTACCATGTGCCATTAACAAATAGGACCCCCTATGTCCATGACAGTGTGGTAGGGTGGTACATTCCGAAACTTATGATCTCCCGACAGTGTAAAACGAATTAATCCTTAATCGGTAGTAACTAAAAAGGGACATGGCAAAGCAAGGGAGAAACAAAAACCAATATAAATATTTACATAGCAGAAATATGTAGAATGGGCTCACTTAATAAATGACTTAGGACAACCCGTTGCAAGAGCTTTAAGCCTTTAACAACCAAACTGTTTTTCTTGAATCGTGTGTTCAGAGAGAATTTTCTACAAGTTGCCCCTGTCATGATAAACAGCGACCGGAAAATACATACTTTATCTGTTTCTTTCAGCACTTCATCCTCACTTGGGTGAAAGTAAATCCTTCCATATCGAAATATGCCGCAAACAACTGCCTGACCATGAAGGGGAGAAATCAATCGCAACAGAAAAGTTACATAGACTGCAAATTTAGACTTTCACTTATTTGAAACAACATTACATCTTGGATCATATGCCTCACATCCATATACTTCATACCCCCTGCTTCCGGGAAGCTGATAAGGTTAAAGACATTTTCTGCAGAATAAACAGCAATATAACAAAACTCACAAACCAAGTAGGATAATGAGTTGCTAAGGCAGTTCAATAAAAGGCAAAAGCATGTATGAAGCAGAAATCGATATGCCAGATTCATATAAACATGATAGGTGCAGTGTAACTAATTTTGTTGCATTATGCCCTAGACTGTATAACAATGACTCAACAAGAGCAACATGCCATAGCCGGGCATAGCTGTAACCAGTTTTGTATTCATACCAAAAGGACTGTAAAATATCCCAAAGCAAAGCTGTATCAACAACTCGCCAGCAACTACTCCAAAAGGCCATGGTTCAACTACCATTAGGGGAAAAGGAGGGCAGCGACACGAACGATAACTGGCTTTTTCTTCGATGGCATTTTTAAATCAAAATTGGAAATTTCTGTCACAAGATCGCCAAAATTTTGGCCAAATGTTTTATTTTTAAGTTTATCCCACTGAATTTTTTGGCTGACATTTATTATTATCAGACACTCATTCATACGAGCAATAACTGGAGAAATTTCGCCAATATTGTTTTCCATGACTACCACTAGCTACATGGTATATAGGGTTTATTTTTAGATTTGCCAGGAACTTATCATCTTGGTTGCTAAGCCTTGCAATAACCAATTGCACCCTTCAAAAAAATATCAGCAAACATACATAACAAAGATTAGAGCAGTACTGTGATAATTAAGCAAGTGTCTGTAAATTTTCAGAAGGCCCTTTTGCCTAGAGCACTGTACAAACAGCTTAGAAGCAACCATCTCCACCGGCTGCACATTTAAGCCTGTGATTGATTTCAGAAGTTCGCAGGTGGTTGAATTAGAAGCCTACATTGATACAACATGAATAGATAAAGAGGTAAATGTCAATTAAAAAAATTTGTATAAATTATGAGCTTGCATATACCTCAACAATGGTAGGAACTGATGCAATTTGTGGAAGAGGTTGCAGAGCCAACAGAGAAAGAAACGCATCAGTATCCACTTCATATCTGATCAGGTTAAACAAGATGAGCTTTAGGTAAATATAAAGTGATACCACGTAGACAAATAACAACAGGTGCTGGTTTGAAAAATAACTGGTGGTGCAAAAAAAAATATGTCAAAATTTAGGATTTGGCATTTATATTCAACAAGTGGCAGATAGGGTATTGTTCACACTTTAAAAAATAACAACATTTTTCCTTTAAAGAGCCTTGATTTTTTTAGTTCTGATAAACAGGTCCCTTGTTTCAAGTCGTTAATTCCAAACCTTATATGAATAAATCAGAAAATACATGTACATATCAATGCACTAGGCCACTGGCATAGAGGATCGTAATAAGAAATAAGACAAGTTGCCTTATATGAATGTTTTCCAATACAATAAACATGTGCTATATGCTAACTTGCTAAAGTGAAAGAAGTATCTGGTTTGGTGGAGACCATCTCAGGTTGTTTCGTTTGGTGCATTTAGTGCATATTGTATTCTCTCCTTCTTTAATGGAATGACAAAGCTCCTGCCTTATTGCTAATAAAAAAAGGTGTCTGTTATATACATACCGTTCATTCTTTGCTCGTAATATGATAATAGACTTTGCTTTGTTTGCTGCAGCTCTCTCAAATGATTTTGTAAGGCCAAGACTACAGCTGCATTTAAAAAAGTGGGTAAACAGTGAATTTTCACATGCCAATAAAAATATCTGATCTGATGTTACACAGATTGACGCAAGTTGTCAAGAATTTAGAAAAGCAACACAAGAAGTGAATAACACCCTTTACCTCTTGGTGAATACATCAATATGGTGTAAATCTTTGCTCATACTGTCTCCAATCTTCTCGATGTGCTTTCTGGGGAGATCCGACAGAAGGAGAATTCTCTGCTTCCTTGACATTGTTAAAAAAGTAATAATAACTGTACTAGAATATATAGATAAATATTGCCAAAATACTAATTATGTTATCCTTCAATTACCTTGCTGTAGCAGTACCTAAGCAAATTGCTGATTCATGGAACTTATTCAATTGATTCAGTATGGACATCAGATGGCTATTGACTCCACATATAATGATATGATCATCCTCGATGACTTGCAACTGTGCCCCTTCCCTTACCTTATACATCTGGACCTGTGCCCAACGAGGTGACCATGTGTTAAAGGCGTACATTGACGTAAAAGATTTTAACCTCAAATTTGTAGAATTTTCACTCACTCTAAATTGTTCTGTCATTGCACTTAACAAACGAGAGTAGAACAATATACCCCAGATAGCAAGAAAGAACCCGATGACACGCTCAATACGTGTCTTTTGCTGCAAAAACAAGCAAGCAAACATGTAAAAATGGATAATATAAAAGGAAAATATCTGTAAAAATGGTTAGCCAGAGATATTAACTAAAAAAGGTTAATAAATAATGCAAAACTAAGAAAAACGTAAGCCACAAAAAACGGCAATAACCTCACTAGTCCTTGATTTTTTTTTTGCGGAGCACTAGCCATTACATACTCTTAGATGATGAACACAGACATGCAAAAACTAGCCCTTACTTACACTTAGGCCTTGTTTGTTAAATTAAATTAAATGAAATTTTGTTATTTTTGTATAAACCAAATAATGTAATACTTTGTAGTCATTTTTGTGTGGTTTTATATAGTTCTTCATAGCGTTCGATAAATAGATTTTTCATAGTTTTTTGAACTCTTTAAGACGTCTTTCGAGCGGTCACAACTTTTTCAGATTAAAGTTTTCAGCAACTTTCAGCTCAAACAAACAAGGCCTTAGATGAGTAGATAATGAACACAATAAGAGCATCGCTACTCCTTACTCTTAGATGAGTAGATGATGAACACAGACATGCCCATGCTTCCCAAAAGCAGTCCTCCAAAGGTTGTTGTTTCTTCCTAACAATAGAAACACCCAATATATTTCATCGTCTTTTTATTTCAGTACCATTATCGCGGATATAGGATATCCTCCTAGACAAAGTGTGAGGAATCATAGAATACATGTATTTAAAAGAAAAATAACAAACCTGAACCTATGGAACAAGAATCCTCCAAGAACAACAAGAGAAAAGCACGTGATAAGCAAAGTAATAATAGACCTACAAAGATAATCAAGACAGAGTAGGGAGTTAATTTACCATGAGCAAGAAATCTCAGTTATTATGCATAATTTAGGATTTGACGAATTTTGGAAGTACTGTAGAAGTGTGACAAATTAAAGGGGGCATAATATAAGCACTATATGTCTAGGTGGTGAAAAACTGAGCTAGATATGTTACACTTACAAGGCAATGTTTCGCTCAAGCTGTGTGTTGAACAGATAGTACAAACGTGAAATACTCCATCTGACATCAGGCAATGGTGGAAAAGTCACATCTAGCTTAAGAGGTACAGGTTTTTTTATTGGATCAGATATACAAGCAAATGGAAAACTTGTAATATTGTGTGACATCCAAGGGACCAATCTCAGCATCAACTGCATCTGGCCTATAACAATCCTGTGTAGAAGGTAGAATGCAATGCTTACGATAGTAAACATGCTGCAGTTTCCCTGCAAAATTGAAATAGCATGAAACATTAAGCGGACAAAAAGTGAATTAGGCCTTGTTCTTTTCAGCTTAAATTAAATTAAATAAAATGAAAATATGTTATTTTTATACAGGCCAAACAATGTAGTACTTTGTAGTCATTTTTGTGGGGTTTTAAATAGTTCTTTTAAAATCACTAAAATAATTTTTTTTATGATTTTTTGGACTCTGCAAAACCTCTCTCAAGGGATCACAACTTTTTCAGATTAAAACTTTCAGCAACTTTAAGCTGAAACAAGCAAGGCCTTAATAAACTATACATTGGAAAGCATTGTGTCCAAAGGGAAGTATATACGACTGTGATGATGTACTGCTTGTACACCTTATGGTTATTTTCTGGCCAAATTTTAGAAGGAAAAAAAAAACTACCCCATTCTTCAGCTATCTTTCGAATCAAATTTATGCACTCCCTTCAATTCCAAAAAAACTTGATGGTTTAGTCTTGTCCTAAGTCAACGTTTTAAAACTTTATCTATGATAAAATTTTGAACTATTTGGATTGGGCATATGTAAAACATACATTTAGATTCGCCTCAAAAGCACTTCCATAATATGGTAGTTTTATGAATTTTATAAATATATTGCAATGATAATTGTAGTCAAAGGTAGACCATGTCAATGTCATGTTTTTAGGAACCGGAGGAAGGATTGCACAGTGGTAGCCACTAGCACTCTGATATTGCAACCATGAAGTATAGTATCAGTCTATCAGACAGAGCCCATGCATTGATGATTGATGTATAGATTGGATATTCACAACAATTAGAAATCCAAAGAGTGATAATTACCAGAGAAGGAAAGCACGGTGTGTTTTGTGCTGCTGAGGTGGTTGGAATTTCCGCCTTAGCAGTAGTCCCCTGATCATCCGGCCTCTTGGCGGAATTGAGCACTCCTATGCCTATCCATGATGACGGTAAAGCTTTAACCATAAACCGATCCACCGCCCAGGCAGGGGAGGCAGCTGCCCGGGCTCCGACGGATGTGCAAGGGGTACCTGCTGGCCGCTGCAGTCGCCGGAGACCTAGTGGAGGAGAAGCCCACGGCCGCGTCGTCCGGGGAGTAGAACGGCGGCGCCGTAGGTAAGGGGAGGAGGGTAGCGGTGGTGGCGCACGGAAGGAGAGGAAGGCCGGCATCGTCGCTTGCGTGGGGAGGAGCCGGCCGGGTCAGCCGTGGAGCGGGCGGAGCAAGCTAGGGGCATGGGGCGGCGCTGGCGCAAGCATGTTCATTTGTGCGAATTCTTCTGTTTTTTTTTTCCGGATTATTTTCCTTTTAAGAACCACTCGTTCTTCTCCATTGTCAAGTTTATAGATTGCACTCCTACTGTTCTCCAAAATAGATTGTACTCGCTACTGTTCTCCAAAACATGGCGTGCCCTAAAATAGAACTATTTAGATTGTGCACATAAAAATCATATATTTCGATTTATTTTGAAAAAACACTTTCATAAAGTTATGTAGATTTCATAAATAAATTGCAATTATAAATTAGTAGTCCGAGGTGAATTTCGAAACGTGCCAATGTCCAAAATTTCAAGTTTTTACGAATAGAAAAAAATTGGATTTTCAGCCTTTGATAGTCAACACGGACCTGTCTTCTTTTAATCTGAAACCATGGTAGATTGTAATTTGAAAAAGTTATGAACTCTTGTTAGATAGCTTGGAACACCAAAAAAAATAACAATAGAATTGGAAACTCCTAACAATGTTATTTTGTTGTTTAAAGGGTTCGTAATATTTTAAAATTAACTCAAGGGAAAGAATACATGTAATCCAATGTTATTTTGTTGTTTAAATGGTTCATAATATTTTAAAAATAACCTAAGGGAAAGAACACACGTAACACTGTTGTTCAAATGGTCCGCAATATTTTTAAAATAACTTAAGGAAAAGAATACACATATTCCGATTTAAAACGTCAAAATCATGTTGAAAACCACCTTCATAGTTATTTGCTTTGTTTTTTAGTTGAGCTATGTAGAGCGAATAGTCCTTATTTTAAGGTGAGGTATCTAAATGAAATGGTCCAGATATGTAAAATGGATTTAATCCTATAATTTATGTCATTGGTTTGCTTTTAGCCAATGGCAAGCAATATAACTTTTAATTAATAAATAAATGATCCTAAACATTTTGAATTATATATGCCCAACAAGTCTTAGAATTTTCAGTTGGTGACTATATATAGCATTAGCTTATTTTTACCATCTATAATTTCTCTTTACAACAGATCAATTACTTAATACTTTAAAACTTGTTGTAGGGTTTGTTTTCAGCAAAAGATGTTTCGTTACCAAACATGTGGACAACAACAATCGCCCGGATCAAGCATTTATAGTATGTGTGATGTGGTGCTTTCACTAGTATCAAATTAGATTTTTTTTGCATGTTCTGAAAGACATGTTTTCCTTACCATAGATGATACACAAACACATCAATTCATCTTCTCCGCCGCTCTTCTCTCGTTTGCCTCCATCGGCCGCATCTGCACATCTACAAAAAAACATTTGATATCGCTGTGGAGAATAACTCTACACAGTAGCTCGACACAAAATTCCCATCACAACGCCTACGAATAGATCGAGGATCTTGGGTACTGAGTACTAACCTATCGAAGACACCACCGAGGAGCTCGACAAAGACAAACATCTCACGACATAATATTTAAAGGGACCTTATTATACAATACTAAATTTGTTGTTGCACATGACAAGGCAGAAACAAAACCCTAACCCTAAGATTAGACAAAAAACCTGAAACTTTAAGACGAGAAGACGATTCCAATCACCTCCCCACCAAAGGTGGCCAAATGGGCCCGTTCGGCTAAACCGAACTAGGCCAGCCCGTACTATTCACCGAACCTAGGCCGTCCCGGTTCGGTTCGCATAGTGGCGGCCCAGTTCAGTTCTTTTCGGTTTGGTTCGCTACTGTATCACATTAATTTAATTTAATTTAATATATGTATTTCTAGATATATTTTCTTATGATAAATAATAAATTTATTTAATTTATAGTGTATATTTGTGAAATATAATGGTTTTTCTTAATTTATATATATTTAAATAAAATAAACCAACTAATAAAAAACCGGGTAGGCTCGGTTTGGTCGGTTCACTATGCGAACCGAACCTGGGCCGAGACCGTAGCCCGTCGACCCGATTGGCATAATAACCAAACCAACCGGACCCAAACCGGGCTGACCCAGTTCGGCCCATTCAAACCAAGCCGACCCGGTTCGGCCCGTTAGCCAGCTCTCTGCTCCCTACCTCCGACAATATCATCAAAATTAAAAGGCCTCCGGCAAGATCACCCAAACTAAAAGGGACGATGGAGAACACACGAACTCAGCGTCTAGAGACTTCCGTCTCTCAGCCTCATCCTCTCGCGAGTCTCGGTCTGCGCCCATCCCCGGCCAGATCCGATCATCTCCTCTGCCTCCGGCGGCCTTCTGGCCGGTGTTGAGGTAGGGGAGACTAGGATCTAGGCCCAGGGGTTGTACAGTAGTAGGTTTAAGTTTAGTTTTAGCGGTAGAAATAAAGAGGCGAGAAGGTTTCAGAGCTTCTTGGTGGCTGCTTGCTTCGGGTCAGGCTTTCTGGCGGTGCTAGCAGGTGAGGTCTCCTGGGCCCTTGGTTCTTCTCGTAGTAGTTGTAGTTTGGTTGAGATTTCGGTGTTCTCGTCTTCTCCTTGGATTTTTTGGATCTGAAAAGGGGAAGAGGGCATTGGTAAGAACTATAGGATTTGGTAAGTTGGTGGAGACTCCGTCGCTGTCGTCGAAGTTAAGGTTGTTGGTTATCATCGGCGTTGGTTTGTTCCTTATAGAGTTGTGCTCTTTTGTTCAGGTTTTGGTGGATTTTGGTGCGAAGACGATGTATGCTGCTAGGGGCTTTTCAATCCACTGCCTGGATGAGTCGCTCCGGAACTCGTCGTTGTCGGCCATGACGTTTTTCTTCGATGTCGACGTGGTGAGAAGGGGAAGCTTCTTTCTGTGCTGTTCGATCGGGTCCTTTAGTGAATTTGATGTAATTTCGAATTTGTTCTTAGACTTGGTTGTAATTTCATGGAAACTTCAGGAATGAAACAGTAGTATTGTTCTAAAAAAAAGGGACAATGGGACCGGCGAGCTTCCCGTTGGCTCTCCGCTCTTTTTTTTTTTTTTTGTCCCTGCCACCGCCGCCACGCAGGAGAAAATTGTGTTGATATCTTTGGAATGGTACGACAGCGAAGTGGATGAGGCGACGTGGAACTGTGAATCAATGAATGGCAATCGATTTTTCATCGTCATTTAAGCATTTTTCCTGCCAATTTTGTACGTTGGTTTTCGCTTCTCAAAAAGGAAGAGAAAAAAAAGAAAAAGAAAAATAGGCTTAAAATGCCTACGCCTATCTTCCAAATGTCTGGAGCAGCATCATTCAATTCAGACATCAGACCTGGCAGCATCTAGAGTAGGCATGTAACTGCGCAGGATAAACCATTTGGCCGGTTCAGCGGATATCTATCGAACCTGGTAGCTAGCTGCTGTATATCTACCTAAGTGGTGACTGATTTACAGGCTCCGTTCTTCTCACCTTAGTCTGACTTATTTGAGAGCATCTTCAATGGGGACACCTCAGCTGGCTCTTAGTATGTCACGTTGGATTTTTAGCAGAGCTGGAGGAGAGAAAAGCAAAAAAAGGCTAGCGCCGGCGCTTAATCAGCGTCCGGGCGCTAGCAATGCCCTAATGCGGCCCTCGCTGTCTGTCTCCTCCCCAGTACACCGCGACGGAGGCCACCGAAGGCCGCCGTCGCCCGATGAGCCGCCGCCGCCGTTGCAAGACCATGGTTGCTGCAGCGTGTCCTCCGGCAGCGTCCAGATCAAGAAGAGGGCGGCGACCCATGGCGAGCTCCGGCAACGGGCCGGCGGTGAGCTCCAGATGAGGGCGGCGAGCCGGCAACCCATGGCGAGGAGGATGGCCGCGCCACCACCCGGAGACGTCGCATCGCAGCAAGGGGAGAAGGGGGCCCAACACCACGTGAGGTGATTGGGTGCGCCACGTTGGAGCTATCGCCGCCACCGTGGTCGCGCGCCGCGTTGGAGCTATCGCCGTCGGAGGTGAGGCGAGTGCGGAGGCGCGGAGAAGAGTGGCGACGAGGCTGGAGACTAGGGCCGACGTCGACAAGGTATGAAGCTGAGTGCGTGAGATGAGGAATGGAGGATTTACGGGTAGAAGAAGTAATTAATATTGTGGATCCCACGTTGTACGTGCTGTAGCCAACATTGCTAGAGGGTAATAGCTTTTAGCTGAGATGGATGTGCCATATCAGCATTAGGGCCGGCTGCTGGCTATAACCATTGGAGATGCTCTGATAGATATCCGCAAGAAGGCAGCAAATGATAGTGTCCATAGGGTAACTGCAACGAAACAAGCATTTATATCCACCAAATTTCCAGCTTATAATAAATTAATTGTTAACCAACCAAAACGAGCTAACACCACCAAAAGTTTCAGGCAGCACGACACTGGAGTACAACCTCACAATAGTCAATACATGAACTTGGAACAGAAGGGCGCATCAGGTGAGCGTTCAGCAAAATGGAAAAGAACAGAGGGTGAAGATTAGTGATAGCTATATGGTGGTATTTCGTTAGGGATATCACCAGAGCTCATCGATGACTGGGTAGCACACAGATGAGTTCATCAGTGTTAGAATGGAGAACAGTTGCAGGAGTTGTTGATGGGCACGTGCAGACGAAGATCCCTCTTACGAGGTGTCGCTGCGCTGGGGCTTCAAGGTTTCACGTTATGTCCGCTAAGCCCGAGGGAAGAGCAGTATGTGCAAGGGTCTCGATGGTTGAGGCAAGGCATTCTTCCATGAGCTTGAGTTGCCTTTTTCTAATATCAACCGCCTTGCTTCTATTCTCCATTGCATTTCCCTGCACAAGGAAGAACCAATGTCTTACAGTAGTGGTGGTATTGGTAAAAGCGTGAAGCAATTAGATATGGTTTCCGTTGTATCTGTTTTTGGTGCAATGAAAAATGGGGTAATATCCTCTTTTAATAAAAAAAAAAAGCATGAAGCGATTCTTAGGGCAAAAACATAACCAGCAATAACATTTGCAGATTGCAACAGGCAGCTCCAGGAACAATGTGGATAAACAATTTCATTTATGTACAGAAGATTCATGGTTCCACACTTCCACCTACATGATTCATGGTTCACAGACATGGTTTAAAAGAACTTTTCTGAATTCTGGAGGCATCTTATGTGAACATTTAAAGGCATCGTATTAGCTAGGGCTGTACCATGCATGGACAGAATGCAAACAAGATTCGAAAGATTAAGCAAGCAACTGCAATCATAAATGCCAAGCAACATACTGAAGCAACAGGACACTGCTACTGACTCTGCTACTGTCACAAGATCTAAGAGGGTCATGGTAAAAACAAAAACTCAGCCCAGGTCTATGAGAAAAGCATGGCCTGACAACTTGACTGTTACAGTTCAACCGAATCATTTCAACATCAGACTTGTAATGATCCTTGCCATACTTCAAAAGTTGAGTGCCTCATCAATAAAAGGAAATCATATGCAATAGCCATCGCCACCAGTGTGCTTCATTGAGTTCATGATATCAACACAGTTTGCAATAGGATGGATACATATAACGTGAATCACTTGTGTGCAGGATTGGCATACTAATAATTAATTTTATTCTCAAAATCATAACCAAAAGGGAGGCAGCAAAACAAGTATGGCAATTACTCCCAGACTAACTGCTTGCAACTGCAAGCCTGATGTTTCCAGACCGGGCTTAAGCAAGCATCCTTCAGCATTCAATCCTACTATCCTAGCCAACTACAGTACTTTAAAGTAGAATTGCACCAAGTACATTCACTGAATTAGATTGTTGGCAACTAATGATTTAATACCAGACAAAAATGAAAGCCTTTAAAGGGCGTTCTGATTATTAATTTATTTTTAAAAAAGGAGACATGTGTATCACCTACTCACCTTAGGAATAGATATATTCAATGGTAATTCCATTTGACAGCTAGATCATCAAGCATTATATGTTGACTTAACTTAGGGAGCATAAGCATCAGCTAACTGTCTCACAGCAGAAAATCAGAACTGATAAGGCACTTGCATCAAATGTTATTTACGAACATTTTAGATCAGTTCTTTTTCTACTAGAACTAAAAAATTTCTAGATTGATTATCTAGTTTTATAATGTTTACCATTACCATAGACCTCTATAACATCAAAATCGACTTAAAAACAGTAAGATACAAAGGAGTGAGAATAAAAAAACAGTAAGCAGAAAAAAGATAAAGGCAAATGGCATTATGGCAGGAATATATATATTTCATCAACGAATCTAAGAGGAGTTACTAAAACTCCTCGAAATGTCAGCTGCTAAAAGAATATTTTGGGATACCTTCACAAATTCAAAATGGACACAAGTAAGATTCCGCGATGCAGCAATCCAAAATTGCATGATTCTCACAGTAAATACCTACAGATGCACAGGGTGGTAAATTAAGATATTAAATCCACAACAGAATGCAGAACTAACCACTTTTTTTTTTTTTTTTTTGGGGAGGATACTCACACACCCTGTAAAAATAAGGAATTAAATTCACCAGATGGAAGATGTATCAATCTACTTCCTTTAAAGGGTGTTAAATATTTGTTCTAAGAATTCATCGAAAGAAAGAGAGCAGGATCTTAAACTTAAACTGGACAAAACGTTAGTTAACATAGCTTGATGCAATTCAGAAGTATTAACATGAATATGCTGCCCTCACATCCATGACAAAAGAGATGCACATGCGTTCATTTAACTTTTTGGACTGCAGCAAATTATTGAAAGCGAGCATAGCAAAGATTGTGTGATGACATCTTATCTAATTTACGACAGTACTACAGGCCATGGCCTTAATGAGTTAATGGTAGCTTGTGCAACCCCAATACCATTGTACCATGGAACAATAATGTAACCCAGCTTGATTACAGCTTCATCTCCCACATTCTGGCTGGTAAAAACTTAAGCCCATGAAACGTGAAAACATTAAATTGAGACTACAAAACTGGATAAATTATTAAGAGTCCAACATAAACATCTTAACATGAGCATGTTGCGAAATTCCAACAAAACAGAGAAAGATCACCAAAGGAGAATGTGGACCCCGCTTGGCATGGTTCAGGCTGTTTAAATATGTAAATCCCTACCAAATAACTCATCTACAAATATTATCTTTACCAAAAAACTAACACTGAAGACCTGAAATGGTTTGTACGCACGTTTTAATGCTAGGCCATTAACAGAGTACGTTTACAAATGTCTTATACCACTAGGTGTGGCAAGGGAAATAACCACAAAGATTAGCATGTTCCATAAACCACCTAGAAAACATCTCATGTTGCTTCATCTCGCCAAAAATCATCACAGCAACAGCATTCTAACATGATAATATGGCAGCGCTTCCCGTGAACTTCAAAATGGACCAGCACAAAACCCCCGAAAGAGTTGCCACATGTATGAAATTTAGAACGGAACCAACCAACGTGCGAGCGGTTAATTCACAGCGAGACACCAGAACACCACGCCACATTCCAGTGGCCATCAACACGGGCCCCGAAGTTATCGCAGCCTACGCCTCCAAACCAAGCCGCAAAAAACGAAAGCAGACAGCATTCCGAGGCAGGAACCACCGCACGGAAGCGGGAGAGCGTGGAGCGGCATACCTCGGAGCCGATCGGATTCCGCGAGCGCGGTCGAGCCGGGCGTAGAGCTCGACGCCGAGGCCCCGATCGGAGCGCGGCTCAGATCTCGCACGGCGGCGCGCGCGCGAGCGGCGGCATCCGATCGGACAGCGACGCCGCCGGCCCGAGGCGAGCGAGACGGGGCGAGCACGAAACCCTAGCACCCCCACCCCCGCACAACGAAAGGGAGAGGCGGCGACAGCAGCAGCAGCAACAGCAGTAGACGTATTAAAAACGGAGCGAGGGAAGAGGAAGGGGTGATACACACGCCGGTGGTGGTGGTAGTACTGCCCTGCCCGCCCTTCCGGATTTCCCGCGCGAACGCGGCGCGGCGATTTTACCCTCCTGCCCCCGCGCAACGCGACGGGACCCCTCCCACCCGGCGCGGCGCCCGCGGGACCCGCGGGGGAGGGTAGCGGCGTAATTTCAAGCGCCGCCGCGCCGGCGACCTCGCCTCGCTTTTACACCTCTGCCCCTCCCTCTCCCGGAACCCAGAGGGGCCCGGCGCCCGAGAGGGTAATGGAGGGGCAGGGAGGTAAATCCCCCCACGGGCTGAACCGGTGCTTTGCTCCCCTTCCGGCTAGCCGGCGGCGGCGGCGAGAGGGGAAGCCGCGGAGGAGGGCGCGGAGTCCGATGCGGGGTCTTGTCAGCGCAGCGAGGGCGCCGGATGGGGGAGTGATCTGCGCCTGCGCCTGCGCTGCGAGGCGCGGCCCTGAGCGCTGAGCTGTGGTGGTGTGTGGGTGGCGGGGAGGAGAAGCAAAGGAGCTCAGCTTGACGTGGGGAGGAGCAGGCATGGCAGGGGCAGAGAGAGAGAGAGAGCACTCAGTAGCTAGCGGGACTGCGGGAGGCGTAGCTTTAAAAAGAGTGCATCATTGATGGGATCGCGAAACCAGGCCGGCAATGATGCCTCCTCTTCCCTCTCTGAGCTTGCCGCTGGATTCATGCAACGATCCAAGCTCAGAAAGAAACAGAAGCGCAAATTTTTTTTCTCTCCGAAACTCAGAAGATTGTGCAGACGTGCAGTGTTTCATGTCCGGTTTGAGCATCAGTTCTTGATCAAATAAAAAGGCAAATAATGTGATCGGCAATGTTTGCAGCGGATTCCATGGTTTGTGGCAACCCGTAGTTCAAAAGAAAGCAAGAATACGGTAAGCAAGAGCAGCATGCAGGAATGACAATTGACAAGCCACCAGTCCACCGCTCTTGCTAAAAGACAACAGAGGCAACATTGCTCTTTCATGTTTAAAGATTTACAGAAGGTGCATGTTAAGCATGTACTCATCTCATGAAGAAGACTGGAGCGTGTACAAGATTCTTTTTCACATCCTGAACAGGTGATTCACCACTTAACCATAAGATGATAACCTGCACGGCCAAATGACATGGGTGTCAGGCACTTCCTCTTGATTGCCAGCTAATAATAGCTTACATTTTGTCAGTACCCAAGCAATCCAAACAGCAGTATAACCTGAAAATGCAGCGTTTCCCTGGAAGAATGCACAGCATGATAAAACAGCAGATCAATCGGCTATTGGAGGATATGGCAGTGTAGCGAATCTTGTGTTCTGTGGTCGCTGTTCAGCCAGGAAGATATCAAGTCATCAACCACGTTCTGTTCTGTTTGTTCAATAGCACAGATCACTTGGATTTCTCTGCAGGAATTCCTCTTTTTATTGGAATGTATTTCCAAAATCTCTGTGGTTTATTTCGGTTTGGCTGGGTCCAAGAGATGCTGAAGGAAGAAACTTATTTTGTCTGGCTTGGGGGTAGTTTGCTGGACTCTTTGGAGAGTTTAAAAATCAAATGGCAATTGAGGGAGTCATTTTGGTGCATACAGTTTAGCTGGCACAATGGTGGTAAATCGCTGCATGGGGCCTGGGGGCAGGAGAAGACCAAAGTGGAGCGGTGTATTAGCGCTGTCAGGAGGAAAGCATCTCAGCCTGCATGGTTGCATCCCTTCCGCTTCACAGATCCTTCGTTCACAGATCCTTTGTTGAGAGAATTCTCTGTATGCCACTGGAAAATTTTACAATTATCTCTCTGTCATTCGAAATTCTCTCTTCCCTTACATGCCACTAGTTCAATTTTTCTCTTCCCTCAATGTCATTACCGTTAAGCCCGTTAGTTTTAGCCGTTTAAAAAGTTCATTATGTCTAAAATGCCCTACGGTTTAAAACTTTTAAAAAATCATATCCCCTTCATTTTAACTCCAAACTGAGTAATTCAAAATTTTAAATTTATGTAAAATCATGCTCTACTTGCTATTCAAATATTCGTAACATTTGATATTTTTAGCTTTTGTTCTCCTTTTTTTCATGAGGCATGGTAGGTTTGATTAATTTTTTAATTTAAAAGTTTTAATTTTTACTTTCAAACCTGGCTATACATAATTTTATGAATTTGTAGAAATTTTTCTGATGTTTTTTATGAATTTTATACTATTTTATACTATTTTTTTCTATTTTGTAACGTATTAAAAAAGCAGGAGTACAATGGTCATTTTGTAACTCCGTTTTATTCTTTACCGCTTAAGGGGCACTGAGGAAAGAAAAAACTTAAACCGGTGTCATGTAAGGGAAGAGAGGGTTTTTAGTGGCAAACAGGGAATTCAAAATTTTTCCAGTGGCATATAGAGAATTCTCTCATTTCCTTTATCTACCCTGAAGTCTTGTTTTTTGTTACTCCGTAACTGTCTGCACTGGCTGTGGGCTTTTGGCTTTTGTTAAACTAGGAATATCTTTGTCTATAAAGGCCGCACAGAATGCCAAACGTGCAGAATATTAACCTGAGGTCATTACTGTCATTTTCCATTTCACCAGTGCCATCCTGTTCTTGCTAAAACTGAATTCTCAGCACATGCTCCATAACTGCCAAAAAAAAAACAGATGGTAAATGCAAGATATCTAGTCTGTGCATTGTAAAGCTTGTAACACACCCCATATACAGATGCTGGCATGCTGCTGAAAGCAAATATTGGGTCAATAACCTTGACTAGTCCAAGATTACTGGTGACTGTCATGAAGTGTGAGAGACTCGAATGTATTATCATAAAAACACAGCCCAAAGAGTAATATGTAGTACAAGGGAGGGGACACAAGAGTAAAGCCTAGACTAGAAGACGATGCTACACATACCTTTATGGTGCATCCTTTATGCATGTTGATTGTGGTTAGAGCCCGTGAAGATGTAACTCAACAATTTAAAATTTATCATGCTTGCTTGGCTGGTGAATTGCATACCTGACAATTCAACCTTCTGGCTGATCGGATGTAAAGAATCTGTCTTCTCCAATATTACTATTGAAACGCATCTCTTGTCTGAATGCTAGACCACATATGAACTTTATCATCAATTTGGACCTTTTTTCCATGTTCCTTCAATTGCAAATTAAACATGTACTGAGTCCAGTCTTTACTAAAGCATAACAATTCCAAATAATAATATAGGGTATACTAGTTATGTGTAGACACATCAAGAAGTAAAAAATACCATAGGGAAACTCTAGAAGGAATCTGTAATACAATTAGGAAACTACTATTTCCACCATATTAGAAAAATTCCAGAAGGAATTATGTGCAAGGCACCTCAAGAAGCAACATGTCATCTAGAAAATACGAACCTCAATTGTTGTGTAATATAGTAACTAGAACTGAGATTATTCGCAAAAAAAAGTTCATTAATGACTGAAATAAGTCAGTGCTATGTTGGAGATCGTCGAGAATACTGAATCCTTGCAGTAGTCAGATAGGTTCCATTTAATAAACAAAAAGAGCTTGATGTCAGCAATGTGTGTGCAGTATATCCTGGTATAACAACACTGACCTGCAATAATATAAAATGGTTCATGTGGCCTACATTTCTGCAAATTCCCAGACCTTTGTTCTGACTTCTGAGGATGGTATGTGTGCCCTCAGTGTACAGTTTGTAGATGGATAATCAAGAGGTGTATCTACATGTAAGAATTTTCAACCAATTGAAATCCTTTCTGGAATTGTTTTATTTCTTGTACTTATTTCGCTACTCTTGAAATTGTTCATGTCAGAGTCAGAATGATCAATATGTGGAGAAGAACTCCCACCTGATATTGCAATCAAAGATATTGCCGTGTACCATTGATGCAAGCAATCATTAGGGTTATTTCTTCTACAAACTTCTAACTTTCTAATCTCATCCTTTGAAACTCCTATTTTTGCTAAAATCATCTTTAGTGCCTTGAATGTTGCATCGTTTGGTGGTGTCTTGGATGCCAACATCTTCTGAAATATTTTAACAGCCTCTTCCATTCTTCCACCAGATACATACATTTGAATCACAGAATTGTAGCTTAATACTTGAGTTAGAAGTCCTAAAGCTTGCATTTCCTTAGAGATCATGTGGGCTTCATGAAAGTAAGCAACCTTTTTGTACAAGCACACCATCATCGCATGTGAGAATTCATTTGCGCTTCCCCTAACCTTCAAATATTCAAAAATCTCACGTGCTTCCTTCACCATACAATGGTCACTGTAGAGGCGAATCATACAATTTGATGCATATATATTGGTGTCAGTATCTAATGATTTCAGAAGCTTGTATGCTTCTCGGGCTTCAGCAAGACACCCTACCTTTGTATAGAGCTTGATCAGAGGATTGTAGATCATAGCACTTTGACACAAACCAGCTTTTGTCACTAAACCAAAATACACTGCAGCTTGCTGGACATTTCCAACTTTAGCATATGCATCAATTACAATAGAGTAAGCATAAGCATCAGCTTGGATCCCTGAAGAGATCATTTCTCTAAATAGGCAGCCAACCATGTGTGAATTGCCATCCTTAGCAAAGCTACAAATAACCACAGAATACAGGACACAATCAATCAGCAATTTTGCTGCTTGCATCTTTCTCAAATAGTAGAGAGCTTTCCCTGGCAGCTTAGCAGTTGCCAGGAGTTGAATGATGGAACTATAGGTCAAGTAATCAGGCAAGATTCCATATCTATCCATGCCATCAGCTATCTCACAGGCCTCACCAAGCTTCCCTGCTAACCCATAAGCTTTAATCATAACATTACAAACGCAAGTACTTAGCATCTTCCTCTTTAGGCAGCACATAAAAGCCTTCTCTGCAAGGATTGTGTGTCCTCTCTCCCCAAATGCATCAATGTTTGCAGAAAAGCACTCAGAGTTCATCTGATAATGAAACTTCTCGAACCAACACCATGCTTGCTGAAGCATCGCCGAATTTACATACATCCTAGTCACCGCTGACTGTGTATATTCATCAATCACCAGACCCCTCTCATCCATTTCTTTAAGAAGAGCTTCCGCTTTAGAGACCATGCCCTTGATAGAGTATCCATACAAGAGCGTGCGACAGCTCACAGCATCCGGCATCAAATTTTCCACTTTCATCTTCCAAAAGTAGTACTCCGCAACATCAATCTCATTGCTTTCTCTGTACAGTGAGATCAGTATATTATAAGTCCTAGTGTCAGGAAGGCACTCGAACTCCTCCATCATCCTCACCAAAGAAACTACTTGGTCCATGCGATAGTGTTTACCCCAGACGTGAATCATTGTGTTGAATGTAACAACATTCGGCACAACACCTTCTTTCAACATTTGGTTGAATGTATATGATACTTTCTCAATCTGCCCAGCCTTTCCATAAGTATCAATCAAGGTGTTGTAAGTATACAGGCTACAGCAAGGATGTCCCTCCAAGCTTGTATTTGACTCTGAGGACCATCTTTTGAAGAGAAGCTCCACATTTTCATAATCTCCTGCCTTCTTATGCGCCTGAAGTACAATACTCATGGTAACCTCATCAGGCACCAAGCCACGCTTGCACATGTTCCCGAGCCAGAGCAATGCCATCCTCTCTCTACCACCTTTGCAATATACATCAATCAGTGTACCATACGTTGCATTATCCGGCTTCACGCCACAGGAATCCATCTCAAGCCATAGGCCAACAACAAGGTCCCATCTCCTCGCCCGCCCAACCGCACAAAGAATGACATTATAGTGAATCACATTGACCTCGTGGCACCTCCCCCTGCAAAACCAGTCAAAGATCTCGATTGCCCGCCTCCAATCCTTCTGTTCCTTGAGGATG
The DNA here is from genome assembly GCA_036346415.1 of Raddia guianensis. Lineage (NCBI taxonomy): Eukaryota > Viridiplantae > Streptophyta > Magnoliopsida > Poales > Poaceae > Raddia > Raddia guianensis. The sequence goes on along the minus strand of CM070536.1, from coordinate 4,807,045 downwards.
ATGGTCCTCTCCCGGCTGCTCAGCGTGTCCTTCCACGGCCAGAGAGCCTCCCCGATGTCATGGACACGCTCCAGGGCCTCCAACATTGCAGGAAGCGACCCACCGTAATGGAACCGATTGCCTTTCTTCTTCCTTTCAGCAGCCTGCTTCGAAACCATGCATGGAACTACCAAATTGGGGTAAGTTTTGACAGTTCTTGCTGGCGCGGAGACTGCCCTACTGTGGAACGAAAGGCATCTGTCACTCCAGCGAGCTCTCGGCGTCGAAGCCATGAGGCTCGAAGGTGTATCCTGCGACGGTGCGGGTGCATGGAAGAAGCAATCGCCCGGACTCAGCATCTCGCCCTGTCTTTGTCCTCCCTGAAAACTAGTGCGAGTGTTGTTCAGCATTTGGATTGGGAATGCAAATGTACACTCGGCTCAAACAACCACGGAACCTATGGATTAGAGAAGCAACTGATGCAAGCCAAGGATGGACGCATCGGGCAACGCCGGCATCAATTGGAGACGGGAAGAGGAAGCCCGGGGGGGCCGCCGCGAAGAGGAGAAGGAGGGGGCAACGGTCGGCGGGGGAGAGAGAGAGAGGAGAGGAGGAGGTCTGAGGAAGTGTTTCCCACCTGGTGCCGCCGCCGCCGTCGCCGCCGCCGGCAGCCCGGCAGGAGCCCGACGTCACCGAAGCACCCCACCGCGCTAGTAGGAAGAGGACGAGCCGAGGACGCTCTCGGGTGCGGACTGCGGAGTGCAGACGGATCAGATACACAGAGAGAGACTTTTCACATGCCCCCATTTTCTAAGAAGTAATTGCACTGCAGTTACTTAAATTTGTCCCGTGGCTTTGTTTATACGAAATCAGGTATTTAGGTTTATAAAGTTGTATTATTATTTTAATTAGGTCCAAAACTGCTTTGCAGAGGGTGGTTTGGTAATATATCTGTCGACGGTTGGGATATCGGTCTTAAGTCAACTAAGGTTCTTCAGAAAGGGAGATAGAAGATACTATCGAGCAAGGCAAACAGCAATCAACGAGCAGACACAAGGTTTTTATCCTGGTTCGGACCTCTCCGAAGAGATAACAACCCTACGTCCAGCGGTTTTTTATATGAAAGAGGATTACAAGGAAGAACTCGGCGAGATGAACAAGTCTCGACGAGATTATAGGTGTACAAGAAGTAATATGCGATCTTGGATACTAGATCTCACGATGTTCCGATCCCTCTACACGCCGTAGGGGGCTTGTTCATATAGTGCTGAACAACCGACCTACCGAGGGATAATCGGACCGGGCTAACTACGAGATCGTAACGAACTTAGTACATGCCAAATACATCCTGAGATAGATAAGGTATACTCCAATTCTTGGGGATCAGTAAGGATGCAAGTTTCTTAGTGTATTTTAATGAAGCAAGCGGTCTCGCGGATACCCGCAAAGCATCCCACTTGCATCCCTAGGGATGACGACGTCTGCTCCAATCAGGAAAACTACGTCCGGGTATTCACGTAGCCATGCAGAACTCTTGTTCGAGTCGGACTCAAACAGGAATTCTAAGCCGTTACGCACCGTGCTAGTCAGGAAGCTGTTCGGCAGGATACACATGGGTCTGGTAGAACCTTCTAGGGAGCCAGGCCCTAGGAGGCTGTTTGATTGGGCCGTTAGAGAGTGGGCTATGGCAATGGGTCGTGATTTTATCCTCGACAATATCCTTGTACAATTCAACTTATCGTAGCGTAGCTTACCGTTTCAGCAAAATTTGAAACGTTTTGAAAAGAGGTTTAAATGTTATTAAAAAATAATTAAAAATAGTTTTAGAATCTTCAAAAGGACAACTAAAAACCTAAGAAAAATCATTACAAATTATTGCACCAAATAGCCTTATAAAAAAGATAAATTTTATTGAAACACTGCGCTACGCTACGCTACGTTAAGCTGAAATGTACAAGGCCTAGACACCCACATCAGTGCATAGATGTGCCTAGGGGCGGATGTAAGGCCCAGGCAGGGCCTGGTTCCTTCCACGCACACACACACCACAAAGAAAGCCAAGAAGGGAGCATCTCTAGGTGAGTCTCTAAACGATTCCCTAAAACACTATCATGACAACCTCACTTATAACGCTCCAAAGAGGTTTATCTCTCATTTCTAATTTAGAGACTCTCCCAGAATCTCTATATCTTTTCGAGGATAGAGACTCTGCTGGAGATGATGGAAATATAGGGAATGAATAGTGATTTAGAGAAGGGATATAGAGAACGAAATACAGAGAAGCTGCTCAAGATGCTCTAACGCGCATGCTGGGCGTTGGGCGTGGGCAGTGTGATAGGCGGCTGCTACTGCGTTGGGCTGGTAGTGCCGTAGTGGACTGCTAGTACTAAAAAAGCAGTAAATAGACCACGTCTATCGGCTAATCGCCGTATCGCTATTCAATTTAATTGAAGTAATCGACGTATCGCTGTTAGTGCTATCGCACCGTATCGTCGTTCGCATGCCCTAGTCGTCGCCAATTGCTTGCGGGCCTGCTGTCAGTGTCACACGCGGAGGAGCAATACGAGCAACTAGCTAGTTCTGTACAGCAGTATAGTAAGCGGTTTCGTGCAGTTCATTTTTTGTTAATTTTTCTTTCAAATTTCATATCTACTTCGTGCAGTTTTTAAATTGTGTGAAATAAATTATGTAATTCATATAAAAATCTAAGCAACCCATTTTTATAGTTTTTGAATTTTCATTTATATTTTTGAATGGTTTTTTATTTTTTATGTTGCAATATGTATTGAAAGTTTTAAAATCAATTCTATACCGGTTTATATGATTTTTATTTGACCATAAGAACAATTGGCACATTTTCAATTGGTAATCAACCAAAAATACCACCTATTTTATCAAATTTTATTTGCCTTTAATTGACTGTGAACCAAACAACACAAAAATTACCAACGAAAGATCATATTCTCAAGTGGTCATAACCATTCATTGGCATGGCCAACAAGGGCTACGAACCAAACAGGCCCTAGTTCGCGCCATCGTGCCACTGCCGATGTTGGAGCTCGCCGCTGGACGGCCGGAGCAGGGAGCAAACCATGCTCTCTATATCGACGCGACAGTATTCTCTTGTTTATTGATTCAGAACATTTGTACACGCTAGTAGTATAAGAATAAGATCATGTAGAAAAGATAATGCAGCTCGATTCGATGGCCTGGAATTATAAGGGAATCTTGGTCCCTAGGCGCCTGGCGCGTGGGACGTCGGCTCGCCGCAGTCGCCGTCGTCGTCGTCGTCGTCGATGGGCACCACCTTGGGCACATGCACCGGCAGGGCGTGGAGGTCCTGCGCCCAAGGGGCGGCGGCGCCGGCGGCCGCGGCGTCGACCGTCCTGAGCGCCTTCCAGACGGCGCTGTTGCACTTGAAGCCGGAGCCGAAGGCGATCTGCCACACCCGGTCCCCCTTCTTGATCCTGGCCTTGGCCTCGCAGTAGGCGAGCTCGTACCAGAGCGAGCTGCTGGATGTGTTGCCGAACCTGTAGAGCGTCATTCGCGAGGGCTCCATGTGCCAGGCGGTGAGCTTGAGGCTGCTCTCCAGCTCGTCCAGCACGCCGCGGCCGCCGGCGTGGATGCAGAAGTGGTCAAGCGCGAGGGTGAAGTCCGGCAGGTAGGGCTTGACGCCGGCGCGGGGGAAGACGCGGCCGAGCACGACGGCGGCGAGGAAGCGGAGCTGCTCGGAGAGCGGCAGCACGAGCGGGCCGAGCGTGGTGATGTTGGTGCGGAGGGCGTCGCCGGCGACGGACATGAGCTCCTTGGAGAGGGAGACGCCGACGTGCCCCGCCTCGTCCTCCTCCTGCGTCACGCACCCGTAGCTCCGGTCACTCGCGCCGCCGCGGTGGGTGCGCACCGTGTGCAGCAGCTGGTACTTGGCGCGCCGCCGCTCCGCCCGCCGGTTCGACAGCAGCACCGCCGCGCCGCCCACCCGGAACAGCGTGTTCGTCACCAGCATCGGCCGGTTGTTCCCGAAGTAGGCGTTCAGGGTGATGTTCTCCGTGCTCACCACCAGCGCGTACGTGTCCCGGTGCACCTGCCACCAATTAACATGCATGCTACATATGTTCACGTACAGAACAAACATACAAACAACCAGACTTACTTAACACTAATCAACTCCTTCATTGGCCAAACCAAAACCAATCGCTCAACATCAAAAGATACAACAACAATGCGTTTCTCTGATCCTTCCCGCGCTTTTCATCAATGCGCACGTGGCTATAACCACCAGCAAGCTCAGTACCGCAGTTTGCAGCAAGCTAGCACAGCAGCAGGCCATCTATTTCGATGCTCTGCTGCTGCCGCCTGCGCCAATGCATGCTGCTGCCGGGGGGTCACTGCTCACCGGAGACCTTCCGAAACGGAAACCACGAGGCGACGCGACGAGCATCGTAGCGAACAGTAACTTAACTTCTGAACCTAGCTAAAAGATCAGAGCAGCTGCAGGTAGCCACATGCAGTTCAGAGTTTCAGACTACAGTAACTCAGCTATATGTACGCAGTGCATGCAGTAAAAACTATCGCGCAGCTGATACATGCGAGCTACTCCGTCCGTCTCAAAACAAGTGTTTTTTTAGAATTCAAATTTGTCCCAAAATAAGTGTTCTTCTAACTCTAGATTCCTCTCTCACTGCACTATAGATACCCCTAGATTTCTCTCCCAGAACTATAAAGTACTCCTATATTCCCCTCCCACACGATAAGATACTCTAGATTCCCTACTACATACACTCCTTCTTAGTTTTTTTCAAAACAATCTTAATGTACACTTATTTTGGGACGGAGGTAGTACTGCGCAGGCGCATCCGCGCATGCACCGGCGCCGGTCAACATATACAGAGTCGCCTTTGACAATTGCATCAGGTGATTAGTTAAAGGTTGGCAGTTACTGTTTGTTAGTTAAGGCGTTCTGACCACGGACAGCATGAGATCGATCTCTGATTCTCTGTACTGTGTGGTAAGACGAGTTTATGGCCGGTCACATGGAGCTAATTAACCAGCCCAAGGACATGGACAAAGGATCACATGTGGACATAAATTAATAAGCAGGAAAATTTGTAGCGCACTACACGACGGATACACGACCTTCGTTATAGCTATGCAAGACCCACGTGTCAGTGACACATGACAAATTCTTCCTCTGTGTTCCAGCAAGCCAGGTGGTGTTGCACCCTACAGGCTACACGGGGCAAGGCTATCTAAGCGACTTTGGGCTGTTTCTGATTGGACGGTCGCGGTCCATACTTAGAGTGAGATAGTTAAGCTGGGCAATCAATATCTGGACTGTTTCGTATTGGACCATTAGTTTTATGTGTGGGATACGTTAGTTGTTCTGTTCATTTTGATGAGCAATCTTCGATCTGATGGTTAGGGGCTAGTCCTAGACCCACAATGGACATGGTACTAAGGCCATCAAGGCACAGCTACCTTTTTTTTAGGGACCACAAAAAGTACTTCTTACTGTATGTGCAAGTGTAATTTGCTCTACCACATTTAAACTTCATGCTCCCTCCGTTCCAAAATATAAGGTATATTTTGACTCCACAAAAATCTTTAAAGGTATAGTTTGACTGTTAGATTCCTCTATTATATATTATGAATTGTTACAATATAATATTGTATCAAAAAGCACTTTGAAATATGAACAATTTGGTACAATTTTGGTATACTAATGATGCATATTATTTGATTTATTTATGATCAAAATTTGGTAAGTTTGACTTTTCTCCAGTCAAAATACGCCTTATAATTTGGAACAGAGGGAGCTATTTGTTGCGTGACATTGATTATGTCAATGAAATGTGAGCTCATGCACATACTGTTCCTTTGTTGTTTGTTTTCCTAGTTCTTTTTGTAATCTGTTATTTTCTACTCTATTTGTTCTAAATTGTAGTTCACTGTTGACTTTTGAATATTCTATTTGACCATTCATCTTATTCAAAAAATATGTAAATATTATTTATTTTATTGTGATTTGTTTTATCATTAAACATACTTTAAGCATAACTTATATTTTTGCATGTTTGCATTATTTTTTTGAATAAGACGAATAGTCAAAAGATGTGTGTAAAAGTCAACGGTGAACTACAATTTGGAACGGAGGGAGTACCTTTTAATTGAAGAGTTAGAGCTCCTACCATTATTTTTTAAAAAAGTGAGCTCACATGCCATTGACTCACAGTGTGGTACGTTAATATATGAAATTTATAGTGTTTCAAAGCCAAAATTTCCCTACCTTATAAGCTAGATGGAAAAGAGAAATAACAATGTGTATGTTCTCTTTGCTATAGATCTCAAGTATCCATTTTGTGTGTGCGCGCGCGCAAGCTTGAATGCATTTTTTTTTAGCAAAGTTCTTCATTACATCGAAATGCCAAAGAAATATTATTTGAATAGCTTAAATAACCAAATTATGATGTGCTCTTGTCGTTAGCTGAAATCTGTTTATATATGAAATTCTTACCATAGTTGTAACCATCAATTATTCAGTTAGGCTATCGCACTCACCCAAAATGGTGGGTATATGTGGATATATATTGCCACTAAACAGACATATATGCTCACAGTCACATAGGTTGTCCAAAAAAAGAGAGAAATCTTAATTCTTAAATGATCCAGATGGGACATGTAGTACTCTTATTCCTACTAACTCAATTAATTGAAAATTCCGATCCTATCATGACTATCCTGTTCTATTTAGTCGTGTGTCACAATCAAGCGAGCGCGCGAGATCACGTCGACCTTAATTAATGTCATGCGCGCCATCAAGTGATAAGTGTCCAATTACATGCCATTCCTGTCGTGGTCACTTCACGCGCATGTGCATGTGCTGTGTGCATTGCATGGAGATGAGCAGTATTGCAGTAAGCATATGTAGCTAGTGTACCTGAAGCAGGTGCTTGGCGAGGTCAATGGCGATGATGCCAGCGCTGCAGCCCATGCCGCTGAGGTTGTGGCTGACGACGTCGGCGCGCAGGCCGTAGCGGTTGACGAGCAGCGAGGTGAAGGACGGCGTGGGGCTGAAGAGGCTGGAGTTGACGATGACCACGCCGATGTCCGCCGGGGGCACGCCGGTGCCGGCGAGCAGGTCGTCGACGACGCCGAAGACGACGGCCTCCGACTCCTCCCTGGCCGTGCGGAGGCACATGTCCACGGGCATGCGGAGCAGCGACGCCGGGAAGTGCGTCGCCTCGCCCAGCCCCGACCGCTCCATCATCCGCCTCTGGAACGCCATGCTCTCCTCGCTGAAGTCGCCGGCCACCGCGAAGTGCCGGATGGCGGCGGCGCGGGTCGCCTCGTGCGCCGCCCCGGGCTTGTACCCGGCGAGCTCCACCAGGTACACCTGCCGCGGCCGCGACACGGCGTACGCGTACGCCGCCGCCGCGCCCGCCGCCGCGAGCACCGCCGCGTTGGCGCGCGCCTCCCGCCAAGCGGCGCGCACGCCGTCGAGCGACGGCGCGGACACCAGCGCCGGGGACGCCACGAGCAGCAGCGTGACGCCGACCAGATGCGGCAAATGGCCGACGAGGCGCTGGTACAGGAGCTTCGCGTGGTTCCGCGCCGCCTGCCTCACCGTCTTCAACAGCTCCCTGTCCATGGCGATCGACACGAGAGAGAGATCAGCTATTCAGCTCAGCCGAGAGCTAGTGCGAACGAGCTGTGGGGAGTTCTCGCGGCGCGGCGCGGCGCGCGCGGATATATACGACGAGGAGGAGGAGGGAGACGCGGGAGAGGAAGGGGGAGATTAAATGATTATTGGCGGGAAGCTGGTTGAGGAGGTAGCGGTTAATGCGCGCCCATGGCATGTCGCAGTGCGTATGGGACTAGAGCATTATAACTGTCACTGGCAATGCTACCTGTGTGTACACGTACGAGCATCAGGGACGCCCAGGCCTGATGAGAAATGGAGGCCAGAGCATCAACTATCAATGTGTACGATAGCCGTGGTTCATGGCAGCTCTGGCTGCATGTGACTGTGATCTGGTCGCTCCCTCGTTACACCAGTGCGTGTGCACACGTTCTTTTAATTTTGCATGCATGTGCTTTTCATCTGCAGGTACAAGCTAGCATGTTACTGGCTACTAGAGCCATGCATGTATGTCTTTTTTTTCTTCGAAATTCAGTTTTGCGGCTTTGCGCTTAGGCCAACTTCAATGCTAACCCTAAATTAAGAATCCTATCAACTTTTCATCCACTATATGTTCACACTTTTTTCATTGATTTTGTATATTATTCTATCTTATATTTTATTCGCTACAACGTTGTTTATGACTTAGTACAATATTGGGAGTCCAACATCCATGTTGCCTCCCCGGCCCTCCCTCTCTCTCGTACACATTTTTGGAAAAAAAATTCTAAGATTTACAAACCCTTCGACAACTGTCATTAATTCTTCCACCCCCTTCTCTTGGAGCCAACAATGTGAGAGCTTGCCCCACCAATGGTCGTGAAAGCATGGAGCCAACAATGTGAGAGCCAGAGCAGTGCACATATCTTAAAGCACAACCATCAGTTGGGGATAAGCCGAGGAATTCTTTGTACGAGTTTAAAACCTGTGTCTTTTCTTTTACTATTAATTTTTTGAATAAGACGAATAGTCAAAAGGCATGCCCGCAAGTCAACAATGAACTATAATTTGGAATGGAGAAAGTAGTAAGCTGCTAGGAAGTTTGGGTGGGGAGTGGGGGTTGTCTGCAGGAAGCTGAAAAAAAAATGAGCTAGTTAGATAGCTAGGTCGAGTATTTCAAAACTATTACGTGGCATTAGCAAAGCTGCCAATGCTTAATATACTGTGTACTTCTGAAAAACCGTGGCACTCCATGCCTAATTAATTCAAAGGAAGCTCTGCCATTAATTTTAGAGCAAAAGAATACAACGCTAGGCACTGTTTGGATGGGCTTTTTGCGTGGCTATTTGTGCAAGTATATTTCCTGGATCATGCTATACATCGATCTCAAAAATTTTTTTTTTTTTGAAACACATGCCATTTCAGACTCTCGCACTACAGGAAACGAAAATAGATTCGACTGCCAAATATTGATTCGACGGCCAAACATTAGCAGTCGATACATGTAACGTAGTCTCGACGGCCATAAATAAGCCGTCGATACAACTCAAACCAGGGGTCAGTATCGACGGTCCACAAAACAGCCGTCGAGTTTGCTTGGGGAAGGCCTACGGAGAGGTTGCGTGGCGTGACGGCGTTTAACAGTCTCGACGGTTCACCGTTAAGCCGTCGACACTATCTCACAGTCTCGACGGTCTTAAAAAAGCCGTCGAGACTGTTTATTTTATAAACTTTTTTTTATTCCCTTTTGTTTAATTTTTATTTCAATCTTTGTTGAAAATTGCTATGATTTTGAAATAAAAATTAGAAATGTTGCATTTTGTTAATTTTTTAGGTAGGTATTTTTGTAATGTTTGAATTGAGGAATATTGAACATATATAGCTTTTTAATTAATGTACTAAATACTGTTTAAATTTCAGAATTTCAATTTTAGTAGTCAAAAATTCAAAAAATAGTTGGGTGCGGACATACGGGTATCAATTATTGAACAGTAGGAAAACATAAATTTAAATTTACAAATGAACATAATTTAAATTCAAATGGGATGTTTGACGTTGCTTTCATCACATGACATATGAAACTCCAGGTGAACTTCTCCGGAAAGCTTCTGGTTTCAAAGGGGTCACCTCATAGGAAGTTCTAAATTCTTTGATTTTTTTTTTCAAGTGTGTAATTCCCAGTAGAAAGCAACATGGAATAGTTTGAACATTTGAAATTAGGTTTTTCAAATTTATAAAATTTAAACAGAGAGGTTTGACCATTGATGCCTGAAGGGGGGTTACCCTTGAGACAAGCACTAGTATCGACGGCTTGGCATGATGCCGTCGATACAACGACCCCTACTCGACGGCAGTCAACAGAAACCCTCGGGAGAGGTTGTTTCGACGGTTTTATTCCATGTCGTCGACACTAGCTTCCCCGACCACTGTGTCGACTGCTAGAATCTATGCCGTCGACACTGAGTAGTCAGCTACCAGCTTAGTGTCGACGGCCAGATATAAGCCGTCGAGACTGTAAAATTGTACAGGGTAGTGTCGACGGCCTAGGGTTTGGCCGTCGACATCGCCTCTAGTTATAGAGGGATCGCGGGCTCGGGACTTAGCAAAATCGCTAAGCCTCCACGCCGCCTCGCCGATCCGCCGCCGCTCGCGCCGCCTCCACGCCTCACGCCACCGCTCGCGTCCCGCCGCCTCGTTGGGCGCGTCCACGCCATCGCGTCCCCACGCCATGGCCCTCCCTCCGCGTGCTGCCGCCGCGCTTCGCCTCACAGGTCGCTCGCCGCCAGGGTCGCCCACGCCGCCTCCGCCATCTCGCCGCCGCCAAAGCCGCCTCATTATCGAGTCATCTCTCTCTCTCTCTCTCTCTCTCTCTCTCTCTCTCTCTCTCGATATATGTTATATTGTTGTCTTGGTGATGATATATTTATAATTGTATGATTATTAATCTGTTAACTTGGAAATATAGAATCATCAGTGCCATTCTTTTGCATATTTTGCTTTATTACATGCACAGCAAATTTCGTATGGACTCTTATATGGCTATCTGCACTTTTAGTAATTACCAAATCACTTGAACTTCTCTTTTTGATGGCATTGAAGAGGGTGGAATCCGAGCTTCATCCTATTCTTCACATGAGATAGATGAACATGAGAATGATCGAGCTATTGATGGATTGCAAGATCGAGTGAGCATTCTCAAGCGGGTAAGTGCTACTTAATGATCAAATTGCTTAATGTAATGTGTTTGTTTATTTGGTTAGATAGTGTTCACGTATACGATTCCACTTAATTTATCTTTAACCTGTGTCACATTGACAAGATCATGTGATAATATTTTGTATGTCAGTAGTTGTTTTCCCCGCTAAAAGAGCACCTATGTATACTAGAACTTTGTTCACAGTATAAGTATAGAAATTGGTCGGGATCCATGTCAACCATGTGCTTTCCTGGACCATTCATTATTGGTTCGGTTTTAGCCATGAGTTTCCTCTTAAATGTGGTGATAAAAGATCGACTAATCAAATGGTCATTATGAATTGTGATGGCATGTTTGTGGCAAGACCGATGCCTTGTGATATGGATTGGATCGACTTGGTTTTAGTATGAGGTAATAATGAATTAATGAGCTATTGAAGCATCCTTCGGTATTTCGCATGCATGAAAAGCAATCGAACTAATCAAAGAAAATAGAAGGTGTAAGGATTGTTATTTGGACCCGAACATTAGATGGCCCTAAAAATATGTGGCCCTCTTTTTTTTTTGTTATTATGGGTTCAGCCTCAAGGATAAATGATATGAGTAGTAGTCAGTCCTATAAGGTCGTGGTGTTTTGCTCAAATTTATCATCTCTTGGATGTCGGGTCACGAAGTTTCACCGCCTTCCGGATAACCATTTGTGCCTGTTATAAATAACTGTTTGTGAAAGGAATCTTTCACCCTGTTTTATCAATTTGGTGAATTTGCAAACAGTTACATATTGATGATTAATGAAGTTCTTTTGTTTGCTTGTAGTTGTCTGGTGATATCCATGAAGAGGAAGAGACTCATAACCGGATGCTAGACCGCATGGTATTTTTATTTTCGGAGTACTCCTATATTTATCTTGTTAACCTTGTCTGTACTCAATAACTTGAATCTACCATTCTGCTATCTGACCATCATGCCTGATTCAGGGCAATGAAATGGATACATCAAGGGGTTTTCTCTCTGGAACTGTGGACAAATTCAAGATGGTAAGCTGACGAGAGCAGCAATATGCTATTTATCTGCTCGTTTTACTCACCAAGACCAACCCTCTATCCACCATGTAGGTATTTGAAACAAAATCAAGCCAAAGGATGGGGACTCTGGTAGCATCATTCGTAGCGCTTTTCCTGCTGGTATACTACCTACCCAGGTAGGATTCTTGTGATTTTTTTTATAATATACAAATTTTTTTCTGCTCTTAGTCTGTCTCGACGGACAGATTTTCAATTTTGGTGATTTTACTCAAGCTAAGTGCTTCAAGATTAGTAACATCATTCTTACTTCATTTGCGCTTAGATATATAGTTGCCTCCTTACTTCAATATAACTCCCATATATTGAAGGTGTGGATCTAACGCAAATTTTTGTTTTCTCCATGGTCAATGAAGGTTTTTGAATGAGTTTATAGCTCGATCAATTATTTTGAATCTAATAGTTGGCCAATTTTTTAAGTAGATTGCAAAAAAAAGTTGTGTATATATGCTTAGATATTTTCTTAGATTAAGAAGTAGCTTCATATATGGTGAATAATCTAGAAGAAGTTAGAGTTTCAGTTGAGAATGAACAATTATGATTGCATGTAATTGTGAAAACCTAGGAAAGTTATGATTTGCCTGTCTCACTAATTTATATCCAGAAGAATTCAATTTTTTTTTCTGCTATTAGTCTGTGTCGACGGCCAAAGAAGAGCCGTCGAGACTGCCTTTCTGTCTCGACGGCCATACCATAGCCGTCGAGACTGCCCAGCCTGGGAGTTACCGACGGCCTGAAAAAACCGTCGAGACTGTGGCCTTCGTCCACGTCACCTGGGCCTCGCCATTGTGGGGCCCATTAGCACTAGTATCGACGGCCCTATAATGGCCGTCGAGACAGATCCAACCATGCGGGTAACGGCGTCCTAGGGGTCTATCTCGACGGGCTATACTTTAGCCGTCGATACTACTAGTGTCGACGGCCAGGCCGTCGACACTACGGGACTCTCTCGACGACCTTCACTCGATGGCCTTCTCTCGACGGCTAGCCGTCGATACTGACTATACCCGACGGTTGTATGATTTGTATCGACGGCTTCTGCCGTCGACACTGTTGCCGCCTCCTGTAGTGTCGGTAACCATCAACACTATCCTTTTGCCGTCACATTGGACGACGGGATACTGATCGAGTTAAGATGGCCACAAATATATATCTGCAATTTTGTATGCGTGCTCGATTCCGTAGGCACATGCTGATACATAACGCCCTTAACTTAGAGCTGTCGATACATGATCGATGGCCGCCGATCCTGTTCAACCATTGGGGCAATTCCGGTGTCCGTTGCTGGGGCTAGCTAGGACCGCACATAGTATATATGATCTTGCCGGTGCTGATCATGCTTTGTTTCACTTCCAGGAGTACAACAGCACATGCGTCCATTCCAGGCCTTCAATGCTCCTCAATCTCATCCCTCCCGGCCCCTACCGTCGTCTCCCTCTCTCCTGCATGGTGTAATCACATCCATAAAACGGCCGTATAGCATCTCTCTCTCTGGTTTTCTCACTGATCAATGATCATGCCGTGTCTTTTGCGCTTTGAAGAGACATTTTGCGCTTTGAAGAGACAAGGCATCGGACCAAGCATCGAGGGTGAGGGCCGTCAGATTGAATACGGACAGTTCAGAATGCAAGAGGATGGGGAAGAAATATTAAGAGAACCTTAATTTTAGTTTCGTCCGATTATCTAAAACGCGTTTGCTAAGTTTCAGGCGCCTGCGCGGGTATAGATGGCCAAACGGGCGGCCCGGCATGGCCCGGCACGGGCCCGTTTAGGCACGGCTTGTTTAAGCCGGGCCCGACACTGTCCGTTTAACGAATCGTGTCGTACCGTGCCGGCCCATGGGCCGAGGCCAAGGCCCAGGCATGGCACGAGGCCCACTTATCCGTACCGGGCAGGCCCGTTTACCCGCTAAGCTAGAGACCGGAGGAAGCGTTGTGCTGCAACAGACTCAAAAAACAAATGGGCGGCCCGCTCTAAGGGGGGCTTATGGAGAATGTGGTCAGAAATCCATAATAGAGTCCGACCACAACGACCGAATTAATTATCCTCATCGAGAAACTTAGACTACTAAGTAGAAAAGATTTGAAAATCATGGCATGGGTCTCCTTTTTTTCTTTCTTTAGAGTTTTCTATATGCACAATTTCTCGATGTTTCGATGAGAATTTCTTGACTTTCCGTATATAGAAAGAGGTAGACTATAAATGACATCTCTTATGTCGGCACGGGCCCGTTTACCCGCTAAGCTAGAGACCGGAGGGAGACCGAATTAATTATCCTCATCGAGAAACTTAGACTACTAAGTAGAAAAGATTTGAAAATCATGGCATAGGTCTCCTTTTTTTCTTTCTTTAGAGTTTTCTATATGCACAATTTCTCGATGTTTCGATAAGAACTTCTTGACTTTCTGTATATAGAAAGAGATATACCATAAATGACATCTCTTATGTCTTAGACTACTAAGTAGAAAAGATTTGAAAATCATGGCATAGGTCTCCTTTTTTTCTTTCTTTAGAGTTTTCTATATGCACAATTTCTTGATGTTTCGATAAGAACTTCTTGACTTTCTGTATATAGAAAGAGATATACCATAAATGACATCTCTTATGTCTTAGACTACTAAGTAGAAAAGATTTGAAAATCATGGCATAGGTCTCCTTTTTTTCTTTCTTTAGAGTTTTCTATATGCACAATTTCTCGATGTTTCGATAAGAATTTCTTGACTTTCTGTATATAGAAAGAGATATACCATAAATGACATCTCTTATGTCGGCACGGGCCCGTTTACCCGCGTATATAGAAAGAGATAGACCATAAATGACATCTCTTATGTCGGCACGTGCCGGTGCCCGTTTACCCGCTAAGCTACGGAGGGAGCGCTGTGCTGCAGCAGACTCAAAAAAAATGCCTTGTGGGCACGAGGAATCGAACGTGGGACCTCCTGAGCACGCAGCGCAACTAGGTAGCATGAGCTAGCCATCCCACCGCAGCTTTGTTTATGTTTATACTAGTCTATGCTTCATAATATACGTATAGATGTCAAATAAAATTTTTTAAAAAAGATAAACGGGCCTTGCCGTGCCGGCCCATGGGCTGGGACGCCGACCCAGGCACGACACGGCGCTGCGGGCCGTGCCGGCACGGCCCGTGTTAGATCCTGCCGTGCCGGGCCAAAACAGCGGGCTCACGGGCCGGCCCATCTGTACATCTATATGCGCGGGGCGAATTGCGCAGGCGCCGCTACCGATAGCGAGATGCACGCAGGCGGAGCCGTCGACCGTCCATCCTACACGATTTATTTTGTAGGTAATTTGTTGTGTATTGTTTATTATAGATTTATTTTTGTTTTTTGTAGGTAATTTGTTGTGTATTGTTTTCTATAGATTTTTTTTGTCTTTTGTTTTTGTAGATAATTTGTTGTGTATTGTTTATTCGCTTTGGCTATTTCAGCAGCGCTGGGCATGGCGAATCAAGCAGCGCTCAAGACGATGCCCTCCGATGCAAAGCAGGCGATCCACACCATATAGGTTCATGTTTTTTCTATTTAAATTTCTTTTTTTCATTTCTATTTTATCTGTAGTCCAAATTGCGTATAAAAAAAATCATAATTCTTCTAAAATCCTAATAAAGCCATTTTAAATATTTTTTCTATTTTTCTATTTTTTTGATTTTTTGCTATTTTTTATTTAATTAGCACTCAATTAGTGAAAATTCCACTACATTTCTGCTGTTTTTCCATATTTTCATTTATTGGAAAAAATGTTTTACGATAGTGGAATTTTTTGCAAAAAAATCTACTTTTTTTTTCTACTGTTTTTTCCACATTTGTATTTATGGAAGAAACGCTTCGCGTTAATGGATTTTTTTCGAAAAAATTCCACTTTTTTTCTACTGTTTTTCCACATTTGTATTTTATGGAAGAAATGTTTCGCGATATTGGATTTTTTTGCGTGAGGTCGATTTTTGTATAGATATATTTTGTTTTATGTTTATTATAGATTTATTTTTGTTTTATTTTTATTATAGATTTATTTTTGTTTTCTGTTTATTATAGATTTATTTTTGTTTTCTGTTTATTATAGATTTATTTTTGTTTCTATTTATTTTAGATTTATTTTCTTTTTTGCAGCAGATATTAATTTGCATGGTTGTGTTGCGTGGTTTTTGCTGCAGGCGCCTGCACAATCGGCTGGGTGCAGGCGTCTGTTAGCTAGCACGTCCCTTGTTTATTATAGATTTTTTGGGTAATTTGTTGTGTATTGTTTATTATAGATTTTTTTTTTGTATTTTGTTTTTTATAGATTTATTTTGTTTTTTGTAGGTCTATTTTGTTTTCTGTTTTTTATAGATTTTTTTGTAGATGCAGAGGAGAGAGAGAGAGAGAGGTGCATGGGCGGAGGAATGGTTGATGCTGGTGAGCTGTTAGCTGCTGCTGCGGCTGCTGACGATCGATGCTGCATGCGTGCGTACGGACCGGTGCGCAGGAGGCGGCGGCGCCTACGCAAAACCTCTCAGCGCAGGCGCCTGCCATTTAGTCGGTCCCTATCTAAAAACCTTAATAATTTGATTCACGTCTAAATATCATATACAGTGAGTACGGTGAACTATTACAATCTTTTCAGCCTGGTTTCCTCGCTACAGCCTACAGGTCAATCACTTTAACGTCATAGGTCTTTTCTTTTCTTTTTTAGCTTACCGTTCACCCCGTGGCTCCAATTGAACTTGTTATAGTGAAGAGAAGGAAAGTAAGACATCAAGAAAAAGAAAAGATGAAAGTAAAGAAAATGACATGTGACACTTATGCGAGAGACATGTAGCGAGAAAATTGAGCTAAGGGAGCTATCAATTAGTCTGACATAGGCCTTGTTTGTTTCAGATTAACGTAGAGTTGTGTTTTACTGTAGCAAATTTGTAATCCCCTCAAAATATGTTTTAACGAGTTCAAAAAATTATGAAAAAAATATTTTACAAACTTTAAGAAGTACTATTTAAAACTCCACAAGGATGATTACAAAACATTACATCATTTGGCTTATACAAAAATAACAAAATTTCATTTAATTTAATTTAATCTGAAACAAACAAGGCCATACTCACTTGCAAGGATATAATCAGGGCCAGCCCAGGGCATGTGCAGGCTATGCGACCTCACAGGGCCCCCAAACTAGTAAGGCCTTTAAATTGAACTCATATTCTTCAAATAGCCTAATATAGTAAGTATATCCCTATAATTTTCTACCTTATATTTTAGAATGGAGATAGTACTAAAAAAGAAGTGCATAATTTTGAATTTTCTCTCTTATAATACTGTATTTTGTGGCCTACGTACTTGCAGCTTTGTTATATTTTCGCACCGGGGCCTCCAAATTGTAGGGCCGGGCCTGGATATAATCTAAACGTAAATCAAATTATAGGGGTTTCCATATAATTGATTGCTGAAACTAAATGGTATTCTCATACTTTTTTTAAAGAAGAAACTTAGCTCTTCTTGTACGTCATGACAAATTCGCAGTTCATAGTACAGCGCAATTTGTAATGTTCTGATTTTTCGTCCAATTATCTGAGCTATATCAATCTAATGTTAAATCACAGATATTGCAAATTGTCGCTGGTTATTATGTACGTGCGCAGAAAAACTTCTATATGCCTTTCCTTCCATAGCGGCACTAGTCTATTCACCGGCCAGCATATATGCTTATGATATTTGTGTCAGTTAATAAGAGCTAGTCTCTATTTGCTCTAAAAGGCTGATTCATACATACATATATATCTCATTTGGCATTGCCTCGCTCGCTTAAAAGGGTGAAATGGAAACTCTTGAAACACATAGAAAATAAGTTGAACAAAGTTGATCGGCTTTCAAAACTGTTTACAGAGGGCCGTCCAAGGCAGCCTTTCAGCAACTCAGCAGTGTAGCATGGACGTTTCGAAAAACAAAGGAGCCCGGCATGGAGCCTTCGCCTCGCCCATGGCCGGCGCCGGCGCCCGAGTCGTTCGTTCCCTCGCTCCCATGATTGATAGCGATCTGGGAGGGTGTAGATGCCGGCCGCATTTACTTGGACCAACGTGCCCTGCATCTGCTCGCTCCTGATCCTCCCCGGCCAGCAATTCAAGCTGTTTAATTCGAGCATGGCGCCGGGGCCGGGAGAGCTTCGCTGCCCGTCGCCTCGTCGCCTTCAGATTGCAGGCTGCGATGCGATGCAATGCATTCGAGCTAGCCGGCCAAGGAAAATATACGGTGATGTATCTTCGTGGGCGTTGCATGGGCTCTGAGAAGGACGGCTGCATAATACTAGTAGCAGCTAGCTAGCTCCTGTACATTCTGCTCTACATTTGCACTCCAATTTTGTCAGCGTACGTACGTACGCGCACGCATCGTTGCACATTGAGCGTGCCTTAGATGTGACAGCACAGGTGTCGATCTGTGTGTGTTCGCGTTGCGTACAGGCGGTGGCGAGGCATGTCGATCGCATTGATTGGCGACTCGATCGATGTTCATGTATTTGCTGGGAAATATGGGCGCCCGGCCGGCACCACCGGCAAAAGGGTCGGGAATGGGGTGGCGCACGCAAGTGCTACTGTGCAAGGAATTGTCTCTTGGAGCATTCGAAGGCAGCTTAGGCAGGGCTAGACCTGATTATGAGAAGCCTGGCTTGGTGAGCCTAATTCAATCCGGTCCAAAAAAGCCTAGCATGGCTTGGCCAACACATCGGACTAGGTTCGGGTCTCTATCCGAAGCCCGGCTGTCGAGCCAGGCTGGGCTCGACAAAAACGCAATTTTAAGCTTTGGCTGAGCCGGGCTTGGAACTAAAAATGAGGCCCAACGTGCCAGGCTGGGCTCGGGGCGTTGGTCCCGTCGAACCAGGCTTTTTCAATCCTGTCTCAAAACCCAGCCCGACGCGTCGGGATGGGCTCGGGCCTGGTCCCACGGAACCGGGCCTTTTCAATCCTGCCTTGAAACCCAACTCGACCTAGCATTTGAACAGGTCTAGGCATGGCAAGGCGGCGCCATGAAATACCTGATGAGGGGCCGGGCATCAAGTAGAGGAAAACAAAGCACTATGAGAGAGCACACAGGTGGCCCGACTAAAAGGATTAGATCATGTAGGGCTATTTATTTTTAATATTTATATTGAACAATAACTTCTAAATGCGCAATATTATTTTTATCTTAGTTTTATGAAGATGTTCATATTCAGTTAACACTCCATTCAATTTCAAACAAAACAAAATGCCAAAATTACGCTTAAATTTTTGCAGGTTAGATAATATTGTACTACCTCCGGACATAAAAACAAATCGTTATTGACTTTTGGACACGTTTTCAACCATTCATCTTATTCAAAAATTAAATGCAAACACGTATAAATATAAATCATGCTTAAAGTATCTTTAATGATAAAATAAATCACAACAAAATAAATATTAACTTACGTAGTTTTTTGAATAAGACAAATGGTCAAAGGCATGTCCAAAACTCAACAATGACTTGTTTTTCTAACCGGAGGGAGCAACCTTTAGGATGTTTCTAATTCTTTATAAAGCTACAAAAAAAATATATGTACTAGGTATAGTCCTGACCGTCGGAAAGGCATGCGATTACCAGTAGTGGCCATCCAAATTCCCCATTAGTCGTCCATCAAGAGAATCTTAAAGAGTATTCATAGAACAACAAACTAGCTGGCATTGACATGCAAAATCATTTGTGCTAGTTTCAAATCAACGCAGATGAACAACCATCGATACCAGGTCATGGATAGAACCAACACCCACTATTTTTCAAAATAGTTTTCTTTAAAATTAGCTAACCTAGTGGTGATACAGTAGGCTAGAACCTAGGCGGCCACATCTATATCCCTACATCTTGAGAGGTGGAGATGGAGCCCTCAAAGAATTGGATGTAGATCAGCCAGTCCTCCAATCCTTCCCCAACTCAATGGCAGTGACTTCCTCTTGATCCTCTAGCTCCTCCTTGTTATCGTTCTCCTCCATGTCGGAGTGGGTAAAGAATGACAATGAGCTAGCCGATGTTGGCCATAGCACTTATGGTGGTGACTTGCCCGAGGATGAGTAAGAGTGCTCAGATGACCATGGTGATGATATGGGGCAAGGACAATGAAAAGGAAGAGGTGGACATCGTGCTAGGTGTTAGATGAGAAGGTGGAGAGGATAAATCGACAAAGATGCGGGGATGGGAAGTTGCCGGTTTATATTATTAACTGGCATAAACAAGAATGCATTTGGTCCAAGCCTCCGGAGACGGGCCTTCGGTCCGCTCCGGCCAGAGCCTCACAACGACAGGCCTCCGCTATGCTCCGTCAGAAGTTGACCTTCATTGATTGAATTTGGATCATAAATCAACATCTGGTATATTTGGATTAGACGGGTTCTAACTATTTACACCTTGGAAGGATCGGCATACTTTCCTGTGCTGCATGTGCCTTCTTATTTTCATGTATTCTGTGTTGCATGTACAATTGTTTAGAACTAATTAGTTCATTCTAGGCAATTCAGATTTGGATGTCATTTTTATTTCTAAATTACATGAATTTTAATTGCGTTGGTTCCATTCTAAAACAGTTTTTTTTTCGGCGGCCGATTTTATTGATTCCAGAGGAATATATTTATATGAGCGAAGACTTAGGGCGTGTTTGGTTGCCCGTGCCGTGCCAGCCTGCATCATCGCGATCACGATTGACCCTTGATCATACTGCCGCAGTGTTTAGTTGCTCATGCGTTGTGCCGGCCTGCATCGCGCGATGCAGCCATAGGCGAATCGCCGTTCTGCGAGCTCATACCAGACGCGCGAAGAAACGCCGAATCGGCCGCTTCCTCACGCTGGCTCGCTGAAGCTAGCTGCTGAGCAGGGCGCAGCAACCAAACAGCGCCTTAGTGTTCTGAACACGGTTAAATGTTGTTATAATTATTAATGCAAACCCCCTCCTCCCCCACCCCCCAGATTCAACTTTAATTAATAAATTAGGTGTGGTTGGAGAACAGTATTATTAATTGACCTTGATTTCTTCTTCGGTCGGGTCTTCTTAGGCTGCGTCGTGTACCACGCAAGCCTGCAAAGGACACGTTATGTTTTTCCTTTTAGCAACAAAGCCATCAAGCCATCAATGTCTAACGTGCCATTGCCTATGAACCCTACATGCATGCTTGCAGGATGTAAAACGTACATGTGTAACTAATGAAACTAAATGAAAATTGCCATGTCATGTAGCTTGTATCTATGGTAGTACATATATATACGTGACCTGTCACCTGTATATATATATCTAATATCTGATTTGCTACTCTCTAGCTTAATAACCTTGCGTGCTCAAAAAACGAATTGCTGTTGTATATGAAGATGAAGAAACATTGATAGTGAATTGTAGTCGGACATGAACAAACTAAAATCCAGGATTGATTTGTTCTGGTATTGGTCAGGGGCTAGATCGATCTTTGGCCACATTCGTTCAGCCATTTAAGTCGATCAATATTTGATTACATCGTATTTACAAAATATTTTCCCCGTTATTTGTAGTAGACGCTTAATTTTTGAACATGCTTTTAACCATTCGTCTTATTCAAAAACACTATGTAAATATCATTTATTCTGTTGTGATTTGTTTTATCATTAAAGATGTTTTAAGCATGATTTATATTTTTACATGTTTGTACTAAATTTTTAAATAACAGGAATGGTAGTAGCTACGTGACTAGCTAGCTGTCTGCTCCAATTTCTTCGGTAGCTACGTGACACTCACACAGTCACACTCCTTGTGAAGCTTGCCCGGCCGGGCAAAAGGCCAAGTGATATCATCTTGAATAGTTGGATCGCATCTCACACGGAGATCCAGGAGCAGTGTACGAGCTCGTAGTACCGTGATGGCCATGTTATGCCGAACTAACACTCACAGATCAGCTCTCGCTCGCGGTACTCGTGGACTGTGCAGCCATTGCAGTTGCAGATCATGGCCTGTCCCAGTGCCCCGAGCGGCGCCGAGCCGACGATCAGCACTGCAGAGTACAAAAGCAGGTCGCTAGCTGAGCTGGGCTGGGATGCATGCATCCTCCAGATAATAGGAACCGGTGCACATTAGACCTGCTCATGGTAGCTCAATCCGACGTACCCGACCTGACCCGGGCCAGCCCGACTAGTGCATCGGGTTGGGTCGAGCCTTAAATTGAAGCCCGACCGTTGGATCGATCAGGTCGGGTTTGGGTCTAAAAAATTGCAAAATCAGTTGTGTGATTCGGGTTTTCGAGTTTCGGGTCAGGTTCGGACTCAGATTTGTGAGAAATTTGACTTTTTGCCCCAAAGTTGAGCTGCCTTCGTTTTTTTGCCCTAAGTTGAGCTGCCTTGGATTTTTTGCCCCAAATAGATCAACACATTACTCTTTTCATTCTGGGGGGTTATTTGCAAAGTTGCCTCTTCGTTTCCTCTTTCTGGAACGAGCCTCTCAATGAGGGCACAGCCGGCGCCGTCCCCCCAGCCGGCGTCGTCGGCGCCATGGCGGGCCCCTCCCGCCGCCGTCCCCGATCGGCGCCCTCCTCGCCGCCGTCCCTAGCCGGCGCCCTCCCACGGCCGTCCTCCCTCCGCCATCCCCCAGTGGCGCCTCTCCGGCCGCCCCCTAGCCGGCCTCTCCCACCACCGTCCTCCCCGCCATGGCCTGATCTAAATTGTTTTGTTTTCTTATTTTTTTTCAACGAACATAACATGAGATGTTATAGATTGTCTTTGATTCTTGATGAACAATTTGAGAGCAAAGAAGCGAGCCTTGAAGAAGACCAAATACCACTACATTGTGTTGGCTATTTTTCAGAGAGACCCTTGGAGCAAAAACTATGTGTGGTTGGTCCATTTGGGGCAAAAGATCAAAGGCACACCAACTTGGGGTAAAAAATCCAAGGCAGCTCAACTTTGAGGCAAAATATCAAATTTCTCCAGATTTGTGGCCCGGTGCACCGAGTCGAGTCGGGCTTAGGCTGACTGATTTTTTGCCTGGCTTTGAAAAACCCGATCCAAACTAGGGCTGCTAATGGGTTTAAAACCAACCCATATCCACCCCACTCCATTTAATAAAACTATTTTTTTCAACCCACTCCACCCCACCCCATTTTTATTTGAACCCACCCCACCCCACCCCATTTCTTATATAAACCCAAACCAATCCAACCCACAACTCTCATATGGTTTCAACCCCATTTCTCAACCCATTTCTCGATCCAATTTTATATAAAGATTAGATTTTATAAAGAAAAACACCTTAGTTTTTTTCTTAAACCTTGCGTTCACACTATAAAAAATCATTGAAATTGTTTGAATTTTATTGTTATGTACATCTGGACGCAGCTTTGTGTAGATTCGCATGGCAAACAGAATAGATGGGGCCCACATGTAAAATTTGATGCTTTTTGATAAAGTTGATCTGTCCAAAGGCCTGCCGGGTTTCGGGCCGGGCTTAAAAAAGCTGGTTCCACGGGACTAGGCCGAGCCCGATCCAATCTGACATCTTTCCCAGTCTCGGGCTCGAGCCCAGCCCGAAGCCCAGCTTAGCCCGAAGCCCAACCCGAAGCCCAGCCCGGCCCAGTGCTATTTCGTGTTTTCTTCAGACCCGGTCCTGGCCCGATGAGCGGGCTATAGATCGAAGCCTAAGCGGCCAAGTCGGCCTGGTAGACTCCTTAGATTGCCTCGGATTAGGCTGTCTATGGCTATTTCTATTAAAAAACAGCTCAGTTTTTTTAAAACCTAGTGTTCACACAATAAAAAATCATCAAAATTGTCTGATTTTTTTGCTATAACTCTACATATCCAAGAGCAATTTTGTGCAAATTAACAGGTCAAACTGAATACGTGGGGCCCGCATGTAAAAATTTATGATATATTATAAAACTTATATGAATTCATTCAATACAAACCCGTGAGTTGAACCCAAACCTTTTCAAACCCACCCCACCCCCACCCCACCCACCCCAACCCATTTCAACTTAAAACCCACCCACCCCAACCCATTAGCAATATTAACACTATTTCCACCCATCCAAAGCAACCAATTCTAAAACCCAACCCATTAGCACCCCTAATCCAAACCCGACCGAACCCGACAAATGATCAGGTCTAGTGCATATATGCAGCATGCCATAGGAACTGGACGCACGTACTTTTTTGCCAACTCCAGCACAAAATTTCATTTGCATGATCAATATACTAGCTCGTGTGCGGTGACTTAGGCCATCTCCAATCATTTTTGTCTTCATTCGAATCCCTTCCATATTCTCTTTCCCACATTCTTTTCCTTCATTCTCCACAATCTTCCCCAGCAATGCTTCGAAGAAATTCATGAAAAAAATAAGGAGCAAATTTCCTACGCACCAGGAATTTTCTTTCAAAAAAAACCATGAAAAAAAATCTGTTATTAGAACATCTAAGATGGCCAGAATCTCTCCGCTCAAGAAAATTGACCCAAAAATATATCGTTCGAGATGGTCATTCAGGCACATACGTATACCGGTATACGTACGTACCCGCGTGTGTCCTGTTGACCGGTCCGACGTCCAAATTACGCGCGACATCTGTACGTACGTACTCCTACGTACGTGCAGATACTGTGAACTGTTGCAGGCGCACAGTTGGCATGCATAGCTAAATAGCTAGCCTGGAAAGAGAGGCTGGGCTGTGCACTTCTGCAGCCCAACACTGTAGCCTCGGTCAGCCTGTGCACTGTAGCACGCAGACGCAGCACGCAGTGTACGTACGTACGTGCTGAAGACTTCTGTTTCCATCTCCCGCCGTTGATAGTGATACAGAGAGATTACCATCGTACGTGCACGTGCGTGTGCATTTCAGTATGAGCCGTGACACCAAAGCATGCAAGCAGAGCGATCGAATGGATCAGCAAAGCATGCAATGAGCGAGGGAGCAGTGTGTGTGTACAGAATGTATATGTCGCATGCATGCAAGCTGTCCATGCATCATCATGAACGCCGGCCGGTTGTCCGGCGGCCGGACGCTGGCCGCTCGCCGGCGCGATAAATGAAGGAGATTGTCCCTGCACCACGCCGCGTAGCCGCGCGCTGACTCGATCTGTACACGCGACCGTGGCCGGGCGCATGCATGCATGCATGCAGGATCGTAGGCCCTAATTAGCGGAAGCAGGTCATTCAAGATTAAAGAAATGGGACCGACTAGAACGCGGGTGCCTGCGTTTTGCGTTTCGTGCAGACGATCCTTTTTTCAGTACGATTGTATAGAATTTCATCGTCTGTAAGATCTTGAAAAACAGACAAAAAGTGAAAAAAAAACTCCGTAAGCTACAAATCGAGCAAATTAGAGAGGTAGAGAGGAGTAGTCGGCGGAGGACGGCGGTGAGCGGTGGGCGGCGGCGGCAATATGAGCGGCGGCGTCTCTCGGCGTCGGCAAGAAGAAGCAAGAAGCGTCGGCGGCGGCGATGCCAAGGCGGCGGCGTGGCGAAGGCAGACGCAAAGACACACTGCGCGGAGCAAAACCGTAAAGAAATATTAACAAAGACGTACACGTTTGATAACGCAGTTCGGCACCTGCCTACATCTGCGGGGCAGTGATTCCGGGCACTCCTCCCCAATCAAATTCTTTTACAAAGAAATACAGATCTGCTCTGGTATGAGTTACCTTGCTTTACTCTGCAACAGTTCCTGGCTACGCCTCACCTAACGTCTACTGCCCTGCTACAGCTTCTGCAAGCCTAACCTAACCTGACGTCTACTGCCCTGCTACAACTTCTGCAAGCCTAACCTAACCCCTCGCTCATGTGCCTCTCTTCCCTGAACAAATCTCTTCTAATCTTCTTCTAATCTCTCTAATCTTCTCTAATAACCTCTGAAATTTCTCTAATTTTCTTAACTGTCGTTAACACGTGGAAACCTAAAACTCTTCGTAATCCCGAGCCTCTCGGGTCCCTTGAAAATAACTGGGATCCGTCTCGGGCTCAAATTCCTACTCAAACTCGAAATTGGATCCCCGCCTGGGCCTGCCCGGCCTGCCTCTCAGCCCGCGCTGGGCCGCCTGTCCCGCTGGGCTGCGCAAGCCGCCTGCCCCTGCGCTGGCTACCTCTGGGCCTCACGAGCCAAGTGCTGCACGCACGCACGCACGCCACGCTGCCACGCATATGCACACACAGGCCGAGTGCTGCACGCACGCACGCACAGCACATGCACACACGTACATTTTCTTTCTTTCTTTCTTTCTTTTTTCTTTTTCTTCTTCTTTTCTTTTTCTTTCTCCTTTCTTCTTCCTACAAAATCAATCATATCTATATCCAAATCTCACAAAAAATCATCAGTCCAAAGTTAGTCCCATAAATAATAAATCATCCTCAAATATTCATTCAAAATTATCATTTTCCTTTCAAAGATATTCCAATAATTCCAAAAATCCTAAAAAAAATGTAAATAAAATGGAAAATCATCTCATCATACAATATTAAAATATTCACTCAACAATCTCCCCCTTGATGAGTGATTTGACAATACGCCCATTCAAGTTCAATCTCACTTCGTTTTATCTCTTATATACTCTCCCCCTTGACACATGCTCTTCTCCCCCTTGATACATGCTCTTAAAGTAAACCTAATGCAATAACTCACAAATGCACATATGCACACGCACTCTCTCACACAAGAACTCATGCACTTTATGCAACTCTAACTCTCCCCCTTCGGCAAAACACACATCAAGAACAAACAAATATGAACCATACAAAAATGTCATAAAATGCACACCTACCGAGCAGTACCGATTATCCAAGGTGAATATAAATAGTATATCAAATCATTCCACACTACAAAAATTCATGAATTGCCCCATAGTCAACTATTAACTACTAGTTGTTGAGTAAAAAATTTATAATAAAACAATAAGCTCATGGACATGTAAATACAGACAAGTAGGTAATAAATATAATATATAAAACAAATATACCCATGTGAGAAAGATATTAGTTTTGAGCAAAAAAGATATACCAGACTTACAATTATCTGTCCATGATTTTTCTTATATATCATCACCTTTTTTATCTTAATTTTTATAATTGATATCACCCTTTATTATTTTTTTCATCTATATGGCAAGTTTGAGCTTGCTTCTTTTAATTGCAGGTATGACAAGGTTGACCTTGTTTCTTTTACTAATTTGTAAGCAACATTACATAATCAAGCTCATATTTTTTTAATTTTGCCCTGTATTTTTATTTGCCAAGGACTCGTCATGATCATCTGACTTAACAAAAAATGTTCAAAAATAGTACACAGACTGACATTAGAAATTTGAAGTTTTTGAAAATTAACCTTCATGTCTAATTTACCCAATCCACTTGACTATTATAAACTCATAAATAATTCACTCTCCAATAGTGAGAAATCAATTTAACTAAGTGTGGCGACCCGCACATTTATCACAAGCTAATAGTCCATCAAGACCATTAATTCATGATAACTATGCTGATCTGGACGTATTACTCCAACAATCAACCAAGGAGGGTGATATTTGGAATATACATCAAAACAGAGTGTTACAGCAGAACAACCATTAAAGACTAACATACATTTTATTGCATACAGCAACCACGCAGGGCTGTCAACAGTTATTACAAACTAACAGTCTACATTAAAGTACAACTCATAGTTTCAAAGTAAGCCCAACACCATAGTTGTACAATAAAGGTAAATAAGCTAGCAGATAACTAAAATACCCGTTATTATGACATTGCCTATATGAACGTCGTCTACTCGCTATTCTCGTATACATAGTAACCCTCGGGGTCCTCCTTCCCCTCTGGGTAACCCTCAGCCGTCGCAGCTACGACGTAGTCACCATATTCCTCTCCATAGCTAGGATCTAACAAGGGTATAATACAAGAGTGAATACACAGTATTCAGCAAGTATATGTAGCAAAATGCAAGATGTATCATTCCGTGGCCTTTCTCATATTTCAATGCCAACCGAGACACTTAGGAAAATAATTTATTTTTAAAAATTGATTCTTTTGAAATTTGAAAGACTACTATCACTCGAGTATGAGAATGGATATAGATCCTGTAGTCCCCACTCCAAGAGACTGGCATGATATCATGATTTAACCCTGCGCAGTTGTATACCACTTTACCCATAGCCGCTCCAATTACATTGAGGCTCAAAGTGTTTACATCTAATTGGTATGTACATCTCCAACCCAGTAGGTTAAAAGTCGTGGCGGTTCCCAACCCTCCATCTCACTTTTGAACTTACTGTTGATGCCCCTGCCCTCGGTAGCAAACATCGCTGACGTAATATATCGTCCTAGATTGGCCATCAATCGATGCCTTCCAGATGGGTGGGAATATGTGCAAACTCGCCACACTTCCCCTCTTAGTTATCTAAAATATGCAATGTGGAGAATGTACACCCTTTTAGATTAACCTTCTCTGATTAGCTCGTAAAACCATGGTCGATATGTTCGGTACGGCTCAAAACTCAAATGATAGACTAATTACCTTATATAATATTACCGGTGCATGGCATCGCCATCACACTTCTAGTTTTAAGTGGTACCATCACCCTGGATGGAACTCACTACTCTCATCTCAACAATCCACACTTATTTATAAAAAAACAATATTTGAATGCAGCTACTAAAGGTGGCAATATTTCTAAAATAATTGTATAATTAAAATATTCCAATCGATATGATCAAAAGATAACTTGTCTTGATATGGATAGTAAAACTTAGCTGCCTCTTCACCCTCTCGAGGATAAACCTCCGCTTGATTTAATACGTTCCCTGTAATTGCACAAATTGCTAAAGTTTATCTACAACTTAATATATCCACAATAAGTGAAATTTAATTATTGCTCCCACTGCTCATTAATGATTTATCATATGGTTTTTAAATAAAACCTACATTCTAGAGAAACTAAATTATTTTAGTGCTCTGCTAAAGAGTGATTTCATTTAGATGCAAAGCTCTACATATAGGCTTATGTCGGTGTCTGGGAATCGCGCTCCTGAAGAGCAGCGGGTCCACGGACCGGCAGACGAATTTGTAGTTGGTGTGAGGCCCAACGACAACCCTTCTCAAGAATTTGGATGGCGGCCAAGCCAGCCGAAGGCTAGGGTCATGGGTCTTCCGGACAAGGGCACAGTGCGACTAGGTGACCCGCATGATCCTTCAGACGGGTGGGAAGGCGGGGAGGAACGATGCAAATCGTGGAGACACGAGTGATTTACCTGGTTCGAGCCCCCACCGCCGGTAATAGCTCTACTCCATCTTGTTAACTATATGGTGGAAAAGCGATGAGGTGCCGGATCGGATCCGAGGCGCCGATCCCGAGCTTCTGATGGTGACGGCTAAAGGCTAAGGCTACTCGTGGAGGAAACCGGATGCCAATGTTGCTTGTGCTTGGACCAGGTGGAATCGGATCAGGAATTCCGGGTGTTCAGTCGGCCGTCCCCTCGCAATGTCCAGGAATCCTCCTTTTATAGACGCCGTGGGCCGCCCGAGGCTGATACGGCGGGCCCCGCGCTGGTCTTTGCTTTAGTGGCGAGGTTCTTGTCTCGTTCTAGGGTCCTGTCGAGCATCGAGCCTGCAGGGAGAAGCCGGTCGGGTTAGTACTGAACACGTGTGTCGGGGATAAAATTACGGCCC
Source organism: Raddia guianensis (assembly GCA_036346415.1). Taxonomy (NCBI): domain Eukaryota; kingdom Viridiplantae; phylum Streptophyta; class Magnoliopsida; order Poales; family Poaceae; genus Raddia; species Raddia guianensis. Next base: position 4,777,527 of record CM070536.1, on the reverse strand, counting down.
ATTGCCATGGCCCACTCCCTGACGGCCCAATCGAACAGCCTGCCAGGGCCCAGCTCCCTGGAAGGTTCTATCTGGCTCATATGCATCCTGCCGAACAGCTTCCTGGCTGGCTAGATGCGTAATGGTGAAGGAATCATGTTTGAGTCCGTCTCGAACAAGAGTTCTGCACGGCTACGTGAAGACCCGGACGTGGTTTCCCGGAGTGGATTAGGAGTCGTGATCCCCAAGACTAGGAGTATGCCTTATCTGCCTCGGGATGTATTTGGCATGTATGAGTTCGTTGCGATCTCATAGTTAGCCCAGCCCGATCTCATGGCACGCGTCTGGTCCCCGGGACGAGCTCTGTGCTCGGGGACTGGATCTCCTCGCGCCGGGCAGCTCTTCGCCCGGGGCACGCGTCTGGTCCCCGGGACGAGCTCTGTGCTCGGGGACTGGATCTCCTCGCGCCGGGCAGCTCTTCGCCCGGGGCGCGCGTCTGGTCCCCGCGACGAGCTCCGTGCTCGGGGACTGGATCAAAATTCCTTCCGGATCCCGGATCGTTTCGCTGGTCAGGATGACGGAGAGAGTCGACCAGCTTGGAACATCGACCACCGTAAGTTCCTCGTAGGTCTTTCGCTTCCTAGCTTCGCTTTTTCTCAAATTTCGCGCTTAGTTCGTCCAAGTCTCTCGCCGCCGTAAAGTTCAACCCATTGAGCGGTGAATGTTCGCGCCCCTGCGGCCCTTCTCACCACTCGCCTTCTCGGACTCTCTTTCTCTCGGTAACACTTGATGGTCATCCGGTCTTGCGAACTCTTGGCTCCGCAATCTTAAGGGTTTTCCCGCCGTATCTAGCTTCAACAAGTTCCTAAACTCGAGTTGCGTAACACGGCATCCACTCGCGGCTAAGCTCGCTCTCGTAAGCCCTCCGCGGCGAGAGGCACTTATCGCCACGGCACAACCACTTGGCAAAGCTCGCTCTCGTAAGCCCTCCGCGCACGTACACTTTCCTTGTTCGGTTACCTTGAATCGCTTAACTTACGTTAACGAGCGCTTTAAACGAGTCGATCAGATACGGTGTCGCTCTAACTCTCTACGCACGTGCTTGAAGTCGCAAGTTCAGGTCTTCATGCATCGTCCGTGCATCGGGGCTAGGCGCGCTTTTCTCTTGTGCACTGCTCGAAGTTCGCAAACTCAGTCCTCGAGCGATGCACAACGGGCCGGAGTTAGGCTAAGCGTTCTACCGGTTTTCTTAAAACTTTCTAGCGCTGTTCGCCTTGCTCTTGGTTTCTGTTCGTCCTTGTTTTTTTGCTTTTTTGCGAGAAAAGCGCTTTCGGTCGACTCTCGCTCGATTCAAGCGCTGCTTCGCGGTCTTGAGTCGCTCGGCCACTCCTCAAGGACCGCCTCCTTGGTCGGGCTTGGGACTTGAGCTGAATTTCGCAACCCCAGACGCGTTTCGCTTTTCGGTTCCTTTCCTTAGCGTTGGTTTTCCAAAACCTCGTTGGTCTTTCGCTCCCGTAGCGCTCCCCGCGTACGAGCATGTCTTTTTATCTGGCGACGACCTATATGGCTCCGGTTAACCGAAGCGGTGCACCACCGAGGGAGTTTCTGCCCACCGTAAGCCGATTCTCATCGCAATGGGCATGCCCACCGTAAGCCGATTCTCATCGCAACGGGCACTCCTGGCGCTGGTTCCGCATCCGCCGAGGCGACACCAACGCTATACGGGTCCATGTCCGGATAAGATTTCGCCTCGCACGTTTTGCCTGCGGCTAAGGTCCCGATCGCCTTCCCTGGCTAGCGGTCTTAGCCACAGCGGGGCTGCACTTACCCGCACACGTCTTTTTTATCCATGCTACGTCCTTCACGCACGGTGTCCGGAGCAATGCACCACCAACGGAGTCCTGCCCACCGTAAGCCGATTCTCATCGCAACGGGCACTCCTGGTGTCGGTTCCGCATTCGCCGCGGTGACACTAACGCTATCAAGGGACGTACCCGAAAAAAATTATGTCTTGTGCGGGTAGGTCGTCTTTTGCGTGTTTTCTAAAACTCGCTTTGCTCTTCTTGGAACCTTTTCTTGCTCTCTTTTTCCCCTTGCCGCTCGTTTCTTGTTTGTCTTCTGCAGGGATACAGAGCGAAACGCCGACTCGTGATGGTCGCGGCGAGGTTCCCGCTTCCCCACCAAAACCGATGTTTGCATCCTCTCTTCCGGGTTTGCTCGCGCATGCCCGGAACCGATTCACTTCGCCACAGATGATTTCTTGCCTTTGCCCGCAGATCGACCTTCACGGTTCGGCTAAGTCAAGGTAGTGCGCCACCAACGAGTCAAACCCATCGTAGTCGATTCTCATCGCGAACGGGCAAGCCCATCGTAGTCGATTCTCATCGCAGCGGGCACTCCAAGCGTCGGTTCGCACTGCCAAGACAACGCTAACACCGCCGCAAGGAATACGTCATGGGTAAAGCGTTGATTTCACACGCTTCTCTTGCGGCTCGATCGCATCGGGTTGTGATTCACCTCGCGACGGCGGTTCTTCGCCCGAGCGCCAGATCGTCCCCGCGACGAGCTCCGTGCTCGGGGCTAGATCACCTCGCGACCGGCGGCTCTTCGCCGGGCGCAGTTCATACCGAATGCGTCTTCGCTGGTCGCACTTTCGGTTCCTTTAACGAGCTCCGTGCTCGTGGACTAGATCTCCTTACTTGGTTCCTTTGGCGAGCTCTACGCCTGGGGCCGGGTCACCTTTCCCATTCATATGTATTGTCCGCTCCAAGCACACGATCTCGCTCGAGGCACATCGCCTTCGCGCTCGAAAGCATAACGCTTTGCTCGAGAGCGCAATCTCTGCTTCCTCGGGCAAGCTCTAGCCCGAGAGGTGGTTTCTCTATTTCGTTCATATTTTCCTAGGCATCCGAATGCTCGGATGCAAGAAGACGAGTCCGTCTCGCGACTTGCTATGTTCATTCTCCGGAAGATCTCGATCTTCACGGATGCGGTGGTAAACTCTTTACTACCAAGAATCCGATCCCTTCTTGATGATGTTCACCTCAAGGAGATGATTCGCCTCGACCGGCAACTCTTCGCCTGGTCGCGTCTGGTCCCTACGACGAGCTCTGCGCTTGGGGACCGGATTTCGATTTCAGATCGAAGGTGAGTGCTCGCTCGGACAGATGTCATTCTCGCTCAACGCAATGAGTTGCTCGGTCTCGGTCGGGTCTGTTCGGTCTCGAACAAGTCTTGTTCGGTTGAACCATGACTGTTCGATGCGCTTTGTTGCGCCTTTGTAGCAGGAAAAATACCCTCTTCGTGACTTGGAGTCTCAAGAGGATGACCCCACTCTAGTAAGTCCTTCCACTTGAGTCTCGGGGGCTAGCTGTCGGGGATAAAATTACGGCCCATTGCCATGGCCCACTCCCTGACGGCCCAATCGAACAGCCTGCCAGGGCCCAGCTCCCTGGAAGGTTCTATATGCATCCTGCCGAACAGCTTCCTGGCTGGCTAGATACGTAATGGCGAAGGAATCATGTTTGAGTCCGTCTCGAACAAGAGTTCTGCACGGCTACGTGAAGACCCGGACGTGGTTTCCCGGAGTGGATTAGGAGTCGTGATCCCCAAGACTAGGAGTATGCCTTATCTGCCTCGGGATGTATTTGGCATGTATGAGTTCGTTGCGATCTCATAGTTAGCCCACCGATATTCCCTCGGAGGTCGGTTTGCTCAAGACTATATAAATAGGGCCCTACGGCGTTTAGAGGACCACGACCAATAGATTTTCAGATACTACTCGCCGAGACTGCTGATCTCGCCGAGTTCCACCTTGTAATCCTCTTTGATATAAAGAAAGGCCGGACGAGGGCTATTATCTCTCCGAGAGGCTGAACCGTGATAAAACCCCGCTCTCTGCTCGTTCTTTGTTAAGTGGTTGTTCGGCGTGTCTCCTATCTCAATCTTCAAGAACCTTAGCGACTTGAGATCGATATCTCAACCGTCGACAACGTGTTTGTCTTGACATGCCTGTTCAAGGGGGAGAACTTCTTTAGGGGGAAAGCACTTTCCCTTTATCCCCAATATGGCCTTGATCGACCGAGCGCTCTGCGCCACCCGTTGGAGCGTCAGCGTAAGCAAACAACCATCTGCCGCCTGCCAAAGAGGGCAAACGACAAGACGGACTGTTCGCGCGTACTCTCCCGGGCTGGGGGTCCCCAGAAGATACAGTGCGTTCCGGTCAAGTCCGGAGAAAGCATGGCGGGCCATGACAGCTGCCCACGAGCGAGCGGATCACCCGAGGGACCTTCTCCCGGGCTACGGGATAGCCCGGGAGGAACACGGTGTCGCACGGGTTTGACCTAGTCAAGCCCGGAGGCGCCGCAAACGAGTCAGGCGGCTTTGTTGGTACGGCCGGGAGCGGCCTGCCTGGTCCTCTGTTCGCGCCTTGGGTCGATACGGGATCGGCCTAAGGCCCGCTTCAAAGTGGGCCGTTTGTCAATCACCAACAGCTTATTTCTTCCGAGTGCTCACTATTTAAAACCCTCTTTTCTTCTTATTTACTCTACTACACAGCCATAATATAACTAGTTCTTACTTCTCCCTTTTCTTCCTTGTGCTGGATAGGAACTAGAAGCAGCTATGCTGCACTTAGCTAGCAACAGCGACTATATGCAGCAGTAGCTAACAGCAGCACGCAGCAATAAGCTGCAGCAATTAGCACCTAATAGCAGCAATAAACAGTAGTGAGCAGCATACAGCAGCAGCAACGGAGCAGCAAGCACAGCAGCGAGGAGCAGCAGCAGCTACAGGTGGCCATCGGCAGCAACGGAGAGCAGCAAGCAACAGTGACTTACTGGACAGCTACCTACACCTCCTCCCATCCTCAAAAGGTTCTAAAATCCTATTTCCCTTCACCTCTCTGCTGTTTGGTCTTCGATCTAGTGATTTTCTTGGTTGGTTTTCATGAATCCCAGGTAAAAGATGACAAGATAATGAGGGGAATAACATTTGTATATCCATATTCGATTTGAGGCTAAGAATGCAAAGCACGCAGATTTGATTTAAGAATAGATTTGAATATAGATGCAAAAGATACTTAGGATGCTAGATTTGGGAGGAAATCAAGTGTAGGTGAACCTGAGTTTGGGGAAAACTCCAGTTGTGCAGGTTGGAGCTACGTGCTCCCAAATCCCCAGAGATGCAGCGCTATGTGACCTGCTCCTCCTTGTGCGTGCGCCCAAGCTCCTGGTGCTGACCTTCTCCACCTAGCACGGCGGCCTCTAGCTCCTTCAATCGCCGGTCTCTATGGCAGTCAATGGTGTGGATATGGATGGATAGAGGAAGAGGAAAGTGAGGTGCAGTGGAAGTGAGCTGAGAAAGGGAACGTGGGTGTGAATGGGATATTTTTGTTACCCTTTGCATACTACGTGACCAAATAACTACAGTGCTAGGTGATGATTTATGAGATATGGATGAATATTAAAATAATGTAATCATGCAGATGGGTTTAAAAGCAAAAATTCATTTTTTTCAGCTTACTAACCGAATTATGAAAGTTACACCTAGCAGATGAATATAAATCGGTGCGCCTCTAGTTTTTTTTCTTAGAATTTATTTTTGATTAGCTTTAGTTTCCTAATAAAATCTCTTTTCCAATTAAGCAACTTTAGATTATCACTAAGATAAAGGTTATGACAACCGGGTTGTTTCACTAAGTTGGCTTTATCAATAAAGATTGTCATGTGAAAGTTCAATGCCATAAACATAAGTATTCAACAAGTATAATAAGCAATGCTGGTACTATATAAGATAACGCAAACACTATTCTATAATGCAAAAACTAAAAACTCAAGCTCTAAGGTGCAACGAGATGTTTAGGGAACCGTTCCAGCGGCAACGGCCCATGGTCACGTTCTGCCCAGGCCCACATATTGCCATCTGAACGAGCCCATCTCGAAACGGCAAGCCATGCGCGCATACGGCCCATTTGCCCTGCAATATGCGCGCGTCCTCCCCCAAGTTTACGAGAGCGTCCATATACCGAACCCAATGGACGGGCTCAGTTGGGCCCAGAATGGTGGGTCTTGGCTGGGCGGCATGCAGATACAACCATTGCACTGAAAGAGTTGAGTCAGGATCCAATCACATGATGAATTGTTTGTCGCGAAACAAGATACATGGAGATGGGACAGAAGATGCTACTAGAAAGAGTCCAATGTCAGGAATTCTCTAGGCCTGATCTGTGTTGTTTATCCATAAGCTAAACTTTAAGATCTTCTCAAAGAGCCTAAGAATTTTAATCCGGTTCACTTGCAGTGTCTGTGCGCGTTATGTTTTAATATTTCAAGAAAGTAAGAAAAAAAAAGACTTAAGGTTTTTGATTTTTCAATAACGGAGACAAGGAAGTGAGCTCTAGAGGCCTGGACAGCACGTTAGCTATCCAGCATACGTACATGAGATCGTCCAAATCTGGTCCGCAGAAATGGAGAGTAGATCCAACTCCAAGATCAAGCCGGGATTACGGGAAAGACACCCTTGCCAACTTCACTTTTCCTTGTGCAAAACAGCATCGACTCCCATGCAGCATCAATCTCCCTATCAAATCAAAATGCTTACCTTTCGTCTTACTTAAGCTCGGCCCCCTCGGATGATTTGTCCTTTCTACCATGCCTCATTTTACTCGCCACCAAGCTCAGCGTTCAGGTTGAGGCTGGAACATGCTGTATGGTTAGAGCATCTTCCCCGGAAGATTTAATTAAATACATGCCACGTAACATTATTTACTGTACACTCTATCTGTTTATCTCTATAAAATTTCTTTACGTTAATATTTTTTATACAGTATCAGACATTTTATTTCTACGCACCTGATCAGGATGGATGCTCTAACAACTAGGATTAAGCATCTGATCACGATACAGTGGGGTCCCGCTAGCTTAGCTTGGTTATCAAAGCTAGACATGCATGCATGTGTGATGATGATGTAATAGTTCCAAGTCTCGAGGCAATCGATCGAGCATTTTTGTGTGTGTCCTACGCAAGGTAGCTCGACCTAGACCCCAATCTCTTTTCTATTGGGCAGGTTGCTTGATTGAAGTGCAGGACAATTAAAGTACAGCACAAGTAGCCCTAGTTGTACTACTACGAGTTTAACTGTGATTCCTGCTTATCCACTAATTAATCCAAGAGCACGGTTGCAGGTACTGTACTCTTACGAGTTTACTAGTGGGCGTGCATGCATGCACTGTACTCTACGTGGTTTTTTTTCCCCTTGTTTTTATCAAGAAGTAGTTGGTGATTTTTGGGTGAACCTAGCTCTCTGGTGTGTGTGTTCCCCCGGCGTGTGCCATCGCTGGATCCGAGAAGTTTGATGATATTCTCCTCCCCTTCCCGTTTGGATGCTTCCAACCGGGAATCCTCGCCAACTCCTATGCGATACAAAATGCGAGCACACCACTCTCGTTTGCTTTGCTCCTCCCAAAACGGTACCCGTTTCCTTTTTACTCTCCCGTGTCTCCTCAGGATTTCAAACGCCGGTTTACCTTTGGCAAAAAGAAACGAAGCTGCCCGTTGAGCTCGCCGCAAAAACGAAGGGAGAACTGGAAGGAGTTGCCGCCGCCCACGACCTTTTTCAATTTGTTTCTCGAGATCTTGTGCCTTTGGATGGCGGGTGACGTCTGTTTTATAATAAGTTAGCTCATTTATAGCGCGTGTTCGGGGAAATGCGTCTAAACCTTCCGCTAAATTTTAACCGTATAACTTTTCTATTGAATTAATTCAAAATAGTTCCCCTGTTTTTTTCTCAAAAAAAAGTACCATGTATAGCGTGAAACAATTTTAGATTGTAGATTGAGTTTTCGAGGAATATTATGTTATAGAGTAGAGATTTAAAATTTTTCTAGAGGTGCTCAGAATCCACGCTATAGTACTGTGATCCAGTAAAATTAGGTGATACGGTGGATTTCAATGGAAATTTGAAACACACATTCTATAATTGGTAATACAGAAAAATATTTGACAAAAATCTTTTAGAATTCAGCGAAAACGTTTTTTCCCCCTGCTTGTTACATTTAAATTGCGAGCGGCGATAAATTAAAGTTTACGATGCCTATTTCATAATGTGCACCCGAAATACCAAAGATCTCTTGGAACGATAAACCACTCAGTAGTCAGTAGTACACTGCTAGGCTATCTTTGGAGCTCGGAGGGTAGAGGATCCCGCAAATGGCACCGTCAGCGTGGATGCACAGCTCGGTACACCAATAAATGGGCAGACTGACACTGCCCATTAGGTAGGGTGGTCAGTAGAGTATTAGACTAAGCAAAACGTGGTCCTCCTCCATTTCTCATTCAATACTATCGTTGTCTGAACTAATTCATACACCGTCTCTGTGCGTATGTGTATTTCTGTGTACACATACGCACAGTGGTCCTGATCGATGATATGGATGGATATATAGCTTTGAAATCCTTGCCAAGTTTGAGAAGTACAGTACTAGTACTACTAGTGAAATGTCCAGAAATCCTGGATGGAATGCATGCACATTCAATCTCAAGTTCACAGAAATATGGCCAGCCTGCTGCAGTTTTATTGCGCAGTAAAAGTGGGTGCTCTGAGCCTCTGATGCACAAGCAATGCAATAGTAGTACAGCTCCAGTGTGAATCAGCGATGAGCCCGTTCGTGGCAGGGGCAATCAAGAAGTGTACAATTTGCGAATTGCGAGTATTACATGCATGCGCACAGCTCTACTTGTGGGGTACGAGTAGTTTTAAGTTTTGCCAGCAGTGCGTAGCATACATATGAGATAATAAGTATTGTAAACTAAGAGGGACTTTCACTTTAGAGATAGGGAATTCCTGTAGTGGAAGATGTTGCGAATGGATATTTTAAAGAATATAGTGTATAAAATGATTATATTTTGATCGTGACTCATATGAAAGTTGAGGAAATTTTAATCGACGTTTTTATATTAGTTAGCAACTAAATTTAAATATAGTTTATTATTACAAAATGATGCAATAATGAACTTGATGATATTTTTAAATTGTTACAAGTTCATTGAAAAGAAAAAAGGAACATAAGAGACTAGAATTGAAGGTATACGCAAAAATAGTATATTATTTTTTATAAAACCAATCTATATAAATTTGGTTATTTACTAGTATAAAAATCGATTAGATTTTATATATTTTTATGCGACTTACATGTAGATTTTATATATTTTATATATTTTGATAAATTTTAGAGAACAGACAAAATCTCTCATGTAAATGATGTCGTGGAAAATGAAGTTACGCGGGGTTACTTAGCGCAGGCAGGAAGAAAGTAACAGATAAATACTGACGTAAGTGGCTTAAGAAGAACGATCAATTGGAATAAGCGTACCATCACTGATTGTCTCTGTTTCACGCACAGGATAGTGTCACGCATCGCTCAATCAAAAGGCTGGCAGGTCTCTGTCCACAGAAAAGGACAAGTGAAAAATATAAAACAAATAATAAGCCAAATGGAGCCATGACTTTCTACGCAGTATTTTATTTATTGTTAACAATGGTAGGATGAGGGTAGTCGGTCCCTTTAAAAATTTGAGAAATTAGTGCAGCGTTCAGAGAATAGGCTCTTCTTTTCTCATCAGTGTCAGGAATAATGGAACCATCTGATCTTCTGCGGCAGCGATGCTAGCTAGACAGCTAGTTGTCCTAGATGGCGCAGAGTTAAGGGGATGAAAAGTTGGAAGGACTCGGGTCCTTTTCAGATAAAAAAAAGACCTCGCTTATTGGTTGACACGTATCCTCATGAATCTTAAAGCGTAACAAAAAAAAAAAATCACATGAATGCATAATTACAAAAATCACATGATGCCATGGTGAATTGATGATAACTAATATACTAAAGTGATATGGTCTATTTGTTGATTGCGTTAATTGAACTCAGACGTATAGTTTCAGGGGCTATATGTTCCGACAAATATTCGTGATCGTATTCGATTCAACTCAAAGCCGCTTTGTATTTATGTCCGGCATTTTCTGTAACCATATCCGTAACCGTGCTATCCGTATCCGGTTCCGATAAAAACTCTAGGATAAGTATATGGTTTAGCCATTATTAGATCCGATCCGACCCGTTTTACCCCTATTTATAATCGGCGTGACACATGGTCAAAATTACACATATGCCATCCACATGGCATCTCTCATTTTATCACCGGGTTCATTAACACTCGTAGTATCTTGACGAGTAAGGGAAGGAGAGGCTAATGACGAGTAAGGGAAAGAGGTGGAAGTGCAGGGATGGAGGGGGGCATCACTCATCAAGAGGCAATATGGGAAAGACGGTAGAAGGAGAGTAGGAGGAGAGAGAGGAGCGTAAAAAGTGGTGTCACCGTGTGATACATGCGAATTTTGATGACATGTCATGTTGATTAGGATCTCCACGTCACAAAACCGCCCTGTGCAAATCACTTTGGAGCTAGTTGACATTGCAATGTAACTTCATGTCTAGAAATACACGATTTCAGACTACGTATACCTATGTGAAAACATGAGGCAACTAAGCAACTTCATAATCCTGCGATGTGCTCAATCAAAAATTCCAATCATATTTCGTCCATGTTTCCACAATTCACTACATATGTTCCTAGCGAAAGATATACCAAAAAATAGAATTTTCTCTCAATATGTTGTACGACTTCGATTTGGCCGAACCACACCATACAACTCTCTCTCAATATGTTGTACGATTTCGATTTGGTCGAACCACACCGTACAAATTTCTCTCGCAAGCTCTTACTTCTTCTTAATTCATTTTTTATTTTATACTATACCAAATTTCAAATTGATTTCAATTTTGAATTCGGTTTAGCTTTGAAATTTGTTTTAAATTTAAAATATGTTTTTATTTTTTAGATTTTGAATTTGGAAATATGTTTGAATTTTAATAAATTGATTTGAACTTTCAATACATCTTGAATATTTAATTCAAAATCCGATTTGAGTTTTCAAACTAAAATTTGTTTTTTTAAAAAAATTGTTTGAATTTAAATTTGAAATCATTTTTTTGTAACTTGCTTGAATCCTGAATTGAAAATACAACGTGAGTTTTGAATCTAAAATTTAAATTGAATTTAATTTTTTTTTGAATTTTGAATTCAAAATTTGATTTTTAATTTGAATTTGATTAAAAAACAAATGTTAAATATAGTTTGAATATAAAATCCAATTTGAATGTTAAAATTAAAATTTGGTTTGAATGTTGAAGTTAAAATTAAATTTAGTTTAAATCATCCAAAATAAAATCAAACGTATGATTAAATTTTTTTCATGATATAAAGTGTTATTTGATGGCATTTGAATGCTTGAACCATTCTACGTCATCACATACGAGAACCAACAAAATCTTGTATGATCTTATTAAACCAATCAAACATCTCAATCGAATCATATCGTACAGAACCATCCCATTCAACTTGTACCATCTCTTTCTTATTGAATTAAAAACTTGTACCATTTCATACAGGTTCAACCTAGTACAAACAACCAAACACATCCGTAATTCGCTGTTTGGTTTTGATTTTATTTGTTTGAGTAAAAAATTTAAATTTTTTGCATATCATTCAGTGTAACGTTCTATAATAAGAGCATCCATAGGAACCTCTCCATTTCACTGTGTTCACGTCGTTTTCCCCACATACGGCTCCTCCTCCTGCTGCAGTAATCCGGCCCCGGCCTGTGCGAATCCTGCAGCTTCTCGTGATTTTTTCCGCATGCATGCGCGTATTTCATTGTAGCTACAGTGTTCACCAGTGATGCAGGCCGCAATAACACCGATGCTGATGGGGATGCTCTAAGTTCCCATGTTTTTATGAGTTTTATTTTTCAAAAACTCTAAAAATATTTTTAAATTTTTTTACATACATATTTTAGAAAACCTCCTAACTTTTAAGTCGGCCAAATTGAATCGAACCGTGAAACAGATGTGGACGGATGAGCCTGCTGTGCTGGAGTACTAGGAAGCATTTGAATATTTGATGGGAAGCGCCTTTCTGGCCATGTCTTTCGCGGCAATATCGCCTCTTCTCCCGGCCCGGACAGCGCCGATCTGCCGGTACAAGACGGATTACGAGCATCGCGCCGTGTACTGGGGTGATTCGATGGGTGCTCGGGAGAGAGTTGGATCAGTGCATCAGTCTCAGTGGTGGCTAGCTGTACCGCTTGGTTTACTCCTACTCTCGTACGTGAGCCCCACGGCAATAATTCGCCGTATTCATTTCGATCGTTCGATCACCAATCACCGTCCCTATGATCTCTCTCTGCTGGCGTACGTATCCGGTTACACCAGAGTATATATGAGCCAAGATCGTTGCATACATCTTCATCGTGCATACGTTAATACGTACCGTACGTACGTACGTACTAACTATGGAACACTGGCAAAATGGCAGTGTACATATATGTGCGTGGCGAGCAAGTGAAGTGACCGGCCGGATTCAACACGTAGCTAACTACTAGTACCTACGTACGTAGCTCAGTAGCTGCATCAAACTGCGGCGATTTTTCTCGTATCATTCTCGCCGAGGATTCCCGTACGTGTGCCCCGTATGTATGTATCAAATTGATCGTGGAACGATCGGTAACGTTCATGTCACGATCGACGATGAGTGTAGCTGGGTGAGCCTGAGCCTGGCTAGCAGCAGAATGCAAGGAGGGCGGAAATTTATGGTCAGGCGGGCGTGTTCGGTGCTCCGGAACGCCCGAATGGGAAACACGCATTCACTCCGCAGCTGCCTTGCGCCCCTCACACACAGTGACTGGCTGACTGCCGCGAAGATGCATCACGCATGTATGCAACCACTTGAGCTCATTATTTTGCTGATCATTAGTAATCTTATTTGATGAGAAGTTGAAGGTAACTCAATAGAGTTTTCTAAAATGGTTTGAAGACATACCCTTATGGGATAAAATGGTTTGAAAAGTACACGCCATTTGTTTGACTTGTGTTTTTAAATTTCGAACATATCTTTTTTGATAATATAGATAAGAGCATTCCAGACAACTTTTTTTTATTTTTTTCTCTTCGGCAGCCTCTCTGTATCTACTACAGTGTTGTAGAGAAACTGTCGAGCATGCTCTAATCTAAGGCTCTAACATGCTGAGGTAGTACCAGGCATGCGCAACGCAGCTAGGAGATAATTGAGAATATGATTTATACTAGTTTGGTGCACTGTGGGCTTTCAGCTATAGGGTGGTAAATAAGCGTCAGTGACCTAAGAAGAGGTTTCTGAGCGAAGCCTCGGCGAGATAATAAGACGAGGGATGGCAGCCGCTGTAGCAGGGATTACATAACCGAGCCGAACCCAAAAACCGGGGGAGGCCCGGTTCGGCTAACCGACCGGTTTTCGCGGTTAACCCGAAATTTCGTTGGAAAATCGGCCAGATTCAAATTCATATTCAAAAAACGGCTCGGTCGGTTAACCCATCGGTTTTTCGGCTAGCCAATTTGGTTAGCTTCGGCTAACCGGTCGGTTTTAACACGGTTCGGTCGGTTAACCCACCGTTTTCTCGACTAATTAATTTAGGTTAGCTTGGCTAACCTAGCCTGCTTTTAAATGAAAATAGAAAAATTGAGAAAAATAGAAAAATCAATTTAAAAATAGGAAAATTATAGGAACATACAAATGTCAATTTGTCTATTATTTAGAACTAATTTTACTGTCGGAAAAATTATAGGAACATACAAATGTCAATTTAGCATATGCTATTCTTTATTTTTTATTTATTTTCAATCATATCAACCGAAAAACACATGAAAATTTGGAAATTTTAAATTCTGTTTCAGCCAATACTCATATAATAACCTTTACTATTTTATGGATTTTTTTCAGATTTTTTCACGGATTTTTAAATTTGAACCAAATTTGAAACCTAACCGGCCGGTTTTCCATAAACCGACCCCCACCGGTTCACCGGTTAACCGCGGTTTTCGACCGGTTAACCGCGGTTCTGTAATCCCTGCGCTGTAGGCTTCGGGAGGTGGAGGAGGTCCCCCTGAGCGATGATGGAGTGTTGGCACCCACGCAGAGCGACAGGGAGCGAGGGATGGCTGTCTCTTGTTCCCCGTCAGAAACGACAGAGAGAGGGGGAGGCTCGACTCGACTCGACCAAGGAAAGGTAGTAGGAGAGGAGGGAAAAAGGAGGCAGGTTTGTTCTTTCCTGGCTGCTTTTGCATGCAGGAGAGAGGCAGAAAGGAAAGGGAAGGCAATCATTGCGTGATGGCCTGCATCCGAGCATCACCGCCGCTCACTCAGCCAGCCGGCGACAAACGGCACCAAAGTTTACCACACCACCCCACTTTTACTGCCGGTAGGGTGCGAATGGGATGCATGCGTAATTTCCATCGATTCAGGACTAGATCCGTTTAAAACCTGATTCCATGTGTATGAGATATCCTAAAGATATCAGTATAGATTAGCATAAATATTCTATATAAAATATGTGATTGAAACATCTAGGTTGTGGCTAATGTTTTCTTCAACATTCACATGTCGTTAGCTTTTCTATTAAACATGGAACATTAATCGATATTTGACATGATGGTAAACAATTATGTCGTGTGCTTTTTTATCTACGTGAAATATCAAATTGCATATCCTCAATAATTAGGATTTAAAACCATATTTGATTTATTAAAAAAAAAATAGGTCAGCATATAGGATGAATAATATCCACTCGTACTTAATCCGGTTGCAACCCCAATGCTGCTTCCTTTTCATTTCTATTTTTTTTCCTAAAAATCACTGTATCAGTAGGTAGGTAATAAAATATAAGAGAGAAAAATATAATATTAAATAAAGTAATGATTAAAAGTGGATTAATAGTTATGAGATAGAAAAAAAATTTGGTCTCACATGCCTTTAGTACCATACGATGATGTGCTCACTCTCACGTAAAGGCCAACTTTGATCTGCCCATGTTTTCAAAATTTTGTGGCTCCATTTCTCACAAACACGACGCTAACCTGTACGGCTGTACCCAGGAAACGGCCGGGTTTTTTTTTTCCTGGGCACCGGAATGTGTGCGTGAGGCTCACGGTTCCTCGGTGCGTACGGGGGGAGCACCGCCGCTGCTCCGATTAAAACTGTGACATGCAGCTGCAGGCGTAGGACCAGCGATTGTGCGGTTGTGCCCCCTCATCGTGGTGACATGTGAACAGTATTCTGTAAAGTTTTTTTTTTCGTAAACACAGCACCAAATATACTCCCTCCAGTCAAAAAAAAAAAAAAGAAGTCGTCGTTGACTTTTGAACACGCCTTTGACAATTCATCTTGTTCAAAAATTTAGTTCAAATATGCAAAAAAAATATAAGTCATGCTTAAAATGCATTTAATAATAAAACAAATCATAACAAAATAAATGATATTTACAAAACTTTTTTAAATAAGACGAATGGTTAAAGGCATGCTCAAGTCAACGGCAACTTCTTTTTGTGACCGGAGATAGTAATTTCTTTTTTTTTATAGTAGCACCAAATATAATTTCGAATCAACGAAACGGCCCCATAATGAGCAAACTTTGGATGAATTTCGATCCATCTCATTCCTGGCGTACACGACTGATATGTTGGACCTAGCCTAGATGACCAAGACCATAATCTAGTTTTGGAACTTTAAATGTTTGGAAGGGCCCTACGACTTCGATGGTTATGGTCTCACTGGCAAGCAGCTGATCAGCAAGGGGCAGGTCTTTTGGGCTCTTCAGACCGATCTGATCAGGATCTCTTTACTGCGTCCACGATCACTACAGTAGAGGATGGCCGAAAAGCCAGTTTTCTGGACCTCGTCGTGGCTAGGTCCCATCCCCTTCATCACACAGCCCCTACCTTGTATCAAAAATCTCGAAGAAAGCTGATCTCAGTAGCTGATGCTCTCAACAACAATGTTTGGGTCTCAGATATCAGGAATAACCTCTCGGCATAGACGGCACATGAGTTTTTCGCCATTTGGGAAAGGTTGGACGCAATCAACACCCACCTACAGGAGGGCACGGAAGACACACTTACTTGGAAATGGACGAGCAGCAGCCTATACACAGCAAAGACGGCTTATCTCATGCAGTTTTAGGGGCGACAGGAATCAAACTTTGGTGAGATAATTTGGAAACCATGGGCGCTGGCAAAATGCAGGGTCTTTGCTTGGCTTCTTGCGCAAAACAGTCCGTGGGCATCGGATCGTCTAAGTGCTCGTGGATGGCCAAACAACCTCCTCTGTCCACTCTGTAGTTGCAATTCTGAAACTACCTACCATCTCTTCATCGACTATGCTTTTGACCGAGAGCTCTGGACTCAAGCTTCTAACAGATTAGTCCTACCAAGCCTCAAATCTGTAACATGGCAAACTACCAGCACCTTGTTGGGCTGGTGGGAGGAGAGACTTCTCCAGACCATAAACGTCCCAAGTCTCGCATGCGCCTCAGTAATCATCGCGGGACTCTGGGTTCTTTGGGGTGAAAGGAACTCGAGAATATTTAGGACTACTCACGCAACGCCAGTCCAGTTGGTAGAACACCTCGTAGAGATTATTCATTTGTGGAAGATGCTGGGAGCAACAGCCCAACTCATAGAATAGTTCCTTTGTAGCGGGTTGTGGAAGTCCTCTTTTTCCCTTTTCTTTCTTCCTCTCCTCTTCCCTTACTGGCCTTGGGGTCACTGTATATAATTTCCCTCTTGCTTAATGAAATTGCAAGTTTTCTTAGCCTGACTGTCGAATAACTACTTCTGTGTCCTTTGCCTCAGATGCCTGGAGACCCAGAACACCTCTTCCTCGAGTGCCCCTTCTCCTCCCACATTTGGGACCTCCTGGTTTTCAGGCTCAACGCCCCATGCACTGATGATCTCAACGCCTAGTAGATCAAGAACATCCTGCAATCCAACCTAGCCCCGGGTCTACGATCGGCCGTGCTAGCAACCCTTTGACATCTCTGGTTTGAAAGGAATAATTGCATTTTCAAATCGAAGGAGCTACCGTCGATGATTTTCTTCGATTTGCTCCTAGAGGTCCTGCGCCTTTGTATGACGGCAGATGCCTGTTTTGTAATAAGTTAGCTCAATTGTAGCCAGCGTCCAGGGGGAATACCTTCCCCTAAATTTTATCCTGGAGACTTTGAATTAATTCAAAACAGTTCTCCTGTCTTTTTCTAAAAAAAAGTTTTATTGGCCTTTCAAAAAAAACACACACACCAATTTTTCTTAGCGGTTGTTATCATTGCAACATGGAATTCTGCTTGATTAGATTTCTTAATAAACACACCGACACCCACCAATTTTTCTTATCGGTTGCTATCATTGCATCATGGGATTTTGTTTGATTAGATTTCTTTAAATGGTCAGTCCAGCATCCGGATATCCGGCACTACTATACCTCATTGGGTGCGTGACTGCGTGTAGTCATGAATCATGATCAGTCAGTTGAGCTCACAGCACTGTAATGAAAAGTGGAGATGCATGGCGAGATACGGGAGTAGGCCACTGTGAAAGATTAATTTTTTTCTCGCTCAGCGATCATGTGTCACCCTATCATGCTCAGGCTGGCATTAAGTTGGGAGGCGTACGCAGGCAAGGAACGGATCGCAGAGGACGGCCTGGATAGATAGACGCACAGTGCCCTATGAAGACCTGCACAGATTATCGCAATCCAGATTTGGATTAAACGGGCATTTGATTACGCCATGGGAAATAAACAAACGGCGGAAGAAACGCGTGTACCGATGCAGGATATGCGTCGATATCCACTTGCTTGCTTCCTCCACCTGAGCTTTGGCTTGCACAGTACAGCAACCATGACCCAGCAAAGACTGACCCTTTCTTCTTGGAGAAAAAAATCAAATCCTTTCGCCAGCGTCAGAAGCAAGATTCGTTGGCGGATTCTGGCTTTCCCGGTAAATCCAGATGTTTTTTTTTACTGCCTGATACTCTCCCGTGCGCACAGATCCATATTAAAGGAATCGAGAGAATACCACCGCAGGCCTGCAGCTTCCCTTATGTTGCTCTGCAGAACTGGGAAGGCCCAGTCCACAGCTAATTAAGAAACCAACAAAAAAATAACTGCACATGTCAGCGAAGTGAATGTCAATGCACTCCAAATTCAAATTAGGCCGGGAAAATGCTGTATAAACACCGCCTATAATCAATTTCTTGTAGTTATTCAGGTTTGGAAGTGAAGAGCAACACAGAAACCAAACCAAAATAAACGCAAGGGGTCATGAACTCGGGATGCATTATCTCCCCCACATTTTTTTGTACCTTTACACTAACGCTACAATTTTTTTTTGTCCTCTTTCCTTATGTTCTACTCCGTACATACTTGTTACTGCTCCGTGCCAAAATGAAACGAAAAAAAGGGAAATTAAAGGGGGGAAAACACTGGCGTCCAGTGATTTCAGTCGCTGCCCACCCAAGGACTAAGATGCAAATTCCGGAAGGAAAATAAAATAAAAAACTAAAGATAAGTCCTTAATTAAGCAAGAGTCCACGTCCACCTCCCTCGCCATCAGCGGCGAGCTCACCGGCGGAGTCTGGCGGCGGCGGAGGAACCTCGCGCTCGTATGGGGAAAGCCACTTGGCGCGCATGTACTCGGGTTTGCGCCAAGGCGGGAGGTGGAGGCCACGCTTCTTGAGGCTGGCGCGCGCGGCGTCGGCGGCGGCGGCCACTAGGAGGCGCAGGCGGTCCTCCCTCCCGACGAACACCGACGGCAGGCGCTGCAGCACGGCGCGGTAGGCCTTGGTGGGCCGCGCGACCTCGAACTCGGAGCGGAAGTCCACGTCGACGAGGACGCGCTCGAGCTCGCCGCGCTCGGAGCCGGCGGGGAGGAGGACGTCGATGTAGGAGTGCTCACCCTTGGGGTGGGTGGAGGATTTGTCCCAGCGGGCCAGGCAGAGTGCGGCGTCGTGGCCCGCCGCGTGGAGGGAGGCTGCGACGAGTCGGAGGAGATCGCGCTTCCGCGCTCCGGCTGAGCGGTGGCGCGCGACAAGCGTCGACACGTCGGCGAGGAGGTTGCGCTCCCGGAGGCTGGCGCAGTGGACTAGGCCCTGCACACGAGTGGAGGCGGAATGCGAGAATTGGTCAGTGCCTGCGTCCTCGGCTCCGTCGATGGCGACACGCATCGAAGCAAGACGACGAGAGGAACCCAGTACCTTGATGGTCTCAGCGACGTCGGAGGTGGCCGCCGCCTCTGCGCCGTCGGGGCCGTCGTCGTCGTCGTCGGATGCCTCGCCGCCGTGGAAGCAGTTACAGCACCGCGCGGCCGCCGCCCGCTCCCCGCCGCCGCCGCCGTCCTCCAGGAAGGACCGCACCATGCCGTCGAGGCACACCGAGCTCGGCTCCGACTCATCCTTCTCGCCGCCGGCGGCGACCGACGGTAACCGCTCCGCCGGAGAGACCCGCAGAACCTGCCGCTCGAATAGCCGCTTCAACCGGGACTTGGGCGTCGCCGCAGGGGACGGGGACGGGTCGATCTGTGCGGACCTCATGTCTGCAGGAGCGAGCAAGGGAACACCAGCGGTTGACTTCACTGAAGGCGGCGATCTTGATCTCGGAGGATCGCCGGAAGCATCGCCGCCGCCGTCGTCTCACTGCCTTCGATCGGAGCCTTAGGGTTTTCTCTTTGCCCCTTTTTTCTAACCTTTTTTAACGGATTATTTGTGTTGGTGTTTAATCTGTGTGGAGAAGACGAAGAGGAGGGTGGGAGGGGACCGATTTTTAAAGGGGCCGGGAGCGGTGACGTGGCGAAGGAACCGAGTCGTGGCTTCCTGCGTGGCCGTGCCTATCCTTAGTGTTATCCGACGTGGACACGGTGTGGTAGGGCCAGTGGGAGAAATGACTAGCTTGCCCCCGCTTGGCCCCTAGCGTCGGAGGCTGCGTAGCACAGCCGTAATGCCAATAAGTGTGGCGAGACCGGGAGGGCATTTTGGGTATTTTACGGGTGACAGGAGAGGAGGAGGTGGCAGCCTGAGCGGTCTGGGTATTTTGGGTTTTTTACTGGTTTCTGTTGTCTTGGGTCATGGGTGTGATGTATTCCTAGCCAGAACGAGGGGAAATGCCAAATCTGCCGTCCTCGCGCTTCCTTTGGTGATACATAGCTGAATTTCAAGCCATTCGCCTCCATAATAATGCCTTTCGTTTTTCACCCAAGGAGCATATGCACAGCAGATGGTGGCCCCACCTGTCAGCCCCAGACACCGACCAGATATGTCGATGTCTTCGTATGTTATTATCAAACAGTAGCATCTTGCAACCAAGCATCAGTAATAGATACAAGTCCGAACAGACCCCTCTCCACCTCGCCACGTGGCAGGTTTTTTGCCCTGCTGCGGCCACGTCACCCAAAATTCTTCAGCCGTCCGATGTTGATCCAGCGGTCTGAGGGAGGCGGCGGCTCCGGTGACTTCTGTTTGACCACGTCGCGCTTCCCTCCTTCTCAGTTTGCCTCCAGGGCCACGCCTCCTCGGTTCCTCCCTACGCCGCCCGCTCTCATCCCACCCCGCCTCCTCCTCCTTGGCTCCTCCCAACGCCGTCCGCTCTCATCCCGGCCTCGGCTGCTCCGCCTCGAAGGCCCAAGCCCGCCGGCGCTGCCACTTCTGCATCGCCACCGCCGGCCTATGTCGTCACGTCGTCTCCTTGCTTCTTTCGCCGGTGCGTCCTTGCATCGATGGCGGGCGACGGGATGTCGGGTCCTCGGGTCCGGGCATGGCTAGACCTGACGGCCGTCGTCCCCGTCTTGGTCGTCCTCACCGTCGCCGTCTTCCCCTCGAATCCATCGCCATCTCCTTCCAGGTGCGTTGTCCCTCACGTCCGTGTTGATCCCGCCGCCACGCCGGCCTCTCTCAATGTTTGGTCGTCGCCGCTGATCTCCTCCCCTGTTGCCGCCGCTGGGAAGGACGGATTTGACGGCAATGACCACCAGACACTCCCGAGCACATACCGCTTTTTGCCGCTCTACCAGCGCCATGGTGGGACCCTCATCGCGCCTCTGCCGATTACCGGCCCGACCCCGCGTCTTGACACTTGCACGAACATGTGCTCCCGCTTTTGATGTTAACCTTCAGTTATTGAGCAGATCAAATTTTACTTAATCGCATCAAGGATAAGATAGGAACATGACTCCACAAGGATTTGCCATTCAATTTAATACTCCCATTACGATAGGAATAGAAATATTGAAGTAATTTTTTTTTATCCAGGACTTCCACCCATCTGATATCTATTGTATTGCAAGTTGTGGTATGGACAACACTGTGAAAATCTGGTCCATGAAAGGTTAGCCAACCATTTTAATTTCTATTTACATTTGCTTGCTGCATATTACTAACAGTTTGTCAGTATTTTGTCACAAAATTTTGGCCTTATGTTGAGAAATCATACTGACCTTCCTTCAAAGTTTCCAACGAAATATGTCCAATTTCCGGTATACTAAGCATGTATTGATCATCTTTTAACACGTTCTTTTGCATATTATTTGTGTTTGTTAACCCACATGGCATTTTATCAAATTGGCAAACATTGCTCTCCTTCAAGGTGATGATTGCTGTAGTGTACTCTAACTATGTTGATTGTACTAGGTGGCTTAGTGACTTCATCCTGTCCAAGGTTAAAATTTTCTCTTTAAACAGACATGGATTCGTACAGTATTGTGCTAAACATGTACTTGCTGCACATTGTTAGTGCTAACACCAACCATGGAGCCTGCTGCCTATAGCCCTATAGTACCTTCTGCACAGTATACAGTCTTCCGTCACCAGATTAATGTTACAGCCTCCTCCTCTAATACTAACCTGGCCCTTCCTGAAGTATGAGTACATCTGATTTGTGCTAACTTGAATTTGCAAAGCGTTGACAATGAAATTGTGCTGTGGGAGCCAAATACAAAAGACCAAAATCCAGGGGAGGTGATATTATTTAACTCTAATTTAACTTACTCTAGAATTATAGAATGTAACACATTATACTTTCTACTGTACTAAACTATTTTCAGGTTATGTTACTTCATTATGCCTTCATATCATGTAATAAAGTTCTGCTTTTCATTTGTAGGGTAGCATTGATATTCTTCAAAAGTACCCTGTGCCAGAGTGTGACATCTGGTTTATCAAGTTTTCATGTGATTTTCACTTCAATCAATTGGCAATAGGTAATATCTGATATTGATGCCGTTTCCTAATGACTCATTTCGAAGTTTACTTTTTCCTGTTATTGTTATTAATTTCTAAACTCTATACATCACAAGTTGCTTAAGATGTACTTCTAGGAAGGTCAACTTATACAAGTGAAAAAATTGCTCTGGAGTAATAGTTGTTCCTCAAAATACATTATGAAAAATGAACTTGTGTATATATAAACATTTGATTCGATGATTTGTACGGTGGAATTAATTGTGTATAATCGGCAATCACTCTCTTCTTTAAATAGGCAACCGTGAAGGTAAAGTCTTTGTATGGGAAGTACAGTCCAGCCCACCTGTTCTAATTACTAGGTAAGTTTAAGAGAAAATTACACTGTTACCCCCTGAACTTGCAGCCGATCTCACTTAGCCCCCTGAACTTCAGTTTTACTTTTTCGGCCCCCTGAACTTGTCTCCGTTTGCACGCTAGCCCCAAAACCGTTAGGGCATAATAAAAAAAATTCAAAAAATTCATGAAAATTCTAGAAAAATTTATAAAAAACATTAAAAAAAATCATAAAATTCAAAAAAAAATTCAGAAATTCAGAACAAATCGTGCAAATTAAGATAATAATAATAAAATTTAGGAAAATCATAAAAAAAATTCAGAAAAATCATAAAAATCATAAAAATTTCATTAAAAAATTCAAACAATCATAAAAAACATAAAATAATAAAACTAAGAAAAATCATAAAAATTCAAAAAAATCTAAAAATACCATAAAATCATGGTAAATTCACCTTCCGTAAGTAACTCTATGTTGCCCCACATTGTTTGTCGCTTTAGCTGCCCCACATTATGATTTTTTCTGAATTTTTCATGATTTTTACATTTTCTAATGATTTTTCTGAATTTTCCTAATGTTTTTTATGGTTTTCTAAATTTTCATGAAATTTTCTGATTTTTTACTTTTTTTATAATTATTCTGTTTTTAAAAATGTTTTTTTTGCAATTTTATGAATTTCTTTAATGATTTTTTTTATATAAGTTTTTCTGGAATTTTCATGAATTTTCTGAATTTTTTTTATTATGCCTAACGGTTTTGGGGCTAGCGTGCAAACGGAGACAAGTTCGGTAAAAAAAGTAAAACCAAGTTCGGGGCTAAGTGAGATCTACCGCAAGTTCAGGGTAATAAAGTAATTTTCTAAGTTTAACCGCAAAAACGTTGTCATTCTCATCCTCTGAATATGTTGATGGCGCGTGCTGCTAACTCTTCTGCATGTGAACGCTACCATGATTTCCAGGCTAAGTAATCAGCAATGCAAGTCACCAGTGAGGCAGACCGCAGTGTCCTTTGATGGAAGGTACTTCAATATATTAATGCCCATCATGATTCAGTGTTTAATGTAGCATTTATTTATCATAATGTTATGTAGCAGCATTCTTTGTAATGTTATTTTAGGAGTTAGACACCAGGTATGGTCGTTGATTTTTTAGCTCTATACCTAATAGTTTTTAAAGCAAAGATTTTGGGTTTATGCTATTCAAGCAGATATGTTGGTCAATACACATGGGCATCAACGGATGGTTTACTATTCAAGCAGACATGATGGATTTGTACTCCTGCCTATTTCTTTCCTTGGTATTAAACTTAGCCAACCAGATCTGCATCAGTCTTGATCACCGAAGGGCTATGAGAATGGTGGCTTTTGCTTTCTTCTTCATGTGTTTACGTTCCCTGATGGCTTATGTTTTGCTATACTCATATAGTATTTTCAAATTATAACAACGCTCTCACTTACTTTACTGGCCGTATGCTTTCAGTGTGACCTGCGTGTTGCCCTATACAGTAGTCAAAATGTTGTACTGGTTTCTTTGATATTGTGCATTTATGCGGATCATACATTTGTTTATCATGTATTTTCATCGACTTTGCTCTATTCTGGTACAGTAACCGACCACATATTTTTTTCTTACCTCATATATGTTTTGATGACTATATGGTTTATTTCATTCTCCCTTTTTATAGCCATACATAAATCATTTTTTAAAACCGTTCTTTCGCAGTGGGCCGACCAACACAGACCATCCTCGGCACGCCATGGGCGCGCAACCTCAACTAGCAGAACTGACAATCTGGAAGAAGCGTTTTTTTTTTTATTTATTTATCACCGGACGCGCGGATAGACGGAGAGCGACATGGCGAGCTTGGGCTTGGCGCTTGCCATGCAAGTTGGCATGCATGGTGCCGCGGTGGCAGCATGCAGGATCGCAGCGCAGGTGGGGTGCATGCGTACGCCGCCACACACACAACTCGTGCGTACGTACGGCGCTACGGGACGCATCCCCCTCCAATGAACGACGGAAGCTTGCGCCCGGGCGCTTGCTTGCCACGGATCTCGCAGAGAAACCAGCAGGGGCGGGGGCTCCCGGGCCCCGGCCATCTGAATATGTGAGGTGAGGAGCAAGTCACCTCCCTAGGCGTTGCCTGCGTAGCGGTAGGGATTACGATCGATCGAGTGTACGGAGTACCTCCGGCCCAACACGCTCGGACCTAAACCACAGATCGACTCGATCTCACCTGCAGGTCCTGCACCTTAAAGTTGTTCACGGTACAAACATATTTGGCCGGTGCTTGCCCATCAACAATTAGGTTTGAGGTCGCTCTATACTCGGGACTCTTAAATCTAAAGTCGTTCACGAGTATAAACGTAGACCGATATATACTTGGATTTGAACAGGTACCCGTCGTTCATCGGGTTTGAGCTCCCCGCATATCTGAGACTCTTCCGGATCTAAAGATGTTCGCGGATAGAAACATGCATTCATACTTGAATTTGAACAAATACGTACCCGTGTTCATCGGGTTTGAGCTCACCACACATCTTAGACCCTTATCCGATTTCATATCTGAAGTTTTCTATGGGTATTAACTATATATTAACATGGGCTGATATTTCGATTTGTACGTATACCAGCGATGGCCATCGGGTTTGAGCTTGCCCTACAATTAGTGGAGGTAGTGGACGTTTGCCATTGCTACTAGATCCACACCTAGCATCGCCAAGGGTGTGGGGAATCGTCACCGGAGTGGGAGGGGAGGAGGTGACCATGCAAAGTGGGAGGGAAAGGTCATCACTCCCACATACTAGCTGCACTATGAAGAAGGCTAGTCATGAGGTACGTACTATGCCTGCGTGCCAATTTGGTCTAGTCTGTATATCCTTTATAATTGAGCAACGCATTGGATACAATTAAAAATTTAGAGAAGGGAACATTAAAGGCGTTGTTGAATAATTACAATAGATTTTGTTCTGACTACCATCCATAGAGCTATCTATAATGTCATATTTGATATTTTTTTTACTACCATCATTGAACTGCCTACAACGTCATATTTGGATAGTGAAATGGACAAGGGCACAATGGAGTAGCATGGGAATAATTTGATGTGTATGTGGCCAATGGCCCGACGAAGGTTTCTTCAACAACGACACATTTTAGCGTTAGGTGTTTCCGAGTAGTGGCAGCCGCTTACGCATGTTACATTGGTACATGGAGGGTTAAGCTCGTATTGTGGGTTATGGACACCTTCATATCAAGTATGATTCGCATTTTTCTTTTCCTTACTTA
Source organism: Raddia guianensis (assembly GCA_036346415.1). Taxonomy (NCBI): domain Eukaryota; kingdom Viridiplantae; phylum Streptophyta; class Magnoliopsida; order Poales; family Poaceae; genus Raddia; species Raddia guianensis. The sequence goes on along the minus strand of CM070536.1, from coordinate 4,751,782 downwards.
TAGAATTTAGCTTACAATCTCCGGACCGTAAACCCATTTAGAACACTATCAACTCTCATCTGCCTCATGAGAGCTCGCCACGAGTGGCTTAAAAAGGCAACAATTGTCTCTATATTGAGCGATAGGTGGGGCCCGCCCACGGACAACGGTTGGCGTAGAGCAGAGCAAACTTGTTGCCCTTTGCATCGGCGATAGGTGTGGACTCGCTACCGAAAATGATCGGTTCGGAGAGGAACGGACTTATCACCCATATAATGGGAGGCCCCCTGCGTGGGCGATAGGTGCAATTAATAGGTCGACTCTCGGGAGTGTTCCGTAAAAATGTCGTCCATCGTGTCGATGATCGCCTAACAAAAAGGCAATAGGTCCTCCGTCGCCCTCCACATGGACAATCAGCGTCCATTTTTGCAAACGCCATGGATTTCTCACTTCAGCATGAAGTTACATGGAAGAAATACCGCTGAATTCACCTGAAGATCCCATGTGTTGAACCTAATGCACATAGGCGGAGTCTCAGCAAACGATGTTCGGCTACATTCGCTGGGGGCGGGGTGAGCCCGGCCGGGGTTGTCGTCTTCTCGAGCTCGTCCACTGCCAGCAGTAGCAGGACATGATCATCGGCAAGCGATCGATCGAGCACAACGCGATCGATCGAGCACAACTGCACAAGCCACACATGGCCTTGCCGCGCGCTGATGTAACTCCCATACATGAATAATTTGCTTCTCCGGATTCGCACTCAAGCTCGCGCCAGGCCCAGCTTGGGGTCCCCGAGCCGCTGCTCGGATCCGCTCTCGCCGGTTAGCTTAATTAGCTAGCCCCAGCCTAGCTCGCTCCGGCTAGCTCTCGATCGTATCACCTGGCCCAGATGCAGATGCGGATGCGTGCTCTCAAATTATCCCCATGCATGAGGAGGAGATGAGGATGTAGCTGTGAGTCTTCTTCAGGTTCTTCCTCCTCTTCTTGCCCATGGCTCCTTGGCACTTGAACACATCTCCAACGGGCTATATATGTGCAGATATTTGCAGTCGGTAAAAGAATTCACCTTCTGATTTTCCACCCTGTGCTGAATGTTTCGGATTTCTGATTTAACTGACAACCTGAGACGCAGGAGCGAACCAAACGAATCTTCTTAGCTGGCCATCACCTCTTGAAGGATTTTCGTTTTCCAATCAATAACTGAGGTGGTTGAGAAATGTCAAACATCTCAATTATTCGTACCGTTTCTTCTTCTTTTCCCCAACTCTTCTTCTTCTTTGTTTATTTCCATCGTATTGATCTCTCTGCTGATCTGATCCAACAGCCAGTGGCACTGGTGTCATTCGTACGTACCAGCTGAGTGCATACAGAGATGGTATCCTGTCCGAAAAGGACCGGATCCTCCTTTTCGTTTGAGAAAAGAAAGATAGCAGGTCATATCCACCTTTATATACCAATCAATCAGGGCCATGATCAGGTTATGTGGCACATCATCTATTCAATGTTATCTTCAGGACTCTCCTTGTTATATTTTTTTCTCAGCTAATCCAAGAAGAAGGAATTTACATGAAGAACTGAAATTTTATATACTACATGTGCAGAGTTGGAATTGACACATAACAGACCGCTTTGTTCCTATCCATAACAGACTTGCCTAATTCACCGATGCCTGGCATGGCACTGTCCAATTCATTGCCATCAGAAAATACCACTATCGATTCACTCCTATCCAATCTCTCCACACAATTTATTATCATCTGTGTACATGCAGAGCCTTCAACTCTGTTTCAGAAACCCGAATGCGTCATGACCAGGCTAAAATATTCATGGATCATTGCAATGGGCACAAGAAGAGAAACACATTGGCTAGTGATTTTGTTCTGGCTGAAGAGCGAGTAACGACACTGCTACTACTTAAAACTTTTGGTCTCATGTTAAGATCAGCTTGATATGAGACGATTGATGGTTAGTTAACTCTCGCTTGAGTGCGAGGGGCTTGACCTCGACGACATCCTCGTCGACCTGCCCGCGCGGCGAACGTCCTTTCCCATCACATATCTTGGCCTCCCACTCGCCATCAAAAAGCTAAAGCACGTCCACTTTCAACCTTTAATTGACAAGATTGCGGGCCGTCTTGCAGGCTGGCGGGGGCAAATGATGTCAAAGGGGGGTAGAGTCACCCTACTTAAGTCGGTTCTATCGGCCCTACCGTCCTACACCCTATCAGTGATCACTCCGCCCTCCTCGGTTATTCAGAAGATTGATAAACTGCGCCGCGCCTGGCTTTGGTGCGGAAATGACAATGTTGCGGCGGGCGGATGTCGTGTCAACTGGAAACTCGTATGTTCCCCGACTACCCTTGGCGGACTCGGGGTGCTTGACCTGAAGATTTTTGCCCACGCCCTCCAATTACGTTGGCTTTGGCTTGCCAAATCCGGCTCCCCAAGATCGTGCCTCATCTCACTGGACAAGGTGGATCTTACTGACGCGGCTCTCTTTAGAGCAGGTATTGAGTTGGTTCTTGGAAATGGCGCCACCTTTCTCTTTTGGACCGACGCTTGGCTCCTTGGGCAAACTCCAAAGGAAGTGGCCCCAGGACTCTTCTTGCCTCGCTTCGGAAAAACCGCCGATCGTCAATGCCTGCATAACAACAAGCGGGTCATTGGACTTACGACGGAATTTCACCACCAATCTTGCAGTGGAGCTGGTCTCCCTTTGGCAAAAGATCAGTCGTGTTGCGCTACGTCCGACCCAACAGGACCGAGCCATTTGGCGCTTCTCTGCAGACGGGATTTTCTCTGTCCGCTCAGCATACCGCCTGCAGTTTGCTGGAAGGACATCTCCGACAGCGCTAGCACTCGTTTGGAAGCAGTGGGCATCCTCCAAATGCAAGTTCTTTACTTGGACGCTATTCCTAAGGAGGGTCATGACTTGGACGCCTCTGCGTGAGGGGCTCGCGAATAATTACTTCTGCGCCCTTTGTCTCCGATGCCTGGAGACCTCGGAACACCTCTTCCTCGAGTGCCCCTTCTCCAGCCACATTTGGGACCTCTTGGCTTGCAGGCTCAACGCCCCACGCCTTCTCCGATCCGCGTGGACCCATCTCGACGATATCGGCGCTGGTGGTGAGGACATCCTGCTGCCCAACATTGCCCCGGGTCTAGGATCCGTCGTGCTAGCAACCTTATGGTACCTCTGGCTCGAAAGAAACAATCGCGTTTTCCATTCGAAGGAGCTGTCACCGATGATCTTCTTTGACTTGCTCGTGGAGAACCTGCGCCTTTGGAGGGTGGCAGGCGCTCGTTTTGTAATAAGTTAGCTTACTTGTAGCGCGCGTCCGGGGAATGCGCCTAATCCTCCCCCTAAATTTTTATCTTGTAACTTTCTTATTGAATTAATACAAGGCAGTTCTCCTGCCTTTTCCTCAAAAAAAAAAAACTCTCGATTGATTTTCTGAACCGTGGATCAGAGGACTATCTATTTATCAGTCGATTGTTTTTTCATCTACGTATCAGTCAATTTTTTGGGCTGTTGGATTTTAATCCAACGCCCAGATCAGCCCCCGACTCCCCTACTCTCTGCTCCACGCTCCACCTCCACCTCCCCTGCCGCACGAGCCTAGCTGCCCGCCCAACCTAACCCGGCCGTAGCCTTCACCCCCGCCACTGCCGCCCCAACCTCCTCCTCCTCCCCCGCCGCCCTCACTCTATCCCTAACCAACCGCTGGGCCGCTGCCTCCCCTGGCCATCACTCTAAGCCCGGCGGCGCCCCGAACCTGTACCCCACCGAAACCCTAACCTGAATCCTTGGCGGCACGGCGGCGAGAGAGAAGGAGGTCGCCGGAGGGTAGTAAGACAGCAGCGGGAGGTGTCAGAGCGGATGAACCCGGCGGCGCGCGAGTAAGTAGGAAGTCGATTGAAATCCCCCCGAGTTCAGTCGGCTGAATTCCCCTCAAGTTCAGTCGACTGATGATTAGCAATTCCCATAAAAATCAGTCGCCTGAATGATTAGCAAAAGCGTTAGAACATTTACTTCCTGGTTTTAATATTTCACATGTAGGTGTGAAATGGTTACAACCGTATGCGTCCTAGGCGAAGGGAGCGCGCGAGCGCTTTTGGCAACGCTACTCACAAGTTGTACATGGGCAGGCTCACGTACTATGTACCGGCGAAAAGGGAGGCAAGCGAACAGATCCCTTTTCCCATGACCCAATCCACGCGGTCTCTCCTCCCTCCCATGACGCCATGATTCCCATGCACTCACGCACTCGCTCCTTCGCTCGCGGCCATGCTTTCTTCCCCGCGCGCGCCGAACCCTGCGCCCGTGCCAGAATCATCATCATCGATCATCATCATCATCGATGGCCGGCGCCCGATCCGGCGAGAGAAACTGACCGCGGTTAGCGCACGCCGTCGACCGGCGAGTGACAGCGATCATGCCGATGATCGGAGACGAAGCCGGCGAGGGAGCAAGCGATCGAGAGCTGGCTAGTATCTGTCATGCATGATGATTGATGGGGCGGACGATACGTCGGCGTCGTCGCCGGCGGCGGGGCCTACCGGAGTTGGAACCGTCGCCGCCACATCCATCGATGCCGGCGGCGAGGGCCCAAGCCCGTGCCGGCCGGGCGCGCGCTCGATCGATCGATTTGGTCCATGGCCATTGCTCACTCGCGTCGTGGCTTACGTGCATTGATCGGAGCAGGCAGACACGCACGCTTGTGTGCGTCTACATGTGGTTCATGAATGATGGCTCGCCTGTTAGGTGTAACCTCCCCGTCGTTTCGCTATTAATCTCAGATAAGCATGAGAGGTCAGGTCAGCTCACCTGGTCTATCTTGCAGGCTTTTGTTAATCTGGATTAATAACTTTGGAATGTTAGTGAGCTAGCAAGTTACCCTAACTTAATTAAACTGCTCCACATGAACCTCCTGCGTTCCAGGCAGGGTATGGGCAAACCAGACTGCGTTTCAGACTTAATTAAACGCAACATTGCACAATAACCTATACTATTAGGGACCGACTGCATAGCAGTCGTCTGCTCTGGCACGCCTTCCGCGGACCCACCCGTCGGTGAGAGGCAGGCGAAAAACCGATACTATTATCTCAATATGACTCAAAAAAATTGAAATTTCAGGTAGAAGAGATATATAGCTAGGAGGAGATATTTTTGGTAGAGCATGCATGATGATGATGATGAGGCTGTTGGAGATGCATGGAGGGTGAAGCGACCCATCCGGGATTGAAGTGGTGGTGGGGGCAGAAGCAGCGCATGACCGCATGCATCTGTTTGCGAAATTCTTCTCGCCGCTCGCGTCCAAGCTGCAAGGGCACAAACGACGGGCGCCATTCCCGGGAGGTCCAGCTTCACCGGCCGGCCAGCGAACTGTGCTGGCTCAAGTCCAGTGAACCGCTACTGATTAATCCCGATCGACGATCTGTCATGTTGAGGATGGCAGAGAAGGGAGCACGGATCGATTCGCGTCGCGACCATCGGCGATGACGGCAGCGAGGTGATAATGGACATGGCCGGCCAATCGTCCGCCACGCCCGACGCCTGACGCAAGCAGCTGGATCTACCGATGCTGCAGCCGCATCAGGAAGAAACAAAAAATAATAATTTACCTAGAAGAATAGACGTGAGCTACGAAGCTGCAAAAGGTTGTTTTGGTGGGCTACGTGGGCCTGCACTTCTGAAAGTGGGCTCGAATGGAGGGCACAAGAGATCCACGCAATTTATGCGGGCTAAATAAATGAACATGCACTCCTTAAAGGCATGTTCAAAAGTTAAAAAGCGTCGGGAAAAAAAAGGAGGGAGTACTATTCACAAAATTTAGTTGTATGACACTCAATTGTACTGCGTTGGTAAAATTGACACCCAATTCGTTTTGGTTTCGCTCAGTGACACCCCGACCACGAATTGCTTCGTCACATGACATTCATAAACTTTTTATTGTATTTTTCTTTTTTCCTCCCATTTAAGCTCCCATTTTGCCTCACTATGCATCGTCTTCAACCTCCAGACCACCGTAGGGACGACCATGAAAGCTCGGCTCGGTGGTGTTCCAGAGCATGGCGACACACACGGATGGCTAAAACGGAATGCGTGTGTCGAGCTGCATACAATGGCTCGGTGGTCTAGAGGTTGAAGATAATGCACAGTGAGGCAAAATGGGAGCTTAAATGGGAGGGAAAAAGAAAAATACAATAAAAAGTTTATGAATATCATGTGACGAAGCAATTCGCGTTTTGAGTGTCACTGAGCGAAACCGAAACGAATTGGGTGTCAATTTTACAATTGTAATCCAATTGAGTGTCATACAGCTAAATTTCCCACTATGCGGTGGTGGAGCTTGAGCTAGAAAATTGTTCGTTTCGGTTGAAACCAGTTAAAAATTATAATATGGAAAAGTTATGACTCCTTCGGTCTAAGTGAGCCAAAAATTTATTAGGGTTCTGTACTAATTGTATTATATTAATGAAGAGTTAAACGGAGCCACCGTAAGGGGCATTCTCAATAATGAACCTATACGGCCCTAACACATTAAAAGAGATGAAACTAAGCACAATACATCGTAAAGATCAATTTGGCATTTATTTCAAATTTATATCCAGAATTACAATTAGTACAGAACAATGCCCCGTCACTTATATGCAGAAGGCAACGGGCGTGTGCATTGCGGAGGAGGAGCCAGAAAGCTTGTGCATTCTTGACCTCCTGTCGACGGCGCAAAGCTCGCCGTCGCTGGAGAACTCGACTCGGAACGTCACCATGCGAAGCAGCATCCGCGGCATCCAACCGGCCTTGTACATGTCGTAGTCCTTCTGCGTCTGCGTCAGCGTCTCTTGCAGGCAGAAGCCGGCGTTGCCGAGGTAAGTGAGGCTGGCACTGATATGCATGTTCTTCCCGTTGCGGCAGTACAGCAACTCCTTGCCTTCCTTGAAGCTTGGCCCCCCGCAGCGGCCGCCGCCGCGGGGCGACACCACCTGGCACGCCGCAATGTGGCCCCAGCGCCGCGAGCAGATGCCGACCCACGCGCCCAGCTCGCCGACGAAGAACGCCTCGCCGTCGAACGGCAGCGACCAGCGGCCATGGCTCGCCCACGAGAGGCGCTCCGTGTCGAAGGAGAAGGTGCCCGTGTTGTCGATGGACAGGAACACGGTGGCGCCGTCCGGGTGCAGCGCGCGCGACGTCACGTAGTCCAGCCTGAACGGCGGCGGCGGGAGGAGCTCCCACTGCCATTCTCCATGTCTAGGTAGCGGCTGGCGGGTCAGCCTCTCGAAGCAAACCTTGGAATCCCGGGAAAATATCAATCTGCTGCTGTCCAGGGCGTACACCGTGTGACCGACTGCCCAGAACTCCGCGAAGTCCTTGGCGGCCTGGAAAGGAGGGGTCACCGTCACTCCCAGCGTCTCGGCGTCGAAGACGATGTTGGCCTTGGCGTTGGATGATCGGCAGAAGTCAAAGATTTTCGATCCCGCCGCCACAAACTGTTGGGAGTAACAGCCGGCGAGACGGACGACGGGGCGGCGGGGAAGCCGTTGAGCCTTGGAGTCCATGTCCACGGCGCCGGAGCCGGGGTCGGGGTCGAAGCCGTCGACGTCTATCTCGTACACGCTGTATCCCCGGTTCCAGTCCATGGTCACTAGAAGGAGGCGCCGCCGTCGTCTCCGCTTCTCCGGCCGGCGGTGGCGGTGGCTGTGGCTGTGGCGCTCCCCGTCGTCGGACGGCAGCCGCTTCGCCATCTCGATCCCTCGGCAGTCTGCCGCACTCGCAGCTAAAAGATTTTCTTTTTCTCTGCTTTGATCGTTCCACGGCGCGCCGATACTCGGGAGCTGGTAAATAAAGCGACCTGGGGCTTGTTTTCCGGATCGGATTAGGGGGCACAAATTCAATCCGTTTCGAATTCCTACGCGTACGCGGTTAGAATTTTTAGGCTAAACCTAAACACCAGGAGTACTAATTTTTCGTGGGCCATGCCGCCATGCCATATATGCCACGGATGATGGAGCTGGAGACGGGCCCAAGCCATCACATGCAGCCCAGCGCGGTGGCTGCACGGGCCAACGTTAATTATCTTCGGGAATCAGGACGCAAAGAGACTTTGCTACAAATATCTAACGTTGCTGTGGTACGTCAGACAAATGGTCTACTAATGTCGCAGTTTTTTAATCCAAATGTTGCATCAAATTTAGTGCAACGTTCCGTTTAACATGTTACAGAACCGATGAGCTAGCCCACCAATCCATGGAGTATACTACTAGGAGAAGTCTAATCCATATTGGACGTAGCCTAATCTCTAAGCTATCTAAGCAATATAAACAGAGGTGGTGACATGTATTGTAATCAACCAGAAATTAAATTAATAAAGTAGAGCACCACCCTACATGTATCTTGTCTACATGTGATTTTGTGATCGTTCTTCCACCTTGGACTACACCGGGTCGCGAGATTTTGCAACACATTATTAGCACGCTCGCTATCGAAGGACGATCTACGAGAAGGAGGTGACGCCGTACGTCGACTATCGGCGATCGATCGCCCGATCTGTTCATCCTACTATTCTCTATTATCGCCACAAAGGTATGAATTATACGGTAATCGGCTGAACTAGTGGTGGTATTACATGCAATCGAATGAGTAGACCAGAGACTCAACGGATTTTGAATTAGTAGATCGAAAACTCTACGGGTTTTATTAAAATAGTAGAAGTAAATTGAATTGATTTTTTTGATGGTACAATTGATCTACTCCCACACCAGCATGGGTACCTCGTCGCACGACCTCCTCGTCCGCCTACGCCGCATGCGCCATGCCGCTTCTGTGCGGCCCCCAGGCCCTGCAACCGCCGCTGCCGCTAATTGCACGAAGAAATTCTACACGTCGACAGAAAATCCTCACCTAGAGGTAACCAGGAATTCCACACGTCGATAGAAAATCCTCACCAAAAAATCAAGAAGCTACTTCGATGAGCATTCGAGAGACCAAGATGGGGCCTTCTTGTCCTTGTGGGTGCTCTTGGCCGCCATGGTCGTCACCTCCATCCGAAGCTAGGTGCTCTCCAGTCTCCATCGACTGGTGGTTGCCTCGAGCGACGACGAGCAGGTTGTGATTTTCTCCGATCTTTCCCTCCCATGTTTTTTAAGCGGGAAGAGTGGAATTTAAGAAAACACGCAGTGCAAGTTCGTGGGTTTGATTTTTGAATCAGGTGTGCGGCGTCGCCGCCGGCGCAAGCTGAGTTTCCCACGACGAAAATTTTGGAGAGGAAATGATTCAGCGGGAATTTTTAGTTTTTGCCACTCTTTAAAATTTGTGTTTCGGGTTTTACCACCCTACCCATTGTCAGGAACTTAGATGATCCCGTAGGACATACACGGGGTGATAAAAACAGAAACACAAATTTTAAAAAGTAAGAGTAATTGAAAACTCCCTGAGTCAGCCGGGAGCCTGGGCCGGACAAACTTGCAGGAATGTAGCTCAGGAGGATGGCCCAGGCTAGCTCCAAACTAGCGGCCCACAATGGCACGTTCGGCCAGGGCTGTTATGTTTGGTGTTGGCAAGTAGCCCAGTTACCAGACCAATGCTGGCGTATCTTAACACGGGAATGCTGGCATTGCAAGAAGCATGAGTTTAAGATAGTTTCATGTGATTTTTGAAATTTAATTGTTTAGAAATTTACAGATCCTCCATTTTTTTATTTTTTCCGGTTGAGTTTTTTTTTGGGGTCCAGGCATGGTTTTATTTTTACATTATTAAACGGTCTTAAAAAAAGAGAAGTGCAAGAAGCAGGAAAATGAGAAAATGAACATTTTTTAAATTTATATTTTCCGGAGTTTTGAGAATCGTCAAACTTTTAATGGATTATTTTGCTCCAATCACGGTTCCATGTTTGCAAACTTTCTATTTTCTGCTTTTTGGGATATTGGGAAAACAAATTATCCATTTTTTGCAAACTTTCTATTTTGCTCCAATCACGGTTGCATTTTTGCAAACTATCCATAATAGTGCGGAAAGAAAACTCGGAGGAAAGAAACCCCTTTGACTTAGGATTAGTTAATTCTCTTTCTCTATGGGACAGAAAATCCATGTAGTAGAAGATCCCGAATTTGAGTCTTACACCAAAAGTATTCTTTTAAACGAAGGTATTCGTGCGTGGATGGCAGCATAGGATCCAAATCTCCTTTAGGTCTAACAATTCTATGGTGCAACTTCGACTTGTCTCGAACGACAGGTGCAAGAGACCTTTTGTATGGGCATCATTTACAAAGTATTGAAGCAATTGATTGTTTGAATATCCATTGAAAAGAGGTGCAATCGATTGCCCGGTGTCCTTTATGTTTGCACGGGGAACAGAGTGGCACAATGATACTATTAAAAGAGGAATCAGAGTTGAGGCAAGGCCTTAAAAAGCCTAACTAACGAGAAGACCTTGAAGTATACTCAGTATTTCCCCCATCGTAAACCTGAACTAAGTAATCATTTAAGTGCACCATAGGTTCCCAGTTCTCATAAGGAAGTCCTTTCAAAAGGTGCAGATAAACACTGTTCCTTTTTTTCCTCAACTGGTTAAGGTGCTTAAACATTCTTTCGAATGATTCCATCCTGTTCCAGTCTGCCATAATGGCTGGGTGGCATCGAATACAGTATTCCATATCTGATGGAGAGGTGTCATTCATCAGGCTCAACCACTGCTCAATTTCTTCTGGGATTTCCTGATCGAACACCTGAGTTGCTATCAATGCTGACAAGTTTCTATACGTTCTGTCAACTCTCGATGAATAGCTTGTTCTCAAGTCAATGTTGTGGAACTTTACATCCCAATGCTCAGTAATCCAAATATTCTGTAAAGTGAAATTGCCACTGATTGTCTTCTGGCAATAATTGTGGAGACAATAAAATGAGGATGCGATCCCTCTAAATAATCTTCGACCTTCATCATGGGCTTGTAAGGTGGCTATCTTGGCGCCAGGTGGTTGCAGCCATTTTGAAAATCTGATTTTTTTGGCTTTGATAAAATCTAGGAGTGGAGCAGCGTGATCCTCATCATCCTTTGATAACAAATATTTATACTCCAGACCCTTCGCCATGATCCTACTTTTCGATGGCATGTGATCAGATAATGATGCATTTCATATTTACACAACTACTATTAAAATTGTCTTGAACTTGCCCATTCGAATAGCTTTGCTTACATTTTCCTCTAACCAAAATATCAGAAATAGATCAATGGAAACGGGAACCCCCAGCCAAAGAGCCACTTTTTTAGAAACCAGTAGCATGAGAGCAGTGTTCACCCATCAGCTAAACAATCACCATTGCATTTTCTTCTTCACTGGGCAACACCTATCATCATCTTCAATAACCAGGACTCAAACAGCTTTTCCTCTTTCATTTCAGGTTCCTTCAAACCACTTGCTTTTTTTTTTTCTATTTTTTTTTTCCCATCGAAACAAATTTGCATCTTCCCCTTAAGGAAACATGTCTTCTTATAAGTTTATTCCAAATAGATGGGTGCAATTCTTGAGCAAACCAGCTAATCTAACTTAATAAGAACCTTTTTTTCCACAAACAATACCAATTTGCTATCTTATACAAGCTAAGGCCTCTCTCAAGGGGTCATAATTTTTTCAAATCAAAACTTTCTGCAACTTTAAGCTGAAAATAACAAGCCTAATAGCTTTGCTAGCGCCTTGTTCTTACCCATAGACCAGATAATTTTCTGCACTTCCACCTCCTCAAAAGTTTAATCAAAAGATTGCTCACATCTGCATTTACATTTTGCTCTAACCTAAATTTCAGAAATAGACCAATGGAAATGGGAACCCCCAGCCGAAGAGCCACTTTTTTAGAGACCAGTAGCATGAGAGCAATGAACTCCAGCTGTAATCAATCACCATTGCATAAAGACACATTGGTATTTCTTTTTCCCTTGGCAACACCGACCATCCTCTACAATAACCACGTCTTAAACATCTTTCGCACTTTCATTTCAAGTTCTTCCAAACCTCTTGCTTTTTTTCATTTTAATTTTTTTTCCCATCCGAATAAATTTGCACCTGCCCCTTAAGGAAACCTGTCTCCTTATAAGTTTATTCCAGATATATGGGCGCAATTTTTGAGAAACCAGCTCATTTAAAGAACCTTTTTTCACAAACAATAACAATTTCAATCATCAGATAGTTTCAGTAAGAACCGTCAAAGAATCAAAGAACTCAAGATTCTGAAAATTTGGGCGGGGCTGGCTAACCTTAGCCGATGGAGGAACTTTGCACTCGTGCGAGGTTGGTGGGGACGCTGCTCGTCCTCCTAGACGGCGGCGATGGAGGCGCGTCGACGGACCGCGCGGGCGCACCAGTTCTCGCAGTCCCTGACGTCACGGTCGCAGGGCCGGAGACGGGATACCCTGCCGCGCAGAGTCCAAGAAGCCCAGCCGGCGGGCGGGGCTGGCTAACCGGTGGAGGAGGGCGCGCGCGAGGTTCTTGGGGGCGCCGAATGTCCTCGTGGACGCGGCGTCGCCGGTGGTGGTGGACGCCCTCCGGCGACCTCGCGGTGCCGCTCCCCGGAGAAGGGGCGCCCAATAGCGCAGCAAAGCCCAAGAATGCCGGCAGGCAAGGCTGCGGTGCTTGGGTTGCCGGGATGATGGGGGAAGAGCTGAGGGAAAGGTGAGGGAGAGAGCAAGGAGCCGAGGTGGGAGAGAGACACCTTTTTTAAGGGAGCGGGATACTTGAAAAGTTGAAAGTTCAGAAATTCAGATCGACATGAAAACAGAGGTCGTAAAATGGCCGGACCAGCCGGGCCGGATGTGAGCCATAATACAGATATACAACGGGCCGGTCCAACACTACATAAATCGGCCTATCACAGTATAGCGCCATGCCGCCATCCTGTTTACGCGTACTTAAAAATTGTATTTAAAAATATTTTATATTTTGGAAAACAGTATAGGGTTTTGCCGCCCTATGAACCAGCGGGAAATTTATCAGCTAAAGGTTCGGCCGGCGGCCGGCGGACGGACCGTTGGGTGGCAAAACCCGCCGTTCCCACTGGCAGGTTTTAGGCAGCCGCCACTTAGCAAGGCGGGGTTCGCCTGCAGTTAAAAACCCTCCCATTCGAACGGCAGGATTTCGATGCAGGGAAAACCCTTCGTTCCAACAGGTGGGATTTGTCGCTTTTTAGCGTTGTGCGTGAGCTGGTCTAGGCCACACTTTTGCCATTTGGTGCTCACGCGCAGGAAGAGAGGGAGGGGAAGAGAGAGAGCGAGGGATAGAAGGACGGGAGGAGCATCCTAACCCGTGGGAAGTCTTCGAGGTACTAGTTTTTTTTTAAAAAAATATTTTTAAAATTCAAAAATATGGTAGGATAGCCATAAACACGGTAGTATAGCTACTTTAGGATGTTCGGTCACAACTAGTTAGTAATTGTGCCGCCCATTGTAGGGTAATGTAGCGTAGAGTTATCGGTATTGTCAATCATTTAGTATCAGCGTAATTTGTAGGGTAGATCTGGGATATTAGTAGGTTTATAGGGTAACTTATAGCGTACACATGAGGTAGATATATGTCATTTTTTTTGTGTCAAGTAGCGTTCGGGCTTTATGCATAGATATAATGTTCGAAAATTTTTAGCGTCATTTGTAGGGTACATATAAATGGTTATATCGAAATAATTTGCAGTCGTTTTCAGAGGGGTAGGTAAACGAAGGGTCATAGTTCAGATTGTAATATAGATATTTTTCTTTTATTTACATTGATATTTTTTGGTTATCTTAGAGCGTTGTGGCTCTGTTTTTGTGATTGGCAGCGCTTTCCCTCCCCTGTTCTCCTTTCCTCTCGCCTCTTCACCGCCCGACCCACCCAACCTAGCCAGCTAGTATTGCCACGATCCACCCGCCATGAAACCAACCAAACGCGCTCTTCGGCTTGCGTGGGCCTAGTCAGACAGCGTGTTGAAAAACAAACACGCAATGTGCCCCTAATGTGAGGGCTTTGCCTAAACCTCAATGGCTTCTTGAGTGAAGCTAGAATTGATACTTTTCTTAAAAGACACAACATAACGTATTAACACGTAGGTATAATCATACCATCATGTAGTGAGGGAGCCAGGATTTCAACCATAGGGGTGCCACAGAGAAATTCAAACGAACCAAAGTTGCAGCAATTTGTAAATTCAAACAACAATAATTCTAATCCAAGTTTTGAATTTGAACCATAAAACAACAATTCAATGCGAAATTTAAGACCTACTCTATGTACTATGAGAAATTGATAATATGAGATGGGGATTGGATAGCTTGCCTAGCGGCCGCAGCTGCTGCTTGTGGCTGTAGCAAGGTGGTGGCAACTTGCGTGTCAGCGGTGTTGCGGCAGCGAAGACTTACCCATATCCGTCGGTGTCTTGGAGGCGGTAGGCGGGCGGCATGATCGTGCCGAGGCGACGAGGCGGGACGCCGGGGCTAGTCACCGGAGCGGAGGCATAGATATGGGCGACTGGCAGCGGAGTGCTGGCTACAGACGGCGAGGCGCCGAGGATGAGGTGGAGGAGGGACTTGGGAGGTGGCTAGGATTGTGAAGGGGGTCTTCAATTCTTCTCTTTTTTTTTTTTTGGGAGGGGGGGGGGGGGATGCCACAGCACCCTACATAGCTTCACCAATGCCATCATGATTCCACAAGAACCGTTGAACAAGACCAAGACTAGAGGGCACATCAAATCCCTGAACTACCAAAGTATGAGCTATTGAAACTTATTAAGAATTAGATAGTGACCGAGTACCTAGGATGTCTGAAGTATCATCCTCTAGGCACACTCGGTAGACCATCTCCTTGTTCCACGTCCCATCAAACAACAACTCCAACCAGAGTAGCGAGAACTGATCCCTCCAACCCACAACAGTCCAACCTTGAAATCTTCACCGAGATCTAACAATCTGAGGCCGAAAATCTTCCACCAGACTGGAGCTCAGAGTAGGACAATGTCACTGCCATACCACCCAAATACCCAACCCAATGCACCAAACTGCATCAACCCAATACCAAGGCCAACTACCATAATAAAAAAAAACTTTGAAGAGAATTTATCAACGGACCTTGTTATCTGTCATTGAAGATGGACAAACAACAAATCCTAACTCCCCAGCTCTAGAAAAATAAATCTAAGCTCAAAACTCTCAGAACAACAAGAGGAGAAAAGGGACCCTGCACCTCAGGCTAGATCACCGGAGTCAAGATGGGCGAGGGAGGCCGGGAGGGAGCAAGAATTGACTTAGAGGAGTATCTACCACATTCACCGTTCGCATTTTATCAAAAAAACAAATGCAATATTTTATGTAGCATAGATAAAAAGAAAAGATTTATATGCCATTTTTCATTAATCCACGCGAATTAACTTTGAATAATACTACAATAGATAGAAGTACTGAACAATGCTCCGCCACTTATATGCAGAAGGCAACGGGCGTGTGCATTGCGGAGGAGGAGCCAGAAAGCTTGTGCATTCTTGACCTCCTGTCGACGGCGCAAAGCTCGCCGTCGCTGGAGAACTCGACTCGGAACGTCACCATGCGAAGCAGCATCCGCGGCATCCAACCGGCCTTGTACATGTCGTAGTCCTTCTGCGTCTGCGTCAGCGTCTCTTGCAGGCAGAAGCCGGCGTTGCCGAGGTAAGTGAGGCTGGCACTGATATGCATGTTCTTCCCGTTGCGGCAGTACAGCAACTCCTTGCCTTCCTTGAAGCTTGGCCCCCCGCAGCGGCCGCCGCCGCGGGGCGACACCACCTGGCACGCCGCAATGTGGCCCCAGCGCCGCGAGCAGATGCCGACCCACGCGCCCAGCTCGCCGACGAAGAACGCCTCGCCGTCGAACGGCAGCGACCAGCGGCCATGGCTCGCCCACGAGAGCGCTCCGTGTCGAAGGAGAAGGTGCCCGTGTTGTCGATGGACAGGAACACGGTGGCGCCGTCCGGGTGCAGCGCGCGCGACGTCACGTAGTCCAGCCTGAACGGCGGCGGCGGGAGGAGCTCCCACTGCCATTCTCCATGTCTAGGTAGCGGCTGGCGGGTCAGCCTCTCGAAGCAAACCTTGGAATCCCGGGAAAATATCAATCTGCTGCTGTCCAGGGCGTACACCGTGTGACCGACTGCCCAGAACTCCGGGAAGTCCTTGGCGGCCTGGAAAGGAGGGGTCACCGTCACTCCCAGCGTCTCGGCGTCGAAGACGATGTTGGCCTTGGCGTTGGATGATCGGCAGAAGTCAAAGATTTTCGATCCCGCCGCCACAAACTGTTGGGAGTAACAGCCGGCGAGACGGACGACGGGGCGGCGGGGAAGCCGTTGAGCCTTGGAGTCCATGTCCACGGCGCCGGAGCCGGGGTCGGGGTCGAAGCCGTCGACGTCTATCTCGTACACGCTGTATCCCCGGTTCCAGTCCATGGTCACTAGAAGGAGGCGCCGCCGTCGTCTCCGCTTCTCCGGCCGGCGGTGGCGGTGGCTGTGGCGGTGGCTGTGGCGCTCCCCGTCGTCGGACGGCAGCCGCTTCGCCATCTCGATCCCTCGGCAGTCTGCCGCACTCGCAGCTAAAAGATTTTCTTTTTCTCTGCTTTGATCGTTCCACACTTCCACGGCGCGCCGATACTCGGGAGCTGGTAAATAAAGCGACCTGGGGCTTGTTTTCCGGATCGGATTAGGGGGCACAAATTCAATCCGTTTCGAATTTCCTACGCGTACGCGGTTAGAATTTTTAGGCTAAACACCAGGAGTACTAATTTTTCGTGGGCCATGCCATATATCTAACGTTGCTGTGGTACGTCAGACAAATGGTCTACTAATGTCGCAGTTTTTTAATCCAAATGTTGCATCAAATTTAGTGCAACGTTCCGTTTAACATGTTACAGAACCGATGAGCTAGCCCACCAATCCAAGGAGTATACTACTAGAAGTCTAACGCATATTGGACGTAGCCTAATCTCTAAGCTATCTAAGCAATATAAACAGAGGTGGTGACATGTATTGTAATCAACCAGAAATTAAATTAATAAAGCAGAGCACCACCCTACATGTATCTTGTCTACATGTGAATTTTGTGATCGTTCTTCTATCTTGGACTACACCGGGTAGCAAGATTTTACAACACATTATTAACACGCTCGCTGTGGACTACATGGACCCCGGGTATCCTTTATAAGGCCCGTAAGGGAGCAGATGGGGACGACCTAAGTCGGCTGATTAGGGATAAAGATCACTCAGGCTACGTGTACCTTGAGCTCCAATGAAGTTCCTGAGGATATGATCTAGCTCCATGTAATGAGGAGATCAGCATATGCATAACATGTAACGGCATAACAAAATTAGGTACCGTGCATCACATGCTACCGTGTAACTCTATCTCCCCCTGCACTATATAAAGGGAGGGGGTAGAGGCCATAGAATAATAGACATCATCATCACATATATTGCCACCATCTTGATCAGTCATAATCCTAGAGCACAGAAAGTAAGGTATTACCTCGGCTCAGAGCCTAAGCCTGTATAAACCCGGTCTTGTGCTGCCATCTAGTTTGGTTCTGGCTAACGCCCCCTCGTACAAATTCACTGCCAATGGTAACCCCCCAGTTAACCATTAGTCGACAGTTGGCGCGCTAGGTAGGGGCAGCGTCAAGATCATCTCTCAAGACTAGATGGCTTCTTTAGGATTGCCGCACGTCGCCATGAGGATGGGGCAATCTCTTCGCTTCGGCACTCTGGACTTCATCGCCGACGGTGTTGACAATCTTCATCTCTCTTCTCCTAGAGAGATCTCTTCACAAGAAGGTATGCGCAATCAATGGGACCCATTGCCCTTTGGCTTGGAGAATTCAGCAAGTACCTTCAACGGATTGACCCGCTTGCTGTTCGACCTCGCACCTCTTCTCGAGGGAGACGAAAAAGGACTCGGCGGGCTCGACCGCACGGGCGTGAATTCTATTCTGTCCAAATTGGGCGTTCCCCAGAGCCAGGCTCCGCGGATGCAGCAACAACCACGTGCGCGACACATTTGATTCATTTATTTGCTATATCTTTTGATTAGTATTTTCGATTACCAAACCGATTTCAAAAATGGGTTATTGATATTTTTTGAACAAAACAAGATTACACTTGCTATTTTAATTTTTTAGAAATTTAAAATTTTAATTTTTGAATTTATTTACTTATGAGACTTTCTTTTGAATTTTTTATTTTTGTAATTGATTTTTTGTTATTTGGTTTTCTAGAATTTATTTTTTAATATGTTTCATACCTCTTTTGAATTTCTCCATACCACTCTCTCCTTAGTGCAGTCAACCAAACAACATCTCTACGTAGTTTGTACAATCTCATACAGCTAACCAAACAACAACCATTTGCATCATCTCAGTTTGGCTCCAACCAGCCTGGTTTGGCTCATACAGTTTGGTTCAACTGAGAAGGCAACCAAACAACCTATTAATTGCATGAAGAAATTCTACACGTCGACAAAATCCTCACCTAGAAGTAACCAGGAACGAGCGAGGTGGCCCGCGCGTTTGCGCGGCTAGATTTGTTTTGACATATAGAGTTTATATATAACTTATAATTTAGCTCTAATATATCAGATCGAATTTAGGCATATAGAGTTTATCTATAACTTATAATCTATCTCTAATATATCAGATCGGATTTAGAGCTTATCTCTAGGCATAGATCTTGTATTTTTTTCTTGATTTATGTGAGAATTTCTTTGACCGATCTAGGCCGTTATAATTTGGTGCCACCGTTGATCGAACGACTAAAATAATCTGGGTGATGTGGACGAACGTGGTGGCTTCTTTTTCCCCTCCTTTATATATATAATAGATAGATTTCACACGTCGATAGAAATTCCTCACCAAAAAATCAAGAAGCTACTTCGATGAGCATTTGAGATACTCAAGATGGGTCCTTCTTGTTCTTGTGGGTGCTCTTGGCCTCCATGGTCGTCACTAGGGGTGGAAACGAGCCGAGACGAGCCTAGCCTGGCTCGGCCGAGCTCGGTCAAAAACGAGCCGAGCTAGGCTCGGCTCGCCATTTTGTCGAGCCTCAAACGTGGGCTCAGCTCGAGCCTGGTAACACCTCCGAGCCGAGCCTGTTCGAGCCGAGCCACGAACCAAAGGTATTTTGACGTTCAAAAGATGCCAACGAGTCGATCCAGACCAGGCTCGGTCAGAAACGAGCCTGGCTCGGCTCGCTATTTTATCGAGCCCCAAAAGTGTGCTCGCGCTCGAGCTCGGTAGCACCTCCGAGCCAAGCCGAGCTACAAGCCGCGAGCTATTTTTCTAGCCCTAGTCGTCACCTCCATCCGAAGCTAGGTACTCTCCATCGACTGGTGGTTGCTTCGAGCGACGACGAACAGGTTGTGATTTTCTCCGATGTTTCCTCCTGTGTTTTTTAAGCAGGAAGAGTGGAATTTAAGAAAATACGCAGTGCAAGTTTGTGGGTTTGAATTTTTTTTTTGAAGAAAGGCGAGATGCCCAATTCATTCAAAGGAGAAGGAAGTACAAAGGAAAGTCAAATACAAAAGGCAACAGCCCCCTAGACACAACACACGACTAGTCCGGTAGAAAATCCAACTAGGCTACCACTAGATCACTCTTAATCTTAGTGACGACATCATCAGGCCAACAGTCCTCCTGCCTGAAAATGCGTGCTTTCCGCTCTTTCCAGATGTTCCAACAGACGGTAATGATGATACCGTCTTCAATGCGCCTGACGACCCTGCTCCCTGTCAGTTGATCCCACCACCAACCTACGGAAAGAACTGTGGGGCTGTCCACCTTTGAAGACGAGAGAAAAGGTGACATCGCATGCCAAATTTGTCTCACAAAGGCACACTCCCAAAACAGATGCTTATGATTCTCTTCTCGAACGCCACAAAGAGCACAAAGAACGTTGCACGGCCACCCTCTAGTAGATAGACGGTCTGCGGTGTGCAACTTCTGACGGATCAACACCCAGAAAAAGAAACGACACTTTGTCTGTACCTTTGCTTTCCAAATGCGGGCAAAGTCATGTTCCTGCGACAAACTAATGAACTGCAAGGAATATGCCGATCTTGCTGAGTACAACCCAGAAACGTTGAACTTCCAGCGCACTGAGTCTGAGATGCCTGGGCGCAGGATGCTCTGGTTCACAGTCGACCAAAGAGTGATGAACTCTCAAACCTGGTCCGCAGTAGAAATTCTCTTTAAGGGCATCATCCACCTACCATCAATGAGCGCCTCCTGTACCAAAATTCGTTCTCTTGTCACAAGCCTATAACAGTTTGGTGCAACCTCGATGGGCGAAGAACCTTGTAGCCAAGGTGAGGTCCAAAAGGAGGCCCTGCAACCATCTCCCATAATGAGTTCTGTGGCCGCTCGAAACAGCGTGACATCGACGCTTGGGAATGGAATCATACAATCAACCCACGGTTTTGGCGGGGAATCCCAAACATGCCAAAGCCAACGGAGACGCAAAGCCCTAGCAAACCGGGCGATATCCTTGACGCCCACCCCCAAACTCTTTTGGCCTGCATACCGTTGCCCAATTTACCAGGCATTTACCACCGTGGTAGTTTTGTTCTCCGGTCCATAGGAAAGCTCTCCTAATTTTGTCGATCATCCTGATTGCCCACCCACTGAGCTGAAAAACCATAATATGATTGTCGGGGATAAAATTACGGACCATTGCCATGGCCCACTCCCTGACGGCCCAATCGAACAGCCTACTAGGGCCCAGCTCCCTGGAAGGTTCTATCAGGCCCATATGCATCCTGCTGAACAGCTTCCTGACTGGCACGGTGCGTAACGGCCTAGGATTCGTGTTTGAGTCCGACTCGCACAGAGTTCTGCACGGCTACGAGAAGACCCGGACGTGGTTTCCCGGATTGGATAAGGAGTCGTGATCCCCAAGATTAGGAGCTTACCTTATCTACCGTAGGTCATATTTGGCATGTATGAGTTCGTTGCGATCTCGTAGTTAGCCCGGCCCGATATTCCCTCGGTAGGTCGGTTTGCTCTGCACTATATAAACCGAGTTCCCCTGGCGTGTAGAGGGGATGACTTAGACTGCATCTAGCTTTAGCATCTGTTAGACACTTAATCATAGCGCTTTGCTACACCATAATCTCGCCGAGACTTGTTCGTCTCGTCGAGCCATCTCTTGTAATCATCTGTGATATATAAGAAAGGCTGGACGTAGGGTTATTATCTCTCCGAGAGGCTGAACCAGATAAAACCCTTGTCTCCTGTTCGTTCTTTGTTAAGTGGTTGTTCGGCGTGTCTCCTATCTCCTCTTTGAAGAACCTTGGTTGACTTGGGTCGATATCCCAACCGTCGACAGCTGGCGCCGTCCGTGGGGACCCGCAGATCGAACATGTCGAACTCTATCAGCGACCAGGAGATTCTTCCTGAGGACTACGACTTAGAAGGGCAGGATGTCTCTTCCCCTGTCAGATCGGATCGATCCCTTCGATCTTGATCGCCTTCGAATCTGGTTCCCACTCCGTGCTCGGGAGCCGGATCTCTTCAGCCGGGCAGCTCTTCGCCGGGGTGCCGTCTGATCCCGCGACGAGCTCCGTGCTCGGGCCGGATCTCTTCGCTACGGGCAGCTCTTCTCCGGGACGCGTGTGTCAATCCCGCGACGAGCTCCGTGCTCGGGGCCTGGATCAAAAATCCTTCCGGATCCGGGAGCTGTTCGCTGGCGGTGGATGGCGGAGAGAGTCGACTAGCACTTGGAACATCGACCGACCGTAAGTTCCTCGTGTAGGTCTTTCGTTTCCTAGCTTCGCGCTTTTTCTCAAACTTCGCGCCTTAGTTCGTCCAAGTCCCTCGGGCTGCCATGTAAAGTTCAATCCAACTAGCGGTGAATGTTCGCGGCCCCCTGCGGCCCTTCTCACCACTCGTCTTCTCAGACTACTTTCTCTCTGGTAACACTTGATGGCTGTCCGGCCTTGCGAACTCTTGGCTCCGCAATTTTCAGGATTTCCCTGCCCGTATCTAGCTTCAACGAGTTCCTAAACTCAGAGTTGCGTAACACGGCTTCCAGCCTTGCGGCTAAGCCTGCTCTCGTAAGCCCTCCGCGGCAGAGGCACTTACCGCTCACGGCACAACCACTTGGCAAAGCTCGCTCTCGTAAGCCCTCATGGCGGAGAGGCACTTTCCTTGTTCGGTTACCTTCGAACCGCCTAACTTACGTTAACGGCGCTTCATGAAACAAGTCGATCAGATGCGGGTGTCGCTCTACCTCTCTCGCCGTCCTTGAATTCGCAAACTCGTGTTTTCAAGCATCGTCCGTGCACGGGGCTAGGCGTCGCTCTTTTGCTTGTGCACTGTTCGAGTTCGCAAACTCGAGTTCTCGGCGCGATACTGCACAACGGGGGAGTTAGGCTAAGCGTTCTACCGTTTTTCTTAAAATTTTCTAGCGCTGTCGCCTTGCTCTTGGTTTCTGTTCGTCCTTGTGTTTTTTGCTCTTTTTGCGAGAAAAGTCGCTTTCGAAGCTGCTTTCGGTCGACTCTCGCTTTCTGATTCAAGCGCCTTTCGGCGGTCTCGAGTTTTCGGCCAGCTCCACGGATGCCTCTCCCGGACAGATTGGGACTTGAGCTAAATTTCGCAACCCCAGATGCGTTTCAGCTTTCCTTTCCCTTTCCTTAGCGTTGGTTTTCCAAAACCCGTCGGTCTTCGCTCCGTGGCGCTCCCACGTCTGAGCATGTGTTTTATCTGGCGGCGACCAGCGGCTCCGGTTAACGAAGTGGTGCACCACCGATGGAGTTCGCCCACCGTGGCGATTCTCATCGCAACGGGTATGCCCATCGTAGCGATTCTCATCGCAACGGCACTCTGGCGCTGGTTCCGCACCGCGAGGCGACACTAACGCCGCATGGGTCCATGCCCGGATAAGATTTCGCCTCGCCGTCTTACTGCGGCTAAGGTCCCGATCGCCTTCCACGTTAACGGTCTTAGCCACGGCGGGCTGCACTTGCCCGCCACGTCTTTTTATCCTTGCTCGTCCTTCACGCACGGTAATCCGGAGCAATGCACCACCAACGAGTCCTCGCCCATCGTAGTCGATTCTCATCGCAACGGGCACTCCTTGCGTCTGCTCGCATTCGCCGAGGTGACGCTTAACGCTATCGGGGGCGATCTGCGGAAAAATTATATCTTGTGCGGGTAGGTGCGTCTTTGCGTGTTTTCCAAAACTTCGCTTTGCTCTTCTTAGAGCCTGTTCTTGCTTTTTTTCCCCTTGTTGGCTCGTTTCTTGTTTGTCTTCTGCGGAAATGCGAGAACAGGAAACGTTAGACTCCGGTGATGGTCGCGGCGAGGTTCGAGGCTTCCCACCAAAACCGATGTCTTCATCCCTCTCTTCCAGGGTTTGCTCGCGCATGCCCGGAGATCGATTCACTTCACCCACAGATGATTTCGCCTTTGCCCGTCTTCGACCTTCACAGTTCGGCTAAGTCAAGGTAGTGCGCCACCAACGGAGTCCTGCCTACCGTAAGCCGATTCTCATCGCAACGGGCATGCTCACCGTAAGCCGATTCTCATCGCAGCGGGCACTCCAAGCGTCGGTTCTGCACTTGCCAAGACAACGCTATCACTGTCGCAAGGAATAAGTCATGGGTAAAGCGTTGATTTCACACGTTCTCTTGCGGCTCTGACTGCATCGGGTTGTGATTCACCTCGCGCCGGCGCTTCTTCACCCGAGCGCCAGATCTCGTCCCCGCGACGAGCTCCGTGCTCGGGCTGGATCACCTCGCACCGGCGGCTCTTCGCTGGGCGCGGGCTCCTACCGAGTACGTCTTCGCCTGGTCGCACTTTCTGGTTCCTTTAACGAGCTCCGTGCTCGGGGACTAGATCTCCTTATTTGGTTCCTTTGACGAGCTCTATGCTCGGGGACTGGGTCACCTTCCCCCTCGTATGCATTGTCTGCTCCTAGCACACGATCTACGTCTGGGGCACATCACCTCGCTCTGAAGCGACATTCGCCGAGGCGCAATTTCTATTTCCTCGGGCAAGCTCTGGCCCGAGAGGTGGTTCCCCTATCTTTTCCTAGGCATCTGAATGCCTGGATGCAGCAGCACGAGTCCGTCTCGCGACTTGCTATGTTCATTCTCCCGGAAGATTTGATCTTACCGGATGCGGTGGTACGCTCTTCACTACTAAGAATCAATCCCTCCTTGATGACGTTCACCTCAAGGAGATGATTCACCGCATCGGGCGACTCTTGGCGAACACGATCTGTCCCGCGACGAGCTCGCACTTGGGGACTGGATTTCCGATTTCTGCATCGAAGGCTGAGTGCTCTGCTCGGACAGATGTTGTTTCCTGTTCGACGCAACAGAGTTGATCGGCACTGGGCGGGTTTGCTCGGTCCCGAACAAGTCTTGTTCGGTTGAACCGTAATCTGTTCGGTCGCCTGTTGCATGTCTTTGCGGCAGGAAAAATACCCTCTTCGTGACTTAGAGTCTCAAGAGGAAGACCCCACTCTAGTGAGTCCTTCCATTTGAGTCTCGGGGGCTAGCTGTCGGGGATAAAATTACGGCCCATTGCCATGGCCCACTCCCCGACGGCCCAATCGGCAACCTACTAGGACCCGGCTCCTGGAAGGTTCTATCGAGTTCGTGTGCATCTGCCGAACAGCTTCTGGCCGCACGGTGCGTAACGACCTAGGATTCGTGTTTGAGTCCGACTCGCAGTAGTTACGCGGCTACGAGAAGACCCGGACGTGGTTTCCCGGATTGGATAAGGAGTTGTGATCCCCAAGATTAGGAGCTTACCTTATCTACCGTAGGTCATATTTGGCATGTATGAGTTCGTTGCGATCTCGTAGTTAGCCTGGCCCGATATTCCCTCGGTAGGTCGGTTTGCTCGCACTATATAAACCGAGTTCCTGGCGTGTAGAGGGACGACTTAGATCGCATCTAGCTTTAGCATCCGTTAGACACTTAATCATAGCGCTTTGCTACACCATAATCTCGCCGAGACTTGTTCGCCTCGTCGAGCCATCTCTGTAATCATCTCGTGATATATAAGAAAGGCCGGGCGTGGGCTATTATCTCTCCGAGAGGCTGAACGAATAAAACCCTTGTCTCTGCTCGTTCTTTGTTAGTGGTTGTTCGGCGTGTCTCCTATCTCCTCTTTGAAGAACCTTGGTTGACTTGGGTCGATATCCCAACCGTCGACAATGATAAACTGTCATTGAAGTGAGGACAGAATTGACTAGGACCAAACGCCCTTCCTTGAATAGTAACTTGGCTTTCCAAGTCGCCAAACTACGCCTAATCTTTTCAATGAGAACCATTTCGTCCTGCTTCCTAATTTTAGTGGGCTTCAACGGTAAACCTAGGTAACTACAAGGGAAGTTTTTAATTTGCGCTGGGATTTCATTGTGAAGCCAGTCCCCGGTCTAGTGGTCACACCTAATCGGGAAAACCTCGCTTTTGGCCCAATTCACTGCCAGCCCGGTCGCTCCTTGGAAGGCCGTGAAGATCTCACTAAGTGCCTGTACTTTCGAAGCCACTGGCCTGAGCATGACCATGACATCATCCGCATATAGTGAAACTCTCAATCTAGCCAGATTCTGAGGGATGGGCTGAAAAACACCTCTATCCTCGGCCAACTGTAGTATTCTAGCCAACGACTCCATGGCTAAGATGAACAACATTGGGGAGAGAGGGTCACCTTGCCTTAGGCCCCTACGGTGAGCGAGGGCCCTCGTAGGCGAGTTATTAATGAAGACCTGGGAGGTGGCGTCTCTTAACAAAATGGCCAACCAGTCCCACCAGCGTTGCCCAAACCCGAAAGCCTGTAAGATTTTCAGAAGGTATTCCCAACTCACTGAGTCAAACGCTCTCTAGATGTCCAGTTTCATAAGTAGCGACGACACGTTTTTCCTATGCAGGTGTTGCACACTCGAATGAACCCAGAGAAAGTTGTCTTCAATGGACCTACCCTTAATGAAAGCACTATAAGTTGGGGAGACCAAATTTTCCAAGTGCCTGGAGAGCCTGTTGGCAAGAACCTTGGAGAACAATTTTCCAAATCTATGCATCAAGCTAATCGGCCTAAAAGCAGCGACAGATGGCTCGCCATGCCCTTTAGGCAGAAGGGCAATGTGGGCACAATTTAACTTGACGAAACCATACGCCCTACAGTACCACAGGTCCTAGAAAGCTGCCACCAAATTCACCTTAATGATGTCCCAGCAAGTTTTGTAGAGAAGCCCTATAAAACCGTCTGGGCCCAGAGCTTTCTCCGAAGGGAGATGCCTAATAACA
The DNA here is from genome assembly GCA_036346415.1 of Raddia guianensis. Taxonomy (NCBI): domain Eukaryota; kingdom Viridiplantae; phylum Streptophyta; class Magnoliopsida; order Poales; family Poaceae; genus Raddia; species Raddia guianensis. The sequence continues at coordinate 4,725,528 of CM070536.1, read as the reverse complement.
TCATGGATCTCATTCTCCAGGAAAGGGGATTCCAAGTCATGCAAAACGCCACGCTGAAGTTGAAGCACATCCCAATTTAGGGTGTGTGACCTCTCCTTGCTCGAACCAAGGAGGTCCACAAAGTGCGAGAGAAAGGTGTCCTCAATGTCTGAGGCCTCAGACACGACACCTTGGTCGGTATGCAAATGCGAGATCCTACTACGACCCTGCGCCGCAGAGACCATGGCGTGGAAGAACTTCGTATTAGCGTCTCCATCAGTAATGAATTTGGCTCTAGACTGTTGTCTCTTCCTCAACCTATCCACCGCGGAGAGACCTAGAGCCCTGTTCTTTAAAGCTTTGTACAAGGCCAACTCAGGGAGCGAAAGCTCTCTAACTTCCATCGCTTTGTCCAACCTGAAGATAACCTCCGTCACAATGGCTATCTGAAGTCTGACCGGCCCTATTAAATTTTTGCTCCAAAGCTTTAGAGCCTTGGCCGTCCTATTCAGCTTGCAGGAAAACCGGCGTAGTGCCCCATGGGTTTGATTTTTTAATCGGGTGTGCGGCGGCGTCGCCGGTGCGAGCTGAGTTTCCCACGACGAAAATTTTGGAGAGGGAATGATTCAGCGGGAATTTTTAGTTTTTGCCACTCTTTAAAATTTGTGTTTCAGGTATTACCATCCTACCCATTGTCAGGAACTTAGATGATCCCATAGGACATATATAGGGGTGATAAAAACAGAAACGCAAATTTTAAAAAGTAATAATAATTGAAAATTCCCTGATTCAGCCGGGAGCCTGGACCGGACAAACTTGCAGGATTGTAGCTCAGGAGGATGGCCCAGGCTAGCTCCAAACTAGCGGCCCACAATGGCACGTTCGGCCGAGACTGTTATGTTTGGTTTTGTCAAGTAGCCCAGTTACCAGACCAATGCTGGCGTATCTTAACACGGGAATGCTGGCCTGGCATTGCAAGAAGCAGGAGTTTAAGATAGTTTCATGTGATTTTCGAAATTTAATTGTTCAGAAATTTACAAATCCTCCATTTTTTATTGTTTTCCGGTTGAGTTTTTTTGGTCCAGGCATGGTTTTATTTTTACATTCTTAATCGGTCTTAAAAAAGAGAAGTGTAAGAAGCAGGACGAGAAAATGAACATTTTTTAAAATTTATATTTTCCGGAATTTTGAGAATTCTCAAACTTTTAATGGATTATTTTGCTCTAATCACGGTTCCATTTTTTGCAAACTTTCTATTTTCTGCCTTTTGGGATTTTGGGAAAACAAAATAGAATGCAAAAAAATGCTCTACATATATAAGAACAAAATATTTTTAGATTTGAGCTTCAAAAAATTTTAGAAGCATCCAAACTTTATATGGATGTTCATTATGCAGGAACGGTTCCATTTTTGCTAACTTTTATTTTTTTTCGAACTAGAAAAATCAAAATAGAAAAGAGGGGGAAAGGAATACGCAAATGGCAATAGGAGAGGAGCGGCCGAGAAATGCATCAGCGATCTCGCCCAAGAGGAAGAAACACGCTAGTTCCTGGCTTGATCGATGTCGCCTAAGAGGGAAAAAAATAGCTAGCCACCAAGGCATTCCGCCCACCTCACTATTTATTAAGTGGGAGAAAATTTTTTACATATTAAGTTTGGATGGACGGCTGGATATCAGACCACATGGCATGTAAGTTGAAACGGACAAATACGTACAATTTTTTAGATGACATGGCCAGACGTGGGTCGAGCCTTAACACAACTTATGTTGGTGTGGGAAATCAATAATAGATACAAGCCCGAACACTCGGTACGGCTCGCTGCCACGCGTCCGCAGCCGTCCGATCGCGCATGGCAGGAAGATCCGGCCGTCCGTTTTATTTTTACGTATAAAACTATTTTTTCGCTGCAAAACCCAACAGCGCGGGAGTTTTGGCCGGTTGGTTAGCCCAGCCAAGACTCACGCCGGAGCCCCGCGTTCGAATCCCCTGCGTGCCTCCGCGTTTTTCCTGCCTCGCACAGCCGGCTGGCTGCGACGCGCGCCCTCCGCGTTTTTGCCGCCGCACGCGCGCCATGGGCGCGCTGGCTCCACTAGTAAGTATATATAGGGAGCTACTAGGGGACGGGATCCCGTCCTACCTGCCCCCAACGGGGTCACTCCCCCTCCGCCACGTGTCCCACTCAGCTCCACTCCTCCGCCCGCCTGTGTCCGGCTCGCCCCCTCACCCTCTCACTCGCTCCCTCAGTCGCTCTTTCCACGTGCCTCCACCACCTCCCCCGCCACCTCCACCACCACCTCGCACGGCGGCGCCCTCGCCGCCGGCCTCTCCGCCCTCCTGCTCTCGCCGTCGTGCCACCCCGCCCACCCTAACGGATGGGGATAGTGTAGTCCCCCCGCCGACGCCGGCCTAGTCACCTTCGCCCCCTCCCTCGGCTCCGGCGACGCCGCCGCCGCCATCACCCAACCCCCCAACCAACCACCGGTCTGCCGCCCCCCTGACCTCTCTCTAAATCCCGAGAAACCCAAATCCCCCGAACCCTAACCCGAACGGCAGCGGCGAGCTCGACGGCGACGACGGCGAGGTCAACTCCCTCCTCCTTTCTTCCTCCTCTGCTGGGCGCGGTCTTCCTCCTCCCTTCTTCCTCCTCTGCTGGGCGCGGGGACGGATCCCGCCCGGATGGGATCCCGTGGAAAAAAATTTCCCTATATATAATGGGTGCCGCACAGGGAAGGAGGGAGCAAACGCACGCAGGCACGGACACGGTGAGATGGGAATAGGATCAACGATGGTACAAGCGAAAACTGGAGGCCACCACGTGCGTCCATCGATCTGCATTGCTGGGCCGTACGTCCTGATCTCGTCGTCAATTGATTTGTGACATACAGTAACTAAATATATTTGTTCTCCTGGTCGCTACTCTCGCGTGTGCATGCATGCATGCGTGCATGTGCATGTGTTTCACTGGAGTACTACCCTTTTAAGTCCGTAGCAGCGCCACGTGCACGTACGGACGACGTACTCTGCGATGATGCATGCATACATGATAGGGTACATGCACACGCGCGTACATCACATCGATCATATCGATCGGTGCACACCGATCTATGCATGATGAAGCCATGATGTTGCATGGGAAAGCATGCAGCGTCTGCACGTACTCGCACGCGTTCGATCGAACACGATAGCTAGCACGAGGGGATCGATCGATCGATTGAGCTGACTACGTACAGGTGATCGATCGGACGGACATGCGGACGTGCACGTACAAGGGGTCGTACGCATATCGTGCACGCACGCACGTCGCCCGGCAAGACGGCATGCAATGCATTGGCATGCGGCCTCTTGATCGATCGTACGTATATATAGTAGGTACACGTGCCAGTGCCACTGTGCCAGTCAATGACTCATGCACTCGATCACGATCTTACTGATCAACCGATTGGATTGGATATTGTGTAGATAGATGTTTGGATACGTAGATTTGACATATGGGGCTGACGGCTTGGACATACTACTCTATGATATATATGTACCTATGCATCTCGATTCTCGACTAAATTTGGCGCCATGCAAGCGACTATATATGCGAGTGGCATGGCCCGGTCACCGTGCAGCTAGCTGCAGTCTCGATGGAAAGAAATTGGGTTAGGCGGCGCCATGCACGTCACAGATCATGCATCGGTTTCTATTAGGCTACGCAGATGGTGGAGTATGCACGAACCACATGTCGAGATGGAGGTGAATAGGCCAATTTGAATCAACTAACTCACGCCTCACTATGCAATTAATACAAATTACATGTGGGAATTTAAATGTGGAAAGCAAAGATTAGGAGGAAGGAATACTAATAAGGTTTCCTTTGAGATATTGTCGAATCGAAAGGTTTTCCACTGGTTCTCATTGGATGGTTCTATCCTCAAAAGCATATCCTTAAAATCCTCGATTCCATTTTAATAGCGCTTTTGCTCCCCATGGAGCTCAGTGCTCATGAGCTCGCCTACAGCATCGTGCTGCTTTCGCCCGACGCCTTGCCGCTTTCGCTCGCGCCGCCGTAGAGGCGCTACTCGCTTCGCCGCCCGGCGTGGCCGACTCTTCGCGTCGCCGACGTCGCCGCTAGCATCCTTCTCTTCCTCGGCAAGCGGCGCGCAGCACGCTAAGTGCTCGCGAACGCCGGACCGCCCTGCTCGAGGCCGCGGTCGTCGTCTGCTCCGACGGCCCGTCGATCTACTCTTCTCTAGCTCTCTAATTTGCTTGATTGGTAACTTACAGAGTTTTTTCAATTTTTTATACTATTTTTTCAGTATTTCTGTACGGTGAAATTTTTGTACAATTATACTGAAAAAAGGATCGCCTGCACGAAACGCAAAACGCAGGCGTCTGCGTTCTAGTCAGTCCCAATAACAATACAGTGAATGAAGATAAACCCTCTATATCTGCGCTCTAACTCATCTCGGTAGAGTCAAAATAAATATAGCCTCTCATCCTTTTAGTACGATGAGTCCACAAGGATACCATTGAGTCCTCACACGCTCAGGAGGATCGGGGCAGCTAAGCTAAGCGATGTGTGTGAGATACCTGTTGCTGCGCCGTTTCAGAGCCATGCAAAAGGGATTTTTTTTCATTACTCCAAGAAAGATCGCCGCGGACGTACTGCACGCTCGCATTCCCTCTCTGAAGTCATCACTCGTCAGTCGTCACCCTCCTGCATGCGCCCACTTCCTAAAAGATTCTGCCAACGTTGCATCGATCTATCTCCGACCCATCACGTGAATCCATCGATCCCATCTCTCTCGTGATTCGTGCAATGCACACGCACACTCTCTCTCTCTCTCGTGATTCGTGCATGCAATCGTATATATTTGAGCGACGCGTCCGAAGACCGAGCCATGCATGCATGCAGTTGGGCCCAACGTACGTAAAGCTCGTCGCGCAGGACGCTGTTTCTAGGACCCGCTTTGTTTTCTGAAGAAATCCCATGCCATGAAGCGACGTCACACACACTGGCCTGTAGCCTCGATCGACCACCCAATCAAGCAAAATAAATTGATCTTTAAAATTCGTTTTTTGAATTTTATTATTTTGACCCACCGTCGTTAGCTTATATGATGTCCACACACGGGCGACTAGGGTTTCCCCCTAGCCGTCGCCGCCCGCCGCCGCCGCCGACGTCCCCTCCACCTCCGACGCCGCCTTCCCCTCTGACGCCGCCTCCCTCCACCTCCGACGCCGCCTCCCTCGCCGCCCGCCGCCCGCCGCCGACGTCTCCTCCACCTCCGGCGCCGCCTCCCCACGCCGCCTCCTCCGCCGCCGGCGTCCCTTCCACCTCCATCGCCGCCTCCCCTCTACGCCGCCTCCCCACGACGCCTCCACCTCCGACGCCGCCGCCCCGTGTGTGTCCAGCTTGTGGTTCACCTTCCGGTACCGAACGCAGGCGGAGGACACCGCAGCGGCTCGGCCTTCGGCCCAGCAGGCAGGCTGCGATGGGAAGGTGGGAGGGCACTCAGCGCAGCATGCCTTGGTCTCGCCACTCCGGCGAACACGGCCACTGCACCCCACGCCTATGGCTCGCCCAGTCGACCCACGCTCCCGCTGGCGTCCAGCTGCCAGATCCAGCCCGAGCTTCGCATCCTCCAGATCCTACGCCGCCGTCGTCGCCTCTCACTCCCCTGCCGTGGGCTCCCCTTCAAGCGCGCTCAACCACCTCCCCCAGACCGCCATTGCTCCCTCCATTCCCCTTCCAAACTTGCCTGCTGCCACTAATGCGCCAGCCCTCTCCTCCATGCCCCGCCTCCAATCCATTGCAGTCGTCCCGGCCTCGTGTTCTTCCCCGGAATGGCAACTCGTTGGCCCGAGGCGGCGGCGGCGTGGCCTGCGTCGTCCCCCTCAGAGTCGCGGCCTCTTCATTGCCGGAGCTCGCCGCGCAAGTCAACTCCTCCGCGGTGGCCTTAAAAATCGTTGCGCCCGTTGCCTCGCTCTTGACCATCGAGCAGCGGCTTGCCGTGACCCAGTGAAGTGCTTCGCTTGCCTTCGCTCGAGCCATACGGCCGCCTCCTGTCGCCGGCGCGCGCCCACCGCTCCTCTTCACCACCTTCGCCGCCACCACCGCCTTGGTCAGCCTCACCTTGCGCTCCTTCCCCTTCCACCCGCCCCCGACGCCATGGCTCCCCTGCGCCGCTCCGTCCTTGCCCCGCAGCGCCCTTCCTCCGCTCGTGTTTGCGTTGAGGTCACGTCGACCATCCGCCGGGACGCCGGCGTTCTGTACCGCCATGGCGTCATCGTCTCCATCATCGGTGGTCCGCACCCAGATTCCGATTGGGTCGCCCAACAGATCAGCCTGCACACCGACATCCCCTTGTTTGACATCACCGTTACCCACCACGCCCACCTACGGTTTTTGGCCCTCTTCACCCGGCCGGAGCAGGCAAGGCTTGCCGCGCGGAGCTCCTTCCGCTCCCATGGCCGCCACTTCGCTCTGGAGGCCATCGCCGACGATATCCATGCGGTTGGGGGGCCCGGCGCCATGCGCTACCGCGTGCGGGTGTTCTTGGAGGGTCTCCCACTGCACGCTTGGTCCGATGAAGTGGTTGGCCGTGTCTTCGCTGGCGTTGGCCGCCTGGACACCGTCGAAGAGATCACGAGGAGGCGCCTTAATACCTCCTCCTTTAGGGCCTGGGTCTGGACCCGTGACCCTTCGAGCATCCCCTTGGAGGTGGAGCTTGAGCTCGTCGAGCCCTTGCCGTTCATGGAGCCTCACCGCGGCGGCGGTTTCGTCGCTTCCAGGTTCGCCGGCGCCCCAAGTCCGCGCCCTCCCCGTGCTTCGGTGCATCGGCTGCTCGTCCATGTCGACACGGTCGAGGACTTCTCGGCCGTGTCCTCGTGCGTGGACGGCGGCATTCCGGTTCTCGAGCCGCACCCGTGGAACATGGGCTACCCCGACACCGTCCCTCCCTTGGTGCTGCCGGCGCCGCCGTCCTCCTGCCGCTCCCTCTTCAGGCCTTGCCGTGGCTCGGACAGTGACAGCGAGGGTGAGGGCGGCGGCGCGCGCGCCCTAGCCGCTAGACTCCGCCGGTGCCATGGCAAATCGCCTGTCCGCACCACCTCCGCCGCCACCTGCTCCTCCTCAGAAGGCCTTCGAGCACGCTGGCGCTCTCCATCGCGACGCCACGCTCCCCTCTGCTCACGCTATCCACCTCGTCGCCATTCGCGCTCGCGCTCCCTGTCGCGCCGGCGCCGGCGCCGTGCTGTTTCTGCCTCGTGCTCGTCTCCTGCTCGCGGGTGCTCTAGTGCGGCGCTCCAATGCGGCAACGCTCCCTCCGACTCTCTCTCCGGCGCCCCTGAGAGCCGCCGCGGCGACGCTCACTCCGACTCTCTCTCCGGCGCCCCAGAGCACCGCCGCGACGCTCACGAAGCCGCGCCGTTGCGGCCTCGCCAGTGCTTTCGGCTTCTTGCGGCGGCAACGCTCTCGGCGGCTCCGGCGAGGTTCCGCCCGGGCCCGGGCTCGGCGGCGCCCTCGGCATCATCAACCTTGCCGAGCCAGAGTTCCCCTTTCAGGAACTGGGCTGTCAGACTGTTTTACCACCCACACCTTCACCTCCGGGCCTCGACCCAATGGTTCTCGAGGCCACTCTCTCCACCCCTGCACCACCTTCCTCGGCCCTTGGGCTAATTGCCTTGGCCACAGCCGCCTCCCCCTAACCACTCTTGACTTCCACCCCTCTCAGGTTGTCTAAGAAGCCCACATCCATTAATCGCAGTTCCCGCCTCGCCGCCGCACGCCCTGCCTTCGCGCCGGTTGGCTCCTCCTCTGTGCCTGCGATTCGCAAGGCCCAGAGCCTTCTCGCACAACGCTTGGGGATCCACTCCTCCGTTGCCGTCGACAACCTGGCAGACGAGCTCCAGACGCTTCTCTCCACCGAGCCGCTCGATCGTGCCACCGTTTCTTTGATGGCGGACCTTTGTGGCCTTCAGCGCCCCACGGTGGACCTGAGTGAGCTCGGCCATGAGGCGGTTGACGCCTCGGCCTAGCCTTCCTCCACGCCTACAGTTGTGTCTGTTTGGTGTCCTCCATGAAGATCCTGAGTTGGAATGTGCGCGGCCTCAACACTGCTGCCAAACGGGACATCGTCGCCTCCCTAGTCCGCTCCCACAACCCCACAATCCTAGCTATTCAAGAATCAAAGCTAGCAAATCCTTCCACTCAAATCCTAATGGAGATTTGCGGCCATAGACTCCGAGGTCATTTGCAGCTCCCAGCCTTAGGCACGAGGGGAGGGTTGCTCCTTTTTTGGGACGACTCCACGTTTCAAGTTTCCGACACCCTCATCCTTCAACATTCCATATCCGCTCGATTTTCCACTACAACCGGTCAATCCAGTTGGATCCTTACTAATGTCTACGGGCCAACCATGGAGCATGAGAAGGACCTCTTCCTTCAGGAGTTGCGAACCATTGCCTCCCACTTCAACAGCCCCAGGCTCATCGTGGGCGACTTCAACTTAATCTATAAGGCCTCAGACAAGAATAATTCCAACCTTAACCGCCGACTCATGACTCGCTTCCGCGCAGCGCTTGACGACTGCTGCCTTCGTGAAATACACCTCTCTGGACGGCACTTCACCTGGAGCAATGAATAGGCCAACCCTACTCTGGTTCGCTTAGACCGGGCATTTGCCACTACAGCCTGGGAGCTCCTTTTTCCATCATGTTGCCTTTTGCCACTCTCCTCGGCCAGCTCAGACCACTGTCCCCTGCTGCTCACCGCTGAAAAACTCCCTCGTCCACCGAGGCGCTTCCGTTTCGAGAACTACTGGCTCAAAATCCCCGACTTCCTGGAGGTCGCGCAGCAAGCCTGGTGCACTAATCCCTCCCAAGAATCCCTTCACCCCCTGATCCGTCTCAACTCCAAGCTCAAGCGAACCGCCTCAACTCTTCGTGCGTGGTGCAGCTCCCAGATCGGGGACATCAAACTCCAGCTCGCCTTGGCCTCGGAAATCATCCGTTTATTGGATGTGGCAATGGAATCGCGGCCACTCACCCGAGGAGATTATTCTCTGCCACTTAACTTAAGAGAGTGTTGGGGCTAAGCGCCATTGAGAAAATCAAGTGGAAACAACGATCTCGTCTATCTTGGTTAAGGCTCGTGATGCCAACACCAAGTATTTTCACCTCAGGGCGAACGGCCGGCGCCGGAAAAACTTCATTCACTCTCTCCAATCCCCCTCCGGCCTGCATACGGTATTTCAAGACATAGCGGATAGGCTGCACCACCACTTCAACTCTATTTTCGGTCAAGATTCCGTACTCAATCACCCTACCGCCAATAGATGTTTCAACTGGGACTTCCTGGGCCTCCCTACCGTCGATCTATCCTCCCTTGAAGAACCGTTGACCTTGGAAGAGCTCAAACTTGTCGTTATGTCCCTCCCAAACGACAAAGCTCCAGGGCCGGACGGATTCACCTGGGACTTCTTCAAATCCTGCTGGGACTTCATTTGTGGGGATCTCCTAGCAGCCCTCCAATGCATTTTTAATCTTGATGGGACCGGCTTGACGGCAATCAACAATGCCCACATCATCTTGCTCCCTAAAAAAGAAAGCCCAGTCTCCGCATCCGACTACCGACCCATCAGTCTCATCCATAGCGTGGGTAAACTGTTCACCAAAATTCTATCCTCCCGCTTGGCCCCTTTCATGAACGAGCTCATCTCACCCTGCCAAAGCGCTTTCATTAAGAAAAGACACATACAAGATAACTTCCTCCTTGTCCAAAACGTGGCCAAAACCCTACACAGAACTCGGACCCCCGCCCTCCTCTTCAAGCTTGACCTCGAAAAGGCTTTCGACTCAGTTTCCTGGCCATACCTCCTAGACAACCTCCGCGCCCGCGGCTTCGGAACCTGCTGGCGTGATTGGATCTGCCTATCCCTCTCCACCGCTTCATCTAAGGTGCTCCTAAATGGTCGGACCATTGACACAATCTACCATGGCAGGGGTCTGAGCCAGGGAGACTCTCGCTCCCCCTGCTCTTCAATATTGCCATCGAACCGCTAATCGCCCTGCTCCGTTGAGCCACTGAAACTGGAGCCCTATCCCAAATCCGGGGATCCAACAACAGTAATAGCACCAGAATTTCACTTTTTGCTGACGACGCGGCAATTTTCTTGCACCCTTCCAAGGAAGATGTGTCCACCCTCGCCGCCATCCTCCAGGAATTCGGAGCTATCACAGGCCTCCGCACAAACTTCTCTAAAAGCCAGGTCGTGCCAATCAGATGTCACGAGTTCGACCTCGATACCATCCTGCACGACTTCCCGCCGAAAAAACCACCTTCCCTATCAAATACCTAGGGATCCCGCTATCCACCAGGAGACTACGCCACGTCCACTTTCAGCCACTCATAGACAAGATAGCCTCCAGGTTGGCTGGCTGGCGTGGGCCGCTAATCTCAAAAGGGGGTCGCCTCACCCTTCTCAAGGCAGTCCTTTCTGCGCTGCCAACTTACGTCCGGTCGGCTGTTCAACCGCCTCCGTCTGTTTCAAGAAAATCGACTCCATCCGCCGATCTTGGTTGTGGAAAGGGATGATTCAACCATCGGTGGGGCGGGGTTAATCGAGCACGGTGCGCTCCCGACCTCGCTTAGGGGCCTCGGCGTTCTAGACCTTCCCGCTTCGCCTGGCTCTCGGTCGCTACCGGCTCGTTCAACAAGTCCTCTCAAGCGCCACTCTGTGATGGTCGTCGTTCTGACATCGATGCAGCCCTGTTGCGGGCAGGATGCTCCGCGATCCTGCGCAATGGCGCCTCGCTCTCCTTCTGGGATGATAAATGGCTCTCCTGCTGCGCTCCAAATCAGATAGCCCCAACACTATTCATTGCAACATCCAGAAAAACAGATCAGTCATTTGATGCCGTCACAAACAACAACTGCATAACGGACCTAAGGCGCAACCTTTCCCCGGTCATGATCCCGCAGCTGGTCGATCTTCTCAGACGGATTGCTCAAACCACCTGTCCCCAAATGAGCCCGATCAATCGCTGGCACTTCACTACAAACGGGCAATTCTCGACTCAAGTCGGCTTATTTACTTCAATTTGTGGGCGGGTCGCCACACCAACTCTCTTTAAGGTCCGGGGCTTTGGGCACCTTCCAAATGCAAGTTTTTCCTCCGTTGTCGCTTCACGACGGTATTCACAATGACGCTTTACTCCGGCGACAACTACCAAATAACTATTTTTGCCCCCTTTGTATTCGCAACCTCGAAACCCCAGAACATCTTCTTCTTCAATGCACGTTCAGTTCCTACATTTGGGGACGTCTATCTGCCCTGCTACAAACACCCCAACTGAACCCCGAGAGCTGGAACTTCGTCCATGACTTCAAGCTGTGGTGGGCGAATGACATCCTACGGATTGGGTCCTCCCGGGGTATGCTTTCAGCCGTCCTGGCAACCGTGTGGCACATCTGGCTTGAGCGAAACAACCGGATTTTTCGCCAGATCGATCGACCTAGCGCTCTCTTCTTCGACCACCTTCTAGATGACCTGCGCCTTTGGGGGGCTGCGGGCGCCGATTTTGTAATAGATTAACCTTTTGTTTCATGGCCCCTGGGGGGAGGGGCCGTTGTCTCCCCCCGCCCTGTAAACCTTCTACCTTTGATTCAATGCAAGGCAGCTCTCCTGCCCCCTTTACTTCAAAAAAAAAATGATGTCCACACACCATACACACATTCAAGAAAAGACATACAAATTAAGCGACATTATCTTAAATTTTTTTCGAGAAGCAAATATATGGGCGTGCTTTGGTTGCTTCTATGGATTTGGGCAGGTATAGGGGTAGTATATATGGTGATGTTCAATGGCATTATAAAAGCCATGTTTGATGTTCTATTTAACGTATGGTACACCAAATTAGTCAAATAAGGTTATCCTTCTTAACATAATGAAAGTAACCTTTGAGGCCAATATACTCATATAGTCTTCACGTAGTCAAAACAAATAGTTTTAAAGATATATAGCTAAAATATTAAAACTTTTGACTTTCATGTACTTCAAATGACAAATATTTATGATCAGAGATATGTTTACCTACTTATTTGCTTATCTCTATTTTTAAATACATATGTTTCTTTTTCAGTTTGTTTTATCTCTAATGTGTGTCTCCCCTAGTTTGTGACCGCCAGGACTCGAACCCGAAGCTTTAATCTTAATTGACAGGGTGGTGCTCCAACAAATGGAACTACAATTCGCACAAAGTTTATGGCATACATACCTAACATATACCTAAAAAAAGTTAAATGATCTAGGCTTGTCCTCCTGTCACCTCAAAAAGCTCTCGAAGTTTAGGGCATATCATAAATTCTATTTTGCACTCCAAGCTAAAAAATTGGTTATTCACTTAGCACCCCTTGAATGGTGGTTAGTTTTTTATGATGTGACAATGGTTTATCCACATGAATAGTAAATATAGAGATAAAAAGAAAAATAGAGATGGAACAATGCCCTTAACACACAATAGATAAAATAGTTGATGGTGCAAGATAAAGGTAAATATTGGGTCTGTAATATTAATTGTTCATGCCCTCGTATCATTAACAACTCCACGAATTCGATAACCTTAGAGCATGCTCAACAATCACTCTATGTCCCCTTTATGAATAGTGTTTTACAGGTAGGCCTGCTAATGGTGCTAAATCCAATCCACATCCAATCCAATCCAATCCATACAAACACAACGCATTTCCCTACCCCAAACCAACCCAATAATCAGTTTAAAAAACCCAAACCAACCCACACCATAAGCACTGTGTACCAGATCACCCCAACCCATTTAATGCTTTCGGTTTCAAACCATTCCGCCGATTGGTTTGAGCCCATTTCAACCCCATGGTTTGCTGCTCCTGCTTGCTAGCTAGTAGCACTACGTACACATATAGAATACACTCCGCCTGCTGCTTTTACTTGCTAGCCAGCTAGAAGCAATACATCTGCCTCTTCTTCTTCTTCTTCTTGCGTTACCTGTAGCTGGAGCATGCGGAGGATATCGTACTCGCCCTCGAGCAGTTACGTACGGCGCTGGTGTCGTTTGGGTCGTAGGCACTCCTCGACTGGACGGGCATTCTCGGTGGCGGCGGCGGTGGCGCACCGCGCACGAGGATACGTGGAGACGCGACCTCGACGCTAGTTGTTTCAGTCGTAGGCGATGCTTCACTGGATGACATTCTCGGAGGCGGCGTTGGAGGAATCATGGAGATGCGACCTCAGACAACCATGATGGCACGCGGCAGCGAGCGGCCGCGCCGGCGGGAAGATGCCGGCAAGGGACACGGTGCTCGGCGGGAGGATACGGTTGACGGCAGCGATGGATTTGAAACTCTAGTTTCTGGCCATGGCGTGCAGCGTGCTCCGGAGCATTCACTGGGTTGGCGTGGAGTTACCGATGGGTGGGAACCATGGATCGAAACCGTTAGCACCCCAAATTTTCATAGCCCACTCCCAAACCGAACCGAACCATTATGAGGCTAAACCCAAACTAAACCAGTCCAATGTTCGGCCTTGATCCATTTCCACCCATCCAAAAGAATCCAAAGGGATATCCAAACCATAAACACCGTTAAGATCCAATCCATTAGCAGGTTTATTTACAGGGACACAGAGAAGCTATATATTGGGGATGCTCTTAATTAAGCCGCCCGAAGAGTCAGGGGCTAGGCAACTTTGGCAGCTACAGAATGTAGCCTGGAACTCCGGATCGAAGAGGGCAGTATCAGCAATGAGCAGTAGCCAGTCGTAATTAATGACGATCGATTCGTCTTGTAGCGCCCTGTGCTCCCTGCTTCGTTGGACCTGGTCAGCTCGCTCAATCGTTAAACCGACCTCGTTTTGTCTTTGCTACAAAGTACACACTGCCCATGCTGCTGCTGCACAGTAGAACATGCATATTTTCTCTCTCTTCCTCTCGGATTCTTTTGCGCTTTTGAGTTGAAACTTGAAAGTGCAAAGCTCTTGCATTGCATCAAGCCAATGGTAATGTATGGCCATACGGTTAAAGCTCTTGCATTGCATCAAGCTAGCTAGCTAGGTCCATACAATATACTAGAATGGTTACGTGCCATTGGCGCGCCGTCCATGCACTCATGTACATGAAGAGGTACAAAATACAAAAAAAAAAAAAACTCTATCAACCCAAAAGTTGACTTAGCTGCTTCAGTAACCTTGCCAAGTGCCCAACTGAGGAGTTAACGCTACCAAGCCCACCACTCCACCGCAACATTTCGGCTTCTCCCATCTCCATCTCCATCCCCTAGTCCCCACTTCTTCCCACAACCCTAGCGAGCGATGGCAACGCAGCAGCCTCTTTCCCGGCGATGGAACGACAACCACCTTGACAAAAGGTGGGGTGGCGTCCCCAGCAATGGTGCGCCTGCCTCGTCAGCTGCTATGGTGCTGCGGCTTTCCCAGCGATGGTGCCGCAGCCTCCCCGACAACAACGTGACGACCTCGTTGCGTGCGACGGTGTGACAGCCTCGTCCCTGGTGATTGCACGGCATGCTCTTCCCAGTGACGCGATGGTGCACCCAACTCGGTGTCCTCCCCAACAACTACGATGTCACGTGTGGCGTCTCATGCTTGGACCGACACGGCACGAATGCAGGCCACCTTGCTATTGGGTTGTGTTGTACGTGTTTTGTCAACGGCTAATCAGGTTGTGTCAGCCTGTTTTGTTGTGGTCCAAGGCACGACGGGTCCATGCAGTGCCGGCCCATCACAGCCCAACTCCCAGCGCTAATAACGGATGATACCCACGCAGCCGCGTAGTTTTTCTCGCTCGGTGAAGAGCACGTTTTTCCACATGCATGCATAATATTTCCGATGCTCATGTCCATCGATTCTCGTTTTAAGATGTGTCAATGTAAAGACGAAGAAAAAGAGAGGATGCACAAATCATCAAGCGATATCCTATGATATACAGAAAAATCTTAGACACGTTAAGACTCGTTTGCTCGGAACAAGTACGTGGTTCCTGTCGTCGAAGGCTCGAAGCCTTCATATGATCATCCATGCATGCAGCGGCTAGCGAGCGATGGCTGAAACCTCTTCTTGTTCAGCAAGCAAATTACTAGTTCTTTTCAGCTTAACGGTTTAACATCTTAATGACTTGTCTATGTTTTAAAAAGATATATGTTTTTGAGTTTTTTTAAATCCGTTTTTTCGCTGTTTTGAAGGTGGACCCTAACGCTTTAAAAAGTAAGTCAAACGAAATGTATCTGAATCTCGAGACTATCTCGAGAGGTTCTCAAGTTCACCATTTCAAATTGCTCATTTGCTTCGGATCGAACTTAAAAGAATAGGGAAAGCAAGCGTCCCTGCCTGCACAGAGGGTTAACCTCGAGCGCCGGGCATGCAAGATCGAGATCGACATCTCTTGCATGCTTGCGCGCGTGCGACCATATATATCACACATGCAACCTGGTTCGTCGTGGCCGGGATCGATCGACGAGCGCGCGTGTGTACGTACGTGGTGGTGTCCCAGCCTCCCAGGTCCCAGCTGGTACTGCGGCGGCCGAGGAGATCGAGGAGGAGACAAAGGGCCGGGACGTCGACGACGCAGCTGCAGCTAGCCTGCAGCCTGCAGGTGATCAGGTCGCCATGGCGATACTGATGGTGCTGGTGGCTGCAGCCCAAATTCCTCCGAGGAGCACATGCGATCAGCCGGCGCCAAAGCGCTCCCGGCCGCACGCCGCACGCCGCACCGCACGCACCGCCTGAATCGGAATTGGAGCGTTGGTAGCTAGCGAGTGATCCATCCATCCATCTCCTTCCTCTCTCTCTCTCTCTCTCCCTGGCTTTTTTTTTTTTTGAGCAAAAGGCAGGAGAGCTGCCGTATATTGATCAAAAGAGTAGAAGATTACAAGAAGGGGGGGATACACGCCCCTCCCCCCCAATGGGGCAAAACAGGAAATTAAGCTATTACAAAAGAGGCTCCTGCAGCCATCCACAGGCGCAGGTCATCAAGAAGAAGTTGCACGAACACAGTCCTTGATTTTTCTGAAGCGCGGAAAACACGATTGTTTCGTTCGAGCCATAGCGCCCAAATGGTTGCCGAGATGATGGGCAGCGTGTCACGTGTATGCCCAGTTCCCAAGATGTCCTCTTCCCACCAGGCAGTAATAGAGTAAGAGTGAAGCCATCCCAAGGGTTGAAAAGGTCATTGCTCGGTGTCTTTGGGCCGCGACCAGGGCGTGGTCGCTGAAATCACATTGAAGGAATAGATGCTCGGGAGTCTCGAGGTTGCGCAAGCACAAAGGGCAAAAGTAGGCATTGGGGATGTGCCTGCGCATTAGGGCGTCAGCGGTGTAGACTCGCTTATGCAGTAGCAACCATAGGAAGAATTTGCACTTCGATGGGGCCCAATGTTTCCAGGCGCATCGAAATGAGGCGAAAATACCCCGATTTAATTGGATCTTATAAGCGGATCGACCGAGAAGGATCCGTCCTTGGAGAAACGCCAAGTTAGTTGATCCTCCTCTCCCATGGTCAGGGCTACCTGGGTGAGTCGACGGAGGAGAAGCAAAAGTTGTGGGATCATCTGAGGGTTGAAATTCTGTCCGAGGTCGCGCAACCAGTTGTTGTTGAGAAGCGCGTCTCTTACTGTTCTATTCTTCTTAGTCGTCGCCGAGAAAAGCAAAGGGGCGAGTGATCTCGGAGACGAGCCTGACAACCAGGTGTCAAACCAAAAGGAAAGAGTTCTTCCATCGCGGAGGGATGGAACGGATCCAGCATGGAGGAGGTCGGAGTCGGGATCTGGGGGTGGGTCAAGGGAGCCTGTCCAAGCCGGGAGGGGATGGATCCGGCCTGTCGCGCCATGTCGGACCCGGTCTAAATGACCGAACCCTAATGTGTTAACAGTACTAGTCCCAGCAGATCATGGCTAGTACACACATAAATGTAATCGATACATTGCCTTGAATTACATTATTACAACATAGGGACTACGGGTCCCAAAAGGAGTCTAATTAAGTACATCAAGCACGGCACGCAGCCGAGAATCTGAGTTACAGACGGTCACAGGGGTCCTAGCATAGCGCGACTTTATTCTAGCTAGCGTGGCTAATCCACGAAACGGCGGTGGCGACACGCAACCCTACTCTTCGTCTTCAGAGTCCTCCTCCTCCTCGTAGTCCGAGTCCTCCTCAAAGCAGTCGAAGGGGGCTCCATGGTGATGAAATTTTAAAGGGGAGAAGGGAAGCAGGGTGAGTACAAAGGTACTCATAAGTCGAGAATATATCTGGATGGGGTTTAGTACAAGAGGGGGCTTAGGGTATTTTGCGAAATGCATTTATTTATCCTAGTTTTGACAAAGCAATTTGGAAATCTTGAATCATAACATTTCCTTTGGGCTCTTCTCAAGCGGTTCTCGCCACTTGGCCTCGGTGCCATGGCGAGAACAAAATCTTCTTCTTTTCTTTTCTCCAAACTTGCGTGTCCGGTTTTCGCGTGACACTTTCCGATAGGCGATACCCATTTCGAATATCACCGGTGGCTCCAGCTCAAGCGGAATCTTTCTCAAAACCTTTCGCAAATCCTTTCTCAACTCCTTTGTTTAAATCCTTTTTAAAAAAATGGTTTTAAATGAAGAATCTACCATATAATCAGTCCCATCGCGCTCATAACCGCGAAACGGCACATCATAGACAGTTTTGACTCTGCGAGTGGAGTGCGCTTTACCCTCGAGAGGCTACGCACCTGCATGTTTCGCCACAAGACCATCAACCACGAGGGCCAGCGATCGGGTCCGTCCCATACCGGAGCTCGAGGTCGTCTTGTAATGGCTCCGTTCATAGGATTATAGGATGGCAGTCCTTAGACTAGGGAGAGTTTATATTTTAGCCCAAGAAAACCGGTGCCATCTCAAGACAATTGACAAAATATCTCCCTAGTCGGAGAGATTTTGGGGTAAGAGGAAAATCTTTTCCTATCAAGCATCACCCTTGATGCGCTATCCTTTAAATCATCCTTTCCCAAACATTTCTCAATAATATCTCATTTCACACAAATGATTAAATCATTCCGCATAAATGATTTTTAAGCAGTTATCCTACCTCAACAAGGCGTTTAAATATTAGCAATTCATATTTGTAACCTTAGGTTTATCCTACCATACTTCTTACCTTTTCTATTTGGCATAATAACTAATTCTAGCAAATACGGCGTTTATCTTTTAAACTAGCATGCATATTTTCAAATCTAATAAATATTTTCTAAATAACCGAAAATGGCTTCTCAATATGATCAAAGGGGGGGGAACTTGCCTTGGTCGGACGACGGGTAGGAACAACCAGCGACGTCGGTCGGGTCTACAGCACCTTGGCCCCCTACTCGAGCACGATCCACACATGCAAATGAAAGTAACAGTACATCAGGCATAAAATGTTTTTATGCATTTTATTCAAAGAAAAGGATGTTAACTCATTTGGCATGCACATGAAATAATGAACCTAAGCACTTGGACTAATAGAAATGCAATGGTTACAAGGGTGTAGCAGTGATTTAATATTTTTATAAAATCCAGATTGTTGCAGAGTATTTTTGAGAATTTTTACAGAACTTTGGACTGACTTTTGATATAATTTACAAAATCTTTTCTACTAGAACCTTTTGAATTCGCTTTTGAAAAATAAAAGAGCAAACCCGGCTGGGCCGATTGGCCCAGAACGGAGAGAGGCCCACGGCCTGGGACTGAAACGGGGTCCCCCCCCCGTTCCCCCATCGTCGTCCTCCTCGAGCCGAGGCAGCCACGAGCAAGGGGCAGGGCGAGACCGGCCGCCGGCGGCCGATTCCGCGCGGGGGAAGGAAGAGGGAGCAACAGCAATACTAGAGCGGGTCTCGGCGGTGACTGAGACTCACCCAGGCAAGGCGGACGGGCGGGCGGCGAGCAGGGGATCTTGGCGGCGGCGCGCTTCTAGACTCAGCGGCGCTCCGGGTCTCCTGAGAGAGAGAGAGTGATGGTGAGGGAGAGGCGATGGTGACGGAGGGGAGAGCAAAGAGGGCGAGCTCACCAAGAAGAAGGGTCGGGCACGGCACGGCGCTAGGCGGGGTGACATCGGAGGGCACAGGGCCAATTTTATAGGCGAGGAGGGACACGGCTTCGCTCACCCACCGCCATGAAGCCTGGCAATAAAGACGTTATTGTTGAGCAATAGCGGCGGCGAGGCGACGACGCCGCAGAGACGCACTGGAGAATGGAGGGGATGGCGCCGCAGAGGTCAAGGGCACGGTCTCCGGGGGAATAGGTGGCGCCAGGTCGTACGGACGACTCAGGCGGAAGGTAGGCGGCGGAGTAATAAGCTAAGCGGCAATGCGACGAGCGAGTTAAGCGAAGCGGCAGGTGTGGCGTGGAAGCGAAGGTGGTCGGCGGGCAGCATGGGCGAACGCAGCGGAGGCGACGGCATCATGGACTGCCGGACGCGCAGCGGCGACACGCTGCATGGGGAGAGAGAAGGAGCGGGAAGGAACTGGGGAGAGCGAGAGAGAGCCGAGAGCGAGACACACTCGCGAGGAAAGGGGAACGACGACGGGAAGGATCTGACCGGTGGGGCCAGCTGGTCGGCCGAGGGCGAGGAGAGAGACAGGCGCGGGCCCGTTGGTCGTGAGGAAGCCGCCGTGCCGGGCCGAGAGGCGGTCTTGTGGGAAGGTCCGAGGAGGAAGGAGAGAGCTGGGCCGGAGGAACTCGGCCGAGAGGATAAGAAGAGATTTCTCTTTTTATTTTTTCAATATTGTTTTTCTCTTTTCTTCTTTCAAAAGTTTAACAAAATTTATTTTAAATACTTTTAAACAATTGACACCCAAGACAATGATTTTCACTTTAAAATTACTGACTCAAACCAATTCCAGAAGGTTGAATGCAATAATGATGCCATGATGATTTTACCATGCTTTAAGTAGTTTTAATATTCAAATTATGCATTTTTATGAAATTATTAACGTGCCAAATTTGGTTTTGAAAATTTTGGGATGTTACAAACCTCCCCCCCTTAAGGGGAATCTCGTCCCGAGATTCGTGTTCTTTGAAAACTTGACTCTAAACTCAACGAAGGTCCTCTTCACGCCCCACGTAACCGCCTCGAGTGGCTACTCCATCAACACGGCAAAACCAAACATTTTTTCCGGTTTTGCGCATGACCACATCCGAGAATCTTGACCGGATATTCTTTAAGTGTTAAATCAGTACGCAAGTCCGCTTTATCCAATAGTAATCGCTCTTGAACTGCAGTACTTCTTTAATTGAGATACATGGAACACACTGTGCACATCTGACAGGTACTCAGGTAGCTCCAACTGGTACGCCACTTCGCCTCTACGGGCTAAGATTTGAAAAGGACCAATATATCTTGGAGCTAGTTTGCCACTCACACGGAATCGACGCATGCCTTTAAGAGGGGACACGCGTAGATACACAAAATCTCCTTTGGCAAACTCCAGGTCACGCCGACGCTTATCGGCGTAACTTTTCTGCCTGGATTGGGCTGTCTTCAGCCTTTGCTGGATTAGCTTTACTTGCTCTTCGGCCTCTTGCAAAATATCCAAACCAAACACTTTGGTTTCACCGATCTCTGCCAAGATCTGTGGAGTGCGACATTTTCGCCATACAAGGCTTCATAGGGTGCCATTTGGATACTTGATTGATGACTGTTGTTATAAGCAAACTCCGCAAATTGCTTATCCCAGCTAGTTGGGTTGGCTAGGGCACATGCCCTCAACATGTCCTCAAGGATTTGATTCACTCTTTCAGTTTGACCATCGATGCAGGGGTGTGGCGATCTTGAAATTCAGTGGGTTCCAAGCGACTCATGGAGCTTGTCCCAGTGGAGGTGAACTGGCACCTCGGTCGAGACAATCTTCTTTGGCACCCCATGCAAACAGACTATCTTGCTCATGTACAAGTCACCAACTTGCTTCCTGTAGGTAGTACAGACAGAATGAAGTGTGCAACTTTGGTGAGGCGATCGACGATTACCCAGATGGAGTCATAGCCGGATTGAGTTTTGGGTAACCCGACAATGAAATCCATCCCCACTTCTTCCCACTTCCATTCCGGAATTTTGAGTGGTTGCAACAGACCAGCAGGTCTTTGATGCTCGGCCTTCACTCTTTGGCAGATGTCGCAGAGAGCGACATACTCAGCGATCTCTCTTTTCATTCCAGTCCACCAATAGGTGGTTTTCAGATCAGCATACATCTTGGTACCTCCGGGATGGATAGAGATTGGACTTTCATGAGCTTCTTTTAAAATTACTTCTTTAAGGGGTTTATTGTTTGGTACAAAGATTCTCTTCTTAA
Source organism: Raddia guianensis (assembly GCA_036346415.1). NCBI lineage: Eukaryota > Viridiplantae > Streptophyta > Magnoliopsida > Poales > Poaceae > Raddia > Raddia guianensis. The sequence goes on along the minus strand of CM070536.1, from coordinate 4,704,215 downwards.
ACCAGAGGGTTCCTTCTTCATTTATGGAAAAATCCGGTGCCTTATTCTTTTTAAGTCTCTCTTTAATTTCAAGAACTTCTTCGTCACCTTTTTGAGCTTCTTTAATTTGGTTCATTAAGGTGGGTTGTAATTCCAACATATTTATTTGGCCCACCTCAACCATTTTCAAGTTGAGGTCGGATAATTCTTTAATTAGTTCAGGTTGATCTTCTTTAAACATGAGATGATTGCAATAGGAACGCCGGCTTAAGGCATCAGCCACCACATTGGCTTTGCCAGGATGATAATGGATTCCCACATCATAGTCTTTGATTAACTCCAACCACCTTCTTTGCCTTAGATTGAGATCAGGTTGAGTGAAGATGTATTTAAGACTTTTGTGATCGGTGAATATTTCAGTTCTATTGCCAATTAGATAATGCCTCTAAATTTTTAGAGCATGAACCACAGCGGCTAGCTCGAGATCATGAGTGGGACAATTTTGCTCGTGGGGTTTCAGTTGCCTTGATGCGTAAGCAACAACTCTCCTTTCTTGCATCAACACGCAACCTAGGCCTTGCCTAGATGCATCACAGAATATTTCAAAATCTTTGCGGATATCAGGCAAGATTAGCATTTGGAGCGAAGTTAGCGACCTTTTTAACTCTTGAAGCGGCCTCGCACTTTTCATTCCACTCGAATTTATTTTCCTTTTTAAGGAGGTTGGTTAAGGGACGAGAGATTTTTGAAAAATTTTCGATGAACCGGCGGTAATATCCCGCCAATCCAAGAAAACTCCTTACTTGCTTTATTGATTTAGGTTGCTTCCACTCGACAACCGCCGTGACTTTTTCGGGATCAACGGCAACACCTCCGGCAGATATTACATGACCAAGGAAAATCACTTCCTTCATCCAGAACTCACACTTGCTCAGCTTGGCATACAACTGATTTTCTCTTAACCTCTCGTAACCTTCCAAGATGAATTTCGTGCTCCTCTTGATTTAGAGAAGATTAGAATATCATCAATGAACACAACCACAAACTTATCCAGAAAATCCATGAACACCTTGTTCATTAGATTCATGAAATACGGCGGAGCGTTTGTCAGACCAAACGACATCACCGTGAACTCATAGAGGCCATATCTTGTGGTGAAAGCTGTCTTCGGAATGTCGGTATCTTTTATTTTTATTTGGTGATAACCCGACCTCAGGTCGATTTTTGAAAAGATGCAAGCTCCTTTCATTTGATCAAACAGATCATCAATTCTGGGAAGAGGATATTTATTCTTGATTGTTACTTCATTTAAAGATCGATAATCCACGCACATGCGGAGAGATCCGTCTTTCTTTTTGACGAAGATCACGGGCGCTCCCCAAGGGGAAACACTCGGTCGGATAAATCCTTTTTCTTGCAATTCTTCAATTTGTTTCTTTAATTCCGCCATTAGATTGGCAGATAGGCGATATGGTCTTTGGGAGATAGGACCAGTATCCGGGACCAGGTTTATCACAAATTCCACTTCCCGGTCAGGCGGCATTCCCGGCAACTCATCCGGAAACACATCGGGGAAATCCTTCACCACAGCTGTGGTTTCAAGGGAAGACATCTCCATCTTATTAAGGGTGATAAGGTCTGAGGGGAAGAGGTTTGCGACGAACTGGACCTCCTGTCCAGTCTCGCTGGTTAATTTTACAGTTTTGGTGGCACAGTCAATTTGACCTTTATATTTGGTTAGCCAATCCATACCCAGGATTACTTCAATTCCTCTTGAGTCTATCACCACCAAGTCCGCCAAGAACTCGGCGTCTTGAATTTTTAATTTAACCCCAGGACACACCAAGGTGGACCTCATGGTTTTCCCCGGAGATTTAATTAACATTGGATTCTTTAGTGCATCAGCTTTTAACTTATGATTTTTGACAAAAGATGTTGAGATGAATGAATGCGTTGCACGTAATCGAAAAGAAGCGATGGCGAAATTTCACATATGAAAAACTTACCCATCACCACGTTGGGGTCGGCGTGGGCATCCTCAGCAGTGACGTGGTTGACACGGCCACGTCCAACTGTGGGGGCAGATCTGGTGGGTTGAAGATTCCCACGACCCATCCCAGAAGGTGGGGACCGCAGGGTAGCAGCTTTAACTTGGGAGTCAGGAGTTTTGTTGGGACACGAGCTGGCATAATGTCCCAACTGCTGGCAAGCGAAGCATTTTATGGTGGACAAATCTTTCTTTTGTGGAGAAGAGGCTTGGGTGCGAATAAGCGGAGGTGGAGGTGGGGCAGGTCGCGACTGGACCCACTGGGTGCGGGGGCGAGAAGGAATGGCATGCCCGCGAGGGCGCTTGGCCTTGAAGCGGGAACTACCAGCAGAGTGACCATCATGCTGTGCCCTTCTTTTCTTCCGGGCAACCAGGCACTGGCGGCGGTTCTCTTCCTGCTTAACCGCTCGAGCAAACATTTGCTTGAAAGTTGGGAATTCAGAAGAGTCGATCAAGGCACGTATCTCAGGGTCCATGCCTTTTTTGAAGAAGTACATCTTATCAGCATCGCTCTTCACGTCCCTTGGGACATATCGAGCCAGAAGGGTGAACTTTGTGAGGTACTCATGCATGGTCATGCTACCTTGCACGAGGGAGTGGAATTCACTTCTTTTGGCCTCCCTAACACTTTCAGGGACATAATTTTCTTCGAAGGCCTCAACAAACTCAGCCCAACTGATAGCATCAGGGTTATCATGGGCTTCACAGAACGTGTCCCACCAGGCGGAGGCAACCCCAACAAGGCGATGGGTCGCAAGGTGGACACTCTCAAAGATCTCCACATTGAAACATGATGAGCTTCTTCTTAATCTCCTTTAACCAATCACCGCTTCCAAAGCATCAGCGGAACCAGCGAACTTAGGAGGATTCGATCGGAGGAAGTCATTTATGCGGGAGCGAGCAGGAGGTGGAGCGGGCGCATGGGTAGGAGCGGGAGCGGGAGGATGGTTCCGCTCTCGGAACAAGTCGCGGACCATCTGCAAATGCATCTGCATCAATTCTCTAGTAGTGGGTTCTTCAGGAGGTGGTGGTGGTGGAATTGGGTGGTTGGACTCGGCTTGGCGCTCTGGGGAGTGTGGTTGGGATCTGGGTTGGGCATTTGGTGGAGGATTTGGCAGTGGAGCTGGCTGAGGAGCAGGAGCACGAGGATGTCCTCCAACAGAACGCTGATCGCTGCGGACGGAGTGGACCTGAGAATGGTGCGAAGCACTTGCTCGGCTCGGGGCACTACCACGACCTCGGCCTCGAGAAACATCTCTTCTTCCAGCCACGCGGGAGATCACCATCTGATAGATAGGAGAGGAACGAGATAAGCATAAGGGGGATTACGTTTTTCATCCAAAACATGATTTTTAAAATACAACTTGGCACGATATATAAGCACACAACTCAACCAGTTTTATAAAGATACAACCAAAGGATGCGTACCACAGCAGGCCGGTACGTCAATCCATGCATTCGTTCTAGCTACGATACAGGGTGCACCACTGGCACCGGAACACTAATAAGACTGGAACCACAGGACCCACCAGGTAATTGCTATCCAGAGGAAGATAGCTACCATGGTGATCCAAAGCGGAAAGTGCCTCATCTCCTCAAGGAAGAGGCGGAGCTCGCTCGGCTCGGGCCGACGGCGAGGGCTCGGGGAACGTTGCGGACTTGGAGGGCGACGAGGGGGACTCGGAGAATGGCGAGGGCTCGCGGAGAAGCAGCACGGGCATGGCGGGGAGCGAGGCGGCGGCGAGGACGCGGGAGCAAGGCAGCAGCAGGGAGGCGAATCTGCGGCGGGGCGGCAGCGCAGGCGAGGCGGCCTTCTTAAAGGAACGGGCCGATTATTGGCGTGCGGCGGCAAAGCGCGGCAAAGCGGCGGACAAGACACAAAGCCAAAGAAAAAGAAAGAAAAGGGTGACAACGACCCATGCAAAGGATACAGGAGGCAACACTACGAGCCTACATTTGCTCGTAGTCGGACTCAAAGACGACCTCAGCGGGTTCCTCGTCTTCCTCGTCCTCGTCTATGGAGTGCAAAGAAAGGTCCACCAGTGGCGGGGACCGAGTAGCAGAGGGTGGTGGCGCTCGGCAAGAGTGGGAGGTGGTGCAACAATACCTGACGGACCCAGGTTGAGCCTAAGGACCCTAGGGGTAAGGCAAAAAGAGCACAGGAGTTGGTCAGCAGGATCCTCCGGCACGGGATCGGTGGAGGTACCAACATCCTTCTTGGCAACAGGAGGGTGAGTGGGAGTCTCGTAAGAAGAAGCCGTGCCGTGGCGAATAGCAATGCACCACGACGACGCTCCTTCTCGCGCTCTAGCTGGCGGATCCTTTTGTGAAGCGCGGCCCTCTCCAAGAGGTTGCGAGAATCGCGCTTCTTGAGCTCGCGGTTCTCCTTCCGGACTTGCTCCATTTGGCGGTTGCTCTCGTAGGAGGCATCTGACTCCGGCGGTGAGAGTGTAAGCGTCGTCTAGAGATTTGACGAGCTCAGCGAGATGGAAGACGGTCGGGTCGATCTCGCCTTCGGCTGAAGGAGCGTGACCGAACAGTTCATTTGACAAAGACGGCGGGAAGTAGCGCGGAACAGTGCGGTGCAACAATGAGCGAAACAAAGCTGCAGACTCGGTGTATAGCCAGGCGAGCGACGTCTTGGATGGCGTCGGAACAGTTGACTCGAGTGGTGGTGAAGCGAAGATCTCCTCGGTGAATGGTTGACCCGCGGGAGCGATAGTGACGGCCACCACCCAACACTCGCGTCCACGGCGAGTGGTCACGGCCCCATGGAAGGTGGGGTCGCTAAAGCCAAGGGTGCCCAGCAGCAACAGCAGCTGGCGTACAAAACCTCCGTAGGAAAGTCCAAAAGTAGAGGTGAACTCCGGCATCTACAATTTTGACAAAAATAGTGTAAGTTACGAAAATGTACGGTAAAGTTTACAGGGAAATTTTTAAAATTTCGTTTTTAGAAAATATTAGGTCTCTATTTTCCAGGGGTTACGCCCTCAGGCCGATCGGCTCTGATACCACTTCTGTCGGACCCGGTCTAAATGACCGAACCCTAATGTGTTAACAGTACTAGTCCCAGCAGATCATGGCTAGTACACACATAAATGTAATCGATACATTGCCTTGAATTACATTATTACAACATAGGGACTACGGGTCCCAAAAGTCTAATTAAGTACATCAAGCACGGCACGCAGTAGAGATCTGAGAGTTACAGGACGGTCACACAGGGGTCCTAGCATAGCGACTTTATTCTAGCTAGCGTGGCTAATCCACGAGCAACGGCGGTGGCGACACGCAACCCTACTCTTCGTCTTAGTAGTCCTCCTCCTCCTCGTAGTCCGAGTCCTCCTCAAAGCAGTCGAAGGGGGCTCATGGTGATGAAATTTTTAAAGGGGGAGAAGGGGAAACAGGGGTGAGTAAAAAGGTACTCCGCAAGTCAGGAATATATACGGATGGGGTTTAGTACAATAGAGGGGCTTAGGGTATTTTGCAGAAATGCATTTATTTATCCTAGTTTTGACAAAGCAATTTGGAAACCTTGAATCTCAACATTTCCTTTGGGCTCTTCTCAAGCGGTTCTCGCCACTTGGCCTCGGTGCCATGGCGAGAACAAAATCTTCTTCTTTTCTTTTCTCCAAACTTGCGGTCCGGTTTTCACGTGACACTTTCCGATAGGCCGATACCCATTTCGGAATATCACCGGTGGCTCCCAGCTCAAACGGAATCTTTCTCAAAACCTTTCGCAAATCCTTTCTCAACTCCTTTGTTTAAATCCCTTTTTAAAAAAAATGGTTTTAAATGAAGAATCTACCATATAATCAGTCCCATCAAGACGCTCATAACATGAAAGCACGGCTATCATGACAGCTTTTGACTCTGCGAGTGGGTACGCTTTACCCTCGAGAGGCTACGCACCCAGACGATGTTTCGCCACAAGACCATCAACCACGAGGGCCAACGATCGGGTCCGTCCCATACCGGAGCTCGAGGTCGTACTGTAATGGCTCCGTTCATAGGATTATAGGATGAGCAGTCCTTAGACTAGGGGAGAGTTTATATTTTAGCCCAGTAAAACCCGGTGCCATACTGCACCAATTGACAAAATATCTCCCTAGTCGGAGAGATTTTGGGGTAAGAGGAAAATCTTTTCCTATCAAGCATCACCCTTGATGCGCTATCCTTTAAATCATCCTTTCCCAAACATTTCTCAATAATATCTCATTTCACACAAATGATTAAATCATTCCGCATAAATGATTTTTAAGCAGTTATCCTACCTCAACAAGGCGTTTAAATATTAGCAATTCATATTTGTAACCTTAGGTTTATCCTACCATACTTCTTACCTTTTCTATTTGGCATAATAACTAATTCTAGCAAATACGGCGTTTATCTTTTAAACTAGCATGCATATTTTCAAATCTAATAAATATTTTCTAAATAACCGAAAATGGCTTCTCAATATGATCAAAGGGGGAACTTGCCTTGGTCGGACGACGGGTAGGAACAACCAGTGACGTCGGTCGGGTCTCTGACACCTTGGCCCCTACTGAAAGACGATCCACACATGCAAATGAAAGTAACAAGACATCGTGCATAAAATGTTTTTATGCATTTTATTCAAAGAAAAGGATGTTAACTCATTTGGCATGCACATGAAATAATGAACCTAAGCACTTGGACTAATAGAAATGCAATGGTTACAAGGGTGTAGCAGTGATTTAATATTTTATAAAATCCAGATTGTTGCGAGTATTTTGAGAATTTTACAGAACTTTGGACTGACTTTTGATATAATTTACAAAATCTTTTCTACTAGAACCTTTTGAATTCGCTTTTGAAAAATAAAAGAGCAAACCCGGCTGGGCCGATTGGCCCAGAACGGAGAGAGGCCTGACACGATCGAACAGGTCCCCGTTCCCCATCGTCGTCCTCCTCGAGCCGAGGCAGCCACGAGCAAGGGGCAGGGCGAGACCGGCCGCCGGCGGCCGATTCCGCGCGGGGGAAGGAAGAGGGAGCAACAGCAATACTAGAGCGGGTCTCGGCGGTGACTGAGACTCACCCCAGCGGCGGCGCGACGGGCGAGGCGGCGGCGAGCAGGGGATCTTGGCGGCGGCGCGCTTATAGACTCAGCGGCGCTCCGGGTCTCCTGAGAGAGAGAGAGTGATGGTGAGGGAGAGGCGATGGTGACGGAGGGGAGAGCAAAGAGGGCGAGCTCACCAAGAAGAAGGGTCGGGCACGGCACGGCGCTAGGCGGGGTGACATCGGAGGGCACAGGGCCAATTTATAAGCGAGGAGGACACGGCCGCTCACCCACCGCCATGAAGCCCGAGCGTGAAAGACGTTATTTGTTGAGCAATAGCGGCGCGCAGCGACGACGCCGCAGAGACGACTTGGAGAATGGAGGATGGCGCCGCAGAAGGTCAAGGGCACGGTCTCCGGGAATAGGTGGCGCCAGTCGTCGGACGACTCAGGCGGAAGGTAGGCGGCGAGTAATAAGCTAGGCGACGGCGCGACGAGCGAGTTAAAGCGCGCAGCGGCGGACGCGCGTGGAGCGAAGGTGGTCGGCGGGCACCGCGGGCCGGACGCAGCGGAGGCGACGGGCACATGGACTGCCGGACGCAAGAAGGCGGCAGCGCTGCATGGGAGAGAGAGAAGGGAGCGGGGAAGGGAACTGCGGGGAGAGCGAGAGAGAGAGCCGAGAGCAGAGACACACTCGCGAGGAAAGGGGAACGACGACGGGGAAGGATCTGACCGGTGGGGCCCGCTGGTCAGCGAGGGCGAGGGAGAGACAGGGCGCGGGCCCGTTGGTCAGCGAGGGAAGCCGCCGGCGCGAGCTGGGCCGAGAGGCGGGCTGCGCGGGGAAGGTCCGAGGAGGAAGGAGAGAGCTGGGCCGGGAGGAACTCGGCCCGAGAGGATAAGAAGAGATTTCTCTTTTATTTTTTCAATATTGTTTTTCTCTTTTCTTCTTTCAAAAGTTTAACAAAATTTATTTTAAATACTTTTAAACAATTGACACCCAAGACAATGATTTTCACTTTAAAATTACTGACTCAAACCAATTCCAGAAGGTTGAATGCAATAATGATGCCATGATGATTTTACCATGCTTTAAGTAGTTTTAATATTCAAATTATGCATTTTTATGAAATTATTAACGTGCCAAATTTGGTTTTGAAAATTTTGGGATGTTACACGCCACCACCAGCGGAGTCTAAGAGCGCGGGCGAAACGCTGGAGGTCAAGGACCCCTAGCCCCCCGAGGGCAATAGGGGCGCAGACCGTGCCCCAATTGATTCTACATCGCCGGTTGGGGTTGGCGAGACCACCCGAGCCGAGCCTTCTGATTTTGTCGATTTTCTTGAAAATGGAGGCCGGTGGCTTGATAACGGAGAAAATGTAGGATGGCAAGGCCGAAAGGACAGCTTTTAGAAGAGTTAGGCGTCCACCCTTGGACATAAGGGACCTCGCCATCCAAAGAAGTCTGCTGTGGATTTTGTCCAGAGAGGTTGGAATTGGACCACTTGAAGCGTTTGATTGAGAGCGGCGAGCCCAAGTATTTGAGGGAAGGAGGTCCTTTCACTGGAAGGTCTTGAAGGATGAGGTCTAGGTTCAGGTTGTCGCAGCGGATGGGGACGACTTGGCTCTTAGAGAAATTGGTGCGGAGCCCAGTGATGCAGCCAAACTCGTGAAGAATGACAGCCAAAGCCGAGACATCCTCCTGCGTGGGCTTGACAAAATGGTCGCATCATCGGCGAATAGCGAGATCGTGGTGGTTTTGCACCCATAGATCGGGAGAGGACTCCGGCTTCCGTGGCGCGCTGAGCGAGAGCAATTAGGGGTTCAATGGCGATGTTGAAGAGGAGAGGGGAAAGGGAGTCTCCCTGCCGAAGGCTTCTGCGATGCTGGATAAGGTCTGTTGTCTGCCCGTTGAGTAGGACCTTTGAGGAAGAGGAGGCTAGCAACATGGCAATCCAGTTACGCCATCGAGTGCCGAAGCCCCTAGCCCTGAGATTGTCAAGAAGATAAGTCCAGGAGACTGTGTCGAAAGCCTTCGCAAGATCGAGCTTGAGGAAGAGAGTCAAAGCGGATTTGTGAAGGGCTTTGCTTTTCCTTGAACGAAGAGAAAGTTATCTTGGATGTGTCGGTTTTTAATGAAGGCACTTTGACATGGAGAGATGAGATCATCCATTAAAGGAGCTAGACGTGAGGAGAGGATTTTGGTGAAAAGCTTCCCCAGGCTGTGGATAAGGCTGATAGGTCTGTAGTCGGAAGCAGTAGATGGGCAATCCTTCTTGGGAATAAGAACGATGAGGGCACAATTGAGTGCATCGAAGCCAATGGCATTAAGGTTGAAAAGGCACTGAAGCGCTTCGAAGAGGTCAGGGGAGATGAAGTCCCAGCAGACCTTGAAGAAGTCCCAAGAGAAGCCATCCGGGCCGGGTGCCTTTTCAGAAGGGAGGCTATGGACAATCCTATTGAGCTCTTCCATTGTTAGGGATTCTCCGGGGAGGAAAGGTCGGCGAAGGTAGGCCGAGGAAATCCCAGTTGAAGGAGCGGCTTGGCGGGCCGACGGAATGGCTCCCTTCACCGAATATGGAGTCAAAATGATGGTGAAGGGCGGACGCTAGTTCGGAATGCTCAGTGTGTATGCCAGCAGAGGATTGGAGGGAGTGGATAAAATTTTTTCTCTGACGTTTGCGGAGGTGGAAATACTTTGTGTTGGCATCCCAAGTTTGAGCCAGTTGGTAGCGACCTCTGCTTCCACTTTATTTTTTCGATCACGCTAAGGCCCAGGATTTTCCATTTGAGGTCTTTCCGAAGTTGAATCTCCGGTTGAGAGAGAATAAGGGATTCCATGGCCACATCAAGGAGGCGAAGAACCTCCGAGGCCAAAGCAAGCTGAAGCTTGGTGTCTCCAACTAAGGTGCGGTTCCAGGTCTTGAGAGCCGAAGCGGTGCGGGAAAGTTTCGCTTTAAAGCGAAGGAGGGGATGGGAGGGCAAGCCTTGGGGGGACTCGCACCAGGCCTGCTTGGCGACCTCGAGGAATCCTGGCATCTTGGTCCAGAAGCTCTCAAATCTGAAACGCCTAGGCGGGCGAGGGAGGTTCTCCGCTGTTAGGAGCAAGGGGCAGTGGTCCGAAACAGCAGAAGACAGAGGGATCAAGGAGCAAGAGGGAAAGAGGAGCTCCCAGGGGGCGTTAGAGAAAACGCGGTCTAGTTTAACCAGGGTGGGATTGCTTTGCTCATTGCTCCACGTGAACCGACGCCCTGAGAGGTGAATTTCCCAGAAGGCAGGAGTCCAGGGTTGATCTGAAGAGGGTCATTTGACGCCGGTTCAGGTTGAGATTATTCTTGTCAGAGGCCTTGTAGATGAGGTTGAAATCTCCGAGCACCACCCAAGGAGAGGCAAAGTGATTGTGGATAGTAAGGAGCTCTTGGAGGAAGGTTTCCTTGTCGTTGTCCAAGGTGGGCCCGTAGACATTAGTGATCGTCCAGCTTCGGGAATCACCAAGGGCAGTAACCTTAGCGGAGATTGAGTGTCGTAGAATGAGGGGGTCGGAGAGTTGCACAACAGAGTCATCCCAAAAGAGGAGGAGGCCACCCCTAGAGCCAGAGGCCGGCAGCTGTAGGTAACCCCTCAACCTGTGGCCGCAGACCTCCATGAGGACCTGATGAGACGGGGAAGCAAGTTTGGACTCTTGGAGTGCAAGGATGGTGGGGTTGTGATCTCGAATAAGCGCAGCCACCACATCACGTTTGGCAGGGGAATTGAGCCCCCGAATATTCCAGGAGAGGATCTTCATTGGGTAAACATCTTGGAAGCACTGGACGGAGCAAAGGGCGCGGAGGCTAGGCAGCCCCGACGCACTCCTCGGCCGCAGCAGGCTCGACGGATGAGAGGTCAATGGAAGGCCGCGAGAGGCCACAGAGGTCAGCCACCGAGGCGAGGGAGCTGCCGTCCATCTGGCACGAGGTGAGTAGCTGCTGGAGCTGGTCGGTGAGATTCTCAGTGGTGGGGGAAGGGGAAAGGCCCATTTTGCGGGCCAGAAGTCCCTGAGCCTTGCGAATGGCCGGGATGGAGGAGCCGCCCGACGTGAAGGTCGGCCTGGCGGAGGCCAGTCTGGAGCTACGACGAACGGTAGTGGGGAGCTTAAGGCGCGGGCGCCTGCGTATGGGGGAGGCGATCAGTGGAGGAGGGGAGATGACGGTGGCTCTGGCTAGGAGAGACTGAGCCGGAGTGGGTGAAGGCAACTCAGCCTCAAGGGTCATGGGGTCGAACTGACGGGCCAGCAGTCCGTGCGAGGGAGTTGCGGGGCCAATGCCAAAGCAGGCCGCAGCTGGGTCTGGGCCGCTTGCTTTGGGCTGGCCGAAGGGAGGCGCGTGGGTGGAGGGCCAAAGCACGCCGCAGCAGGAGTTGGGCCAACTAGCAGTGGGTTGTCCGAAGGAGCGGGCAAGCTGCCGAGTGTGGGCGCGTGAACGACCGGGGTGGGGGGATTTGAATGCCCCCCTGAGCATCTGACAGGGGCAGCCAGGATGGCGCCAGCCGAAGAGGCATGTGATTTGACCGTTGGGCTAGTCAACCCTGCCACGTCAGCCTCGCCGGGGGAGCCTACTGAGAGGGCGACGGAGCCACCGCCGCAGTCGCCGCCTGAGCGAGTGTCGACGGGAGCAAACGAGGCCGGCGAGGGGGCGCTGGAGAAGGCTACGGAGGGCTTGCTGAAGGCAGCGCCGGATAGGGCGTCGTAGTTGCCGTCGTTGGCGGCGAGCAGCAACGGGCGCTGACGTGGAGAGCAGGTACGCGACCGCGACCACGAGCGAGAGCGCGGGCCCGACCGTGAGCTGAAGGAGTCGTGGCGGCGATGGTGAGGTGGGGAGCGAGAGCGCGCCCGGCCGCCGCCCAGCGAAGAGGCATCAGGGGAGACAGTCATGGGCGAATTGCCGTGGCGGTGGCGGTGGCGGTGGCGAGGGGCGGCATCTCTCGGAGGGGCCTCGTCACTGTCATCCCCTTGGTGTCGGCACGGCTGGGAGAGGGAGCGGCCGGAGGCTGGCAGTGCGGCCGGTACAAGTGGGAGAGAGGTGTCGGGGAAGCCCATGCTCCAGGTGTGCAGGTCTATCACTGGGAGGCCGCCGACACGGGCCGACATGGCGAAGAAGTCCTCGACTGCATCTACGTGGATGAGGAGGCGGTGGATGGAAGCCCGTGGTGGCCGTGGCCTAGGCGCACCTGGGAGACGGGCTGGTCCGCAGCCGTCCCCTCGCCGCGGCTCCATGTAAGGCGATGGTTCAATGAGCTCGAGCTCGAGCTCGTGGGGATGCTTGCTGGGTCCCGAGACCAGACCCATGCCCGGAAGTACGAGGTGTCCAGGCGTAGCCGCGTGCTTTCCTCGACAACGTCCAGGCGGCCAACTCCGGCGAAGACGCGGTCGACGACATCGGAAGACAACGCGTGTAAGGGGAGGCCTTCCAGGAAGACCCGCACGCGGAAGCGTACGGCGCTAGGCCCCCCCTCCGCATGGATGTCGTCGGAGATGGCCGTGAGGGCGGGCGTCGGCCGTGGGATCGAAAAAGAATGCGCAGCGGCGAAGCGCCGCTGCGCCGACAAGGTGAAGCGAGCCAAGAAGCGGAGGTGGGCGAGTGCGTAATCGTGATGTCGAAGAGGGAATATCTGTGCACGCTGAGCTCGCGCCACCCAATCGGTGTCGGGATGTGGCCCACCGAGAGACGGTGGCGACGACTCCATCGCGATGGAGCTCACCGGCGTCCGAAGCGCATGGTTGGCGGCCCCAACGCACACGTGAGCGGAAGGGGGCGCCGGCGGCAAGAGCGGAGCGGCGTGGAGGAGCCATGGCGGCGGATCTGTGGCGGGCGGCGGATCTGGTGGCGGGGAGAGAGGGCGAACGGGAGGCGCGGCGGGGGTTGGCGGCGGGGAGAGGGCGGGCGGTGTCTTGGAGCTTGTCGCCGCGGCAGATGCAGCAGTGTCCCGAGCGACAAAGACACGGCACTTGATGGGGTCAGCAGCAACAGCGCGACGTGGTCACCGGGCGGCACCGGAGACATCGCCCTTTAAGGCGGGCGCGAGCTTGCTTGGAGGAGACATTAGCAGCAGCATTCACTGGGGCGGTGGCCGGAGCGGGGTGGCGCAGGGCACGCTTGCTCTTCCTCGGGCGAACAACTTGCCAAAGCAAGGAGAGGGGCGCGGAAGACGACTGAGCTCTGGGGAAGATGACTGAGCGAAGCCTCGTCGACGCTGGCCGAGGCGGTCCAGTAGAGGAAGGGGAGGAGTAATGGCCGGTGCAGATGGGTTGGCGGAAGTGGCTGAAGAGGGAGCAATCAAGGCAGAGCTACCGGCGACGGCTGCGTAGGATCTGAAGATTTCAGATCTAGCTGGCGAGCACGAAGGGCGTGGGCGCCATCGCTCAGCCGGGTCTGCAGGAGGGGTCATGGCCGTGGATTTGGTGGTGCATAAGCAGTGGCGGCGCCTTGGTGATTAACCGCAAATGGCGGAGCGGGCGGGCGGCGGGCTAGGAGGAGCGGGGCTCTCGCCGCAGCTTCACGGATGTTTCGCCGGTCTTGATAGGGATTTTTGAACCCACCCGACCTCTCCTCTCCCTGGCTTGGACTATGGGCTACGCTGTTCTTCTTTACTTGTCCTATTTGATTTATTTACTAACTTCGAGAGTTTTCCGATATGTACTCGAGAACTAGACTCCCATTGTTTGATTTGTTTTAGAGATATTTTAGACACGCTTCTAAGATAAAAAAGTGGCTTGAAAAAACTAAATTATCTATATTTTAAACTAAGATAAGCAAATAAGCAAATAAGTTAAATGAATCAAGAAAACGGTAGAGAACTGAGTTCGTAGTAAAATGTGTCATTCGTCGAGTTCGCGCATGGAACAAAAAGAGTACGTACGTACGTACAGGTCATCAGATCGATGCAGAGATCAGACGGATTCCTAGCGTATCAGGTATATATATATAGAGCAGGCGAAAGCTAGCGTCGTGTATACGTATGCACGTACGTATAGCCAGCATGCATACATGCAGGAGAGAAGATTTGAGAAAGACTCACCGAGTACTGCACACTGATGGAAATCTGACGAGACCTGTTAGCACAGAAGAGCTGCAAATTGGAGAGCTAGCTACCAACGAACTATTTTGGAGCAATTCGCGAGGTGCACAATATCTATGGGACCAGCTTCTTTGGCATGAAGTTTTGGATCGGCTAAAAATTTGGGGAAGATTAGAATCTCAAAAAGTTTAGTACCCTTAAAAAACAGCTGAAAAATATTCAAAAATATATTAAAAATGGTTTGAGATCTTTGAAAAAACCACTAAAATCCTTACAAAAATTGCTACCAAGTGCTCCAACATATGGTTTGTTCAAAAATGATAAATCTTCAAGTTATAGATTTTAATCTGGTTTACACTGAATCAAACAGGCAAGCATGTGTTGATTCTTTTTTAGAACCAAGTGCTCCAACAAATGATTTGCTGAAGAGAGAACGAGGAGACATTATTTACAGCTGACCGGAGTCCTATTCCTAAACATTATTCAAATCATTTGCTGTTGCAATGCACTTTCTCCTGGGAAATTTGGGTTAGAGTGTTCAGCCAGTTTGAGGGGCTTAAGGATATCATACCGCCTTGTAACACTGATGATCTTGCAGGTTAGCGGGCAGCTGTAAGGCGGTGGATACAGAAAAAAAATGCAGAAATGGTTTTAATGGGCTGATTATGTACTCCTCTTGGAATATACTCCCTCTGTTCCAAAATATAAAACTTAATTTGACTACACAAAAGCCTTTAAAGGTAGAGTTTGACTGTTAGATTCCTCCATTATATATTATGAATTGTTACAATATAATACTATATCAAAAAGCGTTTTGAAATATGAACAATTTGGTACAACCACTACAGGAAACCGAGGTAAGCCGACGTAAATAACAGAAAAGCCGACGTAAATAGCTATTTACGCTGGCAGACCGACGTAAATAAGCCGACATATTAAAACCGACGTAAATAAGTTTATTTACGTCGGCCGCCGACGTAAATAGCCTTTATTTACGTTGGCCTCCTGGTCGACGGAAATACCTGTCGTCGGATGGGGTCGTCGCCGTGGACGGCTTATTTACGTCGGCCCATGGCCGACGTAAATACCCTGGCATTATTTACGTTGGCCACGGCCGACGTAAATACCTGCGGTCGGCACGCATGAGTAGGGGTGAAAACGGATAGTATTCGGATATTTCGGATAGTTGTTTCTGGCTCGTATAGATACATATACATTATAGATTTTCTCATACAACTCATATTTTTGTTTTTGAAGGGAAGGTTAATAAAACGAACTAAACGGTTTTTTAAAATTTGTTGTCTATTTAATTCGGATAACCTGGATATCTCTTCGGATAACCCGGATATCTCGGATTCGGGTAAAAACTTTCACCCCTACGCATGAGCCACGTAGCAGCTAGATTATTTACGTCGACCAGGCTGGTCGACGTAAATACTTTTCTCCGATCAAAATACGCCTTATATTTCGGAACGGAGGGGTAGAAGGTTTTTTTTTTATCGTTCCTACAACCCGGTGGCCCGTGCATTTGACTTGATCAAAGAAACGTCTTGATCATGGATAGGCTCTTTCTCTGGAATGAATCGGCAGAGCAATTGCCAGCATTTCTAAAAAAAAAGAGAAGGCCTTGTTGAAGAAAGATGAACACATGTGAAGGTTCAGGGATGAACTTAAGCCACAAATTGGGATCGTAGATGAAGCAGTAAGTCAGGCACGTACTGCCTGTATTCTAAAAATGCACATGCCTAACAGGTGACGCAACAAGATAAGAGTCCATCCTCTCCGCGTTTCCGGATTGATCTGCTACCAGCTGATGGAGCATATACGGTACAGTACGTCTTCAGAGTGTTCGAGCTGACTAGTCTACATCGTAGTGTCCATATATATGTGACAAGATCAGATGAAACTTTGTCTATATGTATAAGATGGGTCGGTACACGTACGAGGCAGGTGAAGGTCAACCAGATTGATTGAACGATGGAGCTTTGGTAGGAGTTTGGCTCCATATATGGATGCACTGGAACGACTGGTGCTGTTTCCTCTTCTGTACAAGTTCTGCATGTGTATCTGGAAATGACACTACACTGGGAAGGAAGGAGGAGATGAGATGGCATGACTAGCTAGGCAGCTGGGGGAGTGAAAGAAGGAAGAGTCCGGGAGGAAAACCAAAGGGTGTTGGAAATACTTGGAATCGGAGACGTAATGCAGACATCACGGCCTGCACCCTTGGACAAAGAAAACGCCTGCACTCTTTCAGCCGTATGTGCATGCATGGGTGCACGGGACAAGCAACATCCTATGCAAAATTTTGTCACAGTCCCCAGCTGCCTGCATTGCATGCACATACACCTCCAGATAAATACATATATGTGTGCAGCAGCTCAGCTGCTGCTGAGCTGCAGCATCTGCATCTGCAGCAGCAGCCAGCATGCAGCTCACAGTGAACAGCGCCATCAGCTGCTTCTGCTTGCGTGCACCGCTGATCACCAGTCACCAGTCTCCCTCTAGCTACATGGACATGCATGCATGCATGCATAGGTCGCATGGGTGCACCGGCCACCACCACCGGCCGGCCGTCCGGGCCTGTGGATTACACCGAGGAGATGTTGGCTCCAGCTGCGAGCTCCTGCCACCTCCCGGCGATGTCGGCGGCAGCCATCAGCGCGTCTGCGCCAGCGCCCAGCAGGCCCTGGCCGGAGAATCCGACGCGGTACAACCCATCTGCACCTCTCCAGTTGCTGGGGCACCGAGCCCCTGGCTTGCCGTCCTCTTCCACCAGCTCACCATCCTGTTCGTGCAACACATACACGTATCACAGATTCACAGTATCAGTAGCTCACCACTATAGATGATAGATCGATGCATATACGTATCACAGTATCAGTAGCTAGCTCGGTCGCCACTATAGATGAATGATAGATCGATGCATGGGTTGGCACAGTGTCTAGTTGCTGGTGTGTAACCTGGAGCCAGGATGCGACGTTGCTCCTGTAGCCCGTGGCGAAGATCACGGCGTCGAAGGCCATCTCGTTGCCGTCCACGAACCTCGCCCCGTTGCTGCCGAACGACTCCACTTCCGGTACGATCTGCGGTTGCCACGGCACAAGGCATCAGAGGCGCACATGCAGATGCAGATGCTGCAGATGCATATGCATATGCATACAGACAGGGAGGTTTGAAGTCAAAAGGAATGTGCAAACTGTACTGGCGGCCTTCTTGTTTGCTACTTTGCTAGAGCTCATTTTCGAGTGAGATCATCATAGGCAGCACGCAGGTCCTAGACGAGGACAAGCAACGTACACAATGGAGAGTGCCAGTGTCATGGAGGCAATACTATTTTTGTTCAATAGCTATCTTGTTTCCATGTCTAATTTTATGACAGCTATGTATCTACCTAAAGTACAGACGCCTGCATCAGGCAGAGGGATGGTAAAAAAAGCCAAGGAGCCAGCAAAACGTGGTAAGATAAAACTGTAAATTTCACCCTAGTAGCCAACAGGAGGAGAATGTTGTGGAAACCTCAAAAGTGACTTTAAATTGTCATGTCATGGAGAGAAGAAACAACTATTTTGACACACCTCTAGTTTGGACGGAGGCACTCATACCTTGATGTCCCCAGATTTGATCAAGGAACATGCTCCCACGTCTAGAACAGGGCTCTTCCCGGTCACGTTCTTGATCTCCAACGGGCCCAATTTGGGTCTCTTCAGCCCATATTTTTCTGTGTCTCCCAGAATCATCTTTGCAGCAAGCAGCAGAAACCTATCGACCAGCTTAATGGGAAGCCATTTCAATAATCTCATGGCAATGCCAAATGTTGAGGCCCCAAACATCTCTCTTGGTAGAACATGAACCTGTCTCATTAATTAATATTTAATATCAATATAGTCACAAGTAGAATTACGTGCAAGATGTTCTATTGACATGAAGGGTGACCAGGAACTAGCACGTATTCACGTCAAGTGATTTCAACATAAAGCTGAAAAATGTTTTTAAAAAATAAAACTGAGAAAAGATCATGAAGTTATACATATTTCGTTACAGGGAGAGGCACAAAGTTTCTAGACTAAATATAATGTAATATACAGCAGAACAGCCAACGAACTGAAGACTGACAACCACGTTTATAATTATATGTAGGCATGCAGAAAGAACAATGAATGAAACTGACATAGGAATAATCTGAAAACATCAAGCGATGGCATGAACAATGAATAAATCAAATATATGATAACGCAGGCAAGAATTGCATATCTCACCAAACATCTACTACATATCTAGAGGTAAGTATAAACAGGTTACTGCAGAAAAAGGCTTGTTGTCGGAATGACCAAGAAAACAAAAGACAGTACATTCATGTCATTTCCAGAAAAAGTGCGAGAGAGCGCTGAAAAACATCGAGGAAACCATGGAAACAACAAAAAGAACTTACCCCACTCCGAACTGACATGAAAGGCATTGCACCATGCTCACACAAGTCCAAGCACATCTCCATCCCTGAGTTGCCACACCCCATCACCAGCACCTTCATGCCCTTGAATCTTTCCCCGCTCTTGTACTCGCTAGAGTGGAACACCTCCCCCATAAACCTCTCCCTCCCCTTCACCTTGGGCACCACCACCTCAGCATTCTCCCCGCTGGCTACCACCAGCCATGGAGACACATACTCGCTCACCTCGGAGTCTACCGAGACGACACTAACCCGCCAAAGAGACATAGCTGAGTCGAACCATGCGCGTGTCACCGTGCGGCCAAAGAGCGGAGAGATGGAGAAGTGGGAGGTGTATGAATGGAGGTAACCCAGGAAGTCATACTTGGTCGGATAGGTAGGAAAGTCAGGAGGGAAATGGATGTGGGGAAGCTCACAGAAAACCTTTGGGAGGTGTAGACGAAGGCGGTCGTAGGTGCGGTTCGTCCAGAGATCAGCAATGGAGTTTGAGCGTTCAAGGATGGTGAAGGGGACTGAATGCCGGCGAAGGGTGGCTGCGACGGCGAGGCCCGATGGCCCTGCGCCGACGATGATGGGGCCATTCACAATGCAGGGGTTTTGCCTAGGGCTCGTTTTATTAGCTTGCCCTTGCATGATGGCCAAAGAACCTGCAGTAAGCCACACACACACAGGCACACAACTCTCTCTTGGAAACTCACACTCCTAAGCTCATGCAATGGAATCAACCTATCCTATGTATGCATATATCTCTCTGCCTCTCTCTGAAAGAGACTAGATGAGATGTAGCCACAAGCCCACAACCTATGCTGCTACGAACATCTTTTTGCATCTACTCTTGCATGCACTACAGTGCCAGTGTAAGCATGGAGGAGGAGAAAGGTGAGATCAGAACCTATTCGGCCACCTCAATGAGCTCAGGGTGAGGGTCCCTGTACCCTATATATAAGAAGTGAAAGTAAAGGGTGCCCTTACATTGTACAGTGCTATTTTCATGAGTTCTGTTTCTGTAACTACTGTTGGAATGATTGCCACCAATCTTTTCAGGACAAAAAAAGAGGGAGGAAACAAAAGCTTCAATTTTATTATTATGTTTGTATGATTTTTTCTAAGAAAGAACTCAGCTTCGTAGTTCTTCCTAGAACCGAGAGATCGAATCATATGAGATCTTGTTATGCAATGCACTTGGATAAACTAACCATGTATGTAGCTTTGCTAGCCAATGCATGAACATTGTTTCCAGTGTTGGGTCTGTATCTTAAGGTGAATTGTTGATAATGGTCCTTGGTTCGTGTAGATTCAGCCAATCATTTCTTTGTCCTCTGAAAGGAGGGCTGGATGAGCCGATTTGTAAATGTGGGTAATGCTTACGCATCCATGCTACACAAATATATAAATAAAATACAATTTTTTTCTTCTGGAGATAGCATGGAAACACACTTCCCATAATCATTGCTTTGTAACGAAGGGAAGGGAGACCCATACCAAGCTTTGTACTATGCATCTAGTAGCAAGTAGACAATGCTGATACGGACATTCAGCTAGTTGACAGAGCAGCCTGGGTCAACCCTTCTCTTCAAAGTAAGATCCAAGAAGATTTTAGAGCTTAATTAATTAGTCTGCTCGGCTAGTTTTCTAGGACCTAATTATTATTTTTTTACATCTATTACAAACAATGGTATTGACAATAGGAGCAGGGAGGAAAGACGCAAAGACAGAAAACTAGCCTCATTATTGCATGTTAAACTGAGCAAATGCAATGATTTACTTCATGATAAGCAAGCAGTAAAAGGTGCCACCTAAATTTTGATGCAAGTGAGTAGAAGATACTTATCACCTACCCATTTCAGCTCCCTTCTCTCCAATTAGCGTAACACAGCACAATTAACAAAATTTTGTGATCCTAAAGCTTATACAGTGAAGAACTGTAGTGTCGATAGATATGACATACAGACTAAGGACATACCAACTATGCAAAGATCCCTTTGGCATATGGATTTCACATCATACACATTATATGATGTGCGTGAATTTAATGGCAGAAAGAGGTTGCTGTTTCTTTTTTAAACTGTGCATATTCAGTTGCAATATACTAAAGAGAAGGGGAACAAAGATAACAAACTACAAAAATAGACTCACGTCATTACACTTCAGAACAATCCAAACCCTCGCCCGGCGTCGTCCTCCAGCAGGGGTGACTCGGGCGGCGCCCAACCTCACTGCCAAACCTCCCTCGCCGGAACCCTAGCCGGCCGCCGCCGAAGACGCTGCCGGCGGCGGTGGCCCCCCTCCCTCTTGCTTCCTCCCTCCCTCCTCGTC
Source organism: Raddia guianensis (assembly GCA_036346415.1). Lineage (NCBI taxonomy): Eukaryota > Viridiplantae > Streptophyta > Magnoliopsida > Poales > Poaceae > Raddia > Raddia guianensis. The sequence continues at coordinate 4,683,351 of CM070536.1, read as the reverse complement.
CCTTCCTCCCCCTCACTTCCCTGTCTTCGCACGCGGCGTCTGCTTCGTTCGGGCTGGTGGCGCGAAGGCCGTTCCGGCTGCACTGAGACCGGATTTGGAGGCATGGAGGCCAGATCCGGCGGCTGTGGTGTCGCGCGGCCCCTGGCGACGGTGGGCGGCACGGCTGCAAAACACCACCCCTTCTGGTGGCGTGGCTTTGAACCTGTTCTAGGGGTGTGTTGTGGGTGTTCGTGGTGGAAGGTTGGCTTTTATGGATCCTTCTCTGGGCGAAAGTCCGCTCGCCTTTTGGCGGCCGACGATGCTGACATCTTCTGGTGCCAGTTCCCTCCTTGGAGGCTTCGTCGTGGAGTCTCCGAGGCGAAAGCCCATCTTGCTCGGGCCGGTGATGGCGGCGCTTGCGGGCGTCGTGTCCCTCCTTGGAGGTATCACCGTGGTTCCCTTCCCTAAGGACTTCGTCGGCATGCTGAGCTTGTGCACTAGTTGGAGCGGCTCAGTCATCCCCTTCTCCTGCGGCGGCGCGACCCGTCCTCCTTCTGGTTGCTTATAGCAGTGTTGTCTACCCTGGCACTTGCAGCGTGGCAGAAGTGGCATCGTAGCTCCCTTCTCTTGCGGCGGCGATGCCTCATTCTCCATTTCATCTACGGCTTCATGCCTAGTTACGAGTCACGCCCTATTCTCGTCGTCATCCCCCCTTATGCGGTGGTGACTCTCTTCTTCTTGTGCGTGGCGTGGTGTGCTTAACTTGTCTTCACCTTCCTCGGCGACTATGGCTCGCCCCCTAGTCAGTCTTTAGCTCTGTCGCTGGGTGTCATGCCAGCGGTGGCTGGCTTGGGTTCGTGTGCGCTCGTTATGCTACTTCGTTGTTGCCCCCCCCCTCCCTCTCTCCTTCTTTCTTCCTTGCACATATGTACAGTTTTTTCCTCGTCTTTAATGAAATGGCAGAGCACCTATCCGTTAACTCAAAAAAAAAAAATTAGACTCACGTCCTAGAGTCTGAGCCTCTGAGGAGTGCTAATATTCTATGCTTGATATCAAGAGGTAGCCGGTTCATATCAGTGAAAATATTAGATGTCCTGTTTGGAGATTGTGCACAGTGTTGGCATAACTTAAAAACAATATAAACAAGACTATGCTATGACGAAGATAATCCAAATATCGATCATTCTGCATGATGAAGTTGCTTTGTTAGGTACACCGCAACTCTGTTAAACTCGGTCACTAAAGTCAGCGTAAACATAAAAAATCAGCTAAGCAAACACAATGCAATCAGTTTCAGTCAAAATGATGAAAAGGATGGACAACATGGCCGAAAAATCTTACCTTTCACAGCACAGGGCGCACCCGAGACTCCGTAGCTCTCGCTACCGCAAAAGCAGAGCTCCTGCTGAAGCAGCTCCTCCGCGCCGGTCTCCCCTGCAGGTTAGAGCGCGTCATGGAGCACGCTCAGCAAAATTCCTCTAGAAACCGCAGCCGAATCCTCGAGGGAGAGCACCTCCGCGTGTTGTGTCAGCCTCTCAGGCATTTCGCCGAACATGCTGCGCGCAAGCCGAACGCCGTCCCAGCCCCGGCGTTCCGCCGCGCCGGCGGGATCCAGCACCGATGCAGTGGCAACCACATCTGATCCGACAATCCGCCCCCTCAACATCAATAATCTTCCCTCCGTTTCGCCGAGATCGCGACCGCCGCGCGACAAGATGAAGCGCTCCCGCGCGCAAGAGCAACTGAAAGAACCGTAGGCCACACGCGTCATGCGCCGGCGTGGCCTTGTGCTAACCAAAAATACGCTTTCTAACAGAGAAGGCGGGGGTATTTTAATCGTAGACTAGTACTAGTAGTAATGGTATGCTGGAGACGTATCCGCTGAATACGTTATCCAACTCTGAAGGCGAACGCGAATAAAAGGATGCATCATACTGCATTGCTTACGCCATTACAGAGTTGATATGCGCTTCTATGTAAAGAGAAACCAACTAACCAAGAGATCTTAATGCCCTACGCTAGGCGATTGAGAATCTCATCCGATGATGCAAGAAAAAAAAAAACACTTTACCAACCGTAATCTGCATAAAAAAATATCTATACTGTGACTCACTCATCACATTTCAAAAGTGAATATGGCACTTGGGCCATTGCTAATTCTGGAACCGGAGGAGATGGAAGGATGGATAGATATATGCTTTTCGCAATTCCGAATGCCGCATCTCATGATCATGGTCGCTTTACGAGGGCAGCTGTGGTTAGTCTCGTGCATAATTATTGGCGATATCTGAATGTTCTTCCTCATGCATGTGGGGCCTCCTCGAATAGCATTGCGTGCGTTCGATCCCATTCCACCCGTGAGACCTTTGCACCGAGAAAGTTCAACGAGCATGACGCCAATCATATGTCCCCACTGTATCTAGATGCAATGGCAGACGTCGTTCTTTTTAGCACAAATAAAAATTAGAAGATACGGGGGAAATTTGTTAGTTTTTTATCAGACAAACGTGATAGCATATTGTAATAATTTTTGTAAGATTGTTAGTAGTTTTCTCAAATATTTCAAAACTATATTCCGAGGATTCACAGGTTTTCCAGATTATATTATATCGATTTTGCTTGCGGGCAATCGGCTGTCGCTCGCCACGCGGCCGTCGACCACTGGGCCAGAGGGAGGCGCGGGCATGGGCAGGCCACTACCAAGGAGCCCCATATTCTATTGTTGGTTTCAGCCGAAACAACAAAGAAGTGTAGTGATTGAGAAGCGGTCGACGCTCAAAGCATCTTTAATAAAAAAAATTATAATAATGTCAAATCAGCTTGCTACTATAAGTATTTTGACTTAATTTTTTACTTATGTTCAACAGATAAAGACATAGAGGTCTAGAATTTGCCCCCACCGGTAGGGTCATGACCCTATTCGACCTGACCATCGAGTCAAGTTTAGTTCGAATTCGGGGTAACTTTGCCGGACCCGACCCCACCTTAGGATCTAGATCTAACGGCCAAGATTCCTACCTAAGCCTAGCCCCACCCTATTGTGTATTGCCCTAATTTCCGAGTGCTAGATCCCCAATACCCTTTCCCTCGCCTCCCCCACCCTCGTTCCCATTCCCTCTCTCTCTCTCTCTCTCTCTCTCCATATGTGCGCGCGCGCATGTGTGTCCGCACACACGAGCGCATTTCCGGTCTCCCTCTCACACATTCGAGATTCCTCCCCTACGTTGACCAAAGCCTGAGCGACCGAGCTGGTGAGCTCATTTCCTAATCTCCCTCCCCTCCCAAACACACGCCTCCAATCCTTCCCCAATCCACTGCTTCTAGATCTAGGGTTCCATGCACACGGCAATGACGAGGGCTTCTCCTCTTATAGCATGGCAGCGGATTGACAGGCTCCTCCTCTTCTACAGTTGTATGATAGCGGGAGGAATCATCCTTTCCTGCGACGGCACAACAGTAGGCGAACGGGCTCCTCCCCTATGACGAACGAGCGACATGACAACATTGCGACTCCCTCCTTTGCCACGGTGATAATGGCTCCCTCGGGCCTCCTCCCAAGGTCGGCATCTCGTCCACCTCCTCAAGTTGAGGAGAGTCGAGGCCCCAACATTGCAAGTTGGGTCTGGGTCGGGGGTGGCACCATGGGATCATCTGTGAGGCTGAAGTTGGGTCTGGTTGAGGCAATATCTAATCCGATCCAACCCATCTAGACCTCTAGAGAGATAGTCAAATAAAAAACTTGCTCTTAGCTAAGCGGCAGTCTATAGGGGATTGCAACGTGCATGCACGCTAGCCACTCTATTACATATGGACTCATATTAAATTTTGGACAATGTTGTAGCTATCATATTAGATAGGTTGTCTATTTGCTATTTATAGAGTGGCATGCCAATTTCTTAGGGCTAGTTATTGACTACACCATTGGAAATGCTCTCAGAACATTACCAACCCAACCCTAACTTAGGTCGACCCAACACTATTCTACCACTATCCATCTATTTTTCTCATCTCTTCTATTTTATTTGCTACAACACTGGGTCAACCTAACTTAGGTCTCCATTGGTGATGCTCTTAGCGTTTGTTTGAAACACGCTAATTTCACATGGATTTTACAAGAGAAGATAGCATCCATGGGAAGCCGAAAGGCATCTCCCGTAGGTGTCCCATTTTTTTGCTACCCCATCCCAACTCCATCACTATTCATTGCCACCACTTTTTTTTCTCTATATATTCTCTATTCATTGTCCCATCATTATTCACCTCTCCGGTGTGGGTCCCAAATTTTACTACTATAGTAATAGGGCATGCCCATTTGCCTATTTGAGGCACACGTCGATACCCGAAGAGAAGCGACCATATACTTTTGTAGAGCATATAAATACATATATAAGATAATTAAGTCAATAGTATCAACATTTAGAAGAACATCTTATCATTTGAGGCTTGCGATTCCTTGCCCGTTTCTCTGCTGCTTCATGCGTGAATCGACGGGCAAATCGACGGCAGCCACAGGAGGTGCTTGAGTGCATCTATATATTCGGTGGTCGCCGGCGCCATGCATGCTATGGGCAGTCCCATTCATAATCTTACGACACCCAGCGGGTGTCTTGTGATCACGAGAAGCAGCCATCAGAAGGATTATTCGATGGCGTTGACCATCAGCATAGAAGTACAGGCCAATGATGACATTGCCCCTCGATCATGAGCTCGGTCAACTATATAGCGGCAGTGCACATAAAAGAGAAAGAGCTTGCTCGGATAGTGACGACGAGTCTAACACTCGACAGTGAGCTGGGTAAAGTATAAAGTCAAAACAAGAGAGAAGGATTGGTTTGGTCCAGAATATTAGCTTGAGTTAGAAGCTAGCTATATATATGTCCATATAGTCTCAGGCAGGGTATGAGACAGGAGAATGTCATTGATCAGAATTCAGAAGATTTTCTTTTCAGCGTATCGTACCGTTGCGTATTACTGTACCAAATTTTGTTATTTTTATATAGCCTATATGTTGTGATAATTCGTAACAATTTTTTCATGGCTTTTAGTAGTCCTTCCAAAGATTCTAAAACTATTTTTAATTATTATTTTTATAATCTTTATACCTCTTTTCGAGGGCTTTCAAATTTTCTACAGTATTACGCCAACGCAACGATACGCTGAAAAGAACAAAACCTAAGACGACGTACTACGTATATATATGTAAATAAGAGTCACCAATTAACTGCCAGAGAGAGAGAGAGAGAGAGTATTGTCTGAAGCAACCAGGGTGATCCAACCTGATTCATGTATATATACGAGTTTGATACGTGTGAAAATGAACCTCTTTCTGCTGTAAGATGGATCTTCCTTCATGGGAAACAATGACCACTCGACACTTAGGGCCATTCGATAAAATGAAAAAAGATTCCAATCATTCAGTATCCGAAATCAATTTTATATTGTTATCGAAATAGCTAAAACATCTTGCAAATAAACACAACATGCCTCCATGGTATATATTAATAAGTTATTCCATACTGTTGGTCTTTGCAGTTCACATGTGTGCTTTTCAAGAGGAAATAGCTAAAACATCTTGCAAATAAACACAACATGCCTCCATGGTATATATTAATAAGTTATTCCATATTGTTGGTCTTTGCAGTTCACATGTGTGCTTTTCAAGAGGAACTTCAAGTAGTAATTACCATTTTCAAGCTCTCTCCCTGTATGTCTCATTGCAAGATCTACCATCTTGAAGTACGAGACATTGACTCAGTAAGTCGAAACAAAAGCTGAAGGTAAGAAATTCTTTTGGATTACTTTATCCTTTTGCTGACTTGTCAAAGGTCTTCTATATGCTGAATTTTCTCCTTGGCGGTCTCAGGACAAACTTCGCTAAGAGCCAGGTTGACCTTGAACCCATTCTTCAGGACTTGCCGGCCATGCAGACCTCCTTCCCCATTAAATACCTTGGCCTCCCACTCTCCATTAAACGACTTCGCCACGTTCACTTCCAACCTCTTCTAGACAAAATTTCCAATCGTCTAGCTGGCTGGAAAGGCCCGCTTTTGTCAAAAGGTGGCAGACTAACCTTGCTCAAAGCCGTCCTTTCGGCTCTGCCAACTTACGTGCTCTCCGTCATCAACCCTCCTTTGTCCGTGTGTTAAAAAGATCGACAAAGTTAGGCGAGCCTGGCTTTGGAAAGGGACTGACTCCGTTTCAGGGGGTCATTGCAGGGTCAATTGGGGCACTGTTTGCTCACCGACTGCCCTTGGGGGCCTGGGGGTCTTAGACCTCACCCGTTTCGCCAGGGCCCTGCGTCTTCGTTGGCTTTGGAATTGCAGATCTTCCCCTGCCGCTCCCTGGATCGGAGATCCCCATGAAGTCGACCTTGACCTGCTAAGGGCTGGTACCGCTATCACGTTGAAAGATGGTGCAACCCTCTCCTTCTGGCAAGATCGCTGGCTCACTGGCTTGCGCGCCACAATCGTTGGCCCCACAGCTCTTCAACGCCTCCTCCAGGAAAAATAGATCTGTCAAAGAGGCTCTGCAGGGGGCGACCTGGCTCAACGACCTGCGGGCGAACCTAACCCCGCAAATGATCCCAGAGCTCATCGAGCTGCTCCTCCGGGTCTCCCAAGTCACGCTATCTACAAAGAGCAGACACTGCATTCCTGGTGCTTCAACCCAAAGGGAAACTTCACAGTGAGCTCCGCCTACAAGATTCAATTCATCGGCCGATGCGCTTCGCCCCACCTCCAACAGGTCTGGAAGCTTTGGGCACCCTCGAAATGCAAGTTCTTCCTTTGGCAACTCCTGCACAAGCGCGTTCTTACGGCAGACGCTTTAATGAGGCGTCACATTCCGAACAACTACTTCTGCCCCCTGTGCAGACGCAACTTGGAGACCCCAGAACACTTGTTCTTAAACTGCGATTTCAGTCGCTCTATCTGGTCCCGGCTTGCTCAACAATCGAACACCCCATTTCTTCAACCTGACAGCTGGAGAAACACCGAAAACTTCGCTCGGTGGTGGCAAGACGTAACCCTCTGGGCCAGGCAGACTCAAGGCTCCCTGTCGCTGGTCTCCGGAACCATCTGGCATTTTTGGCTTGAACGCAATAATCGCATATTCAGACAGGCAGACATACAAAGTGCACTCTTCCTCCAGCTACTACTCGATGGCCTGCGGTTGTGGTCGGCCGCGGGAGCCCCTTTTGTAATTAGTTAATTGATTACGCCCAGGGGGAGGGCTTATCCCCCAAATTTTGTACTCTTTCTCTCTTTGATCAATAGAAGGCAGTTCTCCTGCCCTTTGTTCAAAAAAAAAAAAAAAAAAAGCTTGTATAGAAGGGACAGAGATTTCACAGTTATAACAGCATCAATATTCTTTGTGTAACCTCGATATTCTTAGATGGTATTAATCTGGTATTTTGAACGATAATTTTTCATGATATCAAAGAAGGTAATTGCTCTGAAGATTGTAGGTGAAGTCCTTTTTTTTCATATAATTGTAGACATGATTATCAAACTCCTGAAGGACAATCGATCTGGGAACAATTTGTATTGTGATATGAATCGAAAATAAACCTTGAAATAATTTGAACTGGATCATATGATATTAATGAACAAAATCAAATACAATTATTGCAACCCCATGCATGCATGAAAGTTGAAACGTAGTCTCATAGGTCATAGGAACTTCTGAAACCAGATCTGCCTTTGTATTTGAAATAGAAGCACATCTAAATACCATACACGTATGGCACATGCATATATTGATGAGAGAATAGGTTTTAAAATTATGTTTGGGCACGGACTGGAGACACTATGGGAAGATAGTGATTTCTTACCTGATCTCATCGGATCCTACAGTTTCTTCTTATGATATTTGTTGTACTGCTTCAACAATGGAATATATATACATAAGATGCAAAAAATCATCAAATAGGGGCATCAAAGTTACTAGTTTTTTAGTATAGAGAGTCACTGATGACATATATACTTGCACTAAACAGAAGCAGACATTAATTAAGAATATTGCAGTAGATCCATCTAGATCATCACCTGCATATTCATGGCAATTCCGGGCCTCAAAACCCTATTCATTGTCTAAGGGGAGAAGAACTTCATGACTTACATAAATATATATTGAAATCTTTCCTTTGCCTTTTTGTCCTTGAAGATCTTGCAGCTGGGGGAAGCTAGCAGCCTGCCTCTGTAGTCAGGGTTTCATCAAGCTGGTGTGTTGCCATGAGAAAATGAAGCTGCCAGATGATCTGATTGCTTATTTTCTATATATTCAATCAGCTCACAAACGATCACCACCAAGAACATATATATGCTTTCAGATCATGCTGGCAGCTTCATCTACTTGTGGTACACAGACGAAATGAAGAGCACATCTACTCTCATGGTATTTGTGAATTGCTGTCCTCCATGTATAGACTATAAAGAGAGAGAAATGGATCACTAATTGTCAAGTGTTTGTGTGCGTGAGGGAGAGGGAAAGAGGAGGGAGAGAGAGGAGAGGCTAGGAGCATGGGGCATGGGGGCGTGCGTTGTTGGTGTGGGGCCGGTGATTAGGGCTTTTTATGGAGCTCTTTTAGTTCGCTAATGTTTGTTTGTACTACCTACAAAAGCTGATGCGCAAGAATAATGCAAAGGAGAATGGTCCCAGCAAGGAAGAAAGGAAAGTAGAATATTGCATGCTCACCCACCACATCATGCATGCCAAGGTTTTTACATTAGCATATGGTGGGGCTTTCTAAAAGCTGCACCGGAGGTGCTCTCGTGCATCTCCGCACCTAAATTTAGACGTGATTCTAGTTAGCTCGTTTAGTGCGAAGTCCGTGGGTACCTAGGCACGTGTCGTTCTTTTAGCTAGAACGAGCGAGGTGGCCTGCGCGTTTGCGCGGCTAGATTTGTTTTGGCATATAGTGTTTATCTCTAACTCATAATCTATCTCTAACATATCAGATCAGATTTAAAGTTTATCTCTAATATATTATATCAACTTTAGTATTTAATATGAATTTCTAATATTTTCTTTTAATCTAAGCCACATAGATCTTTTTTTATTAATCTATCCCGTTATAATTTGGTCCCATAGTTCATTGAACGGATAAAATAACCATATTATATCATCTTTAGTATTTAATCCAAATTTCTAATATTCTTTTTTTAATCTAAACCGTTATAATCCAGCCCCACAAAATCAACGGCATAGATCTTTTATTTTTTTTCTTGATTTATGTGAGAATTTCTTTGATTGATCTTGGCTGTTATAATTTGGTCCCACCGTTGATCGAACAGCTAAAATAATTTGGATGATGTGGATGAACGTGGTGGCTTCTTTTTCCCCTCCTTTATATATATAATAGATAGATAGATAGATAGATGGGTACAGATGACAAATGTGGTAGACTCTTCGAATATCGATCGAGATCTAAATATGTATTATGATATGAAATTGTGTTTCCTCTTTTGTTTATGCAGATTCTTTTCTAAGCTAGCTCACAGAGAATTAAGATAAAACTAGTTAAACCTAGAAAAAAAAAAAAGAAACCAATAGTGTCGTATCAATTTGCTCACTATGTGCAATAATAAATTTCCCATTTCGAATATTGCAGAGCTTGCTTACTTGTATTGTTTTTTTTTGTGGTACAACTAATGTTAGGGGGGCATAATATAAATCATGTGGGATGACTCAACCCAATGGTGGGACCCACCATGCCGACTCCTCTTTTGCTTCTTTAGCTGTTAAGTGTTAACAAACCAAATTTGTGGGTCCCACGGACTAGATCAACAAGAACCCTCCTTTAGACTCGCGTTTGACTAGTGTTGTGTGTCGCCCCTCTCCAGTGGATTGAGTCGACATAAATCAGCATTTTGGTTCTAGTACTTCGTGGCACACTATTGGACAAGATCGTATAGCTCAGTTAGCAAATAAGAGGCAGTGGTTGGTCAATAATTCTATACAGAAGAATATATACCGTGTGATTTCAGAGTGAGCATAGCAATATCAGTAGCTATCTACGTAAGTCATGAAACAAAATTAGAGTAGGGACGATCGATCATGGTACGAAGCGTCACCTCATCCAAGGACGCTGTTTCTGCAGAGTATATAGCTGATCACCAAGCAGGTAGGACATGGAGAGGTAGCACCACATCCTTTCTGAATTATGGCCTTGTTTGTTTCAGATTAAATTAAATTAAATTAAATTAAATAAAATTTTGTTATTTTTGTATAAGCCAAATGATGTAATGTTTTGTAGTCATTCTTGTGGGGTTTTAAATAGTCTTCTTAAAGTTTGTAAAATATTTTTTCATAATTTTTGAACTCGTTAAGACGTATTTTGAGGGTCATGAAATTTCTTCTGTTGAAACGCAACGCTACGTTAATCTGAAACAAACAAGGCCTATATGTGTCTGAATTAATCATAGTGGCCGAACATGATCATGTGACTCCTCGCCGATCTCTCAGACAGGAAGTCTATTGCTGGTATTTCAGTATCTCTCGCTTTTGAGAGCAAAGATCTACTGTTCAGCCAGGGGGCCAATCACACGCCTAATCCCTTTCAAAAACGAAATATAACTGAGAAAAGGAGGTCAGGTCAAGTCAGGATTGATCCTGATCAGGAGTCCCTGCACTCGCGGCCATGCACAGAACCCCGAATAAATAACGGTAATAATAGCATGCGCTGGATCGGAGCACTTGTTTTGAGCTGCAGAGGCCAGAGGCCGTCCGATGGCCATCGTTGGCTATAAACGTCCACGATTGCCTCTAGCCTATTCCGTTGTTTTTCTTTTCTTCCTGTGCACCCGAGCCCGAGGTTAGGAGGCATAATATTTTTAATAAAAATGCTTTTGAGCGAATGTCCAATCATGTCGAACACCTTATCTAAAAAAGGCATGTACCGTGTTTTCCCTTCTTGCTCAATCTATCCTCTTTTTTATTCTCTCATATCCCCCTTACTTGGCTTTCTCCCCCACCCCTCCGTATCCAAATCCTCTGCCGTTGTAGTATAAAAAACAGAGGGGCACTGTAGCGAGCAAGCTAAAAATGCACGAGCACTGTAGTAAACCAATGTTCGCTGGCACTATTTATGGTTATTGTATCGAAAACACTGTTCACTGGCACTGTTCAGTGTTACTGTTTTGACACTGTTCAAAAGTAAAATGCACAAACACTATTCATCCTCTGCCTTTATACTCCAACGGCAGAGGATAAAAACCCCCACCCCTCCTCCACACATCACACCAAAACCTAGCCCCCCCCCCCCCCTCTTTTTTGCGTCTCCTCTACTAGTTGAGACAAATTTTGGAGAAGAAGATGGATTCCCAAATTTGGCCCAAAACAACATGTGAATATAGAAAAATCTTATTTACTCTTGTAGAACATCCTGTTTGCTTTTTTTTATAAAAAAAATCTTTTTTTACTAATGTTTCGCTACTTAAACAATTGCCGTTGTGAAACTTCGCTTTTACTCAAGCGAAACTTTTTTCATTTTTGCTTATGTTTCTCAACCGAAACACGCCATTTGCTCCCCCCCCCCCCCCCACCCAAAAAAAAACACTCCATTTGCTCTTATGAAATATTCTGTTTGTCTTTGTAGCATCTTGTTTATTTTTCGAAACACTTAGACCCACTTTGATGGCTTATTTAGTTTTACTTTTTATCGGGATTGTAATTTTTGTTATTTTTATATAGTTCGTTCACTTTAATTTTTTTAAATATTTTTTTGGGACTTTGTAAGTTTTTTTCTAAAATATCTCAATTTTTTTAATGATTTATTTAGCCTTTTCTTACCACTTTTAAAGGTGGTCAAATTTTCCCAACTACAAGTAAAGGCAAAATTGGTCTCATACCATCCAAAGATCTCAGGTTTGGGTTTTTACCATCAAAAGATTACAGTTCACTTTAATACCACCCAATGCTCCTTGTGTTTTTTTTTTTACCACTCCGTCGGCCTCCCCTCGATCTCCCGTTACTATTCACGGCGCCGCTCCCCCTCTCCAGCGCGGCGGCCTGGGCCCCTTCCTCCGTCCTCCACCTCCCTGGCCATGGGCGGCGCCTCCCCCTCTCCAGCGTGGCGGCGTGGGCTCCTCCAGCCGCCTCCTCCCCTCTGGCTGTGGGCGGTGCCACCCAACGCGGCGGCGTGGGCTCCTCCAGCAGCCTCCTCCCCTCCGGCCGTGGGCGGCGCCTCCCCCTCTCCAGCGTGGTTTGCAGCAGGCGGCGGCGCGGGGCGGGGCGCGTCCCTCCTGCCTCCTCCTTGTCTAGCCTAGTGGCGGCAGGTCTTCCTCCCGTCTGCTCTTCTCCAGGCGGCGGCAGCGCGGGGGCTGCCTCCTTCTCCTCCTCCCCAGCAGCAGCCGGCGGTGTGGAGCTCCTCCCCAGGGCGGCGCGGGGCCTGTGGCAGCCGGCGGTGTCGTGGGCTCCTCCCGCCTTTTCCTCGGCAGCGCGGTGGCCTGGGCTCCTCCTACCTCTTCCTCAGCAGCTGCCAAGCTCTTCAACAACTACGTGGCGCCGCCTGCTTACTCCACCAGCGCCGGCAGCACGGCGGCGCCCGGCTGAAGAAACTAGTGTTGGGCTGAGTTTTGTTTTGCAAGTGCTCCAGTGGCTCTGCGCGCCATGGTGAGGACAATTTTGCGCCTGGGGGAAGATCGCGCGGGAGAGATAACGATCGAGGCAACTGAACAGTCGCGCCAGAGATATAACGGAGGCAGTAACGGGAGATCGAGGGGAGGCCGACGGAGTGGTAAAAAAAGAAACAAAAGGAGCTTTGGGTGGTATTAAAGTGAACTGTAGTCTTTGATGGTAAAAACCCAAACCTGGGTTCTTTGGATGGTATGAGACCAATTTTGCCAACTAAACAAGGCATCAAAGAGGGCCTTATTATTGAATGTTTTAGTGGTTTACTTTAAATATTTCAGTACTCTAATTCAAATGTTTCGTAGTTATTTCACTGTCTTCTGCACACCAGCTATGTCGGACTCACACACTGCACATCAGATCAGATTTCAGAGAACGTTCAACGAAATCATGAATTATGGTTGATCAAGAAAAGCCCTCGTAGTTTTTTTACAGAGGAAACAAATAGCAGTATAAACACTGCAAAAATGCCACTTTTTAAGTTTAAACAAAAAAAATTGAAGACATTTTTTAAAAAAGATTCCAACCAAACATCAACGTTCGAGCGGATGGAGACCAACACGAGCCAAGAATGCCCAAAAAAATCTGTCAATACCATCAAGAATGAAAACTCAATTTTGCATCACTGAACATATACCATAAAGCCCGCCGGATCCGCAATATAATGGACCTATCGCTATAAACTAGCGCTACAACACCAAAATTACAAATAGAACTATCACTGTTTACTACTCCAATGGCTGCACGAATATTAATTAGGGTTACGGCATCAGCACAACTCTACTTTGGACTACAATTTCTTAGATAACCCAGCTTCTGAGCCAATGCGTCCACATATCTAGGCCTTCTCCTCTCAACCTCTGACATCCCAGCTTCATCACTCATCCCCTCGTTGAGCAGCTCCTCCCAGAAGTCGTCAGTCAGCTCAGTGTCACTGCTCGCCTGATTCCGGCTACTCTTGTCGTCGTCGTGCTCGTGCTTGCCCTTGGCGAGCCCCTGAATGTTCAGTGCCAGATTCTCCAGCTCGGAGTGTCCAGGCTCATCCAGCTCTGAAAATGCTCTTGGCTCAAACAGCAACGTCGTCGTCGGCTCGAGGTTCTCGCTCTGGCTCGTCTCCCCGGGGTTGAGGAATGGCGCGCTGCCTATGGGCCTCCTCCGTTTCTTGGAGAAGGCGTCCTCGAGCTCCTTCATCTTGTCCTGCTGCTGGAACAGCTGGTGGAAGAAGTCGGGGCTCTGCATTGCCCTCGCCAAGAACCCCATCATCTGGAGCTGCTTCTGCTCCGCGTACTGCAGCCTCTCCTCCATGGCTCGCATGTCGGTCCTCGTGCTCTGCTGCTCCTGCCTGAGCCTCACCACCTCCGTGAGCAGGATGTTCTTGTCGCGCTTCAGCCTGTCGATGTCTTCGTCCAGCCCAAAATGGCCGACCTCGAGGCAGGAGCCGAGTGCCTGCTGCTGCGATGCAGAGAGGTAAGACAGAGGTTTCCTTCTCTTTATCATCTTCAGAAGCTGCCTCTGGCCCCTGATGAAGCCCTCATTCGCAAACTCCCATCTGTCTGGATCAATCTTTCTAAAACCCTGCAAATTGCAATATGAGTGGCATAGCAGGTTCTGTCAGCTCAAGTTCAGAAAGTTCAGATTGTAAAAGCTCAAGTAGGAAGGCAGGCTTCACAAAATATGTAAAACTGTGGGTTTCACAAGTTTTGCGATGGAGTTTGCAAGCAGTATGAAGGAACAAGTAGCAGTATACTACATTATATCGCTTGGTGGTGATCAAAGGAGTCTTCTAGAACAAATAAGCAGGTTCTTGTAGCTTCATCCAATGTCTTGATCCATCTAGCTACACAGTAAGAAGTTGAAGAAAGAATATGTCAGAAATTAAATAGCTTCTCATTGTCAGGGAGATGCAGATCATGCAGTCTCCCAGCACCCCCCATGTCTAATCATTTCAGGAATCAAGGTCTTTCATCTGAATGCCTCTCAGGCAAAGGATTGGCCACAACTTATTTCATATTTTTTGGAAGCAAGGATTAGTTCTCATTGCCCTAGGTTTTTTTTCTTTACAGTAGGACAGTAATCAAGTCGTACAAAAAAAAAAAGGCGGTTCAGCTAGCCCAAGAATCGACACTATTTCAGAGGTTTCTTGACTGATTACTCAAGGCTCCACCACAGAGGCACAGGCTAATACAATCACACTCCTTGTTCAAAAAATACAATCACACTCCAATGCAAGAATCGGATTGCAGCAGCAGCAGCTCACAAGCACCAGTTGACTCATGAACAGGTGAACAAGTAACACCAGGTAATCAATGGTGTTTGGTCGGGGACAAGAGACTCACATAGGTGTTGAGCTGGCGGACGAAGCTGGAGAAGTTGCTGTGCTTGAAGAAGCGGGGGAGCAGCACGGCGGCGAAGACGTGGGGGTCCCACACGACGAAGCTGTTCCCGGAGCGCCCCCAGGAGACGACGCCGTCGGTGGCCGGGTCGTCCACCAGGTCGAACGTCTTGGTCAGGAACGGCGGCGGGCCCAGCTCGTGCAGCCCCTCCATCGGCTGCGGCGCCCCCTCCGCCTCCTCGTCCTCCGCCGGCCACTCCTCCTTCACCACCATCCCCGGCAGCACCGAGTTCACGTTCATCGCCGGTCGAATCCCCGGCCGCGTCGTGCCCCGATCGACCGATCGTTCTTGGAAGCCGACGGAGCCAGCGCGGCGGCGGCGAGAAGAGCAACACGCACGCAGTAGCGGAGCCACTGAGCTGACCAGGTGATGAGGCGGGACAGGTGAGTGTCTGCTCCTCCGCTGCAAGGCGGCCGGTGCGAAGGATAAATACCTTGTGCGGGGAGGCGAGACTGGTCAGGAGAGGAATGGAAGGTTCTAGACCACGCGGCGCGTTCATGGCCGGCCCGGGCCCCGGCGCGGAAGCTTCTGGAGGGCGGGGCGCGCAAGTGGGGGTGGGGGGGCGGCGGGTGTGGCTGAGGTTCGCGCGCGCGGTGCAAGTGGGCGACGAATCGACGGCGACAACTCGGCGCCATTTTTCTGATCCGAGCTGCGAGGGTCAGATCGCAAATTTTGTTGCCGAGCTCGTGATTGGCTGCAGCTTTTGGAGCCCGATCCTCCGGCGAGATATTCCGCGTCCTGGAAAAAAAAAACTTATCCTTTCTTTCAGAATCTCAGCTCCTCTGATTTTTTTTGCATCTCAACTCTCACGTGTCAGTTGTTTGTTAGTAATGCAAGAAAAAAAAAGGAACTTTTTTAGTACTAGTACAAAGCAAAAAAAAAAAAGAGTGTTGGTACTGCCAGATGTATGTGAGCATTCTTGTCTCAGTGCATAGAGTGATACAGCTAAAATGATCAGCTCATAATTGATAGTGTGAGGCTTTGCATCTGAACACATAATCGAATCATCGTATTCACAGAAAAATGTCATGACGGCTCATGGTCATGGGAGAGTGATTGGTCATTGTTTTTGACCGGTGACTGGGCTGGAGACCAATGTTGTGCAGGATGACTAGGCTTGACAACAGTCACAAACGTGTTTAGCCTAATCTTCACAGGTTTTCTACCAATACTAGGAGCAACCTACTGCACTGACGTGTTTAGCCTAATAGTCATAGCATTCATCATTCATCAACGCGCATGAACTTTTCTCGGTAATCAACAGCGATACCATAGATATTACCAGGATTTGGTCCTCACAGCGAGATACTCTGAATATGACAGGAGTGCTCCATCAGTATTCAGTAGTTGCAGCACAATGTCAGCAGGTTAACCACCGCACACAATCATGGAGAGGCTGGTAGGAGGAAAATGAACATATGTTCCTTCAGTGATCATCGTTGTGCACAAACATATTACAGATCAACACGATCAGTTTGAATCATCATTCATAACATTAACATACCAAATTACCAATATTATAGTACACTGGCTCTAGTCGCTTGCTGCCTCATGAGGCTTGTCGGATATCATTATTCGCAAATTGCCATAGACATTTACACGAATATTTTCAAGAAGCATTTTGACAAGGTTTTGTGCAAGCTACTACAAACTGATACATGGTGTTGGTATGAGTATATTGTCGACAGGATAGCACATCTTATTTGGAACTTGTACGTAATACAGAAGACCCACTCAGACAACCATGTATAGATGCCTTCAACGAGCTTGGACGGCTTGATTTCCACCTCTGTTGATAATTCTGTCAACATATTCCTTTCTGAAATAATGCGATGCTTGGGTAAGTCAGACAACAATGAGAAAGGAAAAAACAGACCAGGGGGAGTATAGACAGAGAACAGTGCTGAGACTTAGGCATAAATAGCCACATAAGTATACCTAGCTGGAAGATGGTCGTGGGGACGATTGTACGGCGTCCAGACAGGCTCCCCCACAAACAGCCGCATTGCCTGCAGAATCATAGTAATAAAAAAAAAGTGAACTATTACAGCTACCGTATTGTGCTGTTCCTTGTTTGATCAAACACAGAGATGGAAGAAGGCTTTCGGATGAACATATGATTTAAGGAGTGGACACGTCTGGTGACTGAAATTCACAAAGGCTACAAGACACAGAAGCACATGTCATAAAAAGACAATTGGTTGTTTAGAATTATGCATCATGGAAGTAATAAGAAGTAGCTCTGTCTGTCCACTTCAAAGACATGCAACTATCATTAGTTAATTGATCAGTCACAATGAAACGGCACACAGTTTAATGAAAGAATAAAAGGTTCAGCAACTTAATTCATTTAAAAGGTTCAGCAACTTAATTCATTTAGTAATATATTGAGACCAGAGATCATGGTGAGAACAAAGGAAGAAAGTAAAAGATACCTTGATGTAGTTGTCACTGTCCAATGTGAAGCGGTGATACATTCCTGCAGGCAAAACAATCATACCGCCTTTCTTCACTGCTACACGAATCCACTGATCTTTTTGGTCCCTCACATCAAAATATCCTAGAGAACATAAGGGGAAAAAGGTAAGGCAGATAGAATGTATGCCACTATGACTCCACTATGATTTATCACTGGAAATAAAACAATGTCCACTTTTCTTGACTTTAATGGTCCAAAAAGTACGATGAAAGCACCTACCACTACCCTCAAGACAATAGCGTATCTCTTCATCAGTATGCAAGTGTTCTTCAAAGAAATTCTTCAGCTTAGCCTCATAATTTGGAAGTTTCTCTGGACACACATCACAAATGTCCTGCAGAAGGGAAAGTTCCACATGTTTGTCACAGTTGTTTACTTCTACAACTTACTTAGCATTTAAACTTGCTAATCAAAATGGAAACTCAACACAATAAGTAGCAAAAAAACTCAATTACACACCATGTAAGAGTATCCCCTGGCCTCGCGAATTTTCTTGAGGTTCTCGTCGTTCTCCCAGTCATCGGCATTTAGGCGCCAGCTTAATATTCCTAACTCTGGGTATTTGAAATGAGCACCATTTTAGTATCTGGCAGATTTATCAACAATTCTACTGGAGTTCATGCACAGGCAAACATGCTACAAATAAGGGTTTGAACAGCAAAATGCACAAACCTGAAAGTTTGTCGAGAGGAATGAATTCTTTGGGATCACGATGATGAGGAAGCCTCTGGTCCTCTTCACTGTCATCCATGTACCATGCTTGGATGACCTCCTCCTTGCCATCCTAAGTTAATAGTAGCCAATTAAAAGATGTTGCATTGTTACTATGCAAAATGTAAAATCTGAAAAGGAAGTTACAATTATCATGTTCAGGAAAAAAACAACGGCCTAGGATTATCCAATCACCAAGTTACTAGCTCAAGAATACATAACCAGTACATAAAAAGGTAAAACCCATGTACAAAAGGAAATATGAAATTATGTACGTCAGTCACAGTGTAAGAGTATGGAACATAATTTCATTAAGATACAACCGGACATCTTGCAGAACCATATCCTCATAAGATTATGAAATGCCAAAAATGAGCAAACCGTACAAAAGTTCATATTTAACTATGTTTCTGCTGGTGCCCCAGGTTCATGGGACACTAAGCTCTTACGAGTTAGGATTGTTCTCAATGATCTATCTGAAGGATCGTACACGAAGTATTCAATAGGCACGCTGATGTGCTTTGTCCAACCCCTCGCCTAGACCAAAAAAAAAATGCTCATCTAGGATCAACAAGGATATGATGGTGACCGTGCACATATTTCTCCCGGTAAACAAGGACAGTGGCGGATCCACCGCCCGGGCAGGGGGGCAGCTGCCCGGGCTCCCGTGAATGTTCAAGGGATTTAGGGTTCATCATCAAAATAAAATAAAAACTAAATTATATTTATTAAAAAAACACACAAACTATTCCTCGAATTCGGATCAAATCCGAGATCACACGACAGGGGGAAAACCAAACGAGAGAGACAGACAGACATAGAGAGAGAGAGAGAGAGAGAGAGAGAGAGGCGGCCCTGGATCTGGGATCCAGAGGAGGTGAGGCAGCGGTACCATCGGTGAGGCAACGCACGGCGGCGAGGCGGCGCCAACGACGCAACGCACAGCGGCGAGGCGGTGCCAACGAGGAGGCAACAAGCGAGCGAGGCGGACAGAGGCGGCGGCCTGGCGGCGTCGTGCTCGTGGAGGAGGCGAGGACTAGAGTCTCGGAGGCCTGTGATTTAATATAATCCTATTGTTTTAGCCCGACTAATCCTATTGTAAACTTCTTACATGTTTCGGGAGCCTGTGATCTATCTATCTATCTAGTAGAGTAAATTGCATCGTTAGAGCATCCCCAGGAGACCCCATCAAAGACCCGCATCGCTACAGTAATCATCTTTTCCCTTGCGCAGTGCTGCTCTGCTCTCTGGCCTGCATGCTTCCCCGCCGCGTGGTTCAAAAATTTTTGAAGTACCGGCTGAACTGATGAGGCTAATGGACATGCTCTTAGTCCTCGAACTTGTCCTATGTGTGCACATAAATCCGTAAGTATTCAAACCGCTTATTTAGGTATATGAATTTGTGAAACCGTTGCACTTAGATTCGCAGGGTGGTTTTACAAGGCGGTTTGGTGACATGGACTGCCATGTGGTCTTACACGGACAATATACATAGTTTAAAATTTTAAAATATGAATTTTAGGGTTTAAAATATTAAAGAAGAATTTTAGTTTTTTATATTTCAAGAAATGATTTTCAGAATCAATATTTTCTAAGAAACTTTTTTATAATTTTTAAATATTAAATTTGATTTTTTTAAAATTTTAAGAAGTCTAGAAATCATTTTTGAACTTATTTTTTTGAATCAATTTATTCAAATTTCAAAAATCCTTCTATCAATTTTAAAATTTTTAAAATATTTTTTTGAAACTTAACATTATGAAATTCACATTTTGATTTTAACATACAAAAATTCACTTTTAAAATTTAAAATTATGAAAATCCACGTATATGACCTATGCAAGGGCAAGTGTGCATAATATGACCACATGGCAGGTGGCATGGTAGTCCATGTCACCAAACCACCCTGGAAACCACCTTTTGAACCTAAGTGCAACGGTTTCGCAAGTTCAGATACATAAATGAACGGTTTTAATACTTATGGATTTATATGCATAGACGGGACAAGTTTGGAGACTAACGACGCAATTTACTCTATCTACTATCTATCTATCTATCTATCTATCTACTATCTGTCTATATATATAACAGAGTTAAACGGAGTCACCACATTAATCGTAAAATCCTAGAAATTACCACGCTAATCAAAAAATAGTAGAAATTCTCACGTTAATCATAGAAAAAATCTACATCATTGAATATGGATATTATTATGTAAATCTAGCGGTCAATATTAACCTCTAGAACAAACTACTGAAGTTGATCTATATATTAGAGATAAACTCTAAATCTAATTTGATATATTATCTATATTTTAACACAAATCTAGCTGCGCAAACGTGCGGGACACCTTTCTCGTTTAATATAAAGCTGGGTTGCCTTCTTAAAAAAAAGAGTCTCGGAGGCATCGTCAAATGGCAATATGCGAGCCGGAGGAGGACATCGGACATGGAGCCAGGCCGACACTGGCACAGTCCAATACCAAATTGTCATGTTTGTCGGTAGGACGAGCATAGGCCCGACGAAAATTAAGGCCGTATTTGTTTCAGCTTAAAGTTAAGTTGAATTTTACTATATCAAATTTTGTTATTTTTATATAGCCTACATGTTGTATTAATTTGTAGTTCTTCTCAATATTGTAAAACTATTTTTTAATTACTTATTTGAAATATTAGAGTACTTTTTGAGAACTCTCAATTTTTGCTACAGTAAAACTCTACTTTATTCAACGCTAAAACTATCAACGCCTAAATTGTACTTGGGCTGGACTTGTCCTCGTTTTTTAAGCCCGATTGGTTGGGCCGACATGGGCTTGGGCCCAGTCCGGTGGGAGCGGCCTTTTTCAAGCCCGGCACGGTCTATGAATATGTTCTACTTTGAGCAACAGCTATGGGGCAGAATTTTTTTAAAGAAACCAGCACAACACCTAAATTAACTAGTTAACATTACCCGCGGTCAAAATATAAATATGGTCTCAAAAATTCTTGAGCCACACATTACACATACACATGTACATCCTCATGTTGGCTAATTCCCATAATGGCAATTTCATAGCTGTTAAATTATAAGTCTTGAAAAATAAGTAACAGAACTAATAGTGAAATTATAAGAAAGTAATCATATGATCGACTCGATAATCATTGTATTCGCATATCGAGTTGTTTGGATGGAGGTTAGCTTTGTCTAATTTTGCCACACCTTATGTTTAGAGTTCTTAATGAGGTGGGGCGGGACTAGGTCAAGCCTCGACTCGACCCGACCCGTCCCACCCATTCTCAACATCCGCCCTACCCTGACCCGACCTGGTCTCCGGATGTATAAAACCTTGACCCGCCACGGCCCACCGGGGCAGAGAAGAATCACATAACGTCATCCCAACTAAAGGCAATTAGGCATATAAAAATCCCATCAAATACACAAATCTAGTCACTTAGGTACATGAAAATACAACCACATACACAAATATAGTAATGGTGTGATGGTAATATATGCATCAATACGGTTAATGGGATGGGCTAGGCTCACGAGTAACGTAATATACAGAACCGGATCTGGGTCAGGTCGGGGCAAGCCTTAATCTGGACCCACCCCGAGATAAACCGGTGCAAGACGTCACCACATCAATATTGTATGAATTAATCCAAATAAAACAATGACATAATGAGATATAGTTAAAAAACTAGGCGTAATATGTATTGAAAGTCGATATTCATACTTATGTTAGAATATTCAAAAAATAATAATTTTTATAAGTTATATTACATAGAAATGCATTATATGAAATTTATATGAAATAACAAAATTATACACGCGCCATTATAAAGTTGTTGATTCGCAAAAAATGTCATCCCATGCAACAATGAAATGTGTGCTCTGGACCCACATGTCATAGACAGAAGAGTGAAATTTTTGCAAAGTGTGAATTTTATAATAGTATTGTGCAATTTACCCTATGAAATATATAAATATATAGAACTAAATATTTATTATGTAGTATTATCTTTGATCAATAAGTAAAAAAATAAAATAGAATAAGATAAGATATTGCTGGATATTTTTGCAAACATAAAAATATTGATTTTCCATAGATGATTCTAGATTTAGTTTTATATGGTTTGGATTGTGCCACATGGCGACAACATAACGATATAATAAGAATATAAATACATGCTTATTGTATCATCAAATCCCCTCCATCACACTACATTGTATTATCAAAACTCCTCCATCACACTATATTGTATTATCAAAACTCCTCCATCACCATTATGTCAAATTAGAACTTATTATTAAACATAAAATTTAAAAATTAGAGAATCATGTAATAAGCCATTATAAAAATAGAAATTTTTTAATAAGTTAAATATTTTGATTTTGTTAAGTTATATTTATTAGTTTGCCCAGTCTTTAAACAAATCTTAGATCCGCCACTGTGCAACACTATATGTAGTAGTGCTCAAATGTGCAAAGTTTAAGACTCACGGTCGCTTCGAAGCAAGCAACACCTAGGAAAGCAGAAATATTTTATAGTTTAATGTAGGCACAACTAACTCCTTAAGAAATTAAAACACAGAGATCTAAAGCTTTTGATAATTTTGGTCGGTTATAAGCTCTTTATGTATGAAAGGGAAGAACAGCATGACCATATATAACATTAAAAAAAGCATAAAATGAATAAAATTAAGCCAACACGCGGTCTCCTCTTCTCGGCACTCGATCGAATCACGTAATTACGTACGTGGATCTCATCTCATATGTACGTATTTTACGGTAATTCTTGTGAAAGCGATGGAGCCCGACTCGACAGAGGCCTCTGCAGCTAGTGATGTTGAGCTCGAGTGTGTCATTGATCTGCGCAATATCGCCTGCATAAGCAAAGCAAACAACGCGCACGACATATCAATGCACATATTGAAATACATATTTTGCAAAGTGATATTGGGTGACGAGCACGACACAGATTAGAAGCTTACGTGGTGGCTGCTTGCTGCTAGGCGCGGCGGCGGTGACGACGCCGTCGACCAGCTTGGACATGAGACCTGCACAGAATATTTCATAGGAACCCGCGCATATCAACCAAAACTCATCCTCAAAATTTAAAATTCAAAATTCAAAACTTAAAACGAAACAAGGAGAGCAGGGCCCTTTTTTTCGAACACCCTAAATGGAGTGGGTGGTGCTATGTCAAGCGGAACAGAAAACGGCAGCAAGGGTATATCTGTAACAGATGAAACGACTCTATGCCAAGGCTGTAGCTAGCAGTCAGCTACCGCCTGTTCAGCAGGCTGCTGCAGAAAGCACGAAGACAAAGCTAAGAAAGATCGCCACAATATTAAACTGATCGGTGATCGGCAACTAAAAGCAAAATCGTCGATAAAAGAAATTTAGACCGATCGACCTATCTGAAACGGTCGAGATGTAGGAAAACAACTAGCGCTAGAAAAACAACACTAAACAAAAATTTAAGAAAGTCTGTAAGGGCAAGAGAGAGCGTTGATCCGCCAAAACAACGGAGCGAGAATGATAAAAAGCAAAGACAAAACAAACAACGCTGAATCTCGTTCTTCAACTAGAAAGAACCCCATATGGTAGGATGAGTTAGATCCGAGCGAAACCCTTGCAGAGGCCAGCAACTCGATCAGAAAAATTTGTTATTAAGTTAAATATTTTGATTTTGTTAAGTTATACTTATTCATTTACCTAGGCTTAAAAAAATCATAGATCCGCCACGGAACAAGGACTAATAGAATTTGGTGTTCATAGCTAAAAGTATTACTATATATTACTGCATTAACCAATCTTTAAATTTTGTAAAAAAGTTTCCATCTCAGTATCTTTATATTCAGAGTTACTTTACTCCAACAGGCCAAGAACACCATGTTGAAGATTGAAGAGTAACTCTGATGCTGCTTATTCTAAGCTCCCAACTTTCGGCGTCTAGATAATGGCAAAGCATGTATTTAACCTAATCTGAAGCTTCACATGTACGGTCTCCACCTCTAAAATCTATTATCTTTAGCAGCCATCAATATAATTTGGGGGAGAAATTCTCGCTCCCCATCTTTCTATCTTCCAATTCACATGGGCATTGTTGTTTTTTATGCTCTGTGGTACACGTACACGGGCATGCAATATAATCTTTTGTAAGCTTTTTTAGTAATAACAAATCTTAGAATGGTAGAGTCGTAATCCTTGTGTGACGAGGGACCTGGAGTAGAAATTCTTAATTTCAATGCAACATTACTTTGCCTACCCACGACTTTACTAGCATCCCTCTCAAAACTAGCTATACCTAAATCTACATTATGCCTATCTTTTTTACTACCTAAAAGCATATACCGAGAAAGAAAGTATATCTTCCTTAGCTACCTTACCTCGGAGAAGTTGTTACCCTCGCCTCTGTTCTTCTCTCCTACTGTAACCCGCCCGTGGAACTCCCCTATTTTTATTCTGTTCTGCCTACTGCTTCTTTTGATCCTTTTCCTGCAAAAAAATTTACAACCTCTTTGTGGCCTTTTATGCATCAAAATAATCTTAAAAATTTTGTTCCTAGAATTTTGAGAGCCTAAAATTTTCACTAGCTATACCGCGTGAGCAAATAACATGGACAAAATTAGGGATGGCAACGGGAAATTCCCTGTCGGGGAATGGCTCCCCGTCCCCGTGTGGGGGAAAAATTTCCCATCCCCGTCCATGCTAACGCTTGCGGGGGACATTTTCTTCCCATCCCCGTCCCCGCGGGGAATAAATCCCCAACGGGTTCCCCGTCCCTGCTTAAATTATAGCTAATATGTATGTATTTTGCTATTAGTACAAAACATTGTCACATATATGTATTCTCATAGTTAATAAATCATCATATATGCATCAAAATGATCACATATATACATTGGATGATCACTTGACAAGGTCATTATTCATTTTTATCATTAACTATTACATGAAAACATCATCACATTTAAGACCCCGTTTACCCGACGGGGAAAGAATTTTCCCCATTTACATCCCGTGGGGGAAGAAAGCGCCTCGTCCCCATCCCCTAATAGGGGAATTCCCCGTGGGGAATCGGGGATTGGGGCCCATTGCCATCTCTAGACAGAATTAAATATAACATCCACAAAATCACCCACTACCATCTGTTATGTGAAATTGTTTTGGTGGTGAGAGTGTTAAATATTCAGTTATGTGGATGCAAGTGTAAAACACACAATTTTGTAATATCTGGATATAATATGGACCTAACAATGGTATTTAGGCTGCGGCATGAAGCATGCATGAGTGCCATGGCGATACGCTGGCAGTATTGTCCGGTTGAAAACATGATTGGAAAAATTAGAAGCCATGCATGATTCATGAAGTCCATGCTGACTTATGGAGATGGGCCCTGTCTATTTTTTTCACCGGGACCCTTCGCTTATGGAGATAGGCCCTGTCTATTTTTTTTCATCGGGACCCTTCGCGTAACATCTGTGGTCATGTGGAATCATGCGACATTGGCACATTGCGACGTGCCGTTCAGTGTCTAGTTTATTTTTTCCCATCTCTTTATTTTGTTTAATGCTCCAGTTATTTAAAGGAGGTATGTTTGGTTGCATGTATACGGGGTTACGAACGGGGTCACAACTCAGGGACGATGGATTTGGCAACGACAACGATCGCTGCTCGGGGACGACGCATCCGACGGGTTCGACACTCGGGGATGGTAGATTCAACGGCAATGGAGTTGGCAGAGCACCGGAAGGTTGAATCCGCTGACAACAATGCTCGGGAACGATGAATCTGGTGATGACAACGCTCGGAGAACACGGATTCGGTGGCAACTCAGCTTTTGGGAGGATGGAACCAACGGCAAGGGGGGGGGGGTGAAGGGTGGCCGATCAGCGGGCTTGGGATGGTCGGATCTAATGGTGGATGTGTCACCGGAGCTCCGAAGCGAAGTGGATATGACAAAGACATGCTGGCAATCAAACGCCCGCTCATGGGGGCCAAGCTTGCTGATGCAGGGGGCAACCAAGCAAGGTGCCCTACATCGTCGGAACCTAGCTGCGGTGAGGATGGCTAGCACAGCTAGGCCCAAACGGCTACGAATGGAAACCAAACACGTCCAAGATGTCTCATGTTGCCACAGTCTCCAATATACCCTTTTGAGTCCCGTATTTTTGGTGCATCGATCAGATCCCCAGCGAAGCTCGTCAACCTAGGCGTAGATCCATGCGCGCACTGATAATGACATACATAATAATGACGCTTTTCGAGGACGCTCTGGCGGCGGCGACGATGATTCTATCGCCGGCGTCAATTCCGGCGACATCTCTGTCATGGGGAGCGCCAGGAACGGCTAGGAAGGGAGGTACGTGTCCTCCAAACCATTGTGGGGCTCCTGTTGATCCTCCAATTGGAGTTTCGACAGCGAATAGCGGGTTGGTGGAGCGGATGCGGATACGATTGCCTGGGACTCGGGGGATCCTGAGATCTACAGGGAGGAGATTTTTTCCTCATAGTGGTGTGAGACGGAGGTTTGCTCACCTTTGGGGAAAACGCGTGTGTTCTCGGTCTAGGGTTCATACACAGTTGGGTTGGAGTGGAACCAGATCGGGGGATCATAGGAGTTTCGCTGCGGTGGTTCGGGATCATCTGGAAATGGATCGTGGAGGTAGAGGCGGGAATGGGAGACGGGGTGGTCGGCCATTTCAAGGAAGTTGGCGAGCTCCTCAGGGGAGAGCTCCTCTGCGAGGAGGGGGCTTTGGTTGGTATGGAAATAGAACAGGGAGACATGATTCATGGGGAGATCGCTGGCATGGCAGAGAGGTTCAGGGAGAGAATTGGAGGGGTGGTTGGAGGCCTCCGCAATTGTGGAATGGGGGTCGTCTTGGTAGTTCATCTGAATGGTCTACTTGGAGAAATCCAGCTTCTGGCAATCAGGGGGGACAATCCTTTCAAGATGGTGGTGCAGGAGGGGGATCGCAACAGAACAGCTTTGGAGGGGATCAGCATCACCAGGGATGGAAGCCAAAAGCTACTAATATGCAAGGCACAGGTATGACAAATGATGCTCATGAGATTTCTGATGTGAGTACTGGAAGAAAGGAAGATAAAGAAGGGGGGAACTGTTTTCGTTGTGGTAGGAAAGGGCATAAACTTGCAGAGTGTAACTTCCCTGTTAAATGCTTGAGATGTGGTCAAGAAGGTCATATGGCTAGGAGGTGTGCAGATAAAAAACCTTGGGAGTTTATTGCAAATTTATGTGGTTTTCATTCTGAAACTTTGGGATTCTTTCTGATTGAGGATGTTCAAGTGGAAGAGTTTGAAAAACTGAATGATTGTTTTGTGATGGTTTCAGTGGAAAAAGGACAAGTATGTTTGGAGGAACTTATTGTAGAATTCAAGGATTATTTTGAAAATGAATGGCAGGGTAAGGTGTCTAGTTTTAAGGAAGGTAAATTCATTGTGCAGTTCCCGAGTGTCAAAGAAGTGGAGAAGATTTCTCGATTTCCAAACATGTTGATGAAGTCAGGGGCAGCATTGTTGAAGTCTGAACCTTGGAATGAAGAGGATGAGGCTATTGGTTTTTTGCAGGAGGTATGGATTAAAATCAGAAACATTCCTAGAAGAAGGAGGACATATCAGGTGGCATGTTACATTGGTTCTATGATAGGGATTACCACAGAGGTAGATATGAGCAGTCTCAAGGGGATTGATTATGTTAGAATCAAAGTTGCAGTTAGGGATGTTGCTGCAATTCCTGAGATTGTAGAAGGGGTGATTAAAAATGAAATTTATGAATTTTATCTAAAACTTGAAGTGGTATTGTCTGACATCATTGATCCAAATGATAAGTTGCCCATTCAAGTTGATGTGTCCAAAGATAGTGGAACATCGAAGAGACAAATGACTCCTGAAAATTCCAAATATAAAAAGAGCAGCGGTGAACCTCCCTCCAAAAATTTTAAGAGTTCTGATGCAGGAAAAGAAATCAGTGGTGGTTTCAGTCAGAGGGGTAATCACATTAATATGGAGGAAGATGATTTACTTCAAACTGAAATGGAGGAACACATGACTGCAAGGAAAGGTCAGTATTCTAGTGTGATTTCGCATTATGTTGGCAAGAGCAATGTGCAATCATATAGTTCTGTGTGTGTGGATATGGGTTTTTCCACATGTTTTTCCAAGTGGTCTACAAATTTTCCTTGGGGTTGGGCGCATGGAGTATTGGGCAAAAATAGTCAGTCTAAAGATGAGGTAGGAAACCAGAGGGGTCTGTCCATGATTCCGTGTTCTTTGCTTAATTGTGCTGAAACTGATGGAGCAGATAAGGGAGGTGCTTCTACAGTAAGAATTGAGGAAATCATTGATGATGGTGAAGAGAAGATAGATGAGTCCCCCGAGACTTACATTAAAAAGAATGAATATCACACTTTCACTCCATCCGGAGGGATATAGTTGGAAAATAGCAATATAAGTGTAGATGATGTGGGGTCATCAGATAGTATGGAGAAGGAGGCAGGGGCCTATAAGCATGGTATAAATGAAATTTCAGAAAAATGGAAGGATGAGGTCTCTAAGGAAGTGACTCCTGGGGAGTGCTTAGGGTCTCCTATTAAAAGAAAGATAGTGGATACAAATGAAGCTAAAGCTGATAACTTTCAGAGGCCAACCAGAAGAAGCAAAAGGCTAATGGGTAGAGGTACTCCTATTCTGGAAAAAGCTGAGATTCTATCAAAGAAACGAAATCTGAAAGGTAATAAGATGTCTACTTCTATGAACTCCTTTTCGGTCTTAAATAATGATACTCTTGTTCATATTGCTCAAACAGTAGGGGTTGAGGTTCCTAATGGGAATGTGGATGGTTTTGATTTGATTAAAGAACTTGAAATGGCTAGATTAGAACTTTTTTAAAAAAAACAGCAACAATGTTAAGAACATGCAACAGGGGGGCAAGGAAATGGATGACAACAATTCTGATAAGGTTTTATTTGTAGCTAGAGATGAAGTGTCTGATGAGTTTGATTCTGAATGTGAAAAGGAATTCTCTAGAGTGATTAGTAGGAGTCAGAAGAAATCTGGAAAAAAAAAAGAAAGAATAAAATCAGAAAAGGGATGGGTCCTGGAGATTTGGATAAATTTGACAAACAGAGAGCTGTTTTGTCAAATTGGGATAAAAGGAATGATAATAATAATAATAACGTTATCAAATGATGAATGTTTTATTTTGTAATTGTAGAGGATTAAATAAGAAAGCCATTGGCAATTATATCAGGGAGCTGATATACTTGCACAAGTTAGATATAATAGGTTTGATGGAGACAAAAGTAAAAGAATATAATGGAGGTCTTTTAAGAAAGCTGGATTGCACTAATAAATACACTTGGCATTGGATTGGTTCTATGGGTAGGTCTGGTGGGATCATCTGTGGGACCAACAATGATAAATTTGACATTTTGGGCGTTAAGAAGGGAGAGTTCATTCTGTGTTTGAATTTATGGAATATCAGGAATAAACATAGGTTTGTAGTGATGTGTGTGTATGGAGCTCCTCATTTTGATAAAAAGAATAAGTTTATCACAGAGTTAGCTCGGTTTTGCGGTAAAGATGATTGCCCGGTTATCATTGGGGGGATTTTAATTTGACCAGATTTGCAATGGATAAAAACACTGGATATATAGATCAGAGAAATGCAAACTTATTCAACTATGTGATTAATCCTTTGGGTTGAGAGAGCTCATCCTGTCTGGTGGTTATTTTACTTGGTCTAATAATCAAATTAATCCGGTGTTGGCTAAGTTAGATAGGGTTTTCATTAATATGGAATGGGAGAAGATGTATCCTCTTTCAAACGTTAGTAAGATCCAAAAATGCTTCTCTGATCATAACCCCATTTTGTTTAAAACTGATTATGGTAAGAATGTAAAAAACACAAGATTTCATTTCAATTTAAGATGGATACATGAGGATAACTTCCATGAGGTAGTGAAATCAGTCTGGAAAAGGCCAGTGGTGGCTAATACCAAGATAGAAGTGTTTATGATCAAATGCAAAAGGATTAAAAAAATACCTTAAAGGCTGGGGGCTAATATGTTTGGTAAAGAGAAAAGTAAAAAAGAAACAAATGGTCAGATTTTAAAAAATTTGGAGGATAAAGAAGAAGTAATGGGGTTATCTGCAACAGAAGTAAAGATGAAAATTGATTTGTTAGCTGATTTACATAGGATCCACGAGTAGGAGGAGGCATATTGGCATGCCAAAGCTCATGAGAATTGGTTGTTAAAGGGAGATGCAAATACAGAATATTTTCATAGGATTGCCAATGGTAGAAAAAGAAAAAATACAATTTTAGAATTGCAAAATGAAGAGATGGTTGTGAAGGATGAGAAGGAAATTTTGAATATGGCCACTGACTTTTATAAAAAAAAAATTTCATATGAACAAAATACATGTGGGTTTATCTTT
This sequence comes from Raddia guianensis, assembly GCA_036346415.1. NCBI lineage: Eukaryota > Viridiplantae > Streptophyta > Magnoliopsida > Poales > Poaceae > Raddia > Raddia guianensis. The sequence goes on along the minus strand of CM070536.1, from coordinate 4,652,712 downwards.
AATGACATTTGGGAAGAGGATGAAAAAGTTTCAGAAATAGAAAACATAGAGCTGTGTAGACCTTTCTCAAAGGAGGAGGTGAAAATTGACGTTTTTGCAATGGGAAAAATAAGGCTGCTGGCCCAGATGGTATCCCCATTGAGTTTTATCAATCTTGTTGGCATATTGTCAAAGATGATTTGTTAGGTTTGTTTCATGATTTTTTTGAAGGAATTTTGAGAATGGATAGGATTAATTATGGACAAATAATTTTACTCCCCAAAAGAGTGATGCTATAATGGTTCAGCATTTTAGACCTATATGTTTGCTTAATTGTTGTTACAAGATGTTCACTAAGGTTCTGACCAATAGGATAGATTTGGTGCTTAATAGAATTATTTCAAAAAATCAAAATGCTTTCCTGAAGGGTAGATACATTGTAGAAGGAGTCATGTCTCTGCATGAGGTCATGCATTCAGTTAAGAATAGTAAAGATTGTGGGATTTTTCTAAAATTAGATTTTGAGAAAGCTTATGACAAAGTTAGGTGGGATTTTTTATTTTTGCTACTGAAATTTAGAGGTTTTGATGAGAAAATGATTAACTGGATCAAACAGGTGGTAACTAGTGGTACTTTGAATGTGAATATAAATGGTAAGAATGGACCTTATTTTCAAAGTAAGCAGGGAGTCAGGCAGGGGGACCCTCTGTCTCCTTTGCTTTTTAATATTGTAGCTGATTGTATTTCTAAAATGGTGAGGGTTGCTCAAAGAAATGGGATGATAAAGGGTTTGGGGCCTGACCTGCATGAAGAAGGTTTAGCCATTTTACAATATGCAGATTGTGAGCATCGTTGAGCCCTAATTTTTATTAGTGGCATTGATGTTAAATTAATTAATATAAAGTGCTAGGGGGTTTTTGGATTTCTCGGAACCCTAGCGAAGACTCGGCGTTTTTGTAAAACCCTAACTTGAAGCGTTGACAATTTTGTGAGTCGCTCAGAGGTATCAAGTCGTGATCAAGCGAGAGAAGAGGTCACGTATAGATTAGAGTAGTTAGGTTTTATTTCTGTTTTTCGTCGGATTTCAAAAGGGGTTTGAATCACTCGGACTATACCGGATCTTTGCGACCTCTCGAAAATCGGTTTCCGTAGTCCACCACTTCTAAAAATACCCAAATGTTCCTTTGTGAGATTTCTAGAGAGAAAAGAAATACCCCAAACTCTCCCACACACACTCAAGCCTTTTCTCGCGAAAACACTCTCTGTCGGACGGCGTCCGGGCGCAGTTGGACAGCGTCCGACCAGCAAAAACACGGCCAGTGCACACTGTCGGACGGCGTCCGGCAGTTACCGGACGGCGTCCGATAAAGTTCAAAAATCTGAGTTTCCTCCCATCGGACGGCGTCTGGGAGAGGGTTGAGAGCGTCCGGTGGTTTTAGCGCGTTAGCGTTCCTTGCTGTCGGACGGCGTCCGGTGGGGACCGGACGGCGTCCGATAAGCCGCTTTTCTGTGAGCAGTAGGCTCTGTCGGACGGCGTCCGGTGCCCGTCGGACGGCGTCCGGTAGAGGCTAACGGCTAGTTATTTTGTCTCCTTCCGGGGGGCAACGGCTAGTTTGCTCTTGGGGCTATATAATATAGATGTCTAGTGGCTGGCTTCTTTGAGGTTTTGCTGCTCTCTACACCTACCACACTTATTGCTCTTCAATTAGGTGATCTAGAGCCATTCCTCCACCCACAAATCATCCAAAGCCACAATTTATAAAACCCCAACACCGAGCTTCATGGAAGTCCTTCGATCCGGCATGATCGGGGCGTTTCGGGCTTGTTACTTTTGAAGACGACATCCTTCGTGGAGGCGAGGGCTTGGGAGTAGGCCTTGGCGTGTGGCTACTCTTGAGTCGGTGTACGGGTGACGGAGTCCACCTCGCCGGAGTGGCGGAACGACTACCGGGAGTAAGTGAGGCGTTAGTGTAAGATCAAGCCTCCCTTGGGCTTAATGTTTTGGTAATTGATGCCAACTGGGCCTCGACGGATCGCATCAAGGCTAAGGATCTTACTTTCTAGTTCTTCTATTTTCCTTGTGTGCGAAATGCCTTCGCCCCATCCGCCCATTGATGTCTGCAAGATCATCTCTCTGGTTGTAGGTCCCATCGAGCACAAGTTCCATCCATCCGAGTGAGTTCGAGCGGGTTCTAGAGATGCCAGTGTCGAGGTTCGAGAGAGTTCGGGAATCTGGTATCCGTGGTTTTCGTAGCCGCCAAGTTCAAAGCGAGATATTTTTAGGCGCGAAACCTCCGCCAATTCCACAAGTCGACAAGATAGGCCAACAACCCTAGGTGTGGCGTCGGACGAAGTCGGTATAGTCAAAAACTTCGAGTGGAAAAATTTCAGCCCCACCGGATCAAGTCAAATAGCCGTCGACGGCGTCCGTGAAACCTACAAGCCAAATTCGCTAAGTCCCAAAATCACATCCACTGCCGGACGGCGTCCAACGGTCTTGAACAGCGTCAAAGCAGCGGATTCAACGACCCAACTCAAAAATTGGCTAAGTCCAGTTCACGATCCTTTGCCGGACGGCGTCCGACAAATGGCGGACGGCGTCGATGAAGCTCATCAGATCTCGGGAGCGTCCCGCGGGCACCGGACGGCGTCTCGTCAACGAAGTGCGACAGAGTCACTGTCGGACGGCGTCCGTGTGACCGGACAGCGTCCGACCACGGCTAATCCAGCGACCAAACACTGGTGGGCCTTGTTCACGCAAGACGCTAGCTCATCGACGGACTTGTCCGATGAACCAACCGGACGGCGTCCGGTCAAGTTCGAACTTTGGCAAAACCACTTTGTCGGACGGCGTCCGAGCGGAACCGACGGCGTCCGATAGAGTGATCAAAACTCGCGATTTAATCTGAGCCGTCCATTCCTAGGGTTCCGCCTTGGGCCTATAAATAGGGGCTTGGTGCACGGGTAAAATGGAGAGAGCCATCATTAGCGACCACCCCTTGCCTTAGCCACCCATGAGAGCTCCTCCCATGGCACCCACCTCCACCTAGGGTTCCATGTGCTTGAGAGATTGAGAGGGAGAAGAAGAGAGAAGGAGAAGAAGAAGGTGATCCCTACCTCCTCCTATCATCTTCAAGGTTTGCCCCATCTCCCATGGCGTTGTTGCCCTAGTTTTCATGGGGAGTGAGAAGGGGTAGTGGTGAGAGCGATCTCGATCTTGTGCTCTTGGGACTTCGCCACGGAGAGATCGTCGTCACGCCACGGGCTTCATCAACCGTCGACTACATCCGCTCCATCCGTTGGAGGCACAAGTCCGCCGTGTGTCGTGCGGCCATCTCCGTGTCGGGGTGCCACGGTTTCCGTGTGTCGAGCCAAATCCTCCATGTGTTGGGGTGTCTCATGTGTTGAGACGAAACCCACCGTGTGTCGGTGGTCGGTGCCGTGTGTCGGTGCCGGTGGGTGTGAGTACTCTCGCTTGTGAGAGAACTCGCCTCTGTGTGAAGGTTTGGAGCTCGCCTACCATGTGTTGGTGAAGAGCTACATGAGTGGATTGAGGGCTAGGGACGAGAGAGTCCCGACTTCTCTGTGTGAGAAGTTTCCTCAACGGAGACGTAGGTGCTCATGTGTTGAGCACCGAACTTCGGTAAACACCTCGGTTTGCGTCTCCTCATCTCACTTGTTTAATTACGCATATTGTCTTGATCACTTGCATGTGAGTGCCATCGAGCCTCCTAGTAGTCGCTTGTGCATTATTGTGATCACTTCCATAACTTGACTCTAGGTCAATCGATAGCTTGGACTCTTAATTTGACTAAGTAAATCAAGCGAATCGAGAGAAGTAAAATTTGAAAAGGGCGATTCACCCCCTCTCGGCCTAGGATCCTTACAAGTGGTATCGAGCACGGGTCTCTAGTTGCTTAACCGCATAGAGATGGTGACGGGGTAGTGTAGCCGCCAATAGGATTCCTCTGTTTAGTGGCACTAATTTTAGCTTTTGGAAGTTGAGAATGAAAGTATTCCTCCGTGCTATGGGAATGGATGTTTGGAGGGTTGTAGAGTCTCCTCATGGTGTCACACTCACTAACAACATACCGCCACACCCGCACAAAACAAACTCTTAGAGACCGATGCTAAGGCTATGAGCGCTTTGTTTTGTGGTTTGAGCATGGAGGTCTTCGATAGAGTTAGTAATCTCACTAGTGCACACGACATATGGATCACACTCATTGAGATTCACGAGGCACTTCTGCATTAAGGAGGGTAGACTAGTAGTTGTCAAGGGCGTTATGATCGATTGAATGCTTCCAAATGAGAATGTCAATGCTATGTTTACTCGGCTTAACCCCATCCTTAACGAGCTTAAGGGGCTCGGTCACACACCTATTGCGAATGATGAAGTGTGCGGGAGAGATCTTGCGGATCCTCCCAAGAAGGACTACTGGGACATCATCACTTATCTCACCAACAATGGTGATGTGGAGAAGTCGGCACCTGACTTTGCTAAGCAAGATCACCGCATGCGAGATGATGCTCCTCAATGATCATGAGGACTCTCCTACTCCTGCAAAGAATCAGCGATCGCCCTCAAGGCCGTGGATCCAATCGAGTGGCCTCAAGTCAAGTCAAGTGAGGATGGTGGAGAGATGATGTGGAATGAGCTCGAGGAGGGCTTCCAACACCTCGGCTGTTCATGAAGCAAGCTGGCAGTTCATGAGCGAAATGGCTATGGAGGCAAGAAGAGGATGAGCCAAAACACTCATGCGTCATATCGATGCTATGAGTGTCGGGAGAAGGAACATCGCTTCAATGTGTCCCCGGAAGGAAACACCAAGTACAAGGACAAAGGAAAGGACAAGGGTGATGGCGAGGCGAGGCACAATGACAACAAGAAGAAAACTCCCGTGTCTGGATTCAAGGTCGCTCCTCACAAGGCAAGAGGTTAGCCTTTGTGGGAGAATGGGTGACCGATGACAGCTCCAGCGACACGTCTGCTTCTGGAGATGAGGAATCAGCTGATCAAGAGTTGGCCACCATGGCGATAGCTGAGTCTGTGCCACCTCCTCTAGTCTCTGCTCCAAGATGTCTCACGGCCGTCATCGAGGCTCGAGAATGGTATTCTGATGACGATGGGGCTTCTTCCACTACTTCCTCTACATCGGCAAAGGCTTCACCGACTCCTGCTGGCACTTCTAAGTGCCTGATGGCTCGACCTAGTGGCGAGGTGAGCGACTCTGGTTCTGACTCTGAGGAAGATGTTGAAGGCATGCGTGATTGTCTTAGGGAAGCTTGTGAGCGCTATAAGCATGAGACACTAAAGAACCTAAAGCTTGGTAAAACTTTGATTGCTTTGCAAACTAAGTGCAAAAACCTTGTCTCTAGATGTGATAGCTTAGAATCTGAGCATGTTACTTTGCTAGGTTCTAACAAAAATCTGTCATCTAAGTGCAATGTGCTAGAACAAGAACGCGATGCTTTAAATGAATCCTTAGATGATCTCATGACAACTTATCATACACTTAGGGAGAACCATGAGACACTTCTGGCTAAGAATGATGAATTGGTTGCTTTGCCTCTTGCTCAACTAGTTGATACACCTGTTGATGCTTTGGATGTTGCTTGTGCCATGCCTGTTACTTCTGTTGCTATTGCACCTGTTATTGATTTGACTCTTGCTTGCCCTGAGGTTGCCCATAATTGCACTGGATTAGTTTCCACCTCTAGCAGTTCCTCTAGCAATGCACTAGTGTGTACACCTGATAATTGTAAATTTGCACTAGCTGCTAGGGCTCGCTATTGAAAATCTTGAGTTGAAGTCTAAACTTGAGAAATTTGATAAGGGGCTTGGGAAGTGCTATGAGGTAGCCTAGCCTTGGATAAGATGCTCAAGGAACAAAGAAAACCTTCCCAAAAGGGTGGCTTGGGTTTTACCCCGAGAAGCCAAAGGGAGGAAGAAATCAAGTGTTCCTCGAGCATCTACCCATAGGCAAGGGTACTATCGAGCTCCTCCCAAGAAGAGGCATGGTAACAACTTGCACACTAGTAACAATGTTTCTAGGATGAACAATGGGCACGACACTTGGCAAGGACCTCCTAGGCACTATAACTCCACATGGCGACAAAAGAAACAATAGTGCTTGGCAATATGGTCCTAGATCCTATAACAATGGCAAGGCCCTAGGTATCACAACACTTGGCAATCACCTAGGCGAATTTCTGGAATGGACCTCCTAGGCACAACATTGGTAGGACACATCCACCTAGGCACCAAAACCGCAACACTCCCATTCACACACAACCAAGATTCCCTAGAGCACATATCGAGTTGTATGATCAATACTTGCTCAAGAAAAATGATCGAGGTAGGATGACTGCTAGATTTGTTGGGCTCAAGTTTGAGAATGAGCACAAGGCACATGTTTGGGTGCCTAAGTCATTGATTGATCGCTTTGCTCGTGTTGCTTCGGTTTGAAGGCTAACCCTCGGGGACCTCTGTGTGGGTCCCCGAGTCACATAAGTGATCTTCTCTTATGACAGTGAACTACTGGAGTGGAGGTGCCATTGGATCATTGTGATGGGTTGCACCCAACACATGACCGCAACCCCGGTTGTTCACCTCATTAGGGAGGAAGGCAAGATTCCCCTAAGGTCACTTTTGGAGATGAAAGCAAGAGCAAGGTTCTTGGAGTGGGAAGGTAGCAATTTCTTGAGATCTTTCAATTGATAATGTGCTACTTGTGAAAACTTTGAGCTATAACCTCCTCTCTGTTGCCCAAATATGTGATTTGGGGTTCCATTGCAATTTCTCACCGAGGGTTTGTTGGTTTTGAACAAAATGAAAACTTGTGTTCAAAGGCTTTCGTTTGAAAACTTGTTTCTTGTGAACTTTAATGAGCTGCCAGATCCGTCTCGACTTGTCTTGTCGCCAAAGTCTCTCTTGGTTGGCTTTGGCATAGGCGTCTTGGGCATGTCGGCATGGCAAATTGAAGAAACTTTTCAAAAGCGAGTTGATTCTTGGTGTGTAAGATGTGACATTCGAGAAAGACAAGCTATGCAACGATTATGCATCGGTAAGCAAGCAAGTGGCAAGTTCACATCCTACCAAGAATGTCATGTCTACATCTCGACCTCTTGAGCTTTTACACATGGATCTTTTTGGGCCAACTACCTATGTGAGTATCGGGAAAATCTCTATTGCTTGGTCATTGTTGATGACTTCTCCCGATACACAGGGTCTTCTTTCTACGATAAAACTCCAACTGGAGATGTTTTCAAAAGTTTGTAAAGAAAGCCCAAAATGCTTTTGATTGTACCCTCAAGAAGGTGAGAAGTGACAATGGGACGGAGTTCACTAACACTTGATTGAGATCTTCTGTGATGAGTTAGGGATTGATCACGGTTCTCACTACCTACACCCCTCGGCAAAATGGGGTGGTTGAGAGGAAAAACGGGGCGCTCATCGAGATGGCGAGGACAATGTTGGATGAGTACAAGACTTCACATACATTACGGGTGAAGCGATCAACACACTGTCATTTGCATCAACAGTGTACCTTCACAAGCTCTCAAGAAGGCGTCTTCACGAGCTGCTAGTGGGAAGACGACCCAATGTCTCCTACTTGAGGTTTTTGGTGCAAGGTCTACATCAAGAAGAAGCGGGAGCACTTGGGCAAGTTCGAGCGAGTGGACACGGGAGTTTTCTTGGGGTACTCGGCGGAGGGTCTTCCTTCGGGGTGTACAACGAGAGCGGCGGTCGATTGAGGAGACTGCGATGTGAAGTTCGATTTAATCAATGGGAGCCAAGGAGAGCATGAGAACTTGGATGATGTGGGCGGTGGCGGTTGGCAAGAGCGATGGAGGAGATGCTGCTTTGGTGATGTGAGGCGATGGGGTTCGAGAGGGATACCGAGGTGGTTCCATCACCTCCCACTCCTGAACCAATGCCAGACTCAGGGGGAGCATTGCCTCAAAACAGCTCAAGTGTGGAGCCAGTTCCAGAGGCAGATATAACTTGTGAGCCAGATGCAGAGTCAGCCGAGCTACCACCTCAGTTGATCAAGACCCATCACACCATAGCTCGTGATCATCCAGCTGATCAAGTGATTGGGGAATTGACTCAAGGTGTGCAAACAAGGTCAAGGACAGCTAGGCGTCGGTGAGGTCGGTGCTTTGGCAAGCTTCTGTGAGCACACGGCGTTTGTGTCTGAGCTTGAGCCAAAGAAAGTGGAAGAGGCTCTTAGTGACCCTGACTGGATCAATGCTATGCACGAGGAGCTGAACAACTTTGAGAGGAACAAAGTCTGGATCTTAGTGGAAAGACCAAGCGATTGCAACGTGATTGGCACAAAGTGGGTTTTCAAGAATAAGCAAGATGAACTTGGAATGGTGGTGCGCAACAAGGCTAGATTGGTCGCTCAGGGTTTCACACAGATTGAGGGAGTTGACTGTGGTGACACCTATGCTCCTGTGGCTCGTCTGGAGGCTATCAGATTGCTTGTGGCATTCTCTACATGTCACAACATCATCCTCAAACAAATGGATGTGAAGAGTGCCTTTCTCAACGGGTACATTGGAGAGCTAGTGTATGTGGAGCGACCTCAGGGTTTGAAGATCCTCATTACCCTGATCATGTGTTCAAACTGTCGAAGGCTTTATATGGCCTCAAGCAAGCTCCCAGGGCATGGTACGAGAGGCTAAGGGACTTTCTGATCGGCAAGGGATTCACGGTCGGAAGGGTCGACACGACTCTATTCACTAAGGTGGTGGATGGAGATCTGTTCCTGTGCCAGGTCTACGTGGATGATATCATCTTCGGTAGCTCAAATGAGTCCTTGGTCAAAGAGTTCAGCGACATGATGAGCAAGGAGTTCGAGATGTCGATGATGGGAGAATTGAACTTCTTTACGGGATTTCAAATCAAGCAACTCAAGACCGGACTTTCATGTGCCAAGAGAAGTACATCCACGACCGCTCAAGCGCTTCAACATGGATGACGCAAGCCAATCCGGACACCAATGGGGACGAATCGCCACCTCGACCTCAATCAAGAAGGTAAACATGTCGACCAAAAGCTTTATCGTTCCATTATTGGTGCTTTGTTATACTTGACGCATCTAGGCGGACATCATGTTTAGTGTGTGTATGTGTGCTAGATTTCAAGCCTCCCTAGAGAAATGCATATGATCGCTGTGAAACGAATTCTTGATATCTGAAACACACATCTAGCATAGGTCTTTGGTTCCCGAAGGTCGCGATTTGAGCTCCTAGGCTATTCGACTCAGATTATGCCGGTGCAAGATCGATCGCAAAAGCACTTCCGGGCGTGTCACTTTACGGGTAGGTGTCTTGTGTCATGGGCGTCAGAAGCAGAACTCCGTGGCGCTATCTACGGCGAGGTGAGTATATAGCGGCGGGGAGTTGTTGTGCACATTGCTTTACTTGACACGATCCTTTGCTTGACTTTGGGCTTAAACTTGACCATGTGCCTCTTCTATGCGACAACGAGAGCGCGGTGAAGATAGCGTGCAACCCGGTCCAACACTCACGGACCAAGCACATTGATGTCCGTCATCATTTCCTTCGGGATCATGTGACAAAGGCGACATTGTGCTTGAGCACGCGTCTTGAACGGAGGACCAGCTTGCCAACATATTCACCAAGCCACTCGATGAGACACGATTCTGCAAATTGAGAAATGAGTTAAACATCTTAGATAAGTCAAACATTGCCTGAGTTGATCGCGTGGCTATGTCATTCATTGCAAATCTTTTAAGCCAGTTTGAGCATTTAGGTGCTTTGCTTGTTATACTGGATGTTGTTCATTGCCTATATGTTCATCACATGAAATTGATAGTTATAGCATGTGTTTACCTTGTTACTAGCTCAACCTGTGCTTAACTCAATATATCATGCAATTGAAAGCCATAAGCGTGTGTTAGGAGGGCTATAGCTTCTAGTCTCATTTGATTGCTCTAAACTCTTTGGCTGATCATGTGCTTCTAAGTATAGATTGTGTTCTTCCATTTTGCACATGTCTATACTTCGCTGAATTAAGCAATTTTGAGAAAATGTTGAGCCATATTTGCAAAATGTGCGAAAATATGATTAAGCATGTCTCACCAATGACTCCTCGATGAGATAGCTTGCCATTGCACTAGCCATGAACTTAGGGGGAGCTTTGGATGACCGAGACGCTCATCTTGATGTCATCTGGGTGGAGTCGCCTATGGTTTGAGACATAGTAAACTTAAGAAAATTCAAGATGAAAATGTGAAACTTTTCAATAATGAGCTCAACCAAAATGTTTTAGTCTCAAATAGGCTTGGTGATAGATAGTGTAGCTTGGAGTGCATCTTCTAGTGCTATGATGCATCATGTGTCTCCCTTTGAATTTTGGAGCAACTCTTGATGCTTCTAGCTATTGTTCATCTTATATCTGCTCTAGGTCATAATAACTTGAATTACACATCTACCAATTTGGCTCTAATTGATCTTGTGACATCGTGACCTTGAGATGGCTAGATTTTGAGTGTGATGAACTTATCGGCGTGTTTGCACTAGTATAACTTCCAAAGCGCTTAATTAGTTCTCACTCCTTGTTTTGCTACTTTCGGTCATTGATGACAAAGGGGAGAAATAATAGCAAATCCATGTACATGTTTTGAATGCTTGGGAGAATTGATTTGATTTTGGTTACAAGTGGTAGGTTTAGAGCTCCTAGGATAGAGATTTGGATGGAGATGCTTTGCTCCATGAAATGTGATGAATTTTCAAGTGGCATGCATTAATTTAGGGAGCTCTAGTCTCACATACATTACACTCTATTAATTGGCCTAGTATCTTGTATGTGTTCAATGGCGTGCAATGTTTACGAACTAACCCATTGCACCGAGATTGTATTTTGTTTGCTGGTCATGTTGGATTTGCGGTGTTGTCATCAATTACCAAAAGGGGAGATTGTAAGATCAAGCCTCCTTGGGCTTAATGTTTTGGTAATTGATGCCAACTGGCCTCGACGGATCGCATCAAGGCTAAGGATCTTACTTTCTAGTTCTTCTATTTTCCTTGTGTGCAGAAATCGCTTCGCCCATCCGCCCATTGATGTCTGCAAGATCATCTCTCGGGTTGTAGGTCCCATCGAGCACAAGTTCCATCCATCCGAGTGAGTTCGAGCGGGTTCTAGAGATGCCAGTGTCCGAGGTTCGAGAGAGTTCGAGAGTACTGGTGTCCGAGGGTTTTCGTAGCCGCCAAGTTCAAAGCGATATATTTTTAGGCGCGAAACCTCCCGCCAATTCCACAAGTCGACAAGATAGGCCAACAACCCTAGGTGTGACGTCGGACGAAGTCGGTATAGTCAAAACTCGAGTGGAAAAATTTCAGCCCCACCGGATCAAGTCCGATAGCCGTCGGACGGCGTCCGTGAAACACAAGCCAAATTCGCTAAGTCCCAAAATCACATCCATCGTCGGACGGCGTCCGACGGTCTTGAACAGCGTCCGGCAAAGAGCCGATTCCAACGACCCAACTCAAAAATTGGCTAAGTCCCAGTTCACGATCCTTTGCCGGACGGCGTCCGACAATGACCGGACGGCGTCGATGAAGCTCATCAGATCTCGAGGCGTCCGACGGCACCGGACGGCGTCTCGTCAACGGGTGCGACAGAGTCACTTGTCGGACGGCGTCCGTTATGACCGGACAGCGTCCGACCACGGCTAATCCGCGACCAAACACTGGTGGCACTGCTTCACGCGCCGCTTAGCTCATCGACGGACTTGTCCGATGAACCAACCGGACGGCGTCCGGTCAAGTTCGAACTTTGGCAAAACCCACTGTCGGACGGCGTCAAGACGGAACCGGACGGCGTCCGATAGAGTGATCAAAACTCGCGATTTAATCTGAGCCGTCCATTCCTAGGGTTCCGCCTTGGGCCTATAAATAGGGGCTTGGTGCACGGGTAAAATGGAGAGAGCCATCATTAGCGACCACCCCTTGCCTTAGCCACCCATGAGAGCTCCTCCCATGGCACCCACCTCCACCTAGGGTTCCATGTGCTTGAGAGATTGAGAGGAGAAGAAGAGAGGAAGGAGAAGAAGAAGGTGATCCCTACCTCCTCCTATCATCTTCAAGGTTTGCCCCATCTCCCATGGCGTTGTTGCCCTAGTTTTCATGGGGAGTGAGAAGGGTAGTGGTGAGAGACGATCTCGATCTTGTGCTCTTGGGACTTCGCCACGGAGAGATCGTCGCCACGCCACGGGCTTCATCAACCGTCACGACTACATCCGCTCCATCCGTTGGAGGCACAAGTCCGCCGTGTGGCGGCCATCTCCGTGTGTCGGGGTGCCACGGTTTCCGTGTGTCGGAGCCAAATCCTCCATGTGTTGGGGTGTCTCATGTGTTGAGACGAAACCCACCGTGTGTCGGTGGTCGGTGCCGTGTGGTGCGGTGCGGTGGGTGTGAGTACTCTCGCCAGTGAGAGAACTCGCCTCAGTGAAGGTTTGGAGCTCGCCTACCATGTGTTGGTGAAGAGCTACATGAGTGGATTGAGGGCTAGGGGCGAGAGAGTCCCGACTTCTCTGTGAGAAGTTTCCTCAACGGAGACGTGGTGCTCATGTGTTGAGCACGAACTTGATAAACACCTCGGTTTGCGTCTCCTCATCTCACTTGTTTAATTACGCATATTGTCTTGATCACTTGCATGTGAGTGCCATCGAGCCTCCTAGTAGTCGCTTGTGCATTATTGTGATCACTTCCGCAACTTGACTCTAGGTCAATCGATAGCTTGGACTCTTAATTTGACTAAGTAAATCAAGCGAATCGAGAGAAGTAAAATTTGAAAAGGGCCGATTCACCCCCCCCTCTCGGCCTAGGATCCTTACAGTTAGGCTCGAGAGCGAACCGGTCCTTGTGCGCAAGGGGTAGCCTCAACGGAGAGTAGGAGTTGCGGCTCCGAACTTCGGTGAAACAAATTCCGTGTTGCTCTCTCTTATTTATTTTCCGCACTTACTACCGTTGCATTGATTGTGATGAATTGTGATGCCATGTCTTAGTTGCGTTGTGACTTGTTTATCGCTTCCGCTTATTTGATAATTGCAACTAGGATTGGGTCATTCTTAATATGATGCTTAATTGAGAATAATCGAAAAAGAAATTAAAATTGCCTATTCACCCCCCCCTCTAGGCCTTAGGATCCTCTTTCACAGATGATACGATTGTTTTCTTGAAAAATGATGTGGTTTCTGCACTAAATTTCAAATTCATTCTGTTTCTGTATGAAAATTTATCAGGGATGAGGATTAATTTTAATAAAAGTGAACTATATGTGATTAATGGGGATAATGGGACTGAAATAAATTTTGCTGAGATTTTTAATTGCAATATTTGAACTCTTCCTATGCAGTACTTGGGGGTACAAGTGGGAAGTGGAGGTTTAAAAATTAGGCATTGGGATGGAATGGTTGAAAAAGTTAGGAAAAGACTTGATGGTTGGAAAGGTAGATCACTTTCATATGGTGGCAGATTGGTTTTAATAAATTCTTGTTTGACTAATATTCCTATATATAGCATGTCAATGTTTCTTCTGCCCAAAACAACTATTAAACAAATTGATCAGATTAGGAGAGGTTTTTTTTTTTCTAGAATGGTAATAGTAACAAGAAGAGATATCATTTGATTAAATGGGCTAGGATAATTAGGTCTAGGAAAAAGGGTGGCCTGGGGGTCATGAATCTTAGAGAGCTGAACATCAGTCTTTTGTGTAAGTGGTGGTGGAGATTAGATAGTGGAAAGGGTATCTGGCAAGAGTTGGTCAGAGCCAAGTACATGAGGGGTGTGACAATAAATCAGGTCAGGGAAATAGCCTCGGATTCACCTTGTTGGAAGGGCTTATTGAAGTGTAAAGAAACCTATATCAATCATAGAGGTTATGTGCTAGGTGATGGAGAATCAGTGGATTCCTGGAATGATTGCTGGCTAGGAAAAAGCCCTTTGAAAGATAAAGTTCCATTGATTTATGGAGTTTGTACTAAGCAGAACATCTCAGTGGCTGATTGTCATAGATTAGATTGGAGGTTACCTTTTAGACGTTGGTTGAATGAAACAGATCAGGAGTTGTGGGGAGAAATTTTAAATAAGTTGGGAGAGATTAATGTGGGTGGAGGCCCTGATAAACCTTTTTGGGTTTTAGAGAAGAATAAAATTTTTACGGTCAATTCTCTTTACAAAAATTCTGATAGAGGGCATAATTGTAGAGATTTGTTCCTTATTTGGAAAACTAAATTACCCCTGAAAATTAAAATTTTCATGTGGCTGGTGCATCAAAATTCTATTTTAACTAAAGAAAACTTGAGGAAAAGGAATTGGATGGGGGATCCTAGATGTTGTTTTTGTGATAACATTGAGACTAGTCAGCATCTATTTTTCTCTTGCCCCATTGCTAGATCCATGTGGGGGGTTGTCATGTCATGCTGTGGAGTGACTTCTAGACCAAATGATTTGAAGCATTTCTATAGGTGGTTGAATAAGATCTGGCCTAAAGGCAAAAAATTTCACATTGTTTGTTTGGCTGCAGTTTGCTGGGCTATATGGCTAAGTAGAAACAAAGCTGTATTCGAATCAACTTTGATCCTGTCTCCTTTAAACATTTTACATGTGTGTTGTGCTCTTTTGGATTACTGGGCTGGGGCCTATTCTGAGAATGATAAAGAGGTGCTGAAAAATTGTTGTACAATGCTGAAAATTTTTGTTGCAGGATTAGAGAAGGAACAAAAAGAAGGAAGTGGTACAACTCTGATGATCACTTAGAATATGCAGGGGGGAGCGTCCTGAGCGTCATGACAATGAAACAAGAAAACGCGCAGGACTGCAATGAAACAAGAAAAAGAAGTAGGAGACCTGTTGCTGAAAAGCTAGGGAATGGTGCATCGATGGTTGGGCGTTTGATCTGTTAGCCTACGATGTGCCATTTGTTTTTGGTTGTATGTAGCTTAATTCTCAGTGGAGGCTGATGTTCCCTTGTTTTTTTCCTGTTAGGATAAGTAATCGTGGTGAAGTGTCGAATTCCTTTTGGGGATAAAGTCTTCCAGTTTAACAGTTAAACTGATGCATGGTTGTAGGTTGAATGCTGTATGTTTCCGTTGTCTTTGATAATGGATTCTTGAAAAAAAAAAGTCCTGTATTTTTTATTTACAAGCTACAAAAAAAGGACTAACTTGACATTAGGCAGTTGAAAATTATTTAACTCGTAGATCAAACACCTCCATAAGATACATAAAAAATCCAACGGCTCTAGGTATGTGAAAAAATCGACCGAGAGTTAATAAAGTCTCAGTCATCTGGTGATTAGCAAAAATGTTTTAAAAAATATTGACTTATGGTGGTATTACTTTGATTCGTAGACTTTGGAGTGGCATCTACATATCCAGTTGATCATACGGACTAGTATAGTATAGAAGAGATTGGATCTGATGGTGGATGTGTCACCGGAGCTCCGAAACGAAGTGGATATGACAAAGACATGCTAGCAATCAAACGCCCGCTCATGGGGGCCAAGCTTGCTGATGCAGGGGGCAACCAAGCAAGGTGCCCTACATCATCGAAACCTAGCTGCGGTGAGGATGGCTAGCACAGCTAGGCCCAAACGGCTACGAATGGAAACCAAACACATCCAAGATGTCTCATGTAGCCACATCTCCAATATACCCTTTTGAGTCTCGTATTTTTTTTTAATTTACAAGCTACGAAAAAGGGATTAACTTGATATTAGGCGGTTGAAATTTATTTAACTCATAGATCAAACACCCCCCATAAGATACATAAAAAATCGAACGGAAAGCATCTAGGTATATGAAAAAATAGACTGACAATTAAATAAAGTCTCAGTCGTCCGGTGATTAGTAAAAATGTTTTAAAAAATATTGACTTTTTGTGGCATTACTTTGATTCGTAGACTTTGGAGTGGCATCTACATATCCAATTGATCCTAGTATAGAAGAGATTGGGTCATCAGGTTAGATAAAATTCAGAGTCCAGACCAAGAGAAAACGGACGTTCGTACAAAGTGTACAAATAGAGGCCACCTTAACGGGCCTTTCTGTAGGAGTCGCCATAAACTCTGCAGGTCCACTCTTATCGTGGCCTTTTTATATAGGTTCGGGCCCCAGCCCAGTCCCCACTGGCAGCGTTGCTGAAAGTCACTTCTGCACAAGTATCATTTGAATTTTGTGGAGAATGGAAAAAAGTTTTTAAAAGTAGCATCTCTCTCCTTCTAGGCTACATGACTCCAGGTTGTACTGTATATCCATCATTTCATATATGCACTTTTAACAACTTTGTTGATGCGAATTAGTCCTACTTTTGCTCCAGGTTGCTTACCTCTACCGTGGCTACTACTTTTCCGAGGGTCCATGGCTCCATGAATTGCAGCGTTATATGCAGTACTTGCATTTGCTTAAGCGAGGATGCATGCCTGCCCCCCAAACGTCATGGGCAAAATTAGGGCTGGCCTTTCAAAAAAAAAAACATACGCATATATATACACCGCTAGCTGTATGGTAATACCTATAAAATTAGTATTGTCTTTGGATGACATGGTAATAGTTAAAAACAATTGATGTTTCAACCATCGTATACGCTCTTTTTGACTGCCGTCGTTCCACTGATCCCATAAGCATGAATTAATGGATTTCGACTTTTCGAGCTAGCCGGTGGAGCATGAACTAAAGATGAGCTATTTATCGCCCCGCACTGTGCAGTTCGTGGATGCGGTCGCTCGATCGATCGATCGTCTCCCGTTGCGTGGTTTGCCGGAGGCTCCCGTTGATTGGCTACTCGAGCCAGACAATTAATCGATCGCCAACCCCAACGCAACCAAGCAGCTGCACTAACGCATAAATAGCTAGCATAGCAGCAAGAGCCATGCAAACAGGCACAGTGAGTGCACCCATCTGTAACGTGCATAGTTCTTCGTCTCTTCACGTACCCTCTGCCCTGTGTACACGCTATTCCCCGGCCGTGTAAATCGTCTCAATCGATCCTTGTACGATGGACGTACCGTTTTTATCGATCACTTTGCCAAATATATGCATATATATATAGATCGCACTGCTGAGTACGTGCTGTTGATGCTCCTTTGCCGCCACGAGCCGGGTCACCAGCCAACCGTGCGTGCGTGACCGACCAGTGCTTTCGATCCGGGCACTGTACGTGTCGATGGACAAAGCCAGGGCTATCTAATCGTGCAACCAGTAACGCTGTACGTGCCGGGCCCTGCAGCCTGCAGTGCACCTAGGTGCTTGCTTCTGCGCTGTGCCTGAGTTGATGCGTGCATGCGACCACGCCCCAGCCCAGCCCAGCCACGTACGTATACGTACGTACGTACACGTGTACGCGCGCGCACGTACTCCTAGGATCGATCGATGCAGATTATCACGTACCGGCCGGCATATATACGTAAAAGAAAAGGCGCTTTGGAACATAGAATTCTCACAGTACAGTATGCTTCGTCGAGTTTCCAAGTAGATTTATAGAAGGAAATTAATCCTAGGTGTGGCTTCGCGAAACAGAAAGAATAGTAGAAATAAGACAGTAAAGCACCATGACAGTACAGTACGTAGCACTAAGCATCATCGCGTGTTATATGGGAGTATGCAAATACCGTATAATACTGAGCCCGCGCGTATGCGTTTTTCCACTCGAACACTCGATCTGCGCACGGACGCCCGTGCGTCCCTGAGCAGTGGGGCCCACGAGGGGGGCGTGCGGGCGTGCGCGCGTGGGGGACCCCGTGCACGCAATGGCGCCTGCGGCCTGCGACCTGCGACGCGAGCCCATTTATTGGATTCGGGGCCGCCCCCCTCGTGCACCCCATGCCGAAGCGACGGAAACGACCCCAACACGCACATGACGGGCCCACGTGTCGGGGACGATTCCCCCCGCGCACGCCCGGCCCGGTCAAGACGGGCCCTGGGCTCGAACCTCGAGTCCCGGCCTCACACGCCGCGGCCACGTAGACTCGGCTCACTGGCCCACCCAGGCCGCGCCAGGAGCGGGCCGGTCAACAGTCAGCGTGGCTACGGGCCCCAATAACAGCGGGCCACGTGGCCCGCACGCGCACCGAGGAGCCAATGCCATTATTCAGCTCAGCCAGCGTAAGCTCACTAAGAAACCGGGTCAAAATGCATAGCCTTATAGCGGCCAAAATTACGACAAAACCTTAGGAAAAAGTAACGCCCCACGTGCATGCGCACACACACGATCCTGACGATCTTTGAGTTATCAAATTTTCCCAACCACAACTAAATTTTTCCAACCACAACTAAACTAGAACTAAACAAGATATCAAAGAGGGCCTAAAGCTCGATCGTACATGGAGAGGGTAAATCGCTCGTCAGAAAACGATCCATGGGGATGGTCCATGAAGTGTCAGGCGTGTGAGGCCGAGGCAGGCAGATAGGGGAGGGGACCCGTGTGGGCTTGCACGTGTGCACCCCTGGCCCCTCTCCTTTTTCACGAGAACTCACACGTACGCATCAGCTAAGCCGCTTTGCCTTTTGCTCGCCGCGCGCACAGATATCCACTGCCCTTTGGTGGCACGTACGATAGTCGATAGGCTCTAGTCTCTACAAGTTGCTGAGCCCTGACACTCCCTCGTGTGTGCACGTAGCTAGGGAGGATGTACCGTGCACGTACGAATTTTGTACATGGAGTTATTGCAAGGTCCACACACAAGCGATCGGACGGCTGAGCACCCGCGCGTATGCGGCGAGATGGACGTCGCGTGAGGCACACGAGGAGGAACGAGAGAGGCGCCAGAAGACTCGCAGATGCGCACATGCGCCAGAATAACAGGAGAGGGCGGATACCAGCACTGTTCACGCCCCGCCCCTGACAGCTGCTGTTCCCGTTCACCATATTTGCTGCTCCCAAAGTATCTTTAATGATAAAAGCATAGCATAACAAAATAAATAATAGTCAAATAGTTTTTCCAATAAGATGAATGACTAAAATGGCATTCCAAAAGACAAAAACGATAGATATGAAAGAGCGAAGGGAGTACAAATTAGAGCTGTAAGTTGGGCCGGTCTTTTTTTGGTTGAGCCAAGCACGGCATAAATCAACTCGAAGAAAAATGGGTCGAACTAGAACGACCCGAATATCAGGCCAAGTAGAGCCATGCCAAGAAACTAGGCACGATGAGCTACCCGGCATGGCCTAACTATATATATGGGTCATACTCAGACTGGTTCGACCTGAATTGAAGCCCAAGTATGTATTTTGTATTTTTGAGACTTTTTCATTCTCGTATGAATTTGTATTGTAATGAAAGTTGTATAAAATTTAAAAATACTTTATAAGATTTTTATAAATAAAATTTTAAATTTTTGACTTAAGATTAATTGCGAGAGCATAGTCTAATGTACAAGGTACTTGAGGGGTTCGGGCCAGTGATCGAGAACAAGATCCTGCAATCAAGGAGGTCATTTTGGTAGTACATTGGGTCCTAGGTCTTAACTCATGAAAAACCAAGGCAGCGACCAGCAGGTGTGTAGGATCGGATCGGGTCAATTTTTTCAGCTTGTTTTTTCATCTCATATGCCTCTCTCTAAACTAAACTATCAAATGTGTTGATCTTTGTAGTCCCATTTTATTTTTAATAAAATATCTAAAAAGCCATCAATAAACAAGTTAAAAAATGAACCAAACTTTTCAAACACCTAAAAAAATGTCAAAATGCACGTCATAAATAAATAAAATAAACTGAGAAGAGCATGACTAACACGAACGAACGATAGCTCTGGACCATTGTTTAATACACACACGTCTGTCAGAGGTCTTCGGTCGTCCAAAAAATTTACTCACTCTGTTTTTTTGTTTGACGTCTTTGAATTTTGGAAACACATTTGGCCATTCGTATTATTCAAATCACAATAAAATTGAAGGGAGTGCCTCCTTTTCTCCCTCTCAGGCTCTCACTCCCATTGTCCCACACACCACCACCAAGAGTCCCGAGAATCGGTAGTGCTTTTTGGGCGGCCAAAACACGACTGATTTTGTCGACCAAAGCACTACCAAGACGAAATTATTTAGCCATCTTGGCCGGCCAGATTATCGTGCCATGCCGGGCCTAAAAGCCAAACACGACGGGCGCGCCGGCATGGCCCGAACATTTAGGCCGAGCTTCGGTAAAGACGCCCGAACTGAGGCACGAGTCAGTAATTTGTATTTTTGATGACCTTTTGTTGCTCGGATGAATTTTGTTTCTATATGAAAGTTGTCAAGAATTTGGAGACACATCTTTTTCATCTAGATCACTTTTTCATTTGAGAAATGCATGAATTTATAAAAAAATTTTAGTGCGCTGGCTGTTTTAGAGCCCACATTACCCATTTCGGTAGTTAACATTTTTCGAGATATTCCGCTACTCAGATGAATTTATGTTCCACATGAAAGCTGTAGAGAATTTCGAGACGCATCTTTTTATATAGACAACCTTTTCATTTGAATAACGTATGAATTTATAAAAAAAATCATTTATCTCTCTGTTTTGTCAGGTGTGCCAGCCCGATTGCGGCCCGGCGGGCTTTTGGGCCGTGCCGTGGCTGGCTTTTGGCCGTCTGTGCCGGCCCCGGCACGGACCGAAGTGTTGACCGGGCCGTGCCGGCCCGATACGTGGCGGCCCGAAGCACGACGGGTCTGTGCCATGCCGGCCCGTCACGGCCCAGTTCCCAGGACTAGTCACCAGTCACCACTCACCACTACACACTGGCCAGTGGCCAGCCACTGCAGCGAGCGGAGCAATTGGACGGAGGAAAAGCCGGAGGAGCGACCAGGTTCGGACCTGAGAGTTGAGATGCAACCCTGAGAGATGAGGTCGTCAGGTCGGGTGAGGGGAGTTGCGATAGGTGGGTCGGTCGGAGTGACGCTTCTCGCACAGCGCGTCGCGTCCATGCATGCATGGATATGGGCCATGGGCTCGATCACCCGACCCGACCCGAGCCCGACCGCACACGTTCCATGCAGCTAGCTCGTGCACGTGTAGGGCCGGCCCACACAGATGTGCAGGCAGCTGGGGCGGTGGTGGCGGCACGCGCGGGGCGCGGGGCCCAGGGGCAGTCTAATCCCACGTCGTAGGAGACTACAGTATTTTCAATCAAGCCTAGCTCGCTGGCTAGGGCTGGCTATATATATAGGCTGCGTGTAGCTATACTCCACGCTGGGGGCTGTGGACTTGTTCCACGCCCGGCCCCGTGCGCCGAAGGAGACGATGCAGGCGCCCATCGGCCCATGCGTGCGTGGCGTGGCCGGGCCGGCCGCTCGTGCTTTTTAGCCCTTTTGATTTGCAGTTATTTTTTTTTTGAGAACAAGACACCTTTTTCATTCCTGAAGCTTCCACGAAATTACAACCAAGTCCAAGAACAAATTCGAAATTACATCAAATTCACTAAAGGACCCGATCGAACAACACAGACAGAAGCTTCCCCTTCTCACCACGCCGGCATCGAAGAAAAATGTCATGGCCGACATCGACGAGCTCGGGCGACTCATCCAGCGATGGATTGAAAAGCCCTAGCAAAGAAACATCGTCTTCGCACCAAAATCCACCAAAACCTGAACAAAAGAGCACAACTCCACCAGGAACAAACCAACGCCGATAATAACCAACAACCTCAACTTCGACGACAGCGACGGAGTCTCCACCATCTTACCAAACCCTAAACATCTTACCAATGCCCTCATCCCCTTTTCAGATCCAAAAAATCCAAGAAGAAGACGAGAACACCGAAGTCTCAAACAAACTACAACTACTACGAGAAGAACCAAGGGCCCAGGAGGCCTCACTGCCAAAGACCGTCGAAAGCCCGACCAAGCAAGCGACCACCAAGAAGCTCTGAAACCTTCTCTCCTCTTTATTTCTACCGCTAAAACTAAACCTAAACCCACTGTTGTACAACCCCCGGACCTAGATCCTAGTCTCCCCTACCTCAACGCCGGCCAGGAGGCCACCGGAGGCAGGGAGACGGCCGGATCTGGCCGGGGACGAGCTGAGACCGAACGCCTGAAGACTCGCGAGAGGAAGAAGCTAAGAGACGGAAGTCTCTGGAATGGCTACCCACGTATTTGCAGTTATTGTTTAGCTTGGTTTCGTATAAAAAAATTTATTACTTTTATACCGATCTTTCTGTGAAACAATTTGTAATTTTTTCGAGCCTCTGTTGTTTTCAAAAGTATTTTAAATAATTTTTTTTTTACCTTTGTGTTTATTTAATTAAAACCAAACCAAAATAAGGTCTTTTGCCGCGCGCTCGATCCGGCCGCGTCCATGCACTGCTTGACCCGGCAAACTGCTCCGTCGCTTTTGATCATTTGGATGTGACCTCTTGCCCTGCACATCGGAATCCAATTGCCGGGAGCCAGTCGTCAATGTATATATCTTCCCGTTCGTTTCCTCCCATGCATGCATGTTTAATTTACCGCCTCCGTGCATGCATTATTCCATATTTCCATCCCGTGATTTCGGTCATGCTTAATTGGTAATGGTAGGCAAGGGTTTAATTGGTTTGATTAATTAAACGCATGCACTGTGGATCTCTGATAAAATGGCAAACATTGTGCCGCAAAAAATGAGTTCCTAAATAAGATTAAGTTTAGCACCCGCTAGAGAAGACATGTTTTTTATGGTTACGAAGGTAGCTAGCTTATCCTCGAATGAAATAATGAGCTCAATATACGAGAATATCTGAATAAGCTTGGCTCACTGGTTAAACCCAAGCAAAAAAACGAGCTGCTAGGTAGCTTTTGAGCTTGAGAGAGTGTGTGATTTGATAGCTAAAGCTAGCTTTCTTTACTTTGTGGCCAGCCACGGCAAGAGGAGGACACGGCGATCACCTTCACATCCTTCCTCCGAACCCTCTCATTTCCTCAAACACGTACGGTGGCAAACCGTGACTGATTGATCTCGATATACGAGGCCCATGCATTTGACCACATTTCTTCAGCTTGTGATCTTCTTGTCTTATTTACCTATAGCCGAATTTAAAAATCAAATTTTATGTTTTTTTCAAACTTTTCCTCCAAAAGTTATAAAAAGCAAGTGAAAGAAAACCATATTGAACTTTCAAGCTAACGTTTTTTTTAGAAGAGGGTTTTGCCCCCATTTTCCATTGCATCTCAAACAGAAAAACAACTGAAACCATGTTTAAACTTTCAAGCTAACTTAATACTCTTAGTACCCTAAAGGACTTGTTCTAATCGATAGAGGCCACAAAGACCATAGTGTCCAAAAAATTACTAAAAAGTATTGCATCGTCTAACCTGCATAATAATTTTTTAGTTCATATATATTTAAGCCATAGAGACCCAGACTTAAAGCTCCCCATATAAACATCGCCGAGGTAAATAGATGAGATAAGAAGATGAATGGAAGAAAACACGCAGGCAATACTTGACATGCGATGATGCATCGTACGTGCGTACCTGATCTCTTGTTCGTGTCGACTCTGCCTCGTGCATGCATGCCGGCCGGGCTGGCCTTTCCAAGCCTCTCGCGCGCATGCATTTAATGGCGGATCTGTTTGTTACGACGTGTCACGGCGCCGTTGATTTGATGGCTCCCCAGGGACGGTGTCTTGGAACCACCCACCATCTCAAACATCTACGCGTGCGTACGTGCAAGAACGCGAGATCAATACCGGATAGCTATGCTCCGGAACTCGTCGATGTCGGCCATGACTTTTTTCTTCGGTGCCGGCGTGGTGAGAAGGGGAAGCTTCCTGCTGTGTTGTTCGATCAGGTCCTTTAGTGAATTTTATGTTTTTTCGAATTTGTTCTTGGGCTTGGTTGTAATTTCGTGGAAGTTTTAGGAATGAAAAGGTGGTTTTGTTCTAAAAAAAAAAAACCCGGATAGCTAGGGCACATCAATGCGTACCTGGCTATGCTCCAATCGTTTTACCCCGATATATACTACCTCCGGGTTTTTTTTGGACGCCTTGAACTTTTCAATTAGCCTTTGAGTATTCGTCTTATCCAAAATATTTTCGTAAATATCATTTATTTTGTAGTGATTTGTTTTATCAATAGAGATATTTTAAACATGTCTAATTTTTTACATCTTTGCACTAAGGCGTCGTTTGTTTCACCGTCCGGCAACGTTGCGTCCGGAGGCGTTTGAACCTACGCTGGACAGCAAAACGCGTGGTAAACGCAACGCAACGCTGGGCGGCACCGAAACGAACAAGTCCTAAATTTTTAAATAAGACGAATGGTCAAAAACGTACCAAAAAGTTAGACATCCAACAAAAAAAAACGGAGGGAGTATATAGCATGATCTAACGATCATGGGATCCTTAATTAGCAACGGTGCACATATATATGGTTTCACTTCACAGTACGCGCGTATCACTTAATTCACGTAAAAAATAAGTTGAAAATAGCTATAAAACACACACAGACACAATTTTTCTCGCCAAATTTTGAAGCTGGGACTAGGAGTAATATGCTAAGATAATGTTTACGTTTTTGCTAATCATCAGACAACTGTTTTTTTTTAGAAGTCTCATTCGATATTCTCACATATCTAATTGTTTTTCGTTGGATCTCTACTCCATATGCTTTGTTGAGGTCTATATGTTTTGTTGAGATGTGTAATCTACGATTTAGAGAATCGACCGCAGGTTGAATAGCTTTTAGTCAAACCGGTTCGCAGTGTTGCATGTTAATATATCTTCTTCTGATGTACGTTACGCAGAAGCGTAAAAAATATAACGATATGAGCAAACATCACCCTGTGATATTTCTCGATCGATCTGGTCCACACTTGGGTTGATTGACCAAGGGGTGCGTATGAAGAACAATACTGTCAGAGACATGTGGCAGTGGCACCAAGTGTTCTTGTTCGTCTAATTGCAGGGATTTATTAATCGAAGAGAAAGCCACCACTGACGAAGGATCGAGGCACTATGATGTGATGGCTTTGCCGCTAGGTAGCCTATAAATGTTTGTAGGTAGCCTATAAATGTTTCTCCGACTCGATCTCCGTGGTCAATCCAAGCGTGTAACGCACCACTGTTACAGTAACTAATCCACTCGTCCATCTTGTAGCTAGGGGCAGAGTACCAGCATTAGTGTGCAGTATTAGCACGAACTGCGATTAAAAAATTGAGGTCCTAAATAGCCGGCCATTAGCGTCGCTGTATATCTTTCAAACATAGTAAAACGCTAGCTAGGTAATTACAAAAGTCCGAGAATACATCTATGCCCAGTATATCCACTAAAATAACAGCTATTTTCGAGATCTTTGTAACTGTTATAACACCGTTATGCTATCTTTTTCAATTTCCATTGAATATAACCATTAGTTGTATGTTTAGTATGTTCTACCTCATTTTTACATCATCTAATCTCACAAGTTGACACTATTAATATAGAACTAATAAATAATTGTTTAGTTAATTAGTCAAGTTTCTTTATAACGTGCTTGTTGAATAATAAATCACGATCACTTATTCTGCACATTAATAATGGTCACACAAGCATCTATTAGCTACAAGTATTACTAAAATAATATGTATGTTTATTATTAAAATGTTTTTTTGATAAAAGATATGTTAAAGACACGTCTTAAATTATACTCTCCCTCCATTCTTTTTTGTTTGATGCTTTTGACTTTTTAACACATTTCTAACCATTCTTCTTATTCAAAATAATTATGTAAATATCATTTATTTTGTTGTGATTTGTTTTGTTATTAAAGATACTCTAAGCGTAACTTGCATTTTGCATTATTTTGATATTTTTTTGAATAAAACGTATGATTAAATACGTGTTCAAAAATCAAAATCGTCTAACATAAAAAACGGAAGGAGTATCGACCCTATATACGCACGCCGTGCGGCGTGCTTACATCCGCCCGCGTATATAACACAAACTAAATTGCATATTTGAGTTTCCAATGTTTTGGGAGAATAAAAATTCACCACATATTTTGTAGTGTTTTAGTTCTTGCTGTTGTTTGGGAACAATGGAGAGGAAAAAACGTATAAATTGAAAAAAAAGGGAACATTTTTTTCATGAACTCAAAAAACACAGTACCAAGGTTAATCTATTCTATTATATATATAAAGGAGGGAAAAAAAGAAGCCACCACGTTCGTCCACATCATCCAAATTATTTGAACCGTTCGATCAATGATGGGGTCAGATTTATGTAAATCTAGCGGTCAATATTAACCTCTATAACAAACTACTAAAGCTGATCTATATATTGGAGATAAACTCTAAATCTAATATGATATATTATCTATATCTTAACACAAATCTATTAATCCTAAAACTCTAGAAATTCCCACGTTAATAAAAAAGTAGTAGAAATTTTCATGTTAA
Source organism: Raddia guianensis (assembly GCA_036346415.1). Classification (NCBI taxonomy): domain Eukaryota; kingdom Viridiplantae; phylum Streptophyta; class Magnoliopsida; order Poales; family Poaceae; genus Raddia; species Raddia guianensis. The sequence goes on along the minus strand of CM070536.1, from coordinate 4,626,364 downwards.
TCATACAAAAAAGAAAAATTTACATCGTTGAATATGGATATTATTATGTAAATCTAGCGGTCAATATTAACCTCTATAACAAGCTACTGAAACTGATCTATATATTGGAGATAAACTCTAAATCTAACCTGATATATTATCTATATCTTAATACAAATCTAACCGTGCAAACGCGCGGATCACCTCGCTCGTTGGTACATAAGGCTATTTTCAACAGGAACCCCTAAATTTGATCCCCTATAGTCTCATATACAGGTTCCCTTAAAAAAATCTCTCCCTATATTTCTTCTATCTCCAACAGCGTTCCCTATATGGAGAATTGTATAGGGGGAGGAGAGAGAACCCCTATATATAAGGAAATGGAGAGAAAAACTCTATTTTAGGGAACGGAATAGGGAATCACTACAGGAAACAAAACTTTTGTGGTCGGCCAAAAAACTTTTGTGGTCGGCCAAAACACCGACGACAATGTTTTTTGCTCTATGTCGACGGCAAAAAGAAAGTCCGACCACAAAAGTCAACAATGTGGTCGGCCAAAAAAAGGCCGACCACAATAGTCCCGGCTAGTCTCCCGCCACTATGAAAATTTGAAATTTGGACCACTCCATTGTCGTCGGCATATATAAAGGCCGACCACAAAAGTTTAAGCAATGTCGTCGGTATTATACAGGCCGACCACAAAAGAATGTAGTATTGTGGTCGGACTCCGGACACGCCGACCACAAAAGAGCAGCATTGTGGTCGGTCCTATAGTCTTGCCGACCACAAAAGTTAGCATTGTGGTCGGCCTTTAGTTTAGCCGACCACAAAGTCTCATAGCGTGGCGTCGTCACCTTGTCCGTGGGACCCACATGCAGAGCGCCGTCACCTGAGCCCGTGCTGTTTGGGTATACTTTTGTGGTCGGCTGTATGATGGCCGACCACAAAGATCTCCCCTGGGAGCTCTGCCGAGGAGCCACTTTTGTGGTCGGTTTTTTGTTAGGCCGACCACAAAAGTGACTTTTGTCATCGACTCATTGTCGTCGAACTTTTGTCGTCGGCTGTCCGACGACAAAAACTTTTGTCGTCGGTATTTGGACTTTTGTGGTCGGCATAGGCCGACCACAAAAGTCTCGTTTCCTGTAGTGAATGCTGTTGAAGCACATAAGGGAAGAATCCGTCCCCTATTTTAGGGTAGAGGGTGCTTTAAGGGAGCCTATTGGAGACAGCCTAAGGGCCTGTTTGTTTGAGCTGCAGCTTCTCTAAAAGCTGCTTCTGGCTTTTGACCCTGAGAAGCTAGCTTTTTCAGAAGCTACATTTGCAAAAGCTGGACCTGTTTAGCAACCATGCTTCTGCCTGTTTTGGTTATCAGCTTTTGAGCTATATTGATGTGTAATGTGTAGAATACCCTTGACCCATTATATACAAAATTAACAAATTTTTACTTCATTTAATTTAATTTAAGTTGAAACAAACGAGGCCAAGATAACAGAATTACAACATTCAAAGCAAACAACATCTAGTCCAAAATAAACCATACAGTAGTTAGAAACATGAAGGAACCCAGAACACACAGCTACACAAGTAGTGGAAACAGATAGACCCATTCCAAATGACACACATATCATTCAAGCTTTTAACTAATAGCTAAGATAATAGGTACTGCTTGTCACGATCCTCTTCTGCATCCTTGATCAGGCACCATTCTTCTTCTGACAGCTTCTTCAGAACTTCAACCAGACGATCAGCACCCATTTCTAGCATATTGTATCATAATCTCCGTTCGTGCATCACAGCCCAATATTCTCCACATGTAAAATGGCAACATGTAAAATTGAAAAAGGCCATGAGATTTTAATATTCTCCACACCACCTTAGTGATAGCACGGTTGAAAAATAAATGGTCAAAGGATTTCAATTGATAACAGAAAACACATCTAGGATTTTCAGGCGCGGTAGGGCAGGAGGCGGCCGGCGGGGGAGGAGAGGGGCGGCGCGGGAGGAGAGGGAGGCGGGGAGCAAAGGGGCGGTGAGGGAGGAGAGGGCCGGCGGGGGAGGATGCAGATGGGAACGGGCTGAAGGAGAGGTATATATTGGATGGCATTTGCGGGTAAATAATTAGAACTATAGGGATATTGTCCTTTTTTCATCCCGCAAAAGCTACAGAAGCCATCAAAAACTTGCTTCTTAGATCATAGTATAAATCTGGCTTTTGAAGGCTTCTAGCTTTTTGAAAGGGGTTTCAAAAGCTGACTGTTTGTTTCAGCTTCTAGCCTGCCTGAGTTCTCTTGCAATGGCCAAGGAAGGAGGAGGTGTGCACGGCCCCGCACGAATCGCGAGGCGCCGGCCCCACCCCGCAGGCGCAGACTGCGAGTCGAATTGCTGCCGCTGCGGCGCGCAACCCCGCGACCCTCCTCCTCTCCCCTCCCCTCCTCATCTCTCGCCCCCAAATAGCAAGCGGGGGCGTCGTCTCCGTCACGCGCGCCACCACACGGCGCTCCCACACCCACACCCACCGGCCACCGCCTCCTCCCCCTCTCTCTTTCTCTCCCACAGCGACCGCACGGCGCATGACTAGTCCATGCGTGCGAATTGACTCGCGCACACGCCTCACTCTCTCGCTCCCTCCCACTCTCCACTCCACATTAGCACACTGCACACCGAGCTCCCTCTCCTCTCTCTCTCTCTCCCCCCCAGCTCTGCGCCGGCGTCCATGAGCTGGGCGAGCAGCGGCCGCGCCGCCGCGCTCCACCTCCTTCTCTCCCTCTTCTTCCTCGCCGCCGTCCTCGGTAAGCATCTAAGCAACACGCATGCCGTCGTCGGTTTCTTTGGTCCTCTCTCACGCGCGCGCGCGCGTCGTGTGCCCTGCAGGTGCGTGCGCGCTGGCGGCTAGCGGCTGCGGAGGAGTAGAGGAAGAGCGCCATGAATGGGGCCCGCCGGCGGCGGCGGCGGCGCGGCGGCGGCTGGTGGGGCCGGGGTCCTCGCCGCCGACGTGCCGGAGCCGGTGCAGCGGGTGCCACCCCTGCCGGCCGGTGCACGTGGCCATCCAGCCCGGCCTCAGCTTCCCGCTCGAGTACTACCCGGAGGCATGGCGCTGCAAGTGCGGCGACAAGCTCTTCATGCCATGATCCACCAACAAAACTTCCTCTGCAAATATACATGCTTCATCCACACCCCGGCCGGCTCACCTCGAGAGATTTCGAACACACGTGCGGCGGCGACGACGACGGAGGCTGCAGCTGCAGAGCAGGGAGCGCAAGGAGATTGATGCAAGAAACAAGCCATGGACCACCAGCTAGCTCCCGTTCGACGGGTTGATGTATGTACGTACGTACGTAAGAGCATTCTTGAGTTCTTGGGGATTTAACGAGTCAAGTGTCGTAACTTGTAACTTGTAACTTGTAAGTAGCCGGTTGTGCATGTGTTCGTGTACAAATCAAGAGGGAGCGGGCGACAGATCGACGGAGATGCTGACGACGACGCCATTTTGTTCATTTCCTCTTTACCTCTTCGTCTTCCCTCCTCTTTCTCTCTCTCTATTTTTTTTTGTTCATTTCCCCTGATGTTGGTTTATCATTAATTCCCATTTCGGTTTAGTGCGGAGTAATTTCCCGGCAAATTCCATCGATCTGTGCTGTACGTGATGATCTCTCGTTCTCTCCAGTTGGATGGCCAGTGTGTTCATCTGATTTCGTGTGCTGTTGAATTCTCCCAATCACATCACCTTGTTTCAGTGCAGCTCGTGCCCTACGGAGGAGACGAATTTATGAACGCGCTAGCTACTCCCCCTTCAGGCGCGCCTGGTCGCTGTCAGTGTTCTTGTGGCCGGTGCATCCGTGCGTGCAGTGCATTGCAGCGCCCAAAGAAACAATAGAGTAGCAGAACAATATCATTTCCTTGTCAAATGGAGTAGCAGCACAAAAACTTTCGACCGCTCTCTCACTCACTCAAACACAGCACCTGACAGAGCATGTGCCTTGCAGGAATCAGTAGTGTGTTGTGTATGGCAAGAGACTGCGCAGAAAACCATAGAAAGGAGCTTGAGCTAACCCCCAAAAGATCAGAGGGCAGCAGCAGCTGGGCAGTGAACTGTGATGACTGATGAGGTTGTAGAGCTACAGGTTTCAGGGTTGCAGCTCAGCTTTTCAGAGCAAGAAACAATGAGGGGAGAAAGAAAAGAAAAGAAAAGGGAAAAAAACGCATTATTATGAAGCGAGCCTTTGTCACTGTGCAAGTTAGTATAGAAATGTCGAGGAACAGTGGCCTATGGTAGGGGTACTGCCATGCCATCTACCACCTCTGGGTTTTCGTCTGGCAGTGGCACTAGTTTATGTTACTGCTCCTGCTACCGCTGCTGGCTGCTGCTTTACTCACGTCAAATCGCCATAAGTTCCCTAGAGATGCCTGAATTTTATTTTCAGACGCTCTCATCGCTCTTCGCAGTCTTCAGACTTCACTTCACTTGTTTGCGTTTAGCTGGGCTTATCTGCAGGCCTATGGGTAGTTCAATCATCCCCCCATTATAATCTTTCGCGGAACGTGCAGAGTAGGCGCCACCTTTGTTTCATTCAGGCACGCACGGTGAGGTGATGAGGGCTCAGGAGGAGTCGCCTTTCCTTGCGAAAATGGTGGCTTTCCTGCCTATCTCTGAACTCTGATTGAGGCCATGGTCATGGTCATTCTTGATGTTCTTTCTCCTGTGGGACACTGAATTTCTGAGATATAATATATATATACTATTTATATTTATATACTGTATTTGAAATGAGCCTGCAGTTTTTCTATACATGTGTGTAGCCTCGGATTGTTTATGTTTGTTTCCTATTTGGATTTTGCGATGTGCACGATTTTCTGGGCGTGCATAACTCTTGTCAGTGATTGACGATGAGCCCTGTCCTTGAGCATTTTAAAAAGCCTATGAAGCAGGGCAGAGATGGTACGGGTCCTAAAAAGGGTTTACAGCTTGCGACCGCAGAAAGCTTGCATCTTGAAGTACTACGTAAATCGTGATCGCTCCAATTTGATATGGTACGGTTCTTAAGCACCCTCCGCATGCTGGCCCAGCACATATATCATATCTGTGAATGGTTGTTTTTTATGCAGTTATAAGTACATAACTAATAAACAAACTTAGTTTTTAAAGGGAGATGCATAACTAACAAAATTAGGTGAATTAGTTAGTCTATTGTTATTTTTGTTATCTTTGTTCCTTTCAGAACCTCCCCTGAATATGTGCGATCCTTTCAAGGTTTTCTCCATGTTTTTCTCAAAACAAAGAGTGTGTGTGTGTGTTTTCTCTGAACCATGCAGCTGTTTCCCAGTGAAAGCGTCTGTTGGTCTGTTTTTTAACAGTATTATCCTTGGGAGTGCGGTTGCTTGTTTTTACAGCAATGTACCCCTTTTTACTTGCCTCCATGCAGAACAAATGAACAGAGTAAACAGAGCAGATAATAGCTGTGTAACATGAGAACAAAACAGAGATGAACGTGTCCCCTTTTTTTGTCTGAAAAAATTGTCCGACGTGTGCATTTGTGGTGATATGGCATCATGGAAAGCGGCTATATTTTGCTTGCCTTATGATACGTAAATCTGGATCCACACGATTATCAGTTCTAAACTGCTTATAACTATTGAGCCACGGAGCAGTCCCATAAAAGACAAATGCTTCAACTTCTTGACCTCGTTTCTAGGAAATCTCGAAGAAGTTTTTGAAATCTTTAAACAAGAAAGACGAACCTAGTAGACCAGCTTTCCAAAGTCATTTCTAGAAACTCCTGAAGTGCAGCGTGCAGCAATTCAGTTCGGTCTTTTAGAATGGGTAGAAAATTTACAACATAATGCTTGGAGTTATGTTGTTTACTCCTGTGCTACTATTTTAGTCTCGTATGATATATATATATTTTTTGGGAGCCTATACAGTACGGACCACCGTTCCAATTGGAAACCAACGGATGAGCAAAAGAATAAAATAGATGACATCATCACGAACCAACCTGACACTACTTGAACCTTCCTGAACCTACATGAACCAAGCTGAACCTACCTGAACCTACATGAACCATATGAACCAACCTAAACCTATATGAACTAACCTGAACCAAACCGAATTCCCTATGAAACTATCAACCTTTATAACAGAAAAATTCTGAACCAACATGAATTTTCTATGAAACTATCTAAACCAACCTGAACCAAGTTGAATTTCCCATGAAGCTATCTGCATGAACCAAGCTGAACCTACCTGAACCAAATTGGAACAACCTGAACCAAGCTGAATTTCTCCATGAAGCTATCTGCATGAACCAACCTGAACCAAGCTGAATCATATGAACCAACCTAAACCTATATGAACCAACCTGAACCAAACCGAATTCCCTATGAAACTATCAACCTTTATAATAGAAAAATTCTGAACCAACATGAATTTTCTATGAAATTATCTGAACCAACCTGAACCAAGTTGAATTTCCCATGAAGCTATCTGCATGAACCAACCTGAACCAACATGAAGCTGCCTGAACCAACCTGAACCTGTATGAACCAACCTGAACCTACATGTTTTTCTTTAAACTAACTGAAACAACCTAAATTAAGCTGAATTTTAAACTATCTGAATCAACCTGAATTTCATATGAACCTAGCTTTTTTTACCTACACAACATGAACCTATCTGATTTTCCTATAAAACTAGTTGAAACAACACAAACCAAATTGAATTTCCTATGAAGCTATCTGTTTTTTTAACAGAAAAATATTGAATCAACATGAATTTTCTATGAAACTATCTGAACCTACCAGAATTTTACATGAACCTAGCTGCATTTTTACCTGAAACAATCTAAACCAATATGAATTTCATATGAAACTAGTTGAAACACTAAAACAATCTGAATTTTCTATAAAGCTAGCTGAAACAACCTGAACCAAGTTGAATTTTTCATGAAGCTATCTGCTTTTTTTAATCAGAAAAATCATGGAACAACATAAATTTCTCTATGAAACTATCTGAACCAACCTGAATTTCACATGAACCTAGCTATTTTCTGACATGAACCAATATGAATTTTATATGAAATTGGCTAAAACATCCTGAACCAACCTGAATTTTCTATTAAACTAGCTGAAACGATCTGAACCAAACTAAATTTCCCATGAAGCTATCGGCTTTTTTTGCCAAAAAAAATCTAAACCAACATGAATGTTCTATGAAACTATCTGAACCAACCTGAATTTCACATGAACCTTGTTGCTTTTCTACCTGAACTAACATAAAATTTCTATGAAACTAGCCAGACCGACATAAAATTCACATGTACCTAACTATTTTTTTACATGAAACAAATGAACCAATATGAATAAAATTCACATAAAATTCAGTGGTTTGCTAATTGCTCTTGATCGTGTACTTTTCTTCTCTCTCTCTCTCTCTCTCTCTCTCTCTCTCTCTCTCTACTATCCGTGTGAATTTTTCTCAAACCATAGCTATGAATCTATGATCCTCCGGAAGTCTGCGGGCTTGTGAGCCTCAAGACTTTTTAGCCTTGACCAGCAACGCCTTCCGAATCACTATACTCACCAAGTCTTACGCCGTTAGTGTATCAGCTTCATTAGCATTGACATCCATAATCACTATAAAACAAGTGCGGAGGAAGGCGACGACGCTCGTCGGCGGCGGGTCGTCTCGGCGGTGGCGGTTCGACTCGGGCGCCGTCCACGTTGTTGCGCCACGGATGGCCATGGGCTCCTCACGTCGACCTCCTCCGGCTCTTGTACGAGAATGTCGTCTTCCACTGCTTTGTGGGTGCTCGAGTCCATCCTCGTCCTCGCCAAGCTCGCTTCTTCTTCCTGCGCTTGGCTTCCCTTTGTAGCAGAGCGGTTGCATATCCGTTGCAAATCCTCTCAATTTCCTTCCAAATGAAATGTAATTATGTAAAGGAATAAGGAACGATCAAGAATGCCGCCATGGGCGAAGCCGGAGAGCACGCTACAAGACTGCTGGAGAGCGGCGCTGCTATGCGAGGCCTTGCGGACGGACCTCATGGAGGCTGGGAAAGCCGGCGGCAGCCGCGGCCATGGCGAGGGATCGGGCGGCGGAAGGCGGCGGTGTCTCGAGCTCCTCCTCCTCAACAAGACTCGGCGTCCAGCGCAGCGCGCCGGCGCGCGAGGCCGCCCAGGTTGGACATGGCGGAGATCTAGGATTTGGGGTCGGGAGGGAGAGCGGGGAGGGACGGAGGGGAGGAAGAAAGGCGAGGAAGGCGCGGCGCGGGGTTGGCGAGGAGTCGGGGTGGGTGGATGGCCGTGGCGCGGTTCATCCGTCTGAGCCCGTCGAGACGGACGTCCGTCCTGTAACATTTCTGATATTTTTTGTAAGAGGCTTGGGCCCCATTTTCCATTGCATTAGAAAACCAATACAACGGAAACCATGTCTTCCAAAATTTTACACACAAAAAGGCACCCCCAACAGGGGTGCAATTTGCAGCCAAGTCTAAACAGTGCTTGATAACATGAAATTTTTTAAAAGCGTACACAACTTTCACCAAACGAAGGGACACCAGAGTCTAACAACAGCTAATTAGACCACCAGCAAATGATCTAATTCAGCACCGAAGAACTTGAGGTCAGCAACCGCTGCCGCTTTGGACAGCAAGCTTGTATCCCAGTTGCAGATCCCTCCAGCATCATAGCACCTTGAACTAAAATTTCTTTTGAGTCACCTACAAACAAATCAGCCCAATACCAAAGCACCGCGCAAACGGAGTGAATTATGTGAACAGGAGAATCAAAGGTCTTCATCTCAAAGCACCATTTGTTCCTAGCCATCCGAATACACCAGAGAACAGCTGCAGTGCAAGTGCAATAAAAATCTTTTCCAGAGGGCCAAGTTGATCTAATCCAAACAAAATAACCATCCCAACTTGTGGGTTTAACAGAAGCACAAAAAACACTAGATATGATACACTAGATGGATGAAGCAACTGAACAATCAAAGAATAAATGTATGATATTGATGGCTGCTTTCTATGTGTCTGCAAATGTTACAGGTTTATTGTATTTTTTTTCTGAGCTGGTGAGACAGCGCGACATGTTTCTGAAAACCACCGTAGCCTGGTGTCCCCGAGCTGAAATATTACCTGCAACCGCTGCATGCGCTGTAGGGTTGTTTCCAGCTCTGATGTGCAGTCCATTTTACGATTCTTTAGCCCAACTATACTATACAATAGCATCGTCTTTGGATTCATCATGGACTTGTCACACGATTCATTTCCCGAGTAAAGCGTCGATTAGATATCCCATGTTTTTTTTTTATGTTCTGTGGTACATATATTAGCATGCATAACAATCATCAATAATCATTGGTCGATACGGTCTCATCAGTTGCACATGTTGGAGTGTGCTGGTTAATTTAGTGCCGTTTTTTAAGGACTATTTTGATCAAGAAACATCAGATAACCCACAGGAAACGACACTCACTGAAAAATTACAGAATGACTTGAGATAGCATTGGAGCCAAATTCAACTATAAATTTCCAAATTATGCACCTATACGTTGCATCATCTATGAAGCAAAACATTTCTTTCTACCAAACAATGCAGTTTCCATTCTGTAAAAGTACTTGGATACAATTCGGTGGTGCATGGGTTGCAAAGCATCCATCACTACTAAGTGGTTATGTCGATGATAAGGTGCTGCGGCAAACACACTCTCCAAACTAACAGCAAATGCACGACAGAGTAAGCCAAGAAAACTCGTTACAAGGCAGAGTAAGCCAAGAAAACTCGTTACAAGGCTTTCCATGCCTCTTGCTTCAATACTGTCCTCAAGAGGTTATTCCATCAGAAATAACAGAACAATCATGCACCAATTTCCCGGTTTAAATAGTCAGCAAACATCCTCTTTGCACTATCAGCATCTGTTGGTGGGGGTGGTCCGCTCAAACTGTACTGACCTGCCAGCTTGATAAAAGTGCGTCGCAAGCTGCGGAGCTCAGGCAGGCCAACTGACCTTTGAAGGTTAATGTAACAGTCAGTTAAGGATATCACATTACAATAGTAACAACAAAGGATGGCGGGTAATTTTCTTCTATTCATTATATGCATGCTTAAAAAGCAGAACAGGCCATCCGTGACTAAGCACCTTGCAGCATACACACATAAACCTCTATATGTCGTTTATCTGTTTATGGGCACATGTAATGCATGGAAAATTATTTTGCATTATGCAATTGATATAATTCGTAGATCTTCAGGCTACAGCTACATATTAAAACACCATAGGGATGGATAAAGAGCTAAGGTTATATTTATTCGATATCATATTCAAGGATAGGTTTCAGAAAGTATAGAAAACACACTTTTAAGCAATTGCCAGCATATGCGATGAATTTGACACCATGGACCACTAGTCAAGCAAACAAGGTCATTGTTTCATGCCACTTGTATGTATCATATCACGCTGCCACTTTTCCGTGCCCAGCATCTCTTCCAATGTACACCTTCTAAACAAGCTCTCAGCCTATTTCTCGAAGTCACTTCTCCCATTACACGTCTCCCACACTCAGTTGAGGGCTTCAAAAAGGAGCCCAACCATTTGGCTAGACCCACCATGGCACACAGTCATGTAAGCTATTATCCACTGTGGCAATTACTTTCACACCAGCGAGTGGAAAATGGATGGCCTTGCTAGTCTAATGGGTGGGCCCGAGATGTCAGGCTGGAACAGGCAGATCGCATATAACGGCATTGCTTAAAAGCACAATTTTTTCAAAAGTAATGCAGATGAAATCAGTGCTAAAAAGTGTGATTTTTTGATAGTTTTATCAAAATTAGTGTAGTTTTGTAAAATTTGCTCTTCATTAAACAATACATTGCAAGCCCAATTTTGCAATATAGTCTACTAAAAAATATTGTCTAATAAAGGATATAGTTGGCAAGTTGGCCCCAAGAGAAATCTTATTCATCGCAAGCCCAATATTGCAAGATTGTGCCTCAACAATTGCACTGACCACCTCCTGCATCCATAGCAAAGGCTTGTAGGTCAAAAAACAAATTCCACATTTCCAAAAACCAGGCATCAACAAAGACCATTGCATTACCTGTGTTGCTTTGTCCATCTCATAAAGTGAATTAGCCTCAGTTGTTCGGACCTGCAATATAATCAAGACAGAAATAAAATCCCACAGGTACTACCATAATTGGAACAGTATTTGACTGACAACATAAAAGAAGAAAAATAGTAAGTAGTTGTGCAACATGAAAAAAAATTGATTGTGCATTAAGACCATCAGATATTCAAATTTTAACAAGATTTGATTAACATAGGGTGCTATCAGGCTAAGGTACAAAGTGAAAAACAAGCACACACTCGACTAAATTCGGAGTTAAGATTCTATAACATATTCACTTAATATGTTTTGATTATCGGAATCAAGATGTAATGTATTATACTATAACGCCAAATTTATGGAGGCATTTACAGAGTGCTGAGAATTCTGGAATCTAAAAATTTGTGGGGATTGGAAGATCATGCAGCTGTAATAAATCAGGAATGTATATCAATGATTTCATTCTTTAAAAAAAATTAGTACTTACAGTCTGAGTGGCTATCGTAGGTTGGAGAACTTTTACATCTCTTGTTTTTGAATCCACTTTCTTAGTTAAATATGATACAGCCTCAGCAATAACAGGAGAAGATTCCACTATCTCATCTGTTGAAAACAGTAGACAAAACCGCTCATCAAATGATATGATGAGTCAACTATAAAAACGGTAGTAAAGAAAGCAGAGGATGAACATCTATCATGATCATTATAGGCAGGTGTAGTATTTTGAAAGCCAATTCATAGTTACCAGCTACTGGGTGGTACTAATTCCAACACAGAACTGGATAAAAAGGGTTATGAAAAAAAAAATAGTTTCTTGCTATAGTTATAACATGAAAATATTCAAAAATGACTATAGAGGGTTAAATTTATGGAACCAGCACAGTTCGGAATGGTTACAACATGAAACATTTAGAATACTATTATTAGTGCATAAGGCACTAGATATCACTGATACACAATGCAGGATGTACTACTTTCAGATCACCTATACTGTGAAAATTAATTACGGAAGAACAAGAGATTTCGATTACCTCTAGATGGAAACAATTCAAAAAGAGGGGAATCCCAACGATTACGCCTATCTGGCTTCTCAAACCTCCTTACAAGATCATCAAATCTGAGTCACCAGAAAATATGATGAGCAGGCAATTGCACCTACTGTACATTCTATACACATTGCAGTAAATAAATAAGACACTTGGCTGCAATATTTTTCCCTGAAACATGATCCAGAAAGCAAAGGATTTCATAGCCTGCTATGAAACACTTGAATGATTAGAAATAAGAATGCAACCTATATATAACATATCTGCAGTTTGGAATCAAACAAAACTATGCAACTGTGCCATATCTATCCCATTCAAATAAAGCATTGATTTTGCAAATACAATAAAGTCCACAAAGATAGAATATTGACTTACATATTACTATCATACGAGGGTTCTCCTTTATTCCGGCGCTTGTTGTTCCATTCCCTGCAATGGTCGACTTCTGTATCACAAAAAAGCTGAAACATAAAGGAGGAAGCAAAAAGTGAAACACTTTCTATTATACGCCTTTTGTTATACTAAATGGTACTCCATGAGGCGCATTAACTTTTCCATTCTTTTTAAATATATTTTTAAAAAAATTCATGTAGGACATAATCATGAATATCAAATTGTCATTTTTGTGAACTGAAATAAACTAACATCACTTAAGTAATACTCTTAGGTCAGAAACATCTTCCCTGCTGGTCTATTCAAGTCTTCATCAGAACAGAAAGTCAGCTCAGATGCCGATTCCCTTCCCTCCATTTTCCTTCCCTTATTTTGGTTTATTGAATTCTCTGTTATATGTTAATCTCACTTCATTTCTCAACTGATATTCCAATTTGTGTGTTTTGACAAAATCAATATCATTATGCATCACCTCCACTTTTAGCTCTCATCTTATGTAACACTGATGATTACATCATTGTCTCCAGATTAGTGTCATATCTGACATGAGTTATCAACCAAAATAAATACTTTCCAATTGTTGTTTTTAGTATACTATTCTAATAATAAACTACTCCCTCCATCCCTATATGGCGCATAAATTTTCCATGCAATCCCATATTATAGGGCGCATTTTCATTTGGCTAACCTCTTTTCCCTATTTGCCCCTGTTTATGCTATGAGTAATAATTCAAATTTGCACCGCTGGGCAATTAGTGCCATGCATATATCCCCTAATCACCGCGCAACGTCCAAATTTGCATCATTGGCAATAAATGCCATGCAATTAATTGGGGCAATATTGGACAATTGCTCCTCACGATTGAGTTCCTTGGTTTTGGTGAAAAATTTTATACGCCTTATAATATGGGATGGAGGGACTATATTACTTAAAATGTGTATAGGAGCAGTAAATAAACAAAGCAGCAAGTGGCTACCACACAATATCTTATTCCAGATGCACGTGCAAGACACCACAACTCATACCGGTACCCCTGCATATAACAGATGAAAGTTATATCTAAAATAAGGCAAGTAATGCGCAATTATATCACACCATCCTATTACATTCGAAATCATCATGATGTAGAATAAATGCAACATAAATGCAGAATCTAGCACATATTACAATCTACATCACAGTAACACAGTTTATACATCATGTTGCCATGGATGTTGGAACAAATCTTGTTGTGAGTTAAATGTGAGTTTGTGTTAGTGTAGTGTTTGGCTGAGTTGTGCAGTCAAATGTGGTTGAGCACCGGTGGAGTGGCCGAGTAGTGCGGCGAGCTGTTGCTTAACATGTTGTTCGGTGTGTGCGCGCGTCCTGGAGATCAGCGGCTAGCCAAGTCTTCTGGACGGAATGCAGTGAGTGGAAGTGCGTGGCTGCTTGGTGTGTGTTGTGGCCAAGTCTTCAGCAAAGTGCATGGGGTGCAGATGGAGGAGTCAAGAGCAGGCTTGCATGTAGGTGTGCGTGAGTTAGTGCTGAGCTAGAAAATAGGATCACGCATGAGCGCGTGGGTGCGTGCGGATGGCCGTTAGCCGTGGCGTGCGTCTGCCTATAAATATGTAATCAGTTGTGCCATGGAGTTAGTTCGTCTGTGTGTGTGCTGTTGCTGTGAGTTTCAGTCAATAAAGAGAGTGCTTGTGTGTGAATTTCAGTCAGTGTTCGTGTGAGTGTGTTCTCCGGGGAAGCCTGGGCCAACAATGGAGGCATGGATGTAAGTGAATTTGGAAAGGACCACATGCTTAAAACTAGACTGCTGCATCACTGATTCGTGTGGCACCTTTATCTGAATGTATGTGTATGTACAAGACAGTGGAACACACCTGTTTGGCAAGGTCACCAAAAATAGGTTTATCGAATTGACTAATTGGTTTGCTTACATTTACTGACCAGACAAACAATACAAATTTACTCAGAAAATATACTGTGCTTTTTTCCAATTTCTGCTGATCAAAAAATCGATGACCATGTATAGGAATCTCTACTATTTAAGATGTGCTATGTGATCATGATCACATCAAGTGTTAAAGGGACCGTCCTAGGAAGGGCAAAAAAAGTTCCAAGGCTGGTTCCCCTTTTCTCACCAGCAATAACCATTCAAAAACCAGGAAAAATGTTATACAAATAGACATGATGACTGAACTGCTTCTGTCAATAATTAAGAGTTATTTGTCCAATGGAAGTTGTGATAACAGAACAAAAAACAGGTTACACCCTCACCTTAATATTGTTCAAAGAATCGACAATGACTATGCTATCTCTTGAGACAGACCTATCAACTTCTGATCTAAGAACTCCTCTTAAGTTTTTCTCCACAACCATATCTAAGAAGGGGATAAACAGATGAAATTAGCCCAAGCAAAACGGGAAGTAGAATACATAAAACAGGCAGAACAAGCTACCAGTACCTTTGTAACTATCGTTACGTCCAAGATGTAGCGATGATTCATCAATTACGCGGACGGTGAGATCGCTGGAGGAGGACAGGAGAGCGGCAGCGAGGCAAGCTGCAGCCACTGACTTGCCGCTGCACGGCTGCCCACACATCACCACAAGCGCCATAGGGCAAGGGGGCAACTTCCCGTCCTCCAAGGATGTGCAAGGAGGAGGTATACCTGGTATCTTCTGAAGTCGCCGGAGACCTTGAGTGAGGCTCGCCCGGGAGAGCGAAGCTAGAAATCTAGATGGGAAGGGTCGGGGGAGGACGGAGACGGGGATGGGGATGGGGATGGGGCGGCGTGGAGGCGGTGCAGGCGAGGGACGACGGAGAAGTGGGGGAGGCCGGAGGCGGAGCAGCGAGGGAGACGGTGGTTCTGGGAGGCGCCGCCACACCACGACGGAGACGCGGAGGTGGAGGAGAAATTTGATCTTTTGCCCCAAAGTTGAGCTGCTTTGGATTTTTTGTCCTAAATTGGTGTGCCTTTGATTTTTTCGCCAACCCACCAACCACACATGGTTTTTCTTTCCAAGGTGCTTTCTAGAAAATAGCCAACACAATGAAGTGGGCGATGGGTCTTCTTTGCGCTTGTTGCTAGTGCTCATTGCTTGTTGCTTGTCTGCGCTTATACTCTTCTTCCCGACGGAGCCATCCCCGCCGGCGCCCACCCTTATCCCTTCCCAGTCGGCGCCCTCCCCTCCACCGTCCTCCCGGTGGTCTCCCTGGGCGCTGCCTCCACCACTTGCGCCATGGCCGTGCCGCCGTCTGAGCCGCCGGTAGACCCGGCGCCCTCCTCGCAGCGTCAAGAAGATTACTCTGAGAAAGAAAAGACCAATTTTATGCATTCTTTTATGTATATGACCAATTTTTTGTGACTATGATGTTGGCTCTTTTGATGGTACATAAGATGTTTCATGATAAGGCCATTAATGAAATGTTATTGATCACGAGTACAATGCTAATTGCTTTCTCAACGAATATGGTCTGATCTAAATTGTTTTGTTTTCTTTTTTTTCAACGAACATAACATGAGATGTTATAGATTGTCTTTGATTCTTGATGAACAATTTGAGAGCAGACTAGCGGCTGAAGAAGAAGCACAAGAAGACCCAAATACCATACATTGTGTTGGCTATTTTTCAGAGAGACCCTTGGAGTAAAAACTATGTGTGGTTGGTCCATTTGGGGCAAAAGATCAAAGGCACACCAACTTGGGGCAAAAAATCCAAGGCAGCTCAACTTTGGAGCAAAAGATCAAATTTCTCGAGGTGGAGGTGGAGCTAGAGCCCATAAGTGGCTAAAAGGGCCGGGAGCAGTGGGACGAACTGGGCCAGCTAACACTGTTCACCGGCCTAGTTTGGGCCCTGTTAACACTGTCCACTGTTCATTCCTGTAGCACATAATAGGTCTATCCAGAATTTTTTTATGTATTTATTTTTATTCTTTTGTGCAAAATTGTATCCCGATTTCGATTTTAGATAGAAATAGGCTCCTGTCGTTTGTTCAAATCGCGACTGGTGGCTATCGGAATTTGAAGAATCGACCGATATTTAGAGACCGGGCACGGAGGAGAAAGTTGTCGCCGGCCCCCTATCGTGCTTTGGAAGCACAACAGGCGCCTATCGCGCCTTCAACGCACGACAGCAAGCAATCGCGCGTCCAAAGCACGACCGAGTGCAGTTTTGCATATTTGTGTATATGGGGTGCTTTTACCCCTGATCTGCACTTACAGAAAGTGTTAAAAGTCTCTTATATAAAAGTAAGTTAAATAGGGTGTCATCTAGAACTAGTTATTCTTGGAGCTCCCACATCTTTTAAAAAGTAATTTCGCTTAGAACCTCCTACAATTCTTAAAAAGATTATACTGATGATGATACTTTATTTTCTAACATCGCTTTTACCACTCTAAGAAACCTCTCACAAAAAGCAAATAAAAAACGAGCCCCCTATTAGAATATCAAATCTACCTTGCTTTTACCACCCTAAAAAACCTCTCACAAAAAAGCACATAAAAACAAGCTCCTTATTAGAATATCAAATCTATTGATAGCCGGTTATCTACCAGACGATTTCGATTTTTATCTATATATCGTTTTAGACATCGACAATGTCTGAAGAATACAACTTTGATCATAAAATATTATTATAATTTATTTATCACACTAAAATTATAATATTATGAAAATTCTTTTTGAGACAAATGATATAGAAGTTATTCTCCTTGTAAGGTAGATAAATAAGCTAGCTCCGCGGAAGATTGGACATGTGTAATAGAATATAAGATTAGATTTTTAATTGAATGCACAAGTTATTCCAAAAGTATTGACATAGGAAAGATCGTCTTTAATTCTTACCATTAAACGTAATTAGAAAATATTAACTTTAAACCTTTACCGATTAAATTGAGAACATTACAGTTGTTTGATTACTTCGCATTACATATTGGTAAAGGCATGAAGTGTCAGATCATGTTGGCAGAGTAAATGTTCATCACTGCGCATAGACGTGCCATAGTAACTGTCGTAATGTCTTAGGTACAAGTTTACAACGGATAGGGACATAAACATGCCAATAGCAGTACAAAGATGACACAAAGATGGTACATACAAAATCACTGCCATCCTCACACCTGCCTCGTATCCTGCCGCTGCTGATCTCTAGCCCCGCGGTGGCACACCTGATATCGGGAGTATGTGAGTGGGTCGCGTGGCGGAACTTCTCTCCGAGGCCTCCCCATATCGACAGGTGTGGTGGGATCGTCAACCAGATAGTCATCGAGATTAAATGGCACACTCTCGTGTGGTGCAAAGTTGTGAGAATCATCTGAAAAATAAATAAGTTTAGAAATTATGCAACCACATGCAACTTGGAATGTCGTAAGCAAATGTCATTATATGCATACCATCGTAGGAAGTAGTGATACCCTCCTCGACGCCCATACCGTAGGGCGATGCAGTGCTAGTGCCGGCACCGTAATAGACGGGTACGCTGCTCTCGCCGGCACCATAGTGCACCTGCCAAGGTGAAGGATCTCCGGTGCTCCATGATAGCTTTCAGCAGCCCGGTATGACGGTCATGAATAACACAGACCACTGGCCGGTCCTGAACCACTCCAATCTTCACCCGTTCTAGGAACCAATACCATCTGTCGGTGTTTTCAGACTCAACAAATACAAATGCAACTGGTAGGACCTTGTTCATCGCATCCACCGCTATGGCAGTCAAGATCTGCCCCATGTACTTTCATGTTAGAAATGTGTTGTCCATGCAAAGGATTGGCTGACAGTATTTAAATGCCGTGATGCATGGCCCGAGCGCGAAGAACGTACGCTGTAAGACCATCTTGCTTGGGTGTCTTTCTCGTGCAGCATGCTTTGCAATGTTAATGAATGTGCCTGTGTTCCTCCTAGCAATGGCCCGCAACATGAGCGGTAGACTTGCATATGACGCTTCATAGGTTTCAAACCGACTCTCGATTGCTTTCCTCTTAGCCCTCCAAGCCTTTACATAGCTTATCTCGTACTGAAATATCTCATCGACCTGCTGCCTTATAAAGCTGGCCGTAACATAAGAGTTATCCACAATCATACCTGATAGTTTCCTCGCCACCCACGTTGAAGTTATGTTCCGATGCTTTTGCTCTGCAACATGCACCACACAATTATGTTGCCGTACTATGGAACACTTCCGATAATCCTTTCACATCCCCTTGAAAGCATGCACACGAAAAGGACATGAGTTTTGCGTACACCTAACATCGTACTCTTTTTTACTTGACTTCACAACGATGAACTGTCTACGCAGTGACACCGCCCAGCACTTAACCGCATCCAGTACAGCCTGCTTGTCCTTAAAAGTGGCCCTCTCATTTACCTCATTCTCGTGATACTCCCACTCAACGTGGCTATCTTCAACCACTTCTAGACCTTCAGAGTTGCTGGACCTCCACTCCAGAGGAACATGGCTCTCTTCGTCCGAGTTTTCATCCTCTTCCGGTGCTTCTTCCTTCTCGGCGTCCTCGGCCTCCATCGCCTCCACTATACCACACACCGTTTCGCCTTCATCAACAGCGCCCGTCGCCTCCATCCCTACCTCCTCCTCTCCCTCTACTTCGTCCTCCATGTGTAACCCTTCAGTGCCACCACCCTCCCCCCAACCTTCTTTCGTGCCTCCATCCACATGCCCTCCCCCTTCCTCCCATTGTCCTTCTGCGGCAGGCTGAGTATTAGGTATTTCGTAGCACTGAACAAGCAGCACTAACGGCCATCCGCGCTCGAATGCATATCGGAGATAATCCATCCATGTCTTCGTTGAGTTGATCGGTATTAGCTCCCCGTAGAACTCTTACGGGGCACGACTTACTACTGTTTGAATAACTAGCCGGAATCTCTCCACCTCCAAATTAAACACCTTCAGCAACCATCCATAAATCCCACCATAAGATATTTCCGACGCTCTTTTAATGCCACGTTGTACATGAGGGAAGTTTGATAAATCTGTTCTATTAGGATCAAGCATAATCTCGCCAACCCCATAATATGTCTGAAAATATATTGTCTCTGCCATGTCACCTACATTGACCACATGACAGATATTTCTCTCAGTTCAACAAATGAGCAGAAGTAATAATTTTACAAATATTTCCATCATTTTTTGAACCATTCCATAAAATTATTCAATCTACAATCGTTCCAGCTAAACCATAAATAACCAAATATTCAATCTACAATCGTCACTCCTACTGGCTAACATTATGCCTAACTTATTTTGCACCAGTGGTTTTGCATGGACGGTGTTCAAACACGCGTTTCGTTCAAATATTTTCTTTCACATTCAGTACTTACAAACATATATGGATAGCCTATCAAGTTTTCAACGTTCATTCAAAGTTCAACAAAATTTCAAATAGGATCAACTATAGCCGGTCAAAATTTCACAAACTCTTACCAACACACTCTAGAATCAATATATATCACTAATACTAACCAACACCTACTAATTTTAACAAGATTTAGGAAGAGATATTACCTCAAAAACGCCTGCAGAATCACCTCCCGTAGCCTCCCTCGCGTCTGCCTGAGTGAGAGTGAGAGAGAGGGGATGGCCATGGGTCTGCCAGGGCAATAATAGTGCCCTGTCGCGCCCTGAAGGAACGAGAGCTCCTGTCGTGCTCTCAAAGCTCGACAGGGCCCTTTCCTCTCGCGACGCCGCCCCCGAGGGAAAGAATCGGATGCTCGTTGTCCCGGTCGCGCGTTCGATCCACGAGAGGCCACGATTGCGCTTTCAAAATTCGAATTGACGGACCGCGGCGGCAACCGTACCTGAATGTGGGCCCTGTCGTGCTTTCAAATGACGAGAGGCCACAACCGCACGTCCAGGGAACGACAGGCGCCCATTTTTGTCTATTCTTCAACCCAAGATATAATTTTGCATAAAAGAATAAAAAAATACAAAAATTCTTTATAACGATACATAAATTATTTATTTCTTTATAATGCATTATATATATATATATATATATATATATATATATATATATATATATTATAAATCTATATATTTTTGTTAAATTGGGTTGACATGGCTGTAGTTGGGCCTGCACGATGACAATAATATAAATCGTGCCCGGCCGAGGCCCCTAGTTGGTTGGCCCGTTACGAGAACTAGAGAATAGATCGATGGGAACGACTGAACGAGGGGATATATATAGGAACAAAGAGTTGATTTACGTGTGTCGTCCACTTGGATGATCTTTGGGAGTACTATGCACAGAGCAAAAAAAATCTTTAAGCGCAAACAACATATGCATGTAAAATAAATCCTTTCAAAAAAAAAGGTATATGTAAAATAAACAATTGGTTTATTATATTCCACAGAGGTAGTTTTATTCCATGTCCACATCATATGATCAAATCTCTCTCACACACACACAAAAAAAAAAGAATCAAATGCAGCGGTACCGAGTGTATGACACATCCAAAGATATAGATACATCTCTAGCAGGCTAACAGCTCTATCATGTCCGTGAATAAAATCCTTCTAGCGCTACCGTGCTATGCTCCATTCTCTATTCACATCGCCTGACCCATGGCCAGCGAGGCCAACATCAGCACTGCAGGTAGAACTCGTTGTGGAATCGATCCTGCAAAATTACAGCACAGTAGATCAATTGTGTGAAACCTTTCGGTTTTAACATGTACCACAGATCCAATGACGTCTGAAACCTGAAAGGTGAAAGAAACATGTACCTGGTGACAGTGCATTGCCGTTGTTAGAGAAGCTGGCTGAGCCTGGTGGAGCAGGAGACCTGGAAGAGTTTGAGAATGGAAGGATCCCTATGCTTGCGCAATCTGCGCCGATGGAGCCTGCAAACGATCAAAAGGGTTAGGGAATGCAACAAGCCTGTCTCTCATATTTGCTTGGTGCTTTTTTGTAAAAGTAATTGGCAAGAGCAATGCCTAAACCTTTATAGAAAAGAAAAATGGTCCAACAAAAAACAACACACACTGTACAAGAAAAGGAAAAGGCGAGGTGCAAACCACATTAACAGAAGGAGAGCGAAAAGAGGATCAAAGCAGAGAATGAGCATCAGTTCTTTTATTCATGAGCATCGGTTCTTTTATTCTTGCATCTTCGATTGGGCAGATCCCATGTTAACTTCTTGTTTAAAAGTATTCCCAGTTTTGTTACTTTTGTTAAGCCGCCCGCCCAGTGCTTTAATTGATAGAGAGATCCAGAAACTGCCTAAATTCTGGTCCAAATTGAAATCCTTGGTTAGTAAGTAGGGCCTACTAAAGTCTTGTGTTATGTATGACATTAGCTCTTTGAAAAGGCACATGCACATCATGGATCCATTCTTTATCTGGATGGAGGCCGCTAAGGTTGGGAACAGAGCCAATTAAGGTGGTGCTACATCTGGCTAAATACTGCCTGTATGTGTCCCGGAATGTTCCTTTAAAAAAAAAATGTGTCCCAAAATGACCCCAAGACTTAGGGCTTGTGCGTTTGGGCGTAGCAGCGCGTAGCGTAGCGTTGCTGCGCGCCCGCGCTCGCCTGCGCGCTCGCCGGAAATTCAAAATCGCAACACAACGCTACGCTACGGCACGCCCATTCGCGCAACGCCTTATTTGCACTCCCTTCGGACGTAGTCGACTACGCACTCTCGAAAAAGACAAGAAAACGGGACCCTTAGCCATGCCCGGGGCATTTTGATCTTACAGTTCTGAAAGCAAGGCATAGTTGTCATGTTCAGAAGGTTGCTAAAACCCTCCTTGCACTCGCAGTGGTAGCTGAGTCCTGTGCCATTCTTGCATGTCCCTCCATCCCCGCAATATGCCAATTCACAGGCTGCAGAAACAAAATTGCACAGAAATTAATATGGAGCTGATTACCTGGAAATATTGAATTGCGGTAAATTAAAAATTTTAGTAGGTTGCAGTAATTACAGTCTGGCGGGAGGGAGAAATTCGTGGGTGGTGCTAACGGAGCTGGTGCTGCTGCTGAAGCATTCTTAGAACAGGTGCGATCAATGGAACCTGCGAGCATATGTGATTATTCCATCACGTGAGCTGATACAAGCACACATTAGTAAATTTGTTGCTTAAAGGAGTATTTGACTATCATTTGTGGATAGCTGATTGATGATCACTGGAAAACACACAGAAACTTTTAAAGATAACACTATTGGTTCAGAAAATAAACTCTGAAGATGACAACAAGACACATAGCCTACATTTTTACTTCCTGATGGAGACAAATGCTGAAATTACGAAACCCGCATTCCTCTGCTTTCTTTACCGAAAGAGACAGCAGGCAGTGTTGTGAATTCAAATGTCAGAGGAACAGCACAAGCCGGTCCAATGAAGTTTATGTTCACTTTGACTTTCAGTCCATTTCCGGCCTAAAAAAAGAAATCCAGCACGCAGTTCTGGAATTCCACGTCATGTGTTCAACACGCAAAATAAAACATGAATGTACTAGTACAGTTCAGATTGCTCAGATATTCTATGTTATTATGAAATTTTGGGCGTGTTTGGTTCGCGTCCGTCCGCGCCCTGCCAACCGACGGCGTGCCCGCACGATTTGGCGCTTGTTTGGTGCGCGGCCGTCCGTCGGCGAGGGCGCGGGACCGAGGGCGCGGGCTGCTACAGTCAACGTGCGCGGGGGCAAAGGCGCGGGCCGATGATTTCCGCGCCTTTGCCGCGCCCGCGCCCGTGACGATGGCAGCGCCGGCGTGTTGGCACGGCCGGGAAGGACGCGAACCAAACACGCCCTTTATCTTACAGCTACTCAAGAGCAAACTTTAACTTGAACTACCGCCTGATCAGTCTACACCACGCTACAAATGTTTGATATGCGCCTTCAGAGAACTGAACGTTAGTAGTACCAAACAGCCATGAGCAATCCTCTAATCAATCGTACCATTATAATAGTAGGTGGTATGGATTTAAGCACCGCCGTGACTACTACAGCAAACAACCTATAGACAAGAAGCATGAGCTGGCTGCTGGTGCAGAGGTCGAGCATGTGAAGAGCGGGGTGCAGAGGCTGCGAAGTGGATACTTACAATTGGGGATGATGCAGGGCAGGAACCTGAACTCGTCGCCGACGTGCATCTGCGTCCACCCCGGCTCGCACTCGCACCTGTACCCCGGCAACTCCGACGTCGCCGTGCAGTTCCCCTTCCCGCATGCCACCGAGTTGCACATCGAGTCTGCTCGGTGGCATCAAACCAGCCGTCAAAGAAACATAGTTTTCCATATCAAAAGCATTGATTTTTCCCCAATATAAGTAGTACTCATAGTAACACAAGACCTGAAGAACAGTTCGATGCAGTTTGCAGGAGTCCGACGAAGCATCAAGAAGCTCCGTTCTTTTCACAAGGATAGGGGAGAAGAAGGGCGTGAGGAGGAGGATTACTGATTATAGGGGAGAGGAGGGGGCTGAGGGCGGAGAAGAAGTCGTCGGCGGCGGCCACCCTGGTGGTGGTGGTGCTGGCTGTGACGGCGAGGAGCAGCACCAGCGCGGCGCCGCCGGCGAGTCGTCGTCTCCTTGCTGCAAACATCTAGGCTTGTTGATTCCTCCCCAGACGCTCCTGCCGCTGGCGCTGCCGGTTCGCTCCCTCCTCTGCTCTTCCGCGTGCGGCGATGAGCGGTTGCTCCGCTGCGTGCAGTGGTGAGTGGGCGGTTGTCAGTTGTCACTATGGAGAGATGCAGTTAGTAGGTTGGCGATGAGAGGAGTTATATGCACTTATGCAGGCTTGCAAGATTGACTAGGCAGCAATGAGCCAAGAAATAGGGCAAAGTCAAAGTGGGTTCCGCCCGATATAGCGCCCGTAAGCATATGATCTGTACTTTGTTCTCTGTTTGGACAATTGCAGACTTCCCTCACAAAATTCTCTGGATATAAAACCGTCTCCATGGTCTCTCTATGAGAGATAGTATTTATTTTCATAAAAAATTCTAATATTCAAGATGCTTCAAAAAATTCTCTTCGCTGTTTTTTTAAGAATAAATTCATGCATTCTCTTCAAAGGAAAATTATCTCTCTTGTTCTCTTCACGAATTTTTTAGAACAAAACATTATTGAAGATGGTAGAGAATGGAGAAAAAGAATGTGAAAAATAGAATGAGGAAGAGAATGGAACGAAAAAAAAAATTAAAGATAATCTAACATTAAATAGTTTTTCTCCTTAAAAACACCCAAAAGAACACATAGTTTACTGTGCTGAAGGTGCAGAAATTTTATGTTTCTCCAACGGAAGGAACTCGCTAGTCGCTACGATGTTTCATGTTTCTGGCCATTGTCGACCTTGCTTCATCGTTTTTTCTTAAACACCTCTATGCTTCTTTTTAAAAAATAAAATTCTCAATACTTCTGGTTGGTAAATGTGCATATGCTCGTATTAAGTACGGATTGATTTGTGAAGCAAAGTATAACGAGTGGTTGGGGTGGGGGGGCGGATGATGGGACTGAGACTAGCAATTAATATAAGCTACCTTCATCCTGTATTCATACTCCATCTTTGGAAGGTGTGAGAACTAGAGTAATTGGTTGTAGATTGAGGCTTAACATCATTTACAAAGTCATAATTTATACTCCATTTACCAGTAGAAAATAGAAGAAAGAATCCCTATATGTATTTGCATTTTCTGTGAAAAAAATACCTTATCTGCTACTAGTATAAATTAGTACTCTGATTTTTGTCAAGTTTGAAACTTGACTTCCTTCTGTTCCAAACATCTCCTTTGCACTTTCTTCTTTTTACTCAAAGTGTTCAACAAAAGGCCACCTCCTTTCTCTTCCTTGGTTAACCAAATCACAAGCTAAGCAGCTCAGCAAGTGCGTCGTATCCCTGCTTGACATGTTGTGGCTGTGAAGAAAGTACCTGAACATCTATCGACCAAGGCATCATGATGCTTATCCTCATCTCACATCGTGTCCAAGGTAAGCGCGTTGTTCCAGGGCCATGATCGATTTCAACACGAAAGCAACGCGAACTCTTTGATTGGCTCACCACTTGGATGCGCTAAAATTGGGAGTACTAACTAATCGTGTAATCTTCTTGGAGGGAACACGTTTAGATATGTGTCCCCCATGAGAACGACGGCTGATTCTGTTAGAATTATTGGGCCTGGCCCATTTAATATCTAAATAATTTCAAAATCTCAGCCCCACGTATGTATGTAGGCGTGTGAAATTCTTTAATCTATATTCTTAGTGGGAGGAGTGGAGGACATGCTTAAATAGTGGAGCTTGCTCTCTCCCACTAGAGAATGTGATGGGAGAGAGAAATAGAGAATTACACGCGCGTGCTCGCCTCGCCTGGGCGGGGCGTGCGCACGGCACCTGCGTGAATGGTCCGCTTTCCTTTTGCAGTTTTATTTCTTTTGCTCGTGTTGGACTCGGTCGCGATCCGTTTGCCTCACGCGTTTTGCTATATAAATCTGCCGCCGCACCGTCCAGAGAGTAATAGATCAGATCGACCTAGGGTTTGCCACCTCCTCCGCCGAGCCGCCGCCGTTCTTCCCCATCCGTCTTGGCGCGGCGTGCACCGCCGCTCGGGAGAAGCGGTTCTTTTGCTCGTGTTGGACTCGGTCGCGATCCGTTTGCCTCACGCGTTTTGCTATATAAATCTGCCGCCGCACCGTCCAGAGAGTAATATATCAGATCGACCTAGGGTTTGCCACCTCCCTCTGCTGAGCCGCCGCTTCGGTTCTTCCCCATCCCGTGCGCCGGCGTGCACCGCCGCTCGGGAGAGCAGTCTCCGAACCGACGCCTTGAGCTCCCTGCCGGGTAGGCGAATCGTTTTTAGGAAGCGCTTCGTCGCCGCTTCCTTCTTCTTCTTCATGAGGACTTCTTCCACTACGCCGTCGCGATCCGTGTCGGCACCACCTTCTCCAACACGGCGTCGATTCGGAGACCTGGACCTGACCTCGCCGAACTCGTTCGTCGGCGACGACGACCAAGTCCAAGAAGTCATCTCCTTCATGAGTTCACCGAGAGATATATACGTGTATTTTTTACGCGTGTATCTAGGTTGTGCTTCTGTGGATCCAACCTGTTTTATCTATCTCTCAGACGTTGTGCGTGTTTTATCTCTTGATTAAAATAAACCTGAAAGTGCTAATTATTCCAACAGATTCTTCCCCATGGGCTTATCCAATGTCAGATTGTGCAAAGCCTAGGAGGCTCCAAATTCTTCCTCATGGGCGCGAAGCATCGGTGGCACGAATGGCCGGCGCGAGGCGTCGGTGGCGCGGGATGGCCCACGCAATATGACGGGAGCATCAGCAAACTCCTCCTTCTTCTCCTTTCTCCCCTCCCCCTGTGCCCGCCTGGTAGTGGCCACTCGGGGGGGGGGACAGCTCTCGGTGCGGCTAGATCTTGTGGCAGGAGGCCCAAATCGTGGCCGGAGCAGTGTGCTCCAGGGTGCAAAGCCGACGGCTTCTCCTCCGTTATCTGGTGTCTCCTCTCGGCGTCATCTTCGTCCATTTCCTTCGTGCTTGGTCCCGCCCTTGCTGCCCCGTCTCTCCCCTCCCTGTGAGGGACCCGGTAGCACCGGCGGCCTCTTCCGAGCCCGTGGGCTTGTTGGTCGGTGATGTTCTGTCGTTTGTGACCCTGGACCTTGAAGGGGTCGATGGTGACCGGCTTTCCTTCTTCCTCCCTGTCCCTTTACTTCCTTCCTAGTGTCGGTTTTGGGGCAGCCATTTCTTCGGCCGCCGGAGCTCAGTCTTGGCCGAGAAGGCGGTGTTTGCGCTGCGTTGTACCCCCCGTGCTTTGCACGACGTTTTTATTTTCTTTTTCTGCAATGAAATAGGATGACAGTTCTTCTGCCCTTTTTTCAAAAAGATTCATCTGGGCCATATTTTCTCTGGACCT
Source organism: Raddia guianensis (assembly GCA_036346415.1). Taxonomy (NCBI): domain Eukaryota; kingdom Viridiplantae; phylum Streptophyta; class Magnoliopsida; order Poales; family Poaceae; genus Raddia; species Raddia guianensis. The sequence continues at coordinate 4,598,980 of CM070536.1, read as the reverse complement.
GGACCGCCCTTGTGGTTTCCTGCGATATGTCGGGCCCCAAAATATCCGCACACAATCTAGTATTCTAGTGCAAAGCCTAGGAGGCTCCAAATTCTTCCCCGCTCATGAATTCTTCCTCATGAGCCCAAGATTCATCTGGGCCGTATTTTCGCTAGGCCTGGACTGCCCATGTGGTTTCCGGCGAGATGACGGGCCCTAAAATATCCGCACACAATCTAGTCCAAAGACTTGTGCCGTTCGACATGGGCTCTTCTCCCAAGCTCCTTCCTCCTGTCTGGAGCCCACCAACACAAATGGTTACCCGGTGCTAGTACACGAGTACACTAGCTATTACTGCGCCGAATGGTGCAGCTGCATGCAGCTCGGAGAACCGACGTCTGGACCAGCCGGCAGCCGCCCACCGCCGTGCGGCCATTGAAGACGACGGAAGAAGCAGCCAAGGCATGCACACCGGGGCCGATCGAGCTGCCGATCATGGTGTCTCATGCATACCCCTGCAGGCCTCCAGCTAAGACGACGACAGCGCCGCCGCCGGCGCAGGACGCGGGCCGGCCGGTACAAGCTCACATTCCATTCAGGCGATGTCACAGTCGCAGGTGCTGCTCCAACCGACGCCGCACTGCTCACACGCCATGATCTGTAGCTAGCTCCAGCAGCTGCTAATTAACTGCTACGTACTGTTAGCTAGCTAGCTCCGGAATCCGGATGATTAGGGTGGGTGGATGTGCTCTGCGTTTAATTAAGTTCAGGCACCGTGTAGGTCGGATTAATTCAGTGGATCAATGGCGATGGTGGCGGTGCAGGGGAGTGGCCATGGAGGGGTGGGGGCGCGCGCAGCCGCGAAGGCACAGGTTGGCCTGCCTCCATCGAACCAGCACAAGCTAGGGCCGCAGGGAGGAAGAAGATGACCCAGAGACCAACACACATGTGGGTTTCTTGGCTGCTTGCTCAAGCGGGGCTAGTGGTCGCACAACATCCAAATCTGACGTACAGAACGGAATATATTTTACATGGAAGCATCTGCAGCGACCCGTGCATGCTGCTTTTCTTTTCCAGCACATGGATCCAGTCTCTGACAGTCGTGAGCATGTCAAACCTTGCAGGGTTGGAGTAGACAAACGATCAATACTCAGAGTCTCAGACACAAAACGTCACATTATTAGTTTTGTGTACCGTAAAAGAATTTCAATTCATTGGCAAACCATGGATCATCACAAGTCACGCTCCACACAGTTCACAGGGGCGAGCCAACCCGGCAAGAGGCAACCACCCGTCCCAACCATCCCATGATTGACATGGACCTAGCCACAGTTTCTCATCATTCTCCCCTCTCCTCTCTCCAAGTCCCGATCGATATTATAAAATCCCAGACAGCCGAGACGGCGGTGCCGTGCTGTTAGGATCCATGCCATGTTCCCGGCGAGCCGCTTCACGTGCTCGCCGGAGTACGTTGACTGCTACACGTCGGAGTAGACGCGGTGGTTGGCTGCTACTGCATGCATCGACCCCTGGCATCTGATTACGCGCTCAAATACAAATACGTGCAGGCGTGTAATGTAAATGCGTGGTGCGATAACTTCGCGGCGTTGTGTGTTTAGGGAAAGGAAATGGGGAAGGCGGGGAGGTGGCTGAAGAGCTTTTTGCAGCCAGGCAAGAAGGGGAGGCCGCCGCCGCCGCCGCCGCTGCCGGAGTCAATGCCGGTGGCGGCGGTCCCGGTCGGAGCAATCCCGAAGGAGAAGCGGTGGAGCTTCCGGCGGCCGGTGCCGGCCGAGAAGGCGGCGGAGGTGGAGGCTGAGCCCGTCCTTGGCCTGCCGACGGCGGAGTCGGGGTTTGATCAGAAGAAGCACGCCGTGGCGGTGGCGGTGGCGACCGCGGCGGCGGCCGACGCCGCCGTGGCCGCCGCGCAGGCGGCGGCGGTGGCTGCGATCCGGCTGTCGACGTCTCGCAAGGCGGACCTGCCGGCCAGCGTCGTCGAGGCGGCGGCGGCCGTCAGAATCCAGGCAACCTTCAGAGGCTACCTGGTACGCACGCACGCATCAAAACGAGATTCTCTCCCCGTGTTCTTGAGATTGCAACGCCGCAAAATCAAACCGCGGAATCGGGGGTCGCGACGTGAGCGCGTGTCTCGTCTCATCTGCAGGCGAGGACGGCGCTGTGCGCGCTGAGAGGCATCGTGAGGCTGCAAGCGCTGGTGCGAGGGCAGCTGGTGAGGAAGCAGGCGACTGCCACCCTCCGCTGCATGCAGGCGCTGCTCATGGCGCAGTCCCAGCTGCGCGCGCAGCGCATCCGCCTCCTCCAGGAGCAGGAGCAGGAGCAGGAGCAGCAGCAGCCACCGCCCAGGCCACGCCAATCCCCACACCTCCTCAGACACCGCAGATCCTACGTAAGTTAACTTCACAAGTTCACATGTTAGTAGTACTATGATACAGCGGTCAGAGGTGGCTCGCAGAATGGCTCAATTTACGTGTTTCTTTTTTCAGATTTGCCAGCTTTTCGGTTTTGAGTAGACGGCTGTTTTTTCCCTTCTTAGTCCGAAACTATTTTTCCACTTAGTTTGATAGCGAAAACTTAGTTATATTGTATTACAAAAAAAATTGATAGCGAAAACTTAGTTATATTGTATTACAAAAAAAAATTATTAACGTAGAAGGTGAGATCGGTTTCCAAAATTTCTATTGATTGACTGAATTGTTGTCGTTTTTGCAAGAGCGAGCAAGATGCATTTGTGCAGCCAAATCTTGTATTTCGTATTTGATATGCACTCCTCTTTTAATCTCATATTTTAACTTCTTTTGTGATCTCGATGTAGACTCCTTATCTAGTCGTGTGTTTGATATGGACTACTTTTATAATTTCGTATTTGATATAGACTCATTTTTTAATTGCTTCTGCTTTATTATCTAGTGAATACAAACTAATCTTTTAATCTTTTTTTGAGACAACTAATCTTTTAATCTAAAACTTATGCAATTTTTATTTGTATTTGTAATTGATATGTACTCTTTCTATTTATCCGACATGGGCTCTTATTATATATTTTTATTTGTAATTGCAGTGGACATGATCGCTTTCTATCTCTTGTTTCCATTATTTTTATTCCTAATTTACATTTATTTATGTTTTTATTGGAGAAAATATGAACTCTATCTTTTAATCTGGCATGGACTTATTTAAAACTTTCAAATTTTTAATATTTAACTTTTAAAACATCATAATCTGTCACCACTGAAATCAACAGCGCAGATCTTTTCTTTGATTGATTTACGTGAGAATTTCTTTCAATTGTCATGGTGTTCCCATTGGCTCCTGTTTTTGAATTTATGTAATTTTTATTTGTATTTGTTGTTGATATGGACTCTTTTTATTAATTTGTTATAGACTCTTTCTATTAATCTGACATGAACTCTTATTTATATTTTTTATTTCAAACTTATAATTTTCATGTTTTTATTGAAACTTGAATGAACTCTTTCTTTTAATCTGGCTTGAATTCTTATTTTTATTATTTTTAATTTGAAATTTCTAAAACTTTTAGACTTAACCTTATACTCAATGGTGTAGATCTTCTTCTTTATTGATTTATGTGAGAATTTCTACGATTAACATGTTAACTCCATTGGCTCCGGTTTTAATTATAGAATAGAATTTGGCTTCTAAGTTTCTTTGGCTTTTAGGTAACATATGTAATTTTTAAAAAAATCCTATCATTTTTTGCTATGTAGTTTTTTGTTTGGCGAGCGCCAGGCGTCGGGACGCCTGGCGCGCGCGCTGGACCAGCCTGGTCCGTTGGATCGTCGGCACCGCGCAGATCCGACGCGCCTCCGTGCTCTCGCGTGCATAGAACTAGCTAGCAGTGCAGCCAATGAAACTTCTGATTTTTGTATAAAATTCAAACAGTGTTCAAAATGTGTGGAATAAATTTCATAATTCTTCTAAAATCGAGAGCAACCCATTTTAAATACTTTTTTAAAATTTTTTTCACTTTTTTATTTTTTTTATGTGAACCTGGGAGAAGACACTTATGAAACTTACACATATACTAGCGAAACTTGGCCGTGTGCTGATGAAACTTAGCTATGTGCTGACGAAATCTGATGAAAGTTCGATGTAACGTGATGAAACTTGGATGAAACCTGTTGAAACTTGAATTGATCTGATGAAACTTGAAGAAACTTGTATGAGACCTGTTGAAACTTGATTAAACTTGCATTAAACCTGATGAAACTTGACAGGTCGGCAAGATTAACGAATATGAAATCCAAATTTCCGTAGGCGAAACCCAAGTTTCAGTAGGCGAAGCCCAAGTTTCACCAGGTGAGTTTGAAGAGTTATATGGCAACATATATTTTGTTTTGTTCGTAAAAATACGAGGAACACGTTGGTGCAAATGGTTTGTAGATTGGAGCATCCAGTAAAAAATTATGGTTACAAAAAAATGCTGTGGGACTCACCCTGCGTGCGGCATAGTGCAGCTCCCCTGCCCGTTCGCCGCGCGCCCCGCGCGCGTCCGGACCGCGCCAGCTTCCGGCCTCTAGCCTTTCCGTTTTTTGTTTTTTGTTTTTTGTTTTTTTCTGTTTTTTAGGTTTAGCTTTGTATTGCAAAAGTGACGGCCATTCGGCCAATAATCTCAGACGCTCTTGTTTTTTTACCAGGAGATGGACAGATCGTGCGAGGAGAACGCCAAGATCGTGGAGGTGGACAGCAGCGTGCCGGCGTGGCGCGGGGCGGCGAAGGGCGACCACGGCCGGTGCTCGCCGGCGCCGTCGGCGATGACGGAGATGATGAGCCCGCGGACGTACAGCGGGCACTTCGAGGACCTGCCGTTCGCGACGGCGCACAGCAGCCCGCAGCACGCGTCGGAGCCGTTCCCGAGCTACATGGCCAACACGGAGTCTTCCCGCGCCAAGGCCAGGTCCCAGAGCGCGCCGCGGCAGCGCACCGACGTGCTCGAGCGCCAGCCTAGCAGGAAGAAAGGCGCCGCCGCCGCCGCCGCCGCAGCAGCAGCCGTGCCGAGGAGCGCCAGGATGCAGCGGTCGTCGTCGTCGTCGGCGCAGGCCGGCGCCGCGCCGCGCTGGTCCGCGGCGAAGCTCGACGCGTCGCTCGACGACAGCGAGTGCGGGTCCACCAGCTCCGTGCTCACCGCCACCACCGTCTACAGCCGCACGCGGTCGCTCGTCGGATTCGAGGTAAGCAAATCCACACCGTCCATCAACACCATGTTTGCTTCAACTACTCATTCAACCACAAGGCGCCCTGTTCCTCGTCGTTAAACTTCTCTTCCCACTTGCTCCAGGTTCGCAGGGGTGTATACTGAGTTCTTGATATCGCTGATGAATTCGAGAATTCACAATTCGAAGCCTTCAAATGCTCCGAATGATCGAGCGACCAACGTGTGTCTAGTTGAGAGTTGTACATACGTACGTGCGTCTGGATTTTGGGATGCAGAATTCAGTAGGGCATCTGTGGTTACTGCAAGGTAGCAGTACATGCATACTGTTACATATACTGGGCAATAATTCAGCTCCAGCTCCACGATGCAATCAAACTGTACGATCGTGTGAGGAAGCAGGAGTTTGATAGCTCGAAAATTGTACGATCGTACTCCAGAATAAATACAGAATGATGCAGGCATTCTCCTGATTGGGCCTGCCGTTAGCCAACCATATACATGATTCTTTGTTCAGTACAGCGATATTGCTAGCTGCCATGGGCCAGTGTTGTCGTCGAACCACGGCGCGTAATGGTGTAATCCATCAACATAGCACGTTTTGTTTGCACAATATCTTTTTAACCCAGCATTACCTCTTCTTGTTTCCCATCATCATTTTCTTCCCTACCTTTGATCACTAGTCTCCAAATCAGTTCCAAGGATTAATAACGCATGCACGTGCAAAAAACAAATCAACCAACAAGCAAATTTGTTAGTAAGATTCATTTTACATGTGATAGTCAGTTGCTACCCAATGCATATTGTTTAACTATTACTCAATGCAAGAAGAACAAATAGAAGTCAACAACAAAGTTTTGAATACCAAAGGGTTCAACTCAGTCTTGAAAGGCCGGCCTTCACCAGACTTCAATCGAGACACTTGATCATAGTCTTCATCACAAAAGCTCATTGTGATTGCAGTGAGAATTATCAATCGTTTGACTTAGGCCCTGTTCTTTTCAGCCTAACAGATTAACGACTTATCTACGTTTTGAAAAGACAAATGTTTTGAATTTTTTTAATCTGCTTTTCCGCTGTTTTGAAGATGGGTCCTAACGCTTTAAAAGCAAATCAAACTAAATGAGTTCGAATCTAAAGACCACCTCGAGAAGCTCTCGAAATTCAGTCATTTCAAACGTTCAACTGTTCAAATCAACCTGTCGGGGATAAAATTACGGCCCATTGCCATGGCCCACTCCCTGACGGCCCACTCGAACAGCCTACCAGGGCCCAGCTCCCTGGAAGGTTCTATCAGCCCATATGCATCCTCGCGAAACAGCCTCCCGGCCGGCACGGTCATGTAACGGCCTAGGATTTGTGTTCGAGTCCTACTCGAACAAGAGTTCAAAGACGGCCACGTGAAGACCGGACGTAGTTTCCTGGATTGGATTAGAGTCATGATCCCCAAGACTAGAGTACGCCTTATCGCCTCGGGATGTATTTGCACGTCACGAGTTCGTTCATGATCTCGTGGTTAGCCCGGCCGATATTCCCCGAGGTCGGTTTGCTCTGACTATATAAACAAGGCCCCTACGGCGTGTAGAGGGCCAAGACCCTTAGCGATAGATTTTAGATACTACTCGCCGAGACTCGCCGATCTCGCCGAAGTTCCACCTCTTGTATTCATCTATGATATATAAGAAAGGCCGGGCGTGGGCTATTATCTCTCCGAGAGGCTGAACCAGATAAAACCCCGCATCTCTGTTCGTTGTTGTTCGTGGTTGTTCGGCGTGTTCCTATCTCAACCTTCAAGAACCTTAGCGACTTGAGATCGATATCTCAACCGTCGACAGCTGGCGCCGTCCGTGGGGATACGCAGATCGAACATGTCGAACTCTATCAGCGACCAGGAGATTCTTCCTGAGAGCTACGACTCAGAAGGGCAGGATGTCTCTTCCCCTGCCAGATCGGATCGATCTCTTCGATCTTGATCGTCTTCTAGATCTGGTTCCGAGCTCCGTGCTCGGGATCGGATCTCTTGGCGGGCGACTCTTCGCCGGAGCGCTCTGTCCCCGCGACGAGCTCCTTGCTCGGGATCGGATCTCTTCGCGCGGCAGCTCTTCGCTCGGCGCGCGTCGTCCCCGCGACGAGCTCCGTGCTCGGGATCGGATCAAATTCTTCCGGATCCCGGCTGTTCGCGCTGGCGATGGATGACGGAGAGAGTCGACCAAAGACTTGGAACATCGACCACCGTCAGAATTCCTCGTGTAGGTCTTTCGTTTCGCTTCGCTTTTTCTCAAATTTCGCGCCTTAATTCGTCCAAGTCTCTCGGGCTGCCATGTAAAGTTCAACCCATTGAGCGGTGAATGTTCGCGGCCCTTCTCACCACTCGTCTTCTCAGACTCTCTTTCTCTCTGGTAACACTTGATGGCTGCCCAGTCTTGCGAACTCTTGGCTCCGCAATCTTAGGGTTTTCCCTGCCCGTATCTAGTTTCAACAAGTTCCTAAACTCAGAGTTGCGTAACATGGCATCTAGCCTCGCGGCTAAGCCTGTTCTCGTAAGCCCTCCGCGGCAGAGGCACTTACCGCTCACGGCACAACCACTTGGCAAAGCCTGCTCTCGTAAGCCCTCCGCGCAGAGGCACTTTCCTTGTTCGGTTACCTTCGAATCGCCTAACTTACGTTAACGAGCGCCTCGAACGCGAGTCGATCAGATACGGTGTCGCTCTAACTCTCTACGCGCGTGCTTGAAGTCACAAGTTCAGTCTTCATGCATCGTCTGCATCGGGGCTAGGCGTCGCTCTTTCTCTTGTGCACTGCTCGAGTTCGCAAACTCAGTCCTCGGCAGTACTGCACAACGGGCCGGAGTTAGGCTAAGCGTTCTACCGTTTTTCCCAAAACTTTCTAGCGCTGTTCGCCTTGCTCTTGGTTTCTGTTCGTCCTTATCTTTTCTGCTCTTTTTGCGAGAAAAATTTCGCTTTGAAGCTGCTCGGTCGACTCTCGCTTCGCTCGATTCAAGCGCCGGCGATCTTGAGTCGCTTCGCCTCCTCGAAGGACCGCCTCTCCTTGGTCGATTGGGACTTGAGCTGAATTTCGCAACCCCGATGCGTTTCGCTTTTCAGTTCCTTTCCTCAACGTTGGTTTTCCAAAACCTCGTTGGTCTTCGCTCCCGTGAGCGCTCCCGTCGTGAGCATGTCTTTTATCCGGCGATGACCAGACGGCTCCGGTTAACGCGGTGCACCACCGATGGAGTTCTCGCCCACCGTAGCCGATTCTCATCGCAACGGGCATGCCCACCGTAGTCGATTCTCATCGCAACGGCACTCTGCGCTGGTTCCGCACTCGCCGAGGCGACACTAACGCCGCACGGGTCCATGCCCGAATAAGATTTCGCCGCACATCTTGCTCGGTTAAGGTCCCGACGCCTTCTCCGGTTAGCGGTCTTAGCCACAGCTGGTTGCACTTGCCGCGACACGCCTTTTTTTATCCATGCTACGCCCTTCCCGGCACGGTATCCGAACAATGCACCACCAACGGAGTCCCGCCCACCGTAAGCCGATTCTCATCGCAACGGCACTCTCTGGCGCTTGTTCGCATTTGCCGAGGTAACACTAACGCTATTGGGGACGACCAAAAAATTATGTTTTGTGCGGGTAGGTCGTCTTTAGCGTGTTTTCCAAAACTCGCTTTGCTCTTCTTAGAGCCTGTTCTTACTCTCTTTTCCCCTTGTTTGCGCTTTTTGTTTGTCTTTTGCAGAAATACAGAGCGAAACGCCGACTCGTGATGGTCGCGGCGAGGTTCCAGGCTTCCCACCAAAACCGATGTCTGCATCCCTCTCTTCTCGGGTTTGCTCCGCGCATGCCCGGGGACTGATTCACTTCATCCGCGTATGATTTCTTGCCTTTGCCCGGCACTGACCTTCACAGTTTGGCTAAGTCAAGAAACTGCGCCACCAACGGAGTCCTGCCTACCGTAAGCCGATTCTCATTGCAATGGGCATGCCCATCGTAAGCCGATTCTCATCGCAACGGGCACTCCAAGCGTCGGTTCTGCACTTGCCAAGACAACGTCTACGCTGTCGCAAGGAATACGTCATGGGTAAAGCGTTGATTTCACACGTTCTCTTGCGGCTCTGACTGCATCGAGTTGTGATTCACCTCGCACCGGCGCTTCTTCGCCCGGCGCGGTTCGTCCTCGTCCAACGAGCTCCGTGCTCGGTGGGATCACCTCGCCGGGCGCTCTTCGCCGGAGTGTCGCTCGTCCCCGCGACGAAGCCGTGCTCGGGACCGGATGGTCTTTTGATCGAATGCGTCTTCGCCGGTCGTACTTTTGGTTCCTTTAACGAGCTCCGTGCTCGGACCGGATCTCTCTACGGTTCCTTCGACGAGCTCTACGCTCGGGGACTGGGTCACCTTCCCTCGTATGCATTGTCCGCTCTCGCACACGATCTACGTGCAGGGGCACATCACCTTCGCTCCCGAGAGGTGGATCCCTATCTTCCCTAGGCATCCGAATGCTCGGATGCAAGAAGACGAGTCCGTCTCGCGACTTGCTATGTTCATTCTCCCGGAAGATCAGATCTTACCGGATGCGGTGGTACGCTCTTCACTACCAAGAAGTCAATCCCTCCTTGGTGATGTTCAGTCTCAAGGAGATGATTCACCTCACTTCTTCCGATTTCTGTATCGAAGGCTGAGTGCTCTGCTCGGACAGACGTTGCTTCCTATTCGACGCAACAGAGTTGCTCGGCACTGAGCGAGTTTGTTCGGTCCCGAACAAGTCTTGTTCGGTTGAACCATAACTTTGCTCGGTGGCTTCGCTGCACGCCTTTGTAGCAGGAAAAATACCTCTTCGTGACTTAGAGTCTCAAGAGGAAGACCCCACTCTAGTGAGTCCTTCCACTTGAGTCTCGGGGGCTAGCTGTCGGGGATAAAATTACGGCCCATTGCCATGGCCCACTCCCTGACGGCCCACTCAAACAGCCTACCAGGGCCCAGCTCCCTGGAAGGTTCTATCAGGCCCATATGCATCCTGCCGAACAGCCTCCTGGCTGGCACGGTGCGTAACGGCCTAGGATTCGTATTCGAGTCCTACTCGAACAAGAGTTCAGCACGGCTACGTGAAGACCCGGACGTAGTTTCCCGGATTGGATTAGGAGTCGTGATCCCCAAGACTAGGAGTACGCCTTATCTGCCTCGGGATGTATTTGGCACGTACGAGTTCGTTACGATCTCGTGGTTAGCCCGGCCCGATATTCCCCCGGTAGGTCGGTTTGCTCTGCACTATATAAACAAGGCCCCTACGGCGTGTAGAGGGGCCAAGACCCTTAGCAGATAGATTTTCGCATACTACTCGCCGAGACCTGCTGATCTCGCCGAGTTCCACCTCTTGTATTCATCTCTGATATATAAGAAAGGCTGGACGTAGGGCTATTATCTCTCCCGAGAGGCCTGAACCAGGATAAAAACCCCTGTCTCCTGTTCGTTGTTGTTCGTGGTTGTTCGGCGTGTCTCCTATCTCAACCTTCAAGAACCTTAGCGACTTGAGATCGATATCTCAACCGTCGACACAACCCAAAAGAACATTATAAATTTAGTTGAGTGGATAAGATGGCTACATGTCATTGCACTTACAACGATTGTTTGACGAGTATTTTTTATTCTACGTCGTGAAGATCAGGGGCATCTTAGGCTATGTTCTTTTGAGCTGATCTGAACGGCTGAACAGCTGAACGGCTGAAATGACTGAACTTCCATAGCTTCTCGAGATAGCCTCGAGATTCGGATCCATTTCATTTGACTTGATTTTTATAGCGTTAGGATCCACCTTCAAAACAGCGAAAAACGAACTAAAAAAATTCAAAACATGTCTTTTTAAAACATAGATAAGTCGTTAAGCTGAAAAGAATGTGCCTTAGTATCACTTGATATTACTCCCTCCTTTCCAGTATGTAAGGCATAATTTGTTTTCACCAATTTTCCAATTTATAAGGTGCAGCTGCATTGACCATTCAGAAGTTTCAGAAATACCCCTGTATGGACGCTCACTGTGAAGGAAACTAACTAATTTTAGGATCGCACGTATGGACGCGCTCGCTAATTAATTAGGGGCAAATCATCTCATTAATTAGGGACAAATCAGGAATTACAAGTTCTACACACGGTCTTCTTGGTATTCACGAAAAACAAATTATGCCTTACATACTGGAAAGGAGGGAGTAGAACTCTAGTAGTCTTTATCCCTATTAGTAAATTTACTTTTAGCCATGTACCTAAAAATTTCTACCTAAAAATATCGATCTTTTAGTTTGGATTTCGATTTCGATCCAAGCGGCACGGCTGGTCACTGCCTCACCGGTACCAATTCCAGCCTACTCGGTGTGGAGAGGCGAAAGTTGCCCGGTCCCCGCGCAAGCGCGTTCTAGTCTGCTAGATGGGCTTCTGCGCGGTAGAGCCGTGGCCATCGTGGGCTCGTAACCCTCCTCGCTGTTTTGTGAGCCGTGATCCATGAGAGGCCCATCTAGAAAGGCCGCCTAAGCTCGTGCGGCCCATCTGAAACTCAAAACGCGGGGACGATCGACCACGCGTCAGTTCGCCGCGGCTTGCGTTCCCTTGCATTCAGTTTCAGATCGACCAAACTGACCATTTTTGCAGTTCCCTCTGAGCTCTGACTTGGACACACCATTCATAGGGTTCATGTTTTCTTTCTCCCTATTGCTAAAAAAACTTTTCTTTCTCTGAACTTTTCAGACTAATCCACTTCCCTCTGAGCTCTGATTTGGGCACATCATTCATAGGGTTCATGTTTGCTTTCTCCCTATTGCCAAAAAAACATTTTCTTTCTCTGAACTTTACAAGCTACTCCAGTACTTGATCAGTGCTAGTACGAGGTAATAGTCCCGGAAGTGAATTGGCAGCAGGCCAGCATGGCAGCATGCAGCCACTCGGCCTCTGACTCCGCGTAGTCGTGTCGTACGTGTAGCACACATCCTGGCTTCGAGACAACCGCAACACCTCGCCTCCATTCCCATCCACCACAGGTTACAGTGAGTGCACTGAAAGCGCTGCTCCTTTCAGCTCCCTCTCGAGCTAGCTAAGCTAGCTCTCGCTCGATGCTTCAGTTTCAGAGGAAAAACGGACGGAGAAAAGGAGCCTCCTTTTCGGTCACAAACCATACCACCTTTTGGGCAATAATTCAGGTTCAGGGCCTAGTGGGATCAATGATCAGCAACTGACGGGGCCCTCGGTCGCGAGGCCGAGAGATTCCCAGAGCCCCAGCCATCTGGCCAGTTCCTGGTTCATGAGACACGAGATGACGAGAGGATGCATCATGCATGCATGCAGTTCGGCCGGTTTCCGACAGACGTTCAGGTTAGTCTCGTTTACACCGTCGCAGTCGGCACGGATCAATGCAAGGTTACCGTTCACTCCTAATTAAGCTTACGGAACTAGCTCCTCCGTGCCAATCGTTGGGCCGACTCAATGGGATCCGGGCGATTTTGCAATGCCACCACCGCTCCCTCGTCCTATTCGTCCCTCCGTCTCTTCTTCCGTCGGGTTAAGCTTATGGCTAGGATTCGGGGTGATGTTAACCTGCCACTAGGGCTTAGAAGGAGACAGGGTAGGCAGTGGCCTGATGGTGGGAGAAAATTGTGATGGAGTGGTCGTGCCACACTATAAGAACGGACAAATGTGTAGGGCGGTGGCCCAGTGTAAGGGTAAGCAAGGCAGGCCAGCAAGGTGGTGGGAGGAAGGGACGGTAAGCCACGGTTGATAGCCAACAGCGGCAATGGTGGAGATGGATACGGATGCAAGAGGCATCGGGGGTGAAGAAGAAAAGATGGGAGATGTGCAATCGAGCTAGTGTCAAAGGCGAGGAAGAAGAGGGGAATGGATACAGCAGGTAGAGACGTGTCACTAGGCTGCTAATGAAGCACCTCGGACGATTATCACAGAGCCAAACCTCGAATCCTATTTTCAACTTACCTTGTTTTCTTATCTTGTTATTTATTTATAAACTTTTTTTTGTCGAATGAAACCGACACACTGCCATTTCATTGGGAAAAAAAAAACATTATACAATGTCCTAGCCAAAACTAGAGAAAACAAGCAAAGATTATGCAAGAAAGCAGTGAGCCCCATGCTCCACCAAATCAAAGCATTTGACTTTTCAAATAAAGTGACAAGTAATATATAAAAAGACATTCCTTTGTTTTTTTACGCTTTTGAGTTTTGGACACATTTTTAATTATTCGTCTTATTAAAAAACAATGTAAATATTATTTATTTTGTTCTGATTTATTTTATCATTAAAGGTACATTAAGCATGACTTATATTTTTTAAGTTTACACTAAACTTTTAAATAAAACGAATGGTTAAATACGTGTCAAAAAATCAAAAGCGTAAAAAAAAGCAGGGAGTAACCATTTAGACATACTTTTCTACCAGCAGTGCACTCGTCGTCGTCGAACAGGGTTCGCCGCTGCATCTAGCTGCGCGCCCGAGTCCTTGGAGCTTTGCGGTCCAAGAATGTGTCGTCGTCTTCGCCTTCGCCTTCGCCGATCTGCGGCTGGGTCTGGCCGGGCGTGCATTTTCGCGCCTTTTCTGCGGTGCGCTTCTCAGGGCCCGGCGTTGGTTTGGCGGGGAACGCAGCGCCGGTGGTGGCGCGCGGCCACGAGCCGTGGATGCCAACCCGTTTTCGCATGCCCTGCCTGCTGCGAGTGCGTCCAGTGGACGTCAGTACTCAGTAGCAGCCGCATGGACCTACCGGAGGCCGAGAAGAGGAGGAGGTCAGCAGGGCAGAAGCCTTTGCTGATAGCAACTGCAGTGAAGCATCTTGCAGGAATGCCCGAAGGAGAATCTAATTCCGCTTCTAGAATGCAAAGAGACGACGCCTGATAGTGATGAGACTAGACTGGTAATGGGCTAATGGCCACTGCTCCTCTCCTCAAATTTGTCAAGAAATGGAGGACTTCTTCAGAGCTTCAAAGGCCTGGCTTTTACCTGTGTCTTCGAGAGGACAGTGCTAGTAACAGCTGCAACTTCAGTTTGTTGTCCTTGTGGTGCAATAATGTCACTGTGTCAAAGACTGTCAGTTCAGCGCAAGGAACTTCTCTCTCTTGAGAACGACCTGTCAGCTGTTCGCTGTACACGTGTACAGCTCGCATTCCTTTTCAGCTTGCTATAGATGTCACCAACTTTCAGCACGTATACAGGCGAAGAATGCGGCCATCGTTATGGGCCGATCCGATTCTGTTGGTAGGGAAACGACGCAAAAGCAGAGCTGCTGAAGCAAATCTCTGCATGAGGTCCATGAGGATACCGGAAGAACAGGAAGCTATTGATGTTGCTGTGTGTCACCGCGAAGCACATGGGCCGCCACTACGCATTTCACCCCCCTTTTCTTGCTCAATTATGCAGCTGACAAACGCGATCGACCACATGCACGCATGCTAATGTGTGTCCTGATTCTGCTAGGCAACTGCATAATGTGATCTTTATATTCTATAGAGCTGACCTCACAAATAAACTACTGAGTTTATCACCTTGGGTGGAGAGCGTCGCCTGCACTATGAACCGTCTCGGTGGCCCGACCCCAGGCGACTGCAATAATGCTGAGATTCATTCTTCGAGAGCTGAGGCATTGTGTGATGAGATCATCCGAAGGGTGCATTTGCAGTGGAGTTTTAGACTCTCAGTAATGATATAGGTTGATAAGACGATGGTATGCTGTTCAGCATATCTGGACTGAAGCATCTTTAGCATTTTTGCGTCATCTAAAACATCAATGCTACTATTTGGAAAGAAGTCAACTCGGCTATGAAGAAGATTCTATTGTGGTTTCCAGAATATTTTTATTTAAATCTTCAGAAACCTACCATGAAGGAATTAAGTTGTACACCGCATAAAAACTACCCGGATAACTAGATTTGTGCTACCCTTTCTTGGAAAAATTAATTATATGCCACTCCAAAGAGTGACATTTGAGGATTTGCCACTCTAAAAATGGTTATTGAGGATTTGCCACTCTAATAAATTACTTCTTAATAATATGTCACTCTCATATATTTAGCCTTTTTAAACACATTTTACATTAAACTAATTCCTTCCCATCATATGAAAAGACTAAACTACCCTCCTTTTCACACGTACACCGGCGAGCTCAACACCGCCGCCGCCGACGGAGCTGCACCCGCCAACCATAAATTGTGGCGACCATCCCAAATTAATCCCTTCCCCAAGCACTATGTCAGGTCTGCAACAACGGAGCAACGGCGACTCGAAGGCGGCGGCGGCAGTGGCGCAACACTTATGTCGTCGTCGCCGTCGTCAAGCTCGCTGTCGCTGTCGTCGACGTCGGCAGTGGTGAGATAGGGGGCAGCTAAAAAGCAGTGGGGACAGAGCGCGCGGCGGGGATGGCTGCCACAACTTCATCGTCGTCGCCGGCGTCGAGCTCGCCGGTGTACATGTGAAAGGGAGGGGTAGTCTAGTCTTTTCATATGATGGGAAGGAATTAATTAAATGTAAAAATGTGTTTTAAAATCTAAAAGGGTGAGAGTGGCATATTATTAAAATGTAATTCATTACAGTGGCAAACCCTTAACAACCATCTTTAGAGTGGCAAATTCTTAATTGTCACTCTTTGTGTTTTTTCTTTCACTTATCCACTTCTAAGGGATAAAGGGCTAAAGGTACAGCTAGAGACGGTAGAGAAAAAACTATTTTTTTAGCAAGAAAAAAAACTAATAGCAGTGTCAAGTGTGAACATGTTTTCCAACGTACGCTTGAGTCCACTTTATACCATATAATTTTAGGCATAGCACTGCAGAACTACTGGCTTTAGCATGATGCATGATGTACACAAAAAAGGTAATTAAAACAACGTACAATGTTTGTTATGCATAATTTAACACATCTTACAAAAAATACTTCAAAAGGAAAGAAAAGACAAGAAAAAATATAACAAAAAATTTAAAATAGCATATCTGTGCTTTTTTCTAGTGAAGGGTGTGACCTATCTCTCTCACTGTTCTCGTTTCTTTCTTTCCTTTACTTTTTGACCTGAGGAGACAAAAGCTCCATTGATCCAGTTGCAAGTCTGCAACCGGGGAAGGCTATACTCAGTGTTCTAAGTCTTAACACTGCCTTGTCAATTTTTTCCTTCACTTTTCCATCTAATGCAACATTTACTCATTGTTGATGTTTAGTTTGAGGAGTCAGTAGTCCAAATAGCTCAAACTTGCACCCACGCACCTAACCTTTTATCTGCTAAGTCATGCCAACCAGTGTGGAATCTGAGCGTGTAGTGCTTCTTGCTAGTGGGGAAGAATTGCTCCATTTGGTGATGGCTCTTCTCGTCTGAAAAATAGGTTCCACATCAAGGCACTAACTTTGACATAGATCTTTCGAGCGAACCGTCCATATGAAAAATATTAAGCATGCATAAGAATCCGTCTGAGGATGGTTGCAACTTGTAAAGATATAAAGGACCAAGCAAAACCATACTGTTTATTGTGCATGCTGGATATTTTTTAGAGGTAACTGGCTAATTGCACCGGTCGTGCTAGGTGATGTACTGATGTAAACATAAGATAATAACGCACAATTTCTAGGAGTCTATTAGTGAGTCGCATACACCAACCGATTTCTGGAGAACAATTCCAACATATCAGCTCCCAATTTTCGGCCATACTTGAACATTTCCGACGATTTCATATCGCAAATCGCGAAGCGACTTGCTTGTACTGAAAGAATCAACGCAAGTACTCCCGGTGTATCGAGATCAAGCAGGTGAGGCGAACCTGACAGGCACAACACAAAGCGGAGACCATCGAACCGAACGCAGTGGCAGGAGATCGAGAAGGGACACTCGTCGTCGAGACGTCAACGACGATCCACACAAAGCAAAAGCACACGAGCATATCCAGCGCTAGCTGCTTGTGCATGCGCTTGTGTTTCGCTATCCAGGATGACTCGGTTCGTCCATACGCCCACCACATGCTCGCACTGACGAGAAAATACAGTGAGCAGAGCACCTTCTCTGAAAGGCTCGCCTACAAATTGCTCGCGATTCAGATATGCTTGAATAATACTTGCACTTTAAAGAATTGTGCCATCCCTATGATCGATCTATCCATGAGATGCAGCGTTGGTTTTTTTTTTTTTTAGCAAAGTGGCAGGAGAGCTGCCTTAAATTGATCAAAAAGAGGAGAGAAAGTACAGAGTGGGGGGAGAAATAGACCCTTTCCCCAGTAGACGCAAAAGAAAAACAGCTACCCTATTAAAAAAGGGGCTCCTGTGGCCTCCCAAAAGCACAAGACATCAACTAGTGAGGTAAAAAAGACTGAGACAGGCCTCGAGCCAAATCAGCCAGACTGTGGCGGTGGTGGCTAAGAGGACACCGCTAGAAGGCCCGCCCTGAAGAATATCGACTGACCACCAGGTTGCGATGGCGCTAGTCTGAGACCAACCCATGGGGTCGAGGGGCGGAGTATTGAGAAGGGTCACACCACCGCCCGCGACCAGACAAATGAAATCGCCTCAGAGAAAAAGATGTTCGCGTTTCAAGTTACTACCAGACAGTAAGCGTATAATCATTTGGCAATTGGCGACGAAGTAGGGTGTCAGCTGTGAAGATCCTTTTGCGGATGAGTGTCCAAAGAAAGAATTTGCACTTGGACAAATACTAAAGCTACCAAACTCACTACAGTCTTGGCCTCGCGACCTACAAACTCAGAAACTGAGGATTTTTTTCGATCAAATTTCACAAATTTCGCGAAATCCGGAATTTTTGCTGCGAACCGAAGCCCTTTCGAAATTTTTGAATTCAAAAAATTTGAACTAGCTTGCGACATATATATAAAAGGAAGGCATAGCTTGATTCTACAGAACATCTCATGTAGCCTGGTGGATAGTGTGTTGTATAACAAGCAAGAGGTGCATGATTCAAGTCCTAGGTTCAACATTTTTTTTTGAAAAAATCAAATTCTCTATTTTTATTTCGGCCGAAATTTTGGGAAATTTGGCGAAATCCGGAATTTTCGCTGGCCACCGAAATTTAACCAAAACTGAAATTCAAATCCCTGACTGTAACAGGTAGGCCGATTTGACAGAGAAAGTGCCATCTGCAGTGAAACGCTAGGGAAACCTGTCGGGCACATCAGGAGAAAGTTGCACGTGGACAATCTGTCGAAGAAGTGAGCTGAGGTCGGGGATCATCTGCGGGGCGAGGTTACGCCTCAGGTCGGTTAGCCAGTTACAGTTTGTCGTGGCATCGAGGACCGACCTATTCTTTCGAGCTGACGCACTGAATAGCTCAGGGGCAAGGTGTCTCGGAGTAGAGCCGGAGAGCCAATGATCCTCCCAAAAAGAGATGGTGGAACCATTTCCCAGGATGGCCGAGCACCCAGCTCTCAGCAGGGTGGAGTCCGTTTCAGATCTGGCGAAGGAGGTGGCGAGGGCCTAGGCAGGGGTGGGGCAGCATCTGCTGAGGTACATCTAGCGCAATCTCAAAGCCCTGGAGAAGCGGGAGAGGTCAAGGACTCCTAGGCCACCCAACGTGGTCGGGGAACATACCGTGTTCCAGAATTGGCTCTGCCCTCCCCACACATGAGGTCGGTGCCTTTCCAAACCCAGCTTCTCCTAATAGAGTCGATTTTTTCAAGACTGAGGAGGGCGGCTTGATGACGGAAAAAACGTAAGATGGGATCGCAGATAGAACCGCTTTGAGCAGCGTGAGACGTCCTCCTTTGGACATCAACGGACCACGCCAATCAGCCAGTTTGGATGCCACTTTGTCGATGAGCGGCTGGAAATGCACGTGGCGTAATCGCTTAACAGAACGTGGCATCCTGAGATACTTGATGGGGAAGGAGGCTCTCGTTGCCGGGAGGTCGTAGGAGCAGCGAGGGAGATGCAGCGTTGGTTTGATCCGAATGCTTCTTGTCCTAAGTTGCATGGAGGAGAATATTTTCGTGGGCCTTCCGATCAGGATACGAAAATGACGGCCTTCCAACTTTCTTGCGTGCCAGGCTCAAGAACTCTGAATTTTCTGAAACCGAAAGTTAGATTCTACTCTACAGTTCTTTCTTTTTTTTTGGTTCTGCTACAGTCTACAACTGATCACTGATGCTGTACTGTGCGGCGTGAGTTCATCCAAGAAATGCTTTTCCTGACATGTCTTGTCAAATTGGACACTAAATACTATGAGGTCCATCATCCATGGAACGATTAATTTTTTGTTGAAGGAAAAGATTTGTGGCCGGCTAAGGTGGCCTGCCTAGAGAAGGTAGGGAGAGGTGCAGAATTACATCAATCAACCCAGGTTTGTTACGAGCTAATCAGATTGGCGACGTCCATAGAACGAATAATTCGTTGAATGTAACTTTATATATAGATTTCTTTTGAATTGCTTCTATTTTATTATCGCAGTGAATATAATTGGGATTCACAGTAATAGACAATGAGTGTTTGTGTGTAATTTTATTTGAACTATAGCTGATATCAACTTTTTATATTAATCTGACGTGAACTCTTATTTCGATTTTTAATTTAAATTTATGTATTTTTTATTTGTATGTGTAGTTGATATGGTCTCTTTCTATTAATAATATATGGATTCTTATTTTTATCTTTTTTGAATTTATGTATTTTTATTTATAAAGGTTTCACACATTAATTAGATATGAACGTATTGTGATTTTGTTTTATTTAAAATTAACGTGCTGGCTTTATTTTATTCAGTATACATGCAGTAGATAGATTTGTGCACTCTTTAGTCTTGTTGGTAAGAACAAGTTCTATTTAATTATTTGTTTGGAGTTTGGACTTTAGAGCTTGGAAATTGCAGTCATGTCCATAGGGCAAGTTCACCCAACCACCCAACAAATTAAGATAGCAAGTAGCAGTAAGCTACATGCATGCTGGTTCAGTAATGCCCCGCTGATTCTGGCACACCTGCCATTGGCTCTGATTCTTTTAGCTTATAATCAAATTATAAGTTGCAGCTTAAAATTTGTCATTTTTGTAATGGTTATATTTTGAAATTTTTGATAGTTATTTTTTCGAAACTTGCGGGAGCTCCTCGGGGGACTCTTCGAGCCTTCCGTCTCACCCAATGCTACGCCTCCAGTACAAGCTAGCTCGTACCGCGAAATCCCTGTCCAGCTGGAGTCGTTCCTAGGTCGGCGACATGAAGCTTCAGCTGTCGGTGGCCTCCGAGGCCATCAGGCTTTTCGACTTAGCCATGGAAACCCGCACCCTCTCCTCGGAGGAGATTGATCTCCGAAGACGTCTCAAGCTACGCATTCTTGGCCTTAGCTCCATCGAGAAAATCAAATGGAAACAAAGATCGCGCCTAACCTGGCTCAAGCTCGGAGACGCCAACACCAAGTACTTCCACCTCCGGGCTAATGGCCGTCGCCGCAGGAACCACATCCATTCCCTCCAAACGGACAGTGGCCTTCACACTGAGTTCCACGACCAGGCCCGTGTCCTCCACCAACACTTCAACGCAATCTTCGATGAATCCTCCGTCGCCCCCCAAACTTCCCCGCACCGGTCCTTCAACTGGGAGTTCCTGGCTCTACCCACGATGGACCTCTCAGCTCTTGACGCTCCCCTCACTCTCGAAGAGTTAAAAGCTACCCTCTTTGCTCTTCCTAGCGACAAGGCACCCGGGCCAGGTGGTTTCACTTGGAATTTCTTCAAGGCCTGCTGGTCTTTCATCTCTGCAGATCTGCTCGAGGCACTGCAATGTCTCTTTAACCTCGACGGCACCGGGATGACCAACCTTAACAGTGCCCACATCGTCCTCCTCCCTAAAAAAGACTCCCCAGCTTCCCTGACTTTCGCCCATAAGCCTTATCCACAGGCGTCGGAAACTCTTCACCAAAATCCTCGCCTCCCCTCGCTCCATTCATGAAGGCCTTGATTTCCCGTGCAGGCGCCTTCATAAAACACAGCACATCCAAGACAATTTCCTGCTTTGGTCCAAAGATAAAGCCTTGCCCTCCACAAATCTCATACCCCAGCCCTTCTTTTCAAGCTGGACCTCCAAAAAGCCTTCGACTCCTTTTCCTGGGCTTACCTGCTTGACAACCTTAGGGCCTGGGTTTCAACACCACCGGCCTTGACCGATAGCCCTCTCGCTTGCGACTTCCTCTTCCAGGGTTCTCCTCAACAACCGCCCAACAGCCACCATCCAGCATCGGCGTGGCCTGAGGCAGGGAGATTCGCTCTCCCCATTCTTGTTCAATCTAGCCATTGAGCCTCTAGTCTTTCTGCTCAATAAGGCTGTCGGGGATTAGATCACGGTCCATTGCCATGGCCCACTCCCTGACGGCCCAATCGAACAGCCTACCAGGGCCCAGCTCCTTGGAAGGTTCTATCAGGCCCATGTGCATCCCGCCAAAACGCCTTCATGGCTGGCACGGTGCGTAATGGCCTAGGATTCCTGTTTGAGTCCGACTCGAACAGAGTTCTGCACGGCTACGTGAAGACCCGGACGTGGTTTCCCGGATTGGAATAGGAGTCGTGATCCCCAAGACATGGAGTATGCCTTATCTATCTCAGGATGTATTTGGCATGTACTGAGTTCGTTACGTACTCGTAGTTAGCCCGGCCCGATATTCCCTCGGTAGGACGGTTTGCTCAGCACTATATAAACAGGGCCCCTATGGCGTTTAGAGGGACCCTGGCCAAGAGCTTTTGCATCTTAGCACCTCGTAGGCATCATCTAAGACGACTTAGACGCATCTGGCATCTAAGATTACTTTGTCGCATTACTACTCACTTGTACACCCATAATCTCGCCGAGACTTGTTCGTCTCGCCGAGCCATCTCTTGTATTCATCTCTGATATATAAGAAAGGCTGGACGTAGGGCTATTATCTCTCCGAGAGGCTGAACCGGATAAAACCCCCGCTCCTGCTCGTTCTTTGTTACGTGGTTGTTCGGCGTGTCTCCTATCTCCTCTTTGAAGAACCTTGGTTGACTTGGGTCAATATCCCAACCGTCGACAGCTGGCGCCGACCGTGGGGACACGCAGATCGAGCATGTCGAACTCCGTCGGCGTCTGAGATACTTCCTGAGGGCTACGACTCAGAAGGACAGGATGTCTCATCCCCTGTCGATTCGGATCGATCTGTTCGGTCTCGAGCACTTTCCGCGTCCGAGGCGATGTCTCCGCTTATATGGCGAAGATAGCCTCGGATCGCACTCCGTCATCGGCAGCGACTCACGGGCCGATGATCTTTACGACGGTTTAGATTTGTCGATTCCAAGGCTATGTCGGTAGATTCCACAATGGAGACACAAATGATGACACCGCCTAGCATACCTTCGCATGGCCCCGCAAGATTTACATGGCCGATGTAGGAACCTCGAGGATCCCGCGACGGCCGTGGCGGCTGGCGGTCGAGCGATTAACTCGCCGGCATCAAGACGAGGTCGCGGCTGCTACTCGCGAGCAAGGCGTCATTCGCCGCAACCTCGGCGATTCCATCAACGGTATAGGCACGGTTCGCGATCGGTGCAAGCGACGCGTCGCGACCCACCTCGCGTTCCCTCGCCAAGTCTCCCGCGAAGCTTCTCTGTCGGATTGGTTCCCCATGAAACCGGACTCGGTCGGGCAAAACGCGGATGCCCGGGGTCCCAGAACCCTAGAGCGGTAGTCGGAACGACTCGCGGCCATAACCGATGATTAGATCTACCAACCAGCCGACCTCGCCAAGATGGGCGTCTTTGTGCTTCTAGCCTAAAACGACCGGTCAAGGCCTAAAGTCTCTAGGAGAAGTCAACAATTCCTCCAAGCAGCGCAGTCAAACTGCCCGGAATGGTTCGGACAGCTCTGATCGATCGCGTGACCTTCGTCACCGTTGAAGGATCATTGTCCATGAGCGAGCTACCGTGGTCGCCGTCGCCGCCAAGTCCTCGTAGTCATCGCGACCATAGGGACAGCGCGCGCGCGATGATCACGGACGGTCCCCTCGTGAGGAGCGCGTCGTCGCAACCACGAGGAAGGAGCGTGGTGGATTGTCCCGAGAGAGTTTCTCGGTAGCCGAGTCATCCTGCTCGGCGGGAGTTCCTCCGCGCCGCGGGACCAACGTCTTCTCAAGACTAGGTTACTGGGGAAGGTGGCCGGTCATATGCTTTGGGTGCGCAGGCTTTCTCGACAAGCTTCGAGTGTCCGGTGGCCCTCAAAGTTCAAGCCGGTCACATGGAGAGGTACAATGGGACTCGTAACCCGGAGGAATTCCTTTCCATCTACGCCACGACCATCATGGCGGCGGGGTGACGAGCTTCGGTATGGCTAATTACCTCCGACCGTCCTTGAGGGTCTTTGCTTTCGGACGTGGGTCGTTCAATCGGCGGGAGGGTTCCATCACTCATGGAACCCGCTTTGTGACGCCTCGATCGCTAATTTCCAGAGGCATTACGTGCGTCTGGTAAGGAGGATGATCTGCACGGATGATCCGGATGAGCGGGAGACCCTCCGCAACCGTGAAGCGTTTCATTAAGATCCGCAACACGATCCCGAACATCTCGGATGAATCTGTTGTCCACGCCTTCAAAAGCGGAGTCGCGACGAAGCGGCTCACCCAGATCTCGAGATCAACGAGACCGGACCGCCAACGACTGTTCAAGGCGGTGGCCGATCATATGCTAACGCGGCGCAGCGCGTTCAAGATAAAAAGGCGTTCGACAAGGGCGAGCCGCCTACCACTGGTGTGGATGAGAAGAAGAAGAGCGGCTGACAATGTTCACGGTGACAAGAAGTCCCGGAAGAAGAAGAACAAAGGTGATCACGAACAATACCGTCGCGGTATGGATCGCGACCTCCTCCCAAGGATGGGCGGAAGAATCCCAACAATAATTACAAGGGCAAAAACACGCTCGGAGGCGGACAAGGCAAGAAAGGTCCAAGCGACCGATTTTGCAAGTTCCACCAAAGACTATGGGCACGATATCGCCATCAGAGAACTTGGGCAAAGCTCAAGATTTCTACAGCGGCAAGGGCCCAATGCCCACCCCGCCCAACAAGGTGATGCTTGAAGGCTGGCGTAAACCGACGATGGTGATCGGAAGATGATGATGAATATCAAGAGCAGTAAACCATATCGCCGTCATTTTCGGCGGCTCCTCGGCTTATACCTCTCGGCGCAGCCTCAAAGAAGCTGCTCGGGAGGTCCACAACGTCGAAAAGGCAAAACCTCAGCCTGAATCGATGAAGTGGACTAAGGTCCCCATCTCCTTCTCTCAGGAGGATTGCCCCACTGGGATGACCAAGCCTCAGCGGCTCCCACTGGTGGTCGCCCCGACCATCAGCAACGCGAGAGTTGGCCGTGTCTTAGTGGACGGCGGGAGCGCTTTGGACTTGCTTTCTGCTAAAGTCTTGGACGAGATGCAAATTCCTCGTTCCAAGCTGAAGGAAGTCGCAATGCCCTTCTATGGAATTGTTCCGGAGAAGTCGTCAAGCCATTAGGGCGAGTTGTCCCGCTGTCACCTTCGCAACCCAAGCAACTTCCGGACGAGTTGATCACTTTCGACGTGGTCGACTTCCCATCGGTGTACAACGCAATCTTGGGCAGGCCATCTCTCGGTAAGTTTATGGTCGGTCCCACCACGCTTACCATTGCGTGAAAATACTAGGTCCTAACGGTGTGATCACGGTCAAGGGCAACTACAAAGTCGCTCGATCGCGACGAAGCGATCCCTTGCCTGTCGACCAGCTTCCGCCAGCATGTCTCGAGGTTCCGCAGACCAAATCAAGACGCCCTAGGGTCTCCCTTCACCAGGGGAGAAATCAAGGAAGTTCATTGTAAACTGATGATACTTCCAAGATAGCTTCACTTGGGGCCAATCTGGACCCCAATTAGAAAGCGAGCTCATTGCCTTCCTCCGAGCTAATGCAGATGTATTCGCTGGGAGCCATCGACATGCCCGAGTCCCAAGGTAATCGAGCACAAAGCCGGCTGTCGTGGGACAAAAGCTGTTCGCGGTAAGCTTCGTCGCTTTTGAATTCAAACAGGGATCATCAAAGATCGACAGCAAACCGTTCATTCTTGGGTTCATCCGCGAGGTTGATCACACCGAGTGGTTAGCCAACCCCGTCATTGTAAAGAAGAAAGGCGGCAAGTGGAGGATGTGTCGATCACACAGATCTGAACGCCGCTTGTCCTAAGGACAATTTCCGCGCCTCGTATTAACCAAATTGGTCGATGCGATCATTGCGGACGCCCAGACTCTCGAGTTTTTAGATGCTTACTCGGTTACCACCAAATAAGCATCTCCCGAGATGAAGAGAAGATCGCCTTCATCACCCCTTTCGGCACTTTCTCGCTATACGACCATGTCTTTGGTCTGCGCAATCTTTGGTGCCGCGTTCCAAATAGCTTAATGGAAAGACCTTCCCGAGCAATGCTGAAAAAACACGGAGGTCTATGTCGGCGACATAGTTGTAAAGAGCAAGTATGCTCCAGATCATGTAAAAGACCGGGCGAGACTTTTCATAATCTCACCAGCATCGAATAAAATTAAATCCGAGAAGTGTACCTTTGGTGTTCGATCCGGAATGTTGCTCGATTATGTTATTGGCTCGCAAGGTATTTACGCCAATCTCAAAAAATCGAGGCCATTGAAAATATGCGGCTCCAACTACCATAAAGGAAGTCAGAGCCTCACTAGGCGGATGGTTTGCTCTAAGGTGTTTATTTCCGTCAAAGGCGAACACGGGCTACCCTTCTTTAAGGCCCCGCACAAGCACAATGGTTTGAGTGGGCGGAAGAAGCGATAGATCCTTCCAGATCCGAGCGATACTGTCCAATCCTCCGTCTTGACTACCCGCGGCATGGCGGCGGCTCTGCTTTGTACCTAGGTTACACGCCACAAGCGGTGGCGCGGTCTTGACGGTCGAAAGGGAAGGCATACAATGACCAATCTATTACGTGGCGAGTACTTCACGGATCAAAGGAGTTACCACGAGGTCCGAGCTCCTCTATGCCTTGCTCATGTCCTCCGAGAAGCTTCGCCACTACTTCGAGCGCATCAAATCTGGTCCCGACCATGTTCCTCTGGGAGAAATCCTCGGAACAAGGAATCTAGCGGACGTATAGCCAAGTGGGCAATGGAACTAGCGAGTTTGATCTGTTATTTGTCGCCCGAACTCGCTATTAAGTCACGTGTCCTAGCTGACTTTGTCGCCGAATGGACTTGCCCGCCCAAATCGAGGAGCTCCCGAGCAACCCGATGAACCCTCTTGGACCATGTTTTTCGATGGCTCGCGACCGAAACTTCGGGGCTGGTTTTGTTCTCATCTCCTCAAGGAGAGCAACTCGATATTATATCCAACTACACTTTGCGGCGACTAACAACGCCGCTGCAGAGTACGAGCCCTCCTCGCGGGACTAAGAGCGTGCAAGTCGCTTGGTGTCCAGCGGCTAATGTGAAGGAGATTCACGGTGGTCATCAATCGTGTTAACAAGGAATATCGGTCTTTGCGATGACTCAATGGCGCGATACCGGTTGAGGTGAGGAAGTTGGGCGGCATTTTCGATTCTTGAAGTGCTCTTCGTGCCAAGGAATGACAACTTCTGGCCGACCAGCTATCAAGTTTGGATCCTCACGAACACTGCTCCGGCGGGTGCTCGTCGAGCACCTTTACAAGCCCTCAATCACGTCTCCGGACGAGGCGACAGAGAGCAGTGGTCTTGTCTCTCGTTATCGAAAGCAGTGCTGCGGATCGACAACCCCATTTGTCGGTACCTTGCACATGGGACCTCGCCGACGACGGCCGAAGCGCCCGGCTTACAAGGCGTGCCGCTCCATACAAGCTTATGAATGGCACCCTTTACCGTCAAGGTGCTCGGGAGTTCTCTCCAAGTGCATCTCGCAGCAGAGGGTGTGTTCCTTCTTAGGGACATACGAGGGTGCTCAGGCAACCACGCCTCCTTCGAACTCGTCGGCAAGCGTTTACGCATGGGCTATTATTGGCCCATGCGTTACAAGATGCCCGGACATCGTGACTAAGTGCAAGGCTTGCCAATTTCACGCCGGAAGGCACACAAGCCCGCCCAAGAGCTCCAAACAATCCCCCATCCCGCCTTTTTCCACATGGGGTGCGGATCCTTTCGGCCCATTCCCTAAGGGGTACAAGGGCTATACACACCGCTTGTCGCCATAGACACTTTTACAAAGTGGATTGAGGCGAGCTCTGTCGTCTCTTCACGCCAAAGCGGTGTTCGCTTTTCAAAAGCAACGTGGTCACGCTTTGGGATTCCCCATAAGTCGATCACGGATAATCGGTACCCGGTTCGGCGAGCTATTCGGGAATCTGCGAGCACCGGGTACCAAGGTCTGTTCGCCTCGTGGCACATCCACGAGCAATGGAGCGATCGAGAGAGCTAACGGACAGATAGTCTAGGGTATTAAGCGGCGGTATTTGCTGCTCTCGGCGAAAGCACAAGAAGGCACGGGTTGACGGTTCCTTCCGTCCTCTGGCGATTCGCTTTCTGACGGCCACCGCGGCCGGGAAACTCCTTTCAATTGGTCTATGGTGCGAAGCCATCACGCTCACGAAATCGTACTCGGTTAAGCCTCGACGAGCTCGGTCAACTTAGTTGACGGCGAGCAAGCGCCTCCTCGATCTCGATCTCCTCGAAGGCACACGCGGCCGGCACAAGTCGAATGGCGCGCTACCGGCAAGATCTTCGCCAAGACGCCGCCAAGTCGATTCGACCAAGGGCTTTGAAGGCGGGCGACCTGCTCTGCCCGTGTCCAGAACTTGTCCAATGCCAACAAGTTAACTCCTCGTTGGGAGGGCCCGTTCTGATCGTTTCTTCCGCCGCCCGAGGGCTGCTCGCTGGCTATGGAGGACGGGAGAGAGTGACCAAAGACTTGGAACATCGACCCGACCGTAAAGTTCTTTGTGTAGGTCTTTTACATTTTCTTAGCCTGCGCTTTTGTAAACTTCGCTACTTTAGTTCGTCCAAGTCTCTCGGGCACCATATAAAGTTCAATCCAATAATTAAGTGAATTCTCGCGGACCTCTGCGCTTTTTCACTTCTTGTCTTTTGAAGACTACCTCTTTCTCTCTGGTAACACTTGATGGTACTTTGCCTTGCGAACTCTTGGCTCCGCAATCTTAAGGATTGTTCCCTATCCGTATCTGGTTTCAATAAGTTCCTAAACTCAGGGTTGCGTAACACGGCCTTTCTACCTTGCGGCTAAGTCTGCTCTCGTAAGCCCTCCGCGGCAGAGGCACTTACTGCTTGGCACGACCACTTGGTAAAGCCTGCTCTCGTAAGCCCCCCGCGGCAGAGGCACTTTCCTTGTTCGGTTACTC
This sequence comes from Raddia guianensis, assembly GCA_036346415.1. Classification (NCBI taxonomy): domain Eukaryota; kingdom Viridiplantae; phylum Streptophyta; class Magnoliopsida; order Poales; family Poaceae; genus Raddia; species Raddia guianensis. The sequence continues at coordinate 4,570,490 of CM070536.1, read as the reverse complement.
TCGGAACTGCCTAACTTACGTCAACGAGCAGACTACGGAACGAATCGAGCAAGGTACGGGTGTCGCTCTTTCTCCCTACGCACGTGCTCGAGCTCGCAAGCTTAGGTTCTCGAGCATCGTCCGTACCGGGGGCTAGGGTGTCGCTCTTTCTCTTGTGCACCTGTTCGGGTTCGCAAACTCAGGTTTCCGAGCAGATGCACAACGGGGGCTGGGAGTTAGGCAGAGCGCTCTACCGGTTTTCTTAAACTTCCTAGCGCTGTTCGCTTTTCTCTTAGTTTCGCTCGTTCTTGTCTTTTGTGCTCTTTTTTGCGGAATAAAGGTAAAATACTTTATTACGTTACTCAAAAGTTTCAGTACAAGGCCCTTTCGGATTCTGACCAAGTGCTACTTAGGAGCAAGCTGCTCCTTCACTCCTCAACTTCTAACTTTAGGCGCACGACTTCGCCTCGAGCCTTGATTCCTTCCCTGCTTCAGCTCGGAGGCATTCGATCTCCTCCTTGCTCGGCTATTTGCGCCAGCGCTCCTCTGCCTCGATGGCCTCGACCTCCTCGGTCTTGGCCTTGCAGAATGATCGGTCGAGCCTCGCTCTGGTGACTCATTGCTCGGCTGCCTTGAGCTGCTCGTCCAGCTCCTTGACCTTCTTCTGCGGTGATCGCCCTCGCGTCATCCCACATCTCCTCGATCTCTTCTGTGAAGCCCAGGGTCGAGATTTTGCTTGAGACCATGAAGTCCGCTCTTCCTTGGCGAAGTGGGCCTTGAGTCTCTTAGCTTCCGCCATGAGCCGATCCCGCCTTTGGGAAGCGTCCGTGGCTGCTCTTGAGCCACTTCGAGCGGCCAGCTTCTCCTCCGCGGTGCTTCGCCTTAATGGCTTCTGCTGTGCTCCTCGGCCTCTCTAGGAGAGACTCGCGAGAACGCCTCTCTTGACCAATTGGACTTTGAGCCTCTTTACCTTCGCCTTGGCCACTTGACTTTGGGGTCAGTGCAGAGGCCCCGCCGGACTCCCTCGTCTGAGGTGCTCCGGAGCGACGCCAAGATCTGGCGCCCGCTCGATGGTGACGCCGTCCTCGAGCTCCTCTATGGTGTCCCCAAGACACGAGAGGAAGAACAAGTTAACTACTTTATGCGATGACGTAGCTAAATTGAACAAGATTTGGTCTTGGTGCCTACCTTCCCAAGTCGTTGCTTCAATCCACGACGCAGCGGTCCTCGAGACCATGCGTCCACGGCCCCGCTTCGTGTGGGATGAGGCGGCGCGTTCTTGCCGCCGCCGCTTTGTTCACTCCTTCTTCTTGCGGCGCATACGCTCCGCCGGTGCAGAGGCGGCGGGCGGCGCTTCGTCTCCGCTCCTTCTCCTCTTCCTTTTCCTCTTCCGCCTCAACGTCTTGGGCGAGGCCGAGCTCACTCCGCCGGGTGGCGCCGTTGTTTCCACGGGCGGGGCGACTTGCGCGACCGCTCGGGGTTTCTTCATGTTCCACAGGCTGCTGGGGTTTCACCACCTTTCACGGAGAATCCGTCGCCTCGGGGTGAGCTGCCCTGCGACGAAGTGCTGGCGGCAGACCGGCCGCTCGGTCTCGCTGGGCGCTTCCGAGCCATCGCCTTGGCACGAAGTCCGTGGCGCCGCTTGTCGCAACTTTGCCTCCACCGCCTCACCGCGCCTTTGGCTAGCGTCGATCTCTTCATTGGAGCCAGCGGCAGCGAGCTCCATGCCGCCACTTTGTCCTTGAGGCACGCTAGCCTCATCGCCTGTGAAGCGCCGTCACGGATGCTTTCGGGCAGCAGCGACCGCTCGGCGCCTCCTCGACATCATCCGTGGCGATCTCTCCTTGGGCGGTGATGAAAAAGAGATCATCGTTAAGTCTAATGCGGTCGGTGGGTGGGAGATCCGAAGTTGGGTTTCTACATACCGCCGTGAGAGGCTTGATCCTCGATCTTCTTCATTGGAACTTTCCGCCTCTTCCTCGGGGCTCCTTGGCGGCTTCTCGCCTCGGCCCTTGGGTGTTCGTGGCGACGAGCTCGGCTCCTGGTAAGCCGAAGGCGCTCCTCTCATGCAGCGCAAGAAGTTTTTCCTTGCGTCGACTTCCTCTTCGAGCCTCCTCGCTCGGCGACTGTTGGAGCCGCGCCAAATGGCCCGGTGAGTCTGCGAGTAACGCCTAAGCCAGAGGGTCATGTTCTTTACCTCTTCGTCGCTTTGCTCGGCGAGGAGGAATAACTTGGTCTCTTCCTCATTGGCCGACCGCCCGCTTGGTCTGCTTTCGATGCGCTCCGTCGCCCTTGTTGGTCTCTTCGACGGTGGCGGCCCCGTCACATGGCGAGCTCAAGCGTCGGCTCGGCCGCCACCTTGGGCTTTATGGCCGCCTTGGCCTTGCCCTTCTTCACCTTCTCCTTCTCGGACTCGGAGAGTTCCTCTACGATCCCTCCAAGGATCGCTTGGTCCTCCTGCTGCGTTTTGAGTGAGCATTAGCACTAAACAACATTGCGAGTCTAGCAACACAGATCGGGTAAGTAATCACCTCTCTGCATGCGGGCCGAAGCACGTTATGCAGGACAGTGTCGCCACCTCGCCGGTGACCTCCCGTCCTTCTTCGCCGCCTTGAAGATGGCGTCGACCCGCCGGTCACCCATGCGTCGGTTGGTTTCTCCGCCTCTACGAGATGGAATCGTTAATTCTGTTCGGAGGAAATAATCAATGAAGAGGTTGAGTCTTAAAGGCACTTACCCGTGCTCTCCTTGTAATGTCTTCCCATCCTCTATCTTGTAGAAGGATAGGACCTTCTCCGCAGCAGACGACCACGCTCATTTGTGAAGTCCCGAATGATCTCCACGCCGTGAGCCCGAGGCTCACGGAGAGGCGATTTTTCTTGTCGGTACCAATCCTCGGCGGACATCTCCGCCGAGGCATTGGGGTTCCTTTGCTTGGCGCCTTTCCGGTGAAGACGAGTTTGTTGTCGCCGCTCCGCTTGTCAGAACCACCTCACCACCACGCCCCATCGAGTCGGCGGCGGTGGGCGAGGGTACTGGCGTCGTCGGCGGTGGCTGAGCTTGAGGTAGTAGCACCCAGTTGCTGAAGCGGCGGAACCTCCTCTCGCCACCGTGTAGTAGTGGAGAACATTTCCCACCGGTGGATCGATGCCGAGATAGCCCTCGCACAAAAAGGAAGACGACCATCTGGAGGATGGAGTTCGGATTGAGGTTTGCCACCTCCAATCGGCGATGTTCAAGAAGGCCTCGGCGAAGTCGCCTCGAGACCTCAACCCAGCAAAGGTGCAACTGCTCAAGTCGACGAACTCTCCTCGGCGGCTCCGAGTATCCTCTCTCCGGCGACCTCCAGCTACGGTATCGATGTAGCCTCCTCCTCCCAAATCCTAAGATCCTCCTCGGTCAAGCTAGTGCACGTGAATTTGGCCATAGCGATTCCTGTACGGACGAAAGCGTGGTCGATGATGGAGTTTGGGTGCTTGATCTTGGCGTGGTTGAAGCTATGGCTTAGAGAGGAAAGGCGTGAGAGCGAAGTGGTCGCAGCAGGCGGCGGCTTGGTGCTTTATAGTCCCGTATAAGCGGCTCTGCAACGGTTTTGTCCCGAACGGCTAGTTTTACCACAACGGCTAGGTAAAAGCGATGCTTTGTTTTCACCGCTACAATGACAGAAAGTTACCGTTGGAGTGCGCTAACGGCTATTTTTTTCGATGGTGCGCGATTGAAGGCCGAGTGCTCGCTCGGACGGATGTCGTTCCTGTTCGACGAACGGAGTTGCTTCGGCCGATCGGGTTTATTCGGTCCCGAACAAGTCTTGTTCGGTTGAACCATAACTTTGTTCGATCTTTGTTACATGCCTTTGTAGCAGGAAAAATACCATCTTCGTGACTTTGAGTCTCAAGAGGGCGACCCGCTCTAGTGAGTCCTTCCACTTGAGTCTCGGGGCTAGCTGTCGAGATTAGATCACGGCCCATTGCCATGGCCCACTCGACGGCCCAATCGAATGCCTCCTACCAGGCCCGGCTCCTTGGAAGGTTCTATCGAGCCCATGTGCATCCCGCCAAACGGCCTTCATGGTCGGCACGGTGCGTAATGGCCTAGGATTCTGTTTGAGTCCGACTCGAACGAGTTCTGCACGGCCACGTGAAGACCCTTGACGTGGTTTCCTGATTGGAATAGGAGTCGTGATCCCCAAGACATGGAGTATGCCTTATCTACCTCGGGATGTATTTGGCATGTACTGAGTTCGTTACGTACTCGTAGTTAGCCCGGCCCGATATTCCCTCGGTAGGACGGTTTGCTCAGCACTATATAAACAGGGCCCCTATGGCGTTTAGAGGGACCCTGGCCAAGAGCTTTTGCATCTTAGCACCTCGTAGGCATCATCTGAGACGACTTAGACGCATCTGGCATCTAAGATTACTTTGTCGCATTACTACTCACTTGTACACCCATAATCTCGCCGAGACTTGTTCGTCTCACGAGCCATCTCTTGTATTCATCTCGATATATAAGAAAGGCCGGACGAGGGCTATTATCTCTCCGAGAGGCCCGAACCGTGATAAAACCCCATCTCCTGCTCGTTCTTTGTTCGTGGTTGTTCGGCGTGTCTCCTATCTCCTCTTTGAAGAACCTTGGTTGACTTGGGTCAATATCCCAACCGTCGACAAAGGCCATCGCCTCTAACGTCCTCACACCGCTCAGCGGCCCACTACCGGACGCCCACATCTCCCTGTTCGCTGACGATGCAGCTATTTTCCTGCATCCCTCTACGGACAACGTAGCCTCCCTAGCCAAGATCCTTAGAGCTTTTGGTGACATCACGGGCCTCCGCACAAACTTCTCCAAAAGCCAAGTTGTCCCAATTCGTTGTTCAGGTCTGAATCTCGCGCCCATCCTGCAGACCCTCCCAGCTGAGCAAACCACCTTCCCCATCAAATACCTAGGGATGCCTCTTTCCATTCGCAAGATTCGCCATGTTTATTTTCAGCCCATCATTGACAAAGTCGCTTCCAGGCTGGCCGGCTGGCGGGGACCATTCATGTCCAAAGGCGGCCGCCTCACACTGCTTAAAGCAGTGCTAACCGCTCTTCCCACCTTCGTATTCTTGGTCATCCGACCCCCCAACTCGGTCATCAAGAAGATCGACGCCCTGCATAGAGGTTGGCTGTGGAAGGGCTCGGACTCCCAAGCTGGGGCGGGCAGGATCAGCTGGAGTGTGGTCTGCTCGCCCATCTCCCTCGGCGGCCTTGGGGTGTTGGATCTCCACCGCTTCTCCAAAGCCTTGAGGCTCAGGTGGCTCTGGTTGAGGCGTCAGCAGTCTGCGCCCGCCTGGGCACCCCAGACGTTGCCTGCCCCAAACCCGGACAACGCTCTCCTCCGAGCGGGATCCGGCATCGTCCTTGGGAACGGGACCTCCACCTCCTTTTGGGACGACCACTGGCTCTTCGGTTTCGCCCCCAAGATGCTAGCTCCCGGCCTCTACAAAGCTTCCTCCAAGAAGAATAGATCCGTGCTTGATGCAACTTCCAACTTCACCTGGATTGCGGATCTCAGGCGTAACCTTACACCTCAGCTGTCCCCCGAGCTCGCTATGCTCCTTTCGCGATTGGCTACCCTGCAACTTAACCTTGACGAACCGGACCTCTTTCCTTGGCGTTTTACCGCTAACCAGAATTCTCGATCCAACGGCCTACTTACTTGACCACCGGCGGATCCCAAGATCGCCCTGCAAAGACTCTGGAAGCTATGGGCACCTTCCAAGTGCAGGTTTTTCCTCTGGACTCTACTACACCGCCGAGCCTTCACTACGGACGCGCTCATTCGTCGCCAGCTCCCCAACAACTACTTCTGCCCCCTTTGCTGGAGGAATCTGGAGACCCCGGAGCACTTATTCTCCAGTGTGCCTTTTCTCGGCAGATCTGGGTTAAGTTGGCTGCGCTGCTAAGCGCTCCGCGTCTGGACCCCTTTGGAGAAATTTTTTTTTAACCTTTTTAAAATAAATAATATAAAATTAACCCTCCGTAAAAAATATTTGCAGATCTGACCCCTTTGGCCGCGCCAACTCAACTGGCGCGGCTAATTGCCTCTGCCGCGCCAGGTCATATGGCGCGGCGAATGATGCCACGTAGGCAGCCGTGGCCGGCCAGAAGCTGTGGGGCCCACCCTTGCCGCGCCACATGACCTGGCGCGGCAAGGCTGCCTCCCTGGACGCGCCTCAGGTGGTCTAGCGCTGACAGTGGGTCCTGGCTTGCCGCGCCACCCCGCCTGGCGCATCAAGATCAGAATAACCCGAGCCCCAGGGCTCCTCTCCCCACACCTCTTCTTCATTTTCTCACTTCCCCTTTGTTTTCTCTCTTCCCTAACCACTCGTAGCCACCTCCATTGGCAAGATCGGGCCGGATTTAATCGGGGGAAAGGGTTCACTTCATCATGGCAGGTAAACCCCTCTCTATTTGTGTATTTTGAATGTAAGTTTTTGTACGATTCAAATGATTTAGGTTAGGGTTAGGGTTAGGGTTACAGGTAGCATCAAGATATGTTGATTGTGTAGTGGATTTGTCTCTATTAATGATGAATGATTTATGGTAATGTTTCCGTATGATATATGTATAAGTGTATTATAGTTAGAAATTATGGCGAATAATATATTGGTTTTTTTTAGTACGTTTTACAAGAATAATTTATTTTTCATTTGTATTGTACTATATTGCAGGAAACGATGGCTTCGAGGCGAAGCCACGTCTCAAGTATAGGGATTACCCTAGGGGTAAGGATGCTCCAGTTCGGTCCTCTCCATTTTCGGTTCCAATTTGTGAGCACGGCATTCCTGCGGAGGTTCAACAGTCGAGGGACCCTGATACTGCCGGTAGAGCCTTCTACACCTGTGGTGTGAAGTTCAATTACTGTATGCCGTATTCTAGCCCGCCGTGTTGGTTTTTCGAGTGGATCGATGGGCCAGAAATGTACGACCCGAAGATCCGATTGTTTCCATGGCGCTCCGGGGACACGAAGCCAATTCAGCATTTTAGGCGTTGGGTTCCTCCTACGCCAAACCGTGGGGATTTGACAGCCGGCCCTTCTTATTCTTCAGGAGGGCAGGATCGGGCAAATAATCGAAACCACTATATTCGAGCCACTGCGTGGGATCAAGGTAAGACTCGAATGTAGGTTCCCATATCTTGAGCGTGTGTGCTTTCAGGTATAGAGGGGACATGTACTGGACACCTTTATGGTCGACGGCTCTAACGGCGCAAGCGCTTATGAAATGTGAACAAGGCGCGTGAAGAAGTTGCGGAACCTTGCACGTGCACTCCACTTTGTTGATGTCCACTTTGTAGTTCCTGCCACCGAAATGCTCCCCCCTGGATTGGTTCCTCCAGCAGACTTAACCGTATACACCACTCTATTCGATCCGTGTGTTTCTGCCATTTGATTTAGAGCCACCTTCTCCTCTTGCTCCAAATGAGTGGCACCTGCCTTTCCCCAAACCGCCCCTCCATCCATAGCATTCTTTGCCAAACCCCACCGATCGACAAAGTACTCGTTGCACTTTTCGTAAGAGTATTGTACTATTCCAGAAACAGGCAAGGCACGAATCCCTTTGAAGACGTTGTTCCAAGACTCCGCGCCGTTTGTCGTCATGATGCCGTAACGGCAACCACCTTCGTCGAAAGCAAGCGCCCACTTGCTCTTGTTCACCATCTGTTCCGCCATCCATGTCCTAGCCCGATCATTCAGCATCTTATCTAGCTCTTTCAACTTCTTCTCAAAAGTTTTCTCTTCTCTAGCGCAACAAACCTCCTTCAGCTTCGCGACCACCTCCTTCTTCTTCTGTCTTCCCCATATATTGGCCGCGAAGTGCCGCATGCACCACCTATGCTCAATAGGTGAAAAACCATCGATCTCTTCCATAGCAGCATTTAGAAGACCTTGGTGACGGTCCGAGATCATGCAAATCTTTTTGCCGTTGCCGATAACATCGTGCCTGACAATCTTCATGAACCATGCCCAACTCGCGTTGTTCTTACCCTCAGCAATGGTAAATGCAAGAGGCACCAATTGACCCTCTGGATCAACAGCAACGGCCGTCATCAACACACCCTTATATTTGCTAGTTACGAAGGTGACGTCGACGAGTATGACCAGCCAACAGTGCTCGAAAGACTCCGCACACTGTTTGAAGCACCAAAACACGCGCCTAAGCACATGCCGCAGGTTGCCATTCTCATCAAATCTGTAACTACCACCCGTGTAAATATAGAACTTGGTACCCGGATTGAAATGGCTGATTGCACTCAAGATCCTTGGCACCATGTTGTACGCTTCCTTCCAATCCCCATACAGCATCTGTATGGCGCGTTGCTTTGCCCGTCATGCCTTCGAGTACTTCACACGGTACCTGGTAAATGCATATATATATTCTACCAATGAGGCAACTGACACATTGGTATCCATCGCGACTATGTTAGCGATACGACGGTCTAGGTACTTTGCCGTGTTTTGAGCATGCACCCTCTTTACCTTCGAGGAGCCACACGTGTGCGGTTGCCTCACACGAGTAATCTTCCATCTCCCAGTAAACTTGTCGTGCCGAGCCCACACGCCCCAAAGACATCCTTGCTTGCAATTCACAGTGTATCTGACTTTCGAATCCGAATGAGTCACCGTGAAGGGCCTGTGGTGCCTGACCGCATATTCCATCAAAAAGTACTGCAACTGCTGCAACGTGTCGAATGCCTGGCCATTTTGAATCTCTAGGTTCTCAAAGTCGGGAAGGACCTCGATTGAGAACAAACCGCTATCACATATTACCATATAAGATCGGCTCAGATCCTCAAAGGTGGCTATGGTCGGCACATCCACATGAACCGATTTCAGCTGCCTCCTCTCCTCTGCAGAAATAGCGCGCAATGCCTGCCGTCTATCCACCGCGTCTAGGCTAGGAACCTCGTCCTCATAGCGACCTTCTTCGTCACGTTCACCTAGCACCTCCACCTCATCTTCTTCCTCCACCTCATCTTCTTCCTCCAACTCGTCTTCTTTTGCGGTCTCCTCATCTGCGGATTCATCCTCTGATCCTAAAGAGATTTGATCGGCATCGACCTCACGTTCTTCCTCCTTAAATAGTCCTTCATCGAAATCATCCATGAGAAAAGCACTATCGAAATGCTCCGTCTCGAATACCCCAACTGTTGCCACCTCCTGAGTCAAGTGCTCTGCAGGCTCTTCTTCCTCCTCAACTATCTGCACGGCTTGTACAAGAGTTGGCAACGAGGTATCCACACGACAAATGTCGACCACCACCTCCCAACAAGTAACATTCGAATTTTTCACAACCTCCTTATAATTATTCCAATCCGACTCCGATGCAATCTTCAACAACACGTAGTGAGCCCTAGCCTTGTCACAATCAAATCTGCCTTGCACAAACAATTCACCTTCACCAAGACCACACCTCATCACAGACCGACAACGGGAAACTAACTCTTCAAAACTTGGACTCTTATCAAACAACAAAATCTCTTCCTTCATATTCTCAAACTCCCCGTTTTCTCTAACGGTTCCACCCTGAAACAGCCGCACTAAACGATCCATCTACAAAATTTGATACAACAAATACAATTTCATTAGCCCTACGATACAAAATCATCTATTCCTTTGGGATTGCCTTAACAATATATTTACATTTCAATCATTTCAGAGTGGTTTACATTTCCACGCTAAACAATTGGCTACATATATTACTTCACCTATTAATTTTAGCTATTAAAAATGACCAACACAAGGGTGGAGTGAACAAATAAGTGACCGGATTCAAAAGAGGCCAAACACTTATAATATGTAATAATTCTAAAGGCCTTGTTTTATATTTGGCATAGCCCACAAAACTATATACCATGTTTAAAGTGGCATAGCCAATCATTTATCTATACCTAAATTTGGAGGCCAAAACAATACATGCAACTAGTTATACACGTAAATAATACGGACAGAACGTCCATAATGTATGCCACGACGCTCAGAACGAGCTAAACATCCAAAAATCGAGCCTAAATCGACAATTTTCCTCAAACCCTTGTCTCTAAACAAGTCCCAAATGCGAACGATCGAGTGAGAAAATGGGGGCGTGGAGGGAGGCATTACCTTGCTAGGAGGATGAGGATCACTTTCCCCTCCTTGGATCCGAGGGGCCACGGCGGGATCTGGCGGTCGCGTCGGCGCGGCGGCGGCGGCGGGTGGATTTGAAGAATGGCCGAGCGCAATGGCTCGGGCTGCTCCAGTGCCGCGGGTTATTCTGACCTTGACGCGCCAGGCGGGGTGGCGCGGCAAGCCGGGACCCACTGTCAGCGCTAGACTACCTGAGGCGCGTCCACGGAGGCAGCCTTGCCGCGCCAGGTCATGTGGCGCGGCAAGGGTGGGCCCCACAGCTTCCACGCCATCGGCTGGCCGGCCGCGGCTGCCTACGTGGCATCATTCGCCGCGCCATATGACCTGGCGCGACAGAGGCAATTAGCCGCGCCAGTTGAGTTGGCGCGGCCAAAGGGGTCAGATCTGCAAATATTTTTTGCGGAGGGTTAATTTTATATTATTTATTTAAAAAAGGTTAAATTTTTTTTCCCCTCCGGATGGCTTCATGCGAGCAGCTTAGTCAGTTGGTGGTCCGCCGACATTCTGCGGGATGGGCCGGCTCCCCGAAGTGTGCTCTCCGTCGCCGCCGCTTCGCTTTGGAACATCTGGCTGGAGCGTAATAACCGGATTTTTCGAGAAGCTGAAAGAGCCCCCCTAGCTTTTTATAACCAGCTTCTGGACGACCTGCGCCTTTGGGAGGCTGCGGACGCGCCTTTTGTAATTAGTTAAGTCTTTTTTTTTGGCCGCCGAGGGGAGGGGCCCTAATCTCCCCCCAACCTGTAATCTTCTCCTGGTTTTGAATACACGGCAGTCCTCCTGCCTTGCTTCAAAAAAAACAATTTGTCTCAAAGATCTCAAAAATATTTTTTTCATAATTTTTTTGACCCTTTAAATCTTCTATAAAACACCACAACCTTTTCAGATTATAATCTTAACCGCCGAAAGAAACACAGCCATTGTGCCAACACTTAAATTTGTGTTATACTTGTTGTCATGTCAAACAGATTTGGCACCATTGATCTGGATTCTGGAAGCCTCTCATGATTTGATGCGGTGTTTGGTATGCAAAGGTACACAACAACGGAGGAAACCGGTCACTATAAATGCACTTATTGTGTATATAGTATGCACCTATGATCTATCAGTTGCAAGCCGAAAGCCTGCATATTGGAAGGTAGAACTGTAGAAGTGTATCTGAAAGTAGCAAGGGTTGGCAAGGAACCAAATCCATTTTGGCAGTAGATTATATGTGTGGTTAGGCTCTTATGAGAACCAAATCCATTACTGAACCAAATCCATTTTGGCAGTAGATTATATGAGGGTTGACACCGTTCCATGTTCTGATCATTAGCATCTGAAAAGAACCTTCCTGAAACCTGATACGTCCAAAGAAAATCTTTTTCCTCCTACCTGAATTGTCTTTTTAAAAAAATTTCTTACCTGGATTGTCATCATGTAGGCTAATTAAGCGCATCTTTAGCCACATACTTGAGGAGCACAGAAAGCCTGTCAGTTATTCAGTCACTTATTTTTCCCCTGACGGAGACTCGTTGAGCCGTAGCAGAAAGTAGAAACACCTGAAAAATAGATTAAGTAAATAACACCCAGTAATCAACTCTACAACCCGTCTTAACTTTTACACTTTATTTAGTGATTCCTGGAGCCAATCTAAATCGCGGACAAGAACAGGGTGCTGGTATTTGTCCCAAGCATGTGGAACATGGCACGTGCGAGGTGCGACGCCACACTCGATTATACTCCTACATGCATGCGTGCTGTGATCACGCTTTGAGCTAGCGCCCGGTCCGAATGGTCAACGCATATCATCAGTGCATATTTGATCCGCTGATAAGCTGATACGCGTCTAATTAAAACTCGGTGGTGTACACGCTTACTGTGATGTGATCTGCATCACCTCACGTGTCACGCTTAAGCTAGGACGAGCCAAATCATTTGCCGCGGTTTTCCGACTACTGTCGCACGTGTACTAAAACATCAAAATCCGGTCATGCTACATTGCACGTGTACTAAATCACCGATTCTCTTCGGCGTCTTGAAAGATTCAACGAAAGGAAAAATAGATGGGGCCATTATTGAATTACGCGAGTTATATTTTTTCGAAGCACAACTTGTATACAAATAGTTTTATGTACACAGAGGCTATAGTGTGTACGAAACCTGGGCGTGTTTGGTTGCCTCCATGGATCTAAACGCGGAGAGGCTCCAACAAGCATGACAGCCGTGCGGGGAGGCAAGGTGATGGTGGATTCAGACAAAGGGAGCTTCGATGACGATGGATCCATGCTCGTGGAGGTCCGACGATGGCAAATTTGATGCGGAGAGGCCCATCAACAATGCATCCGTACTCCAAGTAGCTCCGACGATGAAGAATCTAGTCCCGAGAAGGCTAAGCGACAACGAATATGGGCTTGTGGCAGTGGAGGGCTCGATGATGGCGAAGGCTGGTGGAGTTTGGGGGTATCGTGTACGCAATCAAATAAGAGGCAAGGCGAAGTAGAAGTCTGCAGTGCAGGACGACGCCAAAAACTCACCCTGCTCGTCTGGCTCTAGCGATCCTGCATACCACGATCAGGCTAAACTCCACGATAACCATAGACGTCCTCTTTATGCATATTAAAAATCATGTTCTATTTTGATGTTGTGACTTGTGAAGGAGTGGGCCTTGTTCTCTTAGATTAAACTGAAATTAACATCCACAATAAAAAAAATGATTTTCCTTTACAAACCGATCACTTTGGTGCTGTTAAGTACATATTTTTGTTACAAAATATTGGTGCTCCTTATTGAAGCCTAAACAAAATTAATTGTTTTGTCTGAAAAACCCAAACGAAAAACCGAGCACCCTCAATAGGCCTCTATCTCACCCCTAAATCACAAATCATGTAAACTTCCGTACCGCAATTTTTAGCTGAAACCAAACAATGCCAATCAACAGAAGGGTCGTGGTGGCTCTATTATTAGCCAGGGCCCACATGCAGAATGGGCCAATGCATGATTCGATTAGGACACGGGCCTCAATTCTTGTGGTCTTCCAGAGGTCAAGACGGCAGGTCCAGCGTCCAAGCTAGTGCAGCCACTAGCTTCTCCACAGAGTGGGCGACGATCAGGTCGACGAGCCGTCTGCAGGTTTGCACGAGTGGTAGAAGAGGTTTCTGGGGGAGCAGCCACCGAAGGGACAGGTTTCGCAACGGTAATCACGTGTATGCATAGTGCATTAGTGACCTGGCAAGCCACCTGGAAGTGCACCATGCATATCGATATATCTGTGCCACTTTATTCCCTGGCTAATCATATGCATAGTGCATTAGTGACGTGGCAAGCCATCTGGAAGTGCACCATGCATATCGATATATCTGTGGCACTTTATTACCCTGGCTAATCATAAGTGTAGCCTAGTTTACTGAATGCATGTACTCGTAGCTCGGCTGGATCACTTCGTGGCATTTTGGAATTTTTAAAGCACGCCGCAGACTAGCAGCGTACTCCGTAACTTTGTGCAATGAGATGACGTCATCACATGGCACGGTTACCCCCTCTTATATAAAAAATTCCTTAACATTTAATTTGGACATCAATTCTAAAACAGAAATTCTTCTGTACGAGATCCTGTCGCCCCGCGCTCGCAACGGGACAGCCCCCTATCGTCCGATGCAAGCACGAATCTCCACGTGGCCGCCGTCGGATCGCAGGCTCGCAACTGATCGCTGGGTTCGCACGGACGCACGGTAACCCACCTGATCCTCGCTAAGCACTAGGTCCCCACGCTTGGCTCGCGTCTTTTGCACGCCACGTTCACGCGCACGCACAGCTCAAGTATTGAAGTTGCAGTTGAGGCTAATTAGCTAGCAAACTACTATATGTACATGACTAGTTATTCATGGGTATTAGTCTTACATGGTTTCACTTATACTTTTTTTTTAAAAATTATATGTTAAATATATCAAACAAAAAAAACAACACTCATAAAATTGAGATCTAGCTACTAGTTAATTCTCATCAATTTTTTCAAGTACTAATTTTCTAATTTATATTTATGAGCGCTAATCCAAGGTGGGAACATGTGTACGTACAAGAATATGAAGGATTACATGGGTGTCTTTTTTTTACTGGAATCTGCTTTTTGAATGAAATTTCTAAGATGATACTTGGATGATACTTTTGCTCTGATACCAGTTTTTGAAATGGATCAAAATTTAGATGATACTTGCACGATCCCTTTTGCTTTGATACATGTTTTTTTAACAGATTTTTTTATGATACTTGCACAATACTTTTGCTCAGATATCTACCTTTTGAACAATATTTTTAGATGATACTCTTATGATATCTTTTTTTCGATACCGAAACTCGACGATACCACCAACCTGATACCACGAATACTCCACACCCAGACCGGTACTTTGTTATATATGATACCTTTTTTTTTTATAATGACTCAATGATACCATGAAACTCGATGATACCACTAGTCTAATACCACAGATACCGATACTTTTTTGTTTGTGATATATGATACCCTTATGATACCATTTTACCGATACCGAAACTCGACGAAACCACCAACCTGATACCACCGATACTCGACACCCGGACAGATACTTTGTTTGTTATATATGATACCTTTTTTCAGATACCTCAATGATACCATGAAACTTGACGATATTACCAACCTGATACCGCCGATACCGATACTTTTTTGTTTGTGATACATGATACCCTTATAATACCTTTTTTCCGATACCGAAACTTGACGATACCACCAACCTGATACCAATGATACTCGACACCCAGACCGATACTTTGTTTGTTATATATGATACCTTTTTTCAGATACCTCATTGATACCATGAAACTCGACGATACCACCAACCTGATACCACCGATACCGATACTTTTTTGTTTGTGATATATGATACCATTATCATACCTTTTTTCTGATACCGAAACTCGGCGATACCACCAACCTGCTACCATCGATACTCAAAATTCAGACCCAAGATTTTGTTTTGTGATATATGATAATCTGATGATTTCTTTTTTTCGATACCTCAATTATGTCATGAAACTCGATGATACCACGAACCTGATACCACCAATACTCGAAATCCAAATCCCAAGACTTTGTTTTTGTGTGATACTTTGCTGTGATACATGTTTTCGAACAGGATATATTCGGATGATACTTGTGTCGATATTTGAAATATGTTTGATACCTAAAATCATTTTAAAAATTACCAAAAATTGATTGACTTAAAAAATAAAGAAAAACGATGGTGCCAATTTTTCATGTGGAGATGTGAAACTAATACCCATACGTACACATGCTTCATGCTTAGCACGATACGTGAAACAACATAGGTACGTACGTACGCCATACGTGTGTACCCACGGAGGCGGAGAATGTCATACACGCATATGTGTTTTTTGTTGACTTGTGATCCAGTCGAGCGCTGCCGAGACGTGGAGAGCGTAGCGCAGAGCGAGCGGCACGGGAGGACCGCTCCTTTTTTCGAAGTCCCGTCGGGCCAACTCGGGAACGGGATCCCGTCCAGTAGTCTGCCCCTAAAAAGGTAATTTTGACCACTCATTGGTATTACTATCTATCTATCTATTATATAATTAAAGGAGGGGAAAACGGAGCCACCACGTTCGTCCACATCATCCAAATTATCTCAGTCGTCGGATCAACGGTGGGACCAGATTATAACGGCTTAGATTAAATCTACCTAATATAGGATAGTCTATCTACTATTAGGGCCTATGTCCACATCACCCAAATTATCTCAGCCGTCGGATCAACGGTGGAACCATATTATAACGATCTAGATTGGATCTATCTATTTGTCTACTATATACTATATATGATTTAGAATAAAAAAGATCAAACGTGATTGATCGATGGTCCGAGCTAGCTAGGGTTTTCATCGGAAGCTGCGAGATGAGCTCGGCAATCCGCGGTTTCCATGGTGATTAGACCAACGACTAGACATGAGGGTTTATTTGGAAGAAAAAGGCAACCATGCTACCTTCTCGCCGTATATATGCCCCACGTTATCATTGCAGACCCCAAAATCTACAAGTTCAAACCATGGGGCTTCCAAGATACGTGAATATGCTCTCGATCATGAATTAATGATGGAACTCACGTCTAATATATGCATGCATATCATAGATCATATCTTGATTAGCCTTAGATACGTTGCTTTTACTTCCAAATCAGTTAAGGTAATTAGTTCAACTAATAATGACGTAGATTTTCTCAACGATAGAAAAGTTGAAATTTCATAGCACTATATGTTTAACTGGATTTTACGCATATATATCTACATGCTTCTAATTAAATTGGTCCAAATTCTCTTATTATAAATTACAAGTTGAAAGCAATCAAATGTAAATCGAGCGCACTTGACAATGCATAGCTCCCAACCCTTGCAAATATTAGAATTTAGAGGTGCCACTGCGTGCTCACTACTAGAGAGCTGGATTTTATGACCGGTTCCAAACCCCTTTACTACTGGGTTTTTGGACCGATTGTAACCAACCAACTGGAAGTGATACTCACGGGTATCACTATTCACTACCAACAAACTAGGGGTGATACTCACGGGTATCACTACCGGATACCGGGTTCACGAATCGGTTGTTGCCGGGTCCACGAACCGGTTGTAGTGTTGCCAAAAGTTGGAAATATATTGGTAGAAGTGGGATTTGAACCCCAAGACCTCATCCAGCCTAGATTAAAAACATACATCTGTCTACTATCTATAAATCAAAAAATACTAAAAATTCTCACATTAATCGTAATAAAAAGAAAATATCTACAGTTAACTATGGTGGGTCCAGATTATAACGGTGCATCTACACAATTAACTATGGTGGATTTAGATTATAACGATGCAGATCTAACAAGATTATATATAGACATATTGTGATTAGACTATATCATAATCTTGGCCAAATTATGATATGCTAACTAAATCAACTATGATAAGTCAACTTATAAAAAAAAGATCTACTCCGTGAGCCAAATTATATTGGTGTAGATTTTAAAAATTCATGTTGGCTACAATAAAATAGATGTTAATATAAAAAATATAAACTATTAATCATCTTGAGTCTAAATTATAATTGCCTAGATTTTTAAAGGAGAGTTTACGTTGACTACAATAATAAAATAGAAAAAACATTGAAATTCAATCCAGTTGCCACGCAGTCCAACTGACATATCAATCGTACTATGTTTCTTCCTTGCATGAACAAATTGTATGTCCTCTTGCCATCAACTATAAAGTTATTTGTTGTATTGCATCCTAATATCAATTGTATATGAGATATTAGTTTTTATGTATTTATCTTTTTCCCTTTTTCACTAAAGGTCTCGGCCTACATGTATGATGTATACACAAATATTTTTTTAGGTGTGCGAATGTAGCTAAATGCCAAATAAACATGCATGGCTTTCAATGTTAAAAGATTGTCGTCGATTTAAAATCCTAAGTATGGGATGAGACATCTATATATATGTTAGATCAAAATTCTAGAAGGCGATGTCTATGTGCTACTCCTAATTGAAATGATTTTAATATTAAAATATAGAGAGAGTAGATGAATCTAAGGTCATGAAGAGAAAACATTAGGCACGCTGTAAAGAAAATGACTACGCATGGCTACAAATCAAAACATCATGGAAATTAGAACCCAGAGAGAGACACGAGGAGAAGATAGCATTCAAAAGCCTACAAAGCAAACATCTACATGTTGCATACATATCAAAGCGTTTGAAGATTACAACTCAAATGGTAGGAAAATCGTTGATGGCAAGGAGGTGTCGACGGTCTGATTGTTGCATACTAAAAATTTAGAAGGAGACATCTACTTGCTGCTATAGATCAAAATAAGACATGGTTATGCAATTATAGAAATCAAAACATTGCATGATTAGAAACCCGAATAGTAGATGACTAACTTGGATGGACACATTGTTGCATATATCAAAAGACTAAGGAGACATCTATTATTGAGGACCAAAAGTATTAGATGGAGACAATTTACAATGGTGCAAATCAAAACGCTTCATGATTAGAAGTTTTATAGCATCCAATAGAGACTACAATAAGAAAACCTAAATTTACAGATGCATGTGCATACTTTGTTATTCTTCAACTAATCAAGGAAAAGTTGTAAAGAAAAATACATGTTCTAAAGCTTGGTAGCCAAATCTAATATAAAATATAATCTATTGATTTAATATTTCTAATTTCTATATTTTCGGGATGTTGCATGGCCGCCATGCTCTAAGAAATTGAAAGTTTCCGTATTATCAAAGTAAAAAAAAAAAAAATAATTTTATACAATTAAGGTGTAGATTTCAAATATACATACAAACTAAGTAATCTAGCCGCGCAAATGCGCGGGTCATCGTGCTAGTTTATTTATAAATTACAGCAAATATGATAGTATGGAAGTGCCTTTCAAGATGAATTTATATGTACGAATTTTATGTACCCAATCTAAACAGTTCATGACCCACATGCTCTCCACAAATGTGCCGGAACGATCGAATCGGCCAAGGCCCGATCGAGAGCGATCCGCGAGCGAATTCGCAGTGCGTGCCTAAAGCGGGATCACGACGGAAAGCCACGTACGTTTTGCCGCGGATACATGCATGCTCCTAGTTAGCTCCATGACCCGTGGCCTAATCATCATCAGTAATCAGGCGCGCGACGCCGCGACAGGAGCCGAACCCAACGAACCGCGCGGCGCCGGCGAGGCGAGGCGAGGCGGCAGCCGCGCCAACCTGCGCCCGCGTCCATGGATGATGAGATGATGCCCGTGTGGCACTGACACCCGCGCCGGCCACCGCCGCGTGCTCCCCTCCACGTACGCGCGCCCACCGCATCGGCGTCGACGAGTGCCTCGCGCGCGCGCCTAATTAATCCTGACGGGTGCCTCTATATATACCCCAACCCTGACACTGTCTCGCTCCAGACGCGGCGGCAGCAGCAGAAGCAGCAGCACTCAGCTCAGCTCAGCTAGCTAGCTCCTCCGGTCATCTTCCCGAGCTCCGGCGACCGGTCGTTCTCTCTCTCTCGGCCGGATTCTGTAAGCTTTGCGAGGCTGCGAGCTCGTTGGCAGCACGCGCGAGTTAATTTGGTTCAGTCATGGGCGGCGACGGGGAGCGGGCGGCGGCGGGGCCGGGGTCGGGGCCGCGGGTGCCGGTGCCGCCGGCGCGGCCGTTCCTGGAAACGTTCCGGGGGAACCTGAAGGAGACCTTCTTCCCCGACGACCCGTTCCGCGCGGTGGTGCGGGAGCGCGGCGCGAGGCGGCGCGCCGTGGCCGCGCTGCGCTACTTCTTCCCCTTCCTCGAGTGGGCGCCGGCCTACACGCTCGGCACCCTCAAGTCCGACCTCATCGCCGGCATCACCATTGCCAGCCTCGCCATCCCTCAGGGCATCAGCTACGCCAAGCTCGCCAACCTGCCCCCCATCCTCGGCCTCTGTAAGCATACGCCGCGCGCCGTCACAGGCTCACAGCATAGACTTAATTAATCACACATTCTCACACTGCATATGCCGGCATCTCCATGGCCTGACGGAGCTTGAGCTTGACGTGAGCTAACTACACATTTACATGTGCTTAATTAGACTCGAGCTTCGTGCCGCCGCTGGTGTACGCGATGATGGGGAGCTCCAAGGACCTGGCGGTGGGGACGGTGGCGGTGGCGTCGCTGCTCATCGGCGCCATGCTCGGGGCCGAGGTGCCGGCGGCGCAGAACCCGGCGCTGTACCTGCACCTCGCCTTCACCGCCACCTTCTTCGCCGGCGTCTTCCAGGCCTCGCTTGGCCTCCTCAGGTACGTAGCCGTAGCTTATGCCTCTCTCCCCATCAACATACACAATCACAAATTAATTAAACTCTTGCGAATTAAGCCACCAAGCAGTCCATCTGTCCATGCACGCATGTAGTTGGTAAAATTGAAGACCAAACTACCAAAGCTACAATGCCTTTTCACTCGTCAAAAAGTTGATTAGCTTCTAGACGAGCAGCTAATCCAGCGCCTCTTGAACTCCTGACTTGGGAACAGGTTAACTTATGTAGTGTTAATAATTGATTTGGACGGTTTAGGTACAACTAACCGCTGCATGCAGGCACGCATGGGTTTCACTAGCCTCATCACTACTGATTACTGAATACTGATCTGATGTATGTGTAGGCTGGGTTTCATCGTGGACTTCCTGTCGCACGCGACGATCGTGGGGTTCATGGGCGGCGCGGCGACGGTGGTGTGCCTGCAGCAGCTGAAGGCCATGCTCGGCCTCGAACACTTCACCAACGCCACAGACCTCGTCTCCGTCATGCGCTCCGTCTTCTCGCAGACGCACAAGGTAATGGAAGATTTTAATTATATATACGGTACAAATATGAGCCATGCAATTATATATACGGTACAAATATGACCTATAAAACTAAAGTATGTGCCAAAATAGTTTGCAAATATTTTATAGTTAAATTGTACACGTACTTTTCACCGCACCGAACCATATGCAGAGACTAACAGAGAGCAACTCTGATTTATTAACGTGCACTGTCCATATGTAGGGACTGATAGAGAGCAACTCTGATTTATTAACCGGTACCGTAAAACAGGTCGAGTCGGTTTACACCCTGATCTCTGCCAATCAACATATATACCAATTACCTACACAGTAATTAACTGCACTGTACATATAAGGTCAGTATGCATTTGGATGAATCTCGCGGTCGATGACACCATGGATGCAAACGTGCATACACGCGTACGTACGACACGTGACACACGTCCCAGAGAGCACGGGCCTCTGGAGGGAGCTAGCTAGATCTGCAGCAGCTAGCCAGTGGCAAGTGGCAAAGGCAGTGACGTGCATGTCCGGGAAGGAGTAGGAGGCAGCACTCACAGTCACAGGGACCAACCTGTAATGTCGTGACAGGGACATGGCCCTGCCGCTGCTGCTTCTATGGACACGCATGCATGCGGCTTCTTGCTCTGGCCGGAGACACATGCACGTACCATGACACTTCGATTGAAATGCATATATGTATGTTTGAGTTGAACTTTGATTTGATTTCGTTCGTAGCTATCGCTGTTAATTCGCTCGTGTCGTGATACATGCACTCGTGTGAATGAATGTGTCATGCGTGGTGTTTGCCACTTAAATTTGCCTGCTGAGTTTCTTCCGTGTCTCTGACGGGTTGGCGTGCTACGTGTCGGCCGTGGCTGTGTTTTTGCAGTGGCGATGGGAGAGCGCCGTGCTCGGCTCCGGCTTCCTCTTCTTCCTCCTCCTCACCCGCTTCATTGTAAGTAGCAACTACCGTGTATTTCTCCATGCCTTCCTTTTAATTACTGCATGAAATACTTTGCTTCCCCTTTAAAAAAATGTTCTGAGAATTTTTTTAAAATTTTTTTGGTCTTTTGAAAAATAATTTGGTTTTTAAATTTTATTTTTTCCTATCTCGAAGATTTGTTCAAAAGCTATAAAATACAACTAGAACTAAGTGGTCTTGACTTCCAAAACTCCACTAAAAAGGTTTTAAAGTTAGAAAATAAGTTAAATTAGTAAATATTTTAAATAAAATAAGCCGAGGAAAAGATGATCTAAATCTTGATTGGTAGTCTCTCTTACATGATTGCCTCTAAATTACGAGGGATAGATACACCTACTATTAGGAAATGGAGCTAGGACGCATAGTAATCTCCTTCAAATGACCAATCCAATCATACCAAAAGGAGTGTATATCTGTATATATATGTGAGGACGAACCCGTGGAATTTTTCTCCAATCTTTCTTCCTGTATAATCGATCATGACGTAATACCGCACTAATACTAGGATTGTGACAACAGAAAGCTAGCTTGGTGACACAATACTTGGGATAATGGCGATTAGATTCCATCTTGCGTACGTCTAGTCGTGTAGTCCAAAACTCAAAAGTCATGCACAGAGCTGGGATAGAGAAACACTACAGGAGGCGGCAACAGTATCGATGGAAACGGTTGCGCGATCCAACTTGAATTAAAATTCACATGAAAAATCGTATACGAAGTACACACTATTGTTTTTTTTTTTTTGAGAAAAGTACACACTATTGTTAGAGTGTCCACTTTGTTGTCTTCGATGTAGCCAATTAAAATGATTGCTCCACATCCGTGACATAATTATCTAAAAAGATACTAGTTAACTACAACCAAAAAACTTGTACTATGTCCACTCATCACAGAGATATCGACTTTCAACGTTAATAGGGTTTTCAAAATACACCTTTCACTACTAATGAATATAACAATTAACTTATAAAACACACCAAATTACAATGCGTGGTTTCTCAATCTAAAGTAGTATGAATAGATCAATAGATATTCATCATTGGTCACTGCATGCAGTTTTACTGGGAACTACTGCCTGAGTCACAGGTCTGGTAGCACGAGATGCAAGAAAGGTAATTTGTCATGTAATGTCTTGGAGTCATTTGCATATATGGACACAAGCTCGTGAGGCCATTGGTGGGGCAAAGGAATCGATCCATTGGTCACTTTTTGGATAGCTTACATATGCCTCTGACGATTTTGCATGCCCCCAGTTTGGTTTCTATTGGCCTTCGTAGCCTCTGAATATTCCTTTTTTTTTTAACGGGAAACAATAGGTAAAATATGCAATAGTCCTCTTCAGATCACCAAATCATTGGTTCTAACCAAAATCAAATATGTTTTGTCGACTCCCTTGCTTAGTTTGGTTCACAATTGCAAATGCAGAGTGAGTTCACTATTACTCCCTCCAGATCTTAAAAATGATGTTCAAGACATTTACAGGGCCTTCTAAATGCTACTTTGACCTCTACTTATCAATGCAATTTTTTTATGAAATATACTAAAACTAGTAATATTATGGAAGTGCTTTTGAGACAAATCTCTTTATATGATTTTCATGTGCCTAATACAAATAGTTTAAAAGATATTCATAGATAAAGTTTTTAAGCTTTGACTTAAGACATATCTATAATTTTTAGAATTAGAGGGGGCATAAAGGATTTTTTACAATTAGCAATATATGTAGTGGCGCTGGCGGCACCCAAATGTGACATGCTGGGACTTGGGATAATAGAGCTCTGAGTATATGTTTTTACTAAATGGGCATGTGCTCTGCAATTTTATTAAAAAAGAGAGAACTATACACCGTACAAGCTCTGAACATCCTTAGTGTGCAGCTTTTCACAATCCAATTTGATCTCTATTACTTTTCTTTTGCGTCTACATCGCCAAACCCTTAGTCTTGTTGGAGTCTTAGAGATGGTAATGATGGAGGAACTCAATTTTAGGCCTGCAAGTCTCTTAATCCGCATCGTGCCGTTCTCTGTCAGTAGAATGTTTTGACTTGCAGACTTGCTGGGCATCAGTTTCAAACCTCCGATCTGAAAGATGATCGAATCAAATGCCATCGGTATTGAAAAGAATGGGCCAATAATTGCAAAAGGCCAAGGTGCACCAACCATCGGGGTAGTATCAACTTTCTACTAATTAGACCCGTGAACAAGCTTTCTTGGAGAAAATAGGACCAGATTCTTTTTCTTTTTGGTCAAAAAGAGTTTGTTTTGAAAATTTGAACGGTGCTTTATCGGCTGAGCATACCAGGTTTCTTGCATTATTTCTCCCTGTAACCGACAATTACTTTACATATGCGAGAATGAACGCAACGGTACGCAGTTTAGCTGTGATCCAAGATTATGTCCGAAAAATGCAAGAAACCATCCCTGATCCCTTGAATGTTCCACACACGCAGGACTGTCAAGTTAATACATACTCCTATATGATAATAAAAAATAAAAAATAAATTAAATTAAATAATAAATAATAATCTTGCTTCTTTTGACAGAGCAAGAGGCGCCCAAAGTTGTTCTGGATATCGGCGGCCGCGCCATTGACGTCCGTCGTCCTTGGAAGCGTTCTGGTGTACCTCACTCATGCTGAAAACCATGGCATTCAAGTGGTGAGCACAACATGCAACTGAAAGAACTACTAGATTCCCACCAAGGCATGTGCATGCATGCATGCATGCAGTAACAATGTGGAGTGCTAATTGAAGCCATTTTTTTTTTTTGTGGAAAATCCCAGATCGGCTACCTGAAGAAGGGTCTGAATCCACCGTCCGTGACAAGCCTGAACTTCTCGCCGCCGTACATGATGCTCGCCTTGAAGACCGGAATCATCACCGGCGTCATTGCTCTTGCCGTGAGCCCAGCACCCTGCTCTCACTGATCAAAGACATCACTACATGCATGTTACTCTCCAAAGAAAAGAGGATAAAATTCCATACTTGTGTCCCATGCAGGAAGGCATTGCCGTGGGAAGGAGCTTTGCCATGTTCAAGAACTACCACATCGACGGCAACAAGGAGATGATCGCCATCGGGACGATGAACATCATTGGATCATTCACATCCTGCTACCTCACCACCGGTAAATTCCCATCCCAATAACATCGTTGGGATGATCGCCATCGCCGGGTCTCGATATTGATCAAGTGTGGTGTGTGGGTGTGCATGTCAGGCCCTTTCTCGCGGTCGGCGGTGAACTACAACGCCGGGTGCAAGACGGCCATGTCGAACGTGATCATGTCGCTGGCGGTGATGGTGACGCTGCTGTTCCTGACGCCGCTGTTCCACTACACCCCGCTGGTGGTGCTGTCGGCGATCATCATTTCGGCGATGCTGGGCCTCATCGACTACCCGGCCGCCGTTCACCTCTGGCAGGTCGACAAGGTGGACTTCTGCGTCTGCCTCGGCGCCTACCTCGGCGTCGTCTTCGGCAGCGTCGAGATCGGCCTCGTCGTCGCGGTACGCCCCCATCATCCACCACCGCTCTCTCCTGC
Organism: Raddia guianensis; assembly: GCA_036346415.1. Taxonomy (NCBI): domain Eukaryota; kingdom Viridiplantae; phylum Streptophyta; class Magnoliopsida; order Poales; family Poaceae; genus Raddia; species Raddia guianensis. Next base: position 4,545,468 of record CM070536.1, on the reverse strand, counting down.
AGTCAAGGCCCTCCCTGATTCACGGTTCGGTTTTTGGTTTGGAAAGACTCTACCAGCGAGTAAACCCGTAAAAAATAATAAATTTTGACTGAACCGAACAAAACTAAACCAAACCACGTACCAAGGAGGGATTGCCCTGCACAGAACTGGCGGCCATGAGCATAACCACGACGCCATGGTCTCATCATCAGGTTGCCATATCGATCCTGCGCGTGCTGCTGTTCATCGCGCGGCCGAGGACGACGGTGCTCGGGAACATCCCCAACTCCATGATCTACCGGAGGATGGACCAGTACGCCATGGCGCAGGCGGTGCCGGGGGTGCTCGTGCTGCGCGTCGACTCGCCCATCTACTTCGCCAACGCCAGCTACCTGCGCGAGAGGTGAGCAGCAGAAGCTAGCAGCCATGCATGTCGGGTCGCGCTAGAGATCGCCATCGACGCCATGGGCATCTTACGATTTGATGTGTGAATATGTGATGCTCGATCAGGGTGTTGCGGTGGATCGACGAGGAGGAGGACCGGACCAAGGCCAAGGACGAGATGGGCGTGCAGTACGTTGTCCTGGACATGGGCGGTGAGTTCTTGGCTGTGTCCGTCTGAAACTCTGAATTAACTTTGCATCTGAATTTTTACTCTTCGCCCCCAAAACGTAGGTGGTGCCAATTAAAAATGTCTCCCCCAAAAATTGTTTTTTAAAAAAAATAATAAAGAAGGTTGGAATTGCAATTTTTTATTTGAAAAATTCGTCTAAAAAAAGAAAATCGGCAACCACCGTTTTTTCTCTATTACAGTCTCTTACCACTACTCTCCAGTAAAAACTGGGAATGACCATGCTTCATCTAAAACAGTAGCATGAAGTCTGACCTGTCTATCCTCTGTCCCTGCAGCTGTGGGTAGCATCGACACCAGCGGCACGAGCATGCTGGATGAGCTCAAGAAGATCCTGGAGAGAAGGGGCCTTCAGGTGACTAAGAACAAAACAAACAACATCTGCATTTCGCTGACAAATAATGCTCTGGTTCCAAGTATGTTCAGTGTCGTGAACCATGCCTTACTTCGCTGCATGCCATTGTGTTCTTCGCTTTCAGATTGTGCTGGCCAACCCAGGGAGCGAGATGATGAAGAAGCTGCACAGCTCGAAGGTGCTCGAGCTGATCGGCCACGAGTGGATCTTCCCCACGGTGGGCGACGCAGTGGCGGAGTGCGACTACGTGCTGCACTCGCACAAGCCAGGCCTAGTCATGGACAGTGCATCAGCTCAACAAAACATGGTCTGATTGGTGAACTGCTGTAGCATGCGTAATATGGTGTTGAGTATTTCAAGGCTGACCTGGGATAAATATGAACATGTCGACTACTGTACCACATTGTCAAGGAAATTCACAGAAAAAGAAAAATCTTTTTGGCCTGTGCAGACACATTTGAGGTACTAATCTGAACAATCGATACGAGGCTAACCTTCCCAAACACCCATCTTGCTTCTTGCGTGATTGTCTGCAGAAACCACGATGTTTTTGTTGAATAGACACCTGCATTATAGAGTGCAAAGTCATCAATTCATTCACAAAACATAGCTCAACTGTATGAAAAGAAATCCATTGCTCAAAAAAAAAATCGGAAGACATAAATCATGGAGTGGCGGAACTCCCGCCTTTTTCACTCAAAAATATATCATAGATACGTTTCCATAGGGTTATTAAACACAAACATACAATGATTTGGGCTCTTTGTAAAACAAGGTTTCCCAGAAGGAAAAAAAAAAGGTTTTCTACAACGAAGGTAGAAGCTATGCCACATTTAATTGGTAGAGATAAGAGGATATAAATACCAATACAGAAAAGGGCTATAAGGATACTTACTAGTTACTACACCAAAAGGGGCAAGAAAAGCAAATTCCTGTTTTTGATCAGAACATAGAAGTACATATCTATCCTCTGATCCTCTACACCTGATCTGGACTCAAAACTGAAGATACCAAATACCAAGTACCAACATGAAGGATGAAAATATATCTACATACAGTACAGTAACTGGAGAGTGAGAACTATGCTCCAAAAGAAAGCATTATCTTGATATCTTCATGGGAGACAGGCAGCGCACTAGGAAATACAAATGCACAACGCAATGCCTCGGTTCATAATATTATCGGTACGATAACTCATTGAACCTGCAAATATCTCCACGTTTCTGGACAAGAAAAACAAAACTTCGAATGCATGTTAATATTGTCATGCTAACTCGTTACAGAACGGAACCTAACACCATCACTTTTGTCCAAAAACAGAGAGAGTGTTAGCCTCTTTGGGCTGAGCTTTTTCCTCCTGCCACCTACATAACAAAATGGCTATGGCTCAGTTCTTGTTTTAAGACGCACACAACCACAAAAAGGTACCCTCTTTTTTTTCTTCTGCCCAGCCTCATTTTTGTCCTTCCTTCCATACACATAATCCCTCAAAAGCACTCGAGAACGCTTCTCAGAGACTTTCACCCTTTTGTACTCATGCTCTTCCTCAAGTTTCAGCAAGACATACTGTATCTTCTGAAGTTCCAGTTCCAACCTTGCAACCTTTTCCGTTCCTTTCTGCACCTGCTCTGAGATTTTCCTTCTGCTGGAATAGCCTTCTAGTTCAGCATTTACCTCCAACGCAGGATAATTCTCTGCCTTCTTTGTCAAATTGCTGTTGAAATCTATGTGTTCCCAGACAAAACCCTCAATCTCCTGCACCTGAGCTCTGATACTGCAGTATTCAGAGCTCATGGGAGATTTACCCTTTGAAGGGCACTCCATTTTCTGCTTCACTTCATCAATGCTTGTTTGGATGATTGACAGCCTCTGAGCATCGGAGGCGAGCTTATCAAGGACATTCTTCCGCCATAATTGCTGAGGTTCCAGTGACACTGTTGATAGCTCGAGCCTATCAATTCCTAGGTCTCTTCCCCTTGCTAGTTCAAAAGAAGGGTACTCACTCTTCACCTCCTCCACCGCTTGAATGTCATGCTCAGATGAAGAAGATTTGGCTGTTTGGTTCTTGCAATCCTTCTCTGCGGTCTCCCACAATTGAAGCATTTCATCGTCAAGCTCTGCATTTGCATCACCACCAAGAGGGTAGATGGGGGCTCCAGTGCCATATGTTGAACATGTAGATACCTGATCAAGTTCAATGTCTTTCATGATCTGTACTTGCTTCCCTTTGGAGTTATCGGCATCATATTTTTGCCTATCATCCTCCATGCACCGTTCCTTGCGTCCAGTGCAATCGCCTTTGCTTGTTTTAAGCTCTTGAATTTCTACACTTGCAGCCTCCAATTTCACGGCAGATTCAGTAACCTCCTTATCTCGACGGTCCTTTGCATCTAATATTACAACTCGGAGTGCTTCAACTCTTGCAATTAAACTTTGCAATTCCAAAGCTCCTGATGGGTTGTCATGGGATCCTGAACTATGCCTGTCCTCTTGCACAAATTCCTGAAGAAGCAAAGGACTAGGTAAGTAAAAGATAATGAAGAATATTTTTGTTGTGGATGCAACTATATTAGAACTATCTAGTTTTCACATGACAAAATGCTAATTGTTGAGGATAAAAAATTTCTTGTTTTGGTATCACCATTAATAGTTCCTTATTGTAAGAATAACATATTGCATTTACATTAAGCATAGAAAATGTCTCCTTGTCGACTAGGACAGTGAAGTGGCTTACCAATTTTCCTTCTTTATTAAGTTCTGACAGTAAAAGGGTGCCTTCTTCCAGCACACTTATCTGATCAGACAGAGACGCTACAAGTGGTAGACATGCGTTTAGCTCTGCCTTAAGTTCTGCATTTTCTCCTCCCATACTGGCAATCCTTTTGTGCAGATCAACAACATAGGCGTCCCTTGAGGAGATCTCTTTCATTAGCATTTCTCTTTCAGTAATCATTCTTATCTCAAGGGCCTCACATTCCATCGTCAGCTCAAGTACTTGTTCCTCATAGATCATGACATTTACTGAACAGGTTATCATATCACTCACCAGCGCAACAATCTCCCTTTCACGTCGCTCAGCCTCTTTTGTTACCATTTCAAGTATAGATGTCAAACTCACCTCCTTCTGTTTATGAATGCCAACCTCTTCTTCCAATGCCATGTTCACCTCACAAAGAAGGAAATTTTCGTTGTCCCTTATAGCACCTTGTTCGGATAGTGTTGTGATTTTATTCTTAAGTTCTCCTTTCGCCTCTTTTGCATCTTCCACAGCAGCCTCGAGATCCTTGAGAACTCTACACAATTTCAGGTTTGTCTCTTGCAAAAATTGAACTCTCTCATCTGCCTTGCTTAGCTTATCATCCTTCTGCATCAATTGAGCTATGCCACTCTCCAGCTCGGTGGCCAATTCCTGGCAGATGCTTTTGCATGTGTAGGAATCAAACTCTGAAAGGACTAAGTGGTCTTCCAGAACCTCCACAAAGTTCTCTAGAGTGTTCCTGAGGTGCTCGCATTCCACTTCAAGAGTCTTAGCTCTTTTGTTCAGCACTGTAACCTCATGATCAAGTTCATGCTTGGCCAAACCCAACGCAGCAATATCATTTTTAAGAGAAGACAGTGTAGATGCTGACTCATTGTTACAATCACTAAAAAACAAAGTCAAGTGGTCAAGCATTAAGCATTCTGCAAGAACATCCGCATTCTCATCATCCAAGGCATCATACTTCTCAGCCAAAAGCTCATATTCCTGCAATAAGGATTCGTGTTTCTTGGTTAGGCTGCAAATTTCGTTTTGTGAAGTCTTGCAGGACTCCCTCTGGCCTGATATCTCCTCATATAAACCCAGAATTTCGATCTTCAGTTTCTCCTCCCTTTTGGTGCCTTGCTGCAACATTTTCCCAAACTGTTCATTCAACTCAATAAGCTCGTAATTTCTATTTTGCAAAAAAAGCAATTCTGCTGCCCGTACTTCCGCTTCTTTCACAAGTTCATACTTCTGCAAGTGCAGATCGCTGCAGTCAGTTACTATCTGTGCCATAATTGTTCCAAGAACCAATAGCTCAGTATCCATGAAAACATTTATATCCTGATTCTCCTCTTTATGCTTTACATAGCTCAAAGTTTCATGAGCCATAGTCTGCAGCATAATTTCATCATGGACCACATCAAGAGGCCCTAAATTCTTACAGATATTGAGGACCTTAATTTGCTGTGAGATTCCATCTCGTAGTTTCTCATTACACTTCAACAATGCTTTCTTCTCCTCTTCAATTTTGGCTTCATCCTTTAGCTGTGCAATTAGTACCTCTGCAGAATGAGCAACTTCTATGAACTTCTGGCATTCCTTTAAGAGGGCACAATATTTGGCTTCCATATCAACCAGGGCACAATATTTGGCTTCCATATCAACCAAACTATTCTCCAAGATCAATGTGCTGATAGAAGAATTTGTGCATTTTTGCTGCTCTTGTTGAAGCATATGATCCATATGATGGATTTTCTCTTGCAGAGAAGAAATTCTCTCTTGGAAATCATTTACTTGTATTTGGTGCAACGTGAGCAGGGTTTCATTCTGTTCATTTTTTATTTCCAACTGATCTTGTAAATTCCTTAGCTTACTGAATAAAAGATCCTTCTCAGCTAACAAAGACAAGTGCTTGTCTCCCAGATCAGTATGCTCATCCATCAGAGATTTTATAGCCAATGAAGTGCCGTCCAGCTGACAACCAAGAAGATGCGAGTCAGATAGGTACAAGGCTGATGAAGCAGATCACCAATAAATAAAAGTATAGTTTGCACTAAAAAGATAGCTTAAAGAGGGAAGGTATAATTAAGTAATACCTGGGATAGAATAATGTCCTTTTCAGCAAGAAGAGCTGAGTTATTGGCAAAATAAGACTGAGATATTTCTTCTGATTCTTTCAACTTTACTTTTAATTCTTCAACCTCACAGTTCAATTTAGCGAAGGAAACCTCCAAAATAGACCTTTTCTCTGAAACATCGGCATATTTCTTACCAAGGATCTCTAGTTCTAATGACAGAGCATCCTTCTCAGAATTGTGCGAGGAAACATCATGTTCTAAAGAGCTTGCCGAAGCTTCTAGTTCTTTTATGATCTCCTTGAGGGTCTCCATCTCAAGAACTGCATCTGAAAATGAATTCTTCAACATTGAATACTCTTCTGACAGCTTCTCCATGTCACAAACTTTTTCCAAGAAGAGTGCTTTTTCAATGTCATGCACTGTGCAAGCCTCCTTCAATTCAAGGTTTTTATTCCTCAATTCCTCCAGTGATTGCTGGAGTGTGGCTGCTCTTCTGTATGCTGCATTCATCTCATGTTTCAGAGAACACTGCTGCTTGTTCAGAATTGTGTTATCTTCTTCCTGGCGGGCCAAGTCTTGTTGAAGCACTTTCTTCTCATCAATGTGGAGATCCACTTCATTCTCAATATTTGCTTTCAGTTCATTTAACATAGCCAATTCATCGTGAAGACCTTTGATAGTTAATTTGGCAGAAAGATTATGTTCACCAAGGATACGGATGTCCTCTACATGCTTGGCTATCATGTTTTCAAGGTCCACATTACTGTTCTCCACCTCATTCAAGTTGCCATTCAACTTCTCAACCTGCAAGGTCAGCCTACTCACTTCTTGCTGAGATTGAGAATGCAGATTTGTCAACACAACAAGAGCTGCTTCACCCTCAATGCGCTTCTGGACTTCACCATTGAGGCTAATCTGCAAGGTATCCACCACTTCTCTCTTCTGTTCAAGTTCTTTGTACAGCATCTGAACTTTTTGTTCAGCATTCGCTAGCTTAGCCTGCACCTCAAAGAGTTCGGATTCCAGGTCAGATAATCTCACCAAGGACCGTTCATGCTGAAGAAGAGTTTTATCCTTCTCGGAATTCAGCAGCAATATGGTGTTCTTAAGTTCAGAGGACACGTTTTCTACTTCATTGAACTTTCTGCTAAAAGTGTCGATCTGTAATGCCAGCCTATTCACTTCTTCCTGAGATTGAGAATGCAGATTAGTCATTGTGAGAAGAGCTGCTTCACCCTCAATACGTTTCCGGGATTCATCCTGTAGGCTTGCATGCAAGTTATCCACCTCTTCACTCTTCTGTTTGAATTCTTTATCGAGCATTTGCACTTGCTGTTCAGAATTCTCTAGTTTAGCCTGCACCTCAGATAATTTAGATGCCAGATCATATGTTGTTACCAAGGACTGCTTGTGCTGAATAGTAATTGTGTCTTTCTCAGAATTCAGAAGCAAGACGGTGTTCCTAAGCTCAGAAGACAGGCTCTCCAGCTCATTCAACTTCCTGTTCAACAACTCAATCTCCATCTCAGCTTGCAAACGTTTCTTCTCCTCATGTTGCAAACTCAACTGCAAGAAATCCACCATTTTACTCTTCTCTGTAAGTTCTTGCTCCAGCATCTGCAACTTCAGCTCAGTTTCCTTCAGCTCCAACTGTGTATTTGAGACTTGTGACTTCAAATTGGATACTTTTTCCAAGGACAGCCGCTGCTGAAAAAGTGCTGCATCTTTCGCAGTATGCAGAAGGGAGATGGTGTTCCTAAGCTCACATAATAATTCCTCCATGCGCAGCTTGCTTTCCTGCACTTCACTTAACTCATTGTTTAACTTTTCAAGGTCAATAACAAGCTTAGCCATTTCTTCCTGAGATTTCGAGTGCGAGTTTTCTGCCACGATAAGGGCTGCTTCGGCATGCATCCGCTTATGACCTTCCTCTTTCAAAACATTTTGGAGGCTACCCACCTCCTTGTTCTTGTGTTTGAGTTCCTGCTCCATTAACTGGACTTTCTCCATATTTTTATCCAGTTCTGACTGCACATAAAAAAATTGTGTCTCAAAGTAAGATACTCTCTCCAAGGACTGAAGCTGTTGAAGTAGCGCTGCATCTTTCTCAGAATTGATATCTGAAATGGTGTTCTTGAGTTCTCGTGAAATATTCTGCAGTTCCAACCTATCGTTTTCAACGTCGCCAAGCTTCTTACTTAAGATTTCAAGATTTTTGGCTAGTGTCTGGGCTTCTTCCTGTGACTGTGAATGTAATTGCTCCACTCTGAGGAGAGCTGTTTCAGCAAGCATGCACTTGCGTCCTTCCTTTTGCAAACTACTTTGAAGTTTACCCACCTCTCTGTTCTTGTGTTCAAGTTCTTGCTCCAGCCTCTCAGCTTTCTGTACAATGTTCTTCATTTCTGACTGTGCCACCAAAAAGTGAGCTTCCAAAAACGATACTCTCTCCAAGGACTTCTGCTGTTGAAGAATTGCTGCATCTTTCTCAGAATTCAGCTCTGAAACCATCTTCTCAAGTCCTTGTGACTTTTCACACAATTTTAAATTGTATTTTTCCAGGTCACACAATGTCTTTTTTGAGTGTTCAAGATCTTGTGCCAGCTTTTTAGCCTCTTCCTGAGACTGGGAATGCAAATTTTCCATTGCAAGAAGATCTGCTTCCTTCAGCATGTGACTGAAGTGTTCATCTTGCCACTGAGCATGTATGGCATCGGCCTCTTCTCTCTTCTGTTCAAGTTCTTGCACCAGCATCTGTACCTTCAGTTCAATCTTCTCCTGCTCTGACTGTGCTTTTGAGAGCTTTGACTCCAGATCAGACACCTCCTCTATACACTGCCGGTGTTGAAGTAAAGCCACATCCTTTTCAATACTGAGTTGTGAGGCAGTGCTCTTAAGGACTTGTATCTCACTCTCAACTTTGGTCTTAGAATCCAAAAGAAAGTTTATGTTACCATGAAGCTCTTCTATTGAAAGCTCAGAAAATTGATTTTGTTCTGCAAGTCTCGTGACTTCTTTCTTCAGCTCACAGACTGTGTTATCCAGGTTGAGATTCGCCTGCTTGAACTCACTCAACCTATCATTTGCTACCTTCATCTCTAGAGCCAACCTGTTTGCCTCTTCCTGAGATTGAGTATGCTGCTTCTCCATGGTGGATAGAGCATCTTCAGCCCGTTTGCGTCTAGCAATTTCATCCTGTAGACAGAGGTGGAAGCTTTCCATGTCCTTCGTACTTTTCGCAAGTTCTTGTTCCTGCATCTTAGACTTCTGGATCAGAGTCTCAAGCTCATATTGCATTTCACTGTTACGTGATTCAGCGCAGTTTAGCTTCTCAACTTCCATGGCCATATGGTCAGAAATTTCCTTGAGTTTGGTGTGTGCCTTAGAGCACTTAGACTCCAAATCAGACAACCATTTGGTGGATTCATTGTACTGCAGAAGGGCCATGTCTTTGTCCAGAATCAAACTTGAGACGCTATCCTTGAGACTTTGGATCTCACTCTCAGCATTGTTTGCCCTCTCAGACTCTGATGAAATTTGTTGTTTCAAAGTTTGTCTTTCTGCTAATAATTTGGAAATTTCATTTTGCAAATTCAGAATATCACTACTGATGCCTTCTTTTCCTTTAATATCTGGGCTTTCAAAACTGAGGCCTTTTCTTACTTTTCCATCAGAAAAACCGACACGTTGGGTACTGTCACTGCTTGCAAATAAATCATTCAACTGTTTGAGACCTTTACGACTTGACAATAAACTTATTTCATCAGGATGTGTGCCATTCCTCTTAATAGTAAGAAGCTGTGGTGACACACCAAGTGCGTCCTTGTGCAGATCGTCTGCATCAAATGGTGCACGAATGGGTGTTAGTGTTTCTGGCGTACGTGGCTCCACCTCTTGGCCGGAGGACTCCTCGGACATTGATAGCATCTGATTTGGAAAAGCTTCTGAAATTGTCCGATGGGCCTGCCGGAGCGCGCCAGTAGCTTGGTCATACCTTTCTGCTAGAGCACGATATGCTCTGTAAAACTCCTCCACATGTTTCATGAGTTCAGGGCGTTTCTTATAGTACATTTCTGCCCTTCTTGCAAAGGAATCAGCATCTTCATTGATAAGTTTGATCATTGCTTTGACCATCACATCCATGTCTGTTTCACAGGAAGAAATTCATTTTAGCTATATGCTACTAAGTTTCAGTGTTGTGAGTAACATGTATATGATGTATCAAGAAGGTAGATACAAACTAGCCAGAGAAATCTTGTTCAGAAATAAACAAAACATGTTTGGTCCAATAAAATGAAAAGGGGCAAGGGAGGGGGCATCTAAAAAACATAGTCCATCCTGAACTCCCACCAAACAAATTATAAAGCCCATGTAGCAAATTATGGGGAATTTAATGGGATTGAGGTAAACTAGAAGTTCATAATAAATGCTAAAATGAATGCAATCGATGTTTTAAAAAGGCGAAAGATAGGTCTATGTAGTGTTGAATAACCATACATTGCTAAAGTAAACCATATAAGAGGCAATAAGCTTTAGTTTGTAAGCTCAGTCTCTCTGTGGACTTAAAAAATTTGTTGGAGCATCAGAATTTGTTTGCATAACATAAATTCTGTCAGTTCTGGTACTTGAGAGATAGTCCCAAAATATTAGGGTCAGAAATAATAGGTTATTTATCTAAATCAAACTAAGATATATATAAATGAGAGAACAACCGAACATGATGGGTTTTATCCATAAATCCAAGCTTCAATGCATCAAAACATTATTTCAATTAGTTGACTGGCTGAATTGTGCAATGTAGTATAGTATAGCATATCAATAGCATATAGAAATTTCTATATGAAATGCCAAATTCCAAATGTGGGGATTCCTATTTTACAAACAGAATACATATGGCATATTGTATTTCAGATTTAAATAGCAGAATTTATTTTAAGTTCTCTCCTCCTTACGTGAGAATTCCACTAAATTAAGGATAATTTGGTTTGTGAGAATTCTTATGTCTCTAAGCACTTTTCTAAAAATCAGAGTTAATCCCTAATCGGCAGTGACCTGGTACGATTTTGTCCTTAATATGTTATTGCTCGGTTAACTAGATTGATCTTTCATTTGACCGATTAATCACACTTAAACCTGATTAATCCTGAGTAACGCAACATTAAGGCCCTGTTCTTTTCAGCTTATCAGCTTAACGGCTTAACAGCTTAACGGCTTATCTTCATGGGAACAACACATACGCTTTAGTTTTTTATTATGTTTTTTCGCTATCTCAAAGGTATGTACTAACGCTTTAACAAGCAAGTCAAACAAGATGGATCGGAATCTCGAGTCTATCTAGGGAAGCTATCAAAATTCAGTCATTTCAGCCGTTCAGCTGTTCAGCTGTTCAGATCAGCCCAAAAAAACAGGCCCTAAATAGAGTTAGCCGGTCTAAAATATGTGCCCCGAAAGGGTGAAGAGATGAGAGGATGATGATGGCTTGTTTGCCTCTATCTGGCTCCCACTCCACCAAAGGTAACCACTATCCTCTTTTCCCCACCTCGCTTTGCGCTCTGCTCTCCGCCTCCCTTTGCTCCCTGCTCCACCGACTGCTGCTTGTATGCTCTGTTAAGGAGATAGAGGGGGGTGTGCGGTCGGAAATAGTATTAAGGGGAGGATTGGCTATGAGGGTTAGCCATTGGTAGGATGATTCTTAAAGGGATGAGATCTAAGTGGGTGCTTCGATAAAAGAGAAAAAAAAGAGTTTAGCAAGGTAAAATATTACTAAAATGTTCAAAATCTACCCGATTAATGCCTACCGATTAATTTCCAATTAGTTCCGAGTAATCCGATTATTCTCTAATATCTAGCTCACCGATAGATTATCGATTTCTTCTTTTTTCTTAGCAGCACGCCATCAGCTTTTATTACGGTAGATTTGTACCGTTTTGTGGTACACACAGAATAGGAATTCAACCGACAGTTTTTCTAACCATTTAAAGTAATTTGTTAAAAGCACTGGATGTTCTAGCATACGAACTAGGCATATGTCATGCAAAACCAGGTAATGAACCAATAATGCTACAATTAGTACCAATCAAGAGATAGAAGTATTTGTATATGCACACGGAAGGCTTGGATGGACATGCTAACTTTGAGTGACTCATTATAAAGCTTAACACGAAGCTAAGAAAAAAATACAATTGCTTGTATATATTCATTTCAATGACATTTTCTCCTCACTAGATTGACAACGTTAAAATAAACAATGATGAATTGTGTGGGAAAATGCATACCAGTGACATTCTCCTGAAGCCATTTGGAGTTTTTGGGGCTGATATGGCTAACCCACCACCAGGAGTACTGTGTGGAATTCGAATCCTGACGGACCAAAGACGCCATTGGCACAGAAGAGCAAGGTACGCCACTACAGATAGCACGATGTGTATTGAAGTCTTCCGTGGTCAGAATCGAGGAACAATGCGGTATATCATGCTTGACGGCAAAAGATGCCTCCACTGCTTCAGAATATACATTCAAGCAGCTGTGGAATGCATCATTCTTCCGGGCAAAACGAAGAGCTAGGAGCACAAGAAGCACACGGAATTTACCCTCCAATTCGTGGACAGATCACCTGTGATACAGTGCACAAGGTCAGATGGATTAGCAGTAGAGAAGACGAATGGCACGTATTAAATCTAGTTCAAGATGATGCATCAAACTGAAATGTAGAAATATCCTACCTCCTATCCGTGCATCTCCTACCACATGCCGCAGAATGGGTGAAACCCTGAACCAGGTTTCAGGGTATACGAAGGCGGGCTAATCATTCCACTGCATTACACAGGAAAAAAAAAAGATAAACAAATTAATGTGGAAACCAATATTATGGTGTCAAGGGAAGAAACAGCATAAATAGTAATAAATAGCATAGCTTTGCCCCTTCCTATCTTTTGGGGGGAAGAACCAAAGTCATGGAACTGGGTAAAAAAACAGGGGGGGAAACCAAGAAGACAGCGCGCCACATAGGTTTGAAGCAAGAGACGGAGAAGAAACACGAAATGCTGAAGAAAAAAGAGGAACTTTCACGCATACCAAGAAGGCAAGAACCAAGAAGAGGAATGCTGCGGCAGAACACAGGAAATGGTCTCCTAACCAGAGCAAGAAATTGTATGGTTTACCATCCATTGTTCTTCTTCTTCTTTCCACCAAACAACGAACCAATGGAACACCAACCAGAAGGCAGAGCCCAACCAACAAACATCAGAATGTACCGGAAAAAAGATGAGTCTTTGAATCAAAGAAACGGAGAACAGACCAAGATGAGCAGATGGGTGGGTTGTGGCGGGAGAAGGCAAAGGGGGCGGTAAAGATCTGGATGCAGGAGGGAGGGAGGCACAGCGGCGTACATACCATAGTGGAGTGAACTCTATCAGAGGCGGCAGTGGCGATGGCTACTGACGATGGCGAGTGGCAAATGGCGATGAAAGCGAGATCCCATCTCACCGCATTGGCGCCCTCTGTGTCTACGGCTCTACGGCGCTATGGTCACCGGAATCTGCAGCGCTAACGTGCCGAGAAAAGGCTGTGAAAGCACACAGTGAAAGTAGAGAAACACTACAAAAAACAGAGTGATTGTGACAAAAGAAATATATATCTGAATTTTTTTTTCCAAGCGAACGGATCGGTAGGCTAGCAATATTAACAACGACCATAACAAAACAGAGTTATTTTCTCTGAAGAACTGGGATCAATTGGGGATTAGTTAACGGAAATATGATGTGATAAGCCATTACTAGCAGTTAAAAGGGAGGCCGGGTACCCCAAGAAACGGGAAAGGAGAGTTGAAAAAAACAAATTGTGCCATTAGGCTGTCTCCAACAGGCTTCCCTAAAGCAACCGCTACCTTAAAATAGGGGACGGATTCTTTCCCTATATGTTTCAACAGCATTCTTTATTCCGTTCTCTAAAATAGAGTTTTTCTCTCCATTCCTTTATATATAGGGGTTCTCTCTCCTCCCCCTATACAATTCTCCATATAGGGAACGCTGTTGGAGATAGGAGAAATATAGGGAGAGATTTTTTTTAAGGGAACCTGTATATGAGGCTATAGGGGATTAAATTTAGGGGTTCCTGTTGAAGATAGCCTTAACCATGGCAACAAAACGGTCCTTCAAAAGAAGAAATTGATTGTCCTAAAAAAGATTTAATTGAGTAACAGTGCCACTTTATTGGGAATAAATATTGGGTAGACAACCTAGAATATTAATCAGGACCACAAAAAAAAGCCCTCGTGTTGAATGCACAAGTCAATGCCCATTTGAGCTCAAAACAAATATTTTGTTTTAGTTTTATATGGCTATCTTCCTTCGTACCAGAGCCACTATGGATAATTTTCAAATGTCTTAAGTGTATTTGGTTTGCATCCCTATACTACCTTACCAAATTTTGATGATGCCAAAATGTTTTGGACAGTATTTGATTTACAACTGACTTTTGACTCGCCAACACTAGAATTTTGCTCACCCTTCCTTTCTAATGCGGTGGTCAGCTGGAACGCGGGTGCAAGAATCCTTCAAACATTTGACACAAAGCTAATAATTATTTATTTCAAAAGTTTTGATTTTCTGTTTTTTATATATATTCCGGTGTCAAAACTGCATGGAGCAAATATCATAGTTCATATTTAATACTAAGCTATATATTTTTACACTTTTAAAAAAAATTTAAAAAATATTTCTTTGCAGTTTTGAATTTAGCTATTTTTATTTTAAAAATATTTTTTTTTAAACTCGCTTTATTGAAATAAACAAACTACCAAATTTTGATTAACTCATTCGGCTTCAAAGCAAAGAGTAACAACTCGTCCTGCCAGATTTTAGGTTCAATCCAAACAAATGATTTTCTTCATGATTTGGTCGTGTCCTGAATTTGGCCATAATCAAAATTCGTTGGTGCTATGCAAGGCCACGAACGAAACACACTCATCTGTCTCTTTATTTTCATATACATAGCATCTAGATATGTTGCCGTATCGTATTAATATGTGTGTGTGTTATTCTTAACATCTTAATGTTCTTCTTCAAGCCATATTTTTCTCTCTACGCTTTTAACAAAACTTATATTTTTTACATTGTAAATAATTTACAATACTTTTAGCGGAAACAAACTCATGTATTCTCTCCGAAGCTAGTTTTTTCTTGTGCTGGGGTTTGCAGAGAAACATCAAGCATGTTACTCGTTCTTTGTTCGGATCAAAGCACACTTGACTTCATGTGATTAGTCCGGATACCAAGAAAAAACAGAACTATGATATGATCCCCATGTGACACACTTGCCCTTGAAAAAGGTGGCATTAAAATAATGCAATGCTCCACTGTTTTTCCTTGTGTCTGCTGGACAATGCATTAGATGAGTTTTTTTTTTTTATTTGGCGCGTGGCCTGGCCTGATTCATGCTCGTCTGTCATACATGCTTTCGCAAAGGAAGCTAGCCATGAACGTGGTTTTTTGTTTGCAAAAATCACGAAGGTTTCCATCAAGTTTACATGACAGAAGCGGAATAGTTTTTTAACGGCCACGAATAATTGATTTTTCAAATTCATGTGACTTGCTATTCTTGTATAGTTATGTGTATCAAAGATCGATGGTTAATTGTCAACGTCAAATAGTTATATGGCATACAAAACCGTAATTACATCATAATAATTTCAACAAAATATAAAAAATACAAGTCTGGTTGGTTTTGTTTTGCTAAAAAACATATAGCTTAAAAGATGATGAAAACCGGTTATCGATCTGAGCTTCTAATAAAAACCTACGACGTAAAAACAAATAAAAAAGTCTTTTTTCGAGAGAAAATAAAAAAAGGTCTTTGTATGTCTAATTATTGGGTTCCCGCATTATCTTGGTTTACTACCGTGAAATATGGGATTTCATGCATAGTTAAAGGAAACAATTTATTTTTGTTTTCATGGTAATTTGTTATTACTTGATGAGGGGCTCGAAAGTAGTTTTAACTAGTTGCCTCACCTCGCCTACTGGGGTTTTTGCCTCTTCATCCTAGTGTTTGTCACCCGCGCGACTGCTCACAATATGCTACGTTTACTTTATGTCACGTGATCTTCCTCCACCTATGTCACGTGACCTTCTTCCTCTACTGCTACGTCTACTTCCTCTACATCATCGTTGTGTTCACCAGTGTCTTTGTCACCTACAACACTACAACAAATGGGTCGTCTTCATCCTATCCCTACTCCCTCCCGATGTTCGGTGTCCGCGAATAAGGCTTTTGGAAAGCTCATCTCGCAATTGTTCGCGATCTTCTTCCTCTATGTCTGTGGCGGACTGCTACATCTACTTCCTCTAGGTCACGTGATCTTATTCCTCTATGTCGCATCTACTTGCTCTACGTCACTGTTGTCCTATGTGGAAAAAAACTAGTTTTCTTTTGTAAGAATCCGCACCTGCACTATACATGGCTAGGGCTGGACTAAAAGCTCGGGTTTGACGAGCTACTTGAAATCGGATCGAGCTTGTATCGAGCTCGAATGCTAAACGAGCCGATCTCGAGCCCGGTCCTGAGCTCGAGTCTATTCAAGCCGAGCCCGACCCCGAGCCTTCATCGAGCCCAACCGAGCCTGAATAATCATCATTACATAGCATATTTCTCTCTTTAAATCCAATTCTTCAACCAATCCGAGGCGAACTCGAGCTTGGAATTGAGTCCAACCGAGCTCATATAGTCTCATCTTTCTCTTAAAACAGCACAAATCCCTTCATTCGAGCTCAACCGAGCTGATCTCGAGCCTAGTCGAGCTTTCATCGAGCTCGAGCTCGAGCTTGACCTTAAGCTCGATGCTGATTCGAGCCGAGCCCAAGCCGAGCTTGAGCCTAATCGAGCTCGAGCTTAGATCGCCTAAGCTCGCTCAGGATCGACTCAAATCCACCCATATAGTTGAAACCAGTTACAAATTATAATATAAAAAAGCTGTGACTCGTCAAGAGAGGCCTTGAAGAGTTCAAAAAAGGCTAAATTTTTGGTAGACTCCAAGAAAACCAATTAATATCCCACAAAAAATGACTACAAATCACTACATCAATTAACTTGAAAAAAACATATTTTTGCGGTAGTTTTAATTTTTGTTCAAGTTGCAAAGAGCAAGCCTATATATATAAACGAGCGAGGTGGCTCGCGCGTTTGCGCGGCTATATTTGTTTGGGTATATAGTGTTCTAGATTTGTTTTGATATATAGTGTTTATCTCTAACTCATAACCTATCTCTAACATATCAAATCGGATTTAGAGTTTATCTCTAATATATTATATCAACTTTAGTATTTAATATGAATTTCTAATATTTTCTTTTAATCTAAGTCGCATAGATCTTTTTTTTCTTTGATTAATCTATTCCGTTATAATTTGGTCCTACAGTTGATTGAACAGATAAAATAACCATATTATATCATCTTTAGTATTTAATCCGAATTTCTAATATTCTTCTTTTAATCTAAGCCGTTATAATCCGGCCCCACAAAATCAACGGCATAGATCTTTTATTTTTTTCTTGATTTATGTTAGAATTTCTTTGATTGATCTTGGCCGTTATAATTTGGTCCCACCGTTGATCGAACGGCTGAAATGATTTCGATGATGTGGACAAACGTGATGGCTTCTTTTTTCCCTCCTTTATATATATAATAGATAGATAATAGATAGGTAGATAGGCACCACCCCTATTGTTTTGTGAAAAAAAAAATCATCGTAACATCTCAAGCAAAACCGAAAATTTTGATTTGGCTGAGTTTTAAGAGTTGTAAGCGACGATTTCAGAAAAACGAGAAATTGCTTTAAACTCAAGGAGTGTGGCTTAGAGACACTAAAAAGGCCCTACGAGCCATTAATCACGTCAGGTATTTAGTTAGAGCATCTCCAATATTTAGAGCATGTTCAACGATATCTTAGCTTAAGATAAACTTAGCTCTATTCATCTACTTTTCTATTTTTCTTTTATTTTCACAGTTTTAAGTTTATCTTAGGGTTTGATCGGATTTGCCCTTATCTTTCTAATCATCTGCTTACCTTCTATTTTAAAAAATTGTAGTTTTATCCACATTCTTAAAAACTTACTTCAATAAGAATGATACTAAAATATTATAGTTTAGAAAGAGGGGGAAGATAGCTATCCCTACAGGCGCACGTTTTCTTGCAGGTTTGCGGTAATCTTTCACCGTGCAAATCAAGAACGCAGAGAGTCACATACGGTCACGTACGCTGCCTTCATTGCTTTCGCAGGAAGTTTTGAGAAAGAGGAACAATGACCACCAGTCACCCGACCGGTTTGAGAAAGAAAAAAATGACCACCTTTAAAATAGTATAGAAAAACTAAATATATTTTATATTTTTTCAGGAAAAACCTGTAAAATCTTTTTTTAAAAAACTACAGTAAATAGTTATACAAAAAATACAAACCCAACAAAAACAAAAAATCAAAAGGGACCCTATGAGTTCTTCTTACTCACAAGCACAACAGCAACAAAAACAATCGCAACTTGGCAGGCAGAAGCACCATTGCAACAGTACATTGTAGAGCCATGCATGGCGTTATTTAGCCTCCGTTGGATTCGTGGTTTGGTTTGAGTTTATTCGGTTAATCCAAGCTTTATTTTTTTTGCAAACCGCTTTAACATTCTGTAATATTTTTTGGGGTTTTGTGAGGTTTCTTAAAAGTTTTTTAAAATAAATAAATATTTTTTATATTTCATATTATTTTAAAAAAATAACTTATAACCTACCAAATCGGATCGGACCCACCATAAGCCACAGAGGGCCTTACGCACCGTTCGCCAAGTACGATCCATGATCCATTGCCATTTGGCAGAAGGACTCCATGTGACCTAGCACTAGCAGGCAGGTACCAGTCACCACCACCATCGCCATGACGCCATGGTTGATTGGCTGTGCCCCGAAATAAGAGATCTCCATGGCCACCAAGAGAGAGAGGGAGAAGCAGTGCTTGGCCATGCACGTGCCCACCACATGGCTCGTGCTCCCCCACATGGCGTCTATCCGTGGGTGCATCTCATCTCCTCCGCCCACCCTCCTGCTGCAGCTGCTGCATCACCGGTCACCGCGTCGTCGGTGCATTCTGCATTGCGCCGCCAGTTTGCCACTGCAGTACACGCCTCGGCCATTAAAGTCTGGCCCAACACACAAGAGGTTAATTGCATTCGTAATAATTTTCGTGTCTACATTTTTTTATCAGCATAGTATAGGGTTTAATTGCATTCATAATACCCATATATCAAGAAATATTGCTACAGAGTTTGAGGCTCTTTTAGATGCATGAACTGAGGATAATATATGATGATAAGTATATTTTAGATTCAATCGTTCATTTTAAAGATATCTTAGTCTTTTATCTATCAGATACCAAAGTCAATTACCTCAACTGACTCTTGATTCATCTGTTCTGCTTGATCTGAGTTTTTCGTTGAACAGTATCAGTATGCGCTGGCATTGCTTCCTAACAAAGCGGCTATTACATTTGCAAGCCGGCAGGCCGGACTGCGGCACCCCGCAAGGGGCATAATTAGATGATCAATTTAGTTAATCAAAGCTAAGCTTTGAGCTTTAGTGAGCGATGGCGGTATCGAAGCTCAGGGCTGGCTGATGATGTTGAAGCTTGCGGTTGTCACGGGCTGGAGCTCGGTGGACGGAGTGTGGGGAACAGGGGAGGAGATAGTGTGTGTGCACTCGCGCACGAGAGAGACGGCGGGAGAGGAGGAAGACGAGGAAGAGGGGCAATTAGCTCGTAAATTAAAAGGCTTTATTGGAATTGGTTGAGTAGCAAATCATACTTCACAGCGATATTTGTTGTATTTTCTAAATCCCACTTTGTTTATATTTCTACCGTATTAAAACTTAGTAATGGCATGGATGCAATTATTTCTATGGACTATAATCATTTAGATCAACCTCAACAAACTCATACTGTAAAACACTATTCATGCTATCTAAAACCATTTTTCAAAAATCTCAAATTCGCTCGATAGAGTATTCAAAACTCCAATGAACCAAACGACTTCTCGGAACCGCACTTGAAAACTCCCATATCATATTATTTTATGCTCGATGTTTAGCCATCGCCCGACGATGTTCAGCCTAACGAGAGGTTCTTGTTTGGTGTATACCTTTGCTTTTGGCTGGGTGTGGGCTTTTGTCAGAAGGTTTCGAGAGATGGAAAATTTTTGTGCGAGCTTCGAGAAGAGGAATTTTTATATTTTTTATAAAATAGAATACCACAACGTTTAACTTAAAACGAATAAATTTGGGGCATGCGATTTAATTTAGAATTACAGATAGATAGTAGAACTTTGGAGAAGGTCACGTAGGTAGGACGAGCTTCCAGAAACAAACTCCAACACAAGTTTAGCCAATTGGGCCTTCCGTCTCGGGCGGTTGGCGCAATATGGTTTGGGCTGTACTATTAGGCCCATCACAGTAGTGTTTTATTGGCAGGCTGCTATTTTCCTTAAGGTGGCCCATGACATTGAAAATGCGGTCCACTACGAAGGAGACCAGCCCAGCCGGCACGTAAGTGGCCCAAATATTGTTTCCGCGCCGTCGTCGGAGGGAGGCGGAAGAAACTGTGAGGGTTTACGGCGGCGGCGGCGGCAAGCGGCGCTGTTCGAGGAGCGGAGGTGGCGCGGTGGTCGAAGCGCGGAACTACGGATCGGGCGGCGCGGTGGCTCGAGCAAGAGCAACGAATTAGGTTGTGCTATCTCACCGAACGATTTCGAGTTTTCTTTACTGGTTATTTGGAGGGGAGCGAGATCGGGTTGATTTTTTGTGTGGTGATTGCAACTACGGCGTACACAATTGTCGATTCCCCCTTCCTTTCACGGAACTGATCGACCAAGATAACTCGAAATTTACTGTAGAAACTGTTTATTATAATCATCGCGCTCATGGTGTTGGTGCGGAGCTAGGTATTGTCAGCATACGATTGGTTTGTAGGAACAGGGGCTGCATTTCAAGTTTCACGATGGAATGCATGTGGAGTGCCTACATAATCCCATTCATCAGCCGTGATAGATTGGATCACACTTAACGGAGAAATTTTACAAGTGGGGAGAAGAAGTTTTCTCCAATTTTTTTAATTCTGCACAAAGTGTGCATGCGCATGTATGCAGAATTGCAGATATTCCCTTGCGACAATCTTGCTCTCGCGTATCAGGTATTCTAGTAATTTAAGATTAATATAGTGATTTGTTGTACCCTGTTTGTTTGGGAAGTACATTGTCATTCCTAAAAAAGAAAGTACATTGCTTAAGTACAACCCCAGGTCCATTATTGTTCACTTGTTGGATTTTTCTTCCAGTGTGGTCATTCATATCCATTAAATCGTCAACATATCCTGCCAGCACCTCAGCACTGCTTTCTTGGATTATCTGTGTCTCAGACGAGGAATTATTGAAGTCTAGTTCTGTTTTGCGAGACCGCTCTAATATCTGAGAATAGCTAGTGTGAACTCGAGTGCACAGATATCTCCGTACACTCGACGGATTTTTGATTTCCGAGATGTCTAAAGACCGATCCGAACCGTTGATCTTGTTCGTCATGTCGAAAACTTTCTAACTACCAAGTTTCGTATTTTTTTAAATTTTTTTGCTATTTGTTTTCTCATATTGAAAATCAACATTTTTTGACGCTCCACAGCTATTTACAAGGTATGAGAAAACAAATAGCAAAAAAATTCAAAAAATACGAAACTTGGTAGTTAGAAAGTTTTCGACATGACGAACAAGATCAACGGTTCGGATCGGTCTTTAGACATCTCGGAAATCAAAAATCCGTCGAGTGTACGAAGATATCTGTGCACTCGAGTTCACACTAGCTATTCTCCTAATATCTTATTAGCTGGTTTATGGTGACATTTTATCTGCATTCGTGGTCTCGTGTACTATCCTTGTTATGTATCATTAACGGGTAGTTCATTCTCACTTTTGTTGTCAGCACTTCTGATGCCAATGGCAACTGTTCATCCTGTGTTGAATCAGGAGGATAAGATTTTCTCTGCGCATAAAAAATCTTGAAAGCAATGGTCCTCCACCATGAACAAACTAGCTCAAGCATATGACACTGGTCCTGCCAAGTATGCAGTGCACATCTGTTTCTGTTGTGATCCCCTTGACCCATTTCTGCCGGTCCTCACAACTTTAAGCTAGGCTACAGGGCAGAAGCTAATGGGATGTTAGATTGTTAGTTAATCTGAATAATCATGTTTTTTACTCCGTAGAGTTAGAACGATATTCCCTGCTGCAAAATGGAAAGGGTGAGTGACCATTTTTTATTCTTATTGTTGGCTGTTCTTGTTGCACATTTGGATCGAAATCAATCTTGCCACACACACTTTACTTCAGCTCTGCATGTTGTCTACTGCACCACAGGCGCACGAATTCTCAGCTATCCATGCATGCTATAACCGGTGAAGTTTGTTACAATGCTACTATACATGTGGGCCTTGGATCTACATCATGCGCGACATATGTAACTAGTCCTTGCATACATTGCTGGTTGCAGGTTTGGTTTTCGCCTTTAAGCTGTAATAACATGCCAGCTGCAGCAGCAGAAGCTGGATGGACCACCCGACTAAGGTGTTTTTTTTTGGAAGCTTCAGAGATGGCGAGCATCCAACCCTCGCGTGGCTGTACGTGCGCAGAGGCACTGTAGGTGAGGAAATACTGTCGTCCTGCTACTTATTACTTAAATGAGCATCGTGTCCATGCGTTTACGTGGCTAGATCTCGTATTGATATAAACTCCTTTTCTAACCTTTTCATATTTGATATGAACTTTTTTAAAATTGTTTTTATTTTATTATTGTAATTTTTAGTGTAAGCCGTTATAATTCATGCCCACAACAATCAATTGTAGATTTTCTTTGTCTCTTCAATTGACGTGAGGATTTTTTTTTATTTTAGAATTCAAGTGGTGGCTGGTGGCTCCATTTAACTTTAATATAATAATAGATCGACCCTGTAACCTGTGTTCTTTTAACTGCCTTTTACCATTGCATTGCTAATTTGCTATGCAGGTTTATGTTGATAGTATTCATGTGTTCTGTTTTTGTGTGGTACGACTTTCTTCTTGCCTTGATGGGTGACACCTGTGTTTGATTTGAAGTTTGGTGCTTATACGTTTGCTGCAGATGGTAAATTCTCCATGAAACTACTGTGAAACATTTTGAAACGTTTTAATTTCAAACCAAATGACAGATTAGAATCATAGACGGCTTGAGTGAGGCCATATTCTTGATTTTTTTTTTGTTTTTTTCTCTTGCCAAATTCTTATTGATTTGAGTAGGCTCCATATTTAGAGAATTTATTCATGATATGAGAAGTCCTACGATGACATAGAAAGTTAGAAACTGCATGAGAAACACGCATTTCATAATCCCTTCTCTTTGCTAGAATGACTGAGGCCCTCTTTATTCTTTGTTTTACTTTAGTTTTTGGTTGCAGTTAAAAAAAATTGATGACCTTAAGAGACATGAAAAAACAAAACAAATTATTTTACAATATTTTTGAGATTTTTTAGAAAATTCGACAAAGTTTCAAAAAAATAATTTAAAATGTTACATTGAATGGTCCGTATAAAAAAAAAAATTTAAAAAACAGAGCTAAACTAAAACAAAGAATCAAACGTGGCCTGAACGAGATGATGAGACCAAGGGTACGGTAATAAAGGGTATACATACTACGTACTATACCCTCTGGGCTTTGATGGGCATGCTCATGCCGCCACAAACTGTGGGCCAGATTCCAAGGTTTTGTCCATGATGGTCGCTTGATGCGTTTATCAAGGCTGCTGGGCCCATCTGGAGGAGGGAGCTTTACAGCAACAAAAATGGTGGATGCAGAGGCTGCAGGGATGGAGAAAGAGAGAGAGATGGCCAGAGGTGTGTGGGAGTGGGACAAAAGGGTGGAATGGCAGCAGAGAGTGTGTGCAGAGGAGGACGAGACAGAGAGGTGGAGAGATCAAAAGGGGCGAATGATCCACTGTTCCAATCAGGCAACGCACACACGGTTTCGATGGAATTCTTCTGGGTCGATCAAGAACCGCAGCTAGTCTCACTCTCACACTCTTCACTCTTAACATGAAAGAGCCTTTGGAGTTATCCTCCTCCCTGCACATCCATATCAACTGGAGCCTTTCAGACAATGACACGATGGGGAGGGGTGTCTGTGTGTGTGTGTGGAGACTTGAGAGAACATGGAGATGCTAATCCAGCTGCTTAGATGTCGAAGAATTGCACGCACACTTTGTGCATGGATATCGCGGTACTACGTCAATCTTTCCAGCATGTTGCTCTCTTGTTTCTTTCTCTGCCCTGAGGTTACTGGTTGCCCCGTGCTCCTGTTACCGTTGGATACAGTGTGTGTGTGTGTGTGTGTGTGTGTGTGTGGAGGGCGGCTGCAAAGCTGAAAAGCTAAAGACAAAGAAGGACACTTTGGTCAAAGCATGGAACACAGATCCTGTTTTGACTGCCTTCACAGTCCACACAGTAGGACACCTTCCCATCTCGTTTCGGTTTCAGCAATTCCGCACATTGTTGAGTCACTTGAATATAGATTAGTACTTGATAAAGTACCTAGTTTCAAGTCTATGCAGGTTTTACACCGTGCTTACAATCGCTAAGGCCCTACCTGTACTCTATCTGGTTTGTAGATTTTATTGTACTATTTCTTGTACCCTAATCTGTACTTTATATATGTGTGATCTACTAGAAAACTAGTAACACTAACACACTGCAATGTTTGGAAATCATGCACACAAACAAGAATTTAGGAGCTCACTACTAAATGTTAAAGGATTGTATGTGCAAGTAGAACTGTAGAAGCCCACTAGGTTTTTTTAAACGAAAGAAGCCCAGTAGGTATCAATTTAACATTTTCTAAATATGTTTTTCAAGTCCTACGAAAATTTTCTAATATCTGAAAACAATAATCCGGAAGTTATGATGAAAGCACGAATCTTAACAAAGTGGTGCTCTCTTTCTAATGTAAGCCAATGTAGATGCCTCAACAATCAAGAAGGTGGATGCAGGGATTCCCGTTTCTAGAGATTTGGGAAGAGCATGCATAGCCAAGATGGCCTTTATAGATATTCTAGACCCTGAAACCTGCTTTGCCCTGTCATTAGCCTGACCGATGTCTTTTATGCAGCCAATCGTTCCAAGTTCAGTGCCCCTTGATCTCCTAATTATACTAACATAAGTGCCCTCTTGTGTTGCTTCATGGTTGAGCAAAAGGCTCTATGAGGTTTTCTAACATTATAGTAATTTTGCATTGTGGACCCACCAATCAGTGAAACAGCCTGCAGGTTATTAAAATCCCCCTTGTTCTTATTCTTGGTCAAGTCTGCCCTCAACTCAAGAAGATTGGCCTTGTCTTGGGGAAGGGAGCAGATGTGCACAACAACTAGCCAAGGATGTACTTTTTGATTGATTAATTAACCTAGACACCAGTCTAATCCCAAATTGGAGACAGTCTTAGTGTTATTATCATTACTATTTTTTTAGCAAGCATTAAAGAATAATGATCACATAGAAATTAACCATCTTTCGCACCCACGCGTGCAATCTTTTCTATGACAGTGGGTCCCATGAGTTCAGTATGCCATACCCAGCTTGTAGGATCAGCATATATTGTATATGTAGCATTCGTATATACTACTCCACTATATATATTAAACATTGTACGCATGAATCTAGTGTGTGTACAGTTGTTAAAGGCAAAAGTAGCTAGCTTGGCCATGATTGGGGCACTAAGAATCTGTATTGGTAGCATGATATTTAAGTCATGATCAACATGAACTTGGAACAGAGATCAATAGCAAATCTGCTCCTGCTCAGGGTTACTTTCTGTGAGAGGCCATGCATCCGTAGGAATTATGGGATAATCTAAGCAGAAAGGATGGGCTTTGCACGGCCTTTGGCGGAGATAACGTCGCAATCTCTTGGTTCCAGGATTATGATGCTAATTGTTAATTACTTAGCTGGCCACGGAGTCCAAACGGATTGGTCACTTCTGGCAAAAAAAAATAAATAAATGTTACATGCGCTCCTGCCATCTGAGCAATTGATCATTGGAAATCGACTTCACGTGATTGGCACGAAGGTTATTCTCTGCCTAACCTAACTCAATTGTCATCATTTTCTTATACTATTCTTGATTGATTTTGATGGTGGAATTCGTATATGACACGCAGAATAAAAAATCCAACAAATTGTTATGCTATTCCTCATTGATTTTGATGGTGGAATTCGTATGTGATACACACAATAAGACAAAATCTAGCAGATTCTATTGATATTCCTGATTGGTTGCGATGGTGGAATTCGTTTTATATTTTTTTTGAGCGAATGGGCAGGAGCACTGCCATTTCAATAAAAAGGGGAACTGTACACTGTACAAAGGAGAACGGACAGGGGAAGGGGGGGGGGGGAGAATTCGTTTTATATGATACACTGTAAAAAGGGGAATTCGTTTTATATGATACACACGGTAAAATAAAATTCAACAAATGCCTTTGTTATTCTTGATTTTTTTTTAGCAAAAGATTCTTGATTGATTTTGATGGTAGAATTCGTGTATGACACGCACAACAAAGAAATCCAACAAATTGTTATACTATGCCTCATTGATTTTGATGGTTGAATTGGTATGTGATACATACAATAAGAGAAAATCTAGCAGATGCTATTCCTAATTGGTTCTGATGGTGGAATTCGTTTTACATGGTACACATGGTAAAATAAAATCCAACAAATTCCTTTATTATTCTTTTTTTTTAGCAAAAGGTTCTTGATTGATTTTGATGGTACAATTTGTACACGATATGCACAACAAAAAATGGTCAACAAATTCTTTTTATTATTCCTGATTGATTTTGATGGTGAAATTCGTGTACGATACACTAAAAGGGAACCCAACAAATTCTTGGGCTACTTGATATAAATGAAAATTTTGGAATTTCTATGAACATGGACTAATGTAGGTGGGCACCAAAGCTCTACCCCTAGGCTTGTTTGTTTCAGCTGAAAGTTGCTAAAAATTTTAATCTGAAAAAGTTGTAACCCCTCGAAAGACGTCTTAAAGAGTATGAAAAAATATGAAAAAAATATTTTAGGAACTCTATAATAAACTATTTTAAATCCCACAAAAATAACTATAAAGTATTACATCATATCATTTGGTTTATAAAAAAAATCATTTAAACTAATTCAAGCTGAAACAGACAAGGCCATAGATTGGCACATCGAGTTTAACCGGTCTTGCCCTGCGCTGAATGTTTTTATTTCTATAAATAAAGTTCACTGCCAGATGGTAAGTGGTGACTACAATTATTTTACTGCATGGAAACCATCTCATTTCCTAGTTTCGGCGGTGGACGAAGAGTAACCCCCTGCAACGACCGATCCTGGTCGGTCAAGATGGCAGCAAACGAATCAATCTGTGGTTGTTTTAATGCTGAGATCAGCTATTATTTCCATGTCTGTACTGAGATCTCACAGCCCGTTTTCGTCCTTGGGTAAGTAGGCTGCAGGCTTGCCGCTGACTTGTTTATCGTTCAGTGTTATCTTGTTCCCAAGTACCGTGGGCATTAATAGTCTAGGCTATTAGCTATAGTCTAGTATAGTGCTATAGCATTTTTGCAAAAGGGAAAAAAAGGGAGAGAGACACTTAGCATTTGTGTGTAAGTGTGTTGGTTTACATCAAGATGTAGTATTTTACTCAACCTCTTTTTAAATCTCAGTCAGTCAATCTCTGGTACTAATGAAAAAAACATGTCTTTTAATTCTTGCAATCAATCAAGAAATTAATCATTTTTTTTAGCAAGAACACGGTTCTTGATTCTTGAACACACCAAAAGGAGGAAGGAAGAGAGAATTTTTGGCCTGAAGGCGATGACAAATCCTATACCTCCAATGAGTTCTAGGAAGTAGGAATCAATGTGCAATCACTTCCGCCCAGATTCCAGCATCGTATTCGAAAGGCATGGGTGCCCCAGGCCTCAAGCACCCACGCACAACAAGAATCCTACTCCAACATCTCTGAACTTGTCAGCTTCACTCCATGTAACCTCCTGATATGTGCACTTGTCATATCTGATGAACCATCTGGGTGTTCTGCATATTTTATTGAGCTACTGCACCTGCCTTTCTTCTTCTAGCACTAAATAGGAGCAAGAATTGCTATGATCATGAATATTGTAAACACCAGCTGTTTTAATTTTCTAAGGTACCCACTTGGATGAAAGTCATGACTCATGAAACTGTCTTTTGCCATGCAAAAAGGTGTGAATTCCAACTTACGTTCTCCTTGCTGCACAGGAGCACAAGATCTAAATTCTAAAATAGTAAAATCAAGCAGCCAAAGGGGCAAAGACCGGTCCATGAGCCTCCAGTCTCCAGTCTTCTCTCTGATGGAGCGATGGGGAGTACCAAAGCATATCAAAAGAAAGGAACAAGGGAGAAAAGAGAACAAACAAAAACAAACAAAATAAGGGCCGTATCATATCGGCGCCCCAAACACGCACACACGCACACCAAAAATACAAGAAAAACGCCTTGGAAGGATGAAAAGTGAGATCTCTCTGAACACCCCCTCCTGACTTTTTCTTCTTTTTTTTTTCTCATTGTTCTTCTCATCACTCTCTTTCTCTGCTGCCTGATTGACCAATGGGGGGGAGTGATCAAAGGAAAAATCAGCAGTGCAGTTACTGCAGTAGTACTACGCTGTTGCAGCTTGCAAAATCTTTTTAAAGAGGTGTGCCTCCATAATACTCCATAACAAAACAAGCAAAGAAGTTAAGGAAACCACTATCACACCAACGAACATTGATCTGAAAGTAATACATCTTCCTTTGAAATTCCAAGGTTTTCTCTCAGGGAAGAATATTGCGAGAATATTGCGGTAACTCTTCCCCCGAAGGGTACTGTGCTTGTATGCATTGTTTGCCCTTCTATTGCCCCTCCTTGGTTTTGCAAGAGCAGCAAAAAGCAGAGACTGACCATCCTAAGATTCCTCTGCCCTTTATTCTCTCTCATCCTCAGCACGTATTTAGGCTGGTGGCTACTCAAACACACAATTTCTCACCTCCACAGACTTGAGGTTTTTGAAGGAGCGAGAGCTCTCCCTCCCTCCCTCCAACTTTACTCTCTCGCTCTTGCTCCTTACACACAGTCACACACACACACATTCCTCCAAGAAGCTGTATCGTAGGCTAGCAGTAGCATCACATTTGTTCTTCTCCCTTTGCTTCGGAAGCCAGTTAGAACATTAGTGTTACCGGACTCTTTCCTCCAAAGAGAATCCAGATTTTGTTCTCATCCTCAATCCTCTCACTCCTCTCTCTCTCTCTCTCTATCTTCCTCACCTTCTTTCCATCAAATCACATTCTTTGTTTATAGAGAACCAAATAGTGGCTGCATTGTCTCTACCCCCTCCTTGGCCCCTACCTGCCATCAAGTCATCAACTGGCCATTTCGCAGCAATCAACAGTTTCTTGGCTGCATGAGTGTTCCCTTGAGGAACAATGAAAGATGGCAGCAACACCACCAAGAAGAGCAAGGTGCCTCTCATTCTTGGTCTCCCTGAGCCCTTTCGTTCTAAATTCAATCGTTATGTTTCATCATGCTTAAGTGTGATGTTGTTTCTTGACCTTGTTGCAACTTGTAGCTGTCATGGTCCAAGAGCTTAGTGAGGAAGTGGTTCAACATCGGGAGCAAGGCCCATGACTTCCATGCTGATGATGTCGCTGCAATTGGGAGGAGAGGTGTGCTCTTGTGTGACTGCGAGACTATGTGCATGTATGGTTGTATTTGTGGACCTGATTGCTCCCTGTTGCTCCAACAATAAGCTCGCCATGTCCCTCTCTGTCTGTTGGGGATCAGTTTTCGTTGCTTGGTTCACTGCATGTCTTTCATGATCTGGTTCCTCCTTTTTTCCCCCCGCTTGTGAAAAACTCTAAACTTTCCAGTTTTCCATGTTCTCTTTATCAAATTCTTGGCGCGCTTTTAATCGGTCTATTGCCCGGATTGAACATATCCTGTTTTTATTGCAGGAGGAGGCGTTGATGAGTGGAGGGGCAGCAGTTTCACCAGGAGAGAGCCGGGTACAGTCAAGAAGAGTAAGACAGGTGAGCAAAGTGCACAAAGTCACAGAGCGCACACACTTCGTTTTTTTGGTCTGAAGGTGGCATTTCTGATTGCATTCTCTAATGCCGTGAAATGTTAAATCAGAGAGGTCGTCAAGGAGAAGCCACGAGCGTTCAACGCGTGGCAAGATCGACCTTGATGCCGCGGAGGCCACCGTGACATTGGATTATAGGTATGCTGCTGCATTGCAATTTTGGTGATACCCAATCCATTCCCAGGTTTTTCCCGCGCATAATTTCTCTTGTTCTTGAAGTAGGATCTTTGTGGCTACATGGAATGTAGGTGGCCGATCCCCACCAAATAGCATGAGCCTCGATGACTGGCTACATGCTGCGCCTCCTGCCGACATCTATGTCCTAGGGTACTGGTCGCAAATCCTCCTGAATTCTTACATATATCTGAATTCATGTCAAGTATCACCAAGCTACAAGTCTGACAACACTGGCATTTCCAAACTTCTAACGGTATCGTGCCATTTAGGTTTCAAGAAATCGTCCCGTTGAACTGCGGGAATGTTCTTGGGACAGAGGACAATGGCCCTGCAAGGAAGTGGGTGTCACTGATCAGAAGGACGCTGAACAATTTGCAGGGTGTTAGCAGCAATGGGAGCTTCCGAACACCATCTCCAGCACCTGATCTGGTGGTGGAGATAGATGATGACTTTGAGGGATTGTCGTCGAGGCAGAACAATGCATCCTTCTTCCACCGCCGGTCTTTCCAGGCCGGGCTCAGCCGGAGTTTGAGGATGGACGGCGATGTCCTTGCCCCCCAGCCTAGGCTGGAACGGCGGTACAGTGTCTGCGACCGAGCGATCTACGGTCACAGGCCTAGTGATTACGAGACCAATTACCGGTGGGGTGGATCATCAGATGATGAGAATAACACTGGAGAATCACCGAGCACGGTTTATTCACCGATGTCATATGGATACGGCAATGCATCATCTCTGGAAGACAGCCATAGGCCTTCTGGCCATACTAGGTGTGCTTCCAGTTGTGTATTCTAAGAGCGTGCATTCTCTTCAAATGAGATTTACTGATTCAATTTTTTTTTGGTGTGTGCTTGTGTGTGTGAATGGAATGTTCAGGTATTGCCTGGTTGCAAGCAAGCAGATGGTGGGATTGTTTCTGATGATTTGGGCTAGGAAAGACATAAGGGATGACATAAGAAATCTGAAGGTTTCTTGTGTTGGAAGAGGATTGATGGGCTACCTTGGCAATAAGGTAATTAGTCGCAGTTTTAAATTTTACCTGGCTGTTGTGATTACTCGTACTTTACCTTATATGCGTTGATCGCAAACAAGAAGTTCTGTTAGCTTAGGGATTCAATGGTAAAGGATTTGTTTTCCAGGGTTCAATTTCGATTAGCATGTCATTGCACCAAACAAGCTTCTGCTTCGTCTGCAGCCACCTGACATCGGGGCAGAAGGAAGGTGATGAAATGCGGAGGAATTCTGATGTACTGGAAATTCTCAGAAAAACCAGGTTCCCAATGGTTTATGGACAGTATGAGCGTTCACCAGAAACTATCTTAGAGCATGAGTATGCGAATAACCTCAGAATGAACGCATAAATCTTGTTCAATTCCATATACATTTGGTGTAACATCGAGCCCCTTCTTGTGCCTTTCCTTGCAGTCGAATCATCTGGCTCGGGGACCTAAATTACCGAATCGCGCTTTCCTATAGGTCAGTGAAGGCACTCGTGGAGATGCGCAACTGGAAAGCATTGCTGGAGAAAGATCAGGTAAGAGCTTGTAAAACCGTCTCGAACATCATGTGCGCGCGCGCGCGTGTGTGTAGCGTTGAAACCCTAGAAAGCAGTAAAATTCTTTTGCCACTGGCAATCAGTGCTTTCTGTCTTGTCGTTCTTTTACTTTACCATGTTACAAGATTTCTGATAGCTTGGCAAAAGCTGAAGGCCTAATGTTTTCATTGTTAAAAATTATATTTGAAATGTTATATATATGGGCTCAACGACATATGAACACTTGACGCTTTCAGCTCAGGATTGAGCAAAGAGGTGGACGAGTATTTTTTGGGTGGAACGAGGGGAATATATACTTCCCTCCAACATATAAATACTCAAACAATTCTGACAAGTATGCTGGGGATGACATGAACCAGAAGGAAAAGAAGAGAACTCCTGCATGGTATTTTGAATACACTATAGAGCTAGTTTTTTTTTTGGCAGTTTTTGTACAGTTAATTAAGCCTAGTAATCTTGCTGTGCAGGTGTGATCGCATTTTGTGGTATGGGAGGGGCCTTGGTCAACTGTCATATGTTCGAGGCGAATCTCGATTTTCAGATCATAGGCCGGTGTACAGTGTCTTCAATGCAGAAGTAGAATCAATCAATCATAGCCGAATTCAAAAGATGAGTTGCTCAAGCTCGCAACTGGACATCGAAGAACTGCTGCCCTACTCATATGGGTATACTGAGATAAATCCATATGGGTACACCGACCTAAATTTTTACTGAAAGGTTCAGGAACTTCTGCACCCTCTGAGTGCTCAGTCCTGTAACTAGTGATGAGAAGGTATGAATTGGAGAGTGATTTTATTTCTCAGTTGAAACGTCTGTATTTCATAGATATTAATTACTTTCCATTGACAGGCTGAGTTGTCGATGGAGAGCAAATCACAAATTCGAAATTTATTCAAAAAAAGATGGTCAGTGGCAACGTCGTACATATATTTATCGATACAGTTGATTTGGTAAGCACTTAGAACTGACTGAATTTGTTGGATCCCAGACCTGCAGAATGGATCGATCAGAAATGCACAACCAAGTGCTTCAATACTATACAAAGATAACTAACCGAGACAAGGTAAAACTACGCTCAATTTATGTTGCAAGAAATCTACATTTGTGGTCAAGGAGAAGTCTAATGAGCCGTTTCATCCTATTCCTCTCTCTTTTGCAGGTGAGGTGAGGGCCATGTTCTCTGAACTCTGAACAAAGTTAACTACAGACTGCAACTAGTGGGGATGGTGACTGAAATTATTTAACTGACTTCAAAGAGAATAAGGAACCTAGACGACCACATACACAGCAAATGGTTCATTTCTTGAGCAGATAGTACGACCATGCAATCATAAGTCCAGGAGACTTTGGCCACGGCAAAGATACTACTGACAGCAACGGCAAGCGTGCACCAGAATTTTTTTTATTATCTGTACATTGTATGGCAAGATTTTTTTTCCCCTCTCGTCCTTCGCCCTTCCCTATTTTCAGACAGTAACGACAAGTACTCCTTTGCACAGTTTACTTGTATGTGGGTATTTTAAAGCTGAAAAAAAGGTCATGAATGCCTGCACTGTTCATATCATTTCCATGGTTGGAAAAGGGTGTATAGGTCATCATTGTCATGTTTTGCTTCATGAGCATTGTCTGATCAGCTGAGCTGACAAAAAGGCTACCAGTCACATTTTCAGCAGCCTTCACTCTGCAGGGAAATGTGTGATCTACTACTACCCATCCTTCCTTTGCTCCCTTTTCACTGTTCTTGGCAGGGGCTACGAATGAAAGCCAAGAAATGTGTTGCTGCTGGTATCTGCAGAGACATTTGTGATGCGTTTGTTTTTGCCAGTGTTGTGAGTGCATGCGCACGCGCTGATGAGGTCTGGCCTTCCATGATTTGCTACTTGCCCTGCACTACTGCATGATGGCCAGATTGAGTGCGTGCAGCCTGAAAAACCTCAGGCGGTTCAGAGTTCAGACGGTTTCCATTAGAGCAGCTGTGTAGTGTGTGATTCAGTCCTGACAGGAATCGTTGTGCTGCAGAAGAGGTCAAACAAACTTGATGCACGCCAATGGCCATCGAATTAGTTACTAGTGATTTGTTTAGGCATTGCTTCCTGAAGCAAATCATTGACAATACGGCTAAAAAGAAAGGTTAGCAGCTAGTCTCAATTGCTCGAAAAAAACTGGTGTCAGATCTCAGTGTCCTGTCTTTCAAAACCCAAAATGGAACGAAAATACCCAGCTCGAGGTCGCTTTAAACCTCATTTCCGAAGAAACTGAGCTTCAAAACCCAAAAGGGAACGAAAATACCCAGCTCGAGGTCGCTTTAAACCTCATTTCCGAAGAAGCTGAGCTTCTTTTCACATAACATTTGTCTCTTGATTGGTCTTAACAGAAGATAACCTACCACTTACTGTTACCGCGTCTTAAAAGGAGTGAGTTGGAGGAAATGACAGCCATCTTTCGCCTCCTCTTTTTTCCTGTGGGGGCGCAAAAGAACTGTAAATTTTACCAAGCCTACACATCAAGGAAGGTAGCTTGGTTGCGTGTTCTGTTAACGGTATATCGAAATTACCAATCTAGGACAACCATGATATGTCTTAGCTAGCACTTCGGTGATTATTTGTGTTGGCTAGCTACTAGCTAGCATAGTGAGTTACAAGTAGTAACTGCTCCCTCATTATGAATTAGTAGTCGTTTTGAACATCGACGTGATCTCCAAAGTAAAATTTAACCATAACAATTTTAAAAATCTATTTATAATGCATTAAAAATTATAATATTATGAAAGTTCTTTGTAAGATGAATCTATCTATATAATTTTTATGTTCTCAATCTAAATAATTCAAAAGTTCTGTATGGATAAAGTTTTAAAACTTTGATTTAGGACAAGTCTGAACCTACTACTATTTCATAACGGAGGAGTAATACTTGTCAAAAGTTTTTTTTTTTACTTTTTGAGTTAGTAAGATCAAACAATTTTGGTGATATTTTTTTGTCACAAAAACTATACAATAATATTATTTTTAACTCATCTTCTTTAATGAATTACAGAGCCCCCACCCTCTTTAAAGTTGCTCGAAAATATTTTTGTAACGAATGGGACAGATGCTCTGCCATTTTTATTAAGAACGAAATTGTACAAAAGAGAATGGAGCCCAGAGGAAGATTACATCAACACTATTTTATCACAAAGAAAGAAACTCTTCCAGGAGCTAGACTGGGGCATAGCCGCATAGCTAGCAACACCAAAAGGGTTGCTTGATCGATAAGCCAGCCACCACCTCTCGTGGTGTATATATGACTGTGAGGCAGTTGTCACCGCCACTAAGGATGCACGCTCAATTAATTTATTTGTCGTAGAGAAACTAAAAAAAAACTGTATATTTTGAGCAGAGCTAGAGAGCTAGCATTTTACTTGTCATCCACGGGGTGAATGGAACAATTTCAAGAGTCGATCGAGAAGAATCCCACCCAACCAGCATGGGGGCAAAATCACTATCGCATTGCACCCTTTGGACATTGAAGTGATTGCAAAAAAGGCATGA
The DNA here is from genome assembly GCA_036346415.1 of Raddia guianensis. Taxonomy (NCBI): domain Eukaryota; kingdom Viridiplantae; phylum Streptophyta; class Magnoliopsida; order Poales; family Poaceae; genus Raddia; species Raddia guianensis. The sequence continues at coordinate 4,510,188 of CM070536.1, read as the reverse complement.
ATGAGAAGACACGACATTTGGAGGAGCGAGAGAGAGAGAGGGAGAGAGAGAGTACTCCTTGCAGTAGACCCCAAAGACATTCATGGTGAGTGGTGAATAGCAGCAAAGAGCCATATTTTGCATTTGTATGGGCCCAAAACAATCTCATGGACGGAAGGAAATGCAGTCAAGATTCATCATCGATCGGATTTTGCATGCAGTGATCTGGGCTGATCGTGTCTCCGCGCGCTAATGATTGGACAGTGCCAAGATCTGGGAATTGCTGCTCTTTCCGCAGCATGCGCCAGCGCTCGTTCAAGCGGAGAAATACTACGTACTCATCGCCACTGAGGCACTGACAAGCACAGTAGCAAACATATATGTACGGTATATATATAACTAGTCTCGTACGCGTGCGCGAGGCCGGGAAAAGCGCAGAAGCGGGCATGCGAGATTCGAACCCGGGGCTCTCAGAGTCCCAGGTGAGTATCTGTCTGAGCTAACCAACCGGCCAAAGTGTCCGCGCTGTTAAGATTTGTGCCAAAAAAACGTTTTTTATGTAAAAATAAAATGGACGGCCGGATCTGCCTGGCGCGCGCGATCGGATGGCTGCGAACGAACAGTGCGACGTGGCACATCGGCGGTGACGCGTGGCAGCGAGGGGCAGCTCCCCTTCAGCTTTGTACTATTTATTGATTCATATCCATTTCCAGCTAGCTAGAGCCGCTATATATATAGTAATATAGTATGTGTACGCATGTATTACCTAAGTTTTTTTTTTTTGACAGTTTCATCCCTGACGCTTAATTTCACTGTTTCTTAATTCACATCTAAAGAAATCGGAAAGAAATCAATCCTACTAGGCAGCTTGATCGATGTACTAGAATTGGAGAGTGCATGAGGCAATGAATGTCCACCACGTGATGTGGCATGGCTCGGATCTTGAGGAGCTCATATACATGCATGCGTGGTTGCTGATGTCATCGCTACGTGCTGCAGAGACACAGAAAACCATGCATGCATGCATGCAGGAGCATTCGTCACGGCAGCAGCTACCCTTGGATCGATCGAGCAGCAACATATCGCGCCAGAGTTAGCAAAGAATGTCATCCATGCATGTTCACTCATGAGCTCACACTGCATGCAGCTGCTTGCTGTTGCTGGATGTTCTTTCTTCATGTACTTGGGTGGTTCTTGCAGTAGGTAGTGGGTATAGAGGAAATGAATATATGCACAGTGCAGATGGACAATATGCTACACTTTTGCATCGACCAAACCAAACGATCTTTGTTGCATGCATGCATGGAGAGGATCGACAGAGGCGACGTAAAGTCTAAAGCTTGATATCATTCAGAGAATGGATCGATCGATGCGTGCAAGATAAACATGCATGAAGATTGAAGAAGATTTAAAGAGAGTACCGGCCATGCCTCTTTAACTTGCCATCTAAGCAAGGGTTATGCCAAGTTATTTACCGCAGCGTGCGGCAATCATGCGTATATATAAAGTTGGCGAGGATATAATGCTACCGCGAGGATTTGATGCGGGTGTGGTAATAAAGTACTACCTTTGTTTTTTTTCGTTGGACGTTTTTAACTTTTGAATACTTATTTAACCATTCGTCTTATTAAAAAATTTAGTACAAACATAAAAAAATATGTCATGCTTAAAGTACCTTTAATGATAAAACAAATCACAACAAAATAAACGATATCTATATAGTTTTTTAATAAGACGAATGAATAAATACGTGTGAAAAGGTCAAAAACGTCGAATAAAAAAGAACGAAGGGAGTACTCAGAATGAAAAAAAAAACAGGGTTTCTCTGCATAGTACTTATTGAGGTTTTCAAAAATTAAATGCTTGGCTTCTCGAGCTGATATCTTTTTCAAATTTTAAAGCTGTTTCTCAGAACTCTTATACACAGTTCGACTTCTCCACAAGACGTTCATCAATTCATCATCTTTGGACTTCTAGACATGCATGTACGTACGTCTCTAGTCGTAAAGACTAGAATGTGACTGTTCACGTGGGTTGGCTGAATAGTCAAAGTTCATTGGTCCTCTTTTTTGGCTTAAAAGCAAACAAAGCTGTACAATTTAAAATTTGTTATTTTTATATAGGTCATGCATTATAAATTTTTTTGTAAATATTTTTAGAAATTTTAATGGTTCTTCTCGAATACCAAAAAAAAAATTTAACATTTTTTTACGCCTTTCAACTTTTCAACTTACAAACAAACTAAACTTTTTAGCCCAACCAGAGCATATATATGCAGTGTAGACGTGTTTGATTCTAAGTACGTGCGTTTTTTAAGACGCATGAAGCAAGTAACTTAGGGTGTGTTTGGTTGACCCATCAAGGACCAACCAGGATGGAATCAAGGATGGGATGGATCTGTGATGCATGGACCCATCTCTTTAGAAGTGTTTGGTTTGGGGATGAGCCTCCTCTGCTCTCCAGCTCTCCGCCTCGGCGCTGCCGTCCCTTCCACCTCGTCTTCCCCGCCACCGTCGCTGCCGCGGCTGCGTTGCTGCCTCCACGAGCCTCCTCTGCTCTCCAGCTCTCTAGATCCACGCCGAGGCGCCCTCGACACGGCTTGAACACGCCGCCAGGCCCAGATCCACGCCGAGGCGCCGACGCCCTCACCCGCGCCTCCTCCGTGCTGGCCCACATCGACCGTCGCTTGCCGCCGACCTTCGTCTACAGCCATGGCCGACATCCCATGGCCGGCGCCACGCCACGACGCTGCGCCCCACCAGCCGGTGCCACCTCCTCCGCACCGCCCCTCGCCGACCGCCAAGAATCACCACCACCACGCCAAGAACCTCCGCCCCGCACCGCCGAGTTGCCCCCTGCCTTGCGCCGCTGGTTGCCGGGGAAGGAGGTGGCGCGCCGGGGAAGAAGGCGGATGGGAGGAGGAGGCGCGCTGCTGGGGGAGAGGAGGGGAGGAGGTGCGCGTCGGGGGAGAGGAGGAGGGGAGGAGGCGCGCTGTGGGGGAGAGGAGGAGGGGAAGGAGGTGCGTGTCGGGGGGGAGGAGGCACATTGGGGGAGGAGGCGGCCGTGGGAGAGGAGGAGGGGAGGAGGAGGCCTGTCGGCACCGGACGGGACGAGCCGGACTTACCTTTTCGTATGGGACAAGCGGGACCTCCGTGTAATACTACGGACGGATGGAAACAACCGGGACGGACGGATCCAACTTTTGGCAACCAAACAAAAAACGATGGCATGCTAGATGGGACCATCCAGGACCTAGGAACCAAACACACCCTTAGTAACGTACGTATTCCCCAACACTACAACTATACACGTGCATGCATGCACATGCACATCTCTCCCTGAGCCGCCCGGTAGTCACTTACATTGGTCCAGGCAGTGGCCAGGAAGCTACAACCAACGTACGCATGGATGAACATGAACCTGGCTAGCTTTGGCTTTGGCCTTTGGAAGCGGGAGAAAAGACTTTTGGATTGGAAGGAGGCATCAAAGCGACAAAGCCTGAAGCCCCTTGCCTTTGGAAATGCCATTCTTGCGTGCCTCAGAAGTAGCATGCATGCAGCTATAGCTGTCGACCTGAAGTCCCGGAGAACTACGTACCAGTACTGCCATCACTCCGGTAGCTCGATCTCTCCTCTTTCATTTCACGATGCATATCACACGTACGTAACGTAAGCGGCTACGCGCGTTCTATCTCCTCCTTTCATGCATGATCCATGCCCATGCATGCATGATGCATCCATGGGTCCAACACACACACACACACACCCCACGTACTTGTGATTTGGATAGTATCAAAATGGATTGGATCTATATTAAGTTGGAATATGATATGCAACATTTGAGTAACATAACATAAGATAAGATTGTCCACAACATAAGTCTCACATTAAGCAAATAAAAGTAAATAAATTAACATCACATGATGACACAGAAGCTAAGTAGTAGTGACGGATCCAAATTTCACCTAAGAAATTTCAGCATACCTTCATTTTCCTCACTATTTTTGAGCCTTTGGGCCTTGGATTTAGCAGTCTGAACCTTATGAATGGCCCGGACCAGCTCAGGCAGCTGCCTGGCCTGCCTAGGTGTTGGATCCGGCCCTACTAAGTAGCAATTGTCATGAACCTACTAAAGTAAGATTGTCCACAAGAGAACACAACCACAATACTAGAATTTGGACGCTCAGCTGCATATGCACGTACGCTGCCATGCATTATATATGTCGTTTGATCGGTGTACTGTACGTGCCGCCGGCCAGTCGATCGTCGTTGTCACCTGTCACCGTGTCGCGTACGTACTCACGTTACGTGCGTGTAGGAGTGATCGAGATCGATCGATGAGTCGCGTTCATAAAAGTTTGCTCAAAATTGTAAGCCATGCATGTATATGCAATATTGCACCATGCACAGTTTCTCCCTATGCGTACGCGAAGAGTACTGGTGGCCGTACGATCGCGCCTACGAGGAAGCGCCTGAAATTATTACTGCCTTCCACGGTTCCACCCTACAGCAAACAAATTTTAAATTGTATGAAACAAATTTTATGAGGAAGCATTTTGATCTATATAGCAATGTTAATTGAGGCGCATTGTAAATATCATCATTTATTTTTTTTAAAAAATAATCTTTACATTAACCACAGGTGGGGACATTTTTCTCAACAATTTATCTCAAAACTGTCGAGGGAGGTAATCTATCACGAGGGTTGTCAACCTAAACCCTAGGAAAAGCTCTCTCTCAACGATAACTTAAGAAACAACCCTCGAAAGAAATAGGCCAACACTTTTATGGACAAACCTTCTCAAGGCGTTGAGAGAGTGGTACAGGGGAATCCTCCCAGCCTATTACATGGGGACTTCTCCATTATTCATGTCTCTCTCGATGGTAGTAGGACATCCTTTGAGAGAGTGGTAAAGGATGTCCTGGACCTGCCTGCTACTCATCTCTCTTTTTATGACTGAAGTAGACTTGTCAAGAGAAGCTCTCCACGAGCCTTCGACCACCTACTACTCATGCTCTATCGACGGCCAGATGTACTGGCCATTGACAAAGACATGGGTACAAATTTCACTTGGGGTTTGAAAGACACTTGTTGTGCGATGTCACTCACCCACGCTGCCACCCTCCAATGTCGCGCCGTCACCTCGCCCTTAGGAGTCATCGTCGTACCGTATAGCCTGCCGGCCTCACCTCGCCCTCATCAAGAGTATGCCATCAATGCCCAAAGACGGCGGTACCACAAGTTCCTAGCCACCTTTCATACAACCGTCGAGATTAGCTTAACCATTGAGAAAGTTGTTTTTTATCGGATGGTTTGTCCCAACGGCTATGTCTCTCAAGTTGTGTTTCTTTGCGCGCACAACTGCGAACCAGCGGTCAGCGGTCCTACCTTGCTACAACGTCCAGTTGAGGACATAGCCGAGGCCCGTGTGAGTTAATATTTGAATTATTTGGCGCACAGCTAAACGCGCGGGAACGCTAAACGCTTTGAGCCGACGCAAAGAAACACAGCCTCAATGGTTTAGCATTCGAATCTACTACCTTTCCCATGGTGCGAGCTCAACCGCACGGTGTATATAACAAGAGTATACTGGATAAATCGATCGCATCAATTAATAATTCTTTCAACAAATTAAGGACAATGCAAAGCCGAAATTAAGCCGCGTACAGGATTGAAAAAGCCTTTGTTGGCTAGCTAATGATCACGGTTTTCGAACTGCTACCTTCACCGTTTGATCTAAATCGAACACACGGTTAGATGGTTTTCTTAACTGGGCCGTGGTTTCCGCAGTTAGCCGATAAAAGAAAAAAGCCCACTTTGCCCCCCTCAACTATTGCAAAAGTTTGGTTTTGCCCCCTCAACTCTAAAACCGGGCATCCAACCTCCCTCAACTATCAAAACCGATCAAATTACCCCCCTCAACTATCAAAACCATGACATGTCATCCTAGTCAGCATTTTTTCTATAAAATAATTTCATAAAATTTAATAAATTGTAGAAAATTATAGGAAGCTCAATAAAATCATATAAAAATACCAGAAAATTTAGAAAAATACGTAGAAACTAAATGTTCAATAAAATTATAATGTTTGTATATGTAATTATATGCATTTTTTATTGAAGAGTATCTTTTATTGATTAAAAATTAAGAATTTAGGAAAATTTTGTTTGTAGAAATTAATAAAAATGCAAAAGGTGCAAAAGGTAGGTATGCATTTTGAATGTTGAATTTAATTTTAAAATTACAATTAAAAGGTCAAACTAACTTTGAATTTTATTTTAAAAATGTAAATTAAAAGGTAAAGCTAACGCCTATATTTCTCTAATTTTCTCCTTTTCCTATAAGCTAGACTTATTTTCCATAAAAGCTTAAACTATTTAATCAATAAAATATATCATAGGACAAATATATTTTTTCATATAATTATGCACGTAAAATTATAGTATTTTGATTAATTTCTACTTTTGTACCTTTTGCATTTTTATTAATTTCTACAAACAAAATTTTCCTAAATTCTTAATTTTTAATCAATAAAAGGTACTCTTCAACAAAAAATGCATATAATAACATATACAAATATTATACTTTTATTGAATATTCAGTTTCTACGTATTTTTTCTAATTTTTTTGGTATTTTTATATGATTTTATTGCGCTTCTTATAATTTTCTACAATTTATTAAATTTTGTGAAATTATTTTATAGAAAAAATGCTGACTAGAATCACATGTCATCCAAAACCATGGTGGTTTTGGTTGAAGGGGGTAATTTGACCGATTTTGATAGTTGAGGGAGGTTGGATGACCGGTTTTAGAGTTGAGGGGTAAAACCAAACTTTTACAATAGTTGAGGGGGGCAAAGTAAACTTTTTCCCGATAAACTATCGTAGAGATTTTTAAGGCCCAAATAGTTTGGTAACCCTTGCGTGTACGCTCGACCTATCAACTATGGGCTGCATGCATCTGTACGTGTTCAATTCCGTGTATTGCGACCTTGAACGTTTCCTCTTTTGTTAACCCAGGAAATTTCCTTTCATGGACAGTTGTGCAGCTTCAGAGCCCAAGGGGAGTATGTGAACTAATATGGGCTAGAAAACTAGCCCAAAATATTTCTCGGGGCCACCCGGCCGGCGGGCCAGCGGGCCGCGCTACGTTTTCCCTCCCCGGTCGCACTCGCACCCCACCCCCGAGGCCCACGTGGCTTCCTCTTCCTGGATTTTTTTTAATATTTACTATTTACTATTTTCTCAAAAACGGCAGCGTGTTTTTGAGAAAACAAAAAAAATAAAAAAAATTCCCCTCTTCCTCGCACCTGGCTCCACGTCATCGCGCAGGGTGCATCTGCGTCTCTCTGCCTCGCCGCCATGTGGCCTGCTCTGATCTCATGGGGCCACCGTCTAATTAACCGCCTGGCCCAAAAGGATCAGAGCCTACCCACAATTGTCTTACCAAATATGGTCAAAAAAAAAATATGGTCATTGTCTTGCCGAATACCGGCAAGCCAAACAAAAATTTGGTCTACCAAATTTGTTTCAACATACGCAACAACTTAGAGCATCCACATCTGTCCCTCTATCTCCCACTCCATTTTACTACTAACTACTCTGTATCTTTTTTGAAAAAAAATTTCTTCACACTTTACACTGTGCTCTAATAGTTATTTCTCAGTATCTGCTATTCTATTCAAAACTACTGTATTCTGAATTGGCTGCCATGCGCAGGTGTGGGATTTTCTCTGCCCGTGCCATGGCGCCGTTGCATAAAAATAAGTTGTGGGACTTAGTTGCATGCTGTTCATTGTCCGGCAATGCGGCCAGCATGGGGCAACCCTAGGGTTTTGGATGTGAGGTCGGCAAAAGAAAATTTTATTTTTGAGTTTTAATTTGAAGGAGACAAACAAAGAGCTTTCAAAGGCTCACCATCATTTTTCTATGGGGAGACAAATCATCATTTTGCAGGAATACCACAAGGATTTGAAACCATGTGAAATTAAATTTGCAAAGCTTTCTATTTGGATTCTAGTTCTAAATCTCCCTTTTGGACTGACAACTGAGAAATGGGGACGTGAGGTTGCTAAGAGTATCCCTAGCAATCTCTCTACACAACCCTCTAAAACAATATTCATGTCTCATAAATAGTGACATGAATAGTGTTTTAGGGGTGGTATAGAGGGGCTATTAGGAATGCTCGAAGTCAGTGGGGGAAAATGGAGGAGATTTTTTTTCGAGAACGGGCACACCCCTAATTCCATTACAAAAAAAAAAGAAACAATGTCTGCAGGGTTTGGAGGGGAACATGCTAAGGCCGCCCAAGGAGAGTAAAAAGTAGAACGTACTGAAAGAAGTTACAGAGGGGAATCTCTCTCAAAATGTCAAAATGCAGGCACAGATGCAAGCAGAACGAAGAGGAAAATAGACTGACGAAAATAAAAGTCTCCCAATAAAGAACATCTCCAAATTTTTCTTTTTTCGCATCGTGAGTCTGGGACACTGAGCAGAGCAAGCGCGAAGCAGCATTGCAGAGGTTTGTTGCAGACGATCCACACCACTGAGCAAAACATCATTGTTGCCGCCTACAAATAGGTCTACCCAGTAATGCAAAATAGCACAAATATCAAATATCACATGAGAGAGGGAGGAGAATTTTCTCTCTTCAAAGCACCAATTATTTCTTGTAGACCAGATACACCAGCAGACAACTGCTGAACATGTTGTATAGAACTTGGAACCAGAAGCCCAAGCACCCTCGATCCAACTCATAAAGGAAGACAAGCTAGTAGGGCGGATAGAGGAACCTAGAGCACAGACAATAATAACCCAAATCGAAGTAGCAACAAAACAATGAAAGAAAAGGTGTTGTATTGTCTCCAAGTTACCACAAAAGAAGCAAAAAAGGGTTATCGGGCCAGTTTTTACGAATAAGAACATCTTTAGTCAGAATGGTACCACGGAAGACAAGCCACAAGAAGATTTTTATTTTAACTGGGATTTAGCATGCCAGATAAAGAGGAGATTAAGCCCATGAGAGTAGGAGTTCAAATAAGTATACATGGAGTTAATCGAGAAATATTTGTTTTTTGTAAGCTTCCACATGATGGCGTCTCTGCCACTAGTCTTGGATAGACCTGTTCATGGAAGCTTGGCCGGCCCACCAGGCATCGGCCGGCCTCGGTCGATTTTTCCCGAGTCTGACGGCCGGGCCGGGCCGGGCTAGGATTTTTTCGATTTGAGCCGTGGCCGGGCGGGCCATGGGCTTCAGGCCGGCTCGGCCCGATTGAGCCCGACGCCTGTGGCCGAGGCGGGCTTGGGCCTGGTCTTCTGGATCGGCTTTTCTAGGCTCGTTCGGTTCGGCCAGCCCGAGATTTGATCAGGTCTAGTCTTGGAGGCAAAAGCATTAATGCAATTGTTTAGAAAGGAACTCTACTTAACCGAAGCATGAGGGGAGAGCAACCTCCTGAGAGGAAAATCTAGGTTGAGAGAAAGGGCTTCCATAACTAATATTTGGGTTTTGAGGCATATATCAAAGATATCAGGGAACCGATCTTTAACTGATCTTTAAGGGATTGCTTGTGCCACCACGTATCACCCCAAAAAGTCAATTTTTGAACCATCATCAGCACAGAAAGATCCGAGTTTTTTTTTGTAGAAAGGCCTCACTTTGAGGAGACTAAGCTAGTAGAAGGAGTCCGAATGTTTTGAAGAGATCAGACCCAGGGGTCTATCTTTTAGATATTTACTTGAAATGATTTGATTCCAAACACTACTTTAGATTCCAATTTCCAAAGCCATTTGCACAAGAGATTGATGTTGAATTGTCTTAGATTTTTAATGCCTAGACCACCTCTATGTTTGGTGAGCAAAGCACCTCCCAATTTACCAAATGATATTTTCTTTTGGCAGGAGAGCACCCCCAAAAGAAGCATCTTCTGATTCTGTCAATTTTATTTATAATCGTGGAGGTAATCCAGAACATGGACATATGGTACAGGGGAATGCTAGAGAGGCAGGCATTAATGAGTGTAAGTCTATCACCTTTTGATAAAGAGCTACCTTTCCAAAAACTGAGTTTTTCCTAGACTTTTTCCACCACAATGTCCCAATCACTGACCCTGGGTTTGGAGAAATCAACCAGAACACCCAAGTATTTCATGGGGAGAGTACCCATAGGGCAATTAAACAGAGAGGTGTAAGCAAGTTCTTTATCAGGATCACCATTAACAAGGAAAAGTTGGGAAAATGGAGGAGATATATGTGATAACCCATTATTAATTGGGCATTTGGTATAGGCTCGACCCAACTTATGGTGATGCAACCGGCTTGACCTAGCCCCTATTTCGGCGTTTTCATAGCCGTCGTTCGTAGGGGTGAAAACAGGTCGGGTAGTGCCCGTCGGATACCCGACCCGGTATAGGGGTGGTTTGAAAACGGTTAGAATTTTTGCTACCCGTCGGGTTCGGATTCGGGTTCGGGTAGTATCCAAAATTTTTCTACCGGATACGGGTTGGATATTAGATGCAAGCTACCCGATAAATGTGGGTCAGTTTCGAGTACCCGATCAGTAAAAAAATTTGGGTACCCGATATTTGCCCCTATTGGCGAGGAGGATCCCCATGCCGGCGTAGATGGCGGCGATCTTGAGGAGCGACGGCGCAGTAGCGGAGGACTTCGGCCGAAAGTAGAGGAGCAGCGGGATGGTGAGGGGTGTGCCGTAGTGCGGAAGCGTATCCTCTAACTTGAGTGGAATGAAGTCAGAGGCACAGTGGAAGGGAATCCACCGTCCAAAGCACATCACACGGCTATACCAAAAACCCATCGCGCTGGCTCCTCCTCCCCCTGGCCGCGCCACTGCCCACCGATTCGCCGAGCTAGCTTCCTTTCCCCATCTGCCAAGATGCTTCACGGCTAGCTCCTCCTCTCCCACCGCGCCATCGCCCACCGCTTCCCAGAGCTAGCTCCCTCTCTCATGCAGCCTCGCCATCGCTTCACCGGTGGCTCCTCCTCTCCCACAAGATATTCTCCTCTTGCTCTTGGCCTGTTCGCCCATCCGCCGGCGCATATCCGTGGGGGCGGCGCCGCTGCTCCGCCGGCACATCTCCGCGGGATGGCGGCCCTGCTCCTTCGACGACCTGCCCCGGGCCTCCAACGATCCAAGCTAAGCTCCGTCCTACTTGGCGGCGTCACCGATCCAAGCTAAGCTGAGAAGAAGTTCAGAAAACACTGTTAGTGAGAGATTTAATTTTAGCTTGTGCAAACACCTTGGGCAGGTCAAGAATAGATCCACCGAGGTTCTTCTTCCAAGAAGAGAGACAACATTTGTATGCTTGGAGGATGAATAGCTACTTCTCTCTGTGTTTGAAGTCTGTACAATGCATACAGTTCAAAAAAATTTCTGTACAATGCCAAAGGGCATCTTGGAGCATCTCTTTGTGTTTTAATTATGTACGATGTGTGTGAATTTTGTGCAAAGTGTTGTGAATTCTGTAAAAACTCTGAGAATGACTGTACGGAGTGAATTATGTACAAAGTATGTTTTTTGATGTAATGAGAAGAGTGATGAGATGAGAAGTGACTTATACAATCTGAACATGTTGTCCATCTATTTTGTAAATGTGTTTGGCTTATTGAGATAAGATTTGTGATTGACAATTGAATTTGTGCTCTGAAATAATTTTTGAGATCAAGCTGACATGCTGAAGCTAAGCTGAAATGTTGTGACCAAAGATGAATGCATTAGAGCAAACCCAGATGGCTTGACATGGTTGTTTGGCAGAACCAAAATGAATTGACAGAACTGAACTGAACTGAACTCCAGAACCAAAGTGGTGTTGTCCTGAATTGATCTCCAAAACTGAAATGGTGTTGTCCTAAAGTGATCTCTAGAACTGAAATAGTTTTGTCCAGAACTGATCTCCAAAACTGAATTGGTGCTGTCCTGAAGTGATCTCCAGAACTGAAATAGTTTTGTCCAGAACTTAAATGGTGATGTCCATATACAAAATTAAAGGAGCATTGCTATGAAATATAGAAAACATACAAAATTAAAGGAGCATTGGTAGAGCCATATACAAAATATAAAATAAAAGGGGCATTGCTATTGTTCATGTTGTGAAGATATAAATGCAGATGGCATTGCTTCTGTTTTCCCATATACAAAATAAAAAAGGGCACTACTATTGCTCCTTTTTGTGACCACAGCCATATACAAAATAAAAGGGGCACTGCTATTGCTTCTTTTTGTGACCACAACCATATACAAAATAAAAGGGCATTTTCTTTGCTCCTTTTGGTGACCACAACCATATACAAAATATAAAGGACGGCATATACAAAAGGGCATTGCTCCTTCCTAGCTTACATTTGAGCTAGCATGTTTTGGTCCTATTCATCTTCCTTCCCCGGCTTCTTTTGGTCCTCCACCCTGTAAAGAGTAATTTGAGATATGCACTCAATGATTAATAAAAGAATTAAATCTTGTACTCAAAATTAAATCTTGTACTCAAAATTAAACCTTATTGTTCTTTTTGGTTGATTGCTTCTCAACCCAATTTGGCTTTCTCTTCCATCCGCCCTTTCGTGTTTCTTTTTTCTTGAGGGCAACCGGTTGTGGCTTGTTGCCTTGATCGGTTGGTTCAACATTTGGAGGGTTGAAGATATTGTTTATAGAACATCTATTCATTCTTTCTTCCAAATCCTTTTGATAGGCATTTAGGACATTATCATAGCGTATAGACTCTCCTTCCTCCTCAGCTGCACGAGAGGCCAAAAAAACAGCCTTGTGCGAAAGAAACTTATAACGACGTGTAGCTTCGAACTTTGGATCTTCAAGAACATTTCTTCCTACATTATCTTCAACTATTCCATTGCGTGCTTCTCTAGTCCATCGCTTTAACACATAATGATTTGGCAGTTGCTTAATATCTCTCAATTCAAGAATTTTAATTGCATGACAACACAATATACCACACCGTTCAAATTGTTGACAGCTACAATAAAGTTTGCCATCTTCAAAAGAACCATCTACCATGTACTCATCTTCAATAATGTTAGGGTCATCAAGAGATCTAATAGAAACAATATATGCATTCCCATCCTCCGTCAATTGTGCATAAGCTAACATAGACCGTTCATAAACAATTTGAAAGGCTTCAAAGATTTGTGGAGTGTACACCTTACTTGCTTGCACCAACATAGGAGTCCTCATTTTTATTTGTGGTAACTTGTGCCTTGCTTCATACTCTGATTTAATCTCTACATCTCTCTTTGCTTGAACGGCCCTCTCAAAATGCTTGAAGAAACGAAGGATATTCAACTCCGTTGTAAGATAATCTTTCAAGTGGCAATTCAATCTTTCACTTAATTGTGTACTTCTCATCCCAAGTGTGTGGACATTTCTCATATAGCATTCGGCCCACTTGGCCTTTATGCTATAAATACTATCCAACCATGATTGGTTAGAAACCTTTCCTCTGATGTTGAAAAAAACTTCCTCAAATTTATTTTCATCTTCATACTCGTACATACACGCACTAAACCATGCAAGGATATTTGAGTCATCGGTCTTATGTCGATTCAAATGCTTGATTGCATTTTGCATTATATGCCAAGTGCATAAACCATGCCATGCATAAGAAAACACTTTAGCTATAGCCTTGCCCATTGCAACATCTTGATCGGTATAAATTGTTCTAGGTTGCTTTTGACTATGAGCTTTCAAGAAGGTATCAAAGAGCCATTCGAATGATTCAAAAGTTTCATCATACATTAGTGCTGCTCCAAATATCACCGTTTCCCTGAATTGGTTCAAGCCAACAAACACACCAAATGGCCGCCTCTCCATGTTTGTACCAAAGGTAGTGTCGAAAGTAACAACATCGCCAAAATGTGCATAATCTATTATCATCTTTGCATCAGCCCAAAAAATATTTGCTATTTGTTCTTCTTTATCAAGCTGCATAGCATGGTAAAAGGAGGGATTTTCTGCATCCTTGTTCTTAAAGTACTCCAATATGCCTCCGGCTTCCCCATACTTCATCTCTCTTTGGCGTTTGGTGCGTAGATAATTTTTAAGATCTTGACATGTGTATCCAAGGTTAGCTGCCCCTCCAACATGTCTACTAGCCAATTCATGGGCACTTCTAGGTCAAGACCAAATCATCGGCGGTTTCAATTTCAAAAGCTCGGACCGTCGTTATGCTTATTGTGATGGCAATAAATGTGATGTCTCTGGAATCTGAAGAATATGATTATGTTCGAGAACCAAATCAGAAATCTTATATTTTGTAGTTGCTCGATTCAAAGAAACAGACATATGCACTTGGCAGTTCGTTCTTGTCTCAGCTCGAGGAGTCTTTGTCAAGTGATCCCTTTTGTCTTTACCTCTAACACCTTCCTTTGCACACACAAACCTACATGATGTAACCGTACAATCTCTCTTGCTTTTGTTCCCATACCTCTTTCTTATACTAAACCCCATTCGGCCACCGTAGTAGTTCCAAAAAATTTTAGCTTCATCTATACTTCCAAATTCCATTCCGATCAAAGGCTTCCAACTAACCAGCGTATCATCCCTAAACACATTAAAACAGGTCGGATTAACATACTGTGTAACTCTAGTTCAAAATTAACAAATGTCCTATCAAGTACTATCAATTTTCATAAGCACATCCTATAATACCCAGAAATCTACAAAACCATGACAAAAATAAATAATCTTTCATCCATTTACAACTGAAATTTCTAACCATTCCAAAAAAAATCTTGAATCGTACCTTTGAACCGGTTCTAGGGATGGAGGAGATGCTTCATTAGGGCTGAGCGTGTCATCTGGAGGTTCCATGCTGCCACTTCTTGTTGAATCGGTGATGAAGAAGTCCAGGAAAGGGGAGGCGCACAGGGAGGATGGATCGCTCTGTCTCAAGCTGAAAATGCGCGCGGGTTTCAGTCTTTTTGGGTTACTGCTGCAGCATATTCCCGCGCTGAGCTTTGCTGCACCGTCGGATACAGAGAGAACGGCCACAGATCACCCACTGTCCCTCTGACTTGTATTTGAGGACGTCAGGCGATACGCTTCCACTGTGCCCGTAGGGCTGCCCACCGTCCATTAGCTGTCACCGCCTTTGTCGTTGTAGATCCTGCTGAGGAGCATGGCCACACTCTGGCCGGCGAGCACGAACACGATGTTGACAACGACTACCATCACCATTGTTACCCGAAATCCTCAAACCATACATCCAAATTCCCAAATCACACCTCCTCGCATTACCCCCAAAATCCCCAAATCACACATACAAATCCCCAAATCCCACCTCCTCCCATTACCCCCAAATTCCCAAAATTACACATCCAAATCTCGTTCCTGCCAAGGAAAACAAAGAAAATGGAGGGAAAAATAAGAATGAAGAGGGAGAGACCGACCGGCTGTAGTGGTGGCGCGGTGCTGGTTGAGACAGTCAATAAGGCAGTGCCGGCGCCGGCGTTGAGCCGCGGCGCGAAGACGGCCACGAGGCCCCGTGAGCTCAAAAGCGAAGCAGCTAGGCGACCGCCAAGGAGCGACGGCCAGCGGCGTGCTGGGAGGCGACGCAGGTTGCTGGCATAGTGATTTGTGAAAGGAGGCGCCGACGAGTTGGCAAGGAGCGGCGCGCCGTGTATCGTGAAAAGGAAAAGGAAATTTTTCATCAATGCCATTACAAAGTAGTCGATTAATCGATTCTTCGGTTTTACCATGGCAGATCCGAGAAAAATGAATTTTATAATGACATGTATGAAAAAAATCGAAAGAAAAAAAAAGTACCGGGTGCTACGAGCTAAATGGGTCTTGGTAGAATTTCACCAGCATCGCCAGTACTGAAACCATAAAAAGGATGGCAAGCAAGTTTGTGATACCGTGAGATCATCGTTATAATATGTTGAATTTTTCATGAGGGTTTTGAGATTTTGACATAACTCTGATAATTTAGACGACTAATTTGGATTATACGCTAGTCTATTTTGATCACATATTCAATCCTATATAATTTATATATGATCTGACTAAGTATCCGTATCCGATTTCTACCCGTATAACCGATACCTGTTTTCTACCCGACCACAAATACCCGTAATCGTAACTGTATCCGACACGATGTCCGAAAAAATAAATTAGGGTGGAATACGATATGACCTAATACCCGTATCCGACCCATTTTCACCCCTGCCTCAAGATTTTCAAGAAACGGTGCCAAGAGGTTTAAGAAAAGGGTTTAGAAAACGGTGCCCATATGTACATTATAACCGTGGGTTGCTTGCTCGCTCGCTCCACGCAGGCGTTGCTGGAGTGGTGGCGTTCGACCACGCCGGCCAAGCAGTGGCGAACGCAGGACTAAATTGGAGGAGGGGCTAGGCTAAAAATATCAAACACCCAAAAACATAGCATAACCATCCCAAACAAAAAAAAGTCTATTTCAGTTTAAATTCATACAAAATTAATTAAGTGCGATGAAATAATAGTTACGCACATAGTAACATACCTTAAATGCACTAGCTATGACTAATTTGATGAGTCATTTCTTTTTTTTTTGGAAACTATTCATAATTTCACAATCATCAATAATATCTCTCTTAATGTAACAGACCATCAAATCATTGAGCCAACCATCGAAAACTTTGTTTGGCAAGCCACTTTCCACGGGCCACTGCTGGCCTGTTGCTCTATGGGTGTAAAAAAAACTAAATATGTTTCCACCTTTCTGAAAACCGGTTAATTAATTGATTGAACATCGCAAGAATCTTCAAAATGCCTCTAGACTTCGCTATGCTACAAGTGCGTTGCGGCTGCCTGCTGGCTGGTGGCTGCTATTGTGCTATTGCCTGCTTGCTACGCTGCTGGCTGCTGCTGCCCCGCGCAGCCTCCCCGCAGCCGCCTGCCCGCCTCCCGTAGCCGCCTCAGCCCTCCCGCAGAACAGAGGGGCGCAAGCCCCAAAGCGCCCCAGTGCTCCGTCCGCGTCGGTCGCTGGAGAGCGCCGCCGCTGGACATCCAGGACCTCGCCGACGCGCTGCACCTCGGCCCCAGGTTCCACCTCATCTGCTCCTCCCTCGTCCGTGCCACCGCCGCGCCCCTGCTCTGCTCCCTGCATTTCGTCTCTCTCCCATCCTCCTCCCTCTACTCCTCAGCCAGCTCGCCGACCACCGCCGCCCCCACCATCGACCGCCTCCACTCCAGCAACTCGCCACCGTGACGCGCGGCGGAGCATCCACGCCGGCGGGCGGCGGCCAACAAGGAAGCTCCACGGCGTGGCGGTGGAAGGGGCACACGACTGCGGCGGTGGTAATGGGCTCAAGGCCCACTAGAATGGATTAGGTGCGGCCCATGGAGTTGTCTTGAGACCCGTCTCGAGTCTCGACCCTCTCCTCGCATCCCACCGTCGTTCGCGTTCGTAGCAGTGTATCCGGTGTCCCGGTCCATCTCCAGATCTCGACTGCGCTTTGGGTGGCCGAAAATTTCCATTTTTTTTCGCTGCAAAATTTCTTAAAGCCGCGCAGATTCGCATCCCGAGCTGCAACTTCTGCGCAGAGCTCATCAATGCCAGTTACATGACACCCTCACCCTTTTGTTCATGGCGAAGCCCATCAACTACTCCTCAGTCCTCACCCCTCCCCTCATAAACCCAGTGCTTCTCCTCCCCTCCGTCCCGCACTCGCCTCGATCGGAGCCCAATGATCCAGGGCTAGTTCCTGCCTCTCCGATCGGCTTGCCGGCGCGGTTCTTGGCGCCGGACTCGCGCTTGCTTTTTCTCTGAAGATCGCCGGTGCATCACCGTTCCTCCTGTTTCTTGATTACCCAAGCATTGCGAATTTGTTTCTTTTGATGTGTTTTTTTTGGGGCTTTAGGTGGCCTGTGCCATGGGATGCATACAAATTTCTTTGCAGTCTTGGTAGGTCGATAGATCGGACAAATTAAGGGGGAAAGGTTTTTTTTTCTCCACAACGCAAGGCGCCCAAGCCGGCCAACATTTTATGATTTCTTGATGGCAGATTTGCGAGGGTTTAAGCACTCAACAACGGGGAAATATTAGTTTGCTAAAAGAAATATGAAAAGCTGTGCCTTTCTTCGTTAAAACCTGCAATGGATCAATGGGCCTGTTGTAGAGCCATACTATAGTATTCCCTTTAAGGATTTTTTTCATGTATTCCATTATGAAGTGACCTGAAATCACAATAGCCATTATAAATCACTATTATTAAAGATGTCATTTTAAAGTGTCGTTCAATTTCACCTATGCTATTATGGGCATTGGAAATAGAAAATACAGAAGAAATACGGGACTGACATGTGGGGCCCACATGTCAGCCTCTCCCCCACTTTCTTCTTCCTCCTTCCTCTCGCCTCCCCCCATCTCCTTCACCGGCAAGCTCCTCGGCGAGCTCCTTCCCCGGCGGCGACCTCGGGGGCGGTGGCGGCCGGTGACCTCGGGGGCGAAGGAGAAGGCGGAAGGCGGTAGTACGACAACATATGGCGGCGGACGACAGCTGAATGGCATCGAGCAGGCGGCGGCGAGCTCCTCCTCCTCCTACTCCGGCGGAGTGAGCTCGGGGCAGTGCCGCCACCATCTCTTCCTCCCACCTCCCCCATACCCTTCACCAGTGAGCTCCCCAGCGGCGACCTTGGGGGCGACGGTGGCTTCGGCGACGCACCGGCGGCGTTGGAGGGTGGAGGAGCAGCGAGGCTCGCCGGCGTCAATGGAGGAGCTCCGGCAGCTAGCCCGTGGAGAAGAGGGAGAAAAGAGAGAGGATGAAAGGAGGAAGAAGACGAGGGTATGACATGTGGGCCCCACCATATTTTCGTATTTCTCAGAGTATTTTTATTTGGTATGCGCTGTTCAGTGCCCATAATGGCATAGGTGAAATTGAACCGCACTTTAAAATGATATCTTTAATAATAGTGGTTTTATAATGGCCATTGTGATTTCAGGTCGTTTGATAATGGCATGCATGAAAAAAAACCCATTCTTTAAAATCTTATATGCTTTTAATTGCTTAGCTGTCTTATCTTTATGTCTTGCGCCAACAAGGAAAACCGT
Source organism: Raddia guianensis (assembly GCA_036346415.1). Classification (NCBI taxonomy): domain Eukaryota; kingdom Viridiplantae; phylum Streptophyta; class Magnoliopsida; order Poales; family Poaceae; genus Raddia; species Raddia guianensis. The sequence continues at coordinate 4,491,156 of CM070536.1, read as the reverse complement.
ACAGTGGCAAAACATGCTATGAATCGGTGTGGCGAAAAGGAAAATTGTATGTATGGATGTAGGAACATAAGAACCTGACAAATAGTAAGTTTTTAAATTACAGAGATCCAAATGGACGTGTGTATATGTCACTATGATTATTCCACTGCACCTGGAAATAATTCAATTCTTCTTTAAGCCAAATATAAAACTCAATTCACACATCTGTCCCACAACAGCAACAAAACCATGGTTTTCTCAAGCATTTCATGTTTCCTTTCCTTTCTTACGTACAACAGTTATACTGTATTTCATGGTTGTGATGTCAATCCATAAGCTTCTTGTCGATGCTAGTTATTACATACGGTGGAAAGGGCCCTCATATTATTTAGAATGGTCCTTCCCATTTCAGACTCATCTCACAGTGTTTTTTTTTTTTGCTTAATGGAACTATTATTATTTTTAGGATTCAAGATGGGGACTATTATTAGGAACCCTTCAGATGATGAATACTCAGTGGCTGGTGATAAGCCAGAAGTAGAGTTCATGGATTTTCAAAATGACGACTCTCTTCGGCATTATGATTTTAATGATGGCCCTGTGGTTGTTACAACTCCTTTCCCTTTTGTTGATGGCAAACCTAAATCTGTTCTTGTTGGAGAAACATCTGCTGACACCATTTGCATAGAGAATACCTCTCCTGAGCCTGTAAATTTGTGGAGTGTGAGAATATTCTCTTCAAATCCAGAAGATAGTTTTGTGTTTTCAATGATGAGGCCACCATTGAACGATGCTGATGAGGAGGCAAAGAAGGCTTTTCTTGGTTTGACTTCTGTGGAAGACCGTACGCTTCAGCCTGGACAAACCTTAACAATTTGGTTGTCCTGTATGCCGAAAGATATTGGTTTGCATACATCAATCGTGCATGTTGATATTGGTGATGAGAAGATCGAGCGTGTAGCTTTTTTATTGGCAGATGATAATGTTTCCAAGGCCTTATATGCTGATAGACCTTATTCGAGGGCACAATCTCAAAAGAAGAAATTTGAGAGTTATGCATTTGTGCCAGGCCGGCGACCAACTAGGCAGCACACGCAAGGATTCAAGTATAAGCTCCCTCAATTTGCAATACCTGCAGACATGCGTGAACTTATTAATAGTAAACTGAGACCTGATGTCCTATCTGAAGAGCTGAGCATGACTAACTATGCAAAATTTTTTAGCACTCTTTTAGTCATGGAAGAACTTAATTTGGAGGTATTCCAATACCTGTAATAGTTATAATATTAAGCTTTTACCCTTATGCACTAACTTCACAGGCACCACGTACAGGAGGAGATGAGGTCGTATGACATGGAGCGTGTCTCAATGCGAAGGAGGGGTCCTGAATTTTTGTCTCTTGTGGTCCCTGGTTTGGCAGAAAAAAGACCTTCATTAGTCCATGGAGACTTTATAGTCGCCAAACATACAGGGAGTGATGCTCGACCTTATCAAGTTAATGCTTTTTCCTCAAAATTCAAATATTAATTGAGCATTCTTAAAGATAATGTGATTCAGGTTCAACCTCTATTAATGAGCAATGTTTTGTTGGTTTGTTCTTCAGGGCTTCATATACAAGGTTGAAGCTGATGAGATATTTTTGAGATTTGATAATCAGTTCCACCTTGTTCACCATGACAGGAATCAGTATGATGTTAGCTTCACATATAATAGATTGAACATGAGAAGGCTCTACAAATCTATTCATGAAGCAGAGCTTATGGGACCTGACATTCTATTTCCCTGCCAATCACCATACAGAAATATGAAGAAGTGGCCAGTTAAACCTTTGAATCCACATATAAACACAGAACAGGCTGACGCTGTTGCAATGATACTTAGCTGCCGGGGCGTTCCACCATACGCAATAGATGGGCCTCCAGGAACTGGTAAAACCATGACCATTGTTGAGGCCATTTTGCAGCTTTATACAGCCAAGAGGAGGGCAAATATTCTAATATGTGCTGCTTCCAATAGTGCTGCTGACCATGTATTGGATAAGCTCCTTCAAGCTAGCTATCTGATCCGCCCAAGTGATATCTTTAGGCTAAATGCTGCCAGCCGTCAGTATGAGGATGTTGATACTCGTTTTATCCAGTTTTGCTTCTTTGAAGATAGGGTGTTCAAGTGCCCTCCATCCCAAGCATTAAGGCGGTACAAGATAGTTATATCAACGTACATGAGTTCATCTCTGCTGCAGGCTGAGGGCATTCCTCGGGGCCATTTCACACACATTTTTCTGGATGAGGCTGGTCAAGCCTCTGAACCAGATGCCATGGTTCCTTTATCGGGTTTGTGTGGAAGAGACACTGTGGTTGTGTTAGCAGGCGATCCTATGCAATTAGGGCCGGTGGTTTATTGTAAACAAGCAGAAAAGGATGGTTTAGGGAAATCATATCTGCAAAGGTTGCTCTCTGAATTTGAGCAGTATAAAACAGGCAATCCTAACTATGTGACGAAACTAGTGAAAAATTATCGGTGCCATCCAGCAATCCTGAAGCTGCCATCAGAGCTTTTCTATCGGGGTGGACTCATTGCCTGTAAAGAAGATTTAGATTTATCTGTTTATGAGTGCATTAGCCTTCCTAACAAGTCGTTCCCTGTTCTTTTTGTTGGAATTCAAGGATGTGATGAAAGGGAAGGAAACAATCCATCATGGTTTAATAGGATAGAAGCTAGTAAAGTAGTCAATATCATCAGGACTCTCACAATGGGTAACGATGTTTGTGAAGCTGATATAGGAGTCATTACTCCATATCGTAGACAAGTAGACAAGATAAAGAAAGCCCTAGAGATGCTTGAAATGCCTGACCTGAAAGTCGGAAGTGTTGAACAATTCCAGGGTCAAGAAAGGGAAGTAATAATAATATCAACAGTGAGGTCAACAGTCAAGCATAATGATTTTGACAAATCCTTCAACCTGGGATTTCTGAGCAATCACAGAAGGTTCAATGTTGCAATAACTCGTGCCAAATCGTTGCTCATCATCGTCGGAAACCCTCACATTATCACCAAGGTGTGTCGTTGATTTTTGTAGCATTCTAAAACAATTTGTTACTGGAGCTTCTCTCACACCATTTTACTGTTGTAGGACCACAACTGGGATAAGCTCCTGAGGTTCTGTGCAGACAACGGCTCTTATCAAGGATGTCCACTTCCACCACCAGAATCTCATTGCTATTCAGAAGAAACCAGAGGCTCTTGGTATGATAACAACCAAGATGATCCTGCTGCGTGGAATTACAGCCAAGGAGAACCTGCCAACTTTATCCACAACCACAATGATGACCCATCTGATAGTGGTTTCAGACATGACAATTGTCCATCCTCTACCAAAAACGAAGTGGAATGGTCCAAGGAGACACCAGATGAGGACAGCCAGACATTCAGCAGCACCGAAGCAGAACACCATGAGGACACGCAGAAGCAGCATGTTGAGGAAGCGGCCGAGCAAGATGATGTGCAGCCGGATCAACATTCAGCCAGTGACAATCTGTTTCATGACTCGGATGTGCTGAAGAAGTACAATTTCCCTCCTGGCTGGGGCAATGTTTCGACTATCCCCGCAACAGGCTGGGATGATTAATAGCCTCGCAGCTGCCTTATCTCCACCACAAAATATTTGCATAGCAGCCATTGTTCAAAGAATTGAGATTGGCCATTTGGCCTTGTGAAACTAAACTTTCAGGGTATCTCGTGTTATAGGCCTTCAAGACAATCATTCCATTGCCTTTAGGCTTCACTTCATCAATGTATGTATTTAGGCCATCTTCTACCTTAGTCCGACAAGTTTGGTGAATATGTTACCCTATCGAAGGTTCTGGACCTATTTATCAGTGCGCTGTCATTTGAAGTATTGTCGGTAAGTTAGAGTTTATTGTTCTTTACATTAGGGTTCACAGGGATGTGCTCTCCGGCTATTTATCCGATTAGGAATGGCCGAATGGGCGATTCATCCCCAGTTACATGAAGCATCATCGAACAGGATCATTGTCGAATCATGACATGCCAAAGAACGTTGCAGGTGAACCATTTTTAGTTTTTCTTTTTTCTCTTGAACACATGCAGGTTCGTTCTCTCCAAATCTCTTTGTTCGTCTTATGAGCAATCAAAATCCATGCAAGTTTTGGCTCATTTCATGTATGTTTTTCTGTCACGAGTTCTGAGCATGATGACGACGATGATTTGCGAAAAAAACACTGTTGCTTCACATACAAGTTCGACACTTCACTTGCATTGTTGCACACACAAACACTAGTGGCAGAGGAGGCAGCAGCTGCAGCTCAAAAATTGGGCTTAACTGCAGCTCAGCTGTGGGGTTAAAATAAGAGGAATTTTAAACACGTGCCAATCATTTCTCTTGAACTAACGGCATATATTTATACTATCAAAGTAGTTTTCGTATAGCAAGAATATGATATTCTTGTGAGGGATGCCCTATACATGAACGGTTATATCCAAAATGTACCACAACCCAACTACACTATTGTTATGTATCGTAAAAGAACTCTAAAATAATGCAAATTAACATGGGGAGGGGAGGACAGATGCATGTGGTGCTCATGTGGCGGATTGAAGGGCAATCAGTATCTGATAGAACTTGGCCTGATTTCTTGCTGATGGCGGAGGGACAACAAACGCCTGTGAAGAATGATTGAGGCAGTTGATCATAGTCTTCAGACAAATTCATAATGGTAAGAGAATATATGGAGCATTTGTCAATTGTTCCGGTTCATAATAGAAGATGCATGGATATATATATGGTGCTTTCAGATCTCACAAAGCCATGAGGGGTTCAGGTGGGGTCTTAATTTGGTCAGAGACCTTGCAGTTGGCATCCTCTTCCCTTCTTTTTCTCTCCTCTTCCTTCTCGTGTTTCTGCTTCATTCACTTTGCTTGACAGTTAACTTCAATCACGTATCATGCCAAAACTGTTGTTGCACAACCAAAATTACTAAATAAAGTAAGGTTAATGACTGAAGCTCTGAATCGAAGTAGATTGAGGAATAGCACGATATTACCACTCCGTTTTACGAGCACTTGCATGGTATATCCAGCCAGAAGTAAAAGATGACTGCGGTGTTGGGTCAAACATGTGTAATTCAGTGTTTCCTACCTTATCTCCCAATGTTCGTCGCGTGTCAAGATCCATACCACCACCCATGAGCTTTTTATAAAAAAAATCCCTTAGCATTAGAAATAAAACAACCGGGTCATTTTTCTTTCTCCTCCTCTCTTCCTCTTCTCCTTTCTCACCCGAGCCGGGCGCCACCCTCTACATGCTATCACCGGCGACCACCGCCCCGGTCACGTGCGACCACGAGGACATAGCCTCAACGCGGCAGTCGGCGTGGCGTCGTGGTTTGAGCGCGCGCCACCATGGTCTTGCTTGTCCGTGGCGGCGGGTGACGATGGGCTCAAATGAGAGAGGAAAAGGAAGGACCTAATTGTTCATTTGAAAAAAGCGAGGGTGTTTCACAAAAGATCATGTGAGAGAGGTTTGAGCCTATGCACAGATATTAGGATGTGACCAACGGTGGAGATAAGGTGAAAATCTTTTAGCTAAGTGAAAGTTGTGCTCATAATTTCAGATATATTTAGGGTTTAATTCATGTATGCCTTTTAGAGAGTCTCCTAATTTCAGTTATGCCGTCCCATTCACACTCTACCCTTATACACCATCACATTTGTAGCTTGGTACCTTATACACCCCCACCCCATTGAAAAAGTTATGAATTGCCATCTCCATTAGTTCCGTTAGGGTAAACTATTAGAAAGTTGACCATAATACCCAAAATACTGTAGCATTTTAATTTTTTTTTAAAAAATGTCCAACATTTTTAACTCCAAATCAGTTGATTCAAATTTCTAAATTTATGTAAAATTGTGTTTTACTTGTTGTTAAGTTTTTTTTAATACAAAGTATAGTACAATTTTTTTTGTGACACTAGATACCATTAATTTTAATATAAAATTTACATTAAAAAATAATTGTATTGGTATATTCGAGCACTCGTTATTTTCTGAACCCATACAAAGTTTTCTCGTAATTTTACAAATTTTCTATAATATTTTACCAATTTATTTATTTTCAATGTACTAAGAAGGTAGGGACATAAACTTCTTTATGCAACTCTGTAAGAGCATGCCCATCAGGCCCCTCATCTGGCTCTGCATCAGTTTGCGCGCGTGGCAAATTCAAATTCCGTGGCAGCTTGAAGCATGCGCACGCTGTGCGGGCTGATGCAGGGTGTTGATTGGAGGTCTCTTGGCCATGCTCTAACAATTTGACCGATCAACTGTGGTATGTGGCACATAATGTATCAAGCTGCGGACGTGATGGAGTATAAGAATAAAATAGAAATGTCATGGCATAAATGAGATTAGGAGACTCCTACGGTTTCATGAAAGGATCTAACCCAGATATTTTTCTTCTTCCGTAAGGGTAAGAGATGAATGGGTCACTAGACCAATCAAAATGATACTACCTCCGGTCATAAAAAGAAGTCGCCGTTGACTTTTGAACACACCTTTGACCATTCGTCTTTTTCAAAAATTTAGTTCAAATATGTAAAAATATAAGTTATACTTAAAATATATTTAATAATAAACCAAATCATAACAAAATAAATAATATTTATATAACTTTTTTGAATAATACGAATGGTCAAAGACGTGTCCAAAAGTCAACGGCGACTTCTTTTTATGACCGGAGGGAGTATAATTTAATTAGGTATGTCCTAAAATCCTCTTATTTTTCAAATTTAACTTTTCTGCGACAGATAGAGTTGCCTCCTTACTTAGCTGTTCACCGTATAGAAGAATTTGTGAGGGCAAAACAAGAGACACAATCACAAAAGCAAGGGAACCATGGGGAATAAATGGCACTAGGTTTTGTCTGTGTGTTGTATTGTACTTCTTCATGGTACAATTACCTATTGATCCCTAGGACAGCAAACAATGGTGTTAAGTATGTCCAGAGATGGTCAAATTGGCAGCTGTTGTTTATAATTTCTCATTTCCCCACTATTCATTGATCAACCCAGCTGTACAAATGAACACCAAAGAACAAGGCCATGCCTACTTGGAACAATAAAAGTATCACCAACCTTTTGCAGCCAATAAATCAGTAGAGTACAGACAACCATTTGTCACACACTTGAAACTATTCGATGCAATGGCATTTGTGCGGTTTGGTCACACTGTCCAAGCAGGATCCCCAAAAAATGTGTCCTGTATCACTTGGCACGGATGGCAGGGTCCTACATTTATAATGCCAAGGATGCAAATGAGGCACTTAATTAACTCGAGTTCATGGACAGTTCATGCAGGTTCATGTTAGACTGATCTTGTTGAAGAACACTAGTCAAGAAGTTAAATAACCTTTTCTTTCATCGGAGGTTCCTACCATGGTTTTTTTCTTCGAGCATGGCTGGTCATTTAATAACAAGATTTTCAGGATTTACTTTTTGTTATCCTTTTGCATGCCTTTTCCATTTTGAACATTTTTGTTTAGGGCTAGAATTTCAGCTCGAGTCTAGCGATCAACTTAGACCGAGCCCCAGCTCCGCTCAGCCTTGGCTCGTGAGTGAAAAGTTCGAGCCAAGCCCTATTTCTAGCTCGCTCATTTCACGAGCTTGAGCTGAGCCAGTTCTGACTCTCTTGTGGGCTCGTGGCTCGTTCAGGGTGCTTGCATAATATTCCATCATCGGCCCAATTCCTCCCCTCTAACCATAACCCATCGTACCACACTTCCACTCCCCATCCCCCTGACCTAACCGCCAGCGATCTCCTCCCAAACCTCCAATCCCGAGTCCCCCGCCCGATCGCCCCTCCCTTACTCCAACTCTGTCCTTCTCATCCTATGGCCGCCACTCCTGTCCACATTGCCCGTCGCCGCCCTCCATGGCCCTTCCCCACCTCTAGAGCATCCTACTGCCGCCCCTCCCCGCCTATAGATCCGGTCGCCGCCGCCAACTGCCACCTCTCCCTACCTCAATATCTGGTCGTTGTTGCCACCTGACCCTACCTCCAACATCACCCGCTATTGTCCATCCCTACCTTAAGATCTAGTCGTCGTCGAAGATCGAGCACCATCGCCTCCTCATCGACAGTGTGGCAACCTCCCGTCTCCACTAGCACCATCGACCTCCTCATCAATAGCGTCGCTACCTCCATCTCACTCCCTTCTCATTGATAGTGTCGCAACCTCCCGTTTCCACCAGCACCACTGACCTTCCGCCACCACCAGCACAGTCAGCGCCGTTAATCCCACCCTCATCTCAACCGTCTATGGTATCTTGGCCTCTTGCCGCCACTACAGCTCGTGAGGGCTCGCCAGCTGGCTCAAGCTACTCGCCTGCTCGCTCGCGCTCGGCTTGCTTGCTAAACAAGCCTGTGCTGAGCCTACTTCAATCAAACGATCCCGAGCAAAACCAGCCTTGGCTCGCTTGAGCTCGACTTGTTTCCACCCTACTTCTATGTGATGTCTCTTGACTGACTTTGTATTGGTCATGTACATCTATGATGTAGAGGGAACTTTTTTCATTATCTAAAAAGCAAACTTATTTAAATTAAAAATATCAAAAATTCTGCCATCCTATTAAAGAAGGAAATGCAAGTTTTCAAGGGGGTCAATAGGCCGCTCTAGAGCCAAAGGACTATTACACAAGGACAGACCTAATGTTGGTTGAAAAAGTATAAAAAAAACTTGTCGAGTTTTCGATTATGCGCGTTGGTTGAAACAAAGGAGAGCGAGACCTATACATTTGTGTACAAGTTTATCAAATTGGTGCTAATTCTACCAGTAGCAACAGTTATTGTTGAGAGAGTATTTTCTTAATAAATGATGTGAAGGATAAGCTAAGAAATAGAATGAGCATGTGTATTTTTTTGAAAATCACCCACTCGACAAATTCTAGGTCTGTAACTGCTGCGACACAATTTATTGCAACGTGTCCGTTGGACATCGATTCTTCTTTTTTATATAGTATATTCTAAATGGTGTGGTCATAGTAAGAAAATGCAAATGCATCGTGTTGTTCATGGTAAAATCACCACGAGTGGTCATCAGCATGACTCGACCTCGTAACAACCGATCCGACAAAGCCAGTTGTGTCGTATTATGAACAGTACGTAGCTCAAATCTAGCGGAAGGGACGAATAAGATTTTGCCCGGGTGGTCCTATAGATCGATAGTGATTAAATTGTTGTATAAGGTTTCGGTTGAAGCATAAAGAGAACAAGAATCGCAAAGATTTCCATGATTATTCTGTGTTGTAATTTTAAAGCTCTTTCATATTGCTCATCAGGAACTACATATATCTCAGACATCACATCACATGCAGTATCATAGATCGAATTTGTTGCAAGTCAACCCTGCAAGAATTTCTGCACGTGACTTCATTATCAACGTACTTCATTTGCAAAATCAAGGCAAGGCATGGTTAGGTATGACTCACTTGCATGGCTAACAATGGCACAGTACCACGGCAAAGTAGCCAGGCCTCCATTGCTCCATAAGCAAACCCTGAAGCATAATGCCACTTGATTCATGATGAATCGCAGTACAGCTCCAGAGCCAAGTCTTTATAAATAAGGGAATTTTTTAACACGACTAAATTATTTGGACCATTGATGTGGTTCGATCAAAGAACTTAACCATGGAAAGTTACCAATCTATTAGAACTCCATTCATACATACATGCATGGAAAGTCATCTATCTTTCTGATCCACACATTATACTCACGATCAGGATCAGAACTTTCCAACCTAACAGATTTTTGTCCCTGGGACGTGATTGAATTAAGTCAATATATTTGGTTATAATTATGTGAACAATATAAAAGAATTTTTTTAAAAAAACAAAATTATAGATATTGTAAATATTCAGTACTTTCGATATAATTTTAGTTTTTTATGATGAATACTTAGTCTATAGAAAATATAAGCATTATATATAAAACATCACAAAAATATTGAAGAAATTTAGATGGAAATTATATAAAATTTTATACTCTCTCCGGTCATAAAAACAAGTCGATGTTGACTTTTGGACACAGCGTTGACCCTTCATCTTATTCAAAAAATTATGTAAGTTATCATCTACTTTGTCATATTTTGTTTTATCATTAGACATATTTTAAACATGATTTATATTTACGCATGTTTGCACTAAATTTTTGAATAAAACGAATGGTCAAAAGCGTGTTCAAAAGTCAACGACGACTTGCTTTTATGACTGGAGGTAGTAGTAATTTTCTATGGTCCTACAAAGATTATCATCTCCTATGCGGAGAAACTTATGGAATATATGGTCTTTATCATCTCCTAGTGGTAGGACGGGACGATGGACATCGTGGAACCACCCTATAAATAGTCATTCGCAGAGTTCACACTCGCACACAATGCACTAGTGAGTAGTGACCAGCGACTTAGGCCAGGGCCAGGGGCAGCCATGGAGATCGAGTCCGCGGAGTGCGAGTGCTGCGAGCTGAGGGAGGAGTGCACCCAGGGCTACATCCTCGGCGTCAAGGCGGACTTCGGCGGGAGGTGGCTTTGCGGGCTGTGCTCGGAGGCGGTGAGGGACGAGGTGGCCAAGGGGAGGAAGAGCGGCGCCGCCGCCGCCAGCGGCGGCGGCGGGCTGGAGGAGGCTCTCAGGGACCACATGTCCTTCTGCGGCAAGTGCAGGAAGAGCCCCGCCTTCAGGGTCGCCGACGGCATGCGGCAGATGCTGCGGCGGCGCTCCAAGTGATCCATCGATCGATGCTGCGGTGGCAGCAGGCAGGCAGCCTCTCATGCCGTAGTCCTGAGGAGGAGGAAGAAGAAGAAGGCATGGCTCATGAGCAAGCTAGCTAGCGATGATGCTCGGTATCTGTGAGCTAGCTAGCACTACTGTGTTCTTAGTGTTGATCCTTGATAAGTGATCGGGGTTTCATCACGTCTAGATGCAATAATGTAATAATCTAGCTAGAATGTTGGCGGCTGCTATTTTAATTTCTAGTTATGACGCTTTTATCATACTGCATTAGTGGTATTAATCTAGCTAGACCTGGGAGTTTTTTTCTTGAACTTAATTTGGCTGTAGCAAGTCCAAAAACATAATGTTTGCAAGGCGGAATATTACTAGAGTTCGAGCACCTATCGCGATGTAAGAACATGTCTTCATTCCAAGGATGTGTGCTATCGTCCAGTTTTCATCTACCGATTTGCCCTACATTTCCCGTCTGAAATCAAAGGAAGATGCCATTACAGTGTTAAACCAATGATCCATGTAGGTACCATGCTTGTCAAAAACTTGTTACACGTGAGCCAGAACAAAAAAATGCAAGTAGCAAACAATAAAAGGCACGCTTAATAATATGCGAATGACGCAAATGGCATGAAAGGGGAGGCTAACATTTATGCGTTTCTTTGCTAGCAGTTGGAGCTCCAGCCTCTGCAATTCCATTCATACCGCTAGATTTTGTGCCTTATTACCATTTTTTTTTAAAAAAAGGTCACACTTCGACTTGAGCTTCTTGGTCTTAACCTTTCAACAATCCATCAACTTCAGCTTACCAGTCCCCTAAAATAACAGAGCAGAGCATGGAAATCGAGTAGCTATAGCATCATACTCTGCTAGAACGTTCTTACATGATCACTCCTGGATAGGTGAAAAACATCGTTGTCATGCTGCCGTAGCTTGGTACTCAAATGAACGTGCTTACGTGCATTCTTGGCGCACGATATCAAGTGCGTGCAGACACGTACGGCAGATGCTTGATCCAAATGATCAGTCGAGAGAAAATCCGAGGAGCACAGCAAGATTCCTGGCTGCAACTTTGGCATCAACTGAGACAGAATTAATGCAGATGTGCAGTCTCGTATATATATATATAGCATTGCAATGCATCTAATCTGACATTATGTGGTGTCTTGACTATTCACCTGTGGCCAGACCGCCAGAACGCCAATGGCCTATAACAATTGGGGAACTCTTAGCTGGGGTTTAATTACAAAACCGTTTTCGAAGGAAAAAAAACAGGCTACGGCGGGGAACCGATTAACCACGGTTAACCATGGTTTAATACATGAGCCCAAATTTGAATTTTAATAAGATTTGTCCCGGTTAGCCGCAGTTTTTGACGGATAGCCATAGCTTTTGATGGCTAGTATTTTTTAAATACAAGGTCACATAAAATGATGAGAAAATTTTAAATAATTAATAGAATTTTAATTTTTCAATTCAAATTTTATTTAAGTGAATTTTATTTGATTCAAACCATCGGTTTACCAAACCGTCCAGCAGCGGAGCCCCCATTAACCGTGGCTAGGCAGCCGTTTTGTAAACCCAGCTCATAGGAGTGAAACAATATTTTTCTTTAGCGAAGTGCAAAACATGACGCTGGATTTCAACATTAGGAGTTATTTATTGGTGAATTTGCACCTCTATGGTGCAGATAAGCGCTCAAAGCGAGGCAAGATAGGATAGGGTTCATGGCACATTAAACACAAATCACGCAGAGCTGTCATTCCGCGGGTTCCAAGTTCCAAGTTTCTAACGAGGCGGATGACGAACGTCTTGTCATCAGATATTCAGATAGGGATGATCTGGAACATGCGAAGCCAAAGGAGCATTTCTGGAATTAAAGCGAGTGCAGACATGGAAATACAGCACAAAAGTAGTCAACCAATATCCAATGGGGTGGCACAAACTTCAATGCGTATCGTCAGATTCCAGACGAATAGTTCGGTCAACACTCCAGGCTTCTGCTCAAGAGTGAACGGACATCGGGAGTAAAATCGGTTATGCTACCCGATGTTGGTCTTTTGCTGGGCCGCTTGGGCCTTGGCCCACTCGGTAGACGAGGAGACGAGCAGCAGCAGCGCTGGCGGAGGCGGTTGCTGCTCCGCAGCTCGCGGAGGCCGCGGCGCGTGCAACGTGTGACTGGCTCGCCGGTTTTCTCGCGCGGTTGGTTGCTCCTCCGTGCTTATCCCTCTATCTATTTTAACAATGGCCTTCTCGTGTGCTTGGTATTAATACGAGCTCATGTTCCCCTCTTTCTCTATGCACTCGGCTACTGCTCGTCGCCCGTCGGTTCGCCGGCTGGCAGTGGTTCTCGTGGTGGTTGTGCTGCTGCCCCTCTCCGACTTGGGTACCTAGTGGCCATGGGGTTGGACGCCGAGTCTCTGTGTTGCCTCTTCTCTGTTCCTCGGGTCTCCTTCCCGGATCTGCCCGTGGTGGGGTCTCCATCCTGGATCTGTTCGTGGTGGGGGTGACAGGCATTGTATCTCCGAATCAAATCGTCGGTGGATACACGGTGTAGCCCGACGATCTGTTTTCTGGGACAGTGAACTGCTCGCGCTTTGCTTTTCTTCGCTGTCTTCCTTGTCGGCTTGAATCCGACGCTACGTAAGTGCTTCGGTTACCTCCTTGTGCAGCAGATCAATCGGTGATTTGGGGACCTATTCGGTTGAATAGGGACTAATTCCGATTAGGATTTGTGCACTGTTCTATGGGCTTTATTATGCTCGATGATGATTGCATATTTTGAGGCTTATAAATATGTGAATTAAAGTATTGATAGACCTAGTTTAAGTACTGTTCTTGATCCTTTAGTTTGATGCCTCCTTGTGTATGATCTGGTAATTGTTGATTGATTAATTAGTTATTTGAACTGCTGCACTTATATATTTCTCAACCTGGAGAACTAGTACTGTGTTGTTTACTTACTAGTTAGTGCAGTGTGCTTGTGTTGCTGTTCAGTTCAGTCCAGTGGCTGTTTTTGTTCTGTCCGAACTGTCACTGTGATCCTTTAATCTTCACTGCATTCTGTAATTACTTGGTTATACACATAGAGAAGTTGTTGACATCTTTTGGACTTGAGCAGTACTGTTCTAGGGTTTAAAGCTTCATTTTCAGATTAATATATTACATGTGATATAGTGCCCAATTAACTGCTGGATGACTAATTAACTTTAGCAACCATTTAATTGCAATCTGAGAGCAAAGTATAAATCATTCTCACTTGAGCTTTATACTAGTTTGATTGGATTAGTGACTGCCATGTTTTCCAAGTCAATATTGATCATGATTTGGAGAATTCATGATTTTGAATTTAATTCATGGCTTTAATATTCTTGTTATATTCGTAGTGAATTGACCATCAAATTTGCTTAAACCGCAATACTTCCAACACCCGATAGCTTGTTTGCATCTTCAGAACAATCAAGAGACCACACGGCCGCGACAACTTAGGATTTTATTTTGTTCGATTTGAGTCAAAATTTATTATTTTTACAAACTATTCAAAATGTTAATAATTTTTTTAGAGTTTTTGCAGGATTTTCCAAGATTGCAGAAATATTTTTAGTAATTTTATAGCTCGTCTCTTTTTAAAGAGACTCAACTTTTAAATTAACCAAACCAAATCAAACCACGAATCAAAGAGGGCCTGATTGACCGACACACCTCAAGGATCAACTGAAACAGCTAATTGTTCTTGTCATGCAGAACTCAAGAACGTATCACAGAAGGTGGCCCAGTAAAACACACAGTTTGCAAACCTCCGGACTAAGAAAGCATAACAGGATTGATCTTCGTTACACTTCACTCCAGACATACAAACAGAAACAAAACTGGCATAAAGGTCTAGCACTGAAGTTCTCAAATTGCATGCTGGCAAAGAAAGCATAAGCATCTGCTAATAACATGAAAAATCAGTCGCACACTAACCACAAACATTGTCGAGCAGACACCGCACAAAAGTAACAGGCTAGAAAGACTAGCATACACTGCACGCCTTGTTGGCTAGAAAGAAAGGAAGACGCTACATTATTGGAACTTGGGTAAAACACTACCATGAAGTGCACTGGATAAGCAAACCTGCAGCACCATCAGCACATGAATTACATTAGCAGAAGCTAAATATGCCAGCTGCATAAGGATAAATGAACGAATAACAGACAGTTACCTTATTCAGGTTTGCACGCTTGCAGGTCTCTTGAAATCTGAAGTTTTGTGTCCTTCATCACGTATGGCAGAAAGTAAAATGAACATGTTCCACGAACATGAACATTGTACAGAACTTATAGAAGGAGCCCAAGAAAATGCATCGACATGCTAGAGGCAACTATAGGTTAAAAGACTCGATGAAGACTGACTAGCAAGGGATGGCATCTGACATGCTAGATATGGAACAAACTAAGGGAAAAAGACGAGCATAGAAGAAATTAGTAGACAGTGAAATCTCCACTAGCCTCTACCTTCAAAAAAAACCAGAAGAGCCGGTATGGAGATATCCCTGTGTTCTTTGCAGAGCACCAGGAGAAGTCAGTGTAATTACTCAGATAGTTGAAGTATGTCAATTATATGTCAACTACAATGCGAGGTGAAGAACCATGAGATGCAACTATGCAACTATCCTACAGATATTGAACACATGAACCGATAAGAGTGTGAGCTACAATTATCTAACATTTGAACAGTGCAAATATACTACCCTACCCTGCCTGACATTAACTACTAGGAGCAAGGATCATGCTGACTACCACTAAATTGTTCATGATGGGCATCATGGATGCGAATAGGGTGAATGTGAAGGATGATCTAACACCTAAAGAACAAATACCTAAAAAGATACCAGAAGCACCTAGGTGACTGCAAGCTACAAAGACAGCCTAGAAACTGAAGTGTTATCACCAACCCCACCAGTCTCACCACCACATCATTCACTGCAGTTTCCTACTGGTCAACATCTTGATCTGCTTGCCAACCCACCTACATTACTCCTATTAGTGCAGAACCACCTTCATGTCAAAGGTGGCCATTCTTAAGCTACTCCATGGTCTATACAATGTTACCAAGGTTAGATAATTATGACCTATGTACACAGATCACTTGATGCCCATCTGTCACTCAGTGATGGGTGATTTTCAAATGAAGGATCCTCCTCAGATTCTCCGTCGCAATGGCAGTATCACTGTCACCAAAGAAGCTGACACCAGAACTTGTAGTTGGTGAAGAAGGTGCTGACATGGTGCGCAGAGGCACCTCCAAATCAGCTGAACGTTCAGCAGGAGGCAACTCAAGTGAGACACTGCGCTTCTGGTGGAGGGAGAACTTGGGCATCGGCAGTGAGCTGGGCGGTGGTGAGTTAGAGAACGCCGGTCCAGCCCAGAGCTCGGGGCGGGGAGGAGGGGATGTTGAAGGGCTTATTGATATCGCCCGGCTTCGTTTTTTCCCGTGATGCAGCTGTGGCCTCGGTGTCTTGGGCTCTGGGGAGGAGTATGTCCGCGCCGGAGGTGGGGATGGGGACGGCAAGATGCCAATGCTGATGCTGGAGTGGAAGGCTCGGCAATTGACAGCACGGAAGCCACGCATGGACTGCGGCGAGGAGAATTGTGATGGTGTCGAAGATGGCTTCCTCCTACGACAGCCGCGACCAGGGGAGTGGTGGTGGTGGCTCCGCTGCTGCGAGATGACCAGAGTCTCCATTTCCCGAGGAGCAGGTGGTGGAGATGGATGTCAAAGGCCTCAGCTTGCTTGTAAACTTTCGTCAGCTTGGAGTCGCAGATCCCACGAAGCCCCGGCGCTAAACAAATCAACCGCGAAAGCAGATCAAAACAGTGCACTTGAATCGCACAACAAGCAAGCACCAGTAGAAAATTTCAAAAATATGCAGATTTTATCGTAAAAAACAGAAGGCAATTACATTTACGAGCAAAATTCGTTGCTTTCGTTCTACGAAACGAGGTAAAAAACATCGTACGAAGCAGAATTTAGCGGGAGCATAGAGATACCTTCCAGATCTACAGCCGAGGAGCAGATCTAGACCCGAACGGAGCACAGAAACCGCGCGCCCCTTCCTACCGGGTCGCCGCCGAGCTTCTCGCCGCCGCCCTCGAACCAGATCCGCCGCACGCGCCCGCACACTGCGACCACGAATCCCAGCACCACCACCACCACCACCACAGATCAGACAAATAAACCCCAGAAGAAGAAGAAGAAAAAGTTAAATCCCCAAACAGCTCGCGAGCGCCCATCCCCAACTCACCGATCAGGCTGGCTCTGGGCGCGGAAAATCCCCAAAAAAAAACACCCTCCGGATCGGGGGAAGGAGGCGGATGCGAGCGCCGGTACACGCGAGATCGCAAGGAAGGGTCGCGGAGGGGTTGATTAGGCGGCGAATGGGGAGCTTAGGGGGGGGTGGTTGGGGTTGAGGCTAGTGGTTAGTGGTGTGGAAGGAAGGCAACCAACCCACTGCTCTCTCTAATGATCAGAGCTACACGACGACGCCGGCCGGACTCGAACCGAACGACCAAAACCGGGTTTAATACCGAGCCCGGAGGGGGCGGCGAGTCCGTGCGTGCGTGCGTGCGTGGTTTCAGCCGTTGGATGGCTGCGGACGGTGGGGATGGACGGCGATCTGGAGGACGCGTGTGGGGGTGGCGTGGCGGTACGGATAGGGTTGGGTGGAACGGTTAAAAGGCAACGAGAGAGTGGGCTCATTGCAGGGGGTTATTTACGGGGAATGCCACGGAGCCTCGGTTACTGGCCCGGCACGTTGTTCGCAATTTTTCCCCTTAAATTACTTTATTTGTTTTTTATGTTTTGATTTCTTAGTGCTAAAAAAATGAAGTCATGAAATAAAGATTTTCATATCGTTTCGGGTTTGACATATTTAAATTTTAGGATTTTAGATGATTATATAATTTCAGAATCTGCAAATCAAGTCCTACGACGGGGAGTAGATTACGTAAAAAGCTTTATCTGCTGAATCACATTGCTGGCTGTTAAAGAAATAATGGACAAATAAATATTAACAGTTAATTCGTAATTATCTTAACCCTTGATCACAGGATTAACAATAGATTCACATTTACAGCAACCGCCTCTGCGCTTCTCCAAAGGCTGTAACTGACATGTACAGTATTATAAAAGGGCAAGGCCCTGTGTAAATTGTAGAACAACAGTTCACTTGTACATCCATCCAAAAGCATAAAGCAGTTCTTACATATCACTCTCTCTCTCTCTCTCTCACCATTTACCACTGAGCAATATTACACTGAAACACGTTATCAGCACGATTCTACGGTGAGTTTCTTTCTAATCACAGTTCTAAGTACACAGTAAGTGTGATTAAGAAGATGAGGGCTACGAATGTTCTTCGCCCATGGGGAGGAGTTCCTGGGGCACCCTTTACCAATCAAGTGCCTTCAAACACCCCCTGGTGGAGGATTCCAGAATCATCACTGATGGTTATGGCTGCAAATCACAATGCTATGGCAATACATCACATGGCACAAGTGCGGTTAATCCAGAGAGAAAGACGACAGCGACGATGGAGGAACAGGGCTCCTCGCCGTCGCTGCCGCAGAACCAGAAGGAGAAGAGGGGGTCGTAGGGGTAGGGGGAGACGCACTGCACATGCAAGGAGAGGGGTAGTGATACCCCGATCACCGGAGACTCCGGTTGCAGTGCCAATCCCCACTGCTGCTTTGTCACCGACTGGGTCAGTGAGTTCACCAGTGTACACTCCCTTGTCACCGGATGGTTCGGGCTATTTCACTACGGGAGTGCACAGGGAGAGTACCTTCGAGGAGGAGGTCGCTGCCATACAGGCTAGTCGTCGACGTCGCTGGCAGGAGAGGCTCCGTGCTTTGGAGGAGGCCAGGACTCCTCCTTCGCCATCTTCTCCAGATCCGAGAGGACCTCCGGGCTTCATCGCCATTGCTCCTGGTGGTGAGATTTCCCTGGCCACAGAAGCACCAACGAGGAGGATGTCTTTCGGTGTCGAAGTACCGGCAATGTCGCTGGACTTACCGACTCCCTTCGGGTGTGAAGCCGGCCCAACTGCAAGCGCCTACACCATGGCCGGCCGTCGGTGGGCCACCCCCTTCTACACCAGCAGCCAGGGGTTGGCCACTGCAGCCACGGCGACGACGACACCCGCTGTAGCCGGCCTAGGGTCGGTGACGGCGGCGCCCGGCTCGGCCCTGGCAGCGCACGGCGACGCCTACCCCGGCTCGGCCACGGCGGCGCCCGGCGCGGCCTACCCCTGGTCTGCAACGGCGGCGCCCGGCTCAGCCGGCCCCAGATCGACGACGACGGCGCCCGGCGAGGCCTTCCCCGGCTCGGTCCCAGCGGCGTGCGACGCGGCTTCCCCAGGCTCAGCCCCGGCGGCGCGCGGCGCGGCAGTCCCCGGCTCGGCCCCGGTGGCGCGCGGCATTGCTAGCCCCGGCTCGGCGTCGGCGGCCTCCGGCGTGGGGTCGCCGGATCTGGAGACGGCGCCGGCCGACGGTGCTTCGGATGGGGGCATCGGCGCTGCTGCAGCAAGGAGGAGGAGGCCATGGGGGCTGAGGGTGGAAACCCTAGTTGCCCATGGCACGAATGGTTTAATGGGCCTGATGGCCCGGTCGGCTGGGAGAAAATATCAGGAAACCTTGCAATTTGATCCTCGGGTTCAAGAGAAATTGCGAAAATCCTCAGCTGACAGCATAGTAGGGGTTGATATTAATCAATTATCTGCATAGGAGACCTCGGATTTCTTTTATTCGCAATTATTTGCATTCCAGAACTTTATATAGTATAGGAATGCAATTTATTTTATATTATTGTGCCATATATTGCGATTTTACCCCTATTTAAATGATTAATCGCAATATATATATGTCATGTAATGTTACATGTACCTATGTCTTTTGTAATATATTATTGCTATTACAATTGCTTATTTTCTTGCCTTTGCATTGTTAATTGCAATATTTGGTGATTACCTTGTAGTATGGGTCCTATGGCTCGGCCATAGTGAGAGTAGCTCGCCCATAATTAAAGGTCTACACCATTACTTTAATTTTGCATTGTTAAATTACAATATTTGGTGATTACCTTATAGTATGGGTCCTATGGCTCAGCCATAGTAAGAGTAGCTCGCCCATAATCCAAGGTCTACACCATTACTTTAATTTTGCATTGTTAAATTACAATATTTGGTGATTACCTTGTAGTGTGGGTCCTATACCTCGGCCATAGTGAGAGTAGCTCGCCCATAATCAAAGGTCTACACCATTATTTTAATTTTGCATTGTTAAATTGCAATATTTGGTGATTGCCTTGTAGTGTGGGTCCTATGGCTCGGCCATAGTAAGAGTAGCTCGCCCATAATCAAAGGTCTACACCATTGATTTAAATTTAAACAACATTTATGTTATTTGTTTATATTCAGTTTGATGATTACTTTCTATGGGTTGAAAATAAACACAAGGTAGTGGAGTCTATTGCATTGGTCATGATCGTAGCGTCCGCCATTCCTTTGGGGATGAAAATCATGTATATAGCGTTGATCCGCCACCATCGCCGATAGGTTCACACATTTTGCAAATGCAAACTGTGATTACCTACATGTTTTAATTCAACCATATTTCCTTAATTGAAAGTTTACGTCAATTTAAAGAATGTTTAAATTCCATATACCTCTGCATTATTGATTTATTTATTTCTATGCTATCCGCATTTAAAAATATATATAATGTAGAAATATGGAAATATGCTAGATATTTTTGGAAATTACATAGACCTTTATTTTACTGATTTTATACATGTCAAATTTACTTTCCAAAAGTAAATTAATGAAAATATATGCATTTAATATGTAGGATATGACTGATATATCTAAGAAGACATTTTCTGAACTTGCCTTAGATGGAAGTAATTACCTAACTTGGGCAATGGATGTCAAAATTTATTTGACAGCCATGAATCTCAGTAATACGATTAATGACCCTGTTGAAGGGAATGATCCAATAACTAAGGCTTCAAAATGCTCATCACTGTGTTTTTTAAGGCACCATCTTCATCTTGATTTAAAGTCTGAGTATTTGATGGAAGAGAATCCATTGCAACTATGGAAATCTCTTAAAGAGCAATATGATCAACAGAAATATGTGATATTGCCTGAAGCTCAAAGAGAGTGGTCAGTCTTACGCTTTCAAGATTTTAAATCTGTTGCGGAGTACAACTCTGCAAAACATAAGATTAACTCTCGTTTGAGGTTTTGCGATAAACAAGTTTCTGATGAAGATATGATTGAGAAGACTTTGTACTTTTCATCCAAATATGAGAATATTGCAGCAGCAATATCGCCAACAAAAGTACACAAAGTATTCTGAATTAATCTATACTTTGCTTCAAGCAGAGAAACATGATGAACTTCTAATGAAAAATCGTAACGCTCGTCCCACGGGGGCATTGAGTGTGCCTGAAGCACATGCGAATACTCAAAGGGTTAGCAGTAGCCATGGGCCCAAAAATGCCTACAATAAAAAAAGGGGAAGATGGAATAAAATGCAGAAAGGTAAAATACTGAAAAATAAAGGCAAGGGAAATGGAAAAGGAAAAATGAAGAGGATTAATTCTTCGGACAAGTCAAGGACTTGTTTCAAGTGTAGATGCAAGGGACATTGGGCACGCGAATGTCGTACTCCAAAGCATCTAGTTCAATTGTACCTACAGTCCATTGGAAAGGACAAGAAGAAGCAAGCGAACAATGTTGAAAGTCACTTCACTTCAAAAACAGATATTAATCTGCCTGTTTGACAGTCAGAATCTGAAAAAAAAATCAAGATATGGATCTTAATGTTGATAATCAAGACATGGAGCTTGATGTTAGAAAAGTGAATGAGGACAACACGAATAACATGATTATTGAGTATGCTGATCAAGACATGTTTGGAGATACTAAGTAGTCTTCTACATAATCCCTATGCTATGTAATCAGACCATATTATGCTCCATATTTAATTGTACGTGTATATTTGTAATCAGTAGATAATGTTGTATGGTAGGTCTATGGCTGTGTTTCTTTCGGCGGTTAGATTATAATCTGAAAAGGTTGTTGTCGACGGTTGAGATATCGATCTCAAGTCGCTTAAAGGTTCTTGAGAAGGGGAGATAGGAGACACGCCGAACAACACGAACAGCAATCAACGACGAACAGGGAGACAAGGGTTTTTATCCTGGTTCAGGCCTTTCGGGAGAGATAATAGCCCTACGTCCAGCCTTTCTTATATATCAGAGATGATTACAAGAGGTGGCTCGGCGAGACGAACAAGTCTCGGCGAGATTATGGCGTGCTATCAGATGATGGCTTGACCTAGAAAAACGTTTTCTCTACATGCCGTAAGGCCTGTTTATATAGTGTAGAACAAACCGACCTATCAAGGGATAATCGGACCGGGCTGACCACGAATTCGTAGCGAACTCGATACATGTCAAATACATCCCGAGGTAGATAAGGTATACTCCAATTCTTGGGGATCATGACTCCTATTCCAATCCGGGAAACCAACGTCCGGGTCTTCACATAGCCGTGCAGAACTCCTGTTCGAGACGGACTCAAACATGAATCCTAAACCGTTACGCACCGTGCCGACCAAAAAACTGTTCGGCAGGATGCATATGGGCCTGATAGAACCTTCTAGGGAGCTAGGTCCTAGTAGGCTGTTCGATTGGGCCGTCAGGGAGTGGGCCATGGCAATGGGCCGTGATTTTATCCCCGACAGTTGTGATGTTTTTATAGAAGATTTAAAGAGCTAAAAAATTATGAAAAAATATTTTTGAGATCTTTGAGACAAATTGTGCAAAGTTTCGAAAAAATAACTATAAAATATTTCAAAATATAACCGGTACAAAAATGACAAATTTTAAGCTGCAGCTTATAATCTGATTATTATGCTGAAAGAAACACAGCCTATATGTATTGGTCAATGTGACAATGTGGTATTGTAATTTTCGAACATACATATGTGAATGTATATATGTTTTATATACATGAAAGGTCTCTATTCTATATAAAAGTTCAATTCTTTTCCTGAATTTTACTTTATTCTATTTTATAGAATTTGTGGAACAATCCATGGAGAAAGAAATATGTCTAGTGGAAAGCTGTACTACAAACACTATCCTAAGGGATACAAAATATTTCCAACATCTCACTAAAAGAAAAGAAAATATAATGACTATCGCAGGAAGCGATGCATTAATTGTTGGTTCTGGGAAAGCAACAATAATTCTCCCTATGGGTACTATGCTTGAAATCGAGGATGCTCTGTTATATCCTGATTCAAAACGTACCTTATTAAGTTTTAAAGATATCCGTATGAATGGTTTCCATGTTGAAACTCACAATGAGCATGGTACAAAGTTTTTACTCTTAATCAAATATAACGGATATGAAAAACAAATAGTGGAGAAACTCCCTTCATTCTCTTCTGGATTGTACTACACATATTACATATATAAGACCTGAATCACATGTTGCGATGAAAACAATTTTCAAAGACCTAAATTGTTTTAAGATCTGGCATGATCGCTTAGGTCACCCTAGTATAAGTATGATGCGAAAAATTGTAAATCATTCTGCTGGCCATAATATCAAAAGTTCAAATTTTCCGAAACCTGGGGATTTCATATGCACAGCTTGTGCTAAAGGGAAATTAATAATATGGCCTTTATATCTCAAAGTTCGAGATGAGTCACTGAATTTTTTGGAAAGAATTCAAGGTGATATATGTGGACCAATTCAACCCTCGTCAGGGCCATTTAGGTATTTTATGGTCCTATGTGATGCATCTACAAGATGGTCCGATGTAAGCTTATTGTATACACGGAACCATGCTTTTGCAAAATTAATTGTCCAAATAATTAAATTAAGAGCCAATCATCCTAATGATAGGATAAAGTCCATTCGTTTGGACAATGCTGCTGAATTTTCCTCAAAAGCATTTAATGATTATTGTATGGCTTTGGGTATCAATGTAGAGCATTCTATACCATATGTCCATACGCAAAATGGACTAGCAGAATCATTGATTAAGAGGATCAAACTAATTGCTAGACCTCTTTTACAAAATTGTAGGTTACCAACTACTTGTTGGGGCCATGCAGTTTTACATGCTGCCGCATTAATACAATTGAGACCAACTGCATATCACACGGTATCCCCGTTGCAGTTAGTACGTGGAAATGAACCAAGTATTTCCCATCTGCGAAAATTCGGTTGCAGTGTATAAGTACCGATTCCACCACCGCAGCGTACACAAATGGGCCCTCATAGGAAATTGGGGGTTTATGTGGGGTATAATTCTCCGTCAATAATAAAATACCTCGAGCCATTAACAGGGGATCTGTTTACGGCTAGATACACTGATTGCATATTTAATGAGGATAATTTCCCGGCATTAGGGGAGATAAGTACCACAAGGAATGCCGAGAAATAAATTGGGATGCCATGGGCATTCAGTCCTTAGATCCACGTACTAATGAATTTGAAATAGAAGTTCAGAAAATCATAAATTTGCAAAAAATTGCAACTGAGCTGCCAGATGCATTTACTGATTATAAGGGAGTTGTGAAATCCCATATACCTGCTGTAAATGTGCCCGAGAGAGTGGAGGTACCTCAGAAAACCAATATTACCCCTAATCCAAGGAAGAGTGGGAGACCTCTGGGTGCAAAGGACTTGGTTCCACGGAGACGTCCGCAGAAACAAAAGTCCAACACTGATATATTAATCAAATCAGTAATTCAAAATGCTAATGATGATAATCCCAACAAAGATATGTGCACAACTATAAATGTTGGGATATCAGAACCTTTGAACTCGATCGTAGTAGAAAATCACGATGAGTTGCAAGAGATAAATGAGGAAATTTCTACAAACTATGTCAATACAGGAGAATTATATAAAAGAGAAAGTACAATTGTCGACATATGTTTTGCCATTATGATTGCTGAATCCGTTCATCTGGATCCAGAACCTAAGACCATGGCAGAGTACATGAATCGCTCAGATTGGGTCAAATGGAAAGAAGCAATCGAGGCAAAATTACACTCGCTTAATAAAAGAGAGGTTTTTGGTCCTGTAATGCCGACACCTCCTAATATATTTCCTGTTGGAAATAAATGGGTCTTTATTCGAAAAAGGAATGAAGACAATAAGGTGGTAAGATATAAAGCGAGACTTGTAGCACAAGGGTTTACGCAGAGACCTGGCATCGATTACGATGAAACATATTCTCCTGTAATGAGTGGAATCACATTCCAATATTTAATATCGTTGGCAGTCAACACGAATTTGACTATGCAGTTAATGGATGTTGTGACCGTATATTTGTATGGGTCACTTGATTCGGATATTTACATGAAAGTCCCTGAAGGGGTTAAACTTCCGAATCCTAAAGGAAATCGCAACATGTATAGCGTCAAATTAAAAAGGTCGCTATATGGATTAAAACAGTCGGGAAGAATGTGGTACAACCGACTAAGTGAATTCCTTTTAAAGAAAGGATATTCAAATAATGATGATTGCCCTTGTGTATTTATAAAGAAATCACAAAGTGGATTTTGCATTATATCAGTATATGTTGATGATTTAAATATCATTGGGACAACTGAAAATATAAAAGAAGCAAGCAATCATCTAGTGACGGAGTTTGAAATGAAGGATTTGGGCAAAACCAAATTCTGCTTAGGTTTGCAACTTGAGCACTTGCATAATGGAATTTTAGTGCACCAGTCTGCTTATATCGAAAAGATATTGAAAAGGTTCAATATGGATAAAGCATACCCATCTAAGACCCCTACGGTTGTGAGATCCCTTGATAGGGATAATGACCCATTTAGACCAAAGGGTGAAAATGAAGATATTTTAGGACCGGAAGTCCCATATCTTAGTGCTATTGGAGCATTAATGTATTTGGCGAATTACACCAGGCCTGATATTGCATTCGTAGTCAATTTATTGGCAAGATTTAGTGCCGCTCCAACAATAAGGCATTGGAATGGTATTAAAAATATCTTCAGGTATCTTAGAGGAACACCAGATCTTGGATTATTTTATAAGAAAAATCAAGATATGACTATGGTGGGATATATTGATGCTGGCTATTTGTCTGATCCCCACAATGCCAGATCACAGACTGGATTTGTATTTCTATATGGTGGTACGGCTTTTTCATGGAAGTCTAGTAAGCAGACTTTAGTAGCCACATCCACTAATCATTCTGAAATAATTGCATTATATGAAGCATCACGTGAATGTGCTTGGCTTCGCAGAATGATTAACCATGTTGAAAGGTCATGTGGTATCAATTCAAGTGGATCCCCTACCATTATCTATGAAGATAATGCAGCTCGTGTTATGCAAATGCAAACAGGTTATATTAAGAGTAATATAACAAAGCATATTGCTCCCAAATTATTCTATCCTCATGTGTGAGCATCGTTGAGCCCTAATTTTTATTAGTGGCATTGATGTAAAAAATATTTAATATTAAGTGCTAGCGGGTTTTTGGACTTCTCGGAACTCTAGCGAAGACTCGGCTTCACGTAAAACCCTAATTTAAAGCCTCGACAAATTCATGAGCTGCTTCAAGGTTCTAAGTGCGTGACCGGACGAGAGATGAGGTCACGTATAGTTTAGGAGTAGTTAGATTTTATTTTCTGTTTTTGTCGGATTTCAAAAGGGGTTTGAATATCTCGGATCTTACCGGATCTTTGCGAATTCTCGAAAACTAGGTTTCCTTAGTCCACCTCTTCTAAAAATAGCTAAAGATATCCTTGTGAGATTTCTAAAGTGAAAAGTAACTCACCTCAACTCACCCACAATTCTAAGCACGAAAACACTCTCTGTCGGACGGCGTGCACGGCGCAGGCGCAGCCGGACAAATGTCCGACCAACAAAACACGCACAAGACACACCTGCTTGACGGACGGTGTCCATTATTACGGACGGCGTCCGATAAAGTTAAAAATCTGAGTTTTTCTCCCGTCGGACGGCATCTGGGCGCAACCGGGTAGCGTCCGGTTAGCCAAATTTCCAGTGCACATCTCACTGTCGGACGGCGTCCGGTCCCTACCGGACGGCGTCCCGATCAACTTTATTTTAGAGCGATGCGGCTGTCGGGACGGCGTCCGGCAGAGGCTAACGGCTAGTCTTTTTGTCCCCTTCCGGGGGGCAACGGCTAGTTTTGCTCTAGGGGCTATAAATACCTATCTAGTGGCTAGCTATTTTGAGGTTTTGCTGCTCTCTACATCTACCACACTTATTGCTCATCAATTAGGTGATTTAGAGCCATTCCTCCACCCACAAATCAATCAAAGGCACAAATCACTAAATCCCAACACCGAGCTTCATGGAAGTCCTTCGATCCGGTATGATTGGGACGTTTCGGGCTTTTTACTTTTGAAGACGACATCCTTCGTGGAGGCGTGGGCTTGGGAGTAGGCCTTGGCGTGTGGCTACTCTCGAGTCGGTGTCGGGTGATTTGAGTCCACCTCACGGAGTGGCTAAACGACTACCGGGGAGTAAGTGAGGCGTTAGGCTCGAGAGCGAGCCGGTCCTTGTGCGCAAGGGATAGCCTCAACGGAGAGTAGGAGTTGCGGCTCCGAACTTCGGTGAAACAAATTCCGTGTCGCTCTCTCTTATTTATTTTCCGCACTTACTACCGTTGCATTGCTTGTGTTGAATTGTGATGCCATGTCTTAGTTGCGTAGTAACTTGTTTATCACTTCCGCTTGCGTGACAATTGAAACTAGGATTGGGACACTATTAATTTGATGCTTAATTAACAAATAACCAAAAAGTTTAATATTGCCTATTCACTCCCCCTCTAGGCCATAGGATCCTCTTTCATCATGAACTTTAGAAAAGCGGAGAGATAGAAATTTTACAAACAAAGTCTTGTGACAACCTAGCAGATTTATTTACTAAGTCTCTACCAAAATCCACATTTTGAAAATATGTATATGGGATTGGTATGAAAAGAATTTGTGAGTTGCAAGGTTCAGGGGGAGAATCTCACTGAACAAAACCTGTTTGAATAATCAAAATATTGCACTCTTTTCTCCTGTATGAGTTTTCCTAAAGGGTTTCTCATATAAAGGTTTTTAATGAGGCAATATAAATACAAGCTAAGATTTCATGTACTCTTTTCTCCATCCATTTTATCCCATTGGGTTTTTGGAAGGAGTTTTTAATAAGGCATACGATATGCTTGGGAATATAAATACAAGATTATATAATATGTTTTTCTTCATCTGTTTTTCCCACAGGGTTTTTCAGAAGGAGTTTTTAAAGAGATCTTTGTATAAATTATTTGTCCAAGGGGGAGTGTTAAAGAAATAATGGACAAATAAATATTAACAGTTAATTCGTAATTATCTTAACCCTTGATCACAGGATTAACAGTAGATTCACATTTACAGCAACCGCCTCTGCGCTTCTCCAAAGGTCAGAACCGACATGTACAAGATATATAAAGGGCAAGGCCCTGTGTAAATTGTAGAACAACAGTTCACTTGTACATCCATCCAAAAGCAATAAAGTAGTTCTTACATACCACTCTCGCTCTCTCTCTCACCATTTACCACTGAGCAATATTACACTCAAACACTGGCAATCCCTTTTTTCCCCTCACAATTGCTACAACATGTACTATGATATATCAAATAAAAAATGAAGTTACAAAATAAACATTTTAAAATCGTTTCAGATTTGTCATATTTTAATTTTAGATAATTATATCTGGGTCTCACTCTTGACCGTGAGACCGAATCACAGCGTGCTAAAGCTGTCTGTGGGACACCGGATTCCCGCAGCACTCCTTAAAAAATAGATAATTATATAATTTCAGATTCTACATATCAAACTCTACAATTAAGATACGAAGCAACGATGGGCTGATTACGTAAAAAAAAACTTATGTGCTGGATAGCCTGGATCACATTGCTGGCGTTCCATTTTCCCCACAATTGCTATAACATGTATTTATTACGCTATCAAATGTATTTTCCCCACAAAAGGAGGCCGACCTCACTAAGTTGGGTACTCCCATGTGTGGAGTTCATGCAATTCAGCAGCTGAGACAGATGTTACCATACAGTGATACAGCATCACACAACTAGGCAAAAATAAGCGATTCTTGTCCCAACGGGATCCTCTACAGTATTGTCCTCTGATGGACCCACCTGTCAGTGGTCCAAAGTCAGAGGGCAGTACTACAGAGGATCAACGTTCTGATTGTACATCATTGTTAGGGGCTTAACGGCACTTGTCACAGTGTCACATGCCACAGCACTTGCAAACATCCAAGATTGCGGCCTCCTTGTGGGGCAATCGAATCGAAGTTTACTAAACAAAAGCACAATCATCACGACGAGCTCTCACTGCTTTCCAGAGGGCTCGCACCCAGTTGGTAGTTGGATGCACAACGGGAAAGAACACGGGCAAGAAAAAAATGGGAAGCCACAATCTGCATTTCTTCCTCTGATTGTTATTGGATGGACTCCTCTATACAGTATATTCTGCCACGGAGGCTTTGTCGCGGCAGCAGGGCGCCTACCGTCTGGGGCGCTCAATCTACACAGTGCGCCCCCGTTGGTAGACTTGAACAGCAACAATTGACAATTCCTCTCACAATTGGGAGTGGGGTTCAAGGGGTAGAAGAGTTCACTGATATTTCTTGAGGAACAGGAGGGCTCTGAGTCTCCTGATGAGAAGAGGTTATTAGCCTTTGCACCGTCTTCAAAGCGCTCGTCAACTGTGCAAATGAAGGGCGCAAGTTTGGATCCCTGGCAATTAATAAACCTCATATTAGCTTACTTATCACCAATTTTATAGCTGCTAAAAAGTAAAATGAAAGCTGGGAGTCGCAGGACTCGGCAGTTCCGTTACATAACATTTTTTTAGCAGTTCTTTTAACACAACATAAAACAACTTGTTTTTTTAGAAAACTCACTTCTGCCAGCATTCCCATATAATCCGTGCAACCAGAGGATCAACTTCCTTGGGAATATCAAGCCGTCTGTCCTGGAAGCCAACTGCTCCCACAACTTGCATTGGATTCATCCCACCCCATGGCATTCTAAGTGTTGCTAGTTCCCACAAGATGACGCCAAAGCTGTAGACATCGCATCTGCACAAGTTTGGATCAGATTAATGCACATGACACATGAATTAAAAGGAGGACAAGGAGGACAGGCGGTTGCACGGTTTTATAGGGAGATGTATTTCCATCCCTAATCCCAATGAAAAATTACACACATATTTCTCATATGTGTATGCACACATGAGAAATATGTTTATACACAGTTACTGCATATCTTTCATTTCCATTCAATAAATTCAGGTATTACCAAATTTCCAGTGGATGGTGGATTGTAAAACCAATCTAAGGAGTGAATTAGTCACACTCAATAAACAGATCACCCATCCCAGCTTCAAAGGAGTCAAAAGTTAAAGCATGAGAATTGAAACACAGGCACTTCCATGGGAATGTAAGACACAGCATTCAGAGTAACTGCTGAACAATTTGACATACCATAAAATATCCATAATAGACAAGTAAATGGAACCAGCAAAGTCCATAAGCTTAATAGTTAAAACGAGACGTGCCAAGTAAATTACTCACTTTTCATTTGATTGTTCATTCCGCAAGACCTCAGGTGCCATCCACTCAGGCTGGTTAGATACCAAAACGTAAATGTTTCAATGATGATTAAAAAAAAGTAAAAAAATCATGTTATAGTAAAGGTGCTAGTAACTTACAGTTCCAGCCGTTGATTTGGATGATAAAAATGTACTGTGCTTCAAGCGTGAAAGTCCAAAATCACAAACCTATTTTATATCATTGGTAAGGCAATAGACCAACACACATTAATATGACTATGGGTTGTCAGGTCAGATTATAATTTTTAAAGGTAACAGGAGCTCACACCTTTACATTCCAATTGTTGTCAACCAGCAAGTTTGGCGATTTAAGATCCCGGTGAACAATTGTCGGTACACTAGTGTGCAGGCAATTCATGCCTTTGGCCTTAAGAGAACACAGTCATCTGTATAAGCAAGGGAAAATAAACAAACAAGACAAGGAAATATACCAAGATCCATCTCTACCACATCAAGGGCCATCTTAATCCTCCGCTTCTCGTCAATTTGGCAATTAGGACGGTGAAGTATCTTATATAAGCTTCCCCTGAGCAAAGACATAACAGTAAAGTGTGAACCATAAAAAATGAACTACTACCATTATATACAGTTTAAAATTGGAAATGAGTTACATGACATTATATTGGAGCTATGATAGATTTACGTGAATATATGATAAACAGGAGTATTTCTCCTTATCGAGTAGCATGTACCACCTTCAGTACTATGTTCCATTTAAATGCTAAGTTATTAAAAAAATCTGTCCAGGCACGAATGTCTGCTACCTAGGGTTTCTTCCATGTTTGAACTACGAACTAGGATAACACCACAACATTATCAGTTATCACCTACCTATGCGGTAAATAATACAAAATTGTCATACCTTGGAAGGTACTCAGATACAATAGACAAGTTTGGAGGGCGTGTAACGGCTCCCATGAAGAGAACAATATTTGGATGACGCAGTCGGCGCATAATCCGCACCTTGTAAAAGAAAATAAATGCAATTATGAAGCATTGCAGCAACAGTGAACTAAATATGAAACATAAACAATACAATTGGTTCAGATCTAAGATAGAAAAACATATACTTTCACATACTTCACTTCGGAATTCATCCAAAGCATCACCATAGAAATCTTGATCCAAGAATTTCTTGACAGCAACTTCCTGCAAATAAACAAAAACTTAAAGTTCTCCAATAAGGAAA
The DNA here is from genome assembly GCA_036346415.1 of Raddia guianensis. Classification (NCBI taxonomy): domain Eukaryota; kingdom Viridiplantae; phylum Streptophyta; class Magnoliopsida; order Poales; family Poaceae; genus Raddia; species Raddia guianensis. Next base: position 4,459,460 of record CM070536.1, on the reverse strand, counting down.
AGTGAAGATGCCCCATGTTTGGCCTCCAATCTTAGTTATGTAGACCATTTTGTGGATACAACATCTTGGAAAAATGGTAAAGCTCAGGATGTAAATGAAGGGCAAGAACTGCTCACTGTTCCATTCCATTCAGCACGGTACACCTCTCCATATGAACCTAAAAAAGGGGGAAGCAATTCATTCAATTGTTCCCTTGGAGAGAATACAAAGATGCAAGTTCATGCAACAAACTGGCTCCTGACAGTGCAACGTATTAAAAGCATGTAACTGGCCATGCTAAAAAAAATTAGTTAACACATTGTATGACAAGTTCAAAATATGTGTACTAAATAAAGAGTGCTTGTTAGTGCTAAAGGAAAGAAAAAAAAATACACCAAAACTTGGTTCCAGAGAGATACCTAAGCCTATCCTTTCACCAATCACAAGATCTTCCCAAGGAATTTCACATTCAGATACATCATCGAACATGGTATCAAGCCTGTGTGACCTCACAGATGATGGCATTGATGTGTCCATAAATCTATCAAGCGGAGACTTCTTTGGATCAGGAGGTAATTTTGGGTTGTCTTGCTTTCCATTTAAATTTTCTTTGCGTTCTTTTGCCACATTCTGAACTGTATTTGTTGGAACCCGTCCTTCTGCAGAACTACCCCATTTATTTATTTCTAGTTGTGGTTGAACCTCTGGTCTAGAATTCATAGGACCTTTTTCCAAATCACCACGCATGATCTTTTCAGGTGCCTTACCAACCCCAGCTGTAGAAGACATTTTCATGGCAGAGAAACCAGCCATAGTATTTCCATAATTATGAGCTGACGCCGCATATGATGTATCATTTCTCACTCCAGCATTTAGATTAACATTCTTTGCAGCTGACCGTGGCACCTGAGATGATAACGCAACATTTTCACCAACATTTCTACGTGCAAATGAATCCTGAACGTAGTTGTACTGTTTGTTGTTGGAAACATCATTGTAAAGAGACCAGTTTTTCATAACCAATCGCTGCTGTGGTCTTCCAGCACTAGGGACTGCGTTCTCTCTGCGCTTTTGCAACTCATTGTTTTTGTTATCTGGCCCATTGAATGGCACTGACATTTTCTTTGACGCAATACCATCAAAAGGATTAAGCTCAGCAAACAGGTTTTTGGACTCTGAATTTTCTTGTAGATTTGGAATAAGTTTTACATTCCCATTCCGTGAATGTTCTCCACCAGGAAGTTCAATTTTTTGTTGTGGCGATGTACCAGAAGAAGTTGATGGCACATCGGATTGCTCATGAGAAACTAACATCCAAGAACCATCAAAAACACTTCCAGCAGTAACAGATGGCGTGCCACCCAAAGAGGTTTGTGAAGATGCCACTCCTGCTTCTTTCTCATAACCAGATTGACTAGATGATATCCGATCACCATTGCTAAACAAAGGCAGCTGGTCACCTTTAGGTTCAAGCAGCAATGCATTAGCACCAAGATTAGGATCAATGGTACTTGATGACCCAGCCATCTCATTCTGTCCAAATTTTCGGTTAGAATTTAGCGAATTGCCTTTCCAACTTAAGACATCTGCTGGAATAAGAGTACCAGGAGCAGCCATCAGATCAACCAAAAATTCCCTGTTGCAATACATAAATCTACTTATCAAACATGTAGTAGTGACTAGTAAATGAATTAGAGATTGATAACATACATGGATTATGTTTCCCTGAAATATAACTATGCTGCAAACTAACAAGTAACCACAAATGCAATGCTCAAGTACACCAATACCTTTCTTTGTCCATCTTGATTATATTAATAGCATCATCATCATCACCAGTATAATTACTTCCTTTGACAAGTTTACATGGAATGCCAACACTATCAGCAAGAATCTGAACAAAGAAGTACAAGAGTTTGAGAAATTGAGAATAGGCATGCATAGGCAAATGAAAAGATGTGGCGCTATGTTCAATAGATTAGGACTTTTCAGCATTTACTCTTGACTCCAATGCATTGCTTGATTTCTTTTCAATTTATTTTTATACATATATAAGCTGCCTTGGACCATGATTCATTAATTACTACTGGATGCTACCAATATTAATATGCTTCCATAAAATACCATCCGCCAGTTTTATGACGTGAGGATGTCAAATCTTTCAGTAAATTATATGTACGCAAGCGCCTGTCATGTAATGATTAGTAACATGTCTAACAAGTAACAACAAAGAAAGTGCATTAGGTAAATTCAAACAAATACGTTAGGAAAGGTCAACAGCCTTTAGAGCAAGACATCCTATAATTGAATGGGAACAGATGTTCACTGATGTGATCTGATCCCACACACAGTACTAACCAAAAGAGTTGAAATATGATTATATGAATCTTTTTCAAGCTCAAACAAGAGCATAACTATTTTCATTTGATGTCTATTCTCCTACCCCCTCTACTCTGTCACAGATACATATGGAGTTGAGGAACCTCAGTTCACAAAAGGCCAGTAGTGGTGTCCACTGTCAAGCTGGAATGCTGGACACAAACACCAGCTAGGGCCTAGTGGGTATCAACTTTCACACTGATAAATAGATGGAGATGGAGATGGAGATGGAATGAAGACAACTTATTTAATGTAGCAAGAGATATGCCATTAACTAGTATAGAAAAAATTTGGAACAGCCGCATGTGAGGACGGTATGTAAAGGTAATTTCAGTTGCTGTCTTTGAAGCTGAGTCATCATTTTGACATCAAGTTTTACCATTCAAATCAGGGTGGGTACTTATAAGGGATTAATATACTATTCAAGCCCCAAGCCAAGAACTAGTAACAGAGTCTTTTATCTGCGTCAAACATTATCATAACAGAAAGAGGGATAGAACAAACCTTGAAAAGTAATGCACGGTGACGAGAGAGACCTATCTTTATGCATCCAATAGGCAACAAACTAGTCTGTAGTGAGTTTCTTAGCTCGGTACTCTTTTCCAACCACCTTGCGAGCATGTCGTTAGCATCTTTCACTGGTCCGCCCATATTATCTGTAACAAGCTCGGCAATTCTTTGCACTAAAACTGCAATATTTGCAACAGGAAAGTCCAACAAGATGCACTGTGCCACCTGCTCCATCTCCTGCAAGGTAGCATCAATGGCACGGTTGATTACAATGACTTCAAAACCCAGGTCCCCTATTCCTGTTTGAAGATCTGCTAGTGATGGCATTTTCCCCTGCCTAGATGATTCTATGGAGGGGCCAAATATGTCGTAGAAGCCATCAATAACTTTCTCATGATAATCAAGAAAGTTGTAGTCCTGAAAGCCAAAATGGAGCACAATCATAAAAGGCCAAGATAATACATCAGCAAATACTATTTATGAACAGATTTAATGTTAACTAATTATTTGAGCTCAATGGACTCGTGGATAAAGGGGAGGACAAAAAAAAATGATTTTTCCCAGCTCAGCTAAATCTCTACTGTTAAAAAACCTATTGTGGTGAGTGATGAGTTGGTACGTCACAAATCAATGCTCTTCAAGTTGTAGATAATTACCCACTGATGCTACCACCGCCATGAACCCACATTTTACATCATGATTAGGAAAATAACAGTATGATGTGACTATGTGACCAACAAGCCTGCCATTGCTTCGAAAAGCACCTTAGTCTAATCCATTCCTATGTCATATTCAATTTCTACTTTCACAATCAACTAGCATGCATCCAGCTGGTAGCTAGTAGCATTTTCTCTTCTCCACTAGCATGCATTGACCTGGTAACTAGTAGCGTTTTCTCTTCTCCATATATGATATTTTTCAACACCAAGTAAGGTGAAGCTTAACATCAAACAGGACATAAGCCGCTTCCCAAACTAGCAACTGAATTTAGATTATCCAACAGCCAATAATCATTACGACTAGATACAACAAATGAATAGCACCATTGTGGCTGAGTATTTTAGCTTAATTGATGGGGAAGGAAAAAAATGCTTGAAATTAGCAACAAATATCATGCAGCTCACCAAATATTTTGAAGGCATCAGCATAACATGTAGAAAAATAGCACCTTGATGCAATCAAGCAATATAGTTGCTTCCACAAGCACCCAGACCATTCCTATTGCCTTCTACGTGCTTAATTTATACTTCTGCAATCCAGTAGCATGCATGCAGCTGCCGAATGGCAGCACTTGTCTTCTACTCATATGTTATTTTTTACTACGTGCATTTAGATGAAGTTTGGCAACAATCTATAATTCTAGACATGAGCCTCGTAAGCAACTATCCCAGAGACCCAGACCATTGACTGCATTTAGATGTGATATGAGCAGAAAAACTTAACGGTAGCATGAATTGAAGTCGTAATTGGCAAACATTAACAACTACCGCAATCTATGTTTCACATTAAAGTAGACGCACTGTTCTGTAAACTATCGTAAGCGACTGTGAGTGGCACAGGGTTGTGCAGCGCAGCATACATGCAGCTCGAATCGAATCCAGGGATCTCGAGGCTCACCCAGTAGCGCCTGGAGAGCGACTCCGCGGTGTGGCCCTCGTGCCGGTCGGCGGCGAAGCGGTCTCCCCTACCGAGGCTTATTAGCTTGGCCTTCCTGATCTGTTCCCCATCGAGGTCCCCGACGCAATCGCTATTGGACGCCGACAGCGCCATCGCTAGCTGCATCTGGAACTCCTCCTCGGACAGCATGTAGTCCTCTCCCCCTCCTCCACCCGCAGCAGCCGCCGTCGGAGTGGCCGCCGCGGAAGGCGAGGAGGAGGAGGCCGTCGAAACCGACAGCGCCGGCGCGGCCCCCGACGGGGAGCTCGCCGGCGACGGCGACGGCGACCCCTGCCCCTGCCCCTGCTGCGCCGCCGCCGACGACGACGCCGCAGCGGGATCGCTGGAGCGGTGCTGCCACTTCATCTTGCCCTTGAACAGGCTCTTCATCTCCGCCCTCGCGCGGCGTGATCGGCGACGGCGAGGAGACGAGCCGTGGGGAGGAAGGGAGGATGCAGTCAGTGGAGGGAGGGAGACGCGGAGGGGAAGATTGGGGAAAGGTTTCCGAGGGGGGAGACCGCAAAAAAGGCGGGGGTTATTAAGTGAAAGGGGGCCTGGGGTTTGGGGCTAATTACCTAAGGAACCAGTGGTTTATCGTAAAAGCTTCACGCGGTGCGGGGGCCGCGTAGCGCGTAGACTGGGACGTGAGTGAGACGGCGCGCGGCCGCCGTCGATCGTGGGCGGGGCCCACTTTCCGGTCTCTGTGTGTCTGTGGTGTGGCGGACTGGTGGGGTTGCTGGGTTGGTGGTAGTGGTGCCCGAGGAGGATGCATCATGCGTGTACATGTACATGTATGCACCGGCGTCCGGCGCACTGTACTGGAGCTAAATACATGCCCACATGGATGCGTCATGGCATGTTGGGGTTTACGGATTTTACATAAATGTCACCTCAGGTTCGTTAATATATCAACTGCAGTCATGGCATATTGGCATGTTCGTCGCAATTTCGCACGAATTGTTCGATTACTATGAGTTTGGAAAAATCTCGTGCTTTTACTTCGTGGCCAGGGCCGGTCCTGGGTTTTCTACGGCCGGGGCGAAATTACAAACGGAGGCCCCTAACATAACCAAGATTTTTTTTATACTACCATATAATTAGACAATATTTAATGTATTTTAAAAATTGGTATCGATAATAAACAAATGAAAGTACACATGAGATTATTCACCTCAGAAATTTCTTCTAACATTTCTTGATACAAAATTATCAATGATGGCCTCAATATTAACATTGTCCAATAACTTCTTCTTAATACATAAAGTTGCCAGACCATTCAATCTTTCTTGAAACATTGTAGACCTCAAATAGTTCTTCAATAATTTCAACTTTGAAAAACTTCTTTCACCGATGCCACGCTTCAAGACAATAAATAAGATCCGATATACAACAGAAATATTAGGATAACAATCCACATCCCTGACAAACTCACGTAGTGACCTGAATGGATGACATAATTATACATCAATTAAAAATTAAAATTTAAACACGGCATGTCGGCATATTTGAATTGATTCTCTAAATTCTAATCGGTAGTTCCCTACTCTAATATACTAATATCTATTTAGTATTCTGTATGTACTAATAACTAATTAGTAATTACTATAGTCACCTGTGAGGCTGCCGATAGACGGATGAATTGAATATGATCCGCCGTTCCGACGGTGATTTTGTGTCTTGGTGATTGGCGGCGGTCGGCGGAGTGTCCACAGGCGTCAGGCAAATCACGGAATCTGCAACCGATTGGATTTACGATTTGGAGGAACGACCGAACGACGATGCAATGTGGCGAACAGATTTCAATTTTGGCGATGGTGAAGTGACGTGCGCGATCCCAATTCCTGTCTCCCGAGTCTCGAACCGTCGCGTACTCGCGTGTGTGTACTGCATACGAGACGGCGCACGCAACGCAACCAACGCAGCAACGCTGCCTGCCTTGTTGGGCCTCCTCAACGCACGCGCTGCGCTGGTAGCTGAGGAGCTGCGCTACGATGGGCCTGAGGCCTGAGGGCCTCGGCCTCCTCACCCGCACGAGGCCTAACTGCAGCATGGCCCATCGCCATGCGCCTCCCGCAGCCGCAGGACGCTGGACACCAGCCAGTTCTCGCAGTCTCGCCATAAGCGCGACCGAGGCACTGGGGTCCTTTAAGAAGACTGGGGCCCCACAATTTTGGGGGCGGGCGGTGTTGACTGCCGCCCCTAGGGCCGGCCCTGTTTGTGGCTCTCTCCTTTGCACCCGATTCTCATTATCCCATCATGTAAGCAAGTAAGCAACCAACCTTCTTCATCTCCTCCTAAGGCCTTGTTCTTTTCGGCGTATCTTACCGTTGCGTATTACTGTATCAAATTTTGTTATTTTTATATAACCTATATGTTGTGATAATTCGTAACTATTTTTTCTGAATTTTAGTACTCCTTCGAAGGATCATAAAACTATTTTATTTTTTTTTATATAATTTTAAGATCTCATTTCAAGGGCTCTCAAATTTGCTACAGTAATACGCCAACGCAATGATACGCTGAAAAGAATAAGGCCTAAATGTGCAAACGGCTCCTCTTCTTCGTCATTTCTTGCTCATCACCAAGTTAGCCGTTAGGGCAGGTCTAATAGTGCGCATATTTGACGTCCATTAGTAATGCTCAACACTATAGCAGTAGGGTAGAAATTTATCTATTATATATAAAGGAGGGGGAAAAGAAGCCACCACGTTCGTCCACATCATCCAAATTATTTTAGTCGTTCGATCAACGGTGGGACCAAATTATAACGACCAAGATCAATCAAAGAAATTCTCACATAAATCAAGAAAAAATAAAAGAACTATGCCGTTGAATTTGTGGGGCCGGATTATAACGGCTTAGATTAAAAAAAGAATATTAGAAATTCGGATTAAATACTAAAGATGATATAATATGATTATTTTAACCGTTCAATCAACTGTGGGACCAAATTATAGTGGGATAGATTAATTAAAGAAAAAAATAAAAGATCTATGCGGCTTAGATTAAAAGAAAATATTAGAAATTCATATTAAATACTAAAGTTGATATAATATATTAAAGATAAACACTAAATCCAATCTGATATGTTAGAGATAGATTATGAGTTAGAGATAAACACTATATATCAAAACAAATCTAGCAGCGCAAACGCGCGGGCCACCTCGCTCGTTAAAATATAAAAGAGAAAAAATAGAGAGAAGTAAAGCAATGATTGAAAAGTGGATGACTATTGATATGGTAGTCTTCAGATAGTCTAGGCATTAGTACATACGATATCCTTAGGGTTCCTAATTCGTAGGCCAGCAGAACTAGTGCCGGTGCTCGGCGGCCGGCGACATTGCCGTATAGCAGCCAACGCCACGATGAATGCTTTGGCGTGAGTTGCTTCGTCAAAAATGGATGGAATCGGTAATTCATAAACATAGCGGATGAGAAAAATATAAGGTGGTAGGACTCACTCACATGGAGCGTCAGTGGCGGATCCAGAATTTTGCTAAGACCCGGGCCAACTACCGGCCATTCTAATTGGTATATCAAACTAAAAATTATGTTCATACTAATGTAAGATGAAGATTTGTTTAATCACACAACTTAATTTGTCTAATCAAAAAAAGTAAAAAAGAAATTGAAAGAAAGATTGCTAATATAAAATGATATAGTACCTTTTTAAGGCAGATTCACTTCTTCCAAGGTTATGCCTTCATCAATAGTAGCGCTAGATCTCAAACCTATAATTTTAAATAAAAAATCAATATTAACGAAATGAAATGGACAAATAAACAAGTTAATTGTAAACAAAATTTAAACAAACATTTTAAATATCACTAGAAACAAGCATTTAAACAATCCTCTGCTTTCTTGAAGATTTTCATTGAACTTGGTCGTGGTGTAACCAAATTATTGCCGATTGATAAAAACATTTCAATGTTCGAGCTCTTTTCATCCTCTACCTTCTAATTTAAACCTATCGACATATCGCATACACAAACAAATCAAAACACTTAAACTCAACACAATCAATTCTCGATCTGCAAGAATGGTGAATGGATATTGATAGAAAACTAGAAGAGTGACCTCATTGTGTGCTCACAACTTCACTTGATGGAGGATGAGAGGAGGCCGGGGGGGGGTGGCAGGCGGGCCGTCGGCGTCGGGACGGGACGGCCAGGCAGGCTGGCAGCGGCGTCGGCATCGCCAGCGTCAATTTATGCGGCTAGGGCTAAGGTGGGTGCTGGGTGGGGAGAGCAGGAGAGGCAGGCGCGTCAAGGCAGTCAGGTGGGGTTGGGGACTTGCTTAGTTGGGTGTGGGCCGGTGGGGTCCTCCTCTGCATACACGCCCGCCACGGCCGTGGTACCTAGGCTCGAATCCGCCTGTGGAGCGTCATGAAAAGACGAACGACTTCATGCATTCGTGAGTATACACACTCGTGCCTAAGTGGACCGTGTCTGACATTTTGAACATCCCACAAGAAACGTTTCTATAGATTATTAATATGAAAAAACTGTAAACCCTTGATAGAATGTTTGAAAATTTTAAAAAATGTTACAAATAGTTTATAATCTTTACAAGAAACTATAATTTTTTTATATAAAAAAATACTACGAATTGAACATGGAGTCAATCTCGAGGCCCCAATAGGTGGTCGGCCGGTGGTAGTTCAGGCGAAACTATCAGGCCAGAAGCTTCGGAAAGGATAGGAGCGCCGAGGCGTAGTGGAAAACACAGCCGAATCCGATCAATCGAGGAGGCGAACCGCCACTGAAATCGTGACCGGCCAGAGAAACAATGGCCACAGCTCTGCGTGTGACATGACGGGTTCAGTTAGCCGCGTCCATGTCGACGGACAGAGGCAGATTTTTCTGCTCCAGCTCCAAGCAGAAGCAGAAGCAGGGGACGGGCGGATGGAAATTGGAAAGAGCAGCTTGGCCACCACGAACCAGCATGTGTGGTGTGCAAATATATCCTCAGGATTTTCTCAGGTGAGATGCCATCACGGTCCACGGAGCTGATGAACAGCAGCGCTAGATATCGCAGAAGTCAATCTGCGTGACTGTCTGTGACTGTGTGTGATGCCGATGCGTGTTTGATTACGGAGTATCTGGCTCTTGCAAACATCGAATGGCTCTGTCCTATGAATATGGCGCCATGGCGTGTCACACGTGTCAGCTTCCGCGATCTCCAGTATCAAGATACTCCCTCCGATCACAAAAAGAAGTCGTCGTTGATTTTTAGACACGCATTTGATCATTCATCTTATTCAAAAAAGTTATATAAATATTATTTATTTTGTTATGATTTGGTTTATTATTAAATGTATTTTAATAATTACTTATATTTTTATATATTTGAACTAAATTTTTGAATAAGACGAATGATCAAATACATGTCCAAAAGTCAACGACGACTTTTTTTTTGTGACCGGGGGTAGTGTAAGCAAACGCAGAAAATATCCTGTTGTGAAAGTTCAATGCTTTATCTGTTTTCAGGACAAAGTAGTTTAGTTTGCCATCGTGATGATTTGGTAGCCTCGTTACAGCCTGACCTGAGCACACTCCTAGCTGAATGCCTCAATCAACTGTAGCGCTAGTACGGGGTAGAAAGTTAACGTACTGGTAGCAAAAATAACAGCCATGAGTCCATAGGTGGAGGTCTAGATTAAGGTTTTGTTCTATTTAGCTGAAGTAGTTGAACAGTTTAATTTTAAAAAAGTTGTGATCGGTGAGAGATGTTTTAAATAGTCTAAAAGATATAAAAAAACAAGGGCCCAACAACCATGTGGAGGTCAGGTCGGGGCCCAACCCCAACCATTGCTCTGGTACGCAAGATTTTCATCCTATGGATTATGGCTAAGATTCGTCCCCACCTACCCGTTGATATTCTCTTTTCTCTCACTCTTAGATCCGCGAGCCCCCCCCTCTCTCTCTCTCTCTTAGACCCACAAGCACCTCGTTAGCACCCACTCCTCTTGGATCTCTTCCTCTTCCTTGGTTCAAATGGCAACAACGAGTGGCGGTGGGTCTCAACGCAACGGAAACACTGACAGTTTTTGGGTCTCAACATGGCGGCGACTGGGGGGCTGCGATGTAGTGGCTGTAGCGAGCCTCGACGTGACAGAAGTGGTAGAGCCTTGATGCAGTAGAGGGTGGGCCTAGGTAGGCATCAATCTCCTCCTCCTTTATGATAGCGACCTCAATGCGGCGAGCACAGTGACGATGACCTTCGTGCAACGATGATGGCGATGGCGACCTCCTCCTTCACGAACCACGATGAAATTTCTTTCCCCTCACCGCACAGCGAGTAGCCAGGGTCGAGACGCGCGGGACACTGACAGGTCGGGTCAAGTCCGAATCAGTTCGCCGCCTTTGGATCCCCTATGAGGGTCGGGTTGGGACCGGGTCACGCCTCAACCGACCCATCTAGGCGTCCACCCATGAGACACACACGAAATACTCTTATTGTATAGGTTGTAGGGTCGATTAGATATATGGCACTAAAAAAATGTGACTTCCTATATGCTAGGAAAAGTAAAAAAAAAAATCCTCATACCACTTAAGTGTTAGATTCCCTCTAGATCGTTTTGAGACAAAAAAATACCCCTTCTTCTTATTTCTCCTTTCCTCTAATCCTCCTCTTCCTCCTCGTGTCTCTAGCGTGCTAAAGCTTCCATTGGCAAGGTCACAACCTTCAAGCCATGCCAACCACACCTCCACAATACCCACCTACAAATTCACCACCTTGAGCACACCGGTACACTTTTCTTCTCGAGCATGGTGTTGTCGACCTATGGGAGGAGAAGGTGACCAAGGTCGTCAATCCAGAGGAGGAGGATGAGCATGCGATGGCATTGGGATCAAGCTCAAGGGGAAGGGTTGAGTAGGGTTCGATGTTCATTGACTCCATAAGTGCTCATATTCAGTAGGAGGATGGGAAGTATGCCGCTCGACCCACTCGTTGCTCATCACTAACTACTAGAGGTGAATCTCACCGCACTTAGTGCTGATAGGAGGGGATGTTGAACTTGGTATAACAAAGAGATGAAAAGGTAAATGAGGCTGGGGTTGGGGGGTAGCTAGGAGAGGGAGCGGAGGAATGATCGGAGCTGATGGGGAAGCGAGAGATGTCAGAGAGCGAGGATATGATTATTTTTTTTTTTTGTAATTTTGATGTAAGCATAAGGGTACAAAGGTTTAATAATTGTATATTTATAAATTTTCATCTTTGCAATAACACGATAACGATTTTGATTTTTAATGAAAGATTTGTTAAATTGATTTTGCTACGGCATGTAGCTTACTTTAGTTTATCGCGGTTGTCGCTCCACAGCCGAGGCAGCAAACGCTCGTATGGATGCACATCCAGGCTAGAATTAGATGACCCAAAAATCAAGCGTGAGCTGACACGGCAACGAGACCCTGCAGTCCACAGCAGATAAGCTCATGCCGTTGCATGTGTGTTGCATCAGGCTTCTGCTGGTGCATATCCAAACACCACGCCGTTTGATCACCGTGCGTCTGTGCCAAGAGAATTACCATGACATTCACCGCCAGTTCCCCACCCAGCCAGATATACTACCAGAAAATGAAAAAAAATATCACATGCTCAAAGTGATTTAAACTTATTTATTTATACACAACTTATTCATTCAATCTTATACATAACTAATTTTATCTCAACCAGCTTATTTTTTTAGTTCAGTCACTTTGAACATGCTTTAAAAGCATATAAGACAGCAACCGCAGCCGAGGGCTATTAATTTATTAATCCATAAGCATGTGCCATTTCACCTATATGCGTAGGGAGCCAGGTGACTTGCCTTGCATAGCCCGGAAAGGCGCGCCGCGAAGCCGTATCTGACCGTGGAAAAATACCTGCCATGCCATGCACTCATGCAGGACGAGCGTACGCGCCTTGCCTGCACGGCTGCACCACACGCTGATCAGCATGCTTCTGTCCAGAATCTTTGCCTTTGCCCGGCCTGTGGTTAGTGGTTACTAACAGCCGCAATTAAAATGGCAAAGCGACGCCCAGAATATGAGAGAGAGAGAGAGAGAGAGAGAGAGAGAGAGAGAGACGCCAAATTGGCGAGAGCTAGGAAGACTAACCTGGCCTGAAACCGTTGGAGCAGCCCCATGTTTGGGTGCTAGGATTGATGGAGAAACGCCAAGACCGCCCTTATCTTGAAGGCCACCGGAGCCCACCGCCGTGACGTGCCCGGGCCGCCGCCCCGCGCGCGGCACCACAGAACACCGAGAAAGAAAGAAGAAGCGAACACTGCACAAGTGCACAGGCACGGAGCACACACTGTCGCACAGGTCTCCTCCTATCACCGTCTCCTTTGATGATCCCACCATCTCCATCTCTCTCACTCACTGTCACTACTGACTCCTCTCACCGCATCCTCCTCCTCCTCCCTGACCTGAATCCTCATCATCCCCTCTTGGGCTTATCTTCCCCGCACGTCAAGAACCTTGTGACACCCTGCTCTTCCTCTCCTCGCCCTATAAAATCCCGCCCTCACCACCGCTCATCCTGTTCATACACCACCAACAAATTAAAGGGGATCGGTACCAAGAAAAGGCTTTCCTTTTGGAGTTAGCTGATTGGTTTGTTTGCGAGCAGATGAAGAATCAGATCCATCCATCGCCCGCCGGCGGCGGCGGCGGCGGCAGCAAGAAGGGCCTCCGGCGGCTGCCGAACGTGTACAGCAAGGTGCTCGAGCTGCCGCTCCCGGCGGACACCGACGTCGCCGTGTTCGAACGCCCCGACGCCTTCCACTTCGTCGCTGCCGCCGACGGCTGCGCCGCGGCCGCGGCCGCGGCCGCCGGCGTCGTGCGCGTGCGCACCGTCAGGATCCATCCCGGGGTTGTCAAGGTCGTGGTGCAGGCCGGCGCCGGAGGCGGCGGCGACGGCGACGGCTTGGAGCTTAACAGGTGGAGGTCCCGGCTGCCGGAGGCGAGCTGTCCGGCGATGGCGGTGGCCGGGTACGTGAACGGGCAGCTCGTCGTGACGGTGCCCAAGGGGCGCGGCGACGACGAAGGCGACGGCGAAGGCGGAGACGGGGTTTGGAGGTGCCGCAACGAAGGAAGAAAGATTAGTGGGAGACTTGTGGCTGTACAGTAGAATCAGTGGAACAATTAGCGCGCGCGCGCTAATTGTTCATCTAATCTTTCTAGTAATGTCTCGCCATCTTTGTTTTTAGGTAAAGATGGGTTCTTTCTGTTCTCTTCCTTGTCTGGTTTAAGGAAGAACTGTTTCATAAACTACCTTCCTACTGCTCTTTTTAGCCCCATGGAAGCAACCCCTATCCTCCTATTAGTTTTTGTAAATCTTCTTGAGTTTCCTTGAAATCAAGTGATTGTACATAACATTGTGAGAAATCCTTCTCTTGTTTGGTCCATTGATGCAGTTTGCCAGATTTGTTTTTTTTTTTTCAATGGTCCGCTGCAGATAGGACCACTTGGTTGGTGCTGAATTTCACATGGATTCATCAAATCTGTCCTGTTCAATGGCCCACGGTCTGCCGCCAAGTGTCTGTTAGTCCTAACGACAACAATTATTCTGGTACAACTTTGTTCTTCGCTACCTGTATTACCAATCTGTACACATAAAACTTCACAAAACACCGATCCTCTTAGTATCATACAAAATTGGAAACATATCAATAGTTTTAGGCAATGTGTTTCTCTGTCATAAGATAGTCACATGACTACCCATGATTTTTTTTCTCTTTGCCGTATTTCAAGAAATTTCTATCTACACAAATCCTCTATTTATTTGTATGTTAATCTATTTCCACTTGCCACTGGCCATGTTTCACGAAATTAATTTCTATCTACAAATCCTCTGTTTATTAATTTGTATACTATTCTATTTCCACTTGCCATTTTCTTCTAGGACTAGCTTAACCTAGTCACTTGTGGAGTCACAAGTCAGTGTTAGCAGATATCCTAGTTTTCTATACGTCATTTGCTCTCGCCTGGAACAAACATCAAATTACGATAGATCAAGAATACCATAAGCCGTTCGCCATGTGGTGAACGGATCCCAATGGTACACCATGTTTTGGCTCACTTCAAATTGGGAGCTGCTATAAATCGAATCAATGATAGGAAAGAAAAAAAAACCGGATGCTCATACAAACAAGATAGGGATTTGGCACAACACAACTCAATAACTCGTGAAATAAAATGTTAATACTTCGGTAATATCCCGATAACACCTAGCAGGAGTGGGAGATAACACCTAGCAGGAGTGGGATCGGTCATACTCTCATGTCAGATTGGAACATGATTGAAGTATTGTCAACGGTTGGGATATCGGTCTAAGGTTCTTGAGAAAGGAAGATAGAAGACCTGCCGAGCAAGGCAAAACAGCAATCAACGAGTAACAGGGAGACACAGGGTTTTTATCCTGGTTCGGGCCTTTCCGAGGAGATAATAACCCTACGTCCAGCGCTTCTTTATATGAAAGAGGATTACAAGGAGAAAACTCGACGAGACGAACAGGTCTCGGCGAGATTATGTGCGTACAAGAAGTAATACGCGATCTTGAACTTCAAGTAGTGTTAGCTTGGCGTCAAGTTCTGCCCTCTACATGTCGTAGGGGCCTTGCTTATATAGTGTTGAATAACCGACCTACCGAGGGATAATCGGGCCGGGCTGACTATGAGAACGTAACGAACTCGTATACATGCCAAATACATCCCGAGATAAATAAGATATACTTCAATTCTTGGGGATCACGATGTCTGCTCCAATCCGGGAAACTACGTCCGGGTGTTCACGTAGCCGTGCAGAACTCTTGTTCGAATCGGACTCAAACACGAATCCTAGACCATTGCGTACCATGCCAAACAGAAAGCTGTTCGGCAGGATGCACATGGGCCTGATAGAACCTTTCAGGGAGTCAGGCCCTAGGAGGTTGTTCGATTGAGCCGTCAGGAAGAGGGTTATGGCAATGGGCCGTGATTTTATCCCCGACAAGTATCACTCAAACATTTTTTTATTATCTTTTATCTTTTGAGGCAAAACAAAATTTGAGAAATTTATAAAAATACTTTGGTTGTTATGCGTACTAGCGCACATTTATAGGCACGTTCTCTAAGAACGGAGGTGTGTAATGGCTTGTCCGGAAGGTATTCAAGGAAATAATAAGAATTGCCGAAGTGTATTTTGGCAAAAAAAAAAACTGAGTTTTTTGTTTTTTAAATAAATTATCATGCCAAATGATTGGAACACATGAAAAACTTTTATGGATTTTTTTAGTTTTTATTTTTAATTTAAATCTAGATTTTTTAGTGGAACTGGACCTTAAAGTTGGGCCTGCAAAAGGCCCACTTGAAGCTTCTTTTGTTCGTTTGTGGGCCTAATTGTGCTCGAATCGTACTTCGCCGAACTACTCGATACCTCCGAAGCAGCAGAGGTTGCCGGCTTGCCGTGAGCCCGTGAGCCGCCTGCGAGTGCCGAACCAGCGATGGTGATGGCCGCCGCTCGCCGGCGCCTGTGGCGCGGGATGCAGACTGCGGCCGCTGCGGCAGTCCAGGAGACGGGCGACCACCTCCTCGCTCGCCTGGTCGCGGAGCCGGAGTGCCGCGTGAAGGCGACCATGGAGGAGGCGAGCTGCTCGGCGGAGCACCGCGACGGCGCCTTCTGGGAGCCCCTCGCCGCCGCCCTCCTCCGCGCGTCCTCACCGGCCAAGGCGCACCTCGTGAGCCTCTTCTCCTTTCCTGCCCCGTCACTCGAGTTTCGTAGTTGCGGCTATGAAAATTTCCCCTTTCCCCTTGGTCAGAATCCGATCCGCGACTGCAATGCACATGACAATAACATGTTGTGAGTTGTGGTGCTTGGTAATATAATTCAAATGGCAAACTCTTCAAATGCTGGCATGATCATTGTTCAATGAGTTACTCTTGTAAATACACCAGTGCAAGATTCCTTTACAGTTTTTCCTGATAAATTTTGCCGAATTCATAAGAGATGTTTGCAACGAGGGATATGTATTATTGCAAACTAATATGGGACCGACATTGCTTCAGGTCTTGGAATGGAAGCTAGAGAAGCTGCTGAAGGAAGGGGCTCAAAACTGTGAATCCTACTCGGCAATCATCCGTTTCTGTAGAGAGACAAGGAATGCAGCATTTGCAATGAGAGTCTTTGAATGCGTGGAGGCACAGGGATTTCAATTGAATACTGGAATTTTTAATGCCCTTGTTAATGCTTTCTTGTCGGTTGGAGATCTCCTTGCTGCAATGACACTATATGAGACAATGGAAGACATAGAAGACTGCAAACCTGACTCTGCTACATACGACACGTTCATATCTGCATTTTCGCGACTTGGAAGTGGTCATGCTATGATGAGTTGGTACTTGGCTGCAAAGAATGCTGGATTTACTCCAAGTATTGAAGCTTTTGAATCTTTGATCACAGGATTTGTTAGGATTAACAAGCTAGATGATGCTGAGATGGTGTTTGAAGAAATGGTTTCCTTTCAAATTAAGCCAAACTTTGCTATTTTGGAGGCCAAGCTTAAGATGCTTTCTAGAACAATGGAGCCTAATAGTGTGAAAAAATTGATAGTATCTCTCAGTAGTGGCGGTTGGGAGTTGAATCAAGTTGGAGTCGAGAGGTTAACAAGATTATGCCTCGATGCAGGTGAGGTTGATGCAATGGAGCAGCTGCTTGCTATAATACAGACAGGAGTGCACTTGAGATCAACAACAAAGTTGCATTGTGGAATTATTGGGTTCTATGCTAATGCTGATCGCTTGCGTGATATGGAGCATGCAATTTGCCAGATGTTGGATAGTGGCATGATCTTTATGGGCCCGGAGGATATTGAAGCTGTTATCTGTTCATATTTTCGTCACAAGGATTTTGATAAGTTGGATTTGTTCTTAAACCGCATCCAAAGTTTGTACAAGCTCACCCGTTCAACCTATGATATATTGGTTGCTGGATATCGGAGGTTTGATTTACACGGAAGACTTGAGTCAATCATAAAAGATATGCAGGAAGCTGGATTTGCATAAGCTCCCAAAGAACTTGCATAGTTATATGTACTGTGGCTTCCTACGTTTTGTTTTTCCAGAAACCATTGATGTGGGGCTAAAGCTCGTTGCAAATAATCCAGTCAGATTCCTTGTCTGGTTTTAGGTAGTGGTTAGGACAAATCGAAGATGCAAAGAAAGTGTCATGTCAGCTTATAGATGGCATTTGTCCGCATATGAAAATAATGAACATACCTGGACAAGTGGACATCGTGCTTGGTAATATACTTGTCACTTGTCTATATTTAGTGAATATGCCACCAGGTTTTAGAAGCTGTGTTTTTCTTTGGTGAAAACAGGAGATAACCTTGAGTTCGCAGAGAGCTTTACAGCTAGAAAGATCAGTTGGAGACTTTTTAAGAGGTGGATTGGACTGAATAGTTTAGGCTTTTAGCAGCCTGACATGTCATTTAGGTATGTCTGTAACTCTTTAAGAAAACTAAACTATTTGAAACCCCGTAAAAATGAATACAAAATATTACATCATTTGGCTTATACAAAAATAACAAGTTTGCATTTAATTAATTTAATTTAAGAAACAAAAAAGGCCTCAATGTTCTTATACCAAACCCTCATGTGTTTGAGGTGTAATAAAAAAAAGATGTGGGTCATTTTTTTTCATGTCATTGCAAAGTCAGATACACCCCTATGTACTATTGTAAAATCATCTGTTTCTTATAGGCCATTGCAATCACTCTGTATTGTCTACTGTCATTGTTGACTAGATTCCATCAGTCAAACCATTTTTTCAATAAAATAACCATTTTACCCATGTTTTTTTGTTCTGAACCATCATCTTCTACAAAGACTTCTAGAGACTGGAGAGTTTTCAAACATGTATAGATACAGAAGAAAATAATCTAAATTTTAGTTTAGTAGAAACACCATCTGACTTTTTCAGATATAGTAGAGCAGCAATTTTACCTTTGCACCGTTTGATGTTGTCCGCTTATCATAATTTATACTAGTTAGACTGTTTGAAGTTAAATTTTAGCTTTACTAATTAAAAGAAACAGGACAAATCATATACCCATTGCTCACCTAATTACCCTGTAAAACTTTGAAATGACAAGCTTTTATGAAAAAAAATAGAACTTTTCAGTTCAGAAAGATCATAGCTTCTAAAGAAACAACTATAATGCATTCTCATGATGAAACATGCTAGTAGGACTTCCAGATAAACTAAGGACAGCTCATTGCTGCAATGAGATCGGAACACTAAGAGAAACATAAGTATCTTCATGTTTTGAACAGTTCATGGTTTAAAAATAAATAATTATTTTTTGTGAGAAACCCAACTAAAAGTCTTAATTACAGTACCTCTGACATGAAAATGCTTCCATGAATCATCCAACACTATAATTCACAAAGGTACAAAAATGTTAAATATCAGGTAGTGCTAATAATTTTAGATATTCTAATGATCTAATCCAACGGTGCAGGTTAGAATAGCTTATGATTTGATCCCACATGGGACCAAAGAGATACCTGATGCCTTCCGAAGCATACCATAATTAATAGGTGCATAATACTTGGCACTACACATTGGACAAGCATGGTAATAAACAAGAGAGAAAAATTAAACAGAACCGAAGGCCACCATATGTTTTTGCTCACGATAATCACAATAAACTATAGGCGAGCGCCTGGCGCTCGGTCCGGACCCGCCCCGGCCGTAGGATCGATGGCCACCGTGCCAATCCGAGCGTCGCACGGGCAGCGCGCGTTCCAGGCAGCTAGCTAGTCGTCTTTTGATTAAAAATCCAATTAAACTTCTGATTTTTATACAAAATTCAAACAGTGTTCAAAATGCGTGGAATAAAATTCATAATTCTTCTAAAATCGAGAGCAACCCATTTAAAATATTTTTGAATTTTTTGATTTTTTCACTTTTTCAATTTTTTTGATGTGAACTAGTAGAAGGCACCTATAAAATTTACATCTATACTAGCGAAACTTGGCTGTGTGCTGATGAAACCTAATGAAACTTGGATGAAACTTCGATGTAACCTGATGAAACTTAGATGAAACCTGCTGAAACTTGAATTGACCTGATGAAACTTGAAGAAACTTGGATGAAACCTGTTGAAACTTGATGAAACTTGCATTAAACCTTATAAAATTTGACAGTTCGGCAAGTTTAACGAATATGAAATCCAAGTTTCAGTAGGCGAAACCTAAGTTTCACTAGGTAAGTTTGAAGAGTTATATGGCAACATATATCTTATTTTGTTCGAAAAAATACGAGAAACACGTTGGCGCAAACGGTTTGTGGATTGGAGCACCCAGTCAAAAATTATGGCCATTCAAAAAAAAATGACGTGGGCCCCGCGCCTTGCATGCATGCCACAGTGCCCAAACCCCCTGCTTCTCTCACACACAGAGCACAAGACGTCCGACGCGCCGGACGTGCGGCCTGTAGCGTTTCCCTAAACTATATCAACACAACAATCTCTTTCTAACTAACAAAAATTTCACATAATTTATTTCAATTTCTAGAATTTCAGCGCTAGCTAAGATTTATTCTGCAACACAACAATATTCCTGGCACAAACAGTAGGTGCCAGCCACAAGCAACAAAGCAACCACACACGCATCATGTGGCAAATAGATATAGAGCAATAAAGAGGAAGAGGGGATGGAAGATGATCAAAGCCACGCTTGGGGGATGAAGATGTCACTGCAATAGGGGGCGGGGATCGACATTGACCAGATCTGGATCGATTTGCGAGGTAGCGCTAGATGTAGATAACCGTAGCTCTCTTCCGAGTCTCGTCTCAAACACGACTGCACTGTCGCACGTGCGAGGGAGATGGCGTGGTGGAGTGGGCGATTGGAGGATGTCGTGGTAGAGGTGACCGTAGGGAGCAGTTAGGTAACCCTAGCTCTTTCTCGTGACCCATCTCGTCAGCGATGGGAGGCTGCAATGGCGACGGCTGGTGGAGGAGAGTGGAAGCGGCTGAGAGAACCAGAAAGCAATGACGGAGTCAGGGGAGAAGGGGAGAAATTTCCACGAGTCCAGAGCAGGGGGATGGTTCCTCGGGGATGCCGAGCGGATAGGGCCTATAAACCCCACCGCTGTGGGCTTCTAAATGCGTCAGTGAATTGAAACAGAACACACATCGTGGAGGCCCTCGCGTCGTCCGGTGGTGGCTCGGGGGCGACACAGCAGCACCTCTTCCCAGCCACCTCAAACCCTAGCGCCGCCGCCGGCCGGCAGCGGCGGTGGCCCCCCTCCTCCTCCCTCCCCCTCCTCTTCCTTCTCCCTCTCCCTCCTCCCTAAGCAGTGTTTTAAAGCCACGGCTCAGCAGCGCCCTCCCCCACCTTCGCCCTGGCATGGCGACCGGCGCCCCCTCCATCTCCTCAACGGAGTGGTCATGCGACCAGTGGTGGCGCCGCCTCCTTCTCCCGACGCAGGCGGCGGCTCAGGCGCCTCCTTCACTCGGCGCGGGCTTCGGCGGCGACGCTGGCGGCGACGACCAGGCGCTCTCTTCTCAACAGAGGCGGTGGCTCGCCTTTACCACGGCCGAGGCGGCCGACGCCCGCCTCTTCCTCTCTCCCAGATCAGATCGGCGGCGGCGCCTCCTTCTCCTCTTCTGCGAGATCCGGCTTTTGGGCGGCGCCGTGGCCGGATCTGGTGGCGCCGTGGCCGTGGCCTAGGCCGCGAGTGATGGCGGGGCGGCGCGGCGGCCTGCTCGTCTCGGGTGACGGCTGCGGCGGGCGCTGGTCGGCAAAGAAGAGAGCGAGAGCACCGCCAGCAGCGGCTTGTCGGGGCTCGTCGCCATGTCTGTGGAGTTGTCGGTGGTGGCTCCGCCGGTGATGCTCTCCGCCACCCCAATGTGCTCCGCCTCCTGGAGGTGCTGTCCACGCGCCCCAAGGTGTACCTCGTCATGGAGCTCGCCCCGGCGGCGACCTCCTCCCGGCTTGCGTCCCTCCCGCCGCCGCACCGTCTCCTGGAGCACGCCGCTCGCCGCGCCTTCCTCCAGCTCGTATCCACTCTCACATTTTGCCACGCGCGCGGCGTCTTCCACCGCGCCGTCCCCGGCTCCGCCGTCCCCTTCCCAGGCTCCTCCTCCCTTCTCGAGGCCAATCCGGCTCCTCCTCTCTGTGCTCCTCCTGGTCGTCCATTTGTTCCAGGTCCGGCAGCGCCCCATGTTGACGCTCGCCAGATCTGGCCTGGGCGGCGCCTCCTCCCCTCCCCTCCTTGGCAGTGGTGCCTGTTGCTCCTCCCTAGCGTGGAGCAAGCAGCAGAGGAGGCGGCGTCGTCTCCCCTAGTCGACCGCGAGCAGTGGGTCCTCTCCCATCCTCGGCAGCGGTGCGGCGGCTATCGACTTGGGGGTGTGGGGGCGACTGTTTGAGGTAGACGGCGAGGAGCCCACGCCATCCACCTCCTTCGTGCTTGGTCCCGACGTTGCTGCCTTGTCCCTCCCCCCTTGTAAGGGACCCGGTGGCCCTGCCGGCGTCTTCCGAGCCCGTTGGAACTTCGGTTGGTTATGCTCCGTCCGGGCGCTGTTTGTTTCCCTCCTTCTTCATCACCACCTTCACGCACAGTGGTGGAGCTCGGCGTCGGCTTTCCCTCTTCCTTCCTTCTTCTTCCCCTCCTTTTGGGCTCGTCTTGGCGGAGACCGCCCGGGGGGACCGCTCTGCGAGAGGCCGAGTCCGCGGGCAAGAGCCCGGTTTGGGCGGTGTGTTGGCCGAAGCGGTTGGAGTGGGTGTGCTCCAGGGTGTGTGTCCGGTGGCCTCGTAGCTCGGCGTAGCTCAGCACCGGCTTCTTTTGCTTCTTCCCCCTCCCCCTGAGCCCGTCTCGGTGGAGGTCGCTGGGGTCTGCCTGGTGGTGGGGCCAAGTGGTGGGAGTGTGGCTCCAGGGGCGTGTGTCCGGCGGCCCCTCAGCTCCTCCCGTGGTGGCGTGGTGGACCATGTCCTCGGCGACACAGCGACCCCTGCTGGTGACGGGGCTCGTCTCAGGCCGTCTAGGTGGCGTGGCGTTTGGTCTTCTTCATTTCCTGTGCGCTGGCCACTCGGCGTGGTGGTCCCTCTCCGGCGGCGTTGGCTGACGACCTTTCCCTAACGGCGTCCCCGTTCCCTGCCTCTTGACTTGGTCCCGTCCCCGTCGTCTTGACCCTCCCTTTCTCCGAAGGGCCAGGTGGTGTGGGCGGCCTCTTCCGCGTCGAGGAGCGGCGTTCGTTTACGCTTTCCGTCTCTTCGTCTTCGGCCAGCGGCTCGGTTCTTCTGTTGCTTTCAGCCTTTGGCGGCCTCTGCCTTATGCGCTAGTAGGGCTGGTTTTGGACGAAAGCCCTGCCCTTTTGGGCTTGTGTTGGCGTCACCTTTGGTGTCGTTCCCTCCTTGGAGGTATCACTTTCAGACCTTCCTGTGCTCTGAGTGAAAACCCTATCGGCATTGCAGTGGCGGCGGGTTCTCCCTATCGTTGACCTTGTTGGAGGCGCGTGGTTGCCGTCTCGCGCTATGGGCTTCCGTTGGGTCAGCTGTTTTAGGAGTCGTTCGTCGCTGCGTGAGTGTTGATGGTGTTTCCCTTCTCCCTCTCCTGTACCTCTCTGTTCGACTGTTGGCCTAGTGGGCTTGGTGGTGTTCCCGGCGGTGGCCGAAGGTGTGTCTGGCTGCGGTTGTACCCCGTGTTTGCACGGGTTTTTATTTTATTTTCTCCTGCTTATCAATGAGATAGGTCGGTTGTTCTCCTGCACCTCTTTCAAAAAAAAAATCCCACGGGAGACATCGTCCCAGGAAACGGACCGAGATCGCGGCCGGGATCATGGTTCCCAAATGAGCCCTAAATGAGCAAACAACGGGATGCAAAAAGAAAAAAAGAAAAGAAAAACCCACGAAACAACAGAATGGACCACACCTCTCCAGCCTTTTTAGGGTCTGTTTGGCAACAAAGTTTTTAAAAACCATGGTTTTGTAATACTATGGTTTGTGTTTTGCTATGACTATGAAATATTATGGTTTTTCAATACCATGGTTTGCTAGCATAAGTGAGAAAATTTTGGGTTGGAGTGGAGTCTACAATATTCCAAAAATATCATGGTATTGCTAATACCATGATTTTCAAAACAGAGTTTTTGAGGTTGCTTCCAAACACCTCATTGCCAAAATACCATGGTATTCTCCAAAGCCATGATTTTACCTCGAAACTATGAAAATACTTTGTTGCCAAACAGGCCCTAGTGAACAGATAGACTTGTAGATATATACACGGTGCACTGCATTGCGGACGCATGGAGACGCGCGAAACGAAGAGATCGACGCGTACGCGCGCATGCATCGCGCCACCCCGCCCGCCCCGCCCCCGACGGCGCGCGTACGTGGCGCCGTCCACCCCTTCCGCAGAGCCGACCTGGCCACCTGGTCGCGCGCCTTCCTCGCCGGCCTCCACGTCTCCGGCGTCTCCCATACTTGTCCCCCTGCTCGCTGCGAGCTGAGCTGCACCCGCATGCGACGTACGTATAAACTGCAGAGATCTCCATCTCCTGATCTCCATGCACCCCAGACCGTGACATTCAGCTAGCTCGCTTCACTGACCTATAGTGACCTTGTACACACTAGCTAGCTAGAAGAAGCGATTCAAGCAGTTAGCCAGAATCATTTTGGCTTGTGAGGATGAGCCAGGATCAGCCGAGGAGGCCGGCCGGCGGCGAGAAGGAAATCCGCTACGGCGACGTCTTCCCGGTGAGCGGCGGCCTCGCAGACGAGGTCGTGGCCCCGCAGGACGCGGCCACGATGCAGTCGGCCGAGACGCTGGTGTTCGGGGGCACGGCCAAGGGCGGCCCGGCCGCCGCCATGCAGTCCGCGGCCGCGCGCAACGAGCGCATGGGCGTCGTCGCCCACGACCAGGCCACCGACGCCACCGCCGAGCAGGGCGTCTCCATCTCCGAGGCCCACGTCCCCGGCGGCCGCATCGTCACCGAGTTCGTCGCCGGCCAGGTGATACTACGTCGTCGCCGGCCAGTTTACGTGGGCTACTGATGGATGGTTGGTACTTGGTAGTATATATATTGAAACATGATGGCGGTGTAACGGCATACATGTTTCACAAATTGAAATACAAGATGAACACTGTATGAAAAACCCACAATGAAATACAGATGAAACACAGTGAAATACATATGAAACACCGTGTAAAGTAAACACCGTTTATTAGTAGTATTCCTCTTAGTTTCTTTGTGTATTTTTGTGTCCGTGCATATATAGGCTGTGGGCCAGTACCTCGCGCCGGAGGATGCACCGCCCGACGGCGCAGGCGTGATGGACGGCACGAAGATAACGATCGGCGAGGCGCTGGAGGCGGCGGCGTTCGCGGTGGGAGGCAAGCCGGTGGAGCGCAGCGACGCGGCGGCCATCCAGGCCGCCGAAGCTAGAGCCACCGGGCTGGACGCCAACGTTCCCGGCGGCTTGGCCGCGCAGGCGCAGTCGGCGGCGGCGGCCAACGCGTGGGCGGCGCGCGACGAGGACAAGACCAAGCTCGCCGACGTCCTCTCGGTACATACACCGTATATACATCTACTCTGCTTGTTAATTTACTGATCTCTTAATTAACCCCGGTGAGCTGCGCGGCGTCAATTGTTAATTTGTCAAGCAGAACGCGACGGCGAGGCTGGCCGCGGACAAGGAGGTGGAGAGCGGCGACGCGGCGAGGGTGGCGGGCGCGGAGACGCGGAACAAGCCCAGCGCGGCGGCGAGGCCGGGAGGGGTGGCCGCGTCCATGGCTGCGGCGGCGCGGCTCAACCGCGGCCCTACATAAGCTGGGCGCGTATATACATGGTGAGTACGTACGAGTACGACTACTCGGGAGTCTAGTCGTGAGCACGGTGTTAATTAAAAGAGTGTTGACATGAAGCTCGTGGTCTGTCTGTCTTGTACCAAAGACGACGTCTACCGTGTCCAGCGATGGTGTCCCGTCCCTGTTCTGTACGTTGCAGCCGGCAACATGTACCTAGTACAGGGTCCTTTGTAGCTAGCCAGTCCTGCATGTATAGTACTATCTGGGAACATCCTGCTCAAGTGCTCACGCATGTACTGCACGGTACTGTATCCAGAACACGGCCAAGTACGAGTAACTACTACCGCTACTCACCAATGATGATCAGTAACTAGCAGTGGCCAGTGGGTGGTCACATGTGCGTGCATATATGCGTGCCGATCTCGTCTGCGCGAGGAGGCGGACGTGAGGAGCAGCGGAGCCGGTGGTGGCGGCGCGGCGCGTGAATGCGTGAGCCAAACCCACGGGGAACGATCGCGCGGTCCGGGCAAACGCAATGAGTCGCGGCGTGTGCAGGACGAGCACGAGACGCGGATCCTGTCTGCTCTGCGCTCGCGGGCGGCACACGGGAATTCATCAGTCCAGAAATGCTCGAGACGGGTGGGTCACCAGCGGAGGGGCCTAGCTGCAGGGGCGCTTCTTTCTTCCTCGTCTCGCGTTCGTCCGCACCGCCGTCTCTCGCTGGAGAGCCTGGGGCTCGGATATGGGGTGCACACGCCTCTCGATCCCCCTCCCTCATTAGCCAGCTGGGAGGTGGTGATCCACGGTGGCGGGGCCAAGGCTCGGCGATCCTGAGCTCGGTCCGCTAAGTTATTGAACCTCATTAATTGAATAGAAAAAATTAGCAAATACTCTGGACGCAGAAGGACCAAAATGGGTAAAGCTGAGAGCATCGGTTAGGCTTATGACCAGGCTCTCTGAAATTACACTCACTCCATCGGTCATAGGGTTTATGCTGGGGTTGCGAAGCGGTGGAGGGTGGTGCATGGCGCTGCGGAGCCAACTAGGGAAAGGGTGGCAAGGAGGACGGAGTTCCGTGAAAGAAAGGCGGGGCACAACATACGTGTAGGTTCAACATCCATTTCGTGTTGTCCCGAAAGAAGAAAATCATTCGTACCCTAGGTCGAACCTCCTCCAAATGACCCGAAGGTGACGTGCAGCAATGTAGCTCAAGCTAAGCACGGCTTGCGACCTCTTACTCTTTTCAGTGTTACCCTTAAATATGGGCTATGGATAGTGGATTTGGAGCAATGAAATATGTACTCGGGTTTACGCAGTGGCGGACTCAGGATTTTATCCTAGGGTAGGCCTAACCAAACAAAAAAATCTAAAGCACACCTTAAAAAAAAACAGTTGGAATTGGGGAAGAAAATGCAATCTTATTTGCCTTCTTCGCTTCATATTTTTCAAAAAGCAACGCAATATCTTCGGTTCCAGTCCTCTTCATACCTTAACAATCAAATATTCAAATGACAAATATGCAATATACAATAGAGGCAGAGCGCAAAGACCGCATGAGAGGCGCGGCTATGTAATTGTGTAGAGCAAGAGAGGCAGAGAGAAGCATCTTTAAGAGAGGCGATTACCGCCAGTGGAGGGCCTGACCGCCGGAGGGTTTGAGACACGGGCTTGCCGCCAGAGGAGTTAGGGAGGGTCGCAGGGCGGCGGCGGGAGGCGGCACCGCCAAGGCCCAGGAGATAGCCACCATGGATGGAGGGTAGGGTAGGGGCCAAGGGCTCTGGCCGGCCGAGGGCGGCGAAGAAGCGGCCAAGGCCGCCAAGGAGATGCCGAGATGGCCAGATGGGAAGGGAGGGGGTGAGTTGGGCGAGGGATAGGGGCGGCGCCGATGTAGCGAGGAGGATAGGAGATGCACTCCTTCATGCGCTGCCTGGCTGCTGAGGCAAGTAAAAAAGGTGTGGCCGTGTGGGTTACTGGGCCAGCCTAAAATTGGGAAAAAAATATACCTAATAGTATAGTGATGGGCCAAAATCTAGGGTAACCCTGGGCGTACCTGGGCTACCCTTTGGGTCCACTCCTGGGTTTACGTATAATAATGAAAATCGAAGCTGTGAATATACCGGGCTAAGTTTAGGGTTAATATCGAAGAAGGCCTGAGACCTAAGTGGGTCTGCCGTACTGTTAACTGTTTGCGCCATGCTATGTACCCTACTTTCTTTCGGTCCGGGCCCAGGCTAGCCCGGCCCATGCATACGCCCAGCTCTACTTTTACGAAGCATTCAGGGCCAGATTATATATGTACAGGCCAGTGCTCTCATTTGTTGCATGCGCCGATGGAATGGGGGGCCGGGAATTGACAGGAACTGGGCACTGGGGCACAAGCATGCAAGCATGCATGGCATGGCCTGGCAAACACACATCCCTGTGATCTGCGCACAGTGCATGGGAAGCTAGCTAGGCAGCAGCCAGCAGGATCGATCTCTTTGCGAGATCCTCCAATCAAATTGCCACTTATCGCGCACATATACGGCGCGCGAGCAGCGTTGATCTCATCACGTGCAACCGCGCAAGCTTTTGGCCCCGGCCCCGGCCCCCAGCAAACCGCATGCTTGAGTTGCTTTGCATTGCATTCATGGCTAGCTGCCCATCCTGGCATCGTACGTCCTGCTGCTATCCATCAGTCGTCAGATCTACCGTACCTGGGCACACGCGGCAGCTGGTTTAGTTTACCCATTGGTGACCAGCTTCATCGCAGGATGTGGCAAGTGACATTGTGCTTATATATAGTGTCATGTATAACAATTTATATAAGCTACCTCTTGCTAGCTCGGGCTCACTCCGGTACGTAACATGCATTTGTTGGACGTCGACACGTCCCGAATTTTTTTTAAACACGTAGGGTAGAAACTCTGCAATTTTTATTCAAGAATGAGAGAAATACAATTAATGTATAATAGAGAAAGGGTGAGGACGAGAGAGAAGAGGGAAGGGGCCGGGGAAGAAGACAACCCGCCCAAGCAAAGACCTCAACAAACACACTAGCACGCAACACCAACCGCCACCACCACGATAGATGCATGGCTAAAACGCCAACCAAACCGCAACCAACTGCGTTGCCGGACGCCCGAAGATCAACTAGGCCATGAACTGCCACTATTGCACGGAATGCTAGAAAGAGACGCCAGAAGGAAGAGAGGGACATCGACCGTCACCTCCGCACGGGATGCTTGACCTTCATTGCCGGCGATCACCACCGCTAAGTGCACCACAACGCTCACGTACAGTGCTTGGTGAAGAAAGTCGCTACCAACAGGTCGTATGATCAGTCCGGGTGTTCTATCAACATGTCACCCGTCACCACCGCGTAGGATACCCCACACAGCCGCTGCTGTGCGCGCACGATGCTCGGCCGACGTACAAACCAACACCCTCCAAGGTTACCACCCAGCGACGCTGACACGATTTCACAACTGGGTCGACACTCCAATTGGCGACCCACTAGCAGTACTGCAGAGGACCTGATTGTGGGCTTTGGACTTTCGGGTTGGGCTCGAGCCTGTTTGTGTAGAAAAAGTTGTGTTGGGCCACACTCGGGCTTGGCTCTAAAGCGTCAGGCTTTTTGAAGCCCAGCATTAAACCCGATCGACCCAGGGTTTGAATAGATCTAGTCTGCCTAGGTTTGAAGCATGGAGAACCTGCTTGCAACTAGGGTGCTCATTTGCGTGGGGTTTGATCAATAATCCAGCATCAATTCCTGTTACTATTGCTATGAGACGATAGTTGATTGTCACCTATCCAATCTAAGAATGTTTGAGTGGTTTGAGTTTGAATGAATCAATGGTTGAGCTAAATATTAAGCTGAACTTTAAAAAGATCACAAACTTATTTCTTAAAACCGTTCCAACTCACTCATGTTATCTTAAAAAAGAGAAACTTTAGAAAACGGAAAACGGATGTCCGCCCGTATCATTCCTAACGGACGAGGACAAGACAAAATCTCCGCGCAACGCGATCAACGCGTGACGCTTCG
The DNA here is from genome assembly GCA_036346415.1 of Raddia guianensis. NCBI lineage: Eukaryota > Viridiplantae > Streptophyta > Magnoliopsida > Poales > Poaceae > Raddia > Raddia guianensis. The sequence goes on along the minus strand of CM070536.1, from coordinate 4,430,123 downwards.
ACTGTGTGTAACATCCCAAATTTTCAAAACCAAATTTGGCACGTTAATAATTTCATTAAAATGCATAATTAAAATATTAAACTATTTAAGTGTTGAAAAACATCATGGCATCATCATTGCATGTAACCGTTTTGAAAATGGGTTGGGTCATTAATTTTTAAAGGTATAAATATTTTCATGGGTGCATTTAGAAGCTTTCAAACTCATGTGAATTTGTCAAAATCTATTTAATATTTGACCTTTGAATAATTATTTAGAAAGAAGAAAAGAGAAAACAAAACTAGAAAAAATAGAAAACGCTCCTCTTTCTCACCTTTTCTCTCTGGGTCTCAAGTCCTCTGTCCTCTCCGTGCTTTTCTCTCGTGCTTTGAGCTTATCTCTACCCGTGACTCAAATTGCCGCCAGAGTTACTCCATCCAACGCCGTCGCGCTGCTGCACGCACGCTCGCACCCGCACCTCTTCCTTTATTATTTTCCTCTGTGCCCGCCGCTATGAGTTAATCCTCGCACCCGCGTGCGTCGTCGGTGCACCAGAGACCACGCCACGCCAAGCGCCTGACCTCGCCGTCGTGTTGTTGCAAATTTGTGTAATAGCACTGCTCTTTTCGCTGCCTCATGTATTGTGCCATCCGTCGGAGTAAAGTCCGACGCCGCCGTGCCTTTCTCAGCTATAAAGTGGAGCTCAGTGCTCCTATCTCTCCTTGCTCGGTGCCTTGCCGTGCCGTGCTTCTTCTCGTGTTGAAGGAACCCAAGCATCACCAAGTCAAGAAGGAAGTCGCCGCCAGAGGCCAGCTCATTTCGCCTCTCTGGGTAAGCTTCTGCTCATCTCTAGGTGCGCAAGAGCTTGGGAAGATGATCCCGAGAGGCCGTAGTCTTCCCAAGTGTGCCATGTTGAGCTAGAGCTTCCATGGAAGCCATGCGAGCTAGTTAGAACGTGTCTGTAGCCATGTATAAAAATACGTCGTCGTCGCGGTCGGCGGATCACCGCTATAGGGTCCTTTGGAGGCGCCGAGTCGAGAGGAATCCATTTTTGCAATGGTTTGGCGAACGGAGGTCGCCACACCCGCCAGCCGAGCTCGATTAGCTCCAATGGAGTTGTCTGTGTGCGTCTGTGTGCATGCATATGGCTAGCTAGAGGTAGAAGAAGAAGTGCTTTGAGATTAGTGCTTTTGTGTGTGGCTCGATGAGTGGAAACGTATTCGAGCGAGAATCGCTTTCGAGTTCAAAGCGCACACATAAATATAATCCAAAATTTAATAACTCTCTATTAATATTAATACCTATAAAAATAAAAATTAAGCTAATCATTTTTCATTAACCAAAGAATAATGAATGATTTTCAAAACCTTAGAAAATAACAAATATATTATTTGGATGCATACACTTGATTTAATAAAAATATAAAAATATAAAATAGTTGTGCATGCATCACATTTCCATGCATACTTATTTCGTGCATGATTTTTAAAACAAAAATCATATATAAATGTTTCCCTGTTTGATGGATGTTTGTATTATCTTGTATGTGTTGTCCGCGTGGTTAGACTCCGCCAATACGCCGGGTTGCTCCTACCCGCTATCCGACCAAGGCAAGTCCCTTTGATCATATTGTGAAGCCATTTTCGTTATTTAGAAAATATTTATTAGACTTGAAAAGATGCATGCTAGTTTAAATGATAAATGCCGATTTGCTAGAATTAGTTATTACGCCTAATAGAAAAGGTAAGAAAAATGGTAGGATTAAACCTAAGGCTAAACTATGAATTGCTCTTATTTAAATACCTTGTTGTGGTAGGATAAATGCTTAAAATCATTTATGCGAATGATTCAATCATTTGTGTGAACCGAGAATATTGTTGAGAAATGTTTGGGAAAGGATGATTTAAAGATAGCGCATCAAGGGTGATGCTTAATAGGAAATGATTTTCCTCTTACCCCAAAAATCTTTCCGACTAGGGAGATATTTTGGCGGTTGGTGCGGCGGCACCGGTTTTGTAAACCGGGCTAAAATGTCTACTCCCTAGTCTAAGGACCGCCATCCTATAATCCTATGAATCGAGCCATTACAAGATGCGACCTCGAGCCTCGTATGGGACGGCCCGATCGCTGGCCCTCGTGGTTGATGGTCTTGTGGCGAAACATCGCTCTGGGTGCGTAGCCTCTCGAGGGTAAAGCGCACCCACTCGCAGAGTTAAAACCGCTATGATAGCCGTGCTCGCGTTATGAGCGCCAAGGACTGATTATATGGTAGTTCTTCATTTTAAAACCAATTTAGAAAAGGGTTTTGAACAAATGATTTGAGATGAGTAAGGTTTGAGAAGGATTTCGCTTGAGCTAGGGGCCACCGGTGATATTCGAAATGGGTAACGCCTATCGGAAAGTGTCGCATGAATGGACCTAGCCGGTTTTGAGAAAAGAAAAGAAGAAAGGATTTTGTTCTTGCTATGGCACTTTGAGGCCAAGTGGCGAGAACCGCTTGAGAAAAGCCCAAAGAAAATATGGATATTCAATGTTTCTAAATCGCTTTGTCAAAACTAGGCTAATAATCGCAATTTCATAAAAACCGCCCAAGCCATCCATTTGTACTAAACCCCATCAAGATATATCCTCGACTTGTCGAGTACCTTTGTACTCACCCCTATTTCTCCTTCCCTCTTCCAAAATTTTCAACAATGAGGAAGCGCCTCGACTCGCCATCCGAGGAGGACCCGGACTTCGAGGAGGAGGAGGACTTCGAGGACTAAGAGTAGGGTTGTGTCCTCCCTCGCCGCTTCGCTGTGGAATAGTCTAGTTGCTAGAATAAATCGTGCCATGTTAGGCTCTGCGTTACCGTGTGTGTGACTCAGATCTTGGCCTGCGTGCCGTGCTTGATGTATTAAGTCAGGACTTCACGTGGGACGCTTAGTCCCCTATGTTGTAATAATGTAACTCGAAGGCAATGTACCATTATTGTTGTTAAATTGTGTGTACTAGCCATGATCTTCTGGGACTAGTACTGTATGCACAATTAGGATTCGGTCAATTAGACCGGTTCGGCTAAAAGTGGTATCGAGCCGATCGGCTTTAGGACGAGCCCTAGAATTAGAGACCATTTAATTTATAAAGAAAATAATTGTTAAATAAATTCATAATCTTCGCAATCCAATTTTTGCTGATAATCTTTTGAAATTGTAGATGCCGTCTTTCGCTCGCCCTTGGACTTGGCTACGGAGGTTTCGTGGCGCCACCGTTGTCGATGCCGAAAGCACGCTTGGTTTCGTGACCCTATGTATCATGGGGCCACTACTTTGCAAAGGACGACCGTCGCCGGGTGGTGTCGTCCATCGTTTTGCCGCAGTCCACCGCCACTGTGGACCGCTCCGCTACTCTCGCTAATCGCGTCAATTGCTCGACGCCATCCAAGACGTGTCGGACTTGCTCTTTCACAATCGACTCATGATCGTTCACGCGTGAGTCGTGATGTCTCCCCGCTTCGCTATTTCCTCTCGCTCGCTTAACGAGCTGTTCACCATGCTCAGACGGGCCGAGGGTGAGAGCGACCCGACGGTGTACCACCTTGCCGAAGCTCGTCAATCCTTGGACGACGCAGACACCATCGCCCCGCGGGAGTTGAACTCGTCTATGACACCAACCGCCACCGGAGCAAGCCAAGAAGGAGAGCGCGAACTTAAAAGCGTGACTCTTTCCACTTGGTGGAGAAGGTCCACCGCAAAAGAATCCGTCGGTTGGTTCGCGAGAACCGCGTCTCCGCTGAATGCCGCTTCTTCCTCCGGACTCCCTTTCCATCGCCGCTTCGACCTCGCGCCCAGAAGAAGGAGGTCGGGACAAGCCCCGTCCCGCCTAAGGATCCCGCCGATCTTCCCTTGTGTTCCTTCGAGCTCACCCCAAGGATCTCAAGTTGATCTGGTCCTTCCGAGCGAGAGCTCCGCCCCACTCTTGTCGAGCTCCAAGGCATACCGTTGATGGTTCGATCACCACCGTCTGGTTGGCACCCACCGTGGATGCCGACGATGATGATGATGACGGGAAGACCCGTGGAGTTGGTCTCGAGTCCGATTGCGACTGTGACTAGCTCAGAGCCCTCAGATCCTTTGTTGGGTCGTTGTCACCTTTTTCTTTTCTTTTCTTTTGCTTTGGGTCTTGTCCGCGCTTTGCTGCTTTTGCCGGTCCCCCACTTCAAATATTCGCCGCCTTTTAAGAGGGCCGTCCATATGATTCGCCGCCTCGCGCTGCTTTGCCGTCCGCCAGAAGCTTTCGCCACACGCCTTGCGCTTTGCCGCTGCGTTGCCACGCTGCTGCTTTGCTTTGCCGCCAGCGTCGGTCTTGCCGCCTACTGGTGCTTGCCGCCCAGGTGCCACACGCTTCTCCAACCGCGATGAGGAGAAGGTCGAGATTCGCTCATGAGTCCTCCCCTCACTGCTCATGAGCCTCGCTGTTCGGTGAGCCTCGCTGCTTCTCGAGTCCTCCTCGCCAAGCTCAAGCCCTCGTCGCTCCCGAGTCCTCGCCCTCGGCCCGAGCCGAGCGAGTTTAAATCTCTTCCTCGAGGAGATGAGGCATTTTCCTCTCGATCACCGTGGTAGCCGTCCTACTACGGTTGGTGCTTACTCGTGGGCCTTGTGGATCCAATCCTATTAGCCGCCCCACAGATGTCCGTGTAACCCGTGAGGTAGTTAGCTCGTGATTTGGGCCGACATACCGGTTTGTGGTATTGCGCCCTGCTTGTACCCTAAAATTGTTATGTTATGAATATGAATGTGCATTGTGCCAAATTGCATATTTAAAACCATGTTTTGATGAAAACGAATTCCTCCTTATGCTTATCTCGTTCCTCTCCTACCTATCGATGGTGATTGCTCGAGTGGTGGAAGAAGGATGTTGCCCGGGGCGAGGTCATGGAAGTGCCCCGAGCCGAGCAAGTGCTTCAGACCAACCTCGTGAGCAAGATCGCTCGATTCGATGGATCAACATTCATTGGAGGACCTCCTCCTGTTCTGTTCCTCCGCCTCCTTTGCTAAATCCTCCACAAAATTCCCAACCATCCCACCACGAAAACTCTCTCGAACATCAAGCCGATTCCAACCACCATCTTCCACCACCACCTCTGAAGAACCCACCACCCGAGAAATCATGCAATGCAACACCGGATGATCCGCGACTTGATTCAAGAGCGGAATCATCCTCCCGTCCCTCCTCTCTCTCTCATACACCGCCCCACCTCCCTATCGCTCTCAGATCAATGACTTCCTTAGGGCCAATCCCCTAAGTATCTTTGGATCCGTGACTCTCTGAAGCAATGGATTGGTTAAAGGAGATCGAGAAAAAGCTCATCATGTTCCAATGTGGTGAGGTTGAGAGTGTTCACTGCAACACATCACCACCGGAGTTGCTTCTTTGCCAGGGACACGCTCTGTGAGGCCCATGATAACCCCGATGCTATTGAGTGGGCTGAGTTCGTTGAGGCATTTGAAGAGAACTATGTTCCCGATGGTGTTAAAGAGGCTAAAAGAATTGAATTCCACTCCCTCGTGCAAGGAAGCATGACCTGCAGAGTACCTCACCAAATTCACACTCTTGGCTCGATATGTTCCAAGGGGCGTGAGGAGCGATCTTGATAAGATATATTTCTTTAAGAAAGGCATGGACCACGAGATACGTGCCTTAATTGACTCCTCTGAATTCCCTTTCAAGCAAATGTTTGCCCGAGCGGTTAAACAAGAGGAAAACCGTCGCCGATTGCCTAGTCGCCTCAAAGAAGAAGAGGGCCCATGAGGATAGCCATTCCTCCGAAGTTCTCGCTTCAAGATCAAGCGCCTCGTGATCGTGTGCATGTCATCCTCCTCGCCTCGCGACAGGTGGGTCGATCGCGACCGCTCCTCTACCACCTCCACCATTCGCACCCAAGTCTCCACTCCTCAAAAGAAAGATATCTCCACCATAAAGTGCTTTGCTTGCCGCAATTGGGTCACTATGCCACTCGTGTCCCAATAAGAATCTCGAGCCTCAAGGAAGCTTCTTTGCCCGCGACTCGCCTTCCGGAATGGGTCGCGGAACTTCCAACCCGCAAGATCTCGCTTCCCGCCGTTGGGCGTGGGCGTGTGAACCACGTCCATCGCCGAGGACGCCCACGCCGATCCTAATGTGGTGATGGGTAAGTTTTTCATAAGTGCGATGCACATCGCTCTTTTGATTCTCGTGCAACGATTCATTCATCTCAAAGATCTTTTGTCAAAAATCATGAGTTGAAAACCGACGACCAAGAATCCAATGCTAATTAAATCCCGGGAAAAGTCATGAGGTCCACTTTGATGTGCCCCGGTTGAGCTAAAATTCAAGACACCGAAGTTCTTGGCGACTTGGTGGTTATAAACTCAAGAGGAATTGAAGTGATTACGGGTATGGATTGGTTAACCAAAAATAAAGGTCAAATAGATCGTGCCACCAAAACAAGAAAATTAATTAATAGTGTTGGACAGAGGTCCAATTCATCGCAAATCCTTTCCCTCCGATCTAATCACCCTTAATAAGTTGGAGGCCTCTTCCACGAAAACCATAGTCGTGGTAAAGGATTTCCCGATGTGTTCCCTTGACGAGTTGCTCGAATGCCCCGATCGAAATTGAATTTGTGATAACCGTCCCCGCATCGGTCCTATCTCCCAAAGACCTTATCGCCTATCCGCCAATCTAATGGCTGAATTGAAGAAACAAATTAAAGAATTGCAAGAAAAGGATTTATCCGACCAAGTGTTTCCTTGGGGAGCACCCGTGATTTTCGCAAAAAGAAAGACGGATCTCTCGCATGTGCATAGATTATCGATCTCTAAATGAAGTAACAATTAAGAATAAATACCTCTTCCCGTAATCGATGATCTGCTTGATCAAATGAAAGGAGCTTGTATCTTCTCAAAAATCGACACGAGGTCCGGTTATCACCAAATAAAAATTAAAGATACCGACATTCCAAAAACAGCTTTCACCACAAGATATGGCCTCTATGAGTTCACGGTGATGTCGTTTGGTCTTACCAACGCCCGCCATATTTCATGAATCTAATGAATAAAGTGTTCATGGATTTTCGGACAAGTTTGTGGTGGTATTCATCGATGATATTCTAATCTTCTAAATCGGAAGAGGAGCATGAAATTCATCTTAGAAAGGTTCGGAGAGGTTAAGAGAAAATCGGTTGTATGCCAAAGTCGAGCAAGTGCGAAGTTCGGATGAAGGAAGTGATTTTCCTTGGTCATGTGATATCACCGGAGGTGTTGCAAAGGACCCGAAAAAGTCACCGCGTTGTTGAGTGGAAGCAACCAAGTCTAGAAACAAGTGAGAAGTTTTCTTGGATTGGCGGGATATTACCGCCGGTTCATTGAAAATTTTTCAAAATCTCTCGCCCTTTGACAAATCTTCTTAAAAGGAAAATAAATTTGAGTGGAATGATAAGTGTGAAGCTAGTTTTCAAGAGTTGAAAAGGCTATTAACTTCCGCTCGGTGTTAATCTTGCTCGATGTCCATAAGGATTTTGAGGTATTTTATGCGATGCATCTAGGCAAGGCCTAGGTTGCGTCTTGATGCAAGAAAGGAGAGTTGTTGCTTACGCATCAAGACAACTCAAACCTCATGAGCAGAATTATCCCACTCATGATCTTGAGCTAGCCGCTGTGGTTCACGCTCTAAAAATCGGAGGCATTATTTAATTGGCAATGAACCAAATATTCACCGATCATAAAAGTCTCAAATATATATTCACTCAACCTGATCTCAATCTAAGACAAAGAAGATGGTTGGAATTAATCAAGGACTATGATGTGGGAATCCATTATCATCCTGGCAAGGCCAATGTGGTGGCCGATGCCTTAAGCCGGCGCTCCAGTTGCAATCATCTCATGCTTAAAGAAGATCAACCTGAATTATACAAAGAATTATCTGACCTCAACTTGGAAATGGTTGAGGTAGGCCAAATAAATATGCTTGAATTACAACCCACCTTAATGAATCAAATTAAAGAAGCGCAGAAAGGTGATGATGAAGTTCTTGAAATTAAAGAGAAGCTTAAAAAGAATAAGGCACCAGATTTTTCCATGGATGAAGAAGGAGTACTCTGGTTTAAAAAGAGAATCTTCGTACCAAATAATAAATCTCTTAAAGAAGTCATTTTAAAGGAAGCTCATGAAAGCCAATTTCTATCCATCCCGGAAGTACCAAGATGTATCTTGATCCGAAAACCACTTATTGGTGGATCGAATGAAAAGAGATATTGCCGAGTATGTCGTTCTCTGCGACATCGCCAAAGAGTGAAGGCCGAGCATCAAAGGCTCTTTGGTCATTGTAACCGCTCAAGGTTCTGAATGGAAGTGGGAAGAAGTGGGGATGGACTTCATTGTCGGGTTACCTAAAACTCAATCCGCTATGACTCCATCCGGTAATCGTCGATCGTCTCACTAAAGTTGCACACTTCATCCTGTCCAACCACCTACACCGGAAGCAAGTTGGCGAGCAGTACATAAGCAAAATAGTCTGTCTACATGGGGTGCCAAAGAAGATTGTCTCGACCGAGGTACCCAATTCACCTCAAATTCTGGGACAAGCTCCATGAGTCGCTTGGTACCCATCTGAATTCGATCTTGCCTTTCACCCTCGGTGATGGCGGACCGAAGAGTTAACCAAATACTTGAGGATATGTTGAGGGCAAGTGCCTAGCCAACCCCACAAGTGGGATAAGCAATTGCCATATCTGAGTTTTCTTACAATAACAAATACCATCAAGCATCCAAATGACACCCTATGAAGCATTGTATGGAAGAAAGTGTCGTACACCTCAGTCTTGGCAAGAAACCGGTGAGACAAAGGTATTTGGTTTGGATATCTTGCAAGAGGCGAAAAGCAAGTGAAGTTAATCCAAGAAAGGTCAAGGCAGCCAGTCTAAGCGAAAAAGTTATCTTGACAATCGTCGGCGTGACCTAAAATTTGCCAAGGGTGATTTCGTGTATCTGCGGGTTTCTCCTCTCAAAGGCATGCGCAGATTCCGTGTGAGTGGAAAGTTAGCTCCAAGATATATTGGTCCTTTCCAAATTTTAGCCCGAAGGGGTGAGGTGGCATACCAGTTGAAACTGCCTGAGTATCTGTCTGATGTGCACAATGTGTTCCATGTCTCGCAATTAAAGAAATGTCTCCGTGTGCGAGGAGCGGTTGCCATTGGACAAAGCAGACCTCTGACTGATTTGACACTTAAAGAATATCCGGTCAAGATTTTGGATGTGGCTATGCGCAAAACCCGGAGAAAAATGTTTCGGTTTTGCCGTGTTCAGTGGAGTAACCACTCTGAGGCAGAAGCCACTTGGGAGCGTGAAGAGGATCTTGGCGCGAGTTCGAGTTATTTCGAAGAATCCGAATCTCGGGACGAGATTCTCCTTAAGGGAAGGTTTGTAACATCCCAAATTTTCAAAACCAAATTTGGCACGTTAATAATTTCATTAAAATGCATAATTAAAATATTAAACTATTTAAGTGTTGAAAAACATCATGGCATCATCATTGCATGTAACCGTTTTGAAAATGGGTTGGGTCATTAATTTTAAAAGGTATAAATATTTTCATGGGTGCATTTAGAAGCTTTCAAACTCATGTGAATTTGTCAAAATCTATTTAATATTTGACCTTTGAATAATTATTTAGAAAGAAGAAAAGAAAAAACAAAACTAGAAAAAAATAGAAAACGTTCCTCTTTCTCACCTTTTCTCTCTGTTGGTCCAAGTCCTCTGTCCTCTCCGTGCTTTTCTCTGTGCTTTGAGCTTATCTCTACCGTGACTCAAATTGCCGCTTGTGAGTTACTCCATCCAACGCCGTCTTTGCGCACGCACGCTCGCACCCGGGCACCTCTTCCTTTATTATTTTCCTCTGTGCCTGTCGCTATGCGAGTTAATCCTACGCACCCGCGTCGTCGTCGGTGCACCAGAGACCACGCCACGCCAAGCGCCTCGACCTTGCCGTCGTGTTGTTGCAATTGTTGTGCAATAATAGCACTCTTTTCACCGCCTCCATGTATTGTGCCATCCGTCGGAGTAAAGTCCGACGCCGTGCCTTTCTCAAATATAAAGTGGAGCTCGTGCTCCTACCTCTCCTTGCTCGGTGCCTTGCCGTGCCGTGCTTCTTCTCGTGTTGAAGGAACCCAAGCATCACCAAGTCAAGAAGGAAGTCGCCGCCAGAAGCCTTCATTCGCCGTCTCTGGGTAAGCTTCGCTCATCTCTAGGTGCGCAAGAGCTTGGGAAGATGATCCGGAGAGGCCGTAGTCTTCCTGCGTGTGCCATGTTGAGCTAGAGCTTCCATGGAAGCCATGCGGCTAGTTAGAACGTGTCTTGTAGCCATGTATAAAAATACGTCGTCGTCTTGTGATCGGCGGATCACCGCTATAGGGTCCTTTGGAGGCGCCGAGTCGAGAGGAATCCATTTTGCGGTCGGTTTGGCGAACGGAGGTCGCCACACCCGCTAGCCGAGCTCGATTAGCTCCAATGGAGTTGTCGTGTGCGTCTTTGTGTGCATGCATATGGCTAGCTAGAGGTAGAAGAAGAAGTGCTTTGAGATTAGTGCTTTTGTGTGTGGCTCGATGAGTGGAAACGATTCGAGAGAATCGCTTTCGAGTTCAAAGCGCACACATAAATATAATCAAAATTTAATAACTCTCTATTAATATTAATACCTATAAAAATAAAAATTAAGCTAATCATTTTTCATTAACCAGCAAATAATGAATGATTTTCAAAAACCTTAGAAAATAACAAATATATTATTTGGATGCATACACTTGATTTAATAAAAATATAAAAATATAAAATAGTTGTGCATGCATCACATTTCCATGCATACTTATTTCGTGCATGATTTTTAAAACAAAAATCATATATAAATGTTTCCCTGTTTGATGGATGTTTGTATTATCTTGTATGTGTTGTCCGCGTGGTTAGACCCGCCCAGCGTCGCCGGTTGCTCCTACCCGTCATCTGACCAAGGCAAGTCCCCTTTGATCATATTGTGAAGCCATTTTCGGTTATTTAGAAAATATTTATTAGACTTGAAAAGATGCATGCTAGTTTAAAAGATAAATGCCGTATTTGCTAGAATTAGTTATTACGCCGAATAGAAAAGGTAAGAAAAATGGTAGGATTAAACCTAAGGCTAAACTATGAATTGCTCTTATTTAAATACCTTGTTGTGGTAGGATAAATGCTTAAAATCATTTATGCGGAATGATTCAATCATTTGTGTGAACTGAGAATATTGTTGAGAAATGTTTGGGAAAGGATGATTTAAAGATAGCGCATCAAGGGTGATGCTTAATAGGAAATGATTTTCCTCTTACCCCAAAATCTTTCCGACTAGGGAGATATTTTGGCAGTTGGTGCAGTGCGGCACCGGTTTTGTAAACTGGGCTAAAATGTCTACTCCCCTAGTCTAAGGACTGCTCATCCTATAATCCTATGAATCGAGCCATTCTGATCGACCTCGAGCCGGTATGGGGCGGGCCCGATCGTTGGCCCTCGTGGTTGATGGTCTTGTGGCGAAACATCGTCTGGGTGCGTAGCCTCTCGAGGGTAAAGCGTACCCACTCTGCGAGAGTTAAAACTGTCATGATAGCCGTGCTTTCATGATTATGAGCGAAGGACCGATTATATGGTAGCTCTTCATTTTAAAACCAATTTAGAAAAGGGTTTTGAACAAATGATTTGAGATGAGTAAGGTTTGAGAAGGATTTCGTTTGAGCTAGGGGCCACCGGTGATATTCAAATGGGTAACGACCTATCGGAAAGTGTCGTGGAATGGACCTAGCCGGTTTTGAGAAAAGAAAAGAAGAAAGGATTTTGTTCTTGCTATGGCACTGAGGCCAAGTGGCGAGAACCGTTTGAGAAAAGCCCAAAGAAAATATGGATATTCAATGTTTCTAAATCGCTTTGTCAAAACTAGGCTAATAACTGCAATTTCCATAAACCGCCCAAGCCATCCATTTGTACTAAACCCCATCAGCATATATCCTCGACTTGCTGAGTACCTTTGTACTCACCCCTATTTCTCCTTCCCCTCTTCCAAAATTTTCAACAGTCGAGGAAGCGCCCTACGACTCGCCATCCGAGGAGGACCCGGACTTCGAGGAGGAGGAGGACTTCGAGGACGAAGAGTAGGGTTGTGTCCTGCTGCCGCCGCGCCGTGGAATAGTCTAGTGCTAGAATAAATCGTGCCATGTTAGGCTCCTGCGTTCGCAGTGTGTGTGACTCAGATTCTTGGCGCGTGCGTGCGTTTGATGTATTAAGTGTGACTTCGCGTGGGACGCTTAGTCCCTATGTTGTAATAATGTAACTCGGCGAGAATGTCTGGTTATTGTTGTTAAATTGTGTGTCTTAATGGCGATCTTCCTGACTAAGATCTGTATGCGACACTAGGATTCGGTCAATTAGACCGGGTTCTGACACTGTGCCGCTATCGACTGTGAATGGAACCGTGCCTCCATCGGGATCTGAAAGCCATCGCCACAAGAAAGCTTGAGGAGCTGCCCTGCTGCTGGTGGCCACGATGCTCCTCTCCCCTTCTGCACTTGCGGCGGCGGCGCCTCCACCGTGGCGGCATGGCACGCCGACCATTCCTCCTCCTTCCTTTCGCCCTCTGCCTCACACGGCGACGGCGCCAACGGCGCGGGCGGCTTCTCTCCAGCGAGCTCTGCCCTCACCTTCCCCCTCTGCGGTGCCCATCTCCCCCTCTCTCTTCCCGCCCGTGCCTAGGAGGTGCTGCCATGGCGACAGCTTTTGTGGCGGCGAGGCGGCAGCGCGACGACGGCCTCAAGGCGGCCAGCCCTGTCCCCTCGCCGGTGAGCCTCGGCTCCCTCCTCTTTCTCTTCTTCACGCCGCACGCCTGCAAGGATACGGCGACGGCGCTCATGGCTGCACGCGTTCTGGAGGTTGAAGAAGGACAAAACACCGATCCCATTTTTTCAACTAGCTGCCTGCACGCTGTACACATGTGTATGTATGAACAGTGTTTCTTCATAATTTTCTATCTTCCAAACAAAAGGTCCAATTCACTCCAAATCAATTTTCCTAACCTTCTAACATTTTATTCTACCAACAATATTTATTTCATAATTTTATGAATTTTTGTGTTGTTGTTTATTTATCTGCTGCTCGTTTTTGGCGTAGGCGCACTCTATTTTTTAATGGAGTCGTGAGAGTTGATTGATCCCCAAAAATTGTCAACACCGAGGGTGGATCAAAACATCGCCACATCGACTGTAGAGCCGTGGATGACGACGACTTCTAGGAAAAACGTGAAAACTCGGACTTTGGACCAAGCCGTTATCGGTGAAGATATCAGTCCAAGAATGATGACGACATCTCGCTAGGACGATTCATATTGGTTTCTATGTGGAAACACTAGGATCATGACAATAGAAAATTCAGGTTGATTTAGGATGTTCCAGCTAGTTTCATAGAAAATTCATATTGCTTCAGCTTGTTTTAGGGAAAAAAAACAGCTAGGTTCATGTGAAATTCAGATCGGTTCAGCTAGTTTCATAGAAAATTCATGTTGGTTTTGGTAAAAAAAGCGGGAGCCTATACCCTACGGTCGTCCGTTCAGGACTCATCCAACGGATGAGCATCAAGTGTTACTAACAGCAGCACTAGCAGCAACGCAGTTGCTGTGTTTCGAACCCGTGTCACCTGAGTGAGCTTTTAAATAGGAGACCAACTAGGCATACATTCATACGTGATTACTTTAGGCAACTGGAAGGATATATACATTCATTTGGTTCGTACGATGACCCTAAATGAAACAACATGATTTTTTGAAACTAATGAAATTTTTGAAACTGCATTAAACAATCTGGAGCTTTTTGAAAAACTACATGAAACTTTTGAAAACAATATGAAACCTGAATTTTTTTGAAAAATGCATGAAACTACTTAAAACTATTTGAATAAATTTGTGAACTACCTGAACCAATCCAAACCTACATGAACCAACCTGAACCTACATGAACCAAGCTGAACCTACATGAACCAACTTGAACTAATCTGAACCAAACTAAACCTACATGAACCAACCTGAACCAAACCGAATTTCCTATGGAACTATCAACTTTTTTAACAGAAAAATTCTGAACCAACATGAATTTTCTATGAAACTATCTGAACCAACCTGAACCAAGTTGAATTTTTCATAAAGCTATCTGCATGAACCAACCTGAACCCACATGAACCAACCTGAAACTGCCTGAACCAACCTGAATCTGTATGAACCAACCTGAACCTACATGTTTTCTTTAAACTAACTGAAACAACCTAAACCAAGCTGAATTTTCCATGAAGATATCTTCTTTTTTTACCAAAAAAATCCTGAACCAACATAAGTTTTCTACGAAACTATCTGATTCAACCTGAATTTCATATGAACCTAACTTTTTTTTACCTACACCAATATGAACCTATCTGAATTTCCTATGAAACTAGTTGAAACAACACAAACCAAATTGAATTTCCTATGAAGCTATCTGTTTTTTTAACAGAAAAATATTGAATCAACATGAATTTTCTATGAAACTATCTGAACCTACAGAATTTCACATAAACCTAGTTGCATTTTTACTTGAAACAACCGAACCAATATGAATTTCATATGAAACTAGTTGAAACACTTGTACCAATCTGAATTTTCTATGAAGCTAAATTGAAACAACTTTGAACCAGCTGGGCGGCATGTCTTGGCTCAGTCTTTGGGCTCTTTCATTGCCAAGGCCCAAACGGGCGCTGAGGAGGGAGCCATGTCTGGTCAAGGTTGGTCGGGTCGGACGGCTTAGCAGCTACCTTGCAAGTGGCAATGGCTGGCTTCGCTTCTCTCACTGGGGCTCAATGAGAAGGAGGAGGGTCGACGGGCGGGTCCGCCAACAGAGGCAGAGAGAGGAGGCGGCGGCGCGCTTGGCTCGGCGGCGGAGAAATCCGGCGACAGCGTGGTGCTCCGGTGGGGGCAAATGAGGGAAAACGAGGAGGAGGTCTTGGGGTTCTTGGGGGAGGGGTTGGTGGCTCGGGAAATCGCCGGCGGCGAGCTGGCGGCGGACCGGAGCGGATGGGGGCGACGGCGCACGGCGGGGAGGGTCGCCGGTGACGAGAGGAGACGTGTAGGTGGTCCGGCGAGGTACGGGGGTGCTGTAGGAGGATTTTGGCGGCTCGGATTGATGCCGAAAGGGTTTGAGGTGTCGTGGCGGCGTTGGGGTGGACCGGTGCAGTGGGGAGCACGGCGGCAGTGAGCTCCGGTGGGGACAAGGGGCAGCGGAGGGGCTCGGCGGCGTCGGTAGAAATAGGGCTAGCTCACCTTGGCGACGACGGCTCACCGGCGGCAATGAACAGAGAGGGGGACCGAGAGGAGGAGGAAGAGCGCGGCGGGGTGGCGTCGGCATTTATAGATGTCGCCGGCGAAAGAGGACAACGGCGTGGGGACCACGACGAGCAAGTGGGGATGGCAGCGTGATCCGGAAGCCACGCCGGCATATCGCCTGAGCCGGTCCGAGGGACGGTGAGGTCGCGGGTTCGCCCAAGCCGTCGCACATGGGGGCGAGCGGACGGCAGTCACAGAGCTCATTCGTTGCAAGCCAGAGAACGGACATCCGTTCTCTAATATTTTTGTTCCGATTATGCAAAGGTATGGGAGCTCATATAGAGCGGACGTCCGTCCAAAAGGTGTGG
Source organism: Raddia guianensis (assembly GCA_036346415.1). Classification (NCBI taxonomy): domain Eukaryota; kingdom Viridiplantae; phylum Streptophyta; class Magnoliopsida; order Poales; family Poaceae; genus Raddia; species Raddia guianensis. The sequence continues at coordinate 4,414,407 of CM070536.1, read as the reverse complement.
AACGGATGAGCATGACACAAACTGGCACTACATGACACAAGCTGACACTACATGGCACAAAATGAAACTACATGACACAAACTGGCACTACATGACACAAGCTGACACTACATGGCACAAGCTGAAACTACATGACACAAACTGACACTGTATGGCACAAGATGAAACTACATACATGGCACAAGATCACACTACATGACACAAACTAAAACTATCTGAAACAACTTGAATATCACATGAACCAGCCCGAATTTCATATGAACCTAGCTGTTTTTTATCTGAACCAATATGAATTTTCTGTGAAACTATCTGAACCAACCTACATGGCACAAGAATAAAACTACATGGCATAAGATGACACTACATGACACAAACTGAAACTATCTGAAACAACTTGAATTTCACATGAACCAACCCGAATTCATATGAACCTAGCTGTTTTTTTTTTACCTGAACCAACATGAATTTTCTGTGAAACTATCTGAACCAACCTAAATTTCACATGAATCTAGTTGTTTTTTTTACATAAACAACTTGAACTAATATGAATTTCCTATGAAATTAGCTGAAACATATTGAACCAACCTAAATGTTCTATTAAAACTATCTGAACCAAGCTGAATTTGAGCAAAATAGTAGCCCTTGGCATATAATTTTTAGAATTTACAGGGAGATTCTTGTTGGTCCAAGAAAACACCAACGGAAAATAAGACACAACTAGTGAAGAGATTCTGAACCAACATGAATTTTATATGAAAATATCTGAACCAATCTGAATTTGCCCTGAACCTAGTTTTTTTTACCGAAAACAACATGAACTAACATGGTTTCCTATAAAACTAGCTAAAACATCATAAACCAATATGAATTTCCCAAGAAACTAGCTTATACATCCTAAACCAACCTGAATTTCTTTACTAAACTAGCTTAAACGATCTGAAACAAGATAAATTTTCTATGAAGCTATCTACTTTTTTATCATAAAAAAGCCTGAACCCACATGAATTTCCTATGAAACTATCTGAACCAACCTGAATTTTCCATGAACATAACTGCCTTTTTACCTAGAACAACCTGAACCAATATTAATTTCCTATAAAACTAGTTGAAACATCCTAAACCAATCTGAATTTTCTATTAAACTAATTGAAACAAACTAAACCAAGCTGAATTTTCTATGAAGTTTTCTACTTTTTTATGAGAAAAATCCTGAAGCAACAAGAAATTTCTATGGAACTATATTATTTATGTTATTTATTATTTGGGATTTTTCAGTTCAGAATTCCCCGAGCTGGACAGCTAAGTTGGAGCCAAATCGTGCAATTAATGCTGTACTTAATTGGGGAGTATATATATTGGACTAACAGCAGCACATGCTTGCATAGTTGCATGCAACTGAGAGCGAGGATCGGTTCGTCATAGCTTATCAAGCAACATGCAGTCGCCGGCGTCCACGACGGTAGCGGCGGCGGCGCCGACGGTGCTGATCCCGTGCGCGGCGTGCAAGGTGCTGCGGCGGCGGCGCGCGGCGGACGGGTGCGTGCTGGCGCCCTACTTCCCGGCGGCGGAGCCGGGTAGGTTCGCGGTGGACGGTGGTGCACCGCGTGTTCGGCGCGAGCAAACATCGCCAAGCTGCTGCGGGAGCTCCTCGAGGCGTGCCGCGCCGACGCGGCGAGCAGCATGGTGTACGAGGCGGAGCAGTGAAATGTGAGGGGAGAACGTCCGTCGCAAACGTCAGGACGGACATCCGTCCTCTAATATTTCCCAAAAAAACAGCTAGGTTCATGTGAAATTCAGCTTGGTTCAGATAGTTTCATTGAAAATTCATATTGGTTTAGGATTTTTTTATAAAAAAAACAGATAGCTTCATAGGAAATTCGGCTTGGTTCAGATCGTTTCAGCTAGTTTAATAGAAAATTCATGTTGATTCAGAATGTTTCAACCAGTTTCATAAGAAATTCATATTGGCTCAGGTTGATTCAGCCAGTTTCATAGGAAATTCATCTTGTTTCAGGTAAAAAAGCAGCTAGGTTCCTGTGAAATTCAGGTTGGTTCAGATAGTTTCATAGAAAATTCATGTTGTTTCATGATTTTTCTGATTAAAAAAAGCAGATAGCTTCATGAAAAATTCACTTGGTTCGGTTTGTTTCAACTAGCTTCATAGAGAATTGATTGGTTCGATGTTTCAATTAGTTTCATATGAAATTCATATTGGTTCAGGTTGTTTCAGGTAAAAATGCAGCTAGGTTCATGTGAAATTCAGGTAGGTTCAGATAGTTTCATAGAAAATTCATGTTGATTCAATATTTTTCTGTTAAAAAGATAGCTTCATAGGAAATTCAATTTGGTTTGGGTTGTTTCAACTAGTTTCATAGGAAATTCAGATAGGTTCATGTTGGTGTAGGTAAAAAACAGCTAGGTTCATATGAAATTCAGGTTGATTCAGATAGTTCCGTAGAAAATTCAGGTTGGTTCAGGATTTTTCTGGTAAAAAATGAAGATAGCTTCATGGAAAATTTAGCTTGGTTTAGATTGTTTCAGTTAGTTTAAAGAAAAACATGTAAGTTCAGGTTGGTTCATACATGTTCAGGTTGGTTCAGGCAGTTTCAGGTTGGTTCATGTTGGTTCAGGTTGGTTCATGTAGATAGCTTCATGGAAAAATTCAGCTTGGTTCAGGTAGTTTCAACTTGGTTCAGGTAGGTTCAGCTTGGTTCATGTAGGTTCAGATAGGTTCAGCTTGGTTCATGTATGTTCAGATAGGTTTAGCTTGGTTCAGGTAGATTCAGCTTGGTTCATGTAGGTTCAGGTTGGTTCATGATGATGTCATCTATTTTGTCATTTTGCTCATCCGTTAGTTTCCACTGGAACGGTGCTCCGTACTGTATAGGCTCCCCTTAAAAAAAATTTAGAGGTGGCTCAGTGATAAAACAATTGACTAAAAAGGTCAAAACCTTTAGCTTTCCAATCCAGCTAATTATAAATACTTTTAAAATGACCAGCTAATTATAAATACTTGCAAATCTGGCAAGCAAATTAAAATTACTTAAAATAACGTAAAACGAACGTACGTATATGTGGGTGGTGTACTGATGATAGAAGTCGGGATTGCATCACGGAGATCCTTGGCGATGAACCGATGGCAGGCACCGATGGAGATGTGCGAACGAAAGGAAAATGATCACATGCGTCAATCAGGACTGTTCGTACACACACACACAGAGAAACAACGTACTCCTATATATCTTTTTTAAAAAAACAATGTTTTCGACAGCCATACAGATACAGACGCAAGATGGTCGAGAAAAATGTGTAATGCATGTCCATTTCGACCGTTGATTTATATATGGCGCACTGGGCAAAATAAGCTGCGAGACTAGCTACAAGGTAGGTATATATATAGCTCGAACCAAATCTCCGGCCTCCGGGGGTCAAATCCAAATCCGAAAAGAAGCAAATTGGACCAAATTCATGGCTTGCAAAACCTCGTGGGTAGCCATTTAACAAACAAGTTGATATCATTAGTGATAACCCTTTCTTAATTAAAAAGGAGGACCTCACACGAATCAAATTGTTCATGGTCTGCGGTCTTGATTTGTAACATGCCTTCAGGCTCCAGCTTCTTTCCACGTAAATACGCATATACGAAGAAAAAACTGCTTGAAATGTGTACCTACAGCAGTTTTCTGTAATGGAAGCTTGCCACATTCCCCCAACACTAATAGCGCGTAAGCGCTGCCTCCATTTGGCGCCTTCCCAGCCTCCCCACGTCGCCCGAAAAACAGCCGCCCTCCGATGCAGCCACGCTCCCGCGATCCACCCCCATGTTTTAACCCCTCCCGTCCTGACAACTTTGCAGAAAAGCCCTCCACATGTACGAAATCGGATTTGTATCCCCGCCTATTCGCGGACAGGTCCTTCTGCAGTGCTCCCGCAGTTCGGCCACTTTGTTCCCACCCCCCTAAGGTTTTTCGTGCCTCGCACCGCTGCCTTTTTTGCCTTCGTAGATGCACCTGGCTTTCGGAGAAAATTACCCGCAATGCCACCGGGTAAATACCTCTCCCCACACCCTTGCCTTGCCTCATTCGCACCCATTCCGCCATTCCCCCTCCTCCCACAGGCCGACACTCGCCTCTGCCCACGCCGCCGCCGCCGCCACCCCCGTTCGTCGCCGCAGCCGCCGCCTCCCCATCGTCCGCCGCCGCCTCCTCTCGCTGTCCACCTCACGCCCTTGCCTCACCCACTTAGGCCCTTGCTCACGGATCCGGATCCACCTCTCGTCGCTTCGCTAACCCTAGCCGGCCGCTCCGCCGCCTCCTCCATCTTTGCGGCCGCCGCTCGCCGCCGCTTCCCCCATCGCTGCCTCCTCCCTCCGGCTCGGCCTCCTCTCTCCTCCATCCGCACCACCGACGTCGCCCTGGATCCGCGCCCACAGAGTCCGCCTCCTTCACCGCCCTTGAAAGATCTGCTTAGCCACCTCCTCAACTGCTGCTGCTCCTTGCCCAGGGCCAGCGCCACCTCCTCTCCTCCTCCCTCAGCGCCGACGGAATAAGGTCGCCTCCTCTCCCACAAATTTTTGTTCATTATTGTAAAAACAATTTGACTGTCGTTGCTCATCTATTGTTGTTAGGAAAAAAGAGAGTTCAAATGTTACATACTTCTCTTTAAACCTTGCTCTTCTTCAAAGCAAAATAGTACTATCATGATGGCCATAGCGATTTAGCCGTATAGAGATATTGGCTCAAAATTTCGTTGTGTGTTGTGTCAAGTGTTAGCCTCTTTGGTTTACATATAGATATAGAAATATTAGGCTTAAGATTAATGTAAAGATCGATTATGATATTATTATTCTTTGCCATTTTGCTTGGTTAAAGTCCCAAAACTGCTTCTTAATCCGTGTCATTTGTTGGCATTATCTCACTCTTATGAATAATTGAATAGCCAAAAAAATTGACATCATACGGGCCTGCTTCGAGAAGATCATACCGAAGCACAACCAATAAAGATGAGGTTTACCTATTTAGTTTTTCAATACGTTCTGTTGCATGAGTGCTGCTTACGAACCTCTTCATTCAGCTGATGCCAAAGTTCCCATCAGTGGTTAAATGAAATGTGCCCGTTTGTTTGTACTTTGTAGTTCATGGCCTTGATTGGTTGCTGTCGTTTGTGAGTAACAAAAGAGTAGTAGGGTCTTTTTCAATTTCAATGAACAATACTCCCTCCGTATCAAAATGTTTGACACTTTTGACTTTTAAATAAACGTTTGACCATTCTTCTTATTCAAAAAAATTATGTAAATGTCATTTATTTTATTGTGACTTGTTTTATCACTAAATATATTTTAAGTATGACTTATTTTTTTACATATTTGTACTAATTTTTTGAATAAGACGAATGGTCAAATGTTTGTTCAAAAGTCAAAAGTGACAAACATTTTGATACGGAGGGAGTACATATCACTTCAGCTTCTTACATCGATGCGGTTCTAAATTCTAATTTTCAGCTGTTCGTATGTTTTGTAGATTTAGCAAATGAATGCATGACCGACAATGCTATCACGCAAGTTGAACTGTTATGATCTGTACAACAAAAGATATAGATGCTGCTGAGCATTTCTTCTTTTTTTTTGTTCTTCCAACAAACAGATACAGCAATGGAATTGACTGTTTTTTTACATAAATTAATTGATTTATCATTTTGAATGCTTTTACTTTTTGAAGCTATTTCTCAAAACTATCGAAGTCACAAGATAAAAGCTCTCAAATCCAGTTTGTATTTCTCAAATCCAGTTTGTATTCTTCAGTTTTTTTTTATGTGTGTGTGTGTGTTCACCTATTTTTAATTGAGATAGAAGAATTTTCTATGCTACCTGAAAGTTTTTTTTACTTTTACAAACTTTTGTGCAGCTTAATTAGCTGGGACATTCACATGTTAATTTGATATATAGCTTCTCTGCTATAATTATGAACTAATGCCATTCAATGATGGATATTTTGGCTTTGCATGGCCTAAAACAATAATAGAGTTTATGTAGTAATGGTTTTTTTTTTACTTTTAAAGTTTTTTCATCCTTTAGTCTATTATTATCACTTCGTCATCATGCTTATTAAAATTTAGCTACATAATCTTTGAAATTAAAAGTACCGAGTCCTAGGATCATTTGATAATTCTACTATTAATTTTAGAATAATGTCTTATCTTTTAGGTTAATTCTTTGTCTTATCAACATGCAGAACTGGCACTACTTGCGAATTAGACGATGTTGCCCAAGATCATGGATGGTGCATGGCATATGGTTTGACAGTTTACAAATTAATTTCCAAGTTTGTTTCGTCGAAGATAAAAATATTTTTGCCAAGTTTTTGGTTTATTTGTTATAGCCAACCAATGTAAAGTTCATTCCATGAATGTTTGGGGGCAGTTGTTCATCACAGACTCACAGCACAAGGTGGAATTTTTGTTGTGCTTTTCATGTCAACTTTTTACAGTGTTCAGATGCAAATTCATTCCATTAAATGTCTGGGGACAATTATCTAGCAGAGCATAAGGTGATTTTTTGCGTATTTTTTAACTTAACTTTTTTTTGCTTAGCTCACCTGTACATCTATGTTTGATGCCATCGATAAAGTCTGCTTTCAGTTCATCTAAGCTTCGGTACGGCGCGCCGCGGGCGCGCTAACCCTGCTAGTAAATACTTAATTTGGTGTAGTTTGCCGGTGACGGCGGCTATTTAGTAGTTGGAAATAAATCCGGAGACATCTGTACGTAACTACGTACGTACCAGACACACACATACATGCACATACGAATCCAAACATACATAATACAAAAGGTCGGGACTACACATTGTGGTTGACATTTATACACACCACATGTGCATGTATATGTGCATGCATACACCTACACTTGCAATATTTTAATGTGCTGGCCCCGGGCAGCATGCAAGGGCACGTGAGCCCAGCCGCGGACACGTAGTAGGACGTACGTACACAACACCATGCATGTGGTCTTGGCGATCTCTGCGCGCTTACACACACCGGCGCTGGAACACGACGTACGTGACAGCGCCCAGCATGCAGTACACGCAGAGGCAAGGGTACGGCGGACACATGGGAAGCTTGCTCAAAGCATGGGTTTCACCGTGCGCGCATGTGTGTGTATACGCCGATGTTTACACGTCCGTAGCGCGTGACATTAGTTTCGTAAGGCACAAGCAATTTTAGAAATTTTTTGGGTTTTTTGGTTTTTATTTTTCTATTATTTCTTATTTTATTTTATGGAACCCAACATTTCTAATGCTTAAATTCATTCATAAATTTTTGGGTTTTTTGGTTTTTATTTTTCTATTATTTCTTATTTTATTTTATGGAACCCAACATTTCTAATGCTTAAATTCATTCATAAACCCTTGTCATATTTTTTTTGTGTTTTGGATTTTAAAATATTTTTGGGTTTTCCCTCTATTTTTAAGGTTTCTTTCTTGAAGGGGGCGACATGGTTGGCCCTGATTGCGCCACATGGCGCTACGGGGATGCGCCACGTGGTTCAACATGCATCGACTTGTAATGCCTTTTGTACAATTGAATGATATGTGAGAGATGGAACGAATCGTGGAGGTACGTACGATTTCTATGTGAAAAACTTGTGTAAAAACTCGAAGAGAATGTTACCACCTCAATATGCTATTTGATCCCGCCCATTATCTAGACCACTCGCCATCCATGCTCTTTAGCAAAAATATTTCCTTTTTTTTATTATAAAAAATCAGATACTTCTCCCTCCTCACTATCCCTCCCCTCCTCCGGCTAGGTCATGAGCTGGCCTCCTCCACCCGCCTCCATGATGGAGACCACATCCTCCCGTCCTACGACCACGACGATTTTTAAAGAGTTTTATATCAGGTAATCATGATTATTGTATAATAGATGGATTTGATTGTGCAAGAGTGCAGAGGATGCACTCATATCGTAGGCCAAATTAAAAATCACAATGAGAGCCACAAGACGCATGCACATTACTATGTGTGCGACAAAAAAGAAGAAGAAGAGAGAACAATAGGAGTATTTCACATGGAATGATTCTCAAATATTATAAGACTTTGTTTAGCAAAGGGTCTGGTAGTAGCTTTGGATTGAGCAATAAGGTGTGGAATGATAAGCAAAAGGTATCTATGGAAGATAATGAAAATTTAACTCAACCTTTTACACTTAGGGAGATTAAGAAATCCCTTTTTAGTATGAGTGTGAACAAGGCTCCTGGCCCTGATGGGATGCCAATTGAATTCTACCGAACTTGTTGGGATATCATTAAGGAGGATGCTTTAAAATTTTTTGATAGTTTCCACAAAAATAAACTGAAGATTGAAAGGCTGAACTATGGAGTGATAATCCTTTTGCCTAAAAAAGAAAATGCAGAAAACATCAAACAATATAGACCTATTTGTTTGTTAAATAGCCTCTATAAGTGGGTCACTAAAACCCTGACCATGAGAATGGAAAGGGTGGTCTGTAGAATAATTAACAAAAGTCAGAATGCCTTCTTACCTGGTAGAAACATTATGGATGGAGTTCTCTCCCTTCATGAAATTCTCCATCACACAAAATATAAAAAGCATTCTGGTGTTGTGCTCAAATTGGACTTTAAAAAAGCATATGACATGGTTGATTGGTGCTTTCTTATGAGATATTTGAGATGGAGAGGTTTTTCTAAAAAAATGGTGTGATTGGATCTGGCAAGTAATGTCTAAAGGGACTTTAAATGTTTGTGTTAATGACAAATTTGGGGGGATGTTTTAGAGTAAAAGAGGGGTGAGACAAGGAGATCCCTTATCAAGATATCTCTTTAATATCGTGGTGGATTGCCTTAGCAAGATGTTTAGAATTGGCCAAGAGCAGAAAGTTATCTCTGGGTGTTTGGGAGATATTATTGAAAATGGAATTGCCATCTTACAATATGTTGATGACACCATCTTGACTCTGAAATATGATCACTGCAGTTTGTTTCATACGAAGTTGATGCTTCGATCATCTGTTTGAAATGATGTCTGGTCTCAGAATTAATTTTACCAAAAGTGAAGTGGTAATGATCAATGGTGATGATACTAGAACCAGACTTGTTGCAGATATGTTCAAATGTCAGATAGGCAATTTCCCAATTAAATATTTGGGAGTTCCTGTTAGTTACAAAAGGAATTTATGTGCTAACTGGGAAGAGATGATTGGAAAAATGAAAAAGAAACTGAGTGCTTGGAAAAGTAAAATCATTTTCAGAGGAGAAAAGGTTACTCTGGTTAATGCCTATCTATCTAATATTCCCATTTACACAATGTCAATGTTCATGTTGCCCAGAAGAGTAATTGAGAGTATGGATAAAATTAGAAGAACTTTTTCTGGGACTCTTTCAATAAAAAGAATTATCATCTCACACAGTGGAACGATGTTATTAAACCTAAACAAAATGGAGGTTTAGGAATGATTAATTTGAAAAAAATGAATGAAAGCCTACTCTGTAAATGGTGGTGGAAATTAGACATGGAAGATGGGATGTGGCAAGACATTGTGAAGGCTAAATACATCAAAAATGGTCTTTTATCCCATGATGTCAAGAAACAGTCTGACTCCCCTGTTTGGGCAGATCTTTTAAAAGTTAGGGAGATTTATAGAGAGAACATTTGTAAAAAAGTGGGGAATGGTTTAGCTACAAGTTTTTGGCTTGATAAATGGATTTATGACAAACCTCTAGCTGAAAAGCTCCTCGAAATTTATGATATTTGTATTGATAAAAAAAAAATTCATTGGCACAAGGTGCTAAAAAAAAACTGGAATTTGGGTTTCAGAAGATGGCTGGACAGAGACCAAGATAAGTGTCGGTGTCTGGGAATCACGCTCCTGAAGAGCAGTGGTCCACGGACCGGCAGACGAATTTGTAGTTGGAGTGAGGCCCAACGACGACCCTTCTCAGCAACTCAGGTGGCGGCCGAGCCTGCGGAAGGCTAGGACCGCGTTGCCTTCCCGGACAAGGGCACAGTGCGACTTCGATGACACAGGTACAGGTCCTCGGTCTGATCTGAGAGAGAAAGAAAGAAGATGCGAACCACGAAGACACGGTCGATTTACCCTGGTTCGAGCCCCCACTGCCGGGTAATAGCTTTACTCGGCTTAGATGATTATTTGGTGGAAAAGCGATACAAGGGTGCCGAGACCGAGCTTGAAGGCACCGATCCCGAGCTTACAACGAAGGTGGCTAAGGACTAAGGCTACTCGCTAGGGAAGCTTCGGATGCGGGTGTTGCTTGAGCTTGAATCAGATGGAATCGGATCCGGTTGTCGAACGCTCAGGAATCCTCCTTTTATAGGCGCAATGGGCCGCCCGAGGCTGATACGGCGGGCCCCGCGCTGGTCTTAGCTTTAATGGCGAGGCTCTTGTCTTGTTATAAGGTCCTGTCGGGTATCGAGCCCACAGGGAGAAACTGGTCGGGTTAGTATTGAACACGTGTTTGTCTTAACATGCCCGTTCAAGGGAGAGAACTTCTTTAGGGGGAAAGCACTTTCCCTTTATCCCTAATATGGCCTTGACTGGATCGAGCCAGCTCTGCGCCACCCGTTGGGGGCGTCGCGTAGCGCAACAACCATCTGCTGCCTGCCAAAGAGGGCAAACGACAAGACGGATCGTCATGCGTTTCCCAGTGCGGGTCCACAGGAGATCTGATTCGTTTGGTCAAGGCCGAAGAAAGCATGGTGGGCCATGACAGTTGTCGCCACTTGCCCACGGGTGAGCGGATCACCCGAGGGATCTTCTCCCGGGCTAAGGGATAGCCCGGGAGGGACATGGTGCCGCACGGTTTGACCTAGTCAAGCCCGGGACAGCCATGAGCGAGTTAGGTGGCTTCTTTAGTACGGCCAGGGATAGCCTGCTTGGTCTTCTGTTCGTGTGGTGGGCCGGTACGGAATCGGCCCAAGGCCTGCTTTAAGATAAGCCGTTTACTAATCATCAACAATAAGGAATGGTAAAAAATCTTGGAAATAGCTAGATCGATTCATCTAACAGAGGAAAAAGATGCTATGAAATGGGCTCTTAGTGAAAAGGGCACGTTCAGTGTAAAGTCGGTGTATAAATATTTTCATAGCAGTATGTCTAATCACAACACCAAAGGCGTCTGGAAGGCTAAGCTCCCTCTGAAACTTAAAATCTTTGTGTGGTTAATGAAGAAGAGGGCGTTATTGACCAAGTTTAACTTGAGGAAAAAAGGCTGGGATGGAAAGCCTACTTGTGAATTTTGCAGTAATGTAGAAACTCAACAGCATCTATTTTTTGGGTGCCATTTGTCCAATCTAACCTGGAGCCTCCCAAGTCACTACTTTGGGGTCAACCGGACTCCATCGGACATGAATAGTTGTCGAAGGTGGGAGCAGAGGGTTATTGCTAAACAGAGGAACCCGAGTTACATGGGGATAACTTCTATCTGTTGGTCGATTTGGAGCTTAAGAAATCAGGCTTGTTTCGAAAAAAAAAAAAGCAAATTAACAATCCCCTGACTGTCCTTTACATGTCTTGTTCCTTTCTAAAATACTGGGCAGGTCTCCTTAAAACTGATGACAAAGAGCTGGTGGAGATGGGCATCGAAGGGATTTTCAAGACCATCAAAGACCTGGCGGGATGATCAATTGGTCATCGTCTTATCTTTTGTCGCTAGTAGAGGCATTTTGGTGGTATCCCTGTTGATGCTTGGGTGGGCTCAATGTAGCTCCGTATAACTTGGATGGTGGAGTAGTGCTCCCTGTTTTGGTTGGATTGTCCTTTGTCAGCTAGGAGCCTGGTGCTGATCACCTTCTCTTTTGCTGAGTTGTTTAAGGATACTTGGACTTTTGTTGCTTTCGTTTTCTGTTAATGGAAATGGAAGTGGGGTGGCTTCCCTTGCTCAAAAAAAAAATTTTCACATGGAACGCCTGTGCATGAACAGTACAGAATAACTACACGTAAGACATGTTCACAACAACCTTCTTTCTAGCTAGCCCAACGGTGTATACGGTGCCTGTAAGTACATTCGCAAATAGAAATAAACCGATCGTTTCGGTTTCGGATAATAACTGACCTAATTAATAGCCAGGCACGAAGAGCTAGCGACGTCCGCTCCATGTACTATTACGCAATCGTAAAATGTGCAGACGTACTACGCCTGCGTACGTAGGGGCGACGTAACCAGCTGCTAAAGCATATATTTGCCTGTAAAACAACATGCATAAAGATATATAGATTGTCGAAATAGGTAGAGCGTGCAGCGAATAGTATATATCGTAGAGTGTGTATTTAAAGTTTTAAGCAGGCGGAGATGTTTTTACAGCCAATGACGTACCATTCAATGTACTGCGAAGCAAATGAGGTGGTTGAATCTCTGATGTGCCAGCGGGGCAAAGCAGGCAATTTTCACAGGTTAGTAATTGGTTCTGTAGTACGTGCGTGCGTGCGTGCCTGCATGCATGGATCGTCACACTGCAGCGTCAGGGGCTCAGGGGGCACTGATGATCTGCGTTTGTTTGTTTGTTTGCTCTGAAGAAAAAAAAAAGCGGCAGCAGCAGCAGCAGCAGCTAGCTTCCGTTTGGCTATATAGGATAGATGCATGGGAAGATGTCGAGGTGAGAAAATGGGCGGCTTGATCGATCACATGTCGACCGATCCACAATTGCCTCCAAAGAAGTACATTATATTCCATCTTACGGCACGGACAAGCAAAAGCCATGGTAGTATATAGTAGAATGCAGAATTCTTGGCCCAAATTTACAGAAACGATTTCATCTTGCTGACCAAAACATTGGGTCTCCAATTCTCCGCCACGCTCACGTGTAGCGGTGGTAACCATTTTGATTCTTTAATTGCTCTATTTTTGTGTACGTTCTTTGTTGTTTATTTTATAATTAGCTGTTCCTTAATTAGGGGGGAAATAAAGACCTGTCTGCCGGTAGATGTCCACTCCACTTGTTAAGTAGGTAGGAGTAACCTTGTTGTCGAAACAAATGTCAGCTTGCACTGAACTCAATTTGTCCAATAATAGGTGACCCCCCTAGCTAGCTAGCTAGACAACGCAGCTTCACTAGTCAGTAGCCACTACTGCTTCAGAGGCCACACGGCATCATATAGCCACATTCTCACTCCATTCACGAGGCAGCTTCTCTTTCGTCTGTGGCGCCGAAGTGAGCAAAGCCAAGGAAGCTAGCACTTGGACGTAACGCTCGGGTGCGTACCATGCTGGGATGCTTCTCCCGGCTGCGGCGGCCGTCGGCGGCGGGCGGGGAGCCGGCGCCCATGCCGACGTCTGACGAGGCGTCCACGTCGGCGGCGTCGACCTCGGCGGGCTCCACCGCGGGGACCTCGCCGTGCTCGTCGTCTTCCTCCGCCCGCTGCAAGAACGACGCCGGGCCGTTCCAAGGCGGAGGCGGCGGCGGCTGCTGCGCCGTGGCCAAGAACCCGTCGGCGCTCTCCGACCCCGGGCTGTCCTCCGCCATCGCGTCCCGCCGGTTCTTCCTCTCCTCCCCCGGCCGGTCCAACTCCATCATCGACTCGTCGGCGCACGCCGCCGCCGCCGGCGGCGTGGGCGTGGGCGCCGCCGGGGTGGCGGTGCCGACGTACTCGCCGGACCCGCACGCCGACTTCCTCAGGTCCATGGAAGAGATGGTGGCGGCGCTGCGGCTGGACGCGCGGCGGCGCGGCGACAGGGCGCGCCTGCACGAGCTGCTGCTCTGCTACCTCGCGCTCAACGACAAGCGCGCGCACAAGTTCGTCGTCAGCGCCTTCACCGACCTCCTCCTCCGCCTCACCGCCACCACCGACGACGGCGACCACCACCAGCACGGCTTGTAGGAGACGAACCTGCCCGAGTCCCAACATTTTTTCGTCTAATTTCTTCCCATATCTTCAGCGCGTTGCCCTGCGTACGAACAGATTTTTGCTGCGAAGGTTTTTCGCTTGCTCAGCTCACATAAACATCCAACTGTAAATATGCAGCACGAAATTTCGCAGCAAAAATCAGTTTGCATGCATGGCCTTTTGCCCTTTCCTTTAGGTGTGGCCGTGAGCGTGTTGGCGAAGACAGAATAACTTAACTTCAACAAAAGGGTCGCTTTGTTTGCTTTGTGTAAACCGTGCTTGCCCTTTTGGCCATCATCTCTACTGTTTTCTTTACTGTGTAGCTCTTTCGCTTTCTGCTGGGGAATCTGAAGGCGGAAGCTCTGTTGTGATCTTGTATTGCATAGGCCATGCCGATCATAGCTATGTCGTGACCACTATTTGCAAAGCGTAAACACAATTGTACTGATGTTTCATTCACCGTCTGTACCATTAATTTTTTTTGCCTTCCAACACTGCAACAACAAGTAGCAGAAAAGAAATGGAAATGGATTGGCAGCCCGTAAACTATGCAGTAAACAGTAAACGAGGTCTCCTTTCGAGACGGGTGAGGACTTGGATCCAGCTACAGCCGGCAAAAAATAAAACAGATGCCGTGCGATCGAAACCAATGTGCGTAGCACAGTGCCTGCAGGCTGGTCAGGCCAGGCATGTGCAGTAAGTAATCATCCGGCATCAGCTTGTTTCCCTGTTCGTTTCGAGTAACACTAGCAGAGACAATGGGTGATTAAGTAATAAGATTCATGGGTTCAGTACTCCCATGTCGTGATGATGAATCCCTTAAGAAAAGAGAGCCGTAATGGCAAAACGGCAAAGCGATTAAGCCTGTGAGGGGGGAGACATTGACGTAGCAACAGCGAGCCAAGATCCGCATAGATCTGCTTTGCCCAGGAAGAACCCCGTGCCTTACCTGACCACACCAGATGGATGACCTTCGCTGTCCGTCTCTGCGCAAAATACGTCCCCATAACAGTGTACAGCTACGAGCAGGCATCACTCAACGTAAAGACAAGAAGAGTTTTTTTTTTTCTTTCCCCTTGTGCGCCCGCAAAATTGTTTAATCCCATCTATACCATCATCGAAGTCGAAGCATCACACCCCCCACATCACATTTGCCCGTGTTCCCTTGTATAGCATAAATTTCAACTCCCCTATGTTTTCACTTAAAATTAAGTGATGCAAATTTCTAAATTTATGTAAAATCATTTATTTGCAGTTTTTCATTTGTCTATGCTTTATGGTACTTTTGTGCTCTTGTTCTCCATTTTTGAAATACAATGCCACATCTTAAAAATCTTGATTTCAATTGCACATTTGAGTAGTAAATTATTTTATGAACTCGTACAATTTTTTATCATGGTTATAAATTTTTTATAAATTTTTTGTCATTAATCCTATTTTCAACCATTATAAAATCAAGGCCAAAGTCAAATTTTCGCAGCACCATGATGACGAGACTAGACAACAATGTCATGATGCAAAGCACAAAATTCGATGACGAGATGCTTCGAGCCTTCGACGATAGCATGAAGGGGTTAGGTCATTCGAGTCCAATAGAGTGAGTAGTGACACAAAATATCATCTCAAAGCCAAGGATAAAGACATCGTGCAACCTCCTGCGGTCCTGTCTTTTCTACTGAAAAAATAAATAAAATGTGCAACCATGTTGCGATCTCTGCAGAACACCAGAAACAGCATTGGAGCAGCGACTAGCACAGCACCTTCAACAGTAAAGGATTCAAGATCTATCCACCACCGGCCAGCACTATATATGTTGTTCAAGCTATTATCGCTGGAGATCACTATATATCCATTGTAACCAGCAGCGACCGCTGCCGACAGAATCATATTTGATGGTCACGTACACAGCTCGTGTGGGCAACCCACTGCATTGTGCACATGACGCGCAGTATTACGACAGACAGCAACATCACTTCCACTAACAAGAAATACTACTCAAAGCATGTTTGGCATCCTGCTCGGGATGCACTAGTCCACGACGCTACACATGCTAGTGAAGTAACCATTAATGAAATATCGTGTAGAATTTGAAAGATATACTGTAACTGTGTAACTAACCACCACAAGTAGGGCTAAAGATGGAGGACCTGAGACGGCAAGAAGGATCCGTTCCAAAAGGCCATAATATACTATATACTATATAGACTAGAGAGAGCAAAATTCGTATCCATGTCCACACCAGTTGAATCTCATTGCTGTCTGTGTCACTTCAGCTAATAACTATCAATTTCAATGTCCAACAAATTTGAATATAGATTCTACTCAAAGGATGAAATGTTATAGACATAGACATGGATTCTCCGCTATCCACTATGAGCCTTATCAACCTTCATACCTAATTAGCAAGCAAGTGCTGGAACAAAACCACAGTTGCTGAATGCAAATAAAAACTGAACTAAAAAAGCACTAGCAAGTGCCACATATAACATTAAAGTGGCTTTAACATCAGCTAATTTAATGTAACACATTGCGAGCATACCTAGTTATATTCATCAATACAAGCAGTAAGGTAGGGACTGCAAGCGTATGGCAAATCCCTAGAAACAAGCAATATACAGTTACATATCAAGATCAAAAGAAACAAGCAATATGCGTCTTCACTATTAATATTCACAAAACAAACAATCAAGAACACGGTGCCCAGGGATAAGCACGATTGCCCCCTCACCTATACACGCTGCTCCAGTATATTGTGAAAAAAAAATCATCTACCTAGTGCACTCTAGACAAGGCAAACGTCTCTGTCCAAATCAGAGGCAACTGATCACACAATCAATAACTAATAAAGTATCAGTTCAGAAAAAATATACTCTTTCATATAGTCATTCAATAGTTGAACAATGGATGCTTGCCACAAAAGACACTGCAACAAATAATAACCCCATTGATAATGATAATGATTATAGCCATCCTAGTGCAGGTTTTATATTCATTTTAATATTTTTGGGTGCACAGCAGTAGCATATATCTGTGAAAATTGGCGTCAAAGATAACGTACAGAAGGTTTGATATTTGATGCAAATTAAATAAACTGACACGAACATGGGCTTTTCTGAAAAGGGACTAGTCAGATGGGTCAAATTCTTTTTTGCTCTTGAGGGAAGCCCTTTTTCTCGAATCTGAGTCTAATTCATCCAGATCGGATGAAATTGCTAGGTATCCATAAAGTATCCTCTTTTTCTCACCCCTGTTATCTGTCTCGACCAGCAAAGGATTCTTATCAGAATCGAGAGAGTGAGTGGCTTGTGCACGTGACCAACCTATACGTCCATGATCTTGCCTCTCGAGAAATTGCGAAAGGCGCTCAGCCTCCTTCAATCCAGCTGGGTTGTTTGCGAACTTGATAAGTGTCAGACCCAAGTGCCCTTCTTTTCCATATAAGGACTTTGACTTGCCACCAGCAAACCCTAGTTCTGTAAACAAAAGTAGAGATTGACACAGCAAAAATTACTGTGATATCTATGGCATTACTCCATAAACATGTGCTCAGCAGAGTCAGAATTGCATAAGGATGACACTTCTCATGGGGTTCTATTTCTTGATGTCCAAATGTGTCAATTATATATTGCACACTCAACATCATTGCTAGATTAGCTATATAGTTTAGGAACAAATATAATCCCAAACTGATGGTATAGTTCTTCACTAGCAAAAAAGGTGGCAAGGCACAAAATGGATAGAGATAATATTTCCAGATCTGACCAAGAGCAACATAGCCCACTGGAAGTAGTTCAACCATATGCTCACTACATTGATGGGTTAGAATGGATGAGCTCCTTGAGGTCAGGACTTATCCGCAGTTAACTAATTTTGTATAGATAATGCAATACCTTCAGTCTGGACAGTACGCCAGGCGTAAGTTACTGTTAGGTGAATGCATACTGAACAGACACCATCCAATCAAGAATTTCATGTTACTAATAACTGTAGCAATGTAGAGCACCTAGAGATACAGATTGGGATCCTTTGCAGTAATTCCCCAGGCCCATATGTCAGTGACCTAACACCACTCTGCAGTAACTGCAGAGGATCCGCGTCCTAGAGATACCCCAACCATTGCTCCCACAGAAATGAAGCTTGCAAGAACGCTTTACCATTGTTATCTCCGGGTCTCTCGGATGTACTGCTTCAGCAGTATCTCCAATCAATAAAGTCAGTTATGCTCTATGAGCCAACAAGAAATAGAATAGCAGCAAAAAAACTCACCCAGTAACCCTAATTAACAGAGATTTCTTTTTAAAAAATATTAGTTTCTAACAAGACAACTACTAGACACAAAAACTTGGTCAATCTTGTCACCTGGTATATGTGCCTAATATATTAGCAAGAAGACCAAGGTCTGAGAAACATTCTGAGTTCCCAAACCCATTACTATTAATTGCTATGAGTCTGACATTTTAGAATTTAGATTGATTCGACGAGTGTGATACATAGCATAAATGGATTACTATAATAACCTTTCCACTGAGTGTGAGATCAGGGTCTTGGCTGTGTCTGTATACAAGTTACTGAGGTTCCTTTCAATATAATCCTTAATTCCCTATATAGCCCCTGCATAGAGGGAGATTTTGCTGCGCGGACGTAATAAATAGGCATACCAAGCATATACTGTGAAAATCAGAAAGTTCATGTATTTATCCAACTAATTATGCTGCAAGCGCTTGCATGAAAAAGCTAAGAATGTTCACATAAGAAGCTAAGAGACTGCAGTATATAAATATACCTGTAATTTTCTTATCCATTTCTCTGTTCCCCAAACCCTCAAAGCGACCATCTTTCTTCTTCCCTGTAGCAGTGTTATGAACAATAACAGTTGGCGGCCATATGATAAGGTCCTCCCTACTTGCTCGAGCATGATCAGGAGGTAATGATTGGTATGCCTTAGAGTTTTCAGGCACTTTTGTATAATCCCATCCCATAAGGACACATAATGCCTTGTGCAAACCAAGATGATCAACAAATGAATCTGCATTTGGTGGGTTGTAAGCATGCATGACAAGTACATGCACATCAGCAAAGTCCTTAGAAGACCTGGAAATGTGCACATTGACTCACAAATAAATTATACATGTCAACAAGGGCTGAAAACTAGCAAACTAATGCAGCCTTTGTTACGTGCTGTGCATGATATGGTCTACAAATGAAAAGGAATATTAACTACACTGTACAAAGCCGGTAGATATATCTATCACGAATGTACCGTAAGGCATAAGAAAGCAGGAAAATTGCATTTCAATGCCAAAGAAGGCACTTATGGTGAAAAAAAGAAGAAGAATGAAGACACCCATGGGGGAAACAATATGTGTTCAAAGCTAGGGAACACTCAAGGATTCTCTGGCATGAAGCACCCTAAGACGCACAAGGGATCTTCTGCCATACACCAATAAAGAATGGTAGCTTCAACCAAACCCCTTTTACTGTAGGGATAATGCTACTATACTAGTAGCAAAGAAAGTGACAATTTACAGTTAGCGATTCCAAGGTCGCAAATTGCCTTTGAAGATGGTTCAACAACACAATAGTGACTGCTGAAATTGAGCGGTGGACTATAAGGCCTTGTGCATTTCAGCATAGCGTAGCGTAGCGCTTTACTGTAGCAAGGTTTCAGAGTCTTTAAAGAGAGGTTTAAATATTGTAAAATAATAATTAGAACATAGTTTTAGGATCTTTAAGAGGACTACTAAAAACCTGAGAAAAATCAATACAAGTTATTACACCAAATAGGCTATATAAAAAAGATAATTTTTTCTACTGTGAAACGCTACGCTGAAATGTACAAGGCCTAAATCTAAGTACTCAGACGGGCACATTGCGGGAAAGGCACCTCAATGCACACAAGGAGTACACCCAAAGCGCAACTAAGACATTTACAATAGCAGCCATAGCGGACCTCAGCAAGAACATAACCCCCCCCCCCCCCCTCTTTCACACACAAAAAGGGGAAAGGAAAAGGAGAGCGAAACGATTCATAATCTGCATCACAAAAGTAGCACTACAGATAACGGAATATGGTAATGAGCATGTTAACAGGTAACATTAGATAATAGAAACATCTATCTTGTAGCTGCAAACAATGTAAAAGGTCAAACAAATCAAAAGTACGCTATGATGAAAAACAAACAAACAAACAAAAAAAGCATGGTTCAGCAAGTTATTCTTATAGCATGCCAAACAAGTACATGGTTCTTTCAGATGTCTAGATAATTTTCATCAAAATGATGATTTAGATACTATTCGTGATGCACATGATGAAACATCAGCCAAGCGCTGGCCATTGGCTGCCAAGATTACCCACTAGACATCGACCTAGGCGGCACTCCTGTCTAGCCGGTTGGAGCCTGTCCTACGTGGGCAAGGTGGGACTAATCAGGCGGCTTTTGGTGGCACATCAGTGAGCAGTCAGAAATTAGGCATATGCACCTAGTCCATGGAGGAGATCGGGGTTGTGTAAGAAGTAAGAACAATCGATGGGTTGTGCATCGTGGTTGTGATTCCATCATGGGGGAAGGGTGCCGCCAAGTCCCTGTGACATCGCCATTGGCCATCTGTATCTCCAGCGGCCACCAGTTCTCCGCGTCTCCGCTTCCGCTGGTCACAGCCACGGCGCCGCCACTGGCCGCTAGGTCTTCCCCTCCCCCTCTGCTACTCCAGTTCTCACACCCTCCTCTGCTCTGTTGTGGTAGTGCTAGTTCTACACTGCTACTAAATAGTACCTTTGTTTTTATGCCCGCTGCTACTTAGTACAATTATTACCAGATGGTTGTTGCATGCTGTTGCAATATTGTTACTACACCGCTGTTAATACAGATGAAGTTATGGCAGTTACATAATTACATTGTTAGAAATTAGAAGAGCACAAGTAGTGTTGTTACTGTGGCTAGTAGTGGTTTAGTAATTCGTATTTCTTATACTGCTGGAAACAGTTGTGATGAACTTGTTTGTAGCCTTGTTGCTAATTTATACAACTATAATATTGCGAATTGCTACGATTTTCTTCCTCCAAAAATCAATTATATGCATAATTTTCGGTGGTGCCTCCTACATTAAGCTGATCGTTTAGTTCTGATTAATCCCTGATAGATCCATCTAGGTGCTAGGCAGCTTGCCGCCTGACCAGCGCCTAGTGTCTTCTTGAACCATGCTTACAAATCAAATAAACTAACACTAACGAGTACTTAATCTCAACCAATGAACAAATATATTGGAAACAAATATCTCCAATCAGTACTGGCCAATGTGCATAACTACTGTGCTGCAAGTATTGAAGCTGTCTATGCAGTATATATGATATTTCAGAACTGTGTACTTTGCAGTACACAAATCAGAGACCTCACGCAAGCAGCTCTAGATTTCTGAAAAAAGAGAGTAAAAATATATCTTCAATGGCCAGAACAGAGACTAAGCGACTAACATAAGCCACATAGCTGCAGAGACAAGCTTGCAGATACACACATGAAAATTAAAAGGAGCATAATAAGCAGCGGTCGGTAACAAATAACTATTCAGAACCAGCATAGTATGATGGTATCATGCTATCACTCTTAGGCCATGTATAGTGCAGATGCTTAGATAAATTCCTAGGTAAAAAAAAAATATTTTGCCACATAGGATAGCACGTGGAGTTCTTAAGTTAGCACCAGTACTTGGCCGATGCCTACACCTAGTATTTTACTCATTGCACTAAGCACCTATATCCAGTTGCATTGGAGAAAAAAGTTTTTGCACGGGTACTTAGCGATGTGGCAATGCACTCTCTTAATAAGCACTTGTGAATAAGCAATTTGCATTGTACATGCCCTAAACACAGCAAAACTTGAATAACAGGAATTAATTTCAGTGACCATAACAGCATCGCACCTAGTAGCAGAGAAAAGAAAATACATGAGCGCTCTGTCAACTGCATTCAAATCCATGTATGTACCAGTAAACGAAGAGATGCTAAATCTACAGTTTGCCTCAACATTCCTAGTGCTGCTAACTTATATCTAGAAAAATCTATAGTGTAATTGTAGCCATCACATTGCCAACTAGACCCAATAGAATTCATACAAATTGAGCAGAATATTAAACTACGAATTTATCGAATCGTATTTTTCACACAATGAGACGCTGCAATAAGGATTTCCCCAGACGAGAGACATATGGTAGTATCAGTATCAGTCTAAGATGATAAGAAACATATGCAAATAATGTGTGAAGTCAAAGAGTAAGAACAAGCTCAACAATAGAAAGGAACCAGCACAGGAACCTGATGACAAACAGTATAAGAAAGCTTGTCAAAAAGGAAGTTACAAGCAACGTGGGATCGCCAAACCTGCCGCACGCAAGGCACGGAACGCGTCCACCTTCGATGTAGCTCCGCCTCTGCGCCGCGTTCTCGTTGAGCATCTTGGAGTACTTGAGGAACGCCCTCCTGAGCGCGTGCGCGTCCACCGTGGCATGGAGCGGTAGCTGCGACGGGTGATGAGGTGACTCGAACCGGGGCAGCTTGGGGTGCCTCGAGAATCCCTCGTCGGGGTCGGCGGGGTGCTTGCGCTTGGCATCGTGCGGCGCCAGCGGCGGGAGCAGCGGCGGCGGCTGATGCGGCGGCCAGACGTCGGGGCCGGCGCGTGGGAGGTGAGGGAGCGGAGGCAAGGGGGTAGGATCGAAGGGGTAATCAGGCGGCAGGGCGAAGTAGGTGCGCACGGTGCCGTCGGCGAGGAGAATGGTGCGACGGTCGAGGTTGTGGAAGCCGTACGGCGGCGGGGGAGGGGTCTCCACCGGTGGCTGCGGATGCGGCGGGCGGATCGCGCCCCCCGGCGATGCGGGGTTGCGAGCAAGGGGTGAAGGTGCAGGATGGCGCCTGGAGTCGGAGGAGACGGTGGGCGTAGGGATGCGGGCGGAGGTGGACGCGGCCTTGTCTACGGCGGCGCCGCCGGCGGGTGGTGGGCCCCAGCGAGACTTGCGGGCTGCCATGGCAGCGGGTGCCTTGGCCGACGCGGCGGAGGGCTTCGCCGGCGGAGGCTTAGGGTTCTTCATAGCGACGGAATTGGGGATTTTGGATTTGGCAAGAAATTGGAGACGAGAACACCAAACTTTTGTTGCTCTGTATCAAATCGGGGTAACCACGATGGAGGCAACGATACTCAGTGCACACCTCGACTCCTCGAGCCTCGGGGGCTGTGGCAGTGAGGTGTACGTGTACCAGTACCACACTACCACTGGTGCACTGCCCACTGCTTTACGTAAACCAAGGCGCAAGGCGTATTTTAGGTGATCAGCTTTTTAGACCACCAACAATGCAAGGTGTTTACAGCTAGATGTGCTTAAGATGCCACGTCACTAAACATTCGTATAAAAACTCTTCCTCCCAATACATCAGAGCTTTCAGAAATGTTTATAAACTATAACTATTTTGTTGCACCTGGATCAGACGCTTTAATCTCCAATGACCGGTGGAGCTGCTCGATAGGGATGGGAAGGAAGCATCAAGGCAAGCAGTTGTAGAAAAAAAGGTCGCAAGCACCGGGTAGTAGTCGATGCCAACATAGACTTCTCTCTCCTCTAAGCACCTCTATTTACTGATGTAGTAAAAAAAACCGGTTTTTTTTACTAAGCACCTACCTAAGCATCTGCATTGCAGATTGCCTTAGAAGCGTATTCTTGAGTGATCAGTTTTCGCCCATTGGAGGCGTAATAAGTGATCAGCATATTTTTGAGCGAACAAAAAAGACAGTCGGACACATCTGATTCTGAATTTTGATGGCACCATCGGATTAAGCATTGTTCCTGTCTAGTAAAAGAGCATCCAAGCCGGAAGAAACAAACGCAATGACTTATCATAGCAGCCAAGCGATCACCATACCCAGATTCAGAAGCTTGCATTCTTTGAAGTTTCTCTGAACAAACATATATTTGCATTCTTTGAACTTACTCCCTTTTTTTAAAAAAAAAACTTTCTCTGAACAAACATATATTTTACATTACTCAAAATTCATTGATCAGTAATCATGCAATGTTGGGTTACAAACGCGGTACCACACAAAAGCTCCCGTCTCTTCTAAATTCTACCTCAAGAGCACCGGAGCAGTAAGCGATACAGATTACAAAGAACCATTCCCATATCCAAAATGTTAAGCATGCCATGCCAACAGTAGCTAGATATACAAACAAAACCACAATTACGAAAATATGTACTTGCTTAGCGAAACTCTCGTTTGGATGGATTATAAATAATTAAGCAATCATATGCAGACTAAGATCACTAGTAACTACTGCAAGCACACATATGTTAATATGTACATGCATGGTGTGTTTGTTTCCCAGAGCAAGGTGAGGTGAACACTTCAGGTGCCAGTGCCACCACCCAGTCTACCCAGAGTGTCACTGGGGTTCTCCTCTTCCAGCTGCTGCAGCGGCTCCAAGGTGGCAACAATGTCGCGCATGAGCGGCCTGGCCTTGGGGTTGCGATTGAGGCAATGGTAGGCCAGCATCGCCGTCTTCTGCACCGCCTTCACCGGGTAGTCCTCGGCGAGCCTGGGGTCTACTATGCCGAGCACCTTCTTCTTCTGTGTCAGCAGCGGGATTGCCCAGTCTGCCAATGTCTGCTCCCTGACTGGCCTCGACTTGTCCAATGATTTCCGTCCTGTCAGTAGCTCAAGGAGTACGACACCATAGCTGTAGACATCGCTCATCGCCGTAAGATGGCCTGGAGTGTCGAAATTAATAATGCATTGGTTTAGTGCTTAGTTAAAGAAGTCTAGTGATATATGTAAGCTTCAGTATCAGCCCTCTTTGTCTGAAATTCAGTGTCAGTTAAGTTCGGAAAAAAATTGAGTGTTGGTTCATGGTTATAGTGGCAGCAGAAGCAAACATTTTGCATCAACCTAGATTGCGTAGCTGTTATTATAAAACTATTATGTGGTAGTTAGCCTTGTTTCTTTATTTAGAGAGATAAAATGAAGAACATATTACCTGTCATGATGTACTCCGGTGCTGCATAACCATAGGTACCCATGATACGAGTTGAAACATGTGACTTATCGCCAACTGGTCCATCTTTTGCAAGCCCAAAGTCAGAGAGCTTTGCATTGTACTCCTATACAAGAAAATTGTTGGAACTGAAAGATGAAAAGGCCACGAAAGAAATCTAGTATCATGTAACCATGACAATTAAAACAGGGATTTCCGCATTCGCAACTCTTAAACATTGGCAATTTCTAATTTGTCACTCAGTGGCGTGTCACTGACACGTGGGCCCTTTACCCACGTGTCAGTTACACAATAGGGAATTATCATTCTTTGGAGTGGCAAATTGGGAATTATTTCTCTAACCTGTATACTCAATTTAACAAACATTGACAAACTTGAGGGCAGCAATTTGTTTGTCAAAACATCATGGCAACAAGAGACAAACTCCCAAGCAGGCCTACCTCATCTAGCAATATATTTGATGTCTTGAAATCCCGATAAATGACTGGCTTCTCAGCTTCATGCAGGAAAGCAAGTCCTTTTGCAGCACCAAGTGCAATCTTCATTCTGGTAGACCATGGCAGTGGCAACATTACTCCTGCAAAATCAAATACCATCAGTTTAACTAATCAACAGGATACGGTGGCCGATCCCAAATGAATAGATAAAAACAAATACTCTCTGTTATCACAAATATCTAATGACTCTGTAGTACAACTTTGACCATTAATTACTATTACAATTTATTTATAAAAAACCCAATAAAATTATAATATAATCGAAGCGTTTTTCAAGACAAACCTACACACTTCATTTTTATGTGCCCAAACTAAATATTGAAAATGATATTAATCACTCTCAAAACTTTGACTAGGAGGGTGTTTTCAAGAGGACTGTCCTCCTTTGCAGACAGGGAGCTGCTATTGCAACAAACGAGAAAGAGACAGAATGCAGCCGTTTTTTTTAGGAACACATTGACACCGCCATTGAACGGACCTACTCTCTCTATTGGGACAAACTTGGATATGTGCAACATGACCTCTTCGATCTTGAGTTGCCGTTCAACGAGGAGGAAATAAACAAATGGTGTTCTCAATG
Organism: Raddia guianensis; assembly: GCA_036346415.1. NCBI lineage: Eukaryota > Viridiplantae > Streptophyta > Magnoliopsida > Poales > Poaceae > Raddia > Raddia guianensis. The sequence goes on along the minus strand of CM070536.1, from coordinate 4,388,443 downwards.
CCCACTTCTAAGGCGCCAGGCCTAGATGGTTAAACTGGCCTCTTCTTCCGCATTTGATGGGATATAACTAAGGAGAATCTCATCCGCGCCATCCAATTCTTCGACAATCAGGTGGGTTCCTTCTTCAACCTGCTCAATGGAGCAAGCATAGTGCTCTTGCAGTCAAATTGCATCCTCTGCCTCTCAGGTCAAGAGACGATCAACCACCTCTGCGTCCAATGCCCCTTCTCGGTGGCAGTGTCTAGGAGCAGTCCTTGCGCTTGGGCAACCATCCCTTCGCTATTTGCCCAAGTTCTTCGAGCTTTTAGAGCTGGTGGATTCAGGTATCCGAAGGTCTACCAAAGCACGCTAAGAGGGTCATCAACGACTGCATCATCTATACGATCTGGAATATCTAGAATGAGTGGAACCACCGTCTTTTTCAACAGCACTACCTCTCGGTTTCTCAGGTGGTGGAGAGAATTTCGGCCGACAACGCCCTTTGGGATCATGTTGCTAGTCTAGCCTCCAACAAGTAGTCCTTTCTTGTAGCTCCCCCTCCCCCTGTTTTTCTTGTACAGTGCACTTCTCCTCTTTTATTAATGAAATGGTAACATTCATGCCTGTTCGTTCAAAAAATAGAAAAGCATGTTTTTTTGAACATGAAAGCCAAATATGTGGTTATGGATAAAAGTTTGGGCTAATTGATATCCATATGGTTTAAGTTGAGCATTGCACTTCCTAGGTGGCAAATGGAATAACACAACCATCAATAGTGCTACAACAATGGGTTTCATTATTCATATGCATCAACATTTGGTACCAAGTAGGTCTATTACTCTTGTAATCAAATGATAAAATGGTAGTGTGTGAGTGGAAATTGATTGGAGATTTGGAGTAATAATCGATAGCATCATAAATTTTTTTGAGCAAAAGATAGCATCATAAATGAAGACAAATTTCAACAAAACAAGCAACAGTTTATCAAGAATTGCTTCTTACTTGAAAACAGATGTGATTCCACACTTCCTAGGGGCATAAACTCGTATACGAGAACCCTGTGATCATCTTCGCAACAATATCCAACCAACTTCACTAAATTTGGGTGAGAAAGCTGCCCAAGAAATATGACCTCGGCCTGCAGGCAGGGAGAAATATTCAACTTTGTATCCGTCACCACTAAAACAAAGCATGCGTCTTGCTAAAAAGATAAATCATGCAAAATCTAGGCAGGAAACAATATTTGAACACAAGCATGCTTTCTACTCATAAAGGTTACTCACCAGCCATTCTCTATGGCCTTGGTAGCTATTGTCTCCATCATGAACCTTGACTGCAACTCTCAGGGGTTCTTCTATTGCTAATCCTTCACGAATATCATTGGTTATGTATCCTTTGTAGACTCTGCCAAATCCACCTCCCCCTAGTAACGAATCCTGCCTGAAATTCTTGGTGATTCTCTTAAGCTCCTCAAATGTGAATGCTACCAAAGGGTTCCGAGCCGAGTCCCTTCTCAGCGCCTCCACCTCTTTCGGGTTGGATGGCAGCAGGCTGTCCTCCTTTTCGTTCCTCTCGGATGGGCTCTGCAATTTTGGAGATTCTGTAACAAACAAAAGGTCAACCTGTATGTATCACAATTCACAAGCTTGATAGAACCTACAGTACCAGTTGCATGCAAATGATTCAGAATAGTTTGTACAGGTGAGCTGGATATGAGTTTGTCAACTCTCAAGACAAACAAGAATTTCACAAGGACGATAATTGATTTGTTCGAACAAAATTAATTGAAAGCATGTACAATAAAAAAACATATTTTGATTAAGCATGGAGGCAGGAATGTCCTTTTCTGGACTCAGATTAAATTTCCGAGTTGCCATTGAGCTGTTTAAGGTAAGCTGAGCATTCTGCATAGAAAATTAGCTAGTTTGTGCCATTAACAAATAGTTCGTATCAACATCTATATCTATTTCTAAATTGGTGGATCAAACAAATAAAAGAAAGTTCTGAATCCCGCAGATGCAACAGAGTAATCACATAAATCATACCAAGAAAGGATAGTGGTACCTGACTTTGTTGCATTGGAAGAAACCCTGTTAAAGTATGGATTTCCTTTGAACCAGCAATTACCCATAATATACAATTACTAAAGGACAGACTTAGCCTCTCTGTCTCACCAAGAACAAAGCCTCTGTCTCACAAAGAACACCAGTAAGAGGTTGAGTAGGCAAAAGACAGATGTCCGCAACGATCTAATGCTTTGACAGCTTGCACACAAACACGCGCGCGCACACACACAGAGTCAGCAATATATATATTCCCAGAACTTGAACTAGGAACAGGTCCTGTAAAGATTAGCAGGCCCCAAGCTAGCTGTCAGCAAACAAGAACCTAAGAAGAGAAGAACAGAAAGAGGAAAGAAGGTGCTAATTTCTATTCTCCTGAAAGCTACACAGAAGAATCAAACGGCAAACGCAGAGGATGGTCTCGAGTGAAACATCCCTTTCTCTATTTATCACGCGTTTAATGAGGAGAAACAAGAAGCTAAATGCGAAGGGGGGAAAATGAAGGGAAAAGATTGAACTGTTCAATTCTGGTAGGCCGTTTCTTTATAGAAAAAAGTATAGATTACCCCCTGAACTATTGCAAAAGTATATAATACCCCCTGAACTCTAAAACGGTTAAAATACACCTCCATTATTAATAGGTTAGAAAAGAATTTAAACTTTTATGAGGTATAGATTACTTGGAACAAGTAAAGGTGGTATTTCAAACAAAAAATTCAGAAAAATCTAAAAACCAGAAAAAAACTTAAAATATTCAAAAGGCCATAAAAATCTTAAATAATAAATTCAAAAATAATCATAATATATTACTTTTTCCTTTTTATTATGAAAAACCGAAAAAATCTTTCTTCCTTAAAAATATATATTTTTATTTTCCAAGTTTTTATTTTTTATTTTTATGATTTTTCCATGTTTTTTGAACTTTTAAATTTTATTCCTGATTTTTTATGATTTTTCAATGATTTTCTGGATTTTTAAGATTATTTTAAATATTTTAAGATATTTTCTGGTTTTTTAGATTTTTTCTAGATTTTCTTTAGTTGAAATACCACCTTTACTTGTTCCAGGGGGACAATCTATACCTCATAAAAGTTTAGGGTTCTTTTTTAACCGTTTTTAATAGTTGGAGGGTGTATTCTATCCGTTTTAGAGTTCAGGGGGATATTCTATACTTTTGCAATAGTTTAGGGGGGTAATCTATACTTTTTCCTTCTTTATATACACCTCCTTTACACCAAATGGCATAAATATTGCATTTAAGGAGGGCATGGAACTATGGGGATTTCTCTTTCTCCACATTTATCTCTTTCCTTTCCTTTACGTATTTCGGGGGGGTATGGCCGTATGGTATGTGGAAGAGACGAAAAGGGGGTGGGCAATGCAGCAATCAGACAGCAGATAAAGGCATCAGACCACCCACTTGAGTTTGAGCGGGACAATGGGCAGTGAAGTGGAAGCACTGGTGGCTACCTCTCCCTCTCCTCCCCTTCTAGATTCCATTTTCATGGCCTTGGAGGCCCTTGACCTTGGTTGCTTTGCCCTCACTCCTTTCCAAACTGCTTTCTTGGTTCTGGTTGGGGATGTTGGGGATTGCAAGGGATGCACTCATCTGGACTCGTCTGCTTGATCTTTCAGGGATATGGAATGATGGGGTTTCTTGGTGGGCTGGCTGTGGTGGTAGTGGAGCGCCCATCCCACTAATCAGTACTCACTGCTCGGTAACTACTGCTACAGCCTACAGGTAAGACTGATGACTGCACTAATCCCCCCCAAAAAAATAAAATAAAATCTTACCGCATTTCTTTTCAATCCGATGATGATTAGCCTTTGCTGTTGGGCAAGTGGATGTCTAAATCAACAGTGCCAGTTCTGCTTTCTCCAACGACTTTTCTCCAGGGAGAGTTTGCCATCCTTCCTTGCAGAGTTGTGTTGTAGTGGGAATTTGCTTGGACTCGGCATCGCTTTTTGGCCGCTCTTTTGGATGGGATGGGAGAGACTAGAGAGACCTGGACCAGTGGCAGACGTCCAAGTCCAACACCCACCAAGGCAGTAGGCACCAACAAACCTTGTTTCTCGTCTCATTGGGTCAACGTTACTTCTTTATCCAATTTTTTTTTTTTGGGTGTTTACTATTTCCATCATCTGCTTGCCAAGCCAATTAACATGCTCAGGTTACACTAATCCCCTCTTAATTTAAGATCAAGAAAGGCTAATGGCTTTAGATTGCTAACAAAAGGTGCTTAGACTTCATCTAGGCTACAAATTATAGCACAATGGAGCCGTCCCGCACTAGAGGCGGTTACAGTTATGTTGTCCCTACATGTGCATGATATAGTTGCATAAAGATTCTTCTATTAGCTAGCATGGTGATTCTACCACTGCAGATTCTTAGTCTACGGAGTTCTTGGACTATAGGAGGTGTTTCGTGGTCATGCCCCCTAGGGGTTCGGCAGCACAATGTGCATTGCTTGTTTCAATAGATAAAAACAGTTCTCATTTCATTGAATGCCCAGTCGTAACATTAGTGAAGAAAGAACCATGTTACTGCGACCGAACAATTAGAACTCTTCAGATCAGTGTTAATTATCTTCCTGAGAACAATCTTCAGGCATGTCCATCAAAAGTGATTGATTGATTGCCTTGCCCGTGAGACTTGTGGTGCTGCGCTCTGCGCTTTGTGGGTAGGTGCTCTTTTAAGTTGCTTCTGATTCTTAGAGGGCTCAAACAGAGCTTAAATTGTAAGTGATCAGGCTGTGTGAGCTCCAGCTGGTGCTGCATTTCTATTGGCCAGCCCATTTTATGTTTGTCCTAACTATGTCTATGTCGGTCACTATGATGCATGAATTCAGCTCTTTTTTGGACTTTTTATCGCTACTTGCACACTGAAGGCGCTGACAGATTTTTCTGTGGTTGATGCAGAAGTTAATTGGCTAGAGCGATCATTCTATGGTGTGACATTTTGTAGATACATTTTATTAGGTTAGAATGTATCCTGTAACAAAATATAAGCTCCTGTTTGAACGGTTATCAAAACAACATGCTGTATCTAACTACCTTTCGTGCCAATTTAGCAATTATCTCAATTTTTCTTCTGAGTTCTGAGAATACCATTCAGCGCTTCACCTACAAAAGATCCTCAAAAGGTCAGTACGTATCCTTTTATATCAACAAGGATTTTCTTCCTGAGCTTAAGTGTTGTAAGCTTTTTTTTTTAGCAATAGGAATTCTAACGCTCCATTGAAGAAGAGAGAATATTGTAGGCTTTACAAGTTACATTCTGTTCATACTTCCATGTTCGTGATAACACGTCAAGGAAACAGGCTCCACTTGAGCTTCCTTAGTTGTCTGATCCTAGAAAGCGCTAAAGGTAACCTAATTTATTAGTTGCACCCAAACATTGTCTAGATTCTCCTGCAATGTAGTTTGCAAAGTAGTGCCGGTTAAATATGTACTTTGATTTTTTAAATAAATAAAAGAAAAAACTATTCATTTAGCTCTTAGCTGACTATCGTAAGTTCTGAGACACTGTGTGTTTTTTGTGATCCTGATTGCAACATTAAGGCTGTAGTAGCATGAGTTGATCACTGTATTTTCCTTTCTGCTTTTGAACTTCTTATATTTGCACATCATTGTTCATACTCTATTATGTCAATAGTTAGCATGTAGTTCAAAACATGCAACATTTTATTAAGCAAATGGGTTTTTCTTTGTTAGGAAGCGCCCAATTCTTGAATTGCTACATCAAGACTCAAGAGGTTGATTGCTAGGTATAAAATTGTATAAAAAAGATTGATTTGCTAGGTACCATCACGATTTCGTTTATTTGTTGTATGACACTCTAAATTTGATACTCTTTGGTAGAAGACACTTCCCAATAAAATACAGTATCTTTTTTATGCAATTCAGTTGAACAATTTTTCGTGCAGGCGCTAGTTGATAGAATCTTGGAGGAGGTGACGGGGTGGAGCATGGGGCCCCTTGCCGTTCCAATGTAATCTCTTTCTGTTTTCCTAGCAGTGGCTAGGTCCTTGTACAGTGTACAGTTCTCTTCTCCTTAATGAAATGGCAGAGCGCCTGCCCCGTTCTCAAAAAAAAAGTTGAACAATTTTTCGGACCTTTGGACTTCTACATCCTCCTCTACGAAAGCCTAGTTGTTAGAAGTTGGGAGAATTTCCAGGTGATATCTATTCAAATTGTGTTACCTTTTTTTTTTAACTTAAATTGTGTTAGCTTTGTAAAACGAAGAGAAGTGTAGGAATTCATGTAGGGAAATCCTACCACACAACAGGTCAAGTGAATCTTCGGTCAGCAAAAATGGAGATGTATTTGCTCTTCAAAAAAGGGTAGTTGTCATTATCTTTTTTGAACCGAGGTAGTTGTCATTATCATGTTAAATGAAGAGAAGAAGTTCAAGTGTCATTAGTTGTATTGCAATAGCCCTAAGAGCTATGTATAGAGGACATGAACACAACAAAAGAGTAAACTCTAAGAAATACTAGGAAATACAACAAATGCCTTAACATATCATTTCGTCCTCAAAGGGATGGTAGCTTTGTCACCCCGGGTAATTTCCTAGAATATGGCGTGACGTGGGTAAGGATTATTCCTCATATAGGAAGGGAGGAATAATTCTCTGTCTAGCTAGCATACAAATGTGCCACAAGCCAGAAAGACACGGGAGACTCCTGTCTTGATTTATTTCATCAAGAAAAGTCTGATAAAGATTTGGACTTGGAGGGTGCATAACTGCACCAGACTTGTAAAACTCAAACCGATAGTACATTGTGCGGCGAAATATTAATATGACTCTTCAAATGAGTACTTCAAATGACTCTTCAAATGTATCTTATTGGGCAGGGCTCTATGCGGAGGGGGACAAGGATTTACTTTGGTCAGGAGTGGAACAATTCAAAAAGATGCTTCAGAAAATAGATGGAAACCAGAAGGATGGATGCTTCTTGTCAGACTCTGGAAGTCCCAATCGGAAGATTTGATTCGTGGGCAGAGGAGACTAATATCTATAGTTGATGTTGGATTGTTGCTTTTTGGCTGTGTTTAGGTTCTGGATAAATGTTGGTAGCTCTTGTATCTGTGGTCTGGAGTTCTGGTTAAGTTCTGGCGGTGTACTGGTTGGTATCTGGATGTTAGTATCTCTTCAGGTTTTTTTTTTTTTTTTTTTGTTCTGAGATGTTTGGTAGCCTTTTAATTAGTGTATGGGTGACTATCTGCTATCTGTGGTGGATCTTGTAATTCTGTTTCTTATTGAAATGGAATTGGGGAAGGGTCCCCTTTTGCAAAAAAAAAAAAAAAAAAGAGTACCGTTTGGTTGAAAAGCCAATGCTATATAGCATGAATATAAGCTGGCTATGTTTGTTCAAAAAATATAAAGTGGCGATGGATTCAAAACCAATCAAAATGGTACCCATTTTTGGCTTTGTTGCAAGCAATGATACATTCTTTGCATATTTTATTTCATCTAAAAGATTGGAAGATTGACGGTCGGTGAAGCATGATGGTAATTTTTTTTGTGAAGTGAAGAAATATGATGGTTGATGAATTGAACTCATTCCATGGGGTGTGTTAGGTAAGCTTCGGATACTTAAGGTTTCTTGAGCTGCAATCATGCTCAACATCTTCCTTGTGAACATTTTATTATCTTTGTATTACTGAAGTACACCACTTATGTCTGCAGGAATGTACCACACGATCAGTCAGGTTTCCTTCTTTCTTTGTCTTTGTCATACCTGCCTGGCTGCCTCCAAGTTCTTGAGAATAAGATGTACACGGATATTTCCATCTAACAAACGCTAAACATTCTTGTGTAAGCATGGTTGTTGCTTGTATGCTAGTTTGCAAGGCATACTCCAGGTGATAAGATTGCCACTTCCAAAACATGCTAGATCTACTCTATATTAGTTGAAAAAGAGCAAGTGGTTGAATGCCTGTAGAAGTGTAAAGTAGAGCATGAAGTATGAAACCATATTTAACTAAGTATGGTCCCAGATTAAGAAATATATTTTCTGCAAAGAATGAGTGTTCGGTATTTGTGAGATCTGCATTGCCATTGAGTGTTTAGCAAATGTAGCAAATGCATAATAGTTTCACATTAATGGTTAGAATTAGAAGCATGTGCGGTAATAGTAACTTTCATTGGTAGCTGTTATGTTAAATTTTATCTTTTTGGATTTTTCTATAAATGGTTGACCTGAAACAGGAAAAGATTATCCGCTTTAGTTCAGGAGAACAGCTGCTAGGTGTTGTAGATTTTATTAAAACACTTTGTTTTCACTGTGGTTGCTATAACCTGGCTACAAATGGTAGGTAGGTGTAAGGTTTTGTCATGTCATTAAATTAGATCTTTAAGATCTAATGATTTCAGCACACATGTTATCTTCAATTTCATAACTCAAAACCCTTACCTGTTTCATTGATATCTGAACTTAGAGTTTAGCCTTTTAGTTGTTATTTAAGTTGAAATCTGCATAGCCTTTAAAGAATCTCAAAGGCTACAACATGCTATAAAAATGCTTGTAGCTGATAGCTGGATCTTTGCCTCTTCTGTCTAGGAAATAACAAATCACTAGATTAGATGATTAAAACACGGGGGAGATATGGTTAGGTTGTTATTAACAAACTTTAGGTCTGTTATCTTGTACATTGTACAGTAGGTAGACTCTATACTTAACTCTATAGACTTAATCATCGCATCAGCCATCTATAGACTAGAACACTAGAGATGAGCAATGCAGAGGGCATGATGCAACCATGGAGGGCTGTCAGAGCCATTGTTGCTTTGCAAAGCTTGTCTTCCAAGCACCCTACAGCATGGCACGAACACTCATCCCCACAGAATCATATGTTCTGTCTAAGTGTCTATATATATCCCTGCCGTTCCATTAATGTCATTGTGTAGAAGACAATGGCTGCTTTTCTGCTTCTGCTCATTGTTTCTTCCTTCTCATTTGGCATTTATCCCATTCAATCTACTCCAGTATCTCATTCACATGTAGTATTTTTCGTGCAGATTCTTTTTTCTCTTTCAATCAAATCATGTGTTCACGTTACGTATGTCCTCCTATGTTGCCTTGCAGGTTCACATTGTGTACTTGGGCCACAACAAAGGCCTCAACCCTTCTCTAACTGAACGGTTTCATCTCCAGCTTCTGTCAAAAGTTTTTACAAAGTAATTGGCTGACTTTCTTTTTATACTGCAATCCTTGATATAAAAAAAAGGGGGAACAACAAAAACATGTTTTCTTCAAACTGACTATGCAAAATGCAGCAAATAAATTTTATCTGCTCTTTACGCAATTACAATTCAAATTACCTCCGAATTATTTCTGTGTAAATGTCTATCTCTCAATTGACAAACAATGATAAAAGTTGAATTAGTAGGGTTAAAATCCTGACATTTTTTGTGATTATTGTACCATAAATAGAAACTATATGCTTGTTTCACTTTTTTTACTCAAGCTGTATTGCAAGCTCATTTTCAAAACGATTCAATTATTGGTGTGTGCAACATTCAAAACACCTTAACTGAGAATCTTAGCATGCTTGTTCAATCTAGAAACGCTTGTCTTCTTTGGGACAGATGAACCAACTGTGGCTAAAGACACTTCTGCATCCAACGCTGCAGGGCAGATGAAGCAAGAGAAGCTATTCTGTATAGCTACAGTTGTGGATTCTCTGGTTTTGCTGCGGTGCTCAATTCAACGCAAGCTGCCATCTTGTCAGGTACACAGTTCCCTGTATCCCTTCAATTTTTCAAAACATAGAAAAAAAGGTATGTTTTGAAAACATACCTCTATGGAACTATGGATTTTTTTTTAACAAACGGGGCAGGCGCTCTGCCATTTTATTAAGCAAAAGATAACTCTACACATGTATCCTTTTTATTATACCTCATTGCTGCCATGAAGTTACAAGTGAACTCATGCTAATTGTAAGCAGAAACAAAAGAGGTCATATCAGTATTCAGGAGTAGGATGCTGAAGCTCCACACAACAAGGAGCTGGGATTTCATGGGCCTCAGCCTGCATATGCAAATGGAACAATCATCCCAAATGCATTTGAAGTTTGGCGACGATGTGATTGTCGGTGTCCTCGACACAGGTACTGTGTCCCTGTTCCTGCAAAATTGCAAATCCCGCTGCACTCCTATACCTGCTTCTCCATTTCGACACGTGAAATTGTGGAGTACCCTGAAAGAAAAATGTGCCGCTACAAGCCTACTATATCATCACAGTATGGTTCAAACAGGATTGCAAAGAGGAAGTTTTGATTTTATCCACAAAGTTTCTGGAGCAAACTAAATGATGATCCCGCTGACCACTCTACAGAGAAATGAATTGAACAAACTTGACATGAAAGATAGAATGATTTCCTGGGTCCTGGCATGCCATGCAAGTTGCAAAGATCTGAAGTTACCAATCTTTTTAGCACTCAGCCACTCATGCATGTTAGTTGTTGTAGCATTGTGGTCCTTTGGAATTCATGCTTGAGATATGTGATCTGTTCATGTGTCTTCAGGGGTGTGGCCTGAATCCAAGAGCTTCAGGGATGACCCCCACCTAGGCCCCGTGCCGTCGTCATGGCGTGGCGCATGTGTGGGAGGTGAGCAGTTCGACCCGGACACGGCGTGCAACCGTAAGCTCATCGGCGCGCGGTTCTACTTCGCCGGCTTCGAGAGAGAGGTCGGTCGGCTGAACACCAGCGGCGGCAAGGAGTACCGGTCGCCGCGGGACCGCGTCGGCCATGGCACGCACACGGCGTCGACGGCCGTGGGCGCCGTGGTGCCGAACGCGAGCTACTTCGGCTTCGCGCTCGGGGCGGCGCGGGGCGGCGCGCCCAGGGCGCGCCTCGCTGTGTACAAGGTGTGCTGGTACAAGGACTTCACCGGCCGGTGCAGCGACGCCGACGTGCTGGCCGCGTTCGACGACGCGCTGCGCGACGGCGTCCACGTCGTCTCGGCGTCCCTCGGCTCGACGCCGCCGCTCATGCCGCTGTTCATGTCGAGCATCGAGATCGGGTCGTTCCACGCGATGCAGCTCGGCGTGACGGCGGTGTTCTCGGCCGGCAACGATGGGCCGGACGCCGGGATGGTGCAGAACGTGTCGCCGTGGGGGCTCACCGTCGCCGCCAGCACCATCGACAGGAGGTTCCCGACGGTGATCACGCTCGGAAACAACGCCTCGTTCGTGGTGAGCCCTACACTTTCTAGTACGTACATAGCGTATTAGCGTGCAAGGACCAGAGTGTTGCCGTCGTGATGCTGGCCGTAGGACATTAGCCGGAGTGTCAGACAACTATCAGGCATGGATGTGTGATGTGTGGTGCATTGCATGCAGCTAGCCATGCAGATCTACGAAATTCTCTGATCTTTTTCTAGTCTAGGCATGTTCGAAGTAGCTGAATTTTAAGCTAATATAAACTTTGATAGATTATTGTATTTGCCTTCTAAAATTGGTCTTCTTCGTTTATACTATTTTAAAGAGTTTTTGAAGGTATTTTCATAATATTTTTAAGAATATTATGTTTTTTAAATGTTTATACCGCTTAAAAAAGATAAAAAATCTATCCATAGACGCATGTAGTACAAGTAAATATGATAGCTTGGAGGGAAAAGATCGCTTAGTGATGGCACGAGAGATGTTAGGGGTTTTTGCATTGGCATAATAAAACCATGCATCTTTCTTTTATCCAGCTACGTACGTTCTTCGACTATATATAGTGCGTTCGCTTTGTGCACAGGGTGAGAGCTTCAATCTGAAGGACATGAACATGGAAATAGTAGAGAGCAGTAGTGTCTTCGTGGATGGGTAAGTGCACAAACTCTCTCTCTCTCTCTCTCATTCATGGTCTCGATCTATCTTGAAATTATATGTCCCTAATATGCATGAAAATATCAATAAAGAGACAGTATTATTTTTCGATAATGGAAATTAATCCAGCCTCTACATCATATATGCTGTGCACGAATGGATGGATGGATCGCAGGACGTGCTCCTTCGATCAGCTGATCAATGGGAGCGTGTCGGTGGCGACGGGGAAGATCGTGCTGTGCTTCTCGACGATGGGGGCGGTGTCCAGCGAGGGCGCGGCGCTGGCGGTGTACGCCGGCAACGGCTCCGGCCTCATCTTCGCCGACACCATCACCCGGAAATCGAACCAGGACAGCATCGTGCCCACCATCCATGTCGACCTACACCAGGGCACCCAGATCCTCCAGTACATCCGCATGCCACCGAGGTAACCAAATTATTTACCGCTAGCCGGGTGGATCATGCTGCATGAATGTAAATGAGAGGTTGTCTAACTTAGAGATGTGTTTAGGAGGGTAATCATTTTTTTTCCTATTTAGAACTGCATGCGCATGGGTTAGATTATTACTTCTATAATACAAAGCGCTAGCACCGCGCTACAGTACTGTGCAGCCAGGGTGGCCATGTCAGCTCGATCTTTTCCGCCCGTTCGATCGGCTCTGTACGGTTGATTACTGGCTCTGCCCTAGCTTTTTTGCAAACCAACCCTTGTGCTTTCGTAAATCAACCCACGGTCCAGCTCCTTTCAGCCCTAGCCGCCCCCTCCCCCTCCCTCGGCCCAACCTCACCCACACTCCATCTCTCTTTCAGTCTCTCCACACCCTGCCTAACCGTGTACGTAGATCTAGCATTAATGGAAATACCATTTTAGATATACCATGGCACGACACGACACAATGGGTCTATAACCCGAAGCTACCAGACCCAAGGTAAACATGCGTGCTCTGTGCTTGGCATCGAGCAAGATATATGATAAATTTATCAACGATGTTAGCCTCACTTTCTTCATGGAGTTTGGCATGTCGATGTTGCCATAGTCAACAGACGTGCTTCATGGCTTCACCTGAGCTAGTCTCCATATTCGCAGTGATATAATATCAACGAGTAATAGGCCCCAGCTATGTGAACCCGTCCCCCTCCATGAACCCTAGCTTACTATATGGCCTCTTGGTGCAAGTACATTGTTTACTTTTGTGGACTTAGGTCTTGTTCTTTTCAGCATTACGTACCGTTGCGTGTTACTATACCGAATTTTGTTATTTTTATATAGCTTATATGTTGTGATAATTTGTAACGATTTTTTCGTGGCTTTTAGTAGTCCTTTCAAAGATTCTAAAACTATTTTTATTTTTTTAATCTTTAGAGCTCTTTTTGAGGACTCTCAAATTTGCTACAGTAATACGCCAGCACAACGATACACTGAAAAGAACAATGCCTTAGTATCAAGAACGATAGCACGAAGGAAATGGCTCGCTAGTTTCTACATATATAATGGAAGTTATTTTTGGCCTGTACACAAATCGTGGAGAACGCAAACCATTACAAGGCCAAAAGCTAATAAAATGGTACGACAAATTGTCATGATAAGACAAGAAAAAAAAAACATCCACCCCATGTGTTATCTTCCTCCAAGCAGCTTTGTGCATCCTCCCAAAACACTCTCCAAGTTGGCTCACATTGAAACCGTGCATCTTCCCATACCAACCCAGGCCTTCTTCCTTTTTTTGATCGAGGAGCTGCGGTTTTGGGAGGCAGTAGGAGCTCATTTTGTAATTAGTTAATTTTATCCTATTCGGCTCACGGGGGAGCGGTCAATTAATGTCTCCTCCCGCCTCCTTCTTCTTATATTTTTGATCAATACATGGCACTTCTTTTGTCCGTTTGCTAAAAAAACCGTGCATGAACATCTCACATAGTAGATAGCCTTTGACACATGAATGGGACGTGCAGCAAACCGCCAAGGGCCCGCATATCTCCGAGCAGAACCGCCGTGGGCAAAACGCCGGCGCCGGCGGTGGTGTACTTCTCCTCCAGAGGGCCGAGCTCCATCTCTCCCAGCATCCTCAAGGTAACTCCCTGTGGGCCACACGCGCTCGCCGGATCAAATGCGGCCCGGCCCACCGCAGGGCGGAGTTGGGCCACCAACACATGCCACTACTAGTCTACAACTAGCGCTAGTTTTCTTTTTTATTTGATGCGTTTTGCCGCTTAATTCGCAGCCTGACGTCACCGCCCCGGGGGTGAACATCCTGGCGGCATGGCCGCCGCTGTCCTCGCCGACGGCGATTCCTCTGGACGAGCGCTCCGTCGAGTGGAACCTCGAGTCGGGCACGTCCATGTCGTGCCCCCACGTCTCCGGCATCGCCGCCGTCCTCAAGTCCGTGCACCCCACCTGGTCGCCGGCGGCCATCAAGTCGGCTCTCATGACCACAGGTTTGTGTAGGACACTACTCCACTCCAGTCTCCAGCTCGTGCATAGGATCTGTTTGATTTGAGAAGCAAGACGACGAGTTAATCAATTACATACTTGATTTGAGTTAGTATCGATCGAGTCAATGCATTACGTGTGCGTCGATTGCAGCTTACATGCACGACGACACGTCCGACGTGATGCTGGCCGGCGGGACGCTGAAGGCGGCGGACGCCTTCGACGTCGGCGCGGGCCACGTGGACCCCTTGCGCGCGCTGGACCCGGGGCTGGTCTACGACGCGGACGCGCGCGACCACGTGCGCTTCCTCTGCAGCCTCGGCTACACCGGCGACCAGGTGGGGCGGATGGTTCTCCCCTCGCCGGCGCTCGACACCAGCTGCGGCGGCGGCGGCGGCGCGCCGGTGCGGGACTTCGACCTCAACTACCCGGCCATCGTGCTCGCCGAGCTCAACGCCACGGTCACCGTGAAGCGGACGGCGACGAACGTCGGCGCCCGCAGGGACGCCGTGTACCGCGCAGCCGTCGTGAGCCCCCAGGGCGCGCACGTCGCCATGTGGCCGCAGACGCTGGCCTTCTCCCCGGCCCGCGGCAGGGCCTCCTACTTCGTCACCGTCACGCCGGCGAAGCCGTCGCGCGGCCGCTTCGACTTCGGCGAGATCGTCTGGTCCGACGGCTACCACCGCGTCCGGACGCCGCTGGTCGTCAGGGTGACCACCCTGCCGGCCGACGGCGACGCCATCAGCACCCAAGCCATGGATACAACCACAACCGCTACTGAATGATGGTACACAGGCTGCCTAGCTAGGCATCGAGAACGCCTCGTTTCTTGGCAGCTCCACGTACGTGCGGTTTCAGAAATCAGAACCACATCGATCTGGCGATCTTGGTCATCGATCAATCTGCGTAGTTTCAGATATTTATCTTCCCAATTCCCAGCGTGTATTTCTAGAACCATCTTTTGTTCTCGTTTCCCCGGAACATCACGCGTCCTTGGTTAAGTCTTCAAGATATGAATGCAACAGTTCTTCTTTTGCCGAAAAGCAAAGGATGCAGCAAATTTCAGAGCGTTATTTCGCATCAATCCCAGCGGGTGGTTTCTGCAGGGTCCAGTGCCAGAGCAATCATGCACGAATTACTATTTGAGAGGTGCAGGTTCAAGAGGCGTCAATCTGGGGATGCGAGAAGGGAGGAGAGTTTCAGCAAGGCACGGCAAAGGCGAGCCGCCTGGGCAACTTGTCCCAGCTTCTGAAACCTTCTGTTCTGCATCAGGGCGAAGTGTACCTCTCACTCGGTCCCTCCCATGTCATATGTGGCTGCTTCATTAGCTAAGCTCGTTCTCGGGACGGCGTTTTCTCACCGTCGATTGCTACGTGCTCCGGCGTGGAAAGGGCACGATTGCACCAGCAATTTGGACGATTTTTCTGCGGGATCCATGCGCATAGCGCGATGGAACGGTTCGCCCAATCGTTCGTGTAGCATGAACTCTGTAACGGCAGGTCCTTATCCAAGATGGCATCTGACGCGGACTCCTCGCGAGGTGGCACTAGACAACGGTGATGCAACGCATATCCTTTGGTTAATCACTCGATCTGTCGATCACGATCGTCAGTGGACAGTAGCTGCGTTTATCTTTAGGGGTAGGTAACCCGTCCAATTTAAGTTTCGTTCGAGGATGCCGCGGATTCGAGAACATGTTTTTGAAGCTGGCAGGTGTTCAGCTCTTTCATATCGAGGAAGCAAAGCGAAGCATTTTGAAGGCTCAAAATCTTGCTTTGGAGGATAAAACAAAGGCTAAAAAAAATAAGAAAGGGCCATACGAAGATTGTGGAACAGTATCAACGGAAGGAGCGAAAAGGTTACGTAGATGAGAATCTAAAGACATACTCTTGTCAGAGAATAATAATAACATAAAAGATGTTATCTTTGACCCGCGGATGCGGCTCCTTCCAAGGTTATGTAGATGAGAATCTAAAGACATACTCTTGTCAAAGAATAATAATAACATAAAGATGTTATCTTTGACCTGCGGATGCGGCTCCTTCCAAGATCTATATCTGATTTTGGATCCTAATTTCAAAAGACGGTTATATATGGAGGTTACCCAATATTCCATTAGGATTGCTATTTATTGAGTTGCATGTCAGAATGTAAGCCGGCCAGACTCGAACTCAAGACCTCCTGGCTCGATACTATATTGAAATTGCGTCTCTAACCAATTCATCCAAAAGCCTAAGCTGATGGGGAAAGGAGGACAATTCACTTATACTTCAACACTATTTATACAGGTTCAACCAAAGTCACAACCAAGATTTAGGACTCACTCAACCTAAATGATTGGTCACCCTATCTTTTAAATCATACCCTTAACCAATGATTGATGTGGAACTAAACCTAACGATCTCCTTCATCACGCAATGGGTCACCTAGCTAGACAATTGTGCAAGCCTTCATCACACAATGGGTCCAAAACTCATTCAATCTAAAAAGCTAGCTGTTACTACCATATTTGTATCCAACTAGCGAAGCCAGTAAGACCGTTAGTGCGCCAAATGCGGCTGCATTTATTTGCTTGCCAAGGGAAAGAAAATCGATCGAAGGCCATGGCTACAATGGGTCCAAAACTCATTCAATCTAAAAAGCTAGCTGTTACTACCATATTTGTATCCAACTATGAGCGAACAAGACCGTTAGTGCGCCATAGCGACTGTTCTTATTGCTGTAGGCCAAGCGGAAAGAAAATCGACGGAGGCCATGGTCATTGCTGAAAAAAAATCGGAGGCCACGGCAAGACAGATCTGATTGCTGCAAGGAAAGAATAGAGAGGCCACAGCAAGGCTGCGTCTAAAAGGAAAAATCGGAGGCGAAGCGGTGAGCGGAATCGAACCGCGGCCGGCGGAGCGAAGGCAACGCTGCCTAGCCAACTCGCCGAAATGCCCGAGTCGGCATGAAGCTAACCGTTTTTTTGCTTTTAAAGATTGGTTTCGTATGAGCGGTCGATGTCGCAGTCGAAGCAATCGGACGGCACGGGCTGCCGGCGATGTGGCCTGCTGAGGCGAGCTCACGCAGGCGAGGCGGCGTGGGCGAGGGAGGAGGCCAGCTGGTAGCGGATTGTATGTAAGAATAGATGAACATTTACGTGGAATACATTCTTTTTTCATCTTTTTAAGAAGACACTTCAAGGTTCAGTGCGAAAGGACATGCGGAAACCTGATTGGCTTGCTCATGCGTGATGATATGGTTCGTTCTAGATTCTTGCCCCTTAGCCCTTGTGTCCTTCGGATCGACTCCTTGGCCGATGCTGTGTGCCTCCGTCTCCGCTCGGATCGCGACGCAAATGGGAGAGAGCGGTGGATTCCGGTCGGATTCGACGGCGACGCGCAGAGACGGCGAATGGCGAATCACGACCCGATGCAGTATGGCAGTATCCACGAATGATTGATGATTCCTTGGCGACGAATCTGACATGATCTTTTAAAAAGATTACGTTAATTACCCAACGAACATTTTCACGTATTATGCTAACGCTAGATGCGTAAGATCGAGATTAATATTTGGAGCACTGCAATATGAGAGTGTGTCCTCTTGTGCAGAAATTGTTCGAATATTTGATGGAATTATTCTTCGAGTGCTTCTAAGACTGATTTCTCCGTGCAAGAGCTAGAAATTGATGGTAAATGGACGTTTTCATCTTTTGATTTTAAGATCTTGGAGAAGCAGACTTGAAAAGTCAAAATTTCTAGAATAAAATAATTTAATAAACAATAAACAGTGTGTTTCTCCGGAAGAAATGAATCCGTTGTCAGCCGATCGAAGGGGGTAGGCAGATCCATTTGAAGCGTGTTTGATTCTCACGAGGCCTGATATGGCTCCCGTGAGCAGCCATGTGCGTGTTTGGTTGTCAGTTCATCGACCAAAGCCAGACCCAAACGATGTAAAATCACTGTTCAGACCATGCTCCCAGGGAACGCCTATCACAGGAAGGCCATCACAGTCGTTTCTCCCGAGCCTAGCCCGAACGATAACCTACAAGCAAGTCGAGGTGCGACGACACGATCAAGCGGCGGCGAGGCCGACAAGCTTGAGGAGAGCGGATTCGACAACAATTGAGGTCGAGGAGATTAGAAGTGGAGGTGGCGGACCTCGGGGGAGCACAGATCCGGCAGCCGTGGAGCTCAGGGAGGCCGGATCCACAGCTTGAGGAGTTAGCATCTGATAACGGCGAAGCTCAAGGTCACCGGATCTAGCTAGGGAGTGTACAACGGCGCTGCATCCGGTTGAAGGGGTGTGCAACAGCAACATGATTGATCGGGGGAAGCTTGGATCCGACGGTGGCGGCACTCGGTATAGCCAAATCCACACAGGAGGAGTTGGCCAGAGCCGAGAACGGAGGGGACACTTGGACGAACTCGTCGTGGTCGAGTGTGCACGCAAGCAACCGAACATATACTCACATACGTGCACAGTAAAGATGATGCAAAACAACAAAACACTCGTCTCCACATCACGACATGTTCGATGAGCCGGACCAACTCTGCCAAGCCCCGTTGGAATGGAGCGAGAACCAAACACGCCCTCGAGCGAAGGCGAAGCAGCCAGTTTCCCTCCGAATTCTCTCCCCTCGTTCGTCTCCTCTCTCTTTTTCTTTGGGGCACGACGCCGTGGGCGCACCGCAGCAGCTGCAGTCGGCAGGCGCGGCACGTGCGAGATCTCATGCTCACTTGTTTTTTTAATGCCCCCAAAAGAAAAGCTGAGGCCGTTCGCTGCTGGTGCTGGCGTGCTGCTAAAATCGCTTTAAAAAAAGATGTTGCATCCTGCAGCCCGGCGCGGCGCGGTGCGGCGAGCGAAGGGAGTGATGCGTGCGTGGGGGCGGTGGCCGCGTGCACCGGAGCCGTGCGTCCAGTTCGCTCTCCTTCCTCCTCTTCCTGGCTGGAGCTGGACGCGTCTCTCGTTTTTTGCTTGCCATGCACTGCCCCCTTTTTTCTTCTTTGTCCTTTTTTGTTTCGTGGCTCGGAGAAGAAGTGGCCGGAAGGCCGTGGAGGCGAGCAAAACTCGTGATCACTGATCTGATCGGCGGGTTTGTACCCAGGCCACGGTGCTCACCCGAGTGACTCGACGACGGCCGGACACGCACGGTCATGCTTCTCTTGTGTTTATCCGGCCACAAAAGTGCATCTCGTACATTGAAGGTTGGTATTATTTTTAAGATAATATTATAAGTAATTCATTAAAAAGGTTGTCTATATGCTATATATATAGATAACGTGAAGATTGTTCATATTTGGTGATTGACTAACATTTGATAGGCTGGTTGGCTGTCTACATCTCAAGAGTTTTGCATATAGAGATATAAAAGAAGAGTGTTTGGTTGTCTTCTCACCCATCTGAGCTAGGCTCTTCTAGATGCAATTACTCCCTTCGGGTCAGGCTCTGGAGATACGACCAAATTAGACGTTTTCCCATAGCCAGGCTCGCGGGATGCAATTGAGCGCATCGCGCGACTCCGCAGGCCCCCTCATGCACGCAACCAAACATTTTCTTTTTCTCAGTCTATTTCAATTTATGCAAACAACCAAACAACATCTCTTGCATATCGCCAACCTGCATCCCACTAGTCTGGAAGGCAACCAAACAACTTATGAGATAACCTTATATGCTTCAATTGTATGATATAAAAGTGATAAAAGAAAAAGGAACCCTTTTTAAGGGTAAGCTTACCCACACTATAACCGTGATCGGCTTTGTTTTGTGTTGGTGGTGTTTGGGCCGTAACACCTTTGTCGGGGATTAAATTACGGCCCATTGCCATGGCCCACTCCCTGACGGCCCGATCAAACAGCCCTCTGGGCCCAAACTCCCCGGAAGGTTCTATCGAGCCCATATGCATCCTGCCGAGAACGACTTCCTCGGTGCACGGGTCCCAGAACTTGACCTAGGATTCTGTTTGAGTCCTACTCGAACAAGAGTTCTGCACGGCTACGTGAAGACCCGGACGTGGTTTCCCAGATTGGATTAGGAGTCGTGATCCCCAAGAATTGGAGTTTACCTTATCTGCCGAAGGATGTATTTGGCATGGTACGAGTTCGTTACGTATTCGTAGTTAGCCCGGCCCGATTCTCCTCCGGTAGGTTGGTTGTTCGACACTATATAAACCGAGTCCCTACAGCGTGTAGAGGGCACGTCCAAGATCATCGGACGACACGAGGCCCTTGCATATTGCTTCCTGTACACCCATAATCTCGCCGAGACTTGTTCGTCTCGTCGAGCCACCTCTTGTATTCATCCTTGGTATATAAGAAAGGCTGGACGTAGGGCTATTATCTCTCCCGAGAGGCCTGAAGCAGGATAAAAACCCTTTTCTCCTGTTCGTTGTTGTTCGTGGTTGTTTGGCGTGTCTTCTATCTCAATCTTCAAGAACCTTAGCGACTTGAGATCGATATCTCAACCGTCGACAGCTGGCGCCGACCGTGGGGATACGCAGATCGAGTATGTCGAACTCTATCAGCGACCAGGAGATTCTTCCTGAGGACTACGGCTCAGAAGGGCAGGATGTCTCTTCCCCTGCTAGATCGGATCGATCCCTTCGATCTTGATCGCCTTCCAGATCTGGTTCCCAGCTCCCGGCGATAAGCTCCGTGCTCGGGGACTGGATCAAAATTCCTTCCGGATCCCGGTCGTTTTACTGGCGGTGGATGTCGGAAGAGAGCTGATCAGCACTTGGAACATCGACCAGCTTCGTAAGTTCCTCGTGTAGGTCTTTCGTTTCCTAGCTTCGCGCTTTTTCTCAAATTTCGCGCCTTAGTTCGTCCAAGTCTCTCAGGCTGCCATGTAAAGTTCAACCCATTGAACGGTGAATGTTCGCGGCCCCCTGCGGCCCTTCTCACCACATGTCTTCTCAGACTACTCTTTCTCTCTGGTAACACTTGATGGCTGCCCGGTCTTGCGAACTCTTGGCTCCGCAATTTTAAGGGTTTTCCCTGCCCCTATCTTGTTTCAACAAGTTCCTAAACTCGAGTTGCGTAACACGGCATCCAAATTTTGCGGCTAAGCCTGCTCTCGTAAGCCCTCCGCGGTAGAGGCACTTATCGCTCACGGCACAACCACTTGGCAAAGCCTGCTCTCGTAAGCCCTCCGCGGCAGAGGCACTTTTCTTGTTCGGTTACCTTCGGAATCGCCTAACTTACGTTAACGAGCAGTTCCTCGAACGAGTCGATCGAGATACGGTGTCGCTCTAACTCTCTACGACGTGCTTGAAGTCGCAAGTTCAGGTCTTCATGCATTGTCCGTACGGGGCTAGGCGTCGCTCTTTCTCTTGTGCACTGTTCGAGTTCGCAAACTCAGTCCTCGGCAGCACTGCACAACGGGCCGAGTTAGGCTAAGCGTTCTCACCGGTTTTCTTAAAACTTTCTAGCGCTGTTCGCCTTGCTCTTGGTTTCTGTTCGTCCTTGTCTTTTCTTTGCTCATTTTACAGAAAAGCTGTTGGTCGACTCTCGCTCGATTCAAGCGCCGCCACGGTCTTGAGCTGCTTCGGCCACTTCTCGACCCTTCTTTCCGTGATGCTAGTCCTTGCGGGCGTAGCGAAACTCCTCGGCTTCTTCCCCAAGAGCCTCGGAGGACTGCCTCTCCTCGGCCTGTTGGACTTGAGCTGAATTTCGGCAACCCCGGTACGTTTTCAGTTTTTCAGTTCCTTTCCTTAGCGTTGGTTTTCCAAAACCTCGTTGGTTTTTCGCTCAGTGGCGCTCACATGCGAGCATGTCTTTTATCCGCAACGACCTATATGGCTCGGTTAACAAGCGGTGCACCACCGAGGGAGTTTCTGCCCACCGTAAGCCGATTCTCATCGCAACGGGCATGCCCACCGTAAGCCGATTCTCATCGCAACGGGCACTCCTGGCGCTGGTTCCGCATCCGCCGAGGCGACACCAACGCTACACGGGTCCATGCCCGGATAAGATTTCGCCGCGCCGCGTTTGCTCGCGGCTAAGGTCCCGATCGCCTTCCGGGTTAGCGGTCTTAGCCACGCGGGCTGCACTTGCCCGCACACGCCTTTTTTATCCATGCTACGTCCTTCCTTGCACGGTGATCCGGAGCAATGCACCACCAACGGAGTCCTGCCCACCGTAAGCCGATTCTCATCGCAACGGGCACTCCTTGCGTCGGTTCCGCATTCGCCGAGGTGACACTAACGCTATCGAGGGACGTACCCGGAAAAAATTATGTCTTGTGCGGGTAGGTCGTCTTTAGCGTGTTTTCCGAAACTCGCTTTGCTCTTCTTAGAGCCTGTCCTTGCTCTCTTTTTTCCCTTGCTGGCTGGTTTCTTGTTTGTCTTATGCAGGAAATACAGGAACGGGGAACATCAGACTCCGGTGATGGTCGTGGCGAGGTTTCCAGGCTTTCCCACCAAAGCCGATGTCTGCATCGCTCTCTTCCCGGGTTTGCTCCGCGCATGCCCAGGGACTGATTCACTCCACCCGCGTATGATTTCTTACCTTTGCCCGGCACTGACCTTCACAGTTCGGCTAAGTCAAGGTAGTGCGCCACCACCGGAGTCCTGCCCACCGTAAGCCGATTCTCATCGCAACGGGCAAGCCCATCGTAAGCCAATTCTCATCGCAGCGGGCACTCCAAGCGTCGGTTCTGCACTTGACAAGACAACGCTATCACTGTCGCAAGGAATACGTCATGGGTAAAGCGTTGATTTCACATGTTCTCTTGCGGCTCTGACTGCATCGGGTTGTGATTCACCTCGCACCGGACAGTTCTTCGCCCGGAGCGCGCATCTGGTCCCCACGACGAGCTCCGTGCTCGGGGGCTGGATCACCTCGCACCGGGCAGCTCTTCGCCCGGAGCGCGGGCTCCTACCGGGTACGTCTTCGCCTGGTCGCACTTTCTGGTCCCCACGACGAGCTCCGTGCTCGGGGACTAGATCTCCTTACTTGGTTCCTTTGACGAGCTTTACGCTCGGGGACTGGGTCGTCTTCCCCCTCGTATGCATTGTCTGCTCCTGGCACACGATCTACGTCTGGGGCACATCACCTTCGCTCCTGAGCATAACGTTTGTTCGAGAGCGCAATCTATATTTCCTCTGGCAAGCTCTAGCCTGAGAGATGATTCCTCTATTTCCGTTCATGCTTTCCTAGGCATCTGAATGCCTGGATGTAGCAGCACGAGTCCGTCTCGTGACTTGCTATGTTCATTCTCCCGGAAGATCTGATCTTACCAGATGCGGTGGTACGCTCTTCACTACTAAGAATCCAATCCCTCCTTGATGACGTTCAGCCTTAAGGAGATGATTCACCTTACTTCTTCCGATTTCTGTATCGAGGGCTAGGTACTCTGCTCGGACAGATGTCGTTCCCTGTTCGATGCAACAGAGTTGCTCGGCACCGGGCGGGTTTGTTCGGTCCCGAACAAGTATTGTTCGGTTGAACCATAACTTTGTTCGGTCGCTTTGTTGCACGCCTTTATAGCAGAAAAATACCTCTTCGTGACTTAGAGTCTCAAGAGAAAGACCCCACTCTAGTGAGTCCTTCCACTTGAGTCTCGGGGGCTAGCTGTCGGGGATTAAATTACGGCCCATTGCCATGGCCCACTCCCTGACGGCCCGATCAAACAGCCTACCAGGACCCAGCTCCCTGGAAGGTTCTATCAGGCCCATATGCATCCTGCCGAACGACTTCCGGTCGGACGCAGACGTAACGGCCTAGGATTCCTGTTTGAGTCCTACTCGAACAAGAGTTCTGCACGGCTACGTGAAGACCCGGACGTGGTTTCCCGGATTGGATTAGGAGTCGTGATCCCCAAGAATTGGAGTTTACCTTATTTGCCGAAGGATGTATTTGGCATGGTACGAGGTCGTTACGTATTCGTAGTTAGCCCGGCCCGATTCTCCTCCGGTAGGTCGGTTGTTCAACACTATATAAACCGAGCCCCTACAGCGTGTAGAGGGCACGTCCAAGATCATCGGACGACACGAGGCCCTTGCATATTGCTTCCTGTACACCCATAATCTCGCCGAGACTTGTTCGTCTCGTCGAGCCACCTCTTGTATTCATCCTTGGTATATAAGAAAGGCTGGACGTAGGGCTATTATCTCTCCCGAGAGGCCTGAACCAGGATAAAAACCCTTGTCTCCTGTTCGTTGCTGTTCGTGGTTGTTTGGCGTGTCTCCTATCTCAATCTTCAAGAACGTTAGCGACTTGAGATCGATATCTCAACCGTCGACAACCTTTTTTCTCCTCCTGAATGGTAGTGGTGCAACACCTCCCTCCTTTTGATTGATCATTCATGCCTCCTTCCTCCACCTCCTTCTCAAGAGTACGTGATGACGTGCGAGCGGTGGATGATATAAATCTCGGGACTAAATGAAGCGGTGCCATTAGCATTTGGTAAAGGGTTGATGGTAGTGTAGAACTCGAGAACTCATCCTCTTTTCCTAGCTTATCAATGATCTCGTTCATCCTCTTCTCTGGCACACGTTTCCGCACAAAGCCAACATGGGTTTTTCTAACGAGCATGAGCCAAGCATATTTCCTATATCAAACATATGAGCTCGATCGGACAAACAAGCCTAAGGTGATATAGGTCCAGGTCACTCAAACTCAATTCGTTTCTACTTCTATTGACAGCTCAACGATTCTCCTCCTAAATGGTAGTGGTGCAACACCTCCCTCCTTTTGATTGATCATTCATTCCTCCTTCCTCCACCTCCTTCTCAAGAGTACGTGATGACGTGCGAGCGGTGGATGATATAAATCTTGGGACCAAATGAAGCGGTGCCATTAGCATTTGGTAAAGGGTTGATGGTAGTGTAGAACTCGAGAACTCATCCTCTTTTCCTAGCTTATCAATGATCTCATTCATCCTCCTCTCTGGCACACGTTTCCGCACAAAGCCAACATGGGTTTTTCTAACGAGCATGAGCCAAGCATATTTCCTATATCAAACATATGAGCTCGATCGGACAAACAAGCCTAAGGTGATATAGGTCCAGGTCACTCAAACTCAATTCGTTTCTACTTCTATTGACAGCTCAACGAAAAGATCACATTTTCTTCTTCCCGATCAACTCATGAGAAAAAACGTTTCAATGCTTAACAACTCAGGGAAGGGTCACATTTTACTTTTTGCAACCAAATCATGAGAAAAACCCACAATGCAATGTAAAGACCACAATTTTGGATTTTTCCTTCTTTCCACCGAATCACAACTCATGGCTCACATGTCAATGGTTAACAATTTGACAGGAAGATCACAATTTTCTTGTTTTCAACAAAATCACAAGAAAAAATGCTTAGATCTCAGCGAAAGACCACATTTTCCTTCTTTGTAACTGAACCACAAAGGGGGAAAAAAAAGCATTGCATAACATCTTAGTGGAGACATCACATTTTCCTTTTATGCAAGCTAAATCGCAAGAAAAAACATCAATGCTTAACAACTCGGTTGAAAAGATTACGTTATAATCCAGCCACTTACTTTTATACTTTCAGTATGGAGTAATAGGTTTGAAAAGTCAACCACCATAAAGGCCACCATCTACTATAATATAAAAAATATACCATATAGAAAGAGGAAATGTATATGAAAATAATTTTTTTTAATCAACGGACTAGAAAGCACGTTGAAAAGTCAACATAAAGACCATCATTCATGCCACATATGTAAGATCATCCTACACCTGCAAAAAAAAAATTATCGAGAGGAAAAATATAATACCAATAGAAATGACCTTTACTATTCAAAGAAAATAGATGATAGAAAACACATACAAGTAATCGTCCCTAAACCCACCATGCTAAGAAAGGGATCTGAGCCAAACAACAGCGACTGCATTAACAAATTAACCAATCAACCACTCATCACCCACGCAGACAAAAAAGAGTAAACAAAAAAATCTAACAAAATAAAAGAACACATCCAAGTCACAGGCCTACCGGAGGATAAAGAATTGGGGAGGAAATGGAGAGGAGGAGAATCCAAAGCGGCCTCCCCTCCAGTGAGCCGTGGTCCTGCGCAATTCCTATCCCATTATATGAGGCCCAACCCCTTACCCAAAAACCCCTCTTTTTTGCCCTTCACTGTATCCAGTACTACTACCGCTACTGCTGCTAGTCTCCGGGCTGCTCTCTCCTCTGGTGGCGGCTCGCCTCCCTCCCTCCCTCCCCCACCCGCCGCCTCCTCCTCCTCTGCCTCTCTCTCTGCGCCCCCAAGCTCGCACCCAAGCTATCAAGGCTCGCGGGAGAGAGGAGAGGGGAGAAGGGCCGGGCGCTCTGGTCTCGTCGGATCTCGCCTCCAGGCTTCGCGTTTGGGATCTAGCACCATGGCCGCCGTCGCGCCGCCTCCGGCCCCCCGCCGCCGCCCCGCAGCGCCGGCGCCGGCGCCGGCGCCGGGTGCTCCTGTTGCTCCCTCCGCCGCCGCCGCCGCCGCCCCTGCCGCGGATCGTATCCTTTGGCTGCTGCTGCTTTCAGTTTCTTTCAAAGCGTTGTCTTTTGGGTGGGTTTGGCTTCTTGGTTTGGGTTGGGTGGTGTGCTTCGCTTCGCCTGTGCCCGTGCTTCTGTCTGTCCTTGTGCTTCTGTGTCTTTTCTAGATCGATGTGTTCTTACTGTTGTTAGGCTTTATCTGTTGTCCACGAACTTGAAAATTCTTTTTTTTTTTAGTTTTTTAGAACGTGATTGTTTCCGTTGCTTGCTAGGATTTATTTTGCAAGGTTTAGTAGGATCTGAACGCACCGTGTGACACCTTAATTCATTGGTTTGCTGCGCAAAGAAGCCACGGATCTGCTGCAGAAGCTTTCGCTGGATTCACAGCCCAAGGCGGCGGATGCAACCGAGCCTGCTGGAGCCAAGAAGGTATCGATAGAACAGTAGAACCAATGTTTTCTTGGTCTTGTGTTGTGTATGTACATGGCTTGCTTCAGGTGATCTGCGATTCTGATATGTGCGGTGTTGCTGTTTGTGAATTTGACCAGGGGCCTGTGGCCAGCCAGCCGCTTAGCGTGTCAATCCCGCCAGAGCGGTCCATCACGCCGGTGCTTCAAGATTTTATGGATCCGAATCTGTTCTATCTGCCAGCCTATTATTATGGAGGTGAGGGACCACGGGAAATTTCTTCCATGTTAATGGTGTTCTATGTAGCTCAGCACATGGGTGTTCACCTGCTATGAGCTCTTAGAAATAGCTTATTTTTTCATCATGTTTCATGCTGACGGAATTGTTTTGGTGCTGGTCTTCCAGGTTACGATGGTTCCATGAGCGAGTGGGATGATTATCCTAGATACGTAAATCCAGATGGAGTGGAGATTGCCCCAGTAAGTTGACTTGAAGCTAGTAGCTCAATGATGATTTGTATCATGCTGCATATTCTTAATGTAGAAATGGTCCAATGTTTGCTATTATTGTCTACCTGGAGTTGTCTTGTCTTGTCTATTGTTGGATATGTAATAAGTGGAAAGCCATTCAGCCATTTTTTTGGGTATTTTTGTATTTTGGATGGGTTCTTTTTGCTGCTTATGCTCTGTGCACTTAACCTTTCAATTATTATTGAAAAGCATTCGTGGTATTTGTCTGCCACTTATCTTGTCGTGAGAATGCTGCATCTTGTATTTTTGAGGCCTAGTGCTCATATATTAGTGCTGCTTTCGTAAACATTACAATTAACTGATCATCTAATTGGCCTCGGAATTTGGCAGGCAGTATATGGAGATATTTATGGATATGGGTATGCTCCTTATGGAGCATACTCACCTGCCACTTCCCCAGTTCCAACAGTTGATGGTCAAATGTTTGGCCCGCAGCATTACCAGTATCCAACTGCATATTATCAGCCTCCTACACCTGTTCCTTCCACCACACAAGGCGACCTGCAGCCTTCTGTCAATCCTGATAAGCCAGCAGCTAAGGCAGATCCTGCAAAAACAACCACAAATGGTGTTCCTAATGGTACTTCTCACAGTAACAGCGGAACTCTACCCCTTGGGTCAGGCCACCAAAATTCATCACTGACCCCTGATGGAACTTATAGGGCACCCTTGTTAGGTGGAGTTCCCTCTGCTGGTTACTTGGACTCAACATATGGGTATGACAGCACGGGAGCACACTTTGCATGGTACGATGGTTCCGCTTACACAAATGGACAGCAAAGAACAACCACAACCAATCATATGCCGTCTTCAGCGTTTAATAATAGCGGCTCCTCTGGAAGGAATCAGAACAAGAGCTCTGCACTGCAGCAGACGGTGAGTTGGGAGAGAATATGTTATTCCGGTTACAATGGACCATTGATTTTTCTTTATATCTTGCGGCTTTATAGGCTTGTTCTATTTGAGTTGATCATGAATATTTTGCTTGATTCTGCAGAGATTGTTTGTATGCTGAAATACAATTGTCTGTATGCAGGGTATGCATAACCGGAGACCAACAAGTACAACGGGATCAGCTGCTCCTACATACCCAAATAGGATGTACCCGAGCACCCGATCTTACAGTCAGTATGGAAATTCAATGAAAACTGGCCTGCCTTATGGAAATAATGGTTATGGAAGTAATGGTTATGGAAGTAATGGCTACGGAACTAACGGTTACGGAAGCAATGGCTACGATTCCAGGATATATGGTCGGTGGGGTCTTACTATGGATAACAGGTACAGGCCTAGAGGCCGTGGTAACGGATATTATGGTTTTGGCAATGAGAGCCAGGATGGAATAATTGAGTTGAACAGAGGTCCTAGATCAGGGCATTTCAAGAACCAGAAGTTGTTCGGCCATTCTGTTACTATTGCTGTGAAAGGACAGAGCCTTCCTTCAAGTGAAAACAAGAATGCTAGTGCTGTACCTGATAGAGCGCAATTCAATCGAGACGACTTCCCTGTTCAATATGATGATGCAAAGTTCTTTGTCATTAAATCATACAGTGAGGATGATATCCACAAGAGTATAAAATACAATGTGTGGGCAAGCACCACCAATGGAAACAAGAAGCTTGATGCTGCTTATCAAGAAGCTCAGGCAAAGAGTTCTGGCTGCCCTATATTCTTGTTTTTCTCGGTAAAGTTCTCCAAACTAGGTGTTTCTTTATGAATATGAATGTTAAGCATGCTCTCCTTTGGCTAATTGTATCTCTATCGCTGCGAGCTTTCAGGTGAATACAAGTGGGCAGTTTGTTGGTGTTGCTGAAATGAATGGTGCTGTTGATTTTGAAAAAACCCTCGAGTATTGGCAACAAGACAAGTGGAATGGTTCATTCTCTGTCAAGTGGCACATCGTCAAAGATGTTCCCAACAATATTCTCAAGCACATCATCCTAGAGAACAATGAGAACAAGCCAGTCACAAATAGCCGTGACACACAAGATGTAAGCATTCTAGTATTCTATTTAGTTCTACTTACGAAAAGGCAAATATCTTACTGTAGTCTGATTTCATCCTTTTTGTCAACAATCCAGATAAATCTTGAGCAAGGCATTCAGATGCTAAAGATATTCAAGGAGCATGTCAGTAAAACCTCAATCCTGGATGACTTTACGTTCTATGAGAACCGCCAGAAGTTGATGCAGGAAAAAAGGGTGAAACGACAGCAGATCCAAAAGCAGGTACGTGTTGATCCAATGCTAGTTAATCATCTAACTTTATCACTTCTGCAGTATTTTCAGTAATTCTGGGTTGGTGGTTTCAATCATTTAGGTCTGGGACAGTAGGGCTCCCAATTCTGTCACTGGAGAGAAACAGCTGGATGTTGTCAATGGGAAGCCAAAGCTATCTTTGCCAAATGGTGTTAATGGAGAGCTTAAGGTTCCTGCAGAGAACGGTGCTGCTCCAGTTGTTACCTACGCGGCAAAGGTAGCTCAAGCAGCAACTGAGAAACCCGTTCTCGCTAACGGTGCTGTCAAAACCGGTTAGCTGGATAGCATACCCCATGTTCCCTAGCTAGCTATGAAGAATGAATGGATGATCCTGATGAACTTGACTGGCATGCGGCCCCAAGGAGCTGATGACCTACAACAGAAAGGCTATCTATGGAACTGGCAGTGCGGCCCCAAGAGCTTTCACTTCATTGCTACTGGAGAGCAGTTGGCTAGTTAGTTTTCACTTGTTTTCCCCCCCCTCTTTGCTGTATCCCTGTTTCAGTTTGGTTAGCTCTTAAGATTTCCCTTATAGTATCCTCATCATCAGAATGCCAGAAACTTGTGGCATGCAAACATTGCGCGCGTGCGTGTTGCGTTATTCAGTGGAGTGGGGAGTACCATATAATCACCCCTGGTGTTGAGTGGTTTTGAAAGTGGATTAGAGATTGGGAGCTTTATTTATTATTATTACAGCAGAATATGGCTTTCCTATCTATCAGAGGATGCAGGCCTGGTCTCAGTGCTCCACTAAGCAGGCTGTTGCAAAGATGACGAAGCAAAGTGGCCTGCTTTTGCACTGCGCTTCAGCTTTGCTCGCGGTGCAAAAGCTCTGGCCGCGTTGCTTCATCTCGTCTGGTTGCTTGGAGTAATCAATTACTGGTGCTCTCTGCCTAGTCAGTGGTAAACTACTGTTGCAGTTGGTCACCGGGTGGTACGGTACCCAGATGCCAGAAACTGAGTCTGCACTGGCAAGAGCCTACTGGCTACAGGTTTCCCATGAACCGTACATGCCGGTGAACATGTGTGCTTGTCTGTATCAATTGGGCTGATCTTGCTATAAAAAAAAATTCTTTTTTGGTCGAAAAAGGCTGCAGGGGCTGGTGGTGCTTCTTACATCGCTCAAAAATTATGCATGAGGCCTAAACCAGAACAAAAGGAAAATTAAAAAAAATATAAGCTAGCACAACTTCATTTCTTGCTATAAAGTTGATTGATTGAGATGAACTGGAGACATGCAAGCGAGATCCCTACAAAGCAATCAAAATTCACGTCTCTCTAGAGTCGGGTCTGAGTAGACGCATTCAGTCAGATCTACCCATCGCACCGAGTCGGACAGACATGATCAAGCTATGCGAGGCCACGAGGGCAACGAAACCATGAAGCCCTGGTCCTTGCGGTGATAGTGTACTCGTGTATAGGAGGAGCCTGGGAGTGGGATCGTGGGCTGTGAGATGATGCAGCCGAGGATCTTGATAGTATGGCCGTTCTGCTTGCAAGCATGCAGTAGACAGTAGCGAAGTAACCCCTTTCCTTAAATTTTTTTTACTGTGAATAACAAATAGAAATAAAGTTTTCATTGGCCGAGCCCGAAAAGTCTAATGACTCAATACGATGGTTAATTTTTTTTTACAATTGCAAAAAAATTCTTTTATTGTCAAATGTTAATAGACGGATAAAATTAAGCATGACGGGTTGTTTAGAATTTTTTTTAAAAAAGTACAACGATTGCTGTCAGAAGTGGGATTTGAACCCACGCCCTCGTTAGAGGACCAGAACTTGAGTCTGGCGCCTTAGACCACTCGGCCATCCTGACGGGTGTTGGGAAAACCTTATTACTTAAGGTTTTAACATCAGCTGCTGCGCAGCATAACCCCCCTCGCTCCCCCCTTCCCGCACAGGCACAGCTCCCTCTTCCTCTTCTCGCGAGCTTCTCTCCTGCATCTTGTGCCAAACTTGATTGGCATGTCATAGTTGATGACCAGGTTAACCTTTCAAAGTAACAATGTTAGAAGGAGAAACTTTTTTACGCGGGGCAGTGTGAAGTCACTACGACACACATAGTACCTGGGCTTGGTCGAAACCTCGAGCGAGAACATCAGTTGATATAAGAACCTTGGTATACCCATCTTTAAATTCCTGTATTATCTTTTCCCTCTCCGATTGGTCAAGGGATCCTTGAATTGAGGAGCAAACATAGTCCTGTCTCGTCAAAGCATTGTGAACATTCTTAGTACTGTTCCTGGTTCTAACAAATATGATAACCTGCCCGACCTTTTGTCCAAACTCAAATAACTTGTCCCTTATAACCTTTATTTTTGCCAACTCGTCAGGGACCTGAACTTTGTATTGCTTTACTTTTTCCAATGTAAGCTCTTCCTTCTTCACAAATATTTGATTTCCATCCTTAATGACCTTTGTAACAAAATCCTTCACCCTCTCGTTGAAGGTCGCAGAAAATAGAAGAACCTAACATAAATAAAATTCAAATAATAATAAATTCCATATAGAAGCACAAATAAACACACTAGCAAACAAAATATCTTAGCAAATATGTTGAAGAATAGTTGAATCATACAAATAGTTGCAGGCAACTCAAAAGATTGTCCACCACATGGACAAGGCTAGTTCAAAACAGAGGTCAATACTATCATTTGATGAACATAAAGAACTGAAGTAAATAACATCGGCGGATGGCCATAGAAAAAAGGAAAAAGAAAAAAAGAAAAAGAACAGATAAGGCTTTATTACCAACAAGCAATTAACCAGTTACAAATGAATATTCTGCAGTATAATGGAAAATATGGATGCCTTAAATTGTAAATTCAAGGATGATCTAGCATGGACCATGTAGTTCAAGAAAAGAGGAAAACTAATACCATCACAAGATGAACTCAAAATTTAAGTAAACCAACAGCATCATCAGATGTCATTTTCAAAAGTAGTTATCCAACAAGCAGCTAGATGAACACGTGTGAAGTACAGCAAAAGGTTGTTTCCCTTAGCCTGCCATATACTAATGCAGGATGGGCAAAAAAACTCCAATCTGATTTTAAATTTTGTCCACACCTTGTAGGCTGTTCCAAGTTTCAAGAGATCCTGCGCCCTACGGTAGCAATCGAAGTCAACTAGTCAGATGACAAAGAAAAAAGTTACCTGACAACCACCACTATTTCTTTGTGTATCCCTCATGATCCTCTCAGAATCGCTCCTATGGACATTCTATGGACCTGACTAGCTGTTAATAGACGAATAAAATTAAGCATGACGGGATGTTTAGAAATTTTTAAAAAAATGTACAACGATTGCTGTCAGAAGTGGGATTTGAACCCACGCCCTCGTTAGAGGACCAGAACTTGAGTCTGGCGCCTTAGACCACTCGGCCATCCTGACGGGTGCGGGGAAAATCTTATTGTCTAAACTTTTAACATAATTATCCATGAGCGCAAGACAATACTGCGTACTACTATTATAGTACAATCCAGATCAACTTGTGCTGGTTTATTTTGATGTGGAGAATAATGGACGGACGATCAAGGAACACACGTTTGCGGCTTTGCGCTTTATTACCGATAGTTAAGCTTGCCCAGACTTCTCAAATATCCCGACTCCGCCACTGTTGATACGAGATCTGATCTTAAGAAAAGTTTGTGGTTTACATGTTTCAAAAGGTGCGATTCTGTTTTGCTCTACCCATTTACACCTTGCAGTGTGCAATAAATAATACCACCCCTTCAATATCTGATCCCCTAAAAAGCCAATTTTTAAAAAAGTACTGCTTATTATGGAACGCCCGATGGTATCGAACATATATTGTTCGCATTTCGTCTTTGATAGTGCGCCCGATTGGAACAAATGTCAACTTTTTTTTCAGATTGGAGATCCGAGTTGTGGTAGCATCTTTCCCTTCTTTAATTAAAAGTCACAAGTATAAAGCGGTATCTTTAATTTTTACCAAAAAAAAAACGAAGATGAAATTCAACTATATTTCTGTTTTCTCAATATTACGATGTTTAATTTTAAAAATCGAATGTACAACAAAAATCCTCATTATCCCCAGGGAACAAAAGTACTAAAAATAGCAGGAAGGAAAACGGCTCTCTCTCAAAAAAAAAAAAATAACGGTTTTGCTCAATGGCGATCGCTGGCGGCAACACCCGCCCAGCGCGACCGCCTGTCACCAGAATTTGGAGGGATGAGGAGGGAGGAGGAAGGAGGAGCGTGACCTCGCCGCCCGAGCTCCCCTGTCGACCTCGCCTCGCCGCCGTCGAGCTTCGGGTTAGGGTTAGGAACATTTGGGTTCCCGGGTTTAGAGGAGGTTGGGGGTGGCGGCCACGGTTGGGTGGGTTCGTTAGGCGGCGGAGGGCGGCGGCGCCACACGGAGCCGAGGTGGGAGATGGCGGCCAGGGCGATGGATGGGGATCGGCGGCCATGAGGTTAGAGTGGGGCGGGGAGGAGCGGCACGGAGGATGGGCGGGCGGGCGGGCAGGCGTCAGGCGTGAGGCGCGGAGCAATGGCGCCGCCTCGGTTAAGGGAGGCGTGGCACGGTGGGAGGATGGGAGGCAGGCGGCCGTGGCGGCGGTGGCCAGCCACTGAGGCGGTGGTTTGAGATGGGGGCAGCGGCAAAGCGAGGCGAGGCGAGGCGAGAAAGGGGATCGGGGGGAGAGACGCGGGGCGCGGCCGTCGGGAGAGAGCCAGAGAGGGAGAGAGGGAGGCAGAAAATCGCCTGGGCACCCCTATAGGGGCCCAGTCAACTGTGCAGGAGTCAATCCCATAAAATAAAGCAGGGAGGGAAACAAAAAGGAGAAGAGAAACTATCTATCCTGATGAAGCCGGCGGATATGAGGCTGCAGTGAACACTCCACTCTACTCCCCTTCCCCTCCGATGGCCACCTCACCCCTCCTCCCCCTCCACCTCCCGGCCTCCCCAAGGCCGGCCACGCTTCTCGCCGTCAAGGCCTCCTCGTCGCCGGCCGCATCGTCGGCGCCGGTGGCGGCGACGGCGGTGTCCCTGGAGGAGTCGTTCGGCCGGAAGGGCCTAAGGTTCGGCGCCGACCCCACCGGCGCGCCCACGGCGGAGCTGAGCGTGAGGAACGGCAGCTCGCTGCAGCTCCGGCTGAACGACGGGCTGGTCACGTCGTACCGGCCCAAGGTGTACTGGAAGGAGGAGGACGGCGGCTGCAGGGAGGTGCTGCACACGGCGGCCGACGCCGGCGACCCCGGGAAGGTGAAGGGCGGGATCGGGCTGGTGCTCAACGAGGTGTCCTCGTCGGGCGCCGCCGACTCGCTGCTCGTCGGCTCGGAGTGGTCCGTCAAGGACGCCGACTCCGACTCCTACGATGCAGTGCAGGTACTCCTACATCTCACGATTAGGATCATCAGATCTCTCTTTTTAAATTAGCTCAGCCTCACTGACTCCTCGATCGTTTGGAGTGCGCGCGCACAGGTTGAGCTGGGGTGCACCAAGGGGAGCGGCACGCTGGAGGTGACGTACGTGGTGACGCTGTACCAGCTGAGCATGGCGACGGCGGTGATCGTGAAGAACAACGGCACGAAGCCGGTGGAGCTAACGAGCGCCATGCTGGGCCACCTCAGGTTCGACAAGAGGCGGGGCACGGCCGTGGAGGGCCTCCGCGGCTGCCCCTACTGCTCCCACCCGCCGCCGCCCTCCGCCTTCGCCCTCCTCACCCCGGCGGAGGCCATGAAGCGGGAGGAACCCGGCTGGTTCTCCTTCGGCGGCGGCGGCGGCGACGAGCCCAAGCCCGGCGTCTGGGCCGTCGAGGACAACCTCTACACCATCCTCAGGAAGAAGGTGAGCCGGGTCTACGCGGCGCCGCCGGAGGAGAGGAAGAAGCGCATCTACCGCACCGCGCCGTCCAACTTCACCACCATCGATCAGGTAAACCAAACAACCATCATGATCGCTTGCTCACCAGCATGGATCATCGCTCTGCTTTGATACAAGCTGTTCTTTTTATCTTTTTTTACTTATTTATTTATTTTCAAATCAAAACTCCAAATGCTATGATTTCTCCTATCCTTTTTTTAACTTGATTACTCATATATTTATCTGCGAATCAAAATTGCCAACGCTTTAATGTTTTTGGAACCACCTCTGATCTGCAGTATAGTGGGCTCGGGTTCAGGCTGCTGAGGATGGGATACGAGGACATGTACCTATGCAGCCCGGGAGGCATGTACGAGAGGTTTGGCAAGGACTACTTCCTGTGCACGGGGTCGGCGTCCATGCTGGTGCCCGTCGTCGTCAACCCCGGCGAGGAGTGGAAGGCGGCGCAGGTCATCGAACACGACAATTTGTAAAAATTTTCTCCTTTCATTGGGTGTTCACTGTTCACAGAGCAAATTGTAGGGCTCGTGTACATTCTCATGCATATGGCTGGGTCTTGGGACTCGTATCTCTATTGTGAATTGCCCCCAATGCAATCAATTTATAGATATATACGAATTGTTTCCTTCTTTTCATTTAGAATTAGTGAGACGGAATACAATTTCCTTTCAATGAAATCCTGATCCAAAGTGCTCATCAGCACATAAACGCGACACCGATATCAGGTATATCCAGCCTTTCCACAATGACGCAAACGGGACGTGACTTGACGACAAAGACAACAAAAAGGGGTCGGGTCGCATAGCATCAGTATCTTCGCATAGGAATGCAACTATAACCTACTAAGTAACAACAGGTGTATAACCTACTAACAAGTAACAACAGGTGCAACTCCCACAGATAATACTCCAACGTAGACACTGCCTTCATTCGATCCCTCTTTGCTCATAGGTCATAGCATCAAAACTGTTGGGCACAAGTCTATAACAGAATCCACATGGCTCCTGAATCCTTACAAAACCATCTGGTACAAATCAACCATTGCTGGTACCAAGATAAGAGCACGATAAGCCTGCCCTTGGCAACTAGATCGGCCTAATAATCACCGCCAAATTGTCCAAGTCAAGAGGCCGTCTGCTGCTGTATTTCCAAGGGTATTACTCAAAGTAAGCCTGCCTCCCTAAGAGCAACCTCGAAATCTTCCTCGCTTTGCCAATTGGGAACCTAAATATCAACCAAATATCATAACCATATGCTTAAGGGCACAAAGATACAAGCATACGCATAGTACAAATTACATACCTCTGGTACATTGTGCTGGAAGTAGTTCTCAATTTTTTTCATCACAACGTTGTCAGTTTCACCACAGAGCAAGTTGAATACAGCTCCTGAACCAGAAACGATTCAGTTAAAAACATAGGTCACAACATACATATTGTGTTGTATAGAAGGGTTCTGTCGATTTGAATAGGTGCTTGTTCTGCCTAATGAGAGTTTTTCTGATATAGAAATCCTAACATGAAAACAATCCAGTGAAAACTAATGTGTAACTCGAAAAAAAAAAAACTCAGCCAGTTCTATCTTATCCGCATAAAGCACCTGAAGCCTTATTTATTTCACACCAGGAGCACCATGTACAGCAATAGCGAAAACTTATTTCATGAAGACCAAGCTCAACCAAGGGCAAACAAACCACAAAACTGACTAAAGCTGGCATAGTTGTTAAGCACCAACAGGTCGGTCTGATTTGGTATCACATTATCCCCAAGTGAATTTATTGGTATGAACACCATGATCTGCTGTAATGCTGTTCAAAGACTCAAAACTATTGGTATGAATTTATAGGCAATGTCTGCCTATGACATTAACTGTTTATGTTTATTCAATACACTGCACAAGCATGGTAAATAATAGAGATACAGCCCTGCTAAGTTTTATTAAAAGGAACTATCACAGTAATTTTACCTTTCCGGCCAAAGCGACCAGCCCTGCCAATTCGATGCAAGTATACCTCATAATCAGGTTCATCTCTTGTGCCAAACTTGATTGGCATGTCATAGTTGATGACCAGGTTAACCTTTCAAAGTAACAATGTTAGAAGGAGAAACTTTTGTACGCGGAGCAGTGTGAAGTCACTATGACACACATAGTACCTGGGCTTGGTCGAAACCTCGAGCGAGAACATCAGTTGATATAAGAACCTTGGTATACCCATCTTTAAATTCCTGTATTATCTTTTCCCTCTCCGATTGGTCAAGGGATCCTTGAATTGAGGAGCAAACATAGTCCTCTCTCGTCAAAGCATTGTGAACATTCTTGGTACTGTTCCTGGTTCTAACAAATATGATAACCTGCCCAACCTTTTGTCCAAACTCAAATAACTTGTCCCTTATAACCTTTATTTTTGCCAACTCGTCAGGGACCTGAACTTTGTATTGCTTTACTTTTTCCAATGTAAGCTCTTCCTTCTTCACAAATATTTGATTTCCATCCTTAATGACCTTTGTAACAAAATCCTTCACCCTCTCATTGAAGGTCGCAGAAAATAGAAGAACCTAACATAAATAAAATTCAAATAATAATAAATTGCATATAGAAGCACAAATAAACACACTAGCAAACAAAATATCTTAGCAAATATGTTGAAGAATAGTTGAATCACACAAAATAGCAAATATGTTGAAGAATAGTTGAATCACACAAAATAGTTGCAGGATAATGGAAAATATGGATGCCTTAAATTGTAAATTCAAGGATGATCTAGCATGAACCGTTCAAGAAAAGAGGAAAACTAATACCATCACAAGATGAGCTCAAAATTTAAGTAAACCAACTGCATCATCAGATGTCATTTTCAAAAGTAGTTATCCAACAAGCAGCTAGATGAACACGTGTGAAGTACAGCAAAAGGTTGTTCCCTTAGCCTGCCATATACTAATGCAGGATGGGCAAAAAAACTCCAATCTGATTTTAAAATTTGTCCACACCATTGTAGGCTGTTCCAAGTTTCAAGAGATCCTGCGCCCTATGGTAGCAATTGAAGTCAACTAGTCAGATGACAAGAAAAAAGTTACCTGACAACCACCACTATTTCTTTGTATATCCCTCATGATCCTCTCAGAATCGCTCCTAAAGCCGTCCTGCAAGAGGTCGTTCACCATAATAAGGAACTTGACTCATTAAATTTATATAAAAAATGAAGTTATTACATGAGCAAAAAGCTGTCAAGCAGGGAAAAAACATGCAGGACAAAAAAGGAACAAATTTATAAGAGGTTGCTCAATTCGAGAACAAAGCTCCAGTTAAATAAATATCCCTACAGCTGGATACACCAAACAATTGTAAACAGTTATTTATTTTCGATCCACTCAGAGCAAACAGATACTATAAACTAACTGCCCAGCAGTGCTCTCCTGCCACACCTAGCACATCTTCACAGACACAGACTCACAGTGAACCCTTAATACCCACCAGTTTATTTCAACATGGGACCAAAATAAGTAGGGCATAGAGATAGTTCAGTGTTTTCAAAAGTGAATATAACACGGCACCTTAGCAAGTCAGTAGCAAACAAAGAAACAAGTTCCACTATTTTGCTCTTCCAGGATAGTTACCAGGTCAGCGCATGGATGTCAATAAATGTGATTGGGAATTTTTGAGGAAAGAATAGATCATCATCTTAAACTAAGGGATTTAACATAATGATACTTTCATGAAATTCTTAAAAGGAGATAAAGTCACTATGCTACTTGATTCGGTGTTCCCTGTATCTTAGCAAATATAGATTTATCCACCTAAAGCCCAAGGAACCAACAACAGCGCATCCTAATGACTAATAACTAATGGCATTCATTATAGACTTGAATAAACATATGCAATTGGTGCGGTCATACTGTGCTGCTAAGAAAAAAGACAACGAACACTACAAATTCTTATGAGGACTGATTCAACCTTATGATGTCTCTTGTTTCGTTGTTTTCATAGAGCTTGTAATAAATCAACTAACTTTCCATAAAGTTCTATTCCCCCAAAGCCCCCAACACCCAACTGATAACAACTAAGTGTTATAATAATGAACAACAAACTAACTAACAACATTGGGCATATGTAATACTTGAAGAGATAAATGACAATAAAACTCAACCATACCTCAGCAAGCATATGGTCTGCCTCATCGAACACAAGTATCTTGATCTCCCTTGTCGCAAGCTTCTTATTTGTAATCCACTTGATGAGAGTTCCAGAAGTGCCAATCACCACCTGATCGGTCACTGGAGGCATTCTGGAGATTGGCACATAGTCTTTTTGAGCCGGTGGGATGGCACAAGCGCAGGTAATGCCAGTAAACTTGCCCATCCTCATGAGCACCGCCTTATTCTGTGCAGTAGATCTGAGCAAATTAAGTACATTACAGGGAAAAAATAGCACATCAAGCAATTACAGTAGAATATACGGTTATATCCATTAGCAAGAAAAAAAAAATCATATATCACGGCTATGCAGTAGAACCAAGCAAACTAAGTACATTACAAGGTAAAAATAGCACAATCAAGCAATCACAGTACACTATGGGGTTATATCCCAATAGCAAATATATCAGGGCGTGGGGGCATAGAGGCAAAGGCGACCTGCTGCGCGAGCTCCCTAGTGGGGCAGATGCAGATGGCCTGGGGGATCTTGCGGTTGGAGTCGACGCGGCTGAGCATGCCGAGGACGAAGCAGGTGGTCTTGCCGGAGCCGTTGTGCGCCTGCGCGACGAGGTCCTTGTAGGGCGGCGAGAGGATCATGGGGAGAGTGATCGCCTGGATCTTACTCGGTCGGCTGAAGCCCATCTCGTCGTGCAGCCCCTTGAGCAGCTCGGGAGTCAGCTTGAGATCCTCGAACGTCGTCGCAGACTCGTACACCGTGCCGCCCGACGTCACCTGAAGAAGAAGCATCACAGCAAATGCCCAAATCGGATGATCAATCAACCACCCTAGCAGCGTAGCTATCGAGACTGGAGCGGGCGGGGGGGAGCGCGGAGCGTACGGCTTGGATTTGGGAGTCGTCGGAGTCGTCAAGGAGAGGCGGGCCCTGCTGGTCGTCGGCGGCGGCGCCGTCGTCGTCCGGCACGGAGAGGGAGAGCGCCTCGATCTGCTTGGCCTGCGCGTCCACCGCCGGCTCGGCGGCGGACGAAGAGGACGAGGCCTCGGCGGCGACCTTGGCCTTGGCCTCCTCCTCCTCCTCGACGTCGGCCCACGACTTCTTCTCCGGCGCGGCCTTGCCGTCCTCCGCCATCTCCTCCCCGGAACGAGTGCGGATCGAGGCTTCGAGAATCGAGAGCGCAATGGAGAAGCGAGTTTCTCGAGCGAAACAGAGAGGGGCGAACTCTTGGCCGTGGAAGCCTCGAAGGAAGGGAAGGGTTTATTCCTAGTTAGGCGGTGGAGTCCTAAACGTTTAGCTTAGCATGTAAGCGGTGAAACTCTGCTTACGATGTACGCGCACAAGGGCCATGGGCTATGGGCCATGGCAGGCCGACTCCGGCTAATACGCGGTTTCGGCCTTTTCGTTGGGTATCGGCCCACTACTTCGGGAATTGTATCTTGGGTCTAGAGGTAAGGGGTTTCGGCCTTTTCGGCCTATAGTAGCTGTGGGCCTCATCTTCCTCTCTCGCACGCGTTTCCTTCACGTCGTTGGAATGCTCTGTGTATTTGCTTTTGTCAGCACCTATTTGCAACACAGATTTTTTTTTTTTTAAAAAAAAGGGATTGTAAAACCACACGAATTGCTCAAAAAAAGGTATGTTTTTATGTCTAGCAAAAAAACATGAATTTTAAAATTATATGTTACTGAATTAGGGAGAAGGTGCACTGGACCTCTCTCTCTCTCTCTCTCTCTCTCTCTCAATCGTAGCAATTCAAATCAAAAGGTGATATCAACTGAAGAACGACTGTGTTATTTACAACACGTGATGTATGAAACTTCAAAGTTTGATGAGTGTTTGGTTCTTGGCTAGCAACAAGCATTGTCGCACTGTTCACATCTGTTTGTCGGTGATTTTATCCCACAAGGTCACTAATAGGTTGTTTGGTTACCTGCATCCAAACAGTTTTGCATGTAGAGATACAAAACTAGAGTGTTTGGTTGTCTTCTCACCCATGTGAACCAGCTCTCCAGATGCAATTAACCTCTCCGAGTCAGGCTCTGCCGCTCTGGAGATACGACTAATTGAGTGTTTCCCCGGAGCCAGGCTCCGAGGATGCATGAACAACTACATGCGCAACACATTTGATTCATTTATTTGTTATATCTTTTGATTAGTATTTTTTATTACCAAACCGATTTCAAAAATGGGTTATTGATTAGTATTTTTGTTATTTTGATTTTCTAAAATTTATTTTTAAAAATATTTCATCCCTCTTTTAAATTTCTCTATGTCATTCTCTCCTTATTGCAGACAACCAAACAACAATTCTATACAACCTGTACAATCTCATACAACTAACCAAACAACAACGATTTGCATCATTTCAGTCTGGCTCCAACCAGCCTAGCTCAGCTCATACAGTCTGGTTCAAGTGAGAAGGCAACCAAACAGCCTATAAATCAGTCAAGACAGAGAGACAAGAACCAGCAAAAAATACTTCGATCACAGACTCTCGAGTGCTCCCTACTCACCAACCTCCTAAAATGTATTAACAGTAGTGTGGTCTGTGCAAATAGTCCTCAGCATGAACTCGTCTGTCTAAAAATTACAGGAACCGATGCAAAAAAGAGTGTAACATTTCCCCCAATCCACACAATTTCAGACAGAAATTCTGAGGATCCAATGGATGGATATCAACAATTCTGTCTTCACGGAGAAAATGATCACAAAATAAAACCAAATAAACTTGCTTGTTTGAGTGTAGAAATGCAACCAAACTTGAAGTTGGACACTGTAACATAAGCTCTGCGTCACACAGGACACAGCAGTATCACCTACTCTCAAGTCTCAACACAATTGACCATCTACCTTTATTCCCAAAATGACATGTTCCAATGTCAATGGCCAGCCATGGATAGGAAGCCACATAAAACACAAAAATAGCAGCAGCATTGCAAATTAGTTATCGTACTAATACTGCAGATGGATCGCATATCGCATATCGCGCAACACA
Organism: Raddia guianensis; assembly: GCA_036346415.1. Classification (NCBI taxonomy): domain Eukaryota; kingdom Viridiplantae; phylum Streptophyta; class Magnoliopsida; order Poales; family Poaceae; genus Raddia; species Raddia guianensis. The sequence continues at coordinate 4,345,544 of CM070536.1, read as the reverse complement.
GATTTTGCAAAGAGTTTGCTTATGTCGTCAAGAACAAACTATCCTACAAAAGCAATACCGAGGGATCATGGCCACCCAGACCAATTCAAGGGTTCCTCGCTTGGAAATCCTTCATGAATGCGACGAGCTTCTCGACACCAGCGAGTGGCATGGCGTTGTAAATGGAGGCGCGCACGCCACCGACCGACCTGTGCCCCTTGAGCTGCACCATGCCCTCCTTGGCCGCCTCAGCGATGAACTGCTTCTCAAAGTCCGGCCCCTTGGCCAGCGTGAACGGCACATTCATCAGTGACCGCACAGACTTCTCCACTGGGCAGATGTAGTACCCGCCGCTGGCATCAATGGTGTCATACAGGATCCCTGCCTTGTGGGCGTTCTTCTTCTCCACCTCCGCGAGCCCGCCCTGCGCGAGGAGCTCCTCAAACACAAGCCCGCAGACGTAGATGCCGAAGCACGGCGGGGTGTTGTACAGCGAAGCATTGTCGGCGTGCGTCTTGAAGTCCAGCATCACCGGCGTGATGGGCTGCGCGTTGCCGATGAGGTCCTTGCGCACGATGGCGATGGTGACGCCGGACGGGCCGATGTTCTTCTGCGCGCCGGCGTAGATGACGCCGACGCGGGATACGTCGACCGGCTTGGAGCAGAAGTTGGACGACATGTCGGCGACGAGGACGCCGGATTTGTTCTTGGGCTCCGGGTAGTCCTTGAACTCGACGCCGTGGATGGTCTCGTTGGAGCAGATGTGGAGGAACCTGGCCTCCGGGTTCTGCGCGATCGCATCAAAGGGCGGGAGGGATGTGTACTTGCCGTCCTTGCCGGACCAGGCGACGGTGGCGGCGGAGAACTTCTTGGCCTCCTTGAAGGCCTTGTCGCTCCAGGACCCCGACACGACGAAGTCGGCGGGGTCCGAGGGGCCGGAGCAGAGGTTGAGCGGCACGGCGGCGAACTGGGTGGTGGCGCCGCCCTGGAGGAAGAGGACCTCGTGGGTGTCCGGCACGGCGAGGAGCGCGCGGAGGTCGGCCTCGGCCTTCTTGATGGCGGCGTCGAACTCCTTCCCGCGGTGGCTCATCTCCATGATGCTCATCCCGGAGCCGCGGTAGTCGACGAGCTCAGCCTGCGCCTTCTGGAGGACGGAGAGCGGCAGCGTGGCCGGGCCGGCCGCGAAGTTGTAGACGCCGCGCTCGGCCGCGCCGGCGGCGGGGGAGGCCGGGGAGGGCGTGGCGACGGCGGTGCAGGAGATCTTGCGTGCCCGGGCGGGGACGCGGGGAGAGGAGGCGCCGGCCCTGGCCGCGGCGGCGCTGGGGCTGGGGCTGGGGCGGTGGAGGAGGAGGGAGTTGGTGGCTGCGGCGGCGGCGGCGGTGGCCATCGTGGAAAGGAGGGGTTTTGGGCGGCTCGGAGCGGGACGGGAATGGGATCTGTAGCGAGGAGGGACGGAGGTGTCAGAGTCTGGGGTTGGTGGTGTTGTTTTTATAGAAGCGACGGTTGATGAGTCCAGTGTGGGTTGTTTGGTTGGTGAAATGGTTGGGTTTGCTCCTGATGCCAGAGGAACGAAAGGTCTTTGCACTAAGCAAATTGTATTGGACATTTGGACCTGTGGCTGCGAGTCAGCGAGTGCAAATGCAAATTTGCAAATGGCAACTGGCAACTAACATGGCTGGCCGTGCTTGTGTGCTCAGAGCATCCCCAGGAGACCCCCAATCAGAACTAACAAGCACAGCCAGCCAACAATGGAGTCTGTAGTTTATTGAATTTTTTGGGCGTGTTTACTGTAACTACAGTAGTTTCGGGGGCCTGCTGTGGATGCTCTCAGGCTGCGAATCTGGAGCACTTTGGTTCTAGTACCAATATGTGATGTGAATTGCAACGATTTGAGTATCTCTGACCAATATTTTGCATGTTGTGTGCAGAAAGAGCGATGTTCTGCTATGGGTGTGGTTAGAGTTTGGATTATAATCTTAATCGTTTGTTTTTGTTATCAATGTTTTACTAAATAGCAGTTACCTATTTTTCTGAGTTTTAGATGGACACTTTTCATAAAAAGAAAATAAATATATTCATTAAAAGATGATATCTTGTTTACGCAAAGACTCTTAAGCCATAGACAACCTCTTTTTAGCTAATCTACATTGTTTTCTTATTTTCGTGATTGTTTTTTCGGTTAGTCTATCCTATTTTTTCACTTAATTTCATAGTGGAAATTTAATTATTTTGTTTTCAAAAAACTTATAAATATATGTATGCTTATATTATTTTTTAAAACATTTTAAGTTATTTGTAAGTTTTTTAGGTTAGCTATGTTCATTTTTTTCTTTAACTTAGGATTTTTGACATGTCTTTTTAATTTTCAATATTTATTAACTGTTCATGTGGGTGCCATAAATCTCAAAAATAACCATCTGCATTTGAGTCGGTCCCTTGAAAAAAATTTAGAGGCTTGATGGTAAAATTAATGCCAAAAGTTATTTTTCAGACCCACGGCAATATCAATGTTTAAAACGCCACTCATCTGGTCACCGAACGAACAGTCGAGCACCCGCAAATCTATTTGTTACAACTATGGTTCTTCCTAGTTTTCTGTGGATTAGTTGCTAACTTGCTAATCTTCTGAGTATAACCATTTAATATTTTACGGCGGAACTATCTTTATCAAAATACACCTTGCTGGAGCAGGCGTTGCCAAGACAACCGTACACTACTCGTGCTACTATCACGCCTGGCTGCTGGCGTAATTTGACTTGTATCTCAGCTGAACGCATTGTTGCACTTCCACGAGTAGGCATGAATGGGCAAACATTTTTTAAGGTTACATGGCGTGGAAAAAAATATACAATTCAAGGCGTTTCGTTCGTATAGCACTCCAAGCTACATAAATTGTAACCATGTGTAAAAAAAATAGCATTCAATGTGCCGACATTTTTTTAAGAACACATGGTGTGAAAAGTATACAATTTAGGGCTACGTGAATGATTTTCTCAATTAAATTTAAAGTTAAGAGCACAATAAAGATATCAATAAGTTCTTTTATAAGAAAAGAAAAAAATGTCGATTTGATCTCTCAATTATATCCGTCGAACAATTTTAGTCCCTGAACCGAAATGTCGGACTTGGCCAATCCTTCAAGTATCCAAATTAGGCTTGACTTGTCATTTTTTACCGATCAACATATGATTATAGGGAAGTTTCACATACATGGCATGGCATAGCTGATGTGGCAGCAAGTGACGGCAACGTGGTTGCCACGTTCTCTCTTCTCTCTCTCTCTCTCTCACCCCTCTCTCTAACCTTACACTCCATTTGGAAGAGGGGATAGTGTAGAGAGAAGACAGTTGTGGGACAAAGATAATGATGTGGCACTGATGTGGCTGCCACATCATTGGGTGACAAAGCGTTCTAATTCACGCGTATAGCTACCATCAGATTTGAAGCCATGTGCAAACAGAAATAACTTTGAACCAACAAAAAAATAACTGAATGAGAGATAGCTATCTGATCTCGTCTAACATTGCACAGGAATGTTAAAGGGTAAAATTCGTTTCATCTGGACCGTCCAGATCAGATCCTACGGCCAAAACAGCAAGGCCCACCTGCAGTCTAAGCACCGCTACCTACAGAGGGATGGATCTGGGATAAGGATCGATGTTTCCCAAGCGCTCCTCTCTCGTTCCTGAACCTCCTCGATCCCCAATCGTTCCGACCGGCCGGCGGCGGCCGCGAACCAGCGGCGGCGCGGCGACGTCGGCAGGTCGAGCTCACACGGCGGCGCTACAGCGGCAGCGAGGCTCGACCACGGTGGCGCGACGGCGGCAGCGAGACGAGCTCACAGGACGGCGCGGCGACGGCGGCGGGTCGAGCTCACACGGCGGCGCGACGAGCTCATACGGCGGCGCAACGGCGGCACCGACGGCGGCAGGGCAAGCTCGATCCAGGTTAGTTTCTTCTAGAGATTGAGTGGCGGATGCTGAGATAATAGTGATCCAAACATGTGATATCTCATAATAGTGCTGATAGTTATGTTGGTTCAAAGAAATTGAGTCTTGATACTAACTACACTTGATATTTCATCTTTGATAGAAACTGACAAATTAAGATTAGTTACAAAAGAAAGCCACATTCATACATCCTTTAAAGCAAAATCAATCATGCACATGATATTTAGTTTATTTTAGCCTCGGTGTTCTGACCAATCCCAAATGAACCTTCAAAATTATAGTCTGCTCCATTTGTTTCTCCCTAAAACAAATAGAGCTTTACGTGAATAATATATAAATGGACATGTAAAAAAGAATGCCAAATGTTTGCAAATTATACCATCAATAGCTGTGTGTATGTCCCGAGAAATTCGAAGCCGTTGTTGTTTGAGTGTTGCTCTGTTAATGGAGGTGGCTGTGCTGGCTCACTGACCTTTGTGCCCTGTGAAAAAATCCATTACAATACATAATAATTGAAAGACAATTTTGTTAAGTTATTAGTGGCGTACCTTATTAGTTTGCTTATCAGATTTGGCTTCATCTGATGTTTGCTTAGATTTCTTGTGAAATTTCTCATTCCAACACTTCTTTCTCTTTGCTGAAATTGTTTTGGTCTCCTTTTTCTTGAGGCTAGCAACATATACGTGGTTGTTATGTGCTTCTATAGTTGTTTCTGCTGCTGCTGTAGTAGGTTGTGAAGACTTCTCGATTATTTCCTCTACTTGGTTGATAAGACTATCAATTGCGTTATCCACCAATACAACACAATTTCTAAAATTAGCTGCTCGAGAGGCCAAACCATTGAATTTGTGTGACAGGAACTTGTAGCAACGTGTTGCCTCCAACTTTGGATCTTCTAATATTTCTTTGCCATTGTTATCCTTGATAGTCCCATATCGTGCCTCCAATTTCATCGCTTCAAGATATAATGCTCCGGTAGCTGTTTGATATTCACTAAATCAAGAACCTTCAATGCATGGCTACATAATAGGCCTGTTTTCTCAAATAATTTACAAGAGCATTGCACGCTGCGCTGAATACAATCTGCGACAACCACACGCTCATCCTCTTGTCCACCATCTTCATCTATAGCTCCAATTCCAACAACATAGGCATTTTCTTCATTTGTCGGTGTTGTATAGGCTGACATGTATCTTTTATGCTCAACTTGGAAGGCTTCAAATATTTGCGGTGTGTATATCTTGCTTGCTTGCAACAACATTGGGGTTCTCATCTTGATGTGTGGTAGCTTGTTCCTTGATTCATATTCTGAAAATATCTCTTTCTCTCTCTTTGCTTGAACAACCCTCTCAAAGTGTCCAAAGAAACGATCAATGTTCAATTTAGAGTTTAAATATTCTTTCAAGTCATTATTCAAACTCTCACTCAATTGGGTACTTCGCATTCCTAACGTATAGACATCCTTCATGTAACATTCTGCCCATTTTTCTTTTACATTATAAATACTATCCAACCAACTTTGTTTATGTACCTTACTCCTCATATCGGCAAATACGTCTTCGAACTTTGTCATGTCTTCATATTGGTACATGCAAGCACCGAAGTCACCAAGAATACTTGAGCCTTCGATCTTTTGACGATTCAAATGTTTGGTTGCATTTTGCACAATATGCCATGTGCACAAACCATGCCATGTGTTTGGCAACGCTGCTGCAATTGCCAATCCTATTGCAATATCTTGATCGGTGAATATAGTTATCGGATGTCTATTGCCATGAGTTGTCAAAAATATATCAAAGAGCCATTTGAAAGAGTCAAATGTCTCATCATACATGAGAGCAGCCCCAAAAACCACACACTCTCTAAACTGATTGAATCCAACAAACACACCAAATAGTCAGCTTTCTCGATTAATTCCAAAAGTAGTGTCAAAGGTGACAACATCTCCAAAGTGAGCATAATCAATAATCATTTTAGCATCAGCCCAAAATATGTTTGCAATTTGTTCTTCCTTGTCTAGCTGTAATGCATATTGGAATGAAGGATTATCTGTAATTTTTCTTTGAAAATAGCTTAACAAACAGCTAGCTTCACCATACTTCATATCCCTCTGACGTTTAGTGCGTAAATGATTCTTGAGATCACGACAAGTATAGCCAAGGTTAGAAGCTCCTCCAACATGCTGACTAGCTAATTCATGAGCAATTCTAGGTTGGATTCTAGCTTTATCCGCCAACTCAATTTCAAATGCTTGGACATCTGATATGCTTCGTTGCGATGGCGTTAAGTGGATAGTTTCAGGTATTTGTAGCCTGTGATTATGTTCGAGAACCACATCATGTATCTCATATTTTCCTAATACTCTATTCAGTGTAATTCCCATGCGACATTTGCATCCAATTCTGGTCTCAGCTCTAGGATTCTTTACCAAGTGATCCCTTCTATCCTTTGGTCGATAACCTTCTTTTGCGCATACTAACCCAACAGATGTAACCTTCTTGTCTATTTACTTGTATTTAGAAATCTTTGTCTAACATCAAAACCAACTTGATTGCCATAGTTGTTCCAAAAAATCTTTGCCTCAGCAACAGAATTAAATGTCATGCTAATTTTGGGTACCCAACTAGGTGCTGGTTTGGACCTACAAAGAAATAATTATATGCACCATTGTTAACTTCATGAAAGTAAGTTAGCTAAATGTAACATGTTTCAATAATAGCTACAGAAAGAAGTACAGATTAGTTCATTTTCATGCTTGTTGTTACTTTTTTTTTTATCATGGGCACATTTAGAGAGAGAGAGAGAGAGGAAAAGGGGTACAAACTTATTCAAGATATAATGCTTGTTGTTACTAATATTATCATGAGCACATTTGGTGAGTGAGTGAGAGAGAGAGCGAGTAATTGTGAGTACAATATGTTGCTTAATTACCTAGTAGAAATGGCAGATTTGGTTGCTGAGTCATCATCCTTCCTATTGCCACTATCCATTAGCTGTTGATCTTTGTCTTTCTTTCAGCCAGATCACAAGAGGAGGAGGACAAAGGATGCTTCACCTTCAGGAAGAAGAGGACAATTTGATTGCAAAAAGCCCTTCGTTGGCCATGTCTGTTTGGAAGTGTGAGATGTGCAGGATGCTTTTGGCGGTAAAAAGGTAAGAAAGGTGATGGCCTGGTTGTTTCGGCGGTAAAAGGAAAAGAATGGAGCTGCTGCCCGCCAAAAGTAAAAGCCCTTCGTTGGCCATGTCTGCACTCTTTCTTGGACCATTGGATAGGACATAAATGGCCCAGATGGAGCCAATTTTACCCCATAACATTACTATGTAATGTTAGAGGATCTGAATCCCTTGCGGAGCGATGAAGTACAATGTACAGTGGCCACACTCCTGTCCCTTTGCTCAAAGTTCTACGCCTACGTAAAATTTCAGTTCAACTTCAAGAGGCTACAAAGAATTTCCCATAGAGATTTCCAGGATGATAAAAACATACATCAATCAGCAGGAAGATTTCCAAAATTAAAAAAAGCAAGCATACGTTAACGAAATCAGCAGGAAGATAACATAGCAAAAGATGCAAGATATGGTGTAGCATGAAAAGAAAAGAGAGCAACGCTGTTCGTTTCTCTTCAGTCTTTGTATTCAGGTGCTATGCTATACCAGTATTACAGTATACCATCAGTGAAGTTTCTGTATTCACCACTGCACAACAAATGTTTTGTCGGCAGTTACAAGTTAATGCAGATGACATTTATACCATTCTCTATCTACTGTCAATGAACGGGCTAAACTCAACATTCTGTTAGCCTAACGCCAATTTCCAGGAGGCGTAGCTTCAGGGCACAAGTAAAACCACCCAGTTTTTCTCTCTACAACTATTTTCTGCACAACGAACATCAATTACCCATGGCGATGTAAACCCTTCTTGGAGAATACAGCACAAAGGGTAGACAACTGAACGTCTACTGTGTATTATTTTTTGCTACCGGAAGGTACCAAAAATTGCTGTTTCTCAGGTCCGGAATCTCTTGTTTATTTTCATCAAGAGGCTGTCCTGCTCCTGCGTTTCTTTGGTTTGTTGATTGAAAACTGTGGTCACAGCCAGAGAGTGGTCTAGCAGTCTGCGTGCCTTCAGGTTTACGATAATCCCATCCAACTTCACTGCTATATTCTGGAAGCCGGGGGTAGAAAGAAGCTAGACCAGAGTAAACCTTCTCCACCTTGCTCGCAGCCTGCATTTGCAGCATAATAAACAGTGAGGGTGGTGGTACTTCATACAAGAAAGCAATAAGATGACGAGACCAAACATTCTAGGAATTTAGAAGGGTGAATGGTTGCAAACATGAAGTACATCTACTGGCAATTTTTCGCCTGTAAAACTTTGAGGCCAGCTTACATTAAAAACTTCTATTCAATTTTAATTGAGCAATAAAAACAACACCGCAGTAAGAAAAACCATACAGCACCAAGTTGAATAACTTGAAAATTTTTACAGTAAGATCAAAGATGAACTTTCAGTGAATAACAACACTTTGAAAAAAATTTATGCACCAATACACAATAATTAGGTATTCAAATGAATAATGTAATGTTTTCATAATTCAGAGAAACAGTTACCCCATACCTGCTCATCTGAAAACATTTCAAAAGTATGTGATTGACTTCCAGATGTTGAATCTCCTACCAAAGGTTCAAAAGCGGTAAATCTGTTCCGTTGTTGAACAGTAGCCTGTGCCACCTGCACAATGCAGCTAAACTATTAAGGGGGAGGGGGGAGGAATGGTAAAACTTACATATTTCATACAATATTCCTTACCTGCTGATGGCTGCTATTGCTCAGCACCTTCTGATTCATCGCTAAAGGAGATGCAGAAGATTTATCAGCTAGATCAAAATTAATCCCACCGTTATCAGCATCCAAACGAGTCATTTCAGTATCCTCACCAGTGGTCTGCATATTTTTCGTTGCCAACTGCACAAGATTGAACATTAGTTCGAAATAAGTCCTTAAGCACCCACACTACACTCAGCACAATAGTAGTTATATTACCTGATTTTCTAATACAGCCTCAACAACAAACAAAATAAAAGAAATTCCACAAAAAAATCAGTCTAACAAACCTGTTCCAGCCTTTCCTTCTTCAGTTGCTCAGCTGTTCTTTCAAAGGCATAAGCATTTCCAGTTGCATTCCAAATGATGCCCACAATCAGGTCAAGGTTATCCTCAACAAATGGATGTTTTGATTTCACAATTCTTTTTAAACCCTCAGTAGCTGTAGGCATTTTCTTTGCTTTTGAATTCAAAAGGTGGAGTAACGGAAGAGTTAGCAAAGCCAACACATCAGGTTTTGCACCAGAACAATCCAAATAAGTCAACAATACCTATCTCAATTAAGGTTTTATTTGGCAAAATATAACCAGTGCTCTCATCTTCTTGACGAGCCATATAATCTCTCCATTGATATAGAGCCTGAGATGGGGAAAAAGATATGTTAACTGCTTATTACATAGACATGCAAATAAAAAACTCTGGCTTGATAGAACAAGTGAAAGTTGAAATTTATATACAAATATAATGTAAGAATTTGGGTGAATAGCCATCTAGTCCCTTAAGTTTCGCCGGAGGCTCTGTGTGGTCCTTGACGTTTCAATTTGTCCACATGAGTCCTTTATGTTTCAGTTTTGGCTCAAAGTCATCCTTTGCCCTACCTGGTGCGACACATGGCTAATCCTAGTCAACAAAAGCATTGAGAAATGCCGCCTATACCCCTCAATCCCATACACTAGAAAAGGAGAGGGAAAAAAAAAAGTTGCACTATACCAAGTTCTTCTCTTTCAGGCTACATACACGAGAACCGAACTTCGATGGCCATGTGCTTATCCAAGAATTACTTGTCATTTTCTTTTGTATATAAATTAACACGCATACCCATATAATTAAGAAAATTCACTGTATATAAAATGATAGCAAATAATTATTTGATACATTTCTCATGGAGGCCAGGTTAAGGGGAAGTCAGTCATTAGGTGTGCCCGCTCAGAAAGTAAGGCATTATTTTTTTCCACCTGTTTGTGGTCTTTTATAAATGAATGAATGAGGCTATAAGAGACGTTTGTTAAGAAAGTTGCTGACTAGGACTAGCCACGTGGCATCTTAAGTGGGTCCAAGGACAACTTTGAACCAAAGTGAAAACTTAGATGGACAAATTTCAAACGTCGAAGACCAAAATGAGCTTTGGCAAAACTTGGAGGACCAAATTGGCTATTCTTCCTAAGAATTTAGTATCTGACACCTACAAATTCATTTATAGGAATAAATGGGTGCCACATCAAATGCTAGGCCTATTTAAGGCATGATCATCTTCATGAGGGAATGCACAAGAGAAATACTAGTTCTTACACAAACAACAGCCAGTTGTTTTGCATTCAATTCATGTTCTTGCAACCTGTAATAACACACACAAGTTAATGGGACAAGCACGGGTAATATGAAGGCGAGGTGCAAAATTTTGGCTAAACCATAAAATTAACACCAAGGTAAGAATCGGATGTTAACAGTATACAGACCCATATATATGGAGATATGATGTATCTGTCAGAAGCTCCTTTTCATACAGCTGTAAGCAAATTTCATTACTGCGCGTATGAACCTGAATTAACCAAAAACTAAATATCAGAATGTCTCTCTTGATAATATTCAGTCCAAAATAACAACCAAACAATTCAGAAAATCACAAGTAACAAACAAATTGGAATTATGTGAATGAAAAAGGGCATTATGATCAATTTTTAAAGTCCATCATACAATTCTAAATTATAGTTTTGTTCAGGAAGGCAGATTAAATCAAACCAAACTGACTCATATGGACTCAACAAATCAGATTGGACCAAAAGAAATGCAAGTGAACACAAGTTTTACCTCTAGAAGAAGATCTTTTTCACATGTCGACTCCCTTTGTAGTCTCATTCTCATCAAGTCATATATATACAGTAGATAGTGTGTATCTTCTCTAGCATACCTGCAAAGGAGCAATTTCAATTAGATACAATTGATTGCTCAAAAAAGTAGATATAATTGACAGGAATGGTAAATAAGTTAGACGAAAATGAACAACGATTAAACCAAAACAAATGAAAGATATGAGCAATACTTGATCATTTCATCAGAAAGTGGCCTTAACCTCCAATCTGCATTTTGGTATCTACATGAGAGCTTTAGTCAGAAACAATTCTCATGGTAGATAATTAGGGAGGCCAGCAAGGATATTTGCAAAATTTATGGGGTACACAAGCTGTACTCTTTATTGGCTGTGACGCCACAAAAGTGATGCAATAGGTGCTCTAGACTATTTCGCTCCATCTCTAAGACCCTTGAAGCCTGATTGAGATTAGACATGAAAGTCAAACCATAGTTTATGGGATATAAAAATGAGGGTTTAAAAGGAAAATGCAGAAAGAGGTAAATTTTTTATCAGGTAAATTTTTATCTAACAGAAAGAGGTAAATTAAAGGTATAAAAAGGGGTAATATTATCAATTTTATTTTTCACCTGTCCTGTGTCAAAAAGATTGCACACATATATGTGAAAGTCCCGTTGTAGCCATATTATATCACGATCTGCCCCATGCATTACCTATTTTTTTCCAAGAACAAATGAGCACCTAGAAATTTGTGTGCAGCAGACATTACTGTAAAGTGAACAGAAAACCTTTCGCTTTGTTGGATCCTGAAAATGTTCTTTTAAGTAGAGACCGATGAATACACGAAGCTTAAGGGTGTCTACAATAAAGTCCTCTGTTCTTGTTGAAATCTGCATCAAGCAGGTCAAACCCTGAAATGACCTATATTGATTATGCTCCAAATCGACCTGAACAATAGACATAATGACATGAATTAAGTTACCAATTGTAATCAAGGCCTCAGAAGTTGTTTTATTCCATGCAAGTGGCCCAGTACAAAAGGGGGTGTAAAAAGTTTTTTATGAGAATATAGAAGAAAGAAAGCATGGAGTACAGGAGTAGGTCTCATTTATGTATCCAGTAAATTTATCCCGTGTAATTCATGGCACAAAGCTAGGGTAGTATTATCAGACAAGGAAGAAAAAAAGAAACAATAGACGCAACAATAATCAATCATACAGAGAAATATAAGCTCAGTATGGACGTAGAATGGTTTACCCAAACAAGATTCATTTGCATTTATTACTAAGAGTCCGCAGATAACAAGAAGAATGGAAATATCCAAGGAACCAACATATTTTTCTTTTGTCAAACAGTTCTAGAGGTAGTGTGGCTTATACCTCTAATTGTTCTAGGCAAAATTATGCTCTCAGCTAAGAATATGATTGTAGAACTCAATGTATTACAGCCAAGTGTGTCTTAGGACATTTTCATTGAAAATTGTTGTCACGATTTATGTGCAGAATTCGTGCTCTAAAAAGCAGGAACAAATGTGAAGGGAGGCCCACTTTTTTTAAAAAAATACAAGCGTGCAGCATAGAGCAAAATACTTGAAAATTCAACTTCAATATAGCTAAAAAACAGTTAACCTCAATGCTACATAGGCAGCCAACAAGTGTGATAAAGATTCATTATTTTCTTCTTTACAAAAGACTTGATTGAGAATGCTTACAGCAAATTCATTCACAGTCTTCAACTTTTTAGCTAATTCTGCTAAGCCATTCTTATCTTCAACTAGTGTAAATGGGGTATCCTCTAAATCAGCTGGCTTTACTGGTTCAGTTTCAGGAACATTTCTGTCAATAAACTGCTCCACAGAAACAGTTTCCTGCAAGAAAAGAAGCATGTTACTATTATTATGTGAAGCCATGGACATACATGAAAGCTAATCCTTTGAATACGGATTTATAAGCACAGAAGATAAATAACAAATTAAGAATAACTCTTATCTGATTTTGAAAAGCAAAACACCATACCAATTTTACCCGGTACAGGTCATTTTACATAGGGACTACCTTTTCCATTTCAAATATCAGCATTCATATATCTAATCTTTCACATGCTAAACACTTTTATTCTTCACTATATCTCAAAATAAATAAATCAATTATCCATAAATAAATATATACCAAGAAATATCCAACATACCCTAATCTTTCTACACGTGTTACCTTACAACTTTTGACAAGAAAACACACACATGATCTTTTAAACTCATCTTCCAAAGTTCATGTAATCCATCCCCCCTATATAAGGCCATAGTTCAACCATTCTAAAATCTAAACACACCACACAGTAGAAAGAGAACATAATTGATTTTTCAACCCAGGGAGACTCATTTTCCATTAAAAGATAACGGAAACACAGTGTTTAAAAGCAAGGGCTACTCCTAGGAAGTATTGTGTACCGATTCCAAAAAAATATTACATCCAGAAAACGTCCAGGTTTTCAGACATCAAGAATTACACTCAGAAAAAAATGTCACGGCTATGATTCTCAGATTCTAGCATTACTAATTGATCTGAAAGGTGCTTGTGATACTAGCCACTGGTCCAAGGAAACACTAAACAAACGTAAGGTAAAACTAGTTTTGATCATCTTACACCTCACGCTTTGATCATAGCTCCATTTTAAACACGCCAAACGATAATGAAGGAACGAATAGATAATTTCTAAGGGAGAAAATGAAACACTTACCAGAGGGTGAATAGGTCGAGGGTCATCTTCGCCCTTCAGAAGCCAGACATGCTTGAATGGCTCATTACAGTTGTTCACTCTGATTGAGTACACTTCCTGTGGCCGCGGGATGCTGGGGTCATGGAAGGTGACCTTTGCCTTGGTCCACGGCGCCGAGGCGGCCTTGTCCTTGGTCGCCGTCCTTGCCGACCCGGCCTTGCCCTCGGAGCCATGGAACCTCCCACCTCCCTGGGCGATAGGCCTCTTCTTCTTACCGCGCACCACCTGGAACCCATCCCCCGCCTCCTCCCGAGCGGCCTCCTCCTCCCTCCCCTTTAGGCCTTCGAGCCCGTCCATAGAGGAGCCGTGGTGCTCGACAAGGCCGCCGCGGAGGTCCACGAGCTGGACGGGCGCGCCTCGCGGGAACTGCTGCCACCACGGGGACAACCGGCGAGGGGTGCGTGTCGCGCCGCGTCGGCGTCGAGGGGAGGCGACGGCGGGCCTGCTCTGCTTAAGCGGCGGCCGAGCCCTAGGCCTCGGCCGCTGCCATGGGTGGGGCGAGGGTTGGAGCTAGGGTTTTTGGGGGGCGCCTCGCCGCGGGGAGGATTGAGGTGGGAGGAGAGCCGGGGAGGGAAGGGATGGGAATGGAAGTTTCTGCTCCCCCGCGGCACGAACCTGCTCCGCTTTTATTTACCCAACGAGGTGACGTACGCGTGACACCGCTATGGAGCCTGTGGATAGTCTCCTCGCCCGGTTCATCACTTGTTCATGCTAAGCAACCGTCTGATAAATACAGGACGTAGGAGAAATATTTTTTATTTTTTTCTAGATACATATGATAGATCTATTTATTTATTCTCGTCCCATCCTAAGGCACGCGTCAGGCTTAAGGCCGGTAGCCGTCTAAGTAGAGGTTCTCCAACACTCTCCCTTGAACCATGCCACGAGATTTGGGCTCATGAATTCTACACTTTCTAAGTCTTCAAATAGCAATTCATTCCACACAAGTTTCAAAGAGAAATACAACACTTCTCTTTTGTTCAGTGAAAGTAGTTCCCGTCTTTTTCCATTCTTCCTAGTATGATCGTGACGCATTCAGAGAGATATGTAAGCTCTGAATCGGGTTCAATGTTTTGACAATTTTTAGTGCAAAGCATGTGTCGATATTGGCTTTTGTTTTATCCATTACCTTTATAACTGAGATGAAAATTATATGATGCCAGATGGAACAAATTAGAGCTTCCAAAATGCACTATAATGTTGTATAGCCCAAATTCAAGTAGAGGAAAATTTTCTAACATTGTTTACTCACATCCGTCATGCTTCGTAATGCTGTCATTTTCTATGGTCTCAACGCGGAAACCATTAGCATGGATGTCTTTCGCAGTTAAGAAAGTCCAAGTATATTATGGGTATAACAATATTTCTTCAAAAGCACTAATGTAGTACCTATAGAATACTGGTCGCGACTTCAAAATATATTGAAATATATGATAAATTCATAACAAACATGATAATTAAGATTTGTTCTTTCAAAGCTTCATTTCTTTCTTTTCAACAGGTCTGCTCTTCGGGAGCTTCAAAAACTTCATGCTAAAATTCATTCCTGAGCTTATTGACGAGTAAATGTGCATTATAGCAACCTCCCAATATTATTAAGCATAAGAGCATGAACAACAGGCTCTCCATCCTGCTCGGCATCGCACTGTAGCGCGCGGGGGCGGGTAATGGATTCAAAATTTGGTAGACTGCAGGCGCATATGTAGGCGGGCGGGAGCGCTGCATGCAACTAGTTAGTGCGTATGTAGGCCCGGTGATGAGGGGCCTGCTGCGCATGCTCTAACTATCAATTTTGCTCAATTGTGGATACCTACATTTTAAGCAAAATTACAGGCGATTTTGTACTTGCCTAGATCTGTCGTTGTCGCTGCCATCTTCTCTATCTTTAGCTGACCACCGCCGCCCCACGAGGTTAGGACCACCCCGTGCCCTGGGGCTTAGAGAGAGGTGGTAGGGAATTGCGGTGGGGCGGCGAGGCGGCGATTGTACCGCCAGAGTTGTGGGAGTGGTCAAAGGTGACCAGGTAGCATTGGCGGACAAATCTCGCACAGAACGACTGGATTAGAGTGGACAGAGCAAAGGAGGCGACGGGAGGAAGGTGAGGGTGTCACCGGGCGAGTGCAGATAGATGAGCCACGGCGGCGGTGGTGGAAGCGTTCAGAACAACCTAGGTCATTGCCCGAGAAAGAAGATGGTGGAGGAGTGGTGGCACTGGCACGCCTATGGCAGAAGAAGGGGAGGAGGAGGCAAGGGACTGCATTCTTCAGGGAAAAACGCAGTCGCCTGCGCCGAAGACCTATGATGCAAACCTGTCCGTCCGATCTGCGTATAACACCCGGTTTTTCCCTTGCCATTGGCATTCAGTAAAACGTACCGCTATTTCCAGTTTTCCACTACCAAAATCAAAATGCATGGCCATACATGGCACATGCTATTTCCAGTTTTCCACTAACAAAATCAAAATGCATGGCCATACATGGCACATGCTCCTCTTTAATTGGCAGACTCACTCTGTTCTTCATAAACAGCGGCATCTCTGTGTCGTTGTGTCGTGGCGGCCTCGTATTTTTCAGGTTTTGCACTGCTCGACTACATACATACAACACTGCGCAGCAGCACTCTGGAGCAAAACACACACGAAGAAAAAAGGGTTCGTGGAGTATATATGTGTAGAGGCAGGGCTACACAAGAGCACAAGACTCTCTCACTCGTCGTTCGTCAAGCTCTCGGCAGCTGGCTCTTGTCAACCGTGCGAACTGGCACCGCCGGAATAGACTCCCACCACTCCCTCCATCGCCGGCCGCCCTGCGGGTTCGACATGGCCTTGCCGACCCTGGTGTTTGCCGCGAAGCTGCCCGCCGTCAGCGCCAGCAGGACGTACTTGAACGGGATCACCGCCAGCACCACCGCGGCGCCCGTCAGCATCCATATCATCGTCTCCGTGTGCTGCGAACAAACCGATCAAGGTGACTTGTCGTTTCAGGAACCAATCACTTAGAGCATCCACAGGGGAAGCCGTAAAATAAAATGTGTAGGTTACTGTTGCAAATATTGCGGTATAAGTAGATTACTCAAGTAATTCACACTGAATATATAAACAACAATCATACCATGAATTATGGTCAAAATCATGAATTCTACAAGATAATTCAAACGGGCATATAAATCCATGATTAACAATAACCCAATAAACATGGTACCAAATGGACTCAACAAAATCAGCATATAGCTCAGATTTAATTGAATAAAGGTTTGCTCTCAGATTGCTTTAACGGGTCGCTAATCAAGTTAGCCTTCCAACGATTAAAGATGGGCAATATATCACAGATAATAATATGAAATTTAGGTCAAAGTAATAGATGAACAGCACTGTTCTAGAGAATTCAATGCAAAGCTCAATATGCAAGTCTGCCACTGAATTAGAAGCAATTACTTAACAGTCCAGCAGTGCTATATCATCCAAACAGTGACCAGAAAGTCACTGAACAAAATACAGTACAGAGCAATAATCAACTAGCAATAGATAAATTGCACAGCAATATCAGTTCTCCAGTTAGATATAAATCTAACAACTAGTTGACCAACAATCTAATTCAGTGGCAGCAGCATAAACATTTAAAGATTCTCACAGAGACAATCTAGTAGCAGTGCCGAACAAGCTACACAAAAACCTAAAACAGATTATCACAGTTCTCAACTTATGCAATCATCACCGAGCAAAATACTTAGCCCACAAGATCACAGTGCGTATACCCTGATTGGGATCGGCCTCTATTCGAGGAATAGGTCCCCTGATCCCAATCGGCCTACTGCACAAAGGAGGAGGAACACGAATACTTACGGTGTGCCAAATCCGAGTCGGCAATGAGGAACACAGTGGCAAAGCGTGCACGAGGCACTGACCCAGAAATCAGATCGCCGTGCTACGTAGCACCACCGGCGAAAAGAAACGGAGATACGATGCCGTCACTCTCCACCCCGAACAAGCCGAGGAGAAGAGCCCGAGGAGCACAGGGCACAGCACAGCAATACGGCGACCACCCCGTGGCCTACGGGTACCAGAGATGAGGGAGGATGCTTCACAAGAGCTCGCGCCGGCAGCAAGCACGCCGGAGCTCCGGCGAACAGCAGCAACCACGGAGAACCCGAGGTCAGAGAGAGGGGAAAAACCAGTGGAACAACCAACCGAACCGAGAGAGGAGAGGAGAGGGACTTCCCCTTATAGGCGACGTGGGCGCAACCAACTCCGAGAACGCCGGCAGCACGCGCACGCGCACGCAGCCCCGCGCTCGTCGGGAGGCACGAACGGCCGCCGCCGCCGCCGCCAGCTAGGGTTCGGGGAAACCCGACCCAGCTCCCAGCCAAAGGCAGCGCTGCTGCCCCTCCTCTGCTCTTAACCGGCCACAAGGGCCTTATGGGCCAGGCCCAAAGCGGGCAAAAGCCCAACAGTTACAATGTCTAGTGTAAAGTATGAAGAAATTTGGAAGAGAGAAATAGTGTGCAGTGAATTGTACTGAAGAGTATGCATTTAGAGTTTCGGATGAAGACGCTCTTATGACATAAAAACATGGGCCAACCACCAAAATGGCGGAATGATTGGCAACCCTACAGAAATTTCAGAACATGACAGTATGACACTCAATTCGCACGTCTCAAAATATGCAGGGTAGTAGGCCAAAAATCCATACGTCGAAATGGGATTTTTAAGTGTTAGAAATCTCCCATCACTGGGTGTGTGTGGGTTGTGATGGTACCTTTTGTGATCTTGCTAGGAAGATGGACCATAGCCTGAGGATAACTACGTTTGCAGTCTTGATGTGTTCGTGCACCTTCTTCAGGCTCTGCTGTGCTTCCACTATGCTCTCCATCGTCGTCTTGTCCGAGGAAGTATCGACGATCACTTCTGAGCATATCTCGCCGATTTTTCTTTGCCTAGCCCAGAACATCAGGTACACCGCCACTATCAGGGATACCGCCAGTGCGTAGCCAATCCACTCTCTGCATCGGGGCGAAAAAGAAAAATGAAATTTGCACGTTATAATTTCTGCTCCATTAATTTCCGGCTCAAAATGTTCAGATTCGTGATCAAGATACGGATATCGCAGATTTACTGATGTGTGAAGCTTACTTGTATATTGTCAGTAGAGTTACAGCAAGGACAGCACCTGTCACAAGTGGTCTCTCCCACGAGATTATCTGCTGAATCACTGGATGCAATTTGCTAATGGGGCTAACCAACCCCTGCATAAAGAAGATCAGAGAAATATTTCATGCAATGCTGGGTGGTTCAGTCAGTACAAGAACAATGAGAACTGAAATTCGAAACAGATAAAATTAAGGCGCAGAAATAAGCATGGAAGAAATAATCATACCACTAGAACAAGCAGGCTATCAGTGATACCTTCCTCCTTCATCCCTTCAATAGCAGCATTGGCAACCGTAACTTCCCTGGCTTCATCCCTTACCTGTCCGATAGTATTTTTGAGGGATGCCAAGGGCTGTTCATGGCTACTTGGGTCCCTGTCGTGCTCTTTTGCCATCTCCGCACTCAAAGCGATTGGGTGAGACTTGTTAAAACCCTTGAACACATAGGATGCACTGAGTGGAGTGATGGTCGAAGTCTCTTTCAGGTTGTTCGCTAGTTGTTCAAGCACAAAATCACCTTTGGGAAGGGCATCATATAGTGAGAATACTAGGAAGCTTGAAGGAGGCGGCGGTGACATCCTTAGCATCTCTCTTGCAGCATGGAGCCTTATTACTCCCAGTATGATTCTTGAATTTACCTCCCACTTGTGAATGGGGGATTCAATGTTGTATGCTGATATGAAACGGTGAAGAAATATCACCTCCCTTATCAGGGTAAGCCATGTATCACGCCTTGTTGAGCTGGTCATCTCAGTAAACTCCAAAACTAGAGGATCTGGTCTGCACAGATGAATGGTCACTTTCTTAATCCGAAATAAAAGAAAAGCTATTTTTTCACAAGATAAATGCAGCGATAATTTTTTTAAAAAAATTACTGAAAAATAATTAAATATCAGTCTAAGTTCTCTGTAAGAACACCAAAATCAGATTGGGTATTTTATTATCTGTCACTCTCAAACATTGACAAATTAATATTTGTCTCTCATGAGACGATGACATGTGGGCCCACCGCCCACATGTCATTGACATGGGAAGTGGCAAATATTAAATATCACATCTATGGAGCGACAAATATTAAATTAATCCAAAATTTTTAAGATGAAACTCACAATGACTCAAATGTGATGGCTTTGTCAAACAAAGGTGCGCCGAAAGGACCTGTTGAAGATGGTTTGACCTGTTGTTCTATCTCAGCGCTTGAAAGTTCAACTTTCAATGCAGGTTCATATGAAATTTTGCCAGAAGCCTCAAAATAGAGTGCCTTGTTTGTCAGAGTCACCCTACCTGTGTAGTCCACATCAACAAAATATTCCATAGTTCAAATGTAAATGGTATCGTACTAATGTAGAAACATAAGATGCTAGGATCTGAAGAATTTAGAAAGAATAAGCAAGTGATTAGATTAATGACCTGGCCAACTGGTGGTTCCAATGTGCCGCACCACTCTTTGTGTGCCTGCAGTTCCCTCCATGTGCAACATGAATTCATCTTCAGCTAGTCCAATTCCTGTTGGAGTTGGCAGTTTTTGCAAGAGCTTGAAATACCTAAAAAATACATTTGAATGTTTTGAAATCCAACAAAAATAGGAAATATTCTTTTATACAATGCTTCTTATGTTTTCAGAACGGAGAATAGTATTTGATCCGACTGTAGAAGTAGCGACATACTTATCCATTTCTTTCAGGAATTTGTCATAAGCAGGATAGTGTAGCCTATTAGCTGTGGTAGCAGTCAGGGATTCAAAAGCAAATCTAGCATTGACAACATCAGAAGCCAAGGGGAATACAGATCCAAACCACATATATGCATCTTCTCCAACTGTCGGTTCTTCGTTCACCTAAAACATCGTTAATCGATGAAAAACTTAACGATCATCCAGCATCATATTGTGATATTGCCATTTTGTGGTCTCTTTGACTTACAAGGAGAGGCATGATATCTGAATAGAACAGTGAAGTGTCATCACCCATCACAGCTTCATTTGCCCCAAGTGCTCCCTTCTTATCTTCTCTTTCTTTCGCTATGTTCTCCTGTGTAATATTCACCGCACGAGTCAGTTCAGAATCCCAGCATTAGCGTCTCTGTCATATATAGAATGTAGCAAGAATTGCCAACCATGGTAATTTGTTGATCTGAAGGAGTGGGGGTCTCCCAAGCCAGCATCATATCAAAAGTGAATCGACTAAGCGATCCCTCATGAATCTTGGCACCTAGATCATGAGATGTAAAAACTTGCAGGGCCTGAAGGCTACAAAACTCGACAAGTCTTCTTGAATAGTTGTCTACCGCGGCAGTCTCGAGGCCCAACTCAAAGTCTGTGACCATTTCATCAACACTTTTGTCCAATGTCCTGTATGCCATGAACTCGTCAGTTATTACTCCATGCCATCTCTAATATAGATGGTGAGCTATAAGAAACTATCTGCAAACATGCTCTGAAACAAAATCGGTGGCCAAATAATAAAGTCAGCAGAATACTGCGCACAGTGAACTGCATATCCATCAACGGTGGTTTGACAAAATCTGGGCGACCAAGCACGATCGACAGGGCATCATTTTTCTAATTACCAGCAATATGAATTAATGAAACAATCCCCATCGATGTGCACTGGGGTCCAAATTGAACAGAACAGCTACTAGAGCAGACGATAGGATCGGATGTTGCAAACTTGCAATCAAATCAAATAGCGGGTGCAGTGCATGCATGGCGGGGGGAAGGAACGCGCGCGCACAGTGAACATTGCTGGAGCACATGGTTGGCGATGGAGGAGAGGTGCTTCCGGCATCCTCCGCCGCCGCCGCCCGGCCTGCTCCTCGCCGGCGCGGCCCCTCCCTTCTCCGCCGCCATCACCGCCGCCGCCGCCGCCATTTTCTGGGCATCGACCGCGTCCATATCCATGGCCGGGCCGGGTGCGGAAGCGGAATGGTGGGTGCGCGTGCATGAGCACATGCAGCTCGCCACCTGGTCGAGCCTCCGTTCCACGCGCCTCCTGCTCCCGCCGTCCACGTCGGCACGTCCTCCTCGCGGCAGGCTCGGCTCTGGCCTCTGGAAGAGGTAGCTGAGCGTACCACGGCCCATGGGCCGGTCGACTGGGCACCACCGGGGAGAGGGAGGTAAGCAAGCTTATCGACGCTACCCACTTGATGGGCCTGCTTTTGTAGACCGATAAATGAAAATGGGCTCTAACCGTGCGGAGATCGGGGATTTTAAAATATTTTATTTTAAAAAAAATAAAAATAAATAGTATCCCTCTTATTAAAATTAAGGGACCGACTACAGTGCAGACGCCTGCATTTTGCGTTTCGTGCAGGCGCCCCCTTTTTTCAGTACGATTACACAGAAATTTCACTACGATTGTATAGAAATTTCACCGCACATAAGTACTGAAAAAACAGTATAAACAAAGTGAAAAAAACTCCGTAAGTTACAAATCGAGCAAATTAGAGAGGTAGAGAAGAGTAGATCGACGAGCCGTCGGCGACGGCAACAATGGCGTCGGCGGGCGGCGAAGGGCGTCGGCGCAAATCTCGCGCGTGGCAAGGCGTCCTCAAGGCGTCGGCAAGACAAGAAGCGATCTTCGAGCGATATGATGCGGCGAGCAGCGAGAGCGAGAGCAGCAGAATGCGCCAATGAAGCGCGAAGCGCTGCGAGATGACCAAAACACAGGCGCCCACAAAGAAGTGAAACCGTAAAATTAAATAAATAGATAACATCGTCGAGATATAAATCCTACCGATTCAATTGGCAACATTTATACTTTTCATCAAACGGTCTGAGCATCAAGGCAGTTGAGGGATATACGGAGACAAATCTCGCCGTTTTGTTTGGGGGAATTTAAATTTGGTGCGGATGCATGATTTAAATTTTTTGAAGCGTTTCTCGTTTTCCTCTGGACACTTCGTTTGTTTAGACAAATCCAGCCATTTGATTTGGTGGGATTTGTCTCCATGTAAACCCCGATTGATGCCCATTCCGTCTAACCATTTAATGAAAACCGTAAATCTCACCGGTTGAATGGAATGACGATAGACGTCCATTATTTAATATTTAAAAAAATATTAATTTATATCACAAAATAACTAAACTAGCGCGGGCCACCATGTTAGTCTTGAACTGGGATCCAAGAAGCGTCGACGGAGGCTAAGCTGTGCTCGCGTCGGCGTCGCCTGCATCTTCTTGATTTTCATACAGACTCCTCGTGGAAGAAGCTAAGGGTGTGAAGTACACACTCGTGATTCGTGAAGGCAAGAGAAGGTATCGCCATGGGGCGAGGGAGCGCGGCCATGGAAGCAATTCCCATTCCTCCTCCCGCGCTGCACTCCACCCCATACCGTTATATGCATGCGTGCTGCATCCACTCCCGATCGAACCCTCCCACCAAGGCACCAATCAACTCGCCACCATCTCTGCCAAGCGCCGCCTGAGCCGCCTGAGCACCAGCCATGGCCGCCGCCGCGCGCATTTACGACGACTTCGTGCCGCAGCACAGACTTCTGGAGGAGGAGCCCGACAAGAAGACCTTCGTCGTCGACCTCTCCACAGAAGGCACACGCAGCAAGCTAGCTCCATCGTTTCAGCCTAATTAAGCTAGCTCCTGGGCTCGAATACTCGATAGATCTCTCTTCTGCTAAACCATGGAGATGTGTCTGCATTGCAGGGTTCAAGAAGGAGCAGCTCACGGTGCAGATTGACAACTTCGGCAGGCTCAGGATCAGCGGTGAGCGGCCGCTCGACGGCAACAGGTGGAGCCGCTTCAGCAAGGACCTGCGTGTCCCCGAAGGCTGCAACGCCGGCGAGGTCCGGGCCAAGTTCGAGAAGAACGGCTTCCTCTACATCACCATGCCGAGGCTGTCGCCGGCCGAGGAGCCCAACAAGGCGCCGGCGGCGGGCGGCGACGCCAGCCGGGACCTGAAAGCAGCTGAAGAAGACGAGAAGAGAGCCGCCGCCGCCGCCGCAGCCGCCGCAGCCGCAGCCGCCGCCGCCGCACGAGCTGATGAAGAAGAGAAGCAGCGGGCCGCTGCTGCACGACATGAAGAAGAGAAGAGGCGCCCGGAGGAGGACGACGCCATGAAGCGTCAAGAAGACGGCGGCGACGCCAGGGGAGAAGACGGCGGCGACGCCAGGGGGGAGGCGACTCGACCGGCATGCGGCAAGATGGTGTGGGCAATGCTGCTTTGCGTGTTGCTGACCTTACTTGCCGCCGGCTTGTATGCTCAGTACAGGCTGATGGGTTCCTCGGCTGGGTTGGCGCCGGAAGACGATGACATCACCGCCCTCTCTGAGTACTGATCGCCGTGCAGTACATAACGGTACCCATGATGCATGAGCCAGCTGAACAATGTGTAAATGTGATCACATCTAATATTCTTACCATGCATTGTGTTGTGATATTAATCTCATTCATAATATGGGCAAAATAATATGTATATACGTACGATGTTGACCACATTGGGGTTATACATTATAAAAACTACTCGGCTGGGAGTTTCAATTGTTGTGATATTTATCTCTATGGCAAAGCACTGCGTTCATGATAAAAACTACTCTAGGAGTTTCAATTGTTGTTGATTACCAACATAAAGACGTATTTTTTCAAGGGATGTCTCTATTGTGTTTCATCTTAACTTCTCTGAAGGGATGCCTCTCCTGAAGGTATCTCTTCATGTAACTCTTTGGTTCTTTATATAATGGGTTAGTTCCCATTGTAATGATCGATGAAGAATTGATAATAAGTTTTGTTCTCTCTCTCTCTCTCACTCTATGTATGGATCAAACAACCACAAAGTAAATATGCCTACTTTGGATTGTGCAATCAGACAATCCTTCCACAATTATGATTTATTTCTGATATCCAGCAACTAGCTACAGGCTCATCGAATTTTGAATCAGGGGAATGTGACGCAAGAATCCAGTGTACAACAATCAACCAATAAAGTGCATATATCCGTAGGCCACAGCATCCATTGGCACATTTTGCATGAGTCCATTGATTTTTGTCATGTACTGTTCCTCCACTGAAAACCGCTAAGACAAGAATAGCAGAATCATGTTGCAGGCACCAGTTCCAATCAAATTGTAAAGTATATAAGCTTCTCCCGTAGTATATTATCTGTGAGCTCCAAGCAGATTTGCACCTCCCAACTTAGCACCAGTTAAATGCTGTTCAGCAAAGATGACAGTTCAATATACAGGCTTACAACTAAAAAAAAAAACATACAGGCTTACACCATTTAATTATTTTTTTGTCTGGTATCATATGATCAGTATCATACTTGCACAAAGTGTGGTAAACATAGATATTAGGGGGGGTCCATGTTATGTAATTCTATCTAAGTTATTGCTTCATACTTGCAAGCAATTGAGGTAAATCGGATAAATAGTTCTAATCCCAGAAAACGACAGTGGAAATAAAATATTCACTATTCAAGTAAACCAAAATTTAAAACTAGCAAACAGGAAAACATACAGTTTCACGCAAATCAACTTCTCGTAGGTAGGCTCGCTGAAGATTTGCACCTTGCAAGTTTGTACCAGCTAACTTAGCCCCCTGCAAATAAGACTAGCTCAGCGAGGATCTGAATGGTGTAACAAGGATAAGCATGTGAATCATGTTAATGCTTATGTTCTGTTCACGTATGCTTCAGTAAACAGAGCAATTGACCCACCCAGTTTACAAGACATATCAAACAGTGTTATTAAATTGTGACCAGTGCTATCCATTAAGAGCATAAGATGATTTAACATAAACTTGCTATTTGGGGTTTCCCTACTAATGATAGAAATCTGCAATAGCATTAAAAAAGATTGATCACAATTCAGGGAAAAAACTACTTCTTGACACTTTATGAGCAAAACACATTATGCCAATCCCAGGACCATCATGTCTTTGGAACATAGGTGAGTGGTTAACTTTTTCTAGCAAATAGGTGATTAACAATTCGAGTGAAAGTTTCAACTATTTGTTTCAACAGGGTCATGCAACACATATGAGCCAGACAATCAACCTTTACAGTTATATTGATGTCACAAGGTTGTTTTACCTTGAGATTAGCCCCTTCAAGGTTAGCTTTAGACAGGTGGGCGTCCATAAGATTAGCACTCTGAAATACACAGGAAAAGAGTAATGGGCAGTTCAGTGGTCAACCATTGATGGTTTTAGTATTGCTTAACAACACTGTTCTATGAAGCTTCTATGTGAAACTATCTAGGAAAATACAAAAATGCCCAATAAGGAACTGATAGACACATCTCCTGCATGAAATTGATTATTTGGGTATGGACTGGATTCTGCCTCGGTATTTTGGATAATGAAAAAAATTGCAGGGATGGAAATAGATATATCAGTGCCACTAGCAGCAGGACTAGCATCTAATAGAAAATGAGCAGAGAGAAAGACTATGCTTTGCTTTATGTCTTTATGTCATTATTCATTATTACTTTTTGGCATATTGAGCAGCAACTCAATATGCTAGCAGAGGGTTTCAGAAGCAGAGCAGGAGACAAGGAATATTTATAAAACCTACTCTATGCAACAACACACGAACCTGTAAATGAGCGGAACGAAGATCCGTTTCAATGAAGCTACTTCGTGCTAAACATGCATCTGCAAAATAGGCCTATCAACTCAATCACTTCCTACTTGGAATATGATCTTTCCAAGAATATGATCAAATTAACTTAATACAATATGACCAGATCAACTTGTACACCCCAAAGGGGAGTGGGGACAGCAAGCCATAGCTTAATATAGTACAGTTAACTAAGATCACCTCCAGTGGTACAGTTATCGAAAACATGGAAATGAAATAACAAGATATGGTTGAGCATGATGTTCCTTTTTTGTGAGCGTATAAACATAAAAGACAAAAGGTGATCATAATAAATATGGTAAAGGTAAAGATGATTGCATACCTTGTAGGTTTGCACTTTGAAGGTTTGCTCTATCCAGAACAGAATCTTCAAGATTTGCTCCGATAAGTTCACATCTGTCATTCAAAATTGTGCAGTTACAAACAACATCAATGAAA
The DNA here is from genome assembly GCA_036346415.1 of Raddia guianensis. Lineage (NCBI taxonomy): Eukaryota > Viridiplantae > Streptophyta > Magnoliopsida > Poales > Poaceae > Raddia > Raddia guianensis. Next base: position 4,318,753 of record CM070536.1, on the reverse strand, counting down.
CAAAATCGACAAGAGGGAGAGATAGTCCGATAGATAGTTCATTAGTTGCTTAAGAACCCAAAAACTCATACAAAGTTAAGAAGGAAAGAAAACATCGTATCTACAAACAAGACTAAAATAAGATTGTTGGTGTATCTTACTCATGTAAATTAGCACGTTCAAATGAAGAACTGGTAGCTTCCACCAGCTGCAAAGAACATGGAAGGAAAGGTATTATTGCTGCAATATTTAATATTTCTTAAAAGAATAAAAGATGTCTTCGATAATTATTTTAGATGGTGACACAGAGTCAAAATGATTTTAAAACAAAGCAGGGCAACAAGTGTAGTTGATAAGGGCTAATACTGCATCAAAATCAGATAACTGACAAATAATCCTGCTGTGAGTGATATACCCTAAACTTCGCTTTATGAAGGTTAGCACATGAAAAATTGGTATTCCTAATGCATGCGTAGCTGAAGTCCACCTCAGATAAGTCCTGTAGAGCATACAAAATCAGTTCACTCATTGACAAGAAGAAACTAACAAAATGAGTAAATACTTGTCCGATTGTTTTCATGTCTTAGCTGAGCAAGTATAAAAAATGGAGCCGGTGACGCAAACAGAGAACAACGATAAGCAAGTCTCTTTGAGACCTTACAAGCTTTGATAGATCAAGCCCGGATAGATTCACTCCGCGAAATCTGACCTTCTGGGCTTGGATGCACTTGACCACATCCTTGCGTGTCAACTCTGCCTCCAGTGAATTCTCCTTCTTTTTCCAACCCAGTTTCTCATTTATGTAACCAGACAAACCCTAGAAAACAAACTATAATAATGTGACGACATATCATCCCAAGCAGCTGGAACCACCTTATGGATCAAAGAAGGTGCAAATGAGAGGTTCTATTACGAGCAACTGGTAGTACTCCGCTTCCCGCAGGAGCTGCTCGTACTCGGATTCGGACAGGTCACAGATGGCGCCGTCCCTCAGCCAATTGAGGATATGCCTGAAATGCTTCCCGTCCCTGTCCACGAACACCATCCCCTGCACCCAACATTCATCCGCTTCGGCTACTGCAGCTGGAAGAAGTGGCGGCGAGGGAGCTCCATTGAGGGATCCTACCGTGGTGGGGTGGCGCGGCAGCGTGTGCCTCCCGCTGAACATGGCGGCGAGCATGGAGTCCGGCTCCCGCTGCGTGAGCGTCTGCACGGTGGTCGCGTACTTCTTGCCCCCTACATCACAACCCACAAGCAACGCCACCGTCAAAGCAGAAGGCCTCTAATCCGTGCCCGCGAGTGCAGGGGGTGTGAGACGGGGCGCGGCGAATCCGAGAACGGAAAAGGGGCCGACCGATGTTGAGGAGGACCGGCGAGGAGGAGGAGGGCTCCGGCGACTGCATCGCCGCCGCCGCCGCGGATGGCCGCCTTGCCCCGGTCGCGGGTGGGGTTTTTGGCCGTGCGACGAGCCGACGAGGTAGGGGAGATGGAAAGGAGCGGAGGGGATCTGTGGGTTCTGGGCACCCTTTCCCTATTCCCTTGGGCTCGCGCGCATTCGCGATGAAGTCGTCGTCCTCGTCACTCTATTCTCGAATTTTGTAGTGCAATGTATATTTTTTATTTAGGTTTGCGGTACAGGACATTATGCATGTGTACCACACTACCACAGTACGATAGCAGGCGTGCAATGCATGTATTCCAAAGTGATTACTATCACATTTAAAATCGAAAATTATAATGGAGTATCACTTAGCCTAATTTCATCCGCACTTTAATTTTAAAAACAAAAAATGACAAGTTTGATTCATTAACTTTTGTATTTAAGCCAAATTTATCTCTAAGGTACAAAACGGTTCCGATGCGTTAATGACTTTACAAAAACCATGACACTTGGTTCCTTAACAGGTCAAACCCATCTCTTTAAGCTATTTTGGTTGACATGGATGTCAAACTAACTTCTTTTGCACATGTAGACCACCATGTCATCAATGGCATGGACACATATAGGATGGTTCATGTGGTCGTTCCATTTTCCTTTCTTTCCCATTTTTTTTCTATTCTTGCGCTTTCTCTCTTCTATCTTTTTCTCTCATCTCTCTTACTCGCTCTGCTCAAATCGTCTAACGTTGTCGTCTCCTCTCATGATGCTGGCAAACTGCCTCTTTCTGTCCTCTCCTAACGACGGCCTCTTCCCTAGTGTTGTCAGTCGACCGTCCTCCCTCATCGTTCTCTCCTTCTCACTGCCAAGTTTTTCATCGGCCTCATATTCCCAGCCTCCTCACTGGCCTCTTCCATAGCACTGTTCATCTAGCTACCCTCTGTGATTTTGCGATGTGCGTTCTCTTAAGAACCCAGCACGGACTTGCCAACGCTACCGTAGGAAACGATGAGAATCGATGGCATGTGGGTGCGTTAGTCTAGATCATAATAGCATACATATTAACTATATTTTAGTTGGACCTAATAACAGTTCTGGTTTTGTTAGTTCATTTCAAGCAAGCAGCCGTACTAATCGAACACCGGGAGAGGCAGAGCATATTTATTTTAAATTAGAAATTCTAAGAATTCTGACTCATTCCAAGTATTTCTTATTGTCGAGACATGGTAATTGCACCTATTAAAGAAACCGAAAGAAACTAGAAGAATTATGGAAACGAGTTCAAACGACGCTACGAGGATACCATTAGCCACGACTTCCCTCACCGCTCTCTTTCTCGCTGCCAAGTTTTTCGTTTGCCTCATATTCCCAGCCTCCTCATTGGCCTCTTCCCAAGCACCATTCATCAAGCTGCCCTCTGCGATTTTGCGACGTGCGACCTCTTAGGAACCCAGCACGTATTTGTCATCGCTACCGTAGGAGACGATGAGAATCAATGGCATGCAAGAGACGTGGGTGCGTTAGTCTAGATCATAATAGCGTACATATTAATTATATTTTAACCTAAAACAATATATGAAAACTATTTAAAAGTTAACAGTTATGGTTTTGTTAGTTCATTTCAAGCAAGCAACCGTACTAATCGAACACCAGGAGAGGCCGAGCATATTTATTTTAAATTAGAAATTCTAAGAATTCTGACTCATTCTAAGTTTTTTTTATCAGAAATTCTTCTGTACGGGATCCCGTCGCCCCGCGCTCGCAACGGAACAGCCCCCTATCGTCCGATGCAAGCACAAATCTCCATGCAGCCGCCGTCGGATCGCAGGCTCGCTGGGTTCGCACGGACGCACGGTAAACCCATCTGCTCCTCGCTAAGCACCAGGTCCCTACGCTTGGCTCGCGTCTTTTGCGCTCGTTCACGCGCACGCACAGCTCACGTATTGAAGTTGCAGTTGAGGCTAATTAGCTAGCAACTACTATATGTACATGACTAGTTATTCATGGGTATTGGTCTTACATGGTTTCACTTATACTTTTTTTAAAAAAAATTATATGTTAAATATATCAAACAAAAAAAACAACACTCATAAAATTGATGTGGTCGCTCCATTTTCCTTTTCCTTTCCATTTTTTTTTCTATTCTTGCGCTTTCTCTCTTCTGTCTTTTTCTCTCATCTCTCTGACTCCCTCTGCTCAAATCATCAGACGTTGTCGTCTCCTCTCATGATGCTGGCAAACTGCCTCTTTCTGTCCTCTCCTAACGACGACCTCTTCCTTAGCGCTGCCAGTCGACCGTCTTCCCTCACCGCTCTCTCCTTCTCGCTACCAAGTTTTTCGTTGGCCTCATATTCCCAACCTCCTCACTGGCCTCTTCCCTAACACCATTCATCTAGCTACCCTCTGCGATTTTGCAACGTGCGTTCTCTTAGGAACCTAGCACGAACGTGTCGTCGCTACCGTAGGAGACGATGAGAATCGATGGCATGCGGGTGCGTTAGTCTAGATCATAATAGCATACATATTAACTATATTTTAGTTGGACCTAATACAATATTTGAAAACTATTTAAAAGTTAACGGTTATGGTTTTGTTAGTTCATTTCAAGCAAGCAACCGTACTAATCGAACACCGGGAGAGGCCGAGTATATTTAGGCCCTGTTCTTTTGAGCTGATTTGAACGGATGAACGATTGAAATGACTGAACTTCGAGAGCTTCTCGAGATAGTCTCAAGATTCAGATACATCTTGTTTGACTTGCTTTTTAAAGCGTTAGAACCCACCTTCAAAACAGCGAAAAACGGACTAAAAAAACTCAAAAGTATATGTGTTTTCAAAACGTAAATAAGTCGTTAAGCTGTTAAGACGTTAAGCTGTTAAGCTGAAAAAACTGGGCCTTATTTCAAATTAGAAATTCTAAGAATTCTGACTCATTCTAAGTATTTCTTATTGTCGAGACATAGTAATTGCACCTATTAAAGAAACTGAAAGAAACCAAAAGAATTATTTTTGAAACAAAGGTAGTGGCTCTGCCGTTTCCATTAAGATAGAGAAAAAAGAAGCAGTTACAAACTGAGGAAAAGAAGCAACCAAAAGGCAGCAAAAAAAAAGGAGAAACCTAGAAGAAGAAACAAGAAGAAGAAAGAACAAGGAAGAAACTACTCAGCCAAAGTCATCAAACCCAAAGGCCAACATCTAATCTAGCAAGCCCTGTCTAATGCTCTGAAGGACATCACGGAGCTTTACTCGGAAAATCCGCTCATTACGCTCCATCCAAACATTACATGAGACGAAGATGATGAGACCATTGAATTGCTTCCTTTGGTTATTGGGAACTTTCATCCGCATGCAAATCCACCGGTCACCGAATTCTTCTGCAGTGTGCGGCATACGTAGGTCGAATCCTTGCACCTCATGTAGGACATTTCGCCCAATAGTCTTAGTGAACGGACAATGTGCAAGGAGGTGATTTGTCGTCTCCTCAGTTGGGCCACATAGAGGACAGAAAATGAAATTTGGCCATCCCCTGCTTTCCAACCGATCCGCAGTTATAATCTTATCTTGCATCGCTGTCCAGATGAAGACCTTGCATTTGGGTACTGCCTTGGCTTTCCAAATGGCATAGAAGAATCTGTCATCGATTGCACCAAGAAATTGAGTGTCGTAAGCCGACTTTGCATTGTATACTCCATTGGTAGTTCATCTCCATATCAATGCATCTTCTTCTTGACACAAATTTACCTGTTGCACTTTGAACCATAAACTTGCAAATTGATTGAGTTCAGAATTAGATGTTATCTCAGCCAGGTTGTCAGAACCCGGTCTAATTGACCGAATCCTAATTGTGCATACAGTACTAGTCCCAGAAGATCATGGCTAGCACACACAATTTAACAACAATAATGGTACATTGCCTTCGAGTTACATTATTACAACATAGGGGACTAAGCGTCCCACAGGAAGTCACAGTTTAATACATCAAGCACGGCACGCAGGCCAAGATACAGCGTTACACACACGGTAACGCAGGAGCCTAACATGGCACGATTTATTCTAGCAGCTAGACTATTCCACAGGCGAAGCGGCAGGCAGGACACAACCCTACTCTTCGTCCTCGAAGTCCTCCTCCTCCTCGTAGTCCTGGTCCTCCTCGGATGGAGAGTCGCAGGGAGCTTCCTCGACTGTTGAAAATGTTGAAAGAGGGGAAGGAGAAATAGGGGTGAGTACAAAGGTACTCAGCAAGTCGAGGATATATGCTGATGGGGTTTAGTACAAATGGATGGCTTGGGCAGTTTTGCGGAAATTGCAGTTATTAGCCTAGTTTTGACAAAGCGATTTAGAAACATTGAATCTCCATATTTTCTTTGGGCTTTTCTCAAACGGTTCTCGCCACTTGGCCTCAGTGCCATAGCAAGAACAAAATCCTTTCTTCTTTTCTTTTCTCAAAACCGGCTAGGTCCATTCCACGCGACACTTTCCGATAGGCCGTTACCCATTTCGGAATATCACCGGTGGCCCCTAGCTCAAACGAAATCCTTCTCAAACCTTACTCATCTCAAATCATTTGTTCAAAACCCTTTTTCTAAATTGGTTTTAAAATGAAGGAGCTACCATATAATCAGTCCCTTCGCGCGCTCATAACCGCGAGCACGGCTATCATGACAGTTTTAACTCTGCAGAGTGGGTACGCTTTACCCTCGAGAGGCTACGCACCCAGACGATGTTTCGCCACAAGACCATCAACCACGAGGACCGACGATCGGGCCCGTCCCATACCGGGGCTCGAGGTCGTACTGTAATGGCTCAGTTCATAGGATTATAGGATGAGCAGTCCTTAGACTAGGGAGAGTTTATATTTTAGCCCAATTTTCAAACCGGTGCCATACTGCACCAACTGACAAAATATCTCCCTAGTCGGAAAGATTTTGGGATAAGAGGAAAATCATTTCCTATTAAGCATCACCCTTGATGCGCTATCTTTAAATCATCCTTTCCCAAACATTTCTCAACAATATTCTCAGTTCACACAAATGATTGAATCATTCCGCATAAATGATTTTAAGCATTTATCCTACCACAACAAGGTATTTAAATAAGAGCAATTCATAGTTTAGCCTTAGGTTTAATCCTACCATTTTTCTTACCTTTTCTATTCGGCATAATAACTAATTCTAGCAAATACGGCATTTATCTTTTAAACTAGCATGCATCTTTTCAAGTCTAATAAACATTTTCTAAATAACCGAAAATGGCTTCACAATATGATCAAAGGGGACTTGCCTTGGTCGATGATTCGGTAGGAGCAACCGGCGACGATGGACGGGTCTAACCACGCGGACAACACATACAACATAATATAAACATCCATCAAACAGGGAAACATTTATATATGATTTTTGTTTTAAAAATCATGCACGAAATAAATATGCATGGAAATGTGATGCATGCACAACTATTTTATATTTTTATATTTTTATTAAATCAAGTGTATGCATCCAAATAATATATTTGTTATTTTCTAAGGTTTTTGAAAATCATTCATTATTTGCTAGTTAATGAAAAATGATTAGCTTAATTTTTATTTTTATAGGTATTAATATAAATAGAGAGTTATTAAATTTTTGGATTATATTTATGTGTGCACTTTGAACTCTGGAAAGCGTATTCTGCTCGAATACGTTTCCACTCATCAGAGCCACACACAAAAGCACTAATCTCAAAGCACTTCTTCTTCTACCTCTAGCTAGCCATATGCATGCACACAGCACGCACACAGACAACTCCATTGGAGCACACTGGAGCTCGGCTAGCCGGCGGTGGCGACCTCCGTTCGACAAACCGACTGCAAAAATGGATTCCTCTCGACTCAGCGCCTCCAAAGGACCCTATAGCAGCTGATCCGCCGACCGCGCACGACGTACGTATTTTTATACATAGCTACAATACACGTTCTAACTAGCTCGCATGGCTTCCATGGAAGCTCTAGCTCAACATGGCACACGCAGGGGAGACTACGACCACCCCGGGATCATCTTCCCAAGCTCATATGCACCTAGAGATGAGCAGAAGCTTACCGAAGCGACGGCGAACTGAGTGCTACAGCGACAACTTCCTTCTTGACTTGGTGTTGCTCCAGGCTACTTCGACGCTGCGGTAGGGAAGATGAGAGGAAACAAGTGAGGAAACGACGAAGAAATGGCCGAAGGCCAGGGAATAGAGCAGAGCTTACCGAGGAGAAACACGGCAGGCAATTTGGATAAGGAGAAGCGGGAACACGAGCTTTATAGTGAGAAGAAGACGGCCAGCGTCGGACTTTACTCCGACGGGTGGCACAATGTGTGAGGCAGCGAAGACAAAAGCTATTGCACAACAAATTGCAACAACACGACGGCGAGGTCGAGGCGCTTGGCGTGGCGTGGCCTCTGGTGCACCGACGACGCACGCGGGGCTGCAGGGATTAACTCGCAAGCGACGGGCACAGAGGAAAATAATAAAGGAAGAGGTGCCCGGGTGCAGAGCGTGCGTGCAGCACGGCGCGAGCGGCGTTGGATGGAGTAACTCTGGCGGCAATGAGTCACGGTAGAGATAAGCTCAAAGCACGAGAAAAGCACGGAGAGGACAGAGGACTTGGACCCAACAGAGAGAAAAGGTGAGAAAGAGGAACGTTTTCTATTTTTTCTAGTTTTGTTTTTCTCTTTTCTTCTTTCTAAATAATTATTCAAAGGTCAAATATTAAATAGGTTTTGACAAATTCACATGGGTTTGAAAGCTTCTAAATGCACCCATGAAAATATTTATACCTTTAAAAATCAATGACCCAACCCATTTTCAAAACGGTTACATGCAATGATGATGCCATGATGTTTTTCAACACTTAAATAGTTTAATATTTTAATTATGCATTTTAATGAAATTATTAACGTGCCAAATTTGGTTTTGAAAATTTGGGATGTTACACAGGTCCAAAAGCCAGACATCATCATGCAACCCCTGACTTACACTCAATCTTTTGTTTTTGGTTTTTAGAGCATAGAGGTGCTATGTCTTGAGACGCTTGTCCTTGCAACCAATGATCAGTCCAGAACTTTGTGCAGTTTCCATTCCCGAAAACAATCCGGGTGCTCGCTCTGAAAAGTTCTCGGTTTGTTGCATTAACAGGAGTCTGGAACACAAACCAAGGCCTTGAAAAAGATCCTCAAGAGTACCAAAGGCAACACAGCCTCAAAGCCCGACCAAATAAGGAAAACTCTTTGACGCCTAGACCGCCCAGCTTCTTTGGCCTATAAACCCGCTTCCAGTTAACCAAACAAGCTCCCTTTCCACCCCCAATGCTCCCTTTCCGAAAGAAAGTACGACGAAGATTATCAATTTTTCTCACTGCCCATTTGCTAAAATCAAAAACAGAGAGGTGAAAAACCGCCACTGAGGTCAGAACCAAGTTAATGAGCACTAGCCGAGTTGCCTCGGAAAGAAGGGGCCCTTTCCGCTTTCTTCAATTTAGTAGGGCGAAGAGGCAGCCCTAAGTATCTGCATGGGAAATGCTTGATTTGCATAGAAAGTGGAGTAAGAATTTCCTGAAGCTGAACATGCCCACAACCAATAAGATTTGGAAACGAGTTCAGACGAGGTTACGAGGATACCATTAGCCCCGACTTCCCTGCCTTCTATGGCATCCTGCAGTTGTTGCAACCAGCAACACCAGAAACACAACGAAGCAGTGAAGCACTATGACTCAGGTGATTAACAGGCAGGGGTGGGTCGCAAAGCTAGAAATTCCTCCAAGCAGACAGCAGCGACCAAACTTAGCGGCTCAGTGCTGACGAAAAGTCTGTGTCTTCCCCGGCGCGCATGTTCCCTCCTTGCGTGGACGTGTGGTCTCATCATCTCGCAATGAATGGAGGAGGGCACGGCGGCATGCCGCCATCAGAGATGCAGCGGCGCGCCGGCCGGTTCCATTTTCCAACGGGTCGGTGCTTCCGAGTCTTTTCTTAAGCGAGGCCGTCTTCCTCTTCCAGAATCCAGACAAAACCTTTCCCTTTCAGTGGGCGAGCACCTACTGTTCAGCCATTCAGGGAAAGGACCCAACCCAACCAACCCCCCTGATCTTGTCAGTTGTCACCACCAACTTGACACTCCGGCGAGGGCGGAGGGCCCCCCCAGCGGCAGTGCACGCGATCGATCGAGCTCCCATTCGATCCTCCGGTTTAATTCGTCAGCAATGGCGCTTGGCGCGCTCTGAACACGAGCCAGCCTTCACTTCCCAATTGGCATGTTGCCTCGCTGGGCAGGCAGAATGGAAAGGAGAAAGACGCATGCCCATGCCCATCACCGGCGAGACTTCTGCTCCGGTCGAGCTCTCTTGTGTCCGGCCCCATGAGCGCGAGCTTTCCATGGAGAGTCTGAGCTCTGAAACTGTGCGCGCGTTGGTGTAACAGTCCAGACGAGAGAAGTCAGCAAGAACGTCCAGGCTGAAGTGAAGCACGATATGATGCAGGGATCGACGGGATTGGGACGAAGCTGGGATGGGATTGGGAGGCATGCAGCAGCCAGATGGATCGCGGCAAGCGGTGGGTCGCCGTCGCGCGCGGCTTAGGGTGCCCTGCGCGATACGTCGTCGTGAGGCGGGCATGTGTGGAAGGTGGCAGCCGGCGCGCGCGCAGCCACACCCCCGCTTTCCCGCGCCATCAATGCGCGGCCGCTTCGCTGGCGCGCCGCTGCCCCTCCGTTGCCTCCGCCCTCTCCCGCACGTCGCCCTCGCGGCCTCGCGCGCGCGTATATATCGCCTCGGCTCGTGTAAAAGCTACAGTTCTTGCTTCTTACCTGCGCCGGCGAGCGGGCGAGCGAGCGAGAGAGGTTGGTGGTGGTGGTGATGGAGGCGATAATGGAGCGGCCGATGATGGACGCGGGAGGAGGGGGGATCGGGCGGACCAGGTCGGAAAGCCTGGCGGCGGCGGCGGCGGCGGCGGGGTCGCAGTCGCTGAGCCGGACGGCGTCGGCGGAGACGGCGCTGAGCACGGTGGACGGGGTGAGCCTCTCGCGGAAGTCAAGCTTCGGGAGGCGCTCCGCGTCCGGCGGCGCCGGGCACGGGAACAGCCACATCCGCAAGTCCCGGAGCGCGCAGCTGAAGCTGGACATGGAGGACCTCGTCAGCAGCGGCGCCGCGCTCAGCCGCGCCTCCAGCGCCAGCCTCGGCTTCTCCTTCACCTTCACCGGCTTCACCCCGCCTCCCCACTCCTGCTCCGCCGACCTCACCCCCTTCAGCGACGACGAGCACCGTACGCACGCCTACACAACCATTCCAAGCTCCATTACCTCCATAGCTCACTGCATGCACTGAAACTCTTTGCTTGCACATACGCAGCGATCGACATGGAGGCCGGCACGCGGCGCAAGAAGCTCGTGACCGAGCCGACCTTGCCCATCTACCTCAAGGTACGTACGTAAAGCAAAACCAAGCAAACCCATGCACTGTAGTAGTAAGCGCGCGCTAAGCACTACACTATAGTGTCCCCAACTTCTAATAAGCGCATATATATACTCGTATATGCACATATACATGCAGTTCGCGGAGGTGAAGTTCAGGGTGTCCGAGAAGGGGGAGGCGCGGGAGATCCTGACCGGGATATCGGGGTCGGCGTCGCCCGGCGAGGTGCTGGCGCTGATGGGCCCGTCCGGCAGCGGCAAGACCACGCTGCTCAGCATCCTCGGCGGGAGGGTCGCCGGCGCCGGCGACGCCGAGGGCTGCGTCTCCTACAACGACGAGCCGTACAGCAAGTCCCTCAAGCGCAGGTAACATAAAGCTACCGGATGCTAGCTCATGCTCGCATGCGGCACAACAGTGCATGGCACGCCACTAGCTGTTTTCACTGTAATCAATTAATTTCCCTGAAGGATGAATGATTAATAACTTGCTTAACTGTTGCTGTCGATAAGTTAACTCGCCCGGTCGACGATGAGATGAGCTGTTGCCTGCAGCTACAGGTGTAGTCCATGCACAGCCTCGCCTGCCTAGCTAATAAAGGAGGGGTTTACCTAAAAAAAGCCCACGGATATCTCGCTAATCGTGTACCTGTGCTACTGTTCATGGCTGATTTGGCCGTAGGACGAAAGCAACAACATGTTTACATGCTGTTATTGGCTTAATATTGCTATGCTCCTGTGCCTGTGCCGACTCGTGAGTTGTCACCTTGTGCGTGCGTGGAAAACGACGGGCTAAGCGATAGTGGGCCTTTATTGGGCCGCGATAGGCAGGCAGGCGGCGCGGCCGGAGGTTTAGTTTTGGGCCGGGCTAGGCTACGTGCGGAAAAATTGGGGGACGCCGCCGTTTTGAACGCGTGCACGATGCCGTTTCGCGGCGGAAGCGGTTGTCTCGCGCCGTCGCGCCGTCGCCGGCGGCGGCTGCTGCTCTCCTCGAACTCCGGTGGGTTTCTCGGCTTTCTCCGGAGCCTCCCGCTTTCAAGTTGCATTCCTCTGATGCCCCCGTGGACCTCCGTGTCATGACCCTCGCGCGCCGTTCGAACTCGAATTGCATCCATTGCCGGTGCCCGGGTCGCTCGATCCATGATCACAACCGCCAAGACTCGAAGATGATCGCTTGGTTCGCTCCTCTTCGTATTACATGGCTTAGGCTTGATGTTACCCTAATCCAAGGAGTAAGTAAGAACTATCTGTGTTCCAAACCCGGCTACCTGTAACCTGTTCGACAGATTTCCTGAACCAGGTGTAGTAGTCTGTAACAGTGTAACTCACCACGCCATGGGTGGTGCAAGAGGCTCATGCTTCATGATCTGTAGTCTCCAGCGATGTAAATGTATCGTAAATGAGGTTTACTGTCCATCAAAGTATTGAACCTACGACTCTTAAGGGCCTCCATGTTCAGATGCCCACCTTTTCTTTTCTCTTTTTTGTGTGTGTGTGTGTGTGTTGGGGTGGGGGGGGGGGTGTTCCTCCGGCAATCTTGAAAATTATGTACTTCATAAATTGTCTTTGTGGTTGTTGTTGGCAGTGAAATAGATTAAACCTACCCTGCTTGTTGTGAGGACAACTGGACAAGAAATCCTTTAAGTATGGCTAAGACGCAGCTCATCCTGAATACGCAATGGAGATGCTATAACTGGATTTACACTTGGTTTGCAGGATAGGATTTGTGACTCAAGATGATGTCCTTTTTACTCATCTTACTGTAAAGGAGACATTGACTTACGCAGCATTACTTCGTCTCCCAAGAACAATGACAAGGCAACAAAAGGAAGAACGGGCAATGGACATCATTAGCGAGCTGGGTCTTGAAAGGTATATATAGATGACACATCCTTCTATTTCTTGTCATTGTTTCATGGAGCCTATTCTTACATGGCTTCTTAATTAATCATGCAAGCGTGTTTGAAGGTGCCAGGACACAATGATTGGAGGATCTTTTGTGCGTGGGGTTTCAGGGGGTGAAAGGAAAAGAGTTTGCATTGGAAACGAGATCATAATAAATCCATCTTTGCTTTTTCTCGATGAGCCGACATCTGGGCTGGATTCAACTACAGCTCTTAGGATAGTTCAACTTCTACATGACATCGCTGAGGTGATATGAAAGTAATGAGTGTTTTCCCTTAAAACTAATTACGCATTAGCTATTCATTAGATCAGTCAACTTTAATATTTTGGAACTGCTGCAGGATGGGAAGACTGTAATCACCACAATCCATCAGCCATCTAGCCGACTATTTCATAAGTTTGACAAGCTTATCCTCCTGGGCAAAGGAAGTTTGCTCTACTTTGGGAAGGCATCTGAAGCCATGCCCTACTTCCAGTCCATTGGATGCAGCCCGCTTATCGCAATGAACCCAGCAGAGTTTCTACTGGATCTCGCGAACGGCAACACTAATGATGTTTCCCTTCCTTCTGAATTAGATGACAAGGTGCACATGGAAAACCAAAATCCGCAGAATACTAATTCCAAGAATGACTACAAGCCATCAGCACAAGATGTTCATGAGGTGAAGACATGAAAGCAATGTGCTGGTGTTATGTGCTGATAATTGGTTTCAGATTGTGTGGATAATTTTTATGTGGTTTTGTTGCAGTATCTTGTAGATGCCTATGAGAGTCGAGTAGCATATAAGGAGAAGAAGATGATCCTAGCACCACTTCCAATCAGTGATGATCTGAAGACAACTATAACATCTTCAAAACGAGAGTGGGGCACAAGCTGGTGCCAGCAATATTCCATCCTCTTCTGTAGAGGAATCAAGGAAAGACGGCATGATTATTTGAGCTGGATGAGAATCACCCAGGTCATTGCTACATCAGTTATCTTAGGTTTACTCTGGTGGCATTCTGATCCCAGCACACCAAAAGGTCTACAGGATCAGGTCTATGGACAAACTAATTATTTGATCCATGCAAATAATAAGCATATAGTTTAAGCAATGTCATGAACTAATTAGTGGTATATAGCATCATAAAGCAATGTCATCTCGTGTATGCAGGCTGGTCTGTTGTTTTTCATAGCTGTGTTTTGGGGCTTCTTTCCTGTGTTTACTGCCATCTTTACATTCCCTCAAGAGAGGGCAATGTTGAACAAGGAGCGTGCTGTTGACATGTACAAGCTCAGTGCATACTTCTTGGCGAGAACGACAAGTGATCTTCCGCTAGACCTTTTCCTCCCAGTCTTATTTATGGTGATTGTCTACTTCATGGCTGGCCTCAAAGCAACTGTCACACATTTCTTCCTTAGCATGCTGATCGTCTTTCTCAGCATCATCGCTGCTCAGGTATAAAGTCAGTGCTAGTTAAGTGATTGAATACCGATTGGTGCAATGGAGTGGTTACATCTTCAATTATCTTAAAGTTCTTTTTTGAGTTAAGGACAGGAGAACTAAAAGTTTTTTCTTCTATTCGTTAAACTTGCACTTCCAGGCATGAACCTCAAGCTCATGCCATTTAATAGATAAGTAGGTGGGAATTGAGCATGGCAAATATTGACAATACGTTAAGCATGATGTTCTTTATTCGGAAGGGAAAAGTTTGTGCGCACTATAAATTTACAAGTTGATATTGCAACGTACTGAAAAGTGTACTAACAGTAAATGGAAATATATAGCTCAAGAAGAAAGTTAAATGCAGGGGCTAGGATTAGCAATTGGAGCTACCCTCTTGGATATCAAGAAGGCAACCACTCTGGCTTCTGTTACAGTTATGACATTCATGCTAGCAGGAGGGTTCTTTGTAAAGGTGAGAAGCAAGCTAGCGCTGAGACCTCTGTTTTACACTTTCTAACTGATGCACTGCTAATATCCCTCTTGCACAAATATACAATCAAGGTGTAAACTCGCCAGTATAAACACATATGTGGCTTGGATTACATTACATTGACTAATCTCTTATGCGTTGCCCTCCTCTCCATCTATGATCTGCAGAGAGTCCCACCATTCATATCCTGGCTCCGGTACCTGTCCTTCAATTACCACACGTACAGGCTACTGCTGAAGGTGCAATATAAGCCTGTGCCTGACATCCTCATCAACGCTATACCTCTCGACAACGGCGTGACAGAGGTTGGAGCCCTGGTTGCGATGATCATCGGGTACCGAGTGCTGGCGTATCTGTCCCTCAGAAGAGTGAAGGCTTCCAGCAGCTAGCGAATCGATCGTCGAGTGCACTAACCGGAGGAGCCTGGAGCCTGCACAAGGATGGCACCCTTACTTCTTGTCGTCTGTTTGGATTTAGGAAATTAAATTTGTAATATATTGCGCCATGAAAAGATGGATCGTTTTTGGTGTCCTGTCTTTCTGCTACGTTCAGAGCGCGACAAATATTAGCTGTTGCAACTTGACTCGATGCCCATATGTGAACACCGAACAAGAAATAGTAGCAAATGGAGGGTGTTTTAGCTCCACATATGGTTCATGGCTGTTTGTTGTTTCTTAGAGTCAAATGTTTTAGTTTCCCAAAAATGTTTCCTAGATATATAGAAGCTATTTTCATAGCTCCTAAAGTCCAATTAAACCAAAGATACTAGCTTTCTGTGGCTCTCAGAGCTAAGCATTCCAGATTCACTGCAAGTTCCAACTCATAACACGTTGTGTTAAAAAAAAAAAAAAACAAGCTGGCGAGGTTCCACTTTGTGACTAGGGAGCAAGCCAGCAGTCCCTCTCAATTTTGCAGTAATTCAGGCAAAATGTAGAACAGAAGGAAAAATATCTGCCCTTTTAAACCGACGATGTTAATTCTTGGCTCTAGTTGGCCTGTTAACAAAAGTACATACTGACATACTGTGCCCCAACAGATACTATAATAGAAGTACCAACATGGACAACGACAGTAAGCATAAACACAGCACACGCAACAATGTTGCATCTGTATCACCACGCTCGCAGTATGGGATCTGTTTTTTCTTTTTCTTTTTTGGGTCAATATCTTTACAGAAGTCCAAGTCTCACAGTACTGCTCAGTGTTCCATGTACTGACATGGCGGTGGGCTTATTTTTGTCTCGCCTGCAGGAAATGAGGAAAACAAAAATCAACGAGGTCAGCAGGATTATGTTGGCATGAAGCCACCGAAAAGCCACTCGTGCAGATGTGCTATAAGCTTATAGCTAATATTCAATCCAACGTTTTGTATCAAGAAGGCAATTTGAATTGTTCAGTCCCCAGTACACGATTAACAGATTTGCTAAATAACAAGTGCTCACTTTTTCCTTAAAATCACAACCTATTTTTCCGTGGCTGTTGGATCTGCACCTAGATTTTTGCATTTGCATGAGATGGGTTAAGTTGGAGCTTTCTTTTTGTCTCTTAGAACGGAAAGCTAAGAAGGCCAAAAATTGTCTGTCCCCCCGCCCCCACCCCCTAATTCCATGCAACCACTATATTCAGTGGGCTCTTTTACGGTACCTATTGATAATATACTACCTTGGTAGTATAATTTAGATCCGACCGTCCATTTTTTATGGATATTTTAGGCTTTTCTTTTATGGGCATGCATAGTTGGAAACAACATGAATGGAAAGTTTTTTGATAAACAATGAATCGAATTATTTAATGCATGCCTTACATGCTCACACGGCAGGAATGAACGTATGGTAGTTTTTTTAGGAACGAATCAAACTAATTAATGCATGCATCCGTAATTATTGCCACTTTTAGGAACGAATCAAACTAAAAAAAAGCATGAATCCGTAATTAGCGGCAGCGCAAGCGTGTTATGCCGATAAAGTTAAGCGTCTAAAGAAAGTACATATATATGTCCCGATCTAATCCACAAATTTCCTTTTGTCCGTTAGATAAAAATCCCAATCCCATTTCTTGTTTGATAACAAAACACACATTTCTAAAGAAATCGTTCAAAAACTTTTTTTTTTTTGACGATTCCAATTAGTTATGGTCGATTTCTAAAAAAACATAGAGATTTCTTTTTTCTATGAAATATGTTTGATTTAAAATCTTAAAATACGAATTTTCATCGAAGTTTAGTGAGAAATAAAAAATAATTTCATTGTCGATTCTTTTTTTTTTTATTGACGTTAGATTTATTCAATCCAAATGCATGCACATTTAATCTATTAATTTAATAAATTGTTTATTTATTTCTATATATAATTATACATAAGTCAATTATACCCTCCTAGAGATATACTACGTTTGTAGTATAATATACTAACTTGGTAGTATAAAAAAGTTAAGGACTAATACAAGCCTTTAGATCAAAAGGATTGGATGGCTCATATCCATTAGAAGGTATCGTAAAAGAGCCCTATTCAGTCCCCTAGGATTAATAATGATGCTTCAAAGTCATATCAATTAAACACACTTTTCCTTCATGTTTCCTTATTGAGGAGGCAATTTGCACTATTATACGTTATGCCTATGAGGCCATGGCAGGCTCAAGAACTGAAAAAACATGTTCCATGGTTCACAGGAAAGAATGGAAATAGGAAACTCACCATAAACACCACGAATCTCCACTTCCCGCCATTCTTGAACAAGCGCACAACAACAGCACATTACATGTGAAAGGAAATCGTCACAGCATCCTCCCTGTCAGAAAAAAGTAGGAAGTTTAGTTACTACAGAAGGCTCACTGCAAGTTCACTATTATCATGAACATTTCTCTCTCAGATAAGACTAGGCAGGAATCTTTGATGAAACCTCTTCATTAACATTGAACTAATAAATAAACGGTTAAGTTCATTGCATCATAATCCTTAACCAAATGTTATCTATTACATATTCTTCTGTTAATAAATCAGTTGTGCATATATAGCATGGATAATCCCTGGCGTAGTTGAGCTCCAGACTATAATGTATGAATGAAAAGTTAGCATTATTACTTCAGGAAGAAAAGAAGAAATCAGTGAAAAACAACACAAAAAAGGGCTATGGATACTTGCCGTGATGTTAAGCTTTTGACGCAGCTTTCTCCTTACACAGCAAGTGTAACAGCAGCAGGACAATATCAGGGAATACGCCATAATATCATTGCAGGCTTCTGACGAAGCTGATAACACCACAAAATTACTGTGTAGATTAGGCTTACAGGATTTCAGAATTAATAAGGTTATACAATGTCTATGGCTATATTCAATTTGAAAGTATACGTGATGTTTAACTGTATAAGTCATTCGCAGCAATTAATAGTTTTGAATTCTAAGATGCACAATACATCGGAAGGTTATCTGATAAACAAAATGGTGCAAATCCTTGGAATTTGCTAATCATGCGCAAAATTATCAAGAAGAGGCATGAGTACTGCATCGTTGATATAAAAGACATTATTAACTCTGCATGGTTCACATGGTGACTATTTTCTGAGTATTCTTACACATGGGCCTGTTTTTGGCGATTGAAGCAATCCTTGAGAAAGTTCCACAGGGGAAAAAGAAGGTCCTCAGACCTGCGTTTTGAAACAGAAATTAGAAAAGGCAAGGAAAAATATGTAAGAAACATTTTCATCATTGATAAGCATTGAAGCATGTACCCCAACCCTACAGTTTTCTTTAAATTCAAGGCATACCACAACAGACGGGAACTAAAGAGCGGTAGTGTCCTACATCCATTTATGTAGATAGCACTTGAGAGAGAGCATTGTTTCTATTGCCGTTTCTATGAGGTGCGAGAGAGCATTAAATGGCTCCAATGATCAGTTTCTTTGTGCTGTATCTAATATGGAGAATATAGAAATGAGACAATGCTCCCAGTGCAATTGTTGTTGTTTCTTAGCCTCGTTTCAAGCTTAGAAACCATTTTTTACATAAGAAATAATCATGCTATATCTTCATTAATTATCCTCCACTTCAACAATTCAACCTACATGGCATCCATATAAACCACAGGCGCCATTGCATTGTAAATGCCTTCAGTTTGAGTCTTTAAGATACATTCCAGTGGCTGCTTTTAACAATGCACCCAGATTGTATTAACTGGGCATAGTTAAGACTTAAGAAGCTTACTGAACTATACCCTCAAGCATAGACTGTGTGGTCATATAAAAGGATACACAAAGAAAAGCTAGATGCAAGACTGAACTGGCTAGGCCGTACAAATCTAAATAAAATTGTTAAAACCACCCATTGAATACATTATTAAATTTTGATAGACATACACAAGGATGGTTCTGAACAGCAACCAAGTAAATCTGCATGCCACTCGTCCCTTTGTGATCCCATACTTGAAACCAGATCATGGCCATACGAAAGTGGTGAAGATTTTCTGCACAGGATGTAAACCATCAGTGCTGTCAAAGGTCTTATTGTATACATGTTCATTTTCCAGAGCATAACCTAAGTACACTCTTAAGTCCAAAACACAGCATGTAGAAGAGTCCAATTCTCTTTTATTAAAACACAATTTATAGTATACCACATGCCAGATTTAAATTTCTAGTTCAAGACAATGGAGAGAAAAAGTTTAATATATGTTAGATGCCGACCTAAGGGAAAAGGTCTGTTACTTTTTTATTTTATCTGAAACTCACATAATAAAGAAACAGACACCATAAGAATATAGGTAAATTGACAAACCGTGGTGCATTGCAGGCATCTGTTTGCTTCTTTGGATGGTCATCATCATACCGTTTTGTGCTATCTTCATTGGGTTTTGCATAATTTGAATCAGATTTTTCAGAAACCTTAGCATTTGTACTTTTCTCTGGAATAGAACTCGCCACGGTTTTAGTTACTCCAAGAAGGTGTTGAATAACCTCACATTGGCCCATATCCATGTTGCTTTGTGATCTTTGAAGCTCAACTTGGAGTTTCTCGCTTTCCTTTCGAAGAGCTTCATTAAATGGTAAGTTTGGATAAGAACATGACAACGTCTTCTTGAGCACTATTGTTGGGTTTGTACTAGGGTCAGGGTTTAACAGAGCATCTTGGGCCTCCTTGTCTTCCTCATCAAAAGAATATTCACACTGATCCTTTTCAATGTACTCAATTCGCTCCTGAGATAAAGGAGACAAAAAATGATGAAGAATAAGCCATAACGTGTAGTATATGGAGAGAAGCAGCGAAAGATGATAACAATGGATTAATACAAATTGATGTGTTTACTGATTGAACTAATGGGGGAGATGAAGCTCAAACAGCAGGTATCCTAGAAGACTAGAAGTTGTCTACAAGTTCACAGGTGCATGTGAGCAACGAAAGTGATGGGGCACCAAAGGGTTGCAATGTTCGTATGTTCCTATCCAAATTAAAGGAAGAGCGAACAGTACTACGATAGAGTCCTTTGGATCACAGCAACTTCCCTAGATTACCAACACAAAACAAGAAACCCATCAGACCATACAGGAAAACCGCCAAGTAGATCATCTAGTATGAAATCTGAAAAGTAGCGAGATTCCTTATACCACACTTTAGAAGCAAAGAACGATACAAGTAACCTTTTCTCTAGACCAGCATATACTAGCAGAATAGATTCAGTATTAACAAATCAGCATCTCTGAAAAGCCTACATGGTTATATGGTATCCAAACTAGGTGTCTAACACTACACTACGGAATTAAACAATACAGTATAGAGACAAGTTGGTTTCATCATAGGGATGATCTGGAGCTGATTTACCGACCCGGATGCGGGCGTTGTCGACGAGCGTGATGAGCGGGACGAGGCGGAGGTAGTTGTCGATCTCGTTCTGGGCCTTGCGGAACTGGTAGACGATGTTCCAGCCCATGGCGAGGAGGTAGAGGTAGGAGCGGTCCTGGCACGAGTTGACGAGAAGGTAGCCGCGGCGGAGGGCGTCCTCGAGCTGCTCCAGCGGCTCGCGCGTCTCCGGGTACTTCTTGAGCTCCGACACCCGGAGCTGCTCCAGCAAGCCGCCGATGAGCTTGAGGTGCTGCGCGAAGCGGCGGCAGTTGCGCTTGTGCAGCCGCGCCGTGGACGCCGCCTTCACGATCAGGGAGATTAGCCGCACCGCGTCCAGCCCCGTCAGCTGTGCGATGTTGGATATCTCCCCAAGGTTGTCCCACGACGCCATTGCCGTCTCGCTTTCTTCGCACAAATCACTCGATTCCTTCGCTACGAACCAAATGCGGCCGGATTGATACGCTTTGCAGAGCGAAGATCAGAGAGGCCCGGCGCCAATTCTACCCATCACGGTGCATCGCTTCCCCAGGGCCATGCTGCGATTCGGTTCCTGCGCGTCGCAAGAATCGCCCTTCCGACTCGAGAATCCAAGAAAACACAGTGCAGCGGAGCAGATCTACAAGGCTACAGCAGCAGCAGCATTCCGGTGTCACCCCCTGCCTGCGGCAAAGAAATCAAGACGAGGTTTTTACTTCTACCAAGCAAAAATTTCCGCCGGAAACGGCGAAACGGCGCTGAAATTTCTGGAAAGAACGTCTCCTCTTCACCTCGCACGGGCTCCTCTGCCTCAGCAAGCAACGGACGCCGAGAAGGAATGGCGGAATTCGAGATGCGTGGAACTGTGGGGTGAGAGCCCGAGCCTCTCCTCTATCTCCCTGAATCTCCCTCGAGCGGTGCGATCGAGGAGGAGGGGGAGCTGGAGCAGCAGCGCAGGCAATGTCTGCGAGTAGAGGAGAGAGGAGACTGGAGAGGATGAGGCAAGGATAGGCGACGGAGAGCTAGCTCCGCGGCGCAGCTCTCTCTCCGCACTCCGCTGCTTCTGTTTCACTCCACCCTTTTTTGGACTCACCCCATTGAATTCACTCCTCCCCAGCTGCACCTGCACAGCTGCACTGGCCGCTCCACGGCTCTCCGTTTCTCTTTCTTCGCGCAGGAGGTAGCGAGCCAGCGTCTCCCTCCCTCGTGTTCACTCGCGCGGGTTCTGGGTTACCGTGCTGCGTGCTGCTTCACCTCAGCTCGGCGTTGGACTGCACCAGCAGTTACACTACACTGCTACTCACTTCAGTTATTATCAGTAGCGACAAAGGATTGGAGTAGTTAATTCCTGGAGCTCGTGTGGCTCGACTACTCAATGGTCGCCTTTGGTGTGCCACTGACAGATGCATGGCCCAACCACAGGCTGCTCAATTGCTTGTCGTGCGGGTAAGGTTTGCCGCTATGGCATTTTCTTAGAACGCTGGAACAGAGAGTTTAGCAGGAGCCGGTAGCGCCCGTGAGCTGGCGGTTGGAGTGATCGTTGTTTGGTGGTGGCACACTGGCATTAGAGGACACAGCAGCAGCAGCAGTAGCCGGAGTAGGAGTGATCAACGACTACGATAGCGAAGTGTAATTTTTTCAGTGCAGTGCAGATGCGGTATTGCGGTATGCGGTAGTGCGCGGCTGCACGCGCCGGCCGGAGGTGGTGCCGTGGTGGTATGGTAGGACCCGGAGTCCCGTTCGGCTTCGGGTGGTGCGCAATGGCATCGCCGCGCGCCCGAGCCACGCGCGTGAGTTTTGGAGAACATGAATTGGATTTTCATTTTAAAACCACATTCACCCAATGAAGGAAATCTTCATTACAGGCGTATAAATCATATCAACGTCTTTACTGAGTTTGAAAGATACATCTTTTCCATGCCCACACGTGGGCGGCAGAGACCAAAACACCGGAAATTAGTAGTAGCAGCACATCAATCAACTCTTAGGATTAAAACCACAAGTAACGACTAAAACCACAGCAAGTAACGGAGAAAAAAAAACAAACATATTTAATGCAGATCTCCTTCTCAGACAAATAGAAAAAAGATGAGGCGGAATCAGTGTCGCCAATGTCCACTGCTATCTGCTGATGTCTCCACCATCATGGTTAGTAGAGTCTCTTCGCATCAAAACATGCCTTGCGCTTGACATACTATCGGTGACATCTCTCTCCAACCCAGATCCAAAGCCCTTGTAGAAAAATTAGCTTTGCTGAGATTTTGAACCAAAATCTCCTCTAATGAGTGGAGGCAACGAGGACGTTGCCACACCCTCCCATCAAAGACTAACCACATATCCCATCAAAGACAACCGCATATTCGCGAAAGACGCACATAACAACACCAAACGTCACATAATCCAAGCCAGCTCATCGTCGTAGAACACCACACAGTTTGAGATCCATTATTTCTAAACCATAACCTACTTCTATCCAAATCATCCCAAACCAAAATCCCCGCCGCCCTTACCCCAACACCGGCCCAAAAACCACCAGCAACGGGAGAGACGACGTGATCTAGCCAGTATCCATCTTATTTCTTATCGTTCTTCCTTCATTGTGAAGATAAGGCATTAAGAGGCGTCCTTGCCAAAAACGAGTGTGCATCGGTGCAAGTTACTCGGTCATTCAATTGAATGTGTTATTTATCGGTTTCATTCATTTATGATCATCTGTTTTTAAAATTTGTAAAATGGTGTGCAAGAAATAGAAAATGATGTTCTTTGTAAGTAGAAAGAAACCATCTTTGTTGTCATTGTTATTTAATGGAGGTAGCCTTAGGGTGTGTTTGGTTTGTTGAACAAGGTGGTACGGGATTGTACGGTGTACAGTTCAGATGTTTGGTTGGTAGGATAGTGTCGACGGTTGGGATATTGACCCAAGTCAACCAAGGTTCTTCAAGGAGGAGATAGGAGACACGCCGAACAACCACGAACAGCAACGAACAGGAGACAGAGGTTTTTATCCTAGTTCAGGCCTCTCGGGAGAGATAATAGCCCTACGTCCAGCCTTTCTTTATATCAAAGAGAATTACAAGGTGGAACTCGGCGAGATCAGCAGGTCTCGGCGAGTGGTATGCGAAAATCTATCTGCTAAGGGTCTAAGCTAGAAGCTAAGATGTAAAACTCAATGCCAGGGATCCCCTAAACGCCAAAAGGGGCCCTGTTTATATAGTACGGAGCAAACCGACCTACCGAGGAATATCGGGCCGGGCTAACTACGAGATCGTAACGAACTCAGTACATGCCAAATATAACCTACGGTAGATAAGGTAAGCTCCTAATCTTGGGGATCACGACTCCTTATCCAATCCGGGAAACCACGTCCGGGTCTTCACGTAGCCGTGCAGAACTCTGTTCGAGTCGGACTCAAACACGAATCCTAGGCCATCACGCACCGTGCCAGCCGAGAAGCTGTTTGGCAGGATGCACATGGGCCTGATAGAACCTTCTAGGGAGCTGGGCCCTAGTAGGCTGTTCGATTGGGCCGTCAGGGAGTGGGCCATGGCAATGGGCCGTAATTTTATCCCCGACAGATAGGATAATACGGTTCCTCATCCATGTGTTTGGTTGGTAGGATGAGGTTATATGGGATGGTACAACATGGTTTAGATTTAGGGAATATTCCATGTTTATGCGATATGGTGTGGTTCGGCCGTTTTGGTCAAACAATCCCGTACAACTTTTGTTCCATCCAGTTTCATCATATCTTGTTTCGTTTTGTTTCATACAACTTCGTACGACCAACCAAACACACCCTTAATAAAGAGGATGGTGTCCTCGCATTTGCACAACCGATTGTATTCGGTACAAACTTTTTTAAAAAAAATTATTATAGTTGATATTATATCCCTTTCTAATTTTGTTGTTCACATGAACTCTTTTTCTATTCATTTCTGTAATTGTTTTGGATTTGTATCGTAGGAGATATTGATTTTTTATTGTAATCTCAGCCATTATACTAGGGTCGCACTATAGTTAACGGTAATTTTTTTTCGCGTATTTACATAGGAATTTCCCCCATTAACGTAGTAAATCTATTTAATGATAAAAGTTTTCAGAAATACTCGAGGATCATCTAAACGTCCCCCGACAGATAAGGAAACGATATGCTTAGCTCCGCTTTCCCCTCGTGCTCACCTGCTGCTAGTCGATGCAAAAAAACAAAAGCTTTATAAAAAAAAAAGCAAGATCTAACAACCGATACAATTTCAGAAATTTAATTTATGTTACTTTGTTAATTAGTTTTATGGTTTTGCTATTTCGCAGACACCTGAAATTTACGAAATCGTGCATACGCAAAAAATTCCACTAGATTTCTAATTTTTTGCACATTTCTATTTGCTGGGAAAAATGTTTCGCGGTAGTGGAATTTTTTGTGCGATGTCTGATCTAAATTTCTATTGTTTTCCATATTTCCACTTACTAGAAAAAATGTTTCGCAATAATGATTTTTTTGCCCGAGGTCTGATTTATTATAGATTTATTTTGTTTTCTGTTTATTACTGTTTTTGCATGCTGCTCTTGCTTTTGGCTGTGTCGGTCGTTGGCTACATGTACGTGGCATGCACATGCACAAACGCTGAAATTGCAGGCGCCTGCCTAATAGTGCCTCACTTAGTTTTATGAGTGTTAAGTTCAGATGAGAATACAAGGGGGAGTTTTTTTAGCAAAAGACAGGAAACTGCTTTGTATTAATTTGGTAGAAAAGTTACACCATCAAATTTTTGGAGGAGGTTTAGGCTAAAGCACATCCCCTTGATGCGCGCTACAAGTGAGCTAACTTATTACAAAACTAGCGTCTACCAGCCTCCAAAGGCATAGGACCTTCAGAAACAGATCGAACTAAGGTCGACGGCCTTCTTATATAATTTTAGTTTACGAACACAAGGTGGAGTTTGAATATCATAGTTTATAAATTTTAGTTTTTTCTATAATTTTAGCTCTGTCCTATACGAAAAACATAGGCAATGTTGTATTGATACGGCTGCTGCTGCTCGATCCCAGCGTTTTATCTGGCTCGTTGAGTTAACTGAATAACTGCTTTGGCTAAGTCTATCGCGCGGTTTGGCTTTGTGATGGGACCAACGTGGATGATTGCTGCCTACGAATCCGTTGCATTGATCCATCATCAATCACCATATAATGAACGATCAGCAAACACTATCAACGACTATTGTCTCCAGCACCAAGGATCCTAGCTCCTAAGTTAGAATAGGTAAAATACTTAATTTATAAATTATAAATTCCATACTCAACCCGAAATACGGTGATACATTTCATTATCCGCTGGTGCCTATCCAAAATCTGGTAACTATCATCGGAAAAACAAACATTAAATAAATAACGCAAAATTAATCTTTGGCCGTTAGAAGCGAAGGTAGGGACTAGGGAATACCATGACCGATTTTGCTACGCCGTCGAATACGGCTCATGCGCAGGGCCAACCGAAACCGTGCAGCCAACGCAGGAACATCAGAGCCGTTCGCCCAGCGCCCAGCGGCATGTCCATCTCTCTCGCTAACCAAGTTTTAGATAAAAGAAACGTCCGATCAGGTTGAAAGTGGTAAATACTTATCTCAAAATTAACAGATAAACCGGCCGGATTAATATGGCATGCCATTAGAAGTGGATCAGATCATCAACATAAATCCGTTGAAGATATCCGAGTCCTAAGCCTAATCTCTAGCCACCACACCCTCCTATAAATAGGGTCTGATCTCGATCTCTTCTGGCATCTCCCATATCACGTCTAAACTTTTTCTTTCGCTTCGTCCACGAGCTTTTTGCAGTTTAATTAGTTTGTTTTTCAGTTCGTTCATTGCTATGGCTCCTGATCTGACCCCTCGTCAGCCCAAGAAGGCCTATGGCGGCGACGGCGGCGCCTACTATGAGTGGTGCCCCGCCGACCTGCCCATGCTAGGCCTTGCCTCCATTGGCGCCGCCAAGCTCGTCCTCGCCGCCGGCGGCCTCTCTCTCCCCAGCTACTCTGACTCTGCGAAGGTTGCGTACGTTCTTCAAGGTATATATACCACTATACCACACAATGCTCATCTAAGATGTAACTATACGTAGAGAAGATTTTTTGTTATATATACTAGTATACCACACCATGCTCATCTAAGATGTAACTATACGTAGAGAGATTTTTTGTTATATATGTCAACATGTATTTAGCTAGTTTTAATTGTAACTAATTCGCTAGCAGGCACCCTCTTATGCTCAGTGATATTACTGGTCGTCTCTAGTAGTGAATTGATCCAATGAAAGCCGGTTTATGATTGAACTGTACTGCTACAATCTGCTATATATATTTGGTGCGTTGAGTTTTTGTATGATCCTTCCTAGGTAAGGGGACGTGCGGCATTGTCCTGCCGGAGGCGACGAAGGAGAAGGTGCTCGCCGTGAAGGAGGGCGACGCCCTGGCTCTCCCCTTTGGAGTTACCACCTGGTGGCACAACGGCCCTGAGGCCACCGCCGAGCTCCTCGTTCTCTTCCTCGGCGACACATCCAAAGGCCACAAGCCCGGGCAATTCACCAACTTCCAGCTCACCGGCGCCGCCGGCATCTTTACCGGATTCTCCACCGAGTTTGTGGGCCGCGCCTGGGACCTCGCCCAGGCGGACGCCGCCAAGCTCGTCTCCACCCAGCCCGGCGCCGGCATCGTCAAGCTCAACGCCGGCCAGAAGCTCCCTTCGCCGTCCCCCCAGGACCGGGACGGCATGGTGCTCAACTGCCTGGAGGCGCCGCTCGACGTTGACATCAAGAACGGCGGCCGCGTCGTCGTGCTCAACACCCAGAACCTCCCGCTCGTCAAGGAGGTCGGCCTCGGCGCCGACCTTGTGCGCATCGACGCCGGGTCCATGTGCTCGCCGGGGTTCTCCTGCGACTCCGCCTACCAGGTGACCTACATCGTCCGTGGCAGCGGCCGCGTCCAGGTCGTTGGCACCGACGGCAAACGCGTGCTGGAGACCCGCGTCGAGGGCGGCTACCTCTTCATCGTCCCGCGCTTCTTCGTCGTCTCCAAGATCGCTGACGCCTCCGGCTTGGAGTGGTTTTCCATCATCACCACTCCCAAGTGAGTAAATTTCATTAAACTGATCGCAATTTGTATTATTTTGCATTGCTGGACACTGAACCCATTGCAATCTGTATTACTATTGCCCATTGAATTTGAGTTATTGGTCACTGAACACGTTGTGATCTGATGTCTAACTGTGTCGCATGCAGCCCCATCTTCTCTCACTTGGCCGGGAGAACGTCCGTGTGGAAGGCGATCTCGCCGGAGGTGTTGGAGGCGTCGTTCAATACAACATCGGAGATGGAGAAACTCTTCCGTTCGAAGAGGCTCGACTCAGAGATTTTCTTCGCGCCACCACCTAGCTCCAACTAGAAGGCAGCAGCAATTCGTCGTCGCGTTGCTGGCCGCCGGCCGGTCATCCGTTTTAGGAAAATTTAGCGGCCTTAGGCCTCGTTTGGTAGTAGTGAGAAATAAAATGCAGGTTTTTTATTGTCAGTCTTAGCGTCTTTTAAGTGTCAGACAATTTGTTTTAAAATGTTATTGTGAACCTGTGCTATCAAATTCTTGTGGCTCCATTTATATTTATTGCATTCTTTTGGTCGTGCGTCTGGCATATAATAATTTGCCCCGTAAATATGTTGCACTTTTTTTGTGATTAGATTCTATTGCTCATTCGTTTAATTTTTTTAGAAAAAACCTCTTCCTTTTGATGCCATTAAGTCAACATGTATATAATAATGTCCCTTGAATATGTTGCGTTTTTTTGTGATTGGATTCTTTTGCTCCTTCGTTTATTTTCTTTTTACCTATGTAGCTCACTGCAAGTATCCTTGTGAAGGGGT
The DNA here is from genome assembly GCA_036346415.1 of Raddia guianensis. NCBI lineage: Eukaryota > Viridiplantae > Streptophyta > Magnoliopsida > Poales > Poaceae > Raddia > Raddia guianensis. The sequence continues at coordinate 4,290,445 of CM070536.1, read as the reverse complement.
CCAACCTACGAAGACATGAATAGCATGTGATCCAGTCATTCTACGCATTAATCTTGGTTTTGAGGGGGTGTTTCTGGCGCTGCTCTTTTTCAAAAAAAAAAACCTGCATTATGTTTTTGTAATTCGCAAGTGTCCTTTGTCTATGGTTGTCATATGCTCCCTTTGTCCACTTTATAGAGTATATTTTGACTTGAGAGTGTTTAAAAGTATATTTGTCTGTTAATTTTATTATTATCTATTGTCCATTACTACGAAACAGGATTGCATGAAAACAATTTGACATAATTTATACCTAGATGGTGCACATAATTTACTAATTATTGATCAAAACTTACAAAGTTTAATTTTTTAAAGTCAAAATATGTATCATAAAAATGGGTGGGGAAGCATATATATATATTTTTTTGAAAAGAGGTCGCCAATATGTATGGTGCATCGATATTTCCTCGTGTACTCGTGTGTAAGCCACTGAGTCATCGGGCAACCAATTTTTTTTAGCACAAACTCATTCATATATTTTTGTTAAGCTAAATATTATCACCATCCATTAATAGAGGGTTTTCATTGAAATATGAATACGAATATAAGAGTTTTATTAATCGCTTGTAGAAATGTACACCATGACCATGGGTATCAGGTGAGCAGTGGCGGCGAAAAGCCAAAGGGCACAGCCAGCGTGCAAGTTTGTGGTCCATTTTCCTTCTATTTGTTACACCTATTTACAACAATAGGTGTTGGTTCATTGGTGTTACATTGTAATAGTTTTTTTTATTGTTGTAATTTTTTGTGAATGATTTGCTTCAAATTCTATTGTTCTTTTTTTTAAAAAAAAAAACCAATGATCCACATTCATATCCCTTTGTGTGCAGTGGCACACTAGGCTGTTTGGTTGCCTTCTCGGTTGAACCAGACTGTATGAGCTGAGCCAGACTGGTTGGAGTGAGGCTGAGATAATGCAAATGGTTGTTGTTTGGTTAGATGTATGAAATTGTACAGTCTGCGTAGATATGTTGTTTGGTTAACCGCATTAAGGAGAAAATGGCATGGAGAAATTCAAAAGAGGGATGAAACATATTAAAAAAATAAATTCTATAAAATCAAAATAACAAAAAATCAAATACGAAAATAAAAAATTCAAAAGAAAGTCTCATAAATAAACAAATTCAAAAATGAAAATTTTAAACTTTTAAAATTTATATGGCAAGTATGGTCTCGTTTTGTTCAAAAAATATCAATAACCCATTTTTAAAATCAGTTTAGTAATAAAAAATACTAATCAAAAGATATAACAAAAAAAATAAATCAAATGTGTTGCGCATGTGGTTGCATTGCTGATCCGCAGAGTCTGGCTCTGGGAAACGCCCAATTTGGTCGTATCTCCAAAGCCTGGTCCGAAGGAGATAATTGCATTTGAAGGGCCTGATTATAGGTGAGAAGACAATCACGCTAGTTTTATATCTCTAGATGCAGGCAACCTATATAATGCACAACGCACGCAAATTGCGAGAGAGAGAGCTTGCTCCACGTACGCAGCATGATGCCGATGCCGTCATGCCGAAGACGGCAGCGGGCAGCCCACCTGCTCCCCTCCTCCTCCCGGCCTGGCCCAACAAGCTGGCGGCGCAGGCAGGCAACACGGCTCGCCGGCCGCCGTGTCACGAGCGCGCTCTGAAGCGAACGTGCGCGCCGCACCACCACCACCACCACCACCACCACCTCTGCTCCCTCACGCCAACCCCCAACCACCGCAGCCGCCGCGCCAACGTGCCGTGCTGTCCTCCTCGGTCCAACCTCCAATCCCCCTCTTCCTTCCAAAAGTTGGTGCGATCTCGCTGCTTCCTTGGACTCTGTCTCTGTCTCTCTGACTCCGCTCCTCCTCCTCCCATGGAGCGGCTCATCTCCACGTCCGCATCCGCTTCCCTGCCCCGGATCCGCCTGCCCGTCAGATCCCCCGCCCTCCCCTCCCGCCGCCTCGCGGCCGCGGGTCCCGGCGGTGGCGACGCGCCGTGGATCCGGCTGTGCGCGCAGCCGCCCCCGCGTCTCGGTGCGCTCGCCGCCGCCTCGCCGCCGCGCCATGACGGTCTTACGGCCGCGGCCGCGCCTGCGGATGCGCCGAGGGAGGCGGCGGTGGGTGCCCCTCCGTGGAAGCTGCTTGCAAGGCTCCTCCCCAAGGTGAGAATTCTAGTTTCTCTGCTTCTCCATCTAGAATTGTAATGTTAGGACGTGATAGGCTGCTAAGGCGGGGGGTCACGGACAGTGCTTGCGTTGATTGATTTTGCCGCCTGTATAATTCATGCTCGGCAAGCTAATATTTTAGATCGATTTCCATGCCGTGCCTGTGTGCTTTGTGCAAATAAAAACAAAGTTGCTAGATTGAGGAGGAGCGAAAATTGTCTGCTTGGTAAAAGCTTTTATTTTTTCTGTCATTCTTCCATTGTAAGAGCTTTACAAGCAAAGCTGTTCAGAAAAAAAAAAACCCTTAAATTTGTGGTACATCAGAGCAAATGCCATCTGGGCATTGTTCTAGATTCATGTTTCGCACTATCCAAATGTGTATCATGTTAAAGGCATCATGCTAGAAGGAAAAGAAAGGAGAACCGAAATGATCCTCGTGAGACCTGTATGTGCCACGATACAAAAGGTCTTCTTCTAGAAAGACATCTGAAATGCAACGTTCCAATGTATTAGGCATCACATTAGCAGCTCCTAATTTGACATATCTGCTTATTACGATTACACTCGCTGAAGCTTATGAAGGTGTTACAGAATAGAATTACAGTGAATGAAAGTGTCTGAAAATGATTCAGAATTCTATTGGAAACTCACATATAGTATCACTGTTTCATTTGCAAACTTAAACATCATATGATACCTGCCAGATTTTAGTTAAGCTTGAAAGGGAATTCAATATGTTTTGAAAAAAACTAATTTTATGGCTTTCTTTTTGAATGAAGCCCAAATATGTTGCAAGAACTCCAGATGTGCATGGTCATAGGTAGGGTCTTGCCATGTAACCTAGCGACTTTCAAGATTGATGGAAATCCTCGCAATCGTTTATTTTAGATGGTATATCTTGTCAATGAATATTGATGTCAATGCAGCCAGATTGGCTGGCTTTGCTTTCTGCTTTTATGAATTACTGCCTTCTTTTTCTTTTTTAATAGCATGTCAATGCTTCCTCTGGTGATGATTCTCTCATAAAATTTAGATATTACTATAAGTTCCTTAGATAATGTATAATCGAATGCTCATTCTCTTGCAAGCGACATTGTTCTTTCTTACTAGGGTGATTTGAGTGTTCAAATACGCCAAAATGCCCTGACAATCGATAATGGATCTTAATGCTAGTCATTCACAATGAATATCCCCTAAAACCAATGTTCTCTTGGTGATTTATTTGCTAAATCGAGGGTTCATTTAAACTTGTTATTTTTGTAATTGGCAATACCTCTGCAGCTACTTAGTTTTTTTTGTAAAACATTTTACAGAAGCACATATGCTCTTAATCATTACTTATACTTATGTGAAATGGTGAGCAAGTTTTTAACGATAGTATGAAACATGGATTTATGAAGAGGGCCAAGGCTTGTAGCAATTCTGAAATCTGGTGCTAAATGAAATTGGTGTGGAGTGGGATTTTAGTATCAGTACTGCTCTGTAGGAATTGTAGGATGTTGTGAACCTAAGTCTGATTACATCAATGTCCATCTGCAATCATTATATTTACATTTTGCCTGATTGCTGGTTTACTTTGATGTGTTTGTGCTCAAGAATCGTAACATCTACCTGCTTATGCCATCGTTTTATTATAAATTTCCTGCTGATTTAGTTAAAAAAACCATGATGATATTTTTTAGCAATTAATTTAACCAATATTTTCTGTACCACAGGCCTCTACTGCTGCCCTTTTCTTGTTGATGACGCTTATTACCAGCACCCTGCAGTCTAGCATTCCTGCATATGCATCGGTTCAACCAGCAACCAAAACTGGTGGACTCCTCACTACAGAGTTACTAAGCAGTGGTTGGGCTGGTTTCATTGCTGGATGCTTGCATACGTTATCTGGACCTGATCACCTTGTTGCCTTGGCCCCATTGTCGATTGGAAGATCAAGACTGGAAAGTGGACTGGTTGGTGCCCTTTGGGGTTGTGGACATGATGCGGGACAAGTTATTTTTGGCCTGCTCTTCTTGTTACTCAAGGATCGTTTGCACATTGAGGTTCTTCGGACATGGGGAACAAGAGTTGTAGGTCTTACCCTTCTTATCATAGGAGGTATGGGCATCCGGGAAGCTTCAGAGGTTCACGAGTCATCTCTAGCTTTGGAAGGTGTGGACTGCAACATGAGCAGCAGTGAGCCTTTGCAGAACCCGGCTGCCCCTAGAAAGAAGAAATTTGGTTTTGCAACATTTGCCACTGGCGTTATTCATGGCCTCCAACCAGATGCTTTACTGATGGTCTTGCCCGCACTAGCTCTCCCTTCACGTTTAGCTGGTGCAGCATTTCTTGGTATGTTTTTGGTTGGAACCGTGTTTTCGATGGGGAGTTACACTGCTTTTGTAGGTTCTTGTAGCGAGGCTCTAAAAGAGAGGGTTCCTAGGATAACAGAGAAGCTGACTTGGGCGGCTTCACTTGTAGCTATATGCATGGGGATAGCGCTTCTTGTTGGGCAATTCTTTGGGTTCAGCCTATATTGATGCCAACCCTTCTTGACTGGCAACATTGTTTTCGTGTATTAAGTGTCAATTTAGCTGATATTGGTAATAGATGGTTTATTGTTTTCGGACTGGAAAATGTACACTTACCTGCGGCGTGCTCGTTTTACACTGATTTTCTGCTATGCCTATGCAATTATTGGGAATACAATAGTTTCTGTACTAAATCTGCTGCCCATCGAAAATGACATCGATAGATTTTGTCATCGTTGGCATCTATCTAGACTAGCCTGTCTTAAGATTCAGGTTCTAAACTTTTCTACTTATCTGTTTATTTACTCATTTCTCTATTTTTTTGGAAAAGACAAACTCTTTAATTTTTTGAGCTGATTTTTTTAAATCTCAATGGTTGGGCTAAACACTCGAAAAGAAGTTAAATTAAATCATTCATTTGTTAAAAAAACAAAGAGCTTGTTTTTGGAAAGCATAGAAAAAAGAACATGCTCTCAGCAATGGTTTAACGGGAAGCTGCACTAACAATCTTGTAAATGCTGTTAGTATGACATGGATGTTCATTAATTGCTTACGGGGCGAATCGAAGGCTAAGGGCGTGATCAAAGGATTATAATTTAGAGCATCTCTAATGATGCAGCTAGCTGCTAGCTATAAACAAGTGCCATGTCATCTATAGATAACATATAGTTAGCTTTTTCAATGGGACTAGCTATAAAATTGACTATAATATTGAATATAGGTCCACATGTAATAGATAGTAGATGCATTGGATTCAGCTATAGACTAACTGCAAGTTAGTAGCTAGGACACCCTCCTTCTCTCCTCCACATAAGTAAAAGGCTGAGTTGAAATCTTTATACCTGGCTGATATGGTACCATTGGAGATGCTCTTAGACCATCTCCAACCATTTTCTCTTCGTTTCATTCTCTTCCCCATTCTCTTCCCTATATTTTATCTCTTTATTTTTTACCATCTCCAACAGAATCCCTTCGAAGGGATTTACGTAGAGATTAGAGAGAGAATCTCCTTCTAAGGAGAATGAAGGAAGAAATCTCTTCACGAAGAGAACAGTGAAGAGAATCCATTGGAGCTTTAAAGAGAACCAAAATCTTTTCGCGAAGAGAAAATAAGAGGTGAAGAGACACCGTTGGAGATGGTCTTAGGTCGTCGGTGCCATAACAAATAGTAATAGAAAAAACAAAAAAGTATGAGGTGAACGAATAAAAAAACGGTAATGCTTCTGTTCGGGCGGCCCGCCCAACAACGACAGCCCAAAGAATAGAAGTGCAAGTATGATTCAACACAAATGACTAGCTAAAAAACTGCGTTTCATTTTTCCCTATTTAAATTTCTCATTTTTTGTCTTTATTTCATCTGGAGTCCGAAATTCATAGAACAAATTTCATAAATCATCTAAAATCCTAATTAACTCATTTTAAAAACTTTTTTATTTTTAAATTTTTAGTTATTTTTTATTAGCCAAATTGTTTCAACAATCTATACAGATTGTTTCCAATAGGCTAAAATAGTTGTTTCAACATACTAGGCATATTGTTCCAATAGAAAAAACTAATTGTTACACTTGGATAGATATATTGTTTCAGGGTGCTAAACTAATTGTTCCAACAGGCCAAAAATATTGTTCCAATAGGCTATACAAATTGTTTCAACAGACTAGATAGATTGTTTCAGCATACTAAACTAATTGTTTCAACATGCCAGACATATTGTTCCAATAGGCTGTACAAATTGCTTCATCAGGCTAGACAAATTGTTTCAATAGGCTAAACTAGTTGTTTCAGCAGGCTTTATATATTGTTTCAATAGACTTATTGTTTTAGCATGTTATATATATTGTTCTAATAGGCTAAACCAACTATTTCACTTGTTTATTCGTCCACTAGGCAACGGTAATTGTTTCAGCAGACTAGCCATATTGTTTCAACAGGCTAAACTAATTGTTTCATTAGGATAACAAATTGTTTTAGTAACTTTTTTATAGCAACTTTGGTTTTGTTTTGTTCGTAAAAATGCGAGGAACACAGCGGTGCAAACAGTTCGTGCATTGAAGCAACCAGTCAAAATCTATGGCCGTTGAAAGAGAAAACTGAAAAGAATCTTTTCGTTGACGGGGGCTTTTTCGTGAGCACGCTGCGTGCGCGATGCGGTGGGCTGGACCGGGGCAGCGTCCGACGCGAGCACGCGCGTCGGATGTCCGTCCTCAAGTCCACGCCTAAAAAAAAATATCTAGCAAGTTAGCCCACGTTCTCGACGAGGCTCCGTAATCGAAACATAAATCTCAGCTTGGCAGAAGTGTATTGGAGCCTAGAAGGATGGGGAACCCGGAAAGGCAAACCGAACGAAGGTGCAATTCTTGGAAGAGTCCAGACGCGTCTCTCCAGTTTCCAGGAGGACGCAGTCAATACTCACCAAGGCGCTGACTGAAAGATAGCCTGCAGGCGGCAGGTTTCAGTTTCCTGTGCTTATTCTGGAAATCGCTTGACACCACGCATACCATTCTACAACGTTACTAAGGACTGAGGTCAGAATGGCTTCACAGTTCACACGATTCTAGTAGATTCTACGAGGATGAAAAGGATCCTGAAAACGCTCTAGCATATCGTCTTGCATCAGAAACATCCACTTTACGCCATCAGAATTCAGAAACACACGAAGCATCTCAACTTCTCAAGTCATTGTCCTCTAGCCATAGCCCATATATAGGCCATAGCTGCATAAGGCTATCTCCATCAGAGTACAAGTACTTGATTGGGGGAAAGCACAGCGACCGAATCAGATACCCTACCCTGAAAAGCCAACCTTGCGAAAGCCAAGTGCACAGACACCTCCAACCAAGGCAGGAGAATGGGCGTGCTGGACAAGCTCGTCGCTGACCTAAAGGCATGCGAGCTGCCGACCAAAATCCTCGGCAAGAAGAAGCATAAGCAGTTCCAGGTAAACCCTCATCATAGCTTCACATTATCGTGCTACAGATTGCAGCCAGTGAGTACAATGCTCGCAGCCAGAGCTAGCATCGATCCATGTCTTGCTTCATCCGTGCATGCATAGCTATGCTTAAGTGTTTGTCTGACGCTGCGTGCCTACTTGCTGTACTCATTCAGAAGGTGGAGTTGAAGGTCCGGATGGACTGCGAAGGCTGCGAGCGCAAGGTCAGGAAGGCATTGGAAGACATGAGAGGTAGGTGAAGCATTGGAAGGCCGTGAAGCATCATGCCTTTTGCCCCATTTATATATACATCCATGGCTATGTGTTTGCGTTAATTATATTTGCCCTGATCATCCGTGCAGGCGTGAGCAGCGTGGAGGTGGACGTGAAGCAGAACAAGGTGACGGTGACGGGGTACGTGGAGCCGGAGGAGGTGGCGGCGCGGCTGCGGCGGCGCGCCGGGAAGAAGGCGGAGCCGTGGCCGTACGTGCCGTACGACGTGGTGCCGCACCCCTACGCGCCGGGGGCGTACGAACAAGAAGGCGCCGCCGGGGCACGTCCGCGACGCGCTCGCCGACCCCGACGCCGCGCCGCTCGCCCGGGCCAGCTCCGCGGAGGAGAGCTTCGCCTCCGCCTTCAGCGACGAGAACCCCAACTCCTGTGCCCTCATGTGACGCGTGATACATCAAGCTGTATTGCTGTGCAGTGTGTTGGTGCATGTGGCAAGCGCTCCCGAGCTTGTCAGTGTGGCTCATGGCTTTACAGCTTCGCAATGGTGTCAAGACTGTTGTTGACTACAATTAAACCTATCAATGTGTGATGCGCCTGTATGGATAGCACAACCTCGGATATGGGGTTGGAGTGTAATTTCTCAGATAATACGCAAAAATAGGCTAAAAAAGAAGCACCATGCATTCAAACTACACATATAACATGTCAAAACATACCGTTGAACATATAGGTATTGGATAAATAGCTGCTTGTGAAGATATAGCACTACACACCAAACATGGCACAATACCAAGACCAAACATAACAAGCAAGAGGTGTCACGGCTAGCCAGGACTCATGATCCGACCAAAGCAACTAAGCACAAATACCACCAAGAGGAATATGATTACAAAAAGAAACAACTATCACCCACAGCAATCAGCAGACTGATGCAACATTATTCAAAATGTCATATTTTTATAATAATTTTGTCCAGTCTCAACAATTTTCGAAAGACCACATCGTTGGCGTCTGGAATAACTCAGTTTACACAATGCGAACCAACAAACTGCCAGCATTCAAATAGAAAGCAAGAGCACAGCCGCAAAATTCAAGAGTCATGCACATGACACACTACCTACCTTTTTTATTTTTCATTTTTTATTTTTTTTGGATTTTTTGTTTTCGCATTTTTTTATTCATTTTTTTGGGTATTTCTATCTCTGTTTGGTTTTGATGTGTTTTTTATGCCTTTTTTTTGTCCTTTTTTCTTCTAACCAACTGGATCTTCACTCATCCCAGTAGATGAGGCACGCATGCCGTAACCAGTGAAAACTCGGCATGCCTTTGTACCGTATCTTCTGTATAATCTCAAAAGGTATCGCTGCGGAGTAAACTTCTGGCTGACTTCTGTCCATAAGGTGGTTCACTAGCATTGCTGTAAAGTCCTCCAGAAGTAGGTACCTGGTAACCTAGACTAACTGAAGTGGCTGACCTAGTAAGAAGAGCTTCACTGGGCATTCCTTGCATCGTATTTTGGTAGGTTGACCCCTCAAATCCAACAGATTGAAACTGAGATGCCAGTGAATCAACGTTAGATGTCACAGGAGACAACGAACCAGAAGAACTTCCCGTAGAATAGTTTTGTTTTGGGAGCAACCAAGCCTCCCATCTTGCACGCCTCCGAATTTTGTCCCCCTGTTAAAGCATTCATGGTAGGCCTTTCAGTGAGAATCAGAGATAAGTATGAAGTGCATGTCAACCAGAAAAACAATGTTCATGGAATAAGTGAATCCATAATTTTAAGGTACAGTGAGTGTCAACCAGAAAAAGATAATCATGAAATAACTGTTTCCTAGTTAGAAGCATGGAGCTATAATAGAAAGCAAAAGGAGTGTGAAAGACGATTTGTGGCATGGCCGAGCAACGAATGGAGTGAATTGAAGGGTGCAGTTATTAAAGCAAAATTTATCTCAAAATATTTGTAACAGTAAGCTGTCATTGTACTAGTATCTCAAAATGATTTCTGATCATCGAGTATAGAAGAGTGGTGGTTCTTGTATTTGGGATTAGTTGCTAACTGTACAAATGGAAGGCAATCAGATTTCCATTTTAGCGACTTTTAATTATTGTTTTTTTTAAAAAAACCTAACTGGAAGTATCAGCAGGCTGAAAATCCAACTGATATCATGACCTATTCAAATTAATAATTTAGGATTTCCTATAAGCTATTAATACCGAAACAACATAAGTCACCCAAGGAACAAGCTGCATTGCATTGAATCAATGATAGACCCAAGCTTGCCATGGCCATATTCCATTATGAAAATAGCAAAGCTGCATTGCATTGAATCAATGATAAACCCAGCTTGCCATGGCCATATTCCATTATGAAAATAGCATAATTTTCAGTGGGTAGGCAACATGCAGACAATAGTATACACGTAAAAAAAATTCCCAAATGTACAACAAGATGATTCAGTCTATGCCAAAAAGAGTAACCAGCTAGCTCAACATCTTTGTACTGTATGGAGATTGTTGTTATGAATGTGAGATGAGATGTATATTGATATGTTGGACAAGGGCCTATATATATAGGGTAAATGAGACACGTAGATAAGGTAGGGAAAGCCCAGATAAGGGCAAGAGATCTAATTTATCCTAAATGATATAGGAACCTCTTAACAGTTGCCATTTCAACAATAGACAAACAAGAATGCTCTTCCTCATGCCTCTAGTATTATTTTTTTCAGGCGTTCAAACATTTCTAGTGTATTACCAGTTAGTCAATTAATGTACTAGTCATAATATGGCATACTCTGAGACAGAAAATGCTATTGATCAATCATGCCAGTATTCCTTTGCATCGTTGCCATCCAAACATTAGAAACAAATGAAACATGAATAATGAAGAGTGAAGAGTGAAACATGTTTACATTTCTCAGTGTATTGCATTGACAGGTGTGGCTGAAAACGAAATTGAACTGAGATTTATATTAATACAAGCAGGAATGAGGACTGGAATAAGTGGCACATGTACACCAATCTAATGTACTCCGATATTCTTGCCTAGAAGGCCGTAGTCAAAGGTGGACATACAAGCTAAAATATCACGTTGATAGAGCATTAGAGCATAAAGAATTACCAAGTAGATTGTATCAGAAGTGGAAACAAAACTTTTGAAAGTTTAATTCTGAATCCAAAACTTGTGATCTATTGTGAAAGATTATCTAAAACAAGCATAGCATTACATCTGACAATTTTAAAAATCATACTTCTCCATGGAATGTTCTGTGGTAGTTATCTTTAGCCCAGCAAGTCATCTATGCGTAGTCTTTTAGGATATCTAGGCCTTGTTTGTTTCAGATTAATGTAGCGTTGTGTTTTACTGTAGCAAATTTGTGATACCCTCAAAATACGTCTTAACGAGTTCAAAAAATTATGAAAAAAATATTTTACAAACTTTAAGAAGTACTATTTAAAACCCCGCAAGAATGACTACAAAACATTACATCATTTGGCTAAAACAAAAATAACAAATTTTCATTTAATTTAATTTAATTTAATTTAATCTAAAACAAACAAGGCCTAAATAGAAGACACAGTAAGCAACAAATCAAGCAGTGAAGTTGATCAAAACTTCAATTACTGTCCAGTAGGAGGTGCAGGATATCATATTCAAATAATACAGACTACCCGTGTAAGTATTGTGTGAACTGATTTGCAAATAACAAGACAAGACATTTAACCACTTATTTATAATCTTTACTAGATAAAAAGAATTAATGGTGAAGGTACAACACCTCTATTTTTAGAATATCCAGCCCCTATTGGGGTCAATTAAACTCAAGTCAACATAATAAAATCAAGATACTATTTGTCCAAAATTATCTGAAAATATGGTAGAAAATTAAGATCAAATTAGCATAACAACTATGCAAATATCCCTGCAGGTCATCTATCCTAATTCCTATTCATTCTCCTAAAAATTATGTCACAAAAACTTTAGAAAATCTAACAGTATAGAAGTTCGACTTCCCTAAATACTCTTAAAATAAAAGGTAGCTCCAATGAGCATGCAGCAGAGCTGAGTGCAGAGATGCAATTGATCGAGTGTGAAAGCAGAAATGATTCCTTGGGCCAAACAAGATGGTCATTAAATGGTATAAAGTAATATGAAATTCTTTTTATTAATAGCAAATCATGAGCACTCAGCTAGTTTAAAAGAACAAGGTAAAATCACGATGTGAGAACTATGCACATAAAAGATTACCTGTACTTCCAGCACAGAAGATAGCAGCATTGTATCCAAAATGAACTGTACAGAATTAGTCACCTTACTAGTCATCATCTTCACCTGTGCAAAAAAATGTAGGTCAGCAATTGGTCTATTTGGTTTAGAAATAGGCTATATGTTTGATAATCCTGGACAGAGACATATAGAGTCATCTTGCCTTAGCTTCACATGGACACCACATTTATATACTATTACCAACTTTGCATCATTGCAAATAATCATGTGTATCATTGCTTAATGATGCATTCTGTACAATAAAGACAAACCAGCATACCTAACTCAGCCATACAACAAATTAAAGACTAGAAGAAACTTAAAATATATGAAATTCTCCTTTTGAATTTGATATCACTAAAATTTGAATAAGCCAATCATTATGGTATGCCTCTGGATTGGCAGGCTAAACACAAAATAGAGGTAAATAGATGCATACATTAACAAATCCTAGTTAAATCTGTCCAATCAAAGCATATGTTAATGCTAAGCCAACAAAACTCAGAACTAGTTTTCCTTCATTGAATTAGTGGAAAACATACATGAATAAACACTAGCCAAACATGTAGATACAACTTACCAATAACATGTTTGTTTCAACCCAGTTATAATTTTTTCATGTATATTCAAGAAAACCATACCACAAAACATTATGAAATTTAAACAAACAAATGTGTGGTCCAAAGCATAAAGACAATTAAGAAGCTTCATGGGGTCAAAATAACAGAAAGATGGAGATGACATCCAGGAAGCATATTGACAACATTGCCAAAAAAAATCAAATGTGAGGTAAAACCTAGAATCAGTGTTACTTGGACACCCATGGCCTAAAAATTTTTGCATAATCGGACACCCGGACACCATGTCGGATTGGTATTTAGTGCGCCCAATTTTTTTGGCCGAAACGAACACTTGCACCTGTGTCTAAGAAACACAACCTAGAATTAGAAAAAAAAAAAATCTACTAACAGTTTGACCAATTGGGCAGGGGTGAAAAAGGGTCGGATCAGATCGGATAATGGCTAAACCATATCCTTATCCTATAGTTTTTCTCGGAACCGGATACTGATACGGATAGCACTGTTACGGATACGGATTTGGGAATTGTCCGGCACGAATACGGAGCGAATTCGGGTCAAATCGACAATCACGAATATTTGTCGAAACATATAACCCTTCAAACTATATGTCTGAGTTCAATTAAATCAATCAACAAATAGGTCATATCACATCAGTATATCAATTATCATCAATTCACCATGGCATCATGTGATTCATGCAATTATGCATTCATGCATAAGCATACAAGTGATACAACACATAAGCTCATTAACACACGATCATTATCATTACCAAATACCAATGAACATGACATAGTTCATGTCTCGCGAAAAAGTTTTATTTAAAATTTCCAGTCTTTCTTTATTTTTGAGAATTTTTCAAACCCCATTCCTATTTTGTTCTTTCAAAGGAAAAGCTTATTCTATTTTTCTAGGGAAATTTATCCTATCATATGTAGAGTATTATTTCATATTTGGACTTTACTCATTTTTCTATTTTTAGAAATTTATTTCACGATTTTCTGAGCCATATACTATTTTCTACAAATTTTACCACTTTCTGATAATATTAAATACGAAAACAAAAAGGGAAATTCCACTTTGGGCTTAGGGCCTTGGGTTGGTGGCCTGGTGCTAGTGGGATGGGCTCGGATATCCAACTAACTTGATTCTCGGATATCCGAGTCCGACGGATATGGTCATCCCGTATCCGAATCCGTATCCGACTAAAAATATCCGAGTTCTGATCCGTATCCAAAAAATATCCGATCCGAAGATATCTGAATCCGGATCCGATCGATCCGGTTCGGGCATTATCCACCTTGTTTTCACCCCTACTATTGGGCAGTTATGCAGTCTTTGATGTAGAACATTATCTTATTTCACATTTGACAGTCAGGCTGAGAAAAGAAAAACTGAATGATACCTACAGAGACAGGACTGAAACTATTAACTGCCCCTTACGAAATGAAAGCTTAAAGCAGTTCATACGCAAACAATAATTTTTTTAAAAAAGGGGGTCATTTTTATCAAAAAACATTGACAAGCTACATCTTGGTGCCATCCTCTTAAGTTTAAGTAACCTTGAATAATTTGATTTTGCTTAAATTGATGTCCATTAACTATACAGCAACAAGATGCTCCGTACCCTTCCATACACACCACTGCCAGGCTCCGATTATTTCTATCCAGATAAAACAGTTTTACTGCAAACAGTCTAACAATTGTGGACAGCCTGCTCCGATATACAGACTTGTGCCATATCGAAAGAGTTATTTTTGTTACATATGTACTATACCACAGTCCATACTCCACAGTAAATAGCATATGCATATAAACTCAATGGTTCACCTCTATAAATCAGTGACAGCTCGATCCAATGTGAATTTAAGAGAAGCACCATGTAATCGCCGTATTGGACAAATGCATAACAGGATGCATTGAGAAATTGGGTATCACCAACACACATCCAAGGCTAGCATTGTATGAAAGACTATAACAGTGTCGATGCAACTAATTGTGCATGGCCAATTGCATGTCCAATTATCCATTGTCATCATGAATAGAATAGGAAGTGATTACACAGGAGATAGATTCCCAGATATTTTGACTAATATTTAAAATTTACAGCTATGTAATAAGATCATCCCTCCATATCTAAATGAACATGACATAATCATAATCCAAGAAAATATCTACAAAGTAATTTCAAATTTGTAACAAAGATATCAAAGTCATGACATATCTAATTCAAAATGTGCAGAGACATATCTAATGGAGCGGAAAAAATAGACTCGTGCGATAGAGAATATACTAGAAACAACACAATTTCGGATGTGTCACCACCTAATAAGTTATATAAAGCACACCAGTACCTTACATTCAACGTCCTACTAAGAAAACTGCTTATCTTGATAATATAAATGAATCTAAACCGCTAAAGGTCATCCCTCGTTCTCACATTCAATGGTGATAAGTAAGCAGCCAACTACAGAAAGCAACTAGAATATTTCTAGACTATTAGATTAGATTGCTGATTAAAGCGAAAACTGTCATATATACAAAATTGTCATAAAGAACCAACAAACAGACCTGATTAAAGGTAGCAATCAGGGATAATGGAACCCAGCCCTGATCATCCATATGTCCACGCAAGAATGTGTCCTTGCACAAATTATCATTACTGCAAACAATTGACACGAATCTCGATGAATTAACCTCAGCGATGAGCGGTGCTGTATGGAAAGTGTTTCTCGTAATAATTGATAAACAATTACCTAAAATAGTATTCTATCTGTCTCAGCAGATCCTTTTGAAGAGGATCAATTTGAGAAAACAACATAGCTGGAGGGCTTGCTGGATGAGGCACAAAAGGCAGAGCTTGAACACTATCCGAAGGGGGCACAGCAAAATAGTACACATGAGGTGCCATTTCTGCGAATTAAACAAAAAAAATTAATGAACATAACAATAGCACAGCACATGTTTTCACAAACCACATGCATGTCATACCAGGGAAGCCAATAGGCGGCCCATAAGGTGGTGTCTGTGGAGAAGCAGCACTAACAAATGGTGGTGGAGGAGGAGGTGCTGCTACGACAGCCAGAGGAGGAGCCCTAATGTACGATGGCTGGTGACCACGCTGCTGGTGTCCAGGGCCATGCCCATCCCTGCGGCCATTGCCTCGCCGCTGCCCGTCAAAACCACCATGGTGCTCCTGTCCGCGCCGGGCTCCTCCTCCACCATTAATCCTACGGTTCCCCCCACCATAGTTGCCACCTCGGCCATGGGGATGGGAACCAAAGCGACCGTTTTGATGATGATCACCACCACCATTGCTCCGGGCATTGGGCACATACACTGGGGATAGCTCTGGGTCAGGGACACGCTTCTCCCAACCATCCCCTGCAGGCATCATCAGTGCACGCCGAGCTGGTGGATTGCGCACTGGTGCATCGTGATCGGAGTTAGGATCCGGAGCACCGGAATCACCCAATGAGACCGGCGAGATCACATTGACCTGAGACCACTCCCGCAACAGCAAAACCCAATCTCATCAAACGGGGAGCTCCAGTTCTAATTTCAATTCTAAAAAACGAATCAAACACTGAAATGAACTCACAGTGGAAGGGGGAGGAGCGGCCTCGGCCTTAGGCGACGCCTTGGGCGGCGTCGGTGGCGGGGGAGAGGCCAGCCCGGGCAGCGCCGGCCAGGTCTCGGCGTCCATGATGGGGATCCCGGGCGCAACCACGGCGGGAGCCACGCCGTTCCCCGGGAGCTTCCAAGCGGCGGCCGCCTTCTTCGCAGCTGGAGGGCTATCGGTCGGGGGCGGCGTCCCCGCGCCAGCGCTGGCCGCGTGCAGGTCGCCGCCGGAAGCCATACTCTATCCGATCAGGCGGCGGCGCTCCCTGGGGCAGGCGAGGAGTGGCGGCGAGCGCGACGGGATCGATCGGTGGTACGGCGCGGGGCGATCGGCGGCGAGGGTTTCGGGGGTTCCAAATATTGCCGCGCGGCGAGGAGAGGCGGCCGGCGATCGGATCGGGGAGCGGGGGCAAGGGCGGAGGGTAGTGCGGCACTGCGGCGGCGGAGGAGGCGGAGGGGGCCGGCCGAGCCGATGCCTGCGTCGCTCGCTCGCAGCGCTTCCCTTCCCTTCCCACGGGCGGAGTGGAGGCGGAGGGGATCGCTCCCTTGCCGGTGGGGCACAAAAGGCGAGGAGGCCGCAGCGACCAGCGAGGGGAGCGTTCACACCGCCCACCGCCGTCCGATCCCGATCCGACGCACGCGGCCCCCTCCGATGCCCGCGCCGCCCTCGCGCTGGCACGTGGGGCCCACCTGGCGGCGGGCGCGGGCAGCGGTTGAGAGGCCCCCTCGGGGCCGTCCGATGGGGCGTGGACGGCTGCAGGATCGTGGTGGATCCACGTCCAGGGAAAGCGAAATAATTGCGACGTTTGGGGCTCGCGAGCAAGGAGCTGGGCGCGGCGGAGGTCCCTGGGCCCACACCGCGACCCGCCGCCCGTCTTTTTATCAACCACCCCCCTCCTCGTTTTATTATCCGGCCCAACCCAAACAATCTCGTGCCCTTGACTTACTGTTAAGGGTTTGTTATTTGATTTCCTTTTCTCCTTAAAACTATTCGTGTATTCCAACGCATTCCCTTTGCCTCCACAATAATTTGAAAATTTTAATTTAAAAAATAGATAGATTTGGAAAACGTAAAATATGCATGCACCTTCCAAAATTCTCGAAATAGTAACAATATGTTGACAAAGGAGAAAAGGTGCCAAGGTGAAAGTACCATGCAGGGAAGGGAAGATGATCGTACAAGTGTGACAAAGCATTTTAATATACTATACTTTCGTTTTTCCTTATAGTAAGACATTGTTACTAGGCTGTGCGTCGAAACTTTTTTAAACTCTTTTATTTCAAGATGTCATTGTATCACTGTTTTCCAATCCATATCCTCTACAGTAGTAGTACTAATTGCACGCCGTGAATTTTGAACTGTGAAAATTACAATCTGTTGACAGGTTTGAGGAGTCAAAAAATTATAAAAATGGCTTTGAAAGCTTTGAGGTGAAGTATGGTTATCTCACAAAAATGACTAAAAATTAATGTTACAGCATTTTTGATTGAAAAAAGAAGGATTAAATTCTGAGGGTAGCTTTTAGGGTCTGTTCTCGTTAGCCTGTCTGACTTATTTGACTTACTTGTATATTTACTTATCTTCGTTTTCATTAAAAATATTTTTTTTAAAATTTTTTTCTTTCCCAAAGAGTTATTGAAAAGCTTTAGAACATAGGTTGAACAAACCGCATCCAACTCTTATATCTTAAAATGTTTTTAAAATAAAAAAATAGATAAGCAAATAAGTCAAACAAGATAAGTTGACAAAAACATACCCTTAATTTCAGATTAATAGAAAAGAACAAGGCTGAATCACGATCTGATTATGCCAAAGCATAAGCAATGATATAATAAGATTAATTTTAACCAGCTCGTGTCTTCTTGGCTCGAAATATATAGCCGACCAGAACGTTTTTTTGTTCTGGATAAGTCATCTTCATATTCGATAAAGATTATGCTAATGCATACGCAGCTCCTCCTCCAAGAAACAGATGATTCTTCGTAGATCGTGTCGTCGTCGCCGCTGCCATCAACGGTGACATATCGCTTTGTTCGTCCCATTCGGAAACCGCCGTCTTTGTGGGTATATCCAAAACCGCCCAAGCCGCCGTTTTCCGGTCAATTTTGCATCGTCCCTGATCATTTGCTATCTTCATCCGGATACCGCTGCGTATGTGGACGTGTTCTACGCGCCGCCTCAAGATTCTCTTGCACGTCATTTTTCACGAGAAATCAATCGAACACTACTACTGCTCAAGTGGTTAGTTGTCACCAGACACACCACTACTAGAATTTCTGAAAATCGCGAGGGCCAAAAAATAAACGCGGGGGTATAAAAACAGCCCTCGTTTTATATATAAATACACGAGGGTTTATTCCAACCCTCGTAATAAATTATTTACTCACGTGAGCTAAACCAAGGCCCTCGCAATAAATGCTGGCCGCCACATACTTGCGAGGGCTACATATTGACCCTCGTTACTAATGACCACAATAATTGCTTCACCCCGCAACCTGTGGGCACGTGGCTGCTTTTACAGAGGGCTTTCAGTAAAGCCCTCGCGAGTAATATTGACAGAACAAGTTCTTGTCAGGGCCCACAGTGAGCCCTCGCGAGTATAATCCACAGTAAGACTTTTTTACCCTCCAACCCCACATGTCATAGAATAATTTTGTTGCCACATATTAGTACAATTGTGACGCCAATTTTCTTAAAGACTAGACTCCAGCAATCATGATACGTAGGTGACCAGACGTTATCGTCATCTCATACGACGGTGAGGCGTCGCCCGATTATCGTACGTGAAGCCTATTTTGCGGAGCTCGTCTCCAAGAGAAACGTCAGTGTCATCTTCATTCAACGGAGAATACTGATTTTATGTGTAATGTGTATTAGAGTGTAACGTGGAATCGCGATTATATACTGAATACATGAATCATATATGATATATGATGAAATGTGAAGATTTCAAAATGTTTACTCATACGAATACTGTATCGATAAACAGATATAGCTAGTTTTGAAGGGTATGATATTGCATGTGTCTGATTTTTTTTTATTTTTTTTGCATGGACAAGAATGTTACATAATTTATTCCTAGTGCTTGAAAGTAATTTTAAAATAACATTTGGAATTATTTAAAAATATTTGAAAGTTGGGATAATAGGAGAAATTATATTAGTAGCGATGGTTTATCAGGAAACCCTCGGATATATATGTTATACACGAGGGTCAACATGGCCTTAGTGTATATTGGCTATTTTTCATGAGGGCTACCTTGACAGCCCTAGTGTTTAGTTGTTCGCGAGGGCTCCGTAGCCTTCGGGCATAAAAGAGGAATCCTGTGCAGCGAGGAGTTCACGTGGAGGGACCCGCCAGCCAGTGAGACATCATGATATTCGCGAGGGCTACCTAGCCCTCGTCAATAACAGCCGCCATCTCCCAGTTATATGCGAGGGCCACCTGGCCCTCGTGAGTAGTCGGCCCAACGGTCACGGGTTGGCTATGGCCCCCACCTGCAGTTCGTGAGTATTCACGAGGGCTACGAGGCCCTCGTGAGTAAGGCCAATATAGATCGGCGCGCCGGACTTGGGCAACTTTTTCGCCCAAGTCCGGCGCCACCACCGCCGCCACCCTTGCCGCCGCCTCGCCGCCGCCGCCGCCGCCCATCAGGTTCCCACACTGCCAGCCGCCTCTCCGCCTAGCAGCCGCCGCCCGCCACCGCCGCCTCTTGCCCCCACCGTTGCCTACCCCTCCGCCGCCCGCTCTGCCTGCTGCCGCTAAGCGAGAGGAAAGGAAGGAGGAGGAGTCCGCCGCTGTCGTCGGAGCACGTGGAGGAGGAGCAGCAGGAAGACGATCGCGGTGAGGAATTTTCGCGCCTTTTGTATGTTTGAATGTTTTCCACAAGGCTATGCATGCACGTATATAGGTTTAATCACGAGGGCTTTGTGTTTAGTGAAATGTTACTCACGAGGGCTATTTGTTAGGTTATTAGATTATGCACGAGGGCTACCGTTAGCTTATGTATTAAATTATTCGTGAAGGTATGGACGAAGATAGACGATGGATGTATGATGGTTGGGTGCCGAGCGGGCGACACACAAATGCCTGGTTTGAGGGGACGCGTCAGTTTGTGTCACGGGCTTTTCAGGCGGCTGGAGGGACTGTCCGTTGCCCTTGTGCGGAATGTGGTAACCGTCGGAAGAGAACACGTGACGAAATGGAGACACATCTAGTAAAAAATGGCTTTAAGGTCGGTTACCAACGGTGAGTATATCATGGGGAGAGTACTCGTGCCGAGGTTGCTCCAGTTGGACCTCCCGAAGGTTTTGAAGAAGTTGATCGGATGGAGGACATGGTTGCTGATATTGGTCACGATTATGATGGTGATGACCAGGACTCACAGCCAGGCATGGCCGATTTCTTTAGACTTTTAGAGTCAGCCAAAAAGCCTTTACATGATGCAACGTCAGTGACTGTCCTATCTCAGGTGACACGTATGATGGCTGTGAAGTCTAAGTTCAACATGTGCATCGCATGTTTTGATGAGATATTGGCTATTTGGTGTGATGCCCTCCCTGAAGGTCATAAGATGCCCAAGACGTGGTATGAATGTACAAGGCTTCTATCGGGTTTAGGAATGCCATACAAGAAGATAGATTACTGCGAGAACATCTGCATGTTGTATTACAAAGATGACAAGGGGAAGGCCTGATGCGATCATTGTGGAAAGTCACGGTATTTCGAGACCACGGATTCTAATGGCAACAAGTTACAGACTTGTGTGGCAAAGAAAGTGTTGCGTTACTTTTCATTGAAAGATCGCCTGCAACGTTGTTTCATGATGAAGGACACACCAAATTGGTGGGTTGTATACAAAATTAGACCTCATGGGAGATTGTCAGATGGTCCAATACAAGATCAACTATTAGAAAACACATTTGTGATCGATGCTGGGGTGGGCCTCGACAATCTAGTGGCCAGCATAAACGATGACGTGGTTACCGTCGACGAAGAAGGTCAAGAAGAATATGAGGATCCTGTCGAAGGTGATGAATATGAGGACAACAATCCTATCGACGACATTGACCCACTTGATGTTGATGCGAACTACTGCTAAATGTATGCTTTTCATATATGTTTATGTTACTATCATTTACTTTCATATATGTTTATGTCTTTGTCTATACCTATAAGTACTAACTTTCATACATATTTATCTTTTATGCAGGATGGCGCCTAGAAAGTTTGTTAGCCACAGGGGAGTATCACCAGTAGAGGACAGCGAGATGGACGAGGCTGGTCAAGACGAGGCAGGTCTGGGATCCAGTGATCACGAGGGAGGTTAGGACTCCAGTGGTTACAAGCATGGAGGCTTTGAGGAGGGCGAGGGGTCTACTCAACCAACCTCCACTCGTCGCCGAAGAAGAAAAGAGGGCCCAATAGGATGCCTAGGGCTCCAACAGATGCAAATATGTGCATCCCTATTGACATCTTAGGGGACAGGTAATTTCTAATTCTGAAAAAGTAAACTGAATATATTAATCTCTTTGTAAATGCCTAACTCTTTTTCTTTTTTATAGGAACATGGCTACTATTAACACGAGCATCAAAGCGTACTGATTCCGCATCGTTAGGGCTAATCAGGATGCACTACCCTCGGATGGTGGAAGAGGACGGCCGCACCCGTCCAGCAATCACCTGGGAAGACTATAAGCTTCAACAAGAAGGTCAGGACTCGGCTGCAGTGGAGTGCGTCGACGAATTCTGGGTAAGCCTCTCAACACCTGCAATTACTCTAATCTTTTCTCACGCTAATAGGACGTTTGTTTCGTTCCTTTTTAAAAACATCATCGACCTCGTGAAGGCCTCGCCCTTTCAGACTTCCATGAAGTGATTGATAACAAAGCGAAGAATCTTTTCTGGGATCACCTACGGCGTTCGCGTGTCGAGACAACCAAGCAGTGGTACAAGTAAGTTTATCCACAAATATTCTTTACAGTGCTAACAATGTTGATTAATACAAACATCAAAATAGGGTGCAGGAGAGAGCATAACGAGGAGCTTACTGACACCGAGGCTTCAAACAAGTACTTGACCACTCAGCAGTACACCCAGGTGCGTCCGGACTGGGTTGAAAACTGCCCGGAAGCTTGGGAGGGACTTGGGCATTATTGAAACAGTTAAGAGTTCAGGACCAAGTCACAACAGTCCAAGCTGAACCGGGCGGCGCAAGGAGTCGTCAAGTACATTGGAAAGTGGTCCCTGCCATTCTTTAGAAAGAAAGAGGTAAAAACTTCTCTTTTCATTTCATTCATTAACTCTTTTCTGAATTTTCCACATTGTGATGCAGTCCGAGAAGGATAGGGAAGACATAGGTGCCTTAGAAGCATACAGGAGGGCAATGACACCGAAGGCACAACGACAAGCTCCCGAGCCAGCCATGGCGCCACACGCACAAAGGAATATTATAAGTGCAACTTACATCATTCCTATATTATTTATCCCTACTTAACATTCTAATATCACTCGGCTTGAATGCAGGAACGGTACGTGGAAGCGTACAAGGAGGCACATGGTCCTGATAGTGACCCATACACAAAGAAGGAGCTAGACCCTGAGGTCATCTACACCCACATGGGGCTTAAGTCTCACGGTCGCTACGGGATGGGCTCGGATCACATCAGGTGATCGACTTTGCTCTTTATTTGTTCCATGTCTTCGACCGTCACGTTACCCAACTTCTCCATACTAATCATACTTTCCTGTTGCAGGTATGGTGGATTAATGCGCGATGCAAAGTCCCGCCGTGCCGCTAGGGAAAGAGTTGTTGAGAGGGAGCTGCAGATGGAGAGGGAGAGGGCGGAGCAAAGGGAAAAGGAGATAGAGGAGCGACACAGGAGAGAGCTCCAAGACTTAAGGATACAGATGGAAATGATCCAAAGAGCGGCTCAGGAACGGTGGGAAAGAGAACAAATGCAAAGGTGGATAGAGTTCACAAGCCGCCATTCAGGGGGAAACTTCGAGCAGGTATACCCTAAACACAATTCATATCCTCGTTTATTTGCATTAACACTACATTGCTCGCGAATGTGCAGGGTGGGTCGAGCAGGCATGTTGTTGAAGGTGGCGTTGGTTACGCACCTTATGTGGTACCACAGCCCATTGTTCAGCCTCAACATACGGTAAAAGTTGGTGTTTTATCATTAACTTAGGTAAAGCGTATTTTGAATCAAAATTCATATTCTAAGTGATTGCAGGGCTCTGCTCCTTCAAGTCAAGCTCATGGAGTCGTCTAGGAGGCTCAGCGCGAGTGGGCGGATGCAGGGACCGACGGGTTTCTAAACCTACTCACTACCACCCTTCGCTTCTTCCCTCGCCGACCGGACAATAGCTCTTCGACCTTCCCTCCAACTGATGGTACTCCTTCGATCTTTCCTGACCCAGATAGAGCTCCGTGACGGACGGACGGATGGATGAATGTGTACGTGTGTCGATGTGGATGTATATGTTAAATACTTGTGAGATATGTATGTACTATGTGATATGTGATATGTTTGTGCGATATGTATGTGCTATGTGATATGTGATATGTTTGTGCGATGTGTTATATGAATATGGGATGTGGAACTGAATCTGGATATATATATCTGTGTGTGTGTGTGTGTTCTATTTTGAGAAATTGTGGAAACTGAAATTTTAAATGTTTTTTTTTGAATTAAATATATCCCGAGGGCTGCAGAGGCCCTAGCAAAAAATGAATCCAGGGCCAAATATTCGCGAGGGCTATATAGCCCTCGCAATAATTCAGCAGGCCAATTATTCACGAGGGCTTTGTAGCCCTCGCTAGTAAGGTGCCGCCCCACGCCAGCGGCATATGGGGCCCACCTATTTACGCGAGGGCTGCTCGGCGCTCGTCATAAAGCGGCGGCTGCAGGTATACGCGAGGGCTTTCTTGTAGCCCTCGCTTTTCCTTATTCACGAGGGCCCAGCCCTCGTGTTTCTTTGTTATTTGCGGGAGAGCAAATGCGAGCAACGTTTTGCGAGAGCTAGCCCTTGTGAACAGTTAATTCCGAGGGTTACTGCCTTTGTTCCGAGGGTTTTAAGTTCTCGGGATTAATGGAGATTTATATAGTGCGCGCGCACACACACACACACGCACATTCACTACTACTGCTCAAGTGGTCAGTTGTCACTGGACACACACACACACACATATGTGCACTATGCCTCCGGGCTTCGGTCTTCTTCCTTTCAGTTTCAATTAAAATTAAAATCCATTGACAAAAGTTATTACTTTTTACGAGGTAAACGACTTAGCACTTTGTAGACAATTTTAATACTTTTAAATATTTTTTTTGCCTCTTCAAACCCTACCGTGTTCATAACTTTTATCATATTATAATCCACCGTTGCTTTCAATAAAAAAAATGCCGAATTCATATAGGGAAATGCAAATCCTCCGACTACGCAATTATGGCCACCAAATTGTACTATATGATTGTTGCTCTACTACTATTCCTCGCACATTTTAAAAAAAGAATGCTAGAGTTCTTAAAAATATCCCCCCCCCTCCACACATGTGGCTAGGGCTGATAACAAGACGAGCTTTAGCTCGTAGGCTTAGACCGGGCTCTGCTCGGTTGCTTATAGGCTCAGATCAGGCTCAGCTCGGTGGCAACACGAGCTAGAAAAATGCTTGACAATGATCAAGGGCGATGACATCGAATCTCTAGCTATGATCAGGTGTGACACTGTGAGTCCAAACAATATAGGGGTTGTCCGTCGATATATGCCCAACATGTCACTAGCAACGGCATGGCAGCTTTGGATTGTCCGGTGGTGGCAACTTTCGCCCGAGAAGAGTGAGGAGAGAGAGATTGTATCATATCGAAATCCAGGATTTTTTTTAAAAAAGAAATTAACAAAATGAGAAGGCAAGGGTCGCAAACAAATCTCAGAACATCGCCCGCCCGATGATAGTGAACGCGCTTGGAAATGCGAGGCGTTGCAGAAAATACGCTCTCCAATGCATGTATGCATGTGTATCAAATAGGATACGGAAAACATCAATTTCTTCGAATGAACGAATGGCAGCATTACAATTGAACTGAATTTACAAGTAACAACCGTGAATCAGCAACTGATGATCGATGAAGCTAGGAAGCACAGGTGCTAGTAGTCGAACTGCTGGTAGGTGGTGAAGGTCTGGCCGTACTGCCAGCCCGCCGGCACGACGTCGGCGAAGACGATGGTCTGGCCGCCGGTGGAGGTGAGGGAGAAGCTGAGCGGCTGGCAGGCCAGGGCCGCGTCGCTCTGCCAGTTGGCGCCCCAGTTCCTGGACATGGGGATCCACCCCGTGCTTGCCCCCTTCACCATCATGCTCCGGATCGACCCCGCCCCCGCCACGTTCGTCACCAGCACCAGCTCGAAGTAGTTGAAGCCGTTGATGGTGAACCGCACGCCCCCCTGCTTCCAACACTTCACCCTGCACGCGTTTCCATTCGAGCTACATGTCAGACTTAATTGGCACTAGCTCGCGCGCTAGCTGCTCATGCATGCATGCATGACGCATGCAGATAATATAGGATCTACGTACTCGCGATTTGAGCGTGTTTTTTTTTTTTTTCTGTATGTCGAACTTCTTGTTTAAGAGCATCGTCGGTAGAGACATATATGTTTTAGATTGTTCTAGCACCGTAGCAAATAAATTAGAAAAGATAAAAACATAGATGAACAGTAAAACAAAGGTGTAAATAGTGGCTGAGTTGACCTGAGGTAGGTCTTGGACATGCTCTATGGCATTTTTCTTTGTAGCGGTTTCTTAACCTTTTACTATATACTACCTCCGGTCACAAAAAAAAATATCGCTGTTGACTTTTGGACACAACTTTGATCATTCGTCTTATTCAAAAAAGTTATATAAATATTATTTATTTTGTTATGATTTGGTTTATTATTAGGGATATGCTATTGTGCAGGCACCTGCATTTTAACATTTTTTGCAGGCGCACCATACAACAACAGCTTTTTCACGCAAACGGTCTCCTTTTCCTGCATGCAGAAATTTTTCCACCATCTCAAAACGTTTCTTCCAGTGAATGAAATGGTGAAAAAACAGTATAAATTTACTGGAACTTTTAGCACCCGAACGATTTCGTAATTTGCACGGAGGACAACGAACGCCGGCGACGCCACACGCGGTAGAGCATGCAAACAACCCTCGCCCTAAAAGTTTACTTTCTCACAATGTTTCTTCTAGTGAATGGAATTGTGGAAAAACAGTACAAACTAACTGAAACTTTTAGCGCCTGCACGAAATCGCAAATTTCAGGCGCCTGCGAAATAGCAACAGCGTTATTGTTAAATGTATCTTAAGTATGACTTATATGTATGTGATGTAGAAATGCAGCATTAATTGCAAAAGAGTGGATGTGGGTGGGTAGGAGGAGGAAGCTGGCTGGGAAGGGGCGTGGGCGTGCAGGCTTACTGCTGGTAGAGGATGGGGACGATGCCGGCTTGGTAGACGCCGATGTTGAGCCAGGCGGGCTGGGACATGTCGAAGTGGGGGCGGGGAGGGTTGCACCAGCCACCGTCGTCGCTGGGGAGCGCCCAGTTGGCCGGGCACAGGTTGGTCGCCGTCACCGTCACCGCCGTGCCGAGCTTGCAGCTGCGCCCGCCGGCCTTGGAGTAGTCGCACACGATCAGGTAGCACTGCCCGCACGACGCCCCGTCGTTGAACAGCGCCGAGCTCAGCGCCGTGTTGCTCAGCCCGTAGCCCTGGTCGTACAGGTTCCCGTACCCACACGCGCCGCCTGTATATATGCATGATCATATATATATGCCATGCATGCATAATTCAGGCACCGTGTTCAGCATTATGAGCAGATTGAGAGGATAGAGAAGCTTGGCTTACCCATCGTGCCGGAGCCGTCGGCGCCGCCGTAGAACGTGGCGGTGCCCGGAAGCCAGTCCGACCTCGCCGGTGCAAGGCAGCAGATCAGCGCAGCGGCGGCGACCAGCTTCAGGAAATGCTTCTCCATCATTAATTTAATTAGCCGATAGAGCTAGCTAGCTAGAGAACTGCAGATTTTATGGAGTGTTTAGGCTGCTAGTAGCTAGGTAGATACCGTATACGTACGTAGCGAAATGGATTTGGAGGTGAGGAATGTTGGCGACGATGTGGCGCTTAAATAGGATCGAGGAGGTAGCTAATAGCCGGGCATGGATTCAACTTCGAGAGAAACTAATGATCGATTGTTGCATTATTGAAGAATGCAATTAAACAGACAAGGTTTGTTCTAAATTTCTAATGATCGCATGCACATGGCTGCAACGTCCGTGATTGACTTATATATCATGATTGATTCACAGGTCTAACTTAATTCGATTGTTTCTTCCAGACTTCCATTCCATCCAGAATGCTAGGCATGCTAGGTTTAAGAACTAATTTATCATTTTCCAAGTCTTAGGGTGCTGAGTCCAGTAGTTAATTTTTGTTTCAAGAAGGACAAGTGACAACGATGCAGACGAATTAATGTTTCTGCTAGCTGCCTACCTTGTTGCTAGCTTTGGTTTAAGAACTATTTCATTGACAAGTTCAACTATTTTTTAAAAGATGTGTAAGTTTTTGTGTAAAAAATGGTAAACTGAATGATATTTGAACGTACTTTGCAAATTGCAATGAACATAACTTTGTTATTATAAACAATATATTACAAGATATATTCAGAGTCAAAGTGTAAATTTAGAGACTGTACCAAATCAAACTACACCTTATAACATTAGACCGAGGGAATAATATAGGGTCTATTTAGTTGGATGCATTTGCCCCGCCTTGGCTCATGGGATGCAGTCAACTAGTGTTTGGTTGCCTGTATTCACTGTTCCAGCCAAAGGCCATGAGATACAATTTCACTGTTCCAGACAGACTCCGCAAACATGTGGGAATCCACCATATCCACAAACATGTGGGAATACACTGTATCAACTAAGTCATGCTCGTTTAACCACATGAACGCACCATACATGTTTGATGAAATGTTTAAACCTTGATGCAGTGCTGAATGGAGACAAACAAACATCATCTCTTATAAGAGAGACATGACAACCAAACACTTGCTCTAGACAAACTCAACCTGGCTCCCATGATCCTGATTGAGCTCATACGAGTCAAGTTAGGATGGTATATCAACCAAACAGCCCCGTGCATCGCCTAACATGTACAACTGCAAAGCACAAATGATTAAATTTAGGAATTTAGAAATTAGGATTGAATTTTAGCGAGTTTAAATTTGCTGTAACGTCAAAAACAGCTAGCATTAGCAAGCCAGGCATAATCTGATGCGTTATATAATTATGTGTAAAATTTAAAATAATCCTGGTTTTTTTAGTTGTAATCAAGCAATCGCCAAGGAAAACAGATAATCCAACATTCCAACTGACTACTCTGTAGTCTGTAGTACAGTAATAATAACCAGTGCAATCAGCAAGCTTTTTTTTTTTTTTTTGAGTCAAACACGACACTTTATAGATCAAAGAGCGTCAACAAGCAGTACATCCCGAATTCACTCCGGGATTACAGATTTGTAAATATTACATCTAGAGAGCTCGGCACTGCGAGCCAAATTATGTGCCGCTAAGTTTGACAGACGGTTGATATGTTTCACCAGAGCTCTAGTGAAGGAAGCTAGATATTTCTTAATATCTCCAATAACACAACCCAACGCTGACCGATCTCTGCTAGCCGAGTTGATTTTGTTGACAATACCCAGGCAGTCAGAGTCCACAATAATGTTCCTAAACCCTTCAGCTTCGGCCACACCAAGGGCACGCCTGATGGCCATCGCCTCCGCCATGTCAGGAGCAACAGTAATGGATCGAGAGTCAACGCCCGCCACGAGACATCGCCCCAAGTGATCTCTGATCAGAAATGCAAGGCCGATTCGGCCATGTTTGAAAATGGCAGCATCTGTGTTGATAAGAACTGTACCTGCCGGCGGTGGAGTCCAGGATTGAGGAGAAGATGGACGAGCACACCTAGGAGCAGTTTCATCCTTAACACAGTGTTGTACGATCATATTTGTGTAAGCACAAATCTTCTGGGCCACGGAAATAGGATCCCCAATAGAAAGGTTGTGGATAGCTTCATTGCGGGCTGCCCAAATATGCCAGAAAGTCACAGTCAAAGCAGTGAGGTCAGTGGGAGATCCACGTGCCAGGAAGTCAAATAACCAATGTCTAAGAAAGGCCACCCTCTTTCTTTGCAACCGAACCGAAAACATCGCTTTGATAGAATCCCAAACCTTCAAAGCGAAGGGACAATGGAAGAAAACATGATCGATGGAGTCAATCCTGTTGCAAAAAACACACCCGGGAGGAGACACAATGCCGCGGCGTCCAAGCTGAAAGCCAGTCGGAAGGCAGTCATGAGCCGCCCGCCAAAGAGTGATCTTCATCTTGCCGGGCGCATTGATTTTCCAGAGGGCCCGCCAAGCTTTGCAATCCCCGTCGAAACAAGACACGGAGCCCCTGCCGTTCTCACTTTGCATCGACCAGAAGAAAGCCGAACGAGCCAGATTATAAGCGGAACAAACCGAGTACATCCCGCTCTTTGTATGAGGCCAGGAAGCGAAATCATCCTCCAGCGGAACGAAGCGTGTGCTCCGCGGCTGTGAGCACATACTGGCTGGCAGATGTGCATTGATAACAATATTTTTCATTCCTTGCTTCTTTGAACGCAAAACCGTCTTGTTCATTTCCGTCTCTGCATCTGCATCATGCCATCATCCAGCATATCAATCATCATCTATGAATAGATCCGTTGTGTAATATTAATTAATGAACAGAGTATATATTTCAATGGTGTTCTGATTTTAAACTCGTTTCAACCGAACCAGGCTGGTTAGTTGATACTCATGCAACGGTTTGTGTGACTGTGTCTTCAACAGATTATGGCTCATATATATGACTTATGACTGTTTTCCCCCTTCAGTTGCCTAGCAGCGTAACCCCATATCCCATTTTTTGGTCACATTGAAGCTGAGCATAGAAACTGAAGGTCCCCGCGTCGCTCTCCCCGGGCGGCTCGGGGGGGACACAGTAGCCCAGCTCAACCGCCTTCCCCTCTTCCCCTCCTCCCCCTCGTCCTCTCCTCCCCCTCCATCGCGGAGACGGCGCCGCGAAGTGGCCGGCGGCCTCCCCCTGCGCCAGATCCGCCACCACCGGCCTCCTCCACACCGTCGCGCCTCCTCCTAGCCGTTGCCGCACGCCTGCCTCGTCCGCCACCGCCTCCGCCTCCCAGATGCCGATCTACCTCCTCCGGCCGCTCCAGCTCGCCCGGCCGTCCTCGCCACTGCGCAAGGCGCCGGGCGGGTTCGGCGCCGCCCGGCCGTCTCGCCGCACCGCCGGCAGCCCTCACGCCCTCCATCTCCTCTCCGCCTCCATCTCCTCCGCCCAACGGCAGCAGAAGGCCGCCCGGCTCGCCTTTGCCTTCCCGCGCCTCCCTAGCCCGATCTGCAGCGCCCGGCCTCCTCTGCGCCCGGCGCCGCCCGCCGTCCCGGCCGCCCAGTAGCTTCGTGTGGGCATTGCTCTCCACGCGCCTAGGGCGGGGTGTGGGGTGGCACCGTGTTCTCCTCCTCGCTTGCACGGCGCGCCAAAGCGCCGCGGCGGCCGTGTCGTCACGGTGGTGGTGGGCTTCGGCGGTGCGTCGCGCTTCCTTAGGCTCGACGACGGCGATCAGAACCAGCTTCGGCGATCAAGCGCAGGTGGCGGCGGCGGTGGTAACTGCATTTCGACCACATCCATCGTGCGGTGGTCACCTCCTCCCAAGATCCGGTCGGTGGAGGGTCTCCTGTCTCCCACTTCGTCGGCGGCACCTTGCCTCCCCTTTTCCTCGGTGGCCACCTCCTTCCCTAGCCAGAGATCTGCATCATCTCGTGATCGGTGACCTCCTTTCGGTCCTGGTCGTGGTGGCGGCTCCCCTCGTCTCCTCTGTGTTCTCACCTTTGCGCACTGTGGTGGAGTCCGACGCCGGGTTTCCCTCTTCATCCTTCTTCGCCTCCTCTTGGGCCCGTCTCGGCGGAGACCGCCCAAGGGACCGCCTGGCGAGGTGGATCCTTGGGCGGGAGGCCGGATTTGGTGGTGTGTTGGCCGGAGCGGTTGGAGTGGGCGTGCTCAAGGTCGTGGGTCCGTGGCCTCAGTGGCTCGGCCGGCTCTCGGACCGCTTCTTCCCTTCTTCCTCCCCGAGCCCGCCTCGGTGGAGGCCGCTTGGGGGTCCGCTTGCACTGGCCGGGGGCCGGAGCAGTGGGCTCTGGGGCGTGTGTCCCAAGGCCTCCTCGGCTCCACCCGTGGTGGTGTGGTGGGCCGTTGCCCGTCCTTTGGCGGCGCGGGGACCCCTGTCTCTAGCCTTGTCCCGTCCTCGCCTCCTTGCCCTCCCCTCCCTGCGAGGTGCTCGGTGGTTAGGTTGGCGTTTTTCGGGTTAGTGGCGGGGTTCGGCTTGCGACGCCTGGGTGGTGAGGCGGCTGGTCTACTTCGCTTCCCGTGCGCAGGCCACCAGGCATGGTGGCCCCTCTCCGGCGGCGTTGGCTGGAGACCTTTCTTCGACCGCGTCCTCGTTCTCTGCCTCCTGACCTGGTCCCGTCCCCGTCGCTTTGACCCTCCCCTTCTCCGAGGGGTCAGGTGGCGTGGGCGGCTTCTTCCGCGTTAGGAGACGGCGTTCGTGCTCGTTTTCTGACTCTGCGTCTTCGGCCGGCGGCTCGGTTCTTCTGGTGCTATCGACCTTCGGCGGCCTCTGCCTTGTGCGCTAGTAGGGCAGGTCTTGGGCGAAAGCCCCGCTCTTTTGGGCTAGTGTTGACGTCACCTTTGGTGTCGTTCCCTCGTTGGAGGCATCACCTTTCTGACCTTTTCCCTGCTTTGGGGTGAAAACCCTAGCGGTCTTGCGACGGCGGCGGATTCTTCCCGTCGCTACCTTGTTGGAGGCGTCGTAGTTGCCGTCTTGCGCTATGGTTTTCCGTCTGGTTTGCTGCTTTAAGAGTCGTTTCGTCGCTGTGTGAGTGTTGGTGCTGTTTCCTCTACTCCCTCTCCTGTATCTCTCCTTCCTTTTCGGCCGTTGGCCTTGGTGGCAGCGGGGGACTGCTTCCCTTCTTTTTTCTCTTTAGGTGGTGTTCCCGGCGGTGGTCGGAAGCGTGTCTGGTTTTGTCCAGGGTTGCAGCGGAGTGCCGTGGTTGTACCCCATGTTCGCATGGGTTTTTTTATTTTATTTTCTCCTGCTTATCAATGAAATAGGACGGCAGTTCTCCTGCCCCTCTTTAAAAAAAAAAAAGCTGAGCACATATTCCGGGAGTAAAATAACTAGTTCTCAATGGTCATCCGCTTTGCCATCTCGGCAGTTTTTGATATTAAAAGTGGGTACACACGCATATGCCTTCATGTTTATTTTGAAGTTTCGAGTATATGTTTAGATACTGGCTGTCTGGCAGACTGACGGGGCAAATGATGTCAAAAGGGGTAGAGTCACGTTGCCCAAGTCGGTTCTCTCGGCCCTACCGTCCTACACCCTATCAGTGATCTCCCCGCCTATCTCGGTCCTTCAGAAGATCGACAAACTGCATCGAGCCAAGCTTTGGCGCGGTAACGACAATGTTGTGGCTGGTGGGTGTCGTGTCAACTGGATCGTCTGTTCCCCGGCTACCCTTGGGAGGCTCGAGGGGCTCGACCTAAAGAATTTTGCCCGCGCCCTCTAATTGTGTTGGCTTTGGCTGGCCAAATCCGGCTCTTCCAGATTGTGCCTCATCTCGCTGGACAGGGTGGACCCTACTGACGCAGCGCTCTTCAGAGCGGCACTGAGTTGGTACTTGGGAATGGTGCCACATGCCATGCACAATAACAACTGGTTGTTGGACTTACGACGGAATTTCGCTCCTAACTTCGCCGTGGAGCTGGTCTCCCTCTGCCAAAAGATCAGACGTGTTGCGCGCCGTCCGAACCACCACGATCGAGCTGTTTGGCGTTTCTCCGCAGATGGGAACTTTTCTGTCCGCTCAGCATACCGCATGTAATTTGTTAGAAGGACATCTCTGATGGCGTTAGCCCTAATCTGGAAGCAGTGGGCGCCCTCTAAGTGCAAGTTCTTTGCTTGGACGTTGTTCGTAAGAAGTGTGATGACTACTGACGCCCTTCTGCATAGGGGATTGCCGAATAATTACTTCTGTGCTCTTTGCCTCAGATGCCTGGAGACCTCGAAACACCTGTTTCTCGAGTGCCCCTTTTCCTCCCGTATTTGGGACCTACTGGCTTCCAATCTCAATGCCCCCACGCCTTCTCCGCTCCACATGAACCTATACTGAGGATATCAGTGCCTGGTGGGTCGAGGACATCCTGTAATACAACCTTGCTCCGGGTTTAGGATCCGTCGTGCTAGCAACCTTATGGCATCTCTGACTTGAAATGAATAATCGATTTTTTAACTTGAAGGAGCTGGCGCCGATGATCTTCTTCGATTAGCAGGCGCCCGTTTTGTAATAAGTTAGCTCTCTGTAGCGCGCGTCTAGGGAATGCGCCTAAACCTCCCCCTATATTTTAACCATGTAACTTTTCTATTGAATTAGTGCAAGGCGGTTCTCCTACCTTTTTCTAAGAAAAAAGAGAGAGTATATGTGTTTTGTGTATGCCTTTTGCAGGATCATAGGCGCTAACCACCCCCTAATCTGATATCTAATATACTCGACCATCGGAAGTAACTTTGTAAAACAGCAATTAATCATGATCATAAGCAAACCAATACGAAAATTAAGCGAAGAACGAGAAAAAACGTATACTGGAACCCATATTCTTTATTGATCATATCAATACATGGTTCCTTTTACTATTGAAGCATCAATCTATTAAATTCCTCGCTAATCTATATCTAATCTCTCCTCTAATATCTGGAATTTTCTCCGGGAAATACTCTGTTTTTCTCCTTATTCGCGCCGTCAAATCAACGTGGAAAACCCTAAAACAAAAACGACTCACGTGCTGTTTTTATAGCCAGCCGGAACCTCCCCGCCCGCACCGGTCTGGGCCTCCAGCTCCAGCCAAAAGCCCACGTGCCAGCCCACACGCTGCTGCTGCCTGGCTGCTTCATGCTTGCTTCGCTCGCTGGGCTACCAGCCCACCTGCTGGCCTGCTATCGCAACCGGCCTGCTTGCTCCTGCTCGCTGCAATGCTTCTGCACAACTGGCCTGCTTCCCTGCCAAGCACAGCCACGCGCCGCCCACGCACACATGCACATACATCCACACTGATAGGGCTAGAACTTGGCTAGATAAAATGAGAAATCTTTGCCATCCAATCTGATTAGAATATCATTAAGTGGCAGAATTCTTTTTTCTAGAAATGTTTTATCAATTCATTTTCATTCGATTTGTACCCCTGGAAAATTCGAACTTTCCTCAAAATTGTTTCTGCTCGCGAGTTGCTCCGAGCCGAACCAGACTTTGGCTCGCTCGGGTTCGGCTCATATATGACCCAACATATAAATATCTCCGATAAATGTATAATATTATGCAATATCTTAGCTTTTTTTAGCAATATAAGAACATGTATGGTTGTATATTTGTATAAAATAGTTATAGCCATAATCTCTTCTGTCGACGGTTGAGATATCGATCTCAAGTCGCTAAGGTTCTTTAAGATTGAGATAGGAGACACGCCGAACAACCACGAACAACAACGAACAAGGAGACAGGGGTTTTTATCCTGGTTCAGGCCTCTCGGGAGAGATAATAGCCCTACGTCTAGCCTTTCTTATATATCAGAGATGAATACAAGAGATGGCTCGACGAGACGAACAAGTCTCGGCGAGATTATGGGTGTACAAGGAAGCAATAAGCAGTCTAGACTTCAATGTGGTGATCCGGTGAGAGATCAAGTGCCAGGGGCCCCCTCTACATGCCGTAGAGGCCTTGTTTATATAGTGCTGAGCAAACCGACCTACCGAAGGAATATCGGGCCGGGCTAACTACGAGTACGTAACGAACTCATACATGTCAAATATATCCCGAGGTAGATAAGGAATACTCCTAGTCTTGGAGATCACGACTCCTAATCCAATCCAGGAAACCACGTCCGGGTCTTCACGTAGCCGTGCAGAACTCTTGTTCGAGTAGGACTCAAATACGATTCCTTGGCCGTTACGCACCATGCCACCAGGATGCTGTTCGGCAGATGCACATGGGCCTGATAGAACCTTCCAGGGAGCTGGGCCCTGGTAGGCTGTTCGAGTGGGCCGTCAGGGAGTGAGCCATGACAATGGGCCGTAATTTAATCCCCGACATCTTCTATCTAATGAGTTAATGGTATCTGAGATATCTCTTTTGCACTTGTTCTTCTGTTTATTTTATTATATATGGTCTGGCTCGCGTAGACCCGATCATCTGTCGGGTTCAGGCGGGTTCGGGTCGGGTTTTTCAAAACCCGAACAAAAATTAGCCGGCCCAAACCCAACCAGACCAGGTGCACCGGGTCACAAATCCGGGACCAATCCTGACCCGAAATCCCAAAACCCAAATCCGCACGACAATTTTGCAATTTTTCTGGACTTGAACCTGACCCGACCAGACGATCGGGCGTCAAATCGAGGCCCGACCCAACTCGACGCACTGGTTGGGTCGGGGTTTTTTGGGTTGGGTCAGGTACGTCGAGTCGTGCTACACATGCACAGGTCTAGACTCGCGAACACTCGCGAACTAGCAATAAACCGAGCCGAACCGAGCCAAATTTCTACCTCAAACATCTCGGATAGCTTAGCTCGGTAGTGAACGAGCCGAGTCTCGCTCGAACTCGCCTCGTTTCTACCCCTGCACACTGACACACACACAGCACGCACGCACGCCCAGCCACACACGCTTACATGCATGCACAGGTAGCTAGCTAATCACACCATGATGCCGTTAGCCACTAATCACACTATAATGTCATTCCCAATTTTTTTATTTACTTA
Source organism: Raddia guianensis (assembly GCA_036346415.1). Lineage (NCBI taxonomy): Eukaryota > Viridiplantae > Streptophyta > Magnoliopsida > Poales > Poaceae > Raddia > Raddia guianensis. The sequence continues at coordinate 4,254,161 of CM070536.1, read as the reverse complement.
ATTTTCTTTTTCACTGTTGCTCGAAGGAAAATATTAGTAAAAAAACAGTCTGAAATAAATCACAAAAATATTTCTCAAATATTAACCCAAAGATCACCGATTTCACTTTAAAGATTATCCAAAACTCCAAAGTTTATCACAAAAATATTCTCATCAGTTATAAAATTACCTCATCACAAAATCTTTACTCAACACCTTTCTTGTACCCTCTCTAAAAAAATAGAGATGCGTCGTCAAAAGTTTCTTGGAGCCCTAACCTGCCTTGGATCTGACCGTTGTCTATGGATGTAGGTGGGAGAGAGAGGGTACATGTGGAGGAGCCACAACACATCATATCCGCATTAAACGTCTTGTCGCATTGTTGGTGCCAAAACCACGTTGAGGGTTATTCATACAGGACTAAGATTTGTTGGATCGGAATACATAGTTTTATAGTTCAACGTGTTAGATAGACAACACGAAGCGCAAGGAGTGTAAGGTGCAAGGAGACTTTTTCTTACTCCTTTGTATTGAGAAATAAATTTCAACTAATTAGTAGCATGCAATAAATGGACCAAGAGAGCAACCCATCAAAACGTAGCAAAAACACGCCATCTGCAACATCGATCATAGATCGTAAGGGCACTTACAATGAAATAACATTAGTTTTCTCTATAGCTGCCAGAATAGATTGACAAGGTTAAGGGTAACTGGGTAAGAGAGAGCAAGGCCTCTATATCATAAAAATAAGGGTTAATAGGATATATGCCACTGCTCAAACCTGAAATTCGAGAATTGCCATCGTTACTTTGCTAATAGGATATATGCCATTACAAAACCGCATTTCTTCGAGATATGCCACTCCATGCGACACGTGTCCTTTTTTTTTGCACACGTGATTTGTATTTTCGTATTTTGACCATTTTACCCTCGTCTTCTACCTTCCCCTCTTCTTCCTTCCTTCCTCCCACCCGTCTCTCTCTCCTTGGCCGAGGGGCTCCTCTGTGCATCTCCGGCGGTGGCGGCATCTTTGACTTTGGTGGCTTGCGCTTGACTTCAAACGGCGGAGGGCCAACCTGCAGCGACGACAACAACGACGGTGGCGGCGGCGGCGCAGATCTCGCGCGACAACGGCGAGGAGCTTGCTCGAGGTCATTGCCGGCGGCGCCGTGGAGCTCACGCGATGTTAATGCCGGCGCCGCCATGGAGCTCGCACGTTGGCGGCGGCGCCGTGGATCTTGCACATTGGCGGCGGAGCGGAGCTCGTGCGACGTCAATGGTGGAGGTGGCGCGGAGCTCGGCCGACGGCCAACGGCACAAGCTTGTGTGCGCGGTGATGGTAGCGGTCTCGAGGTAGATGGCGCCGGGGACTACCTGCACCTCGCCGTCGAGGCCGTCCCGCTCCTTGGCGGCCGTCGTGGAGGTCACCGTTGAGGAGGAGTTACCCGCGGGAGAGAGAGAAGTTGGGGAGAGAGAGGATGAGGAACAGCGGGAGGTTGAAGATGGGGGCAAAATGGTCCAAATCTGGAAATACAAGTCAAAATGGGACACGTGTCGCATGGAGTGGCATATCTCGAAGAAATGCGGTTTCGTAATGGCATATATCCTATTAGCAAAGTAACAATGGCAATTCTCGAATTTCAGGTTTGAGCAGTGGCATATATCTTATTAACCCTAAAAATAAGGGAAGGAAACAAAAAAAAAAACTGTTAGTGTTAAGCACTTTCTGTAAAGCTTTAAAAGAAAAAATGGTAGATATTACAACGCATTGTAATAACTGTATGTATAGTCGTCATTATATGACGATATGTTTAGAAGCAGTTTTTGAAACCATGTAATGCACCGGGAGTACAAAAATGACTTGACTTTATCTGGCCATAGGAAAGCCTGGCTGTAAAAGGTCGGCCCGGTAGTTTAGATCGGAGGTGTATACTCTTCTTTTTTTTTTTTTTTAGAAAAAGACAGGAGAACTGTCTTGTATCAATTTAGTAGGAAAGTTGCATGGTTATATGAAGGTGTATGCTATATTCACTTGGGATCAAAACAGAAAACATGCAGGTCTAAGATAACGGGAGAGGTTCCTCTGCAGTCGACTTCACGGTGACATCGTCACTGACGTGTGGGTCCAGTCCCACGCGTCAGTGATGGGGAGTGACTGCAGAGGATCTCATCTCAAGATAACAGCCTTGTCAACGTTCTCACGTGCATGACCATGGGTCAGTGAGCTCATTCCCATAGGACGAACTGGAAAACGACGGAGCTTGTTAGTGCCTATGTGTTGGGAATTTTATGTTTATATTTCATTTATTTTAATTCATTGTTGCAAAATATGTGTCCCACCTGTTAGAAAAGGGACAAGGAAAGGCAGCCTAGCTATCCCCGTGAGCTACATACATCCGTGTTCAAATAATTATAAATTTCAGATTTGCTAGAACTCAGCGACGGGCTCAAATCCGCCATGCCACCGACGGTGGGCCGGCAGCAGCTACGTCTTGTGATCGCCTGGGTTCCAGGCGCTCCCAACTCGAACAAGAAAGATATACATACATGCATATACAAATTAATCCAGGGAAAAAAATTGAGCAAATTTCACAGCTCGATCAATACCAATCGATAGCTCGCTTAGCTAGCTAGCTAGCTAATAGTCGAACTGGGAGTTGCTGGCGAAGGTCATGCCGAAGGCCCACCACGCCGGCACGACGTTGTACATGTTGAGCGTCTGGCCGCCGGTGGAGGTGACGGCGAAGGAGAGCGCCTGGCCGGCGAGCCCCGAGTTGCTCTGCCAGTTGGCGCCCCAGTTCCTGTTCAGCTGGATCCACCCCGTGTTCGTCCCCTTCACCGACACCGACCTCACCGACCCGCTCCCGGCCACGTTCGTCACCAGCACCAGCTCGAAGAAGTTGAACCCTCCAATGGTGAACCGCACCCCTCCCTGCTTCCAGCACTTCACCCTGCACCACCGCATCGACGTCGCACGCAGCGGTTAGTATGACGTCATCGTCACTAGTGTAGCATACACACTATAGGAATCAGTACCAGTGTCGGCGGCTAATGCCCCCGACACAGGTCCAAATACCGCTGACATTGACCTTTGTCGGTGGCTAGCCGCCGATAAAAGTTCGCCGACACTGTTTAGCCGACACAGCTTCATTTTCTCGGCAGCCCCGCCGACAAAACTGAAACCGGCGGCAGGGCTCCGGTATGGTTTGGTTCTGTGCAAGGTGCTTACTGCTGGTAGAGAATCGGGATGATGCCGGCCTTGTAGATGCCGATCTGGAGCCAGGAGGGCTCGGCCATGTCGAAGTGCGGCCGCGGCGGGTTGCACCAGCCGCCGTTGTTGCTGGGGAGCGCCCAGTTGACCGGGCACAGGTTGGTCGCCGTGATGGTCACCGCCTTCCCCGGCACGCACGACTGCGGCGCCGAGCTGCTGTCGCACATGATCAGGTAGCACTGCCCGCACGACGCGCCGTCGTTGAACAGCGCCGAGCTCAGCGCCGCCGTGCTCGTCCCGTACCCCGACGAGTACAGGTTCCCGTATCCACACGCGCCACCTACGAACGTACGTGCACAGCACAGGCACACCGCAGTACCGCACACATCAGTGAGAGACCACGACGACGACGACGTCGATCGAGTACCGAGCCAGAGCTACTTACCCATCGTCCCGGAGGCATCGGCGCCGCCGTAGAACGTGGCCGTCCCTCTGCTCCAGTAGTCCGCCCGCGCCGGCGAGAAGCAGCTGCAGGCTGCTGCCACGACGACGAGCAATGCCAAGACTTTGTCCATCCCCATCGAGAATGGAGCAGGGAACACTAGCTAGGATCACGTAGGAGACCAGGAGAGGAGCTCACTGAAGAATTAATGGTGTGAGATCAATCGGGAGTGATCGGGGCATGCGGTGTAGTAGACTAGTAGTGGCCGATCTGCAGCGGAACGTGGGGCGGCTTATATAAGAGCAGGGAATGAGAATTATGGTCAGACCAGAGCAGGGATCGAATGGTAGAGGAACATGCCGTCGCGTCGATCAATTCCCATATTAATTCATATCCCAGTGCCAGGCTGCTAGCTCATCAGCTCAGATCACATGCAGATGCAGGCCAAGCAAATTGATATATGCCAAGAACTGGAGCTAGGATTGCGTGCTAATTTGGTGGTTGATGATGCATGGCAGCATGGCCTGCCCATTTTCTCTAATTTCGATCCACACTTCTCCTGACGAGCATGGCGTGGAAAAACTATGCATTTCATGACCCTGCATGTTCCGCAGCCCCAGCTTGCCGGCTCGAGGTGGATCTATCTGCGTCGCCGATGCTTTTGTTTATGGCGCAAACCGCAATTTGGAATGAAATGGCGTGGTTTAATTATCTCATCAAGTCGAACGCGGAATCAGCGAATGGAATTCTTGGAGGAGAATTTGCGCGTAGTAAACTAAGAAGCTCTTTCTGACACACGTACATAATCAAGCCATGAGGGCCAGCGATGTCAGCACATGGATTGTGGCCGGGAGGTGGATGAGGGAAAGTACTTGCAATTCTCTCTCTCACCGCGTAGTACGTCGATGCCCAATCATATTGGCAATCTGGCTCAAAAAGAGTCAACTCTTTTTTTTTTTTGAAGTAAGGCAGGAGGACTGCCGTATATTCAATAGACGGAAAGCTGTTACAAGGTGGGGGGAGAAGTTGGCCCTCTCTCGCTGGGCCGGCAGCTTAACTAAGTAATTACAAAGGCGCTCTGCCGCCTCCCAAAGCGCAGGTGTCCAGAAATTGGTTATAAAAGGGTAAGGTGGTCTCGTGATTTGAAAGATTCGGTTGTTCCGCTTATCCAGATGCACCAAAGTAGTGCGGCGATGATGGAGAGCACGCTTTTGGGGCCGGCCGTCTTGAAGGATGTCGCACGACCACCACGCAGGTACGCTATTGTCGTGAAGCCATCTCGAAGGGTCTAGCCGCGAGTTGTTGAACAACCTGACCAACCACTAGACCGACATGCCGGAGAAGGCGACCGCAGTAACAGTGATCCGGAGTCTCGAGGTTCCTTCTGCAGAGGGGGCAGAAGTAGTCGTTGGGAAGCTGACGGCGTAGCAGGGCATCCGCGGTGGAGACGCGGCAGTGAAGGAGCGTCCAGAGAAAGAATTTGCACTTGGAAGGTGCCCATAACTTCCAGGACTGCTGCAGGGCCGGCCTTGCGACCCGACCAGTGAACTGGAGAAGGTAAGCCGAGCGGACAGAGTAGTCCTGGTTAGGGGAGAAACGCCAAGTGAAGCGATCTGGCACGGCTGGTTGAAGCTGCCAAGCTAGCACCCTCGGAATGAGCGAAAGGAGTTCCGGATTAACTGGGGAGTGAGTTGCTGCCTCAGGTCCTCGATCCAGGTCAGGTTGGAGGTCGCGTCAAGCACTGTTCTGTTTTTTCTGGAGGAGGCCTTGAAGAGCCCGGGAGCTAGCATCTTGGGAGCGAAGCCGGAGAGCCAGTGGTCCTCCCAGAAGGAGGTGGAGGCACCGTTCCCGAGGGTGATGGTGGAGCCTGCTCGAAGAAGTTCAATATCCTGGGCTGAGGTGAGCGACGGTAGGGGAGCCCAGGCGGGCAACGGATGCTGGCAGCTCAACCAAAGCCATCTGAGCCGCAAGGCCCTGGAAAAGCAGCGGAGATCCAAAACCCCAAGGCCGCCAAGGGAGGTGGGAGAGCAGACCACGCTCCAGTTGATTCTGCCTGGCCCACCTCGGGAGTCCGAGCCCTTCCACAGCCAGCCTCGCCGAAGGGCGTCGATCTTTGTAAGGACCGAGTTGGGGGGGTGGATGACCGAGAGAACGAAGGTGGGGAGTGCGGTTAGCACTGCTTTAAGGAGTGTGAGGCGGCCACCCTTGGACATAAGAGGGCCCCTCCAGCCTGCTAGCCTGGAAGCCACTTTATCAATGAGAGGCTAGAAGTGAACATGCCGCAGCCTTCGAATAGAGAGGGGCATTCCCAGGTATTTAATGGGGAAGGTGGTTTGCTCGGCTGGGAGGGCTTGCAAGATGGTCGTTAGGTTGATGCCAGAGCAGCGAATAGGGACCACCTGGCTTTTGGAGAAGTTGGTGCGTAGGCCCGTGATGTCCCCAAAAACCTGGAGGATATTAGCCAACGCGGACACATTCTGAGCGGATGGGTGAAGAAAAATGGCTGCATCATCGGCAAACAGGGATATATGGGCATGTGGAAGCGGGCCACCCAGCGGTTCCAACACGCCCGAAGCTGTGGCCTTGCTAAGCAAAAAAACCAATGGCTCGATGGCTAAATTAAACAGGAAGGGGGAGAGCGAGTCTCCTCGCCGAGGCCCCGACTCTTGGATGGAGTCGATTAGGCGGTTATTGAGGAGTACCCTGGAAGAGGAGGTGGATAGGGATAGGGAGATCCAGTCGCACCAGCGGGTGCTGAAGCCACGAGCAGTTAGGTTGTCGAGCAGGTATGCCCAGGAGACCGAGTCGAAGGCCTTTTCGAGGTCCAACTTGAAGAGAAGGGCGGGGGTGCCGGATTTGTGGAGGGCCATGGCCTTGCGCTGAACGAGCAGGAAGTTGTCCTGGATGTGCCGACGCTTAATGAAGGCGCTTTGATACGGAGAGATTAGCTCATCCATGAAGGGAGCAAGGCGTGAGGCTAGGATTTTGGTGAAAAGTTTCCCAATGCTGTGGATTAGACTAATGGGCCGGTAGTCCGAGGGGGAGGTTGGAGACTCCTTTTTGGGAAGGAGAACAATGTGCGCCCTGTTTAGGAATGACATGCCGGTGCCATCAAGGTTAAAGAGGCAATGCATAGCGTCGAGCAGGTCCTCGGAAACAAAGTCCCAGCAGGCTTTGAAGAAATTCCAAGTGAAGCCGTCTGGCCCAGGAGCCTTGTCACTGGGCAAGGAGAAGAGGACGGATTTTAGTTCTTGGAGAGTGAGAGGGGCGTCAAGGGCAGAAAGGTCGGGCTTGGGCAGTGCAAGGAACTCCCAATTGAAGGATCGGTTTGTAGTGGAGAGCGAAGATTCGCCGAAGATGTTGTTGAAATGTTGTAGCAGGGCATGCGCCTGGTCGCGAAACTCAGTGTGGAGGCGGCTGCTAGTTTGGATAGATTGGATATGATTCTTACGACGACGGCCGTTTGCACGGAGGTGGAAGTACTTGGTGTTAGCGTCTCCGAGTTTGAGCCAGGTGAGACGCGAGCGTTGTTTCCATTTGACTTTTTCAATGGAGCTTAGCCCGAGGACGCGAAGCTTTAACTGCTTTCTAAGGTCCAATTCTTCCGATGAGAGGCTGCGGGCTTCCATGGCTACGTCGAAGAGCCTGATAACCTCGGAGGCCACAGAAAGCTGAAGTCTAATGTCGCCGACTTGGGAGCGGCTCCAGGAGGAGAGGGATCTGGCGGTGCGAGCTAGCTTGAGCTGAAGGCGGCGCAACGGGTGGGACGGAAGCCTCGAAGTGTTTGGGGACCCGCACCAGGCTTGCTCGGCGGCCTGGCGAAAACCGTCGATTGAGAGCCAGAAGTTCTCGAAACGAAACCGACGCGGCGGTGGAGGGAGGCTCTCAGCAGTAAGGAGGAGAGGGCAGTGATCGGAGGCCGACGAGGATAGGGGGAGAAGGGAGCAGGACGGAAAGAGAAGTTCCCACTCGATATTGGCGAAGGCCCTGTCAAGGCGTACCAGGGTGGGGGTGGATTGCTCGTTACTCCAGGTGAAGCGCCTCCCCGATAAGTGGATCTCGCGGAGGAGGCAAGCATCTAAGGCTTCGCGGAAGTGCGACATGAGCCTCCTATTCAGGTTGAGGTTGTTTTTGTCAGATGCCTTGTAAATGAGGTTGAAATCGCCGAGGATGAGCCAGGGGCCGCTGAAGGTGGAGGCGATCGTTTGCATCTCTTGCAGAAAGAGCAGTTTGGATGGCTCATCGGTAGGCCCATAAACGTTTGAGATGGTCCAACTTTGCTGGCCGTCAGCAGAGGTGACTTTGGCAGAGATGGAATGCGGCAGGAGTAGCGGGTCGGAGAGGACGACTTGCGAATTGTCCCAGAAGAGCAGGAGCCCCCCTCTGGTGCCCGCAGCTGGCGAGGAGAGGACGCCGCGGAGACTGTGACCACAAGTTTCCATAAGGATCTGGTGTGAAGGGGCGGCCAATTTGGATTCTTGGATCGCGAGGATGGTTGGATGGTGGGATCTGACTAGCGAAGCGACGACGTCGCGCTTGCTGCCGGAGTTGAGGCCCCGGACGTTCCAGCAGAGAACCTTCATTTGGGAAACCCAAGTTGCACTTCTAACGGGGGATCTCATGAAATGGACCGGACATCAGGCCGGAGAGGGGCACTCCTCAGCGGCGGCAGGACCGAAGGCCGTGAGATCAACGCAGGGGCGGCCAAGGCCACAAAGGTCAGCAACGATGGAGCGGGCGGCCGGGCTGAGCGACTCAGCTGAAAAGAGTGCCTGGAGTCTCCTCGGAGAGTGAGGGGCGCCAAGGCGCCGGGCAAGAACACCCTGGGCCTTGCGAATGGCTGGGACAGAAGAAGATCCAGCTGGAGGCAGGACCGGGCGGGAGGAGGCGATTCTGGTGCTACGGCGAACAGGGGCTCGCAAAGCGGGGCGGGTAGTTGGTGGATGGGGGGTGGCAGGAGTGGTGGCACTGCAGCGGTGGTGGCCTCAGCTAGAAAGGCGGAGACCGGTGAGGTTGTTGGCGGGCTGGGTGGGGCCGGGAGGGATGCCTCGAGGGCCATGGGGTCAGGGGAGGCGGGGACGGGAAGGGGTGGGGGAGCACCCAAGTCCTAGAAGGGCAGCTCTGGTCCCTACAGTAAAACAGACGCGACGGGCTGAATGAGAGGTGGGGGTGAGGCGTGGCCCAGCAAGGAGTCGGAGACGGCCTGCGAGGCCGGCGTGCCCAGCGTGGCCTTAGGCCCAGGAGCGGCTGCAGCGGAAGCACTGGACGACCCAGCCGAGGGAGACCGGCATGGCTGGAGGGGCGAGCCCATGGGAGGAGAGCCCACGGGAGCCGGCGAGCCCATGGGAGGAGGTGAGCCCACGGGAGAGGAGCGCACAGGCGAGGCCGTGGGCTGCACTTGCGCTGACAGGCGGGCCGCCGTGCCACGGCGATAACGGGCGGCGCGGCGGCGAACGCCATGCCACGGGCGATGACGACGGGCGGCGCGCGGCGGAGCCGCGACACGGGCGCGACACGGGCGATGACAGGCGGAGCGTGCCACGGAGGAGGCACGGGCGGGCGAGCCCATCGCTCGCTGCTGCCCATGGGCGGAGGCGCCGCGGCACTGGCCACGACCGAGGCGCAGTCCGCGGTGACTGGGCGCGTCCTGCCGTTGGGGGGCGAGCCCGAGGCACTGACAGGCAGCGGCCTGTTGGGCAGGGTCGCCGCAAAGAGTCAACTCTCCGTAGTCTCCGTACTTCGATCGCCCTTGTTCACACTGATCAGTGATCGCATACTTATCTTTGGGCATGAGATTGAGATGGAACAGCTCGTCAAGCTGATCAGCACCTAACTAATCTACCCATGCTGCCATGCATAATGCGGATGGCTTCATGGAATCACTAGTGATTAGTGAGCAGATGAGCAGATCCAATTTGTTGCCGTCGACGAATCGACGGTGCTGCTGGCCTGCTTGCCTCCGGTCTCGTTGTACGGTCCAGCACAGGCTGAATTGCACAGCCTTTTCAAATGCTGGCGCTATGGGCTGGGCTGGGCCCAGCTTGTGCAGAACTCAATGCCCCTCCTGCCTAACGAGGAAAAAGTCTACTTTACCCCCCTCTACTATTGCCTTTGTTTAGTTTTCCTCCCTCTACTCTAAAACCGGGTAAATTACCTCCCTCTACTTTTCATACCGTGCAAATTACCTCCCTCATGCCGGTTTTGAGTGATTTGGCGCCCTAATCAACTGGTTTTGACTAATTAAATTTTAAAAAATGATAGAAAACTTAGAAAAATAAATAAAAACATTTTAAGTATATAAAAATATGTAAAATCCAAAAGAGAAATAAAAATATTATATTTGTGTACAAACCTATATTCTATTTTTTTAGTTCTCTTTAGTTTCTAGAATTTATTTTCTCAACAAAAAAACGGAGTTTTGTTGATGTGACATCATAATCTTGAGGAAATAAATTATAGAAAATTATAGAAAACTCAGAGAAACAGAATAAAAGTATGAAAAATCCAAATATTTAATAAAGTGGTGCTTGCATATAAACATACATGCTAAAAATTATATACATGTTTGATATTTTTTTTATTAAAAATACCTCCAATCATAAATATGAATTTTGGCTTATAGGTTTTACAAGAATATCATATTTTTAATGCATGTTTGGATTTTACATTTTTTATAGGTTTCAAATATTCTAATTTTATTTTTTCTGAGTTTCCTATAATTTTTAAGAATTTAATTAGTTAAAAACACCCAAAACCGGAGTGGTTTCAAGTGAAGGATGTAATTTGCACGGTATGGAAAGTAGAGGGAGGTAATTTACCCGGTTTTGAAGTAGAGGGAGGAAAACCAAACCGAGGCAATAGTAGAGGGAGGTAAAGTAGACTTTTTCCGCCTAACGATGATTCGATGAATTCCAAGCCCTGTTTCGACAGGGTGGCTTTATTGCAGCTCCATCGCGTCGCCAAGATAGTTTAGCCCGACGGTTAGCACACTCTGTCTATATATTATCTAGTACATAAAAAAAACAAAATAAAGCCATTGTGTTAATTCTATTATATTTGAAATTCTCATGTTAATAAAAAATAGAAATTCTCATGTTAATCGAAAAAGGGAAAAGATCTATTCATTATTGTGGATCGGATTATAACGGTTAAATTTTTTAAAAAGATCTACACTATCGATTATAATGGATCGGGTTATAACGTCTTTGATTAAACGAAAGAGTCTATACCTGCTACAATTATAAAATAAAATAATAGAAATAAGAGTCTATATAATAACTGAAATTTTAGTTGTTTGGTTCCAAGTCAGGGGAGAATTTGAACGATAAAAGTGGTGATAATATTAACGCTGATAACTCTTGTGATAAGAGACATACAAGTTGTGATCGGAACTCTATCGCCTACTTCTCAAAAAAAAAAAAAAAAATCTATCGCCTATTTCCAGAATATGTAGTCACATTTGCATCAGTGCATGAAGACCCAAGTACCAACTATCTTCCTTGACTCTAAAACTCCCACTAAGGGCATCTCCATTGGTATAGACAATTATTAGCAATAAAAAAGTTCCATGTCATCTATATATAACTCGTAGACAACATCTTCAATTCATTAGCTATAGCATTGGCTATTAAATTTAATATGGGTGTCGAGGATAAAATCACGGCCCATTACCATGACCCACTTCCTGACGGTCCAATCGAACAGCCTCCTAGGGCCTTGCTCCTTGGAAGGTTCTATCAGGCCCATGTGCGTCGTACCGAACAGCCCCCTGATCGGTATGATCCGTGGCGCCCAAGACTTCATGTTTGAGTCCGACTCGAACAAGAGTACTGCATGGCTACGTGAAGACCCGGACGTTGGTTTTCCGGATTGGAACAGGCGTCGTGATCCCCAAGAATTGGAGTATACCTTATCTGCCTCGGGATATATTTGGCATGTATCGAGTTCGTTACGGATTCGTGGTCAGCCCGGCCCGATATTCCCTCGGTAGGTCGGTTGTTCTACACTATATAAACAAGGTCCCCTACGGCGTGTAGAGGGGCCAGAAGATCGAGACTTAGCGCATCATCTCGTATTGCTCTCTGTACACCATAATCTCGTCGAGACTTGTTAGTCTCGTCGAGCATCCTCTTGTAATCATCTCTGATATATAAGAAAGGCTGGACGTAGGGCTATTATCTCTCCTGAGAGGCCTGAATTAGGATAAAAACCCTGTGTCTCCCTGTTCGTGGGTGATCGCTATTCGCATAGCTTAAGCGGGTCTTCTATCTCCCTTTTTCAAGAACCTTAGTTGACTTGAGGTCAATATCTCAACCGTCGACAATGGGCACATATGTAATAGACGCAATGAACCTTGTAATCCGTTATAGACGGGCTATTGGTTAACAGCTAGCTTTTATCTCTCTCCTCCAAATAGGCAAAGATGAGACGATCGACTCATTCTAGCTAGCTGACATGGTACCATTGGAGATGCCCTAACACCGTAGGGACAAGGTGAGGACCACTTATCAACTCTTCCATCTCAAAACACAGATTTTCCCATAGCATTAAGAAAACCATCATAACAAATATCAAGACATCTTAAAGATTACGTTGGCTTCAAACATGACATATAGACAGGGAGTATTGATGTTGAGGTGGAGTGTGTAATTACATAACTTTGTAGGGGGCTAAATGTAAACTGTAAGAGTATTCCTATACTAAAAGGGGAATCACATGAAAGTTTGAGAAGCTTCGGTCAAAAAATCCCCATTTTCGTTCTCTTCCTCTTCTCGTACCGTAGCTTCCAAATCCTCAAATTTGTCAAATCTTATCCATGAGATGAAATGATTTCTTGCCATGAATTACTCTACTTTTTTTTTTTTACTAGATGTTACATAGTGGTGAACTGGTGATAGATCAACCCATTATATTTCTCGGACCAAGCAAGTTTCTAGCACTTCACTGCCCTACTTCTCAAACAAATTAAACAGAGGTCAAACGTTGCCGTGCATCCAAGACCAATTACAATTCATAATGTGGGTAGCTGTGCACTATCCAGCGTAGTTAAGCAATTTACAACAAGAATCAAATTATAAACATCATCTACAGATCGAAATAACAGGATGAATGACTGGCTGATGGGGTCACCAGCCTCCAGGATAACCACTGGGTGCATGCAGACACTGACAGTTAGTGCCTGTAATTTGGCTGTGATCATCATCAGTTCCTCACTCAGCCTAGCTCTATACATAGATGCCTTACTCCCTCCTGAATATCCCATTATTGCTTGACAATAAACTAGTCTATATGTTACATGCTTCTCCAATGATCAGCAGCATTATTCAAAACAAAGGTAGCAAGCTAGTAGCACGATGAAACCTCCGATTAACCAAACCATGCATGAGGCAAGCATGCATGCACCACAGGAATCTCGTCCAATTTCATCGGTGTAGGGTAATATCGTCGGTTTGCCGATAAAAATAACCCGACGAAAAGAAGAACGGTCGCGGTGGGTTTCATCGGCTCATCCAATCCGACAAAATTATGAGCTCGATTTCATCGTGGATTTTTTCGGATGGACGAATTTGATTGAGGCCGACGAAAAAACCGCGTGTCTCTGTAGCGAGGGGCCGGTCAGTAGGAGAACTGGAGGTTGGAGGTGAAGGTCTGGTGGAAGGCCCACCACGCGGGCACGACGTTCTGGAAGACGACGGTCTGGCCAGCGGTGGAGGTGACGCCGAAGGTGAGGGCCTGGCCGGCGAGGCCGGCGAGCGACTGCCAGTTGGCGCCCCAGTTCCTGGTCATGGCCATCCGGTCGGTGCTCGCCCCCTTCACCCACACCGACTGCACCGACCCGCTCCCGCCCACGTTCGTGATCAGCACCAGCTCGAAGTAGTTGTTCCCTCCCATCATGAACCGCACCCCTCCTTGCCTCGCGCACGCCACCCTTCGCACAAACATCTCATCGATTTCACGTCCATTTGCTCTCCTAGGAGATTGCTATAGAACACTGTGAAGTCGAAATTAATGAGGTAGCAAGTAGTACTACAAGTATTTACCAAACAGCCCTCTACTTATATATATCTATGGTACTAAGCATCGCGCGTGACCACTCGACCTGCCTTAAATTCGTGTTAATATCAACCTCTCTTTCAAACACTATTTTTTTTAAAGAAAAAGAACCATTTGGAGTTGATTGCTTGGAATATATTTTTTGTGGGTTTCTTTGTGCAATGTTGAAAAAAAAGGTTGATCTGAGTGATCTTGATACAAATCTGGTAGCCGTGAACATGTCTTAACCATAGGTGTCATGAAAAAATGCACTCTTCTACAAAATATCATGCAGCGTGAACCGAAAGTATGTACGAGGTAATACGATGAGTATCCTATCAGAGCATCTCCAATGGGGCTACATCAGCTGGCTATAGGGGTTCCACGTAGAAGTTACCTCAAGCGCCGGGCGCCAACGATTCCCCCTAGACTCGCACGCTCTCTCCTCTCCCCCCATCTCCCTCGGCCCAGCTCCGTCCGCGCAAGTCGTCGGCTCGCCGAGGGGAGGGGAGGGGGGGGAAGCGCGGCGGCGGCGACGGGAGGAGGGAGGGAGCACGCCGGGAGTTGGGGGAGGATGGAGGAAGAAAGGCAAAGAAATAATTGATAATTGGGTGGGTCCCATAGTTTTTTATGCTTATAGCCAAGTTGTTGGATGGGTGGTCTTTTAATCTGATTTGGATATGCCACATAGACCTTATAGCCAGTAAATTAGCTCTACCATTAGAGATGCTCTCAGCATGCACTATGCAGCATGAAACCGTCTATCAAGCATACCATACCGTTGTATTAATACACTGTTCTGTAATCATGCAGTTTCTGTTTTTAATTACTATATTACTAACCCGATGCGTAGCAATAAATAACTGTCTTGAGGTCTAGTCAAACCGCCCTAATGGTTTCGCCGTATAGTACTCCTGCAATCAATAAACTACCTTAATTTGGTACAGCACCGGCACGATGCCGGCCTTGTAGATGCCGATCTGGAGCCAGGCGGGCTCGGCCATGTCGAAGTGCTGCCGCGGCGGGTTGCACCAGCCGCCGTCGTTGCCGGCGAGGGCGTAGTTGGGCGGGCACAGGTTGGTCGCCGTGATGGTCACCGACTTGCCCTGCAGGCACGACTGCGCCGCCGCCGCGCCGCTGTCGCACATGATCTGGTAGCACTGCCCGCACGACGCGCCGTCGTTGAACAGCGCCGAGCTCAGCGCCGCCGTGCTCGTCCCGTACCCCGACCAGTACAGGTTCCCGTACCCGCAGGCCCCGCCTGCATATAGTACATATATATGCATGCAATATCAAGCATAATGCATTAGCTAATTAACAAACTCAAGCTTCAGATTGTACGTACTGCGTATACATGTATGTACGTACGTACCCATGGTGCCGGAGGCATCGCCGCCGCCGTAGAACGTGGCCGTGCCCTTCGACCAGCTGTCCGCCGCCGCCGGCGACACGAGGCGCATGGCCGCGACGACGACGACGAACGACACAGAGCCCAGCGGTTTGCGCATCTCCATGGAATTTTTCAAGCGTACGTACTAACTAGCAACCGGTGGAGAGACAGTGGCGTAATGAGAATTGATCAAGACTGGAAGCTGATCATCTAGCTACAAGTACACGGTTCTTAAATACAGTATGGGTATATATCGCGCGCAGTTGACACAAGTACGATCGCGCGCTCAGCTAGAACTGCGCGCCCTGCAGATCGGCGATCGGATTCCTTCCTCGTAGCTTCTTCCATGCACACACCACACATGCACGCTAACATGGCTGCAGGAACTTGAGAGTTGAGAGCAGGAAGCAGCAACAGCAGCAGAAGAAGATTCTCCATCATGTCGATCTGCATCTACGCGATCTTCTGTTCCGTCGTCGTTTCATACTCTCGTGGATCGAGCTGCAGTGCAGATCGATCGCTGCAAATTCCGCTTGCTGTCAGCTGCTCGACCATGAGAAGAATGATTAGCTGGATTTGTTTACCTTTTCATAAAGATAGGTAACTAGACAAAGTTGACATGGCATCCTAAGAGAGGAACCCGGAAAATACTTGCCCCCTTGCAGACCTGTGATCAAGTAAATTAAATTAACAAGCGGCAGCTCACATGAAGGCGGGCTCAGGGAGAATCTAAGTGTGCTGTTGCACACACGATGTCAATTATCAATTCACCGCACACACGAAGTCGCCGGCGGCTGCGTTCACATCGATCCAATGAACCCCCCGCCGTCCCCTAGCTCGCAATGATTTTGGGGTCGGACATGCATGCTCGCAGCTCACATGCCACATGCCTTCTGTTGCCCTGTGCATCTCGGTTACTACTACCCATTGGCTGCGGTCTTGCGTTGTGCTACAGAAGCAGGAACTGCAATCTTTATTTGTGGAGGCTACATATCGTTTGATGCAGGTGGCCAAGGGCTTTTTTCCCAGGCTCATAGGTGGCATTCTAGTCAGAGGATTGAGTGTCACCGAGAGTGTGTTTGTCCTTCTTCTTGGCTGTGTGTATCTTGTATACAGAGACCGGGAGATATTTTCAAGACTTTGTATCAACTCGATGTTTAGTTCTTGAAAGTAATTTTATCTTCCATTTCCAAAAAAAACTTCCACACCTCCAGCCCCTGATAACTCCCGCGTCGCCCTCTGAATCTCGACCATCGTGCTGACGTTCTGGATGATTTGGTGCGAACGCAACAGGCGCCTGTTCGAAGGACATGCACGCCAGCTTCACCAGCTTCTCGCGGACTGGATTGCGATCCACCAATTGTGGTCGGCGGCCGGGTCGGCTGCCTTGCTTAGTGAGTAATCAATTTGTGTAGTTCGGCGGCCACGGCAGGGTGACTGCCGGGTCGGTGGGTGTGAGCGCCTGGTCTGACTCCAGGCTCCTCTCTGTTTTCCTGTAATTTCACTCTCCTATAAATGAAATTGTCAGAGTAAGCTGACCTTCAAAAAAAAAAAACTTTGCGGATGGTCGAGCTCGACATGTACTGTGTCGCCCCGTTTAATTCCGTCCTCCACCAAACTGCTTGCAATGCGTTAGATCAGTAAATAGATACTCCTATTTTGGAGTATAAATTCATTACTTTGCTGTAATTGTCTTTGTAACATTACAAAGTTGCGAATGTAATTTTACTATCCAAGTAATAAAATTGCTATGACTCGGTTTCTAGTAAAGTTTATGTATACGTATGGATTATTTCTTCTAATTTCTATCAAAGATTGCAGTACTGTTTCTCACTACAGGAAACACGCTCAGTGTGGCGGCCAGAATATTCAGTGTCGGCGGCCAAATGCCGCCGACAGATCAATGTCGGGGGCACAAATATAACCGCCGACACAGACATAATTAGTTTCGGCGGCAATACTTAAGCCGCCGATAGTTATCAGCCACCTCACGCCCGCCGGATGAATTTCAAAGTTTTGATCCCGCCAAATATTCTGTTTCGGCGGCACGAAATTAACCGCCGACATTGTTACCTCCAGAGACGGTCCGATAACGGTGGACGTTTTATGTGGGCCCACGTGCCAGTCAGGCGAGGTCGCTAACAAGCGGGCCCAAACCGTAGACAGGGGAGGCATCTGTGTCGGCGGCATAACTATAGCCGCCGACAAAAATAAAATAAATAAAAACAGGGGGCTTGGCGGTGCTCGAACCCACGACCTAAGGGAGCACACGCCGCGCCGCGCGCTGATAGCCAAGTGAGCAAAGATGTTTATTCAACAACTAAAGGCCCTCAGGCTTGCCCGTGTAGATGCGGCGATGAAGCACTACCGCAAGAAGGGCAGAAAAATGACTAGGAAAGCAGCAGGTCGGGAGTACCTCACCGCAGACCAGTACCTCCCATGGCGTCCAGATTGGATGGACATGTGTACACGTGCTTGGAGGGACCTGTGTACCATGTGGGCGTCCCAGGAGTGGATCGATATGTCTAGGAGAAACAGGGAAAACAGGGACGCCGGCGCCGGTTTGTGCAACACCTACATGGGAGGCCTCGGCATGGGTCACTTGGCACGAGACCTAGTAAGTACACTTATGTTTTATCCAAAAAAAATAATTACATTTCATAACTATATCTAATTAGGTCGTTATTTAATTTCACACAGGAGTACCAGACGGGGGTTGAACCCTCGGGATTCGCGGTTTGGAGGGCTGCACACACGCCCCGTGTGCGGCCAGACGGGACCCAGCCACCGATGCCGGCGCCTGCTCAGGAGCTGATTGTAAGTGATTAAAACTTGTTATTTCAATTCTTTAGACAACCGTTGTTCTCGAATAAATATCACACATCTCAATTATTGGCAGGATACATATACTGGGGCCTTGAGGGAGAAGCACGGGGAAGAGGCTAACCCAGCGGAGATGCCCGTTGACCCTGTGCTCCTGTACGACCAGTTTGGTGGGCGGGCTCACGGCAGGTACGGCGGTATGAACGCCGTCGTGCCGCCCGACGCGTACAAGCCAGAGGTCAGGAGACGTCGACGACATGCCTCCGCAGCTCAGAACAAGCATATCGCAGAATTGGAAGAGCAAAACCGGCAGCTTCGAGAGGAGAAGGCGCAGCGAGATGCGGAGCGAGAGCAGGAGCGAAGGGAGCGAGAGGAGGAGAGAAGGGAGCTGCAGACGGCCATGGAAAATGTGAAGGCCATCCAAGAACAAAACCTGCTCCTCCTGTGGCTGTACCAACAGGTAATTACACATGCATTGCTCGTAAATTTATGATTTCAGCTAAGTTCATTTGCTAACCTCTCCTATTGATCAGCATGGTTTCCAGCAGGCGGGGACCAGCACCTCCAGCCAGCGGCAGATGCCTGCAGTGATGACGCAGACGCAGGGGGCCTCGGCCACACAGTTTGCGCCTTCTTTTGCTCCTGCTTTCGTGCCGCCACCACATTTCCCGATGGCGTACTTTCCACCTGCACCGAGGCCTTCACCGGGGGTAAGTTTGCGACCATGTCGTTTGATCCATGTCATTTTGTCTAACTCTGTATCCACTTTAAATGAATTGCCTCTAATTTTGCAACCGTGTCATTTCATCCAAATAATGTAATGCCTGTAATTTTAGAAATATGACATTTCATCTTCTTTTGCAGGCGTCCGGCTCAGGTACGGCTGCGCCGGCCGTGATTGCTTCGCAGGGGGATGTTGACAGTGGCACGGGGTCTCCGCTCGAGCAGTTTGTCACCAACATCCTCAATCCCGACTACGACTTGAGTGGCGGTGGCCCCCACGAGATGTAGTTAGGGTATTCTAACTGTTCTTTGCGTACTTTCTAACTATTCGAACTATTAGGCTTGTATGTGATATTTATTTGTGCGCTACTGATAACATATAAATTGTAAATATGTGTGGTTGCATTTATCGATGATTTACGGTTTATGGATGATGTGGTTGTATTTGGGCTCGAAATCGTGGTGGCGAGCTTATAAATATGTGTGGTTGTGAATGTGTGGATTGGGAATTGAATATATGTTGGGATTTGGGTTATTTTGCAGGTTGAAGCTAATTTTTAAAAATTGGCAGTAATATTTTATGCTGCCAATATAACAGTGTCGGCGGCAACAATAGCCGCCGACATAGATCCCGATCAATGTCGGCGGCTACTACATAGACTGCCGACACAGAACGAGGTCAATGTAGGCGGTTCCGATACGACCGCCGACAATAATATATATACCGCCGATACTAAGTTTATTTACGTTGGCGGTTCCGATATGACCGCCGATATTACTATATAAGCCGCCGATATAACCTAATGCCGGAGGGGCCTAGGAGCTTAGCGGAAGGAGCTATGTCGGCGGTATGGAAAAGGGCCACCGATATAGAGTCTGACACGTGTCGCGATCTCGATCGTGACGTGGACCCCACAAGTCAGAGCGCCGTGAGAGGATCGGGCCCGTTTGCCAAAGGCTATATCGGCGGCTCAAAATACCGCCGACATAGACCTTACGCACGAAAGCCTTCCCCAGGTTTCCGTTTTGTCGGTGGGGCCGCCGACATAGTTAACCTATGTCGGCCACGCAGCGTCGGCGAGCTTTTGTCGGCGGCTAGCTGCCGACACAGGTCAATATCGGCGGTATTTGGACCTGTGTCGGCGGCTTTAGCCGCCGATACTGAAACTGATTCCTGTAGTGTCTATTGTATAAAAAAGGAGAATAGTACAATATTGCTCCCTAAAGTTGTATCAAAGTACATCTTTAACCTCTTAAAGTTGGTTCCATTCGCACGATAGGTCCCACGTCATGAATTATGCCATTAAGTGATGAGCTCGATGCTGACGTGGATATTTTACGGACAAAGTTACAGCATTACCTCTAGAACTGTACCAACGTTTCACTTAGTCTCGAAACTTGAGAGCAACGATAGTGGCTGGTGGACGAGCTCTGATTAGCTACAGCGAGAATGATGATGCGGTTCTTACCTACAACTCATGTTCTAAAACTTCTGAGATTGGTTCATAGGATCATATATACAGATCAATCATTGATGTTTGTGGTGACAAGTTGATGAGTCAATTTGAGGCTTTTTTTTGGTATTGATGATTTAGGGTTTTCTTATTTTAATATTAATTATTACGATTTCAGCCATTCACGTTTTGTTCCTTGTTAAATCGTCGGCGTCGGTAGTGAACTATTCCTATGAGAATTGTGTTTTGGAGGATATTTTGTATGAACCAAAAAGAAGTATGTCGATGATAAGATCATCTAGGTTGAAGCCCGGGAAGGACCATTAGGCGAAAGGAGAATGATTCAAGTCTGTAACCATACAAGGATTATCGGATTGATGGAGCAAGATGTCATGAGTATAAACGAGAAGACAATCTGACTTAAATTTTTAGGGCTAAGTGAGACTTTGGTACAATTTTGTGAAATAATATTATACTTTTCTTTTTCCACAATCCATGTTAGTTTCATGACGCGGGATCTGTCGTACAAACGGAACAAGCTTTAAGAGGCAAAAAGTAATTTTCATGTTTCAGGGATAAATGATATTTGTTACAACTTTTATGAGGAAAATAGCAATTATCTTTGTCAAAAATGTTAATTTTGTGTTCCAAACGTGTCACGGGTAGGCCAGACAAGCATGACTGCCGTGGTGGGCTCGTGGCTCTGGGCTATATGGGCTATTTTAGTCGTGGCTTGTGACTCGGCCACTGAACTTTACGGGCTGACGTGCTGTGTCTTTTCGGCCGGTTTTCTGGGCTAATCAGGCGGCGGCAATAGAGAGTGACATTAGCAGCCCCACTTATCTTGGATCGTTCAATTGAAGGACAACATATTATGTGCAACTAAATTTAGGATGCAACCACCGTACAATCGAATTATCAAAACTTATAAAAAGATTTTTGAAAAATTGTATACGTACTCTTCAACTTAATGTACCTCTGTATAAGATTTCAAGTTCAAATTCATCCTATATAGACAGTTTAAAAAAAGATAAAATTCTATCAATTTCGAATTCATTAACGGTCTGCTTTTTATTTTTTTATAACTGTTAATACAAAATGAATCTTGCTTTCGAACTTCACATATAGGTAGAGCAAACAATGAAGTACATCTACAATTTTTCCAGAATTTTTTACAACTTTTAATAGTTCGGTTACACGATAGTTGCACCGTAAGCTTTATTGCACAGGATATGTTTCCCAATTGAAGGAACCAGAGGGGTTGGAAGTCTATTTTATATCCACACCAATCGAAAAAGTTTGCTCGACATTTTAAACTGAAGTTGTTTTGCTAAGTTGTTTCCGCTGAGCTGGGTTAATTCAAGCCGGTTTTGTTCATTTTGCATGGATTTATGACATATTTTTTTATTTTATTTCCTTTTAATAAGTAAAACATGTCCAAACCAATAGCAAATAAACTCAGCTATTGATATAACCGTGACCTTATATCAGGGGATTCTCTATCCATTTTTAAAATTGATATAACCAAAACCTTAGAGCATCACCAGTAAGGATCAAAGTTAGGTCGACTCAGTATTGTATTCCCTCCGTTTCGCTATAGTTATCCAAACCCACCATCGCACACATACCAAAAAGACACAAACTGAAGTGAAAAGTGCATTAGGATGATCATGCTATATCTAATTAATGAATTTGATTGGTTGGAAGAATTAAGTCTATATTTTTTTTTAGCTTAATAGTTTAACGGATTAACAGCTTAACCACTTATCTACGTTTTAAAAAGACATAAGGTTTGAGTTTTTCAGGTCGTTTTTCCGTTGTCTTGAAGATGAGTCTTAACGCTTTAAAAAACAATTGAAGCGGGATGGATCTAAATCTTCATACTATCTCGAGAAGCTGTCGAAATTCAGCTATTTCAGTTGTTGAGCCATTCAAATCAGCCGAAAAGAACGGAACCTAAATCTTAAAACCACGGTTTGATCATCAAAATGGATCATACAATATCATCACTGGTTATCACAGTGAACAAATAATTTGAAACGGATGCTCGATCCTCTGCTTAAATAGAACTGTATGTCAGGACTGGGCACATACAGCACTTTCACGGCAGAGTCCAAAGATGCTCTGCACAGTTTGAAAACCATAGCCATCAATTTCATTTCATTGTAAGCATCACCATCATCATCAATCAATGGGTCAACGGCAACAAACTCGCATGCACGTGGCTTGCGCGCGCCTCCCAACGAGCGCCATTCTAGCTAGCACCATGCACCGATCGATCGGCTCGTCCTTGCCCGGTGTGCAAGCAAAGGCGGCCGCCGCGCGCGATCGGGTGATCGATCAGTTTCTGGTTCCATCAGCAACCACCGTACAGCGGCAGGCATGGCGGGCAATCGATCGACCAGGCCGGAGATCGAGCGCGTACTCGAACCCATGAACCCACCTCAGCCATGCATATGCAAACACCACACTACGCAGTCGATCTACCCTTCTAACTAAATCAACCATGCATTTCTTCCCCATCGGAACGATGCTGATGCTAAGTAAATCAGCAGCTGGTCTGACTCTGTTCTTGACAAGATTCCAAATGCAAAAATGTGAAGGGAAAGGCGGCGGCGCCGCCGCCGCCGCCGGCACGCGTCGCTAGTAGAACTGCACGGAGCTGGTGAAGGTCTGGCCGAACTTCCAGGAGGGCGGCGCGATGTCCTGGAAGACGAGCGTCTTGCCGTAGGTGTCGGTGAGCTGGAAGGAGATGGACTGGCCGGCGAGGTCGTTGCTGCACTGCCAGTTGGCGCCCCAGTTCCTGGACATGCTGACCCACCCCGTCTTGGAGCCCTTGATCTGCACCGTCTTGATCGACCCCGCCCCGCCCACGTTGGTGATCAGCACCAGCTCGAAGTAGCTATTCCCGTTGATGGTGAACCGCACCCCTCCTTTCCTCGAGCACGACACCCTGCACGTACGCACACATATATCGCAACACCACAATGTCGATCCATCAGTCACTGCCTAGGCGCCGGTCCGGCCTTTACACCAAATGCAACTATTTACAGTGTGTAGATAGAATGTGTATCCTGGATCTGGATTCTCTGCAGTTACTGCCCTCTACAGTTGAGTCACTGACATAACCCACATGTCAGTGACCACAACCGGCCGGCCTTTGCACCAAATGCAACTATTTACAGTGTGTAGATAGAATGCATGTGTATCCTGGATCCGGATCACTGCAGAGGATCTGCATCCGTGTATCCTCCACAGCTGGACATTTTGTAGTACGTTGCGTCATCGACACGTGGACCCATCTAGTTAGGATTCATATGTTGAACACAGCCACATATATGCTGCGGATACACGTAGACAGTGTATCATTTGCAATCGAACAGTTTGTAGTTGTGCCATAGACGCGCGGACCCCACACAACTAGGGTTATATGTGGGTGGCGGCGTGGCGCAACCACATGGAACTCAAGTATAAAGTATCTACGTCGACGGTGAAGATAGATATGTGTACCTCTGGAACATGACGGGGACGATGCCGGCGCGGTAGATGCCGATCTGCTCCCAGGCGGGCTGGGCCATGTCGAAGTGCTGGCGGGGCGGGTTGCACCAGCCGCCGTTGTCGCTCGGCTTGTTGTAGTCCGCGGGGCAGAGGTTGGTGGCCGTGATGGTCACCGACGCGCCCTGCTTGCACCACTTCGCGTCGTCGTTGTAGTCGCACATGATCTGGTAGCACTCCCCGCACGCCGCGCCGTCGTTGAACAGCGCCGAGCTCAGCGCCGCCGTGCTCGTCCCGTACCCCGTCGAGTACAGGTCGCCGTACCCGCAAGCGCCGCCTGCCACAAGCCGATCACAACGTATACGTACACTCTCCGTTTAGATTTCAGTAACAGCAACGAATGATAGAAACCGAGGCTTGATCGCTATATATGCTCTTGCTTGCTTGCTTGATTGATTACGTACCCATTGTGCCGGAGGCGTCGTTCCCGCCGTAGAACGTCGCGGAGCCCTTGACCCAGTTGGCTCCGGCCGCCGCTGTCGCGGCGAGGCACGCGGCGGCGACGACGGCGACGACGCCCAGGTGGAAGAACACTCCCCGCGCCATCTCCCCGGCGAGCTAGCTAGCTACGTACAGGTGGCTTCAGATACGTACAGGGATCGAGGCGGCGCCGGCTCACGGCTCACGAGGCTGATCGGCGATCGAGGGAGGAGGTGGGAGGCGGTCGATCACGTACGGCGGTGGTGCTTAAATAGCAGCGGCAGCGCGGCGAGGTCACGAGATGGCAAGCGAGCGCGCGCGCGAACCCCGGCGAACTCACATGCCGATGCCTGCAGCATCCAGGCGCTGCATGCATCATGCATGCGCCTTAAATGCCACGATTCCTATAATTTCTCCCCCCTAATTTCCCTCCCAAGAAGAAATAACAATTCCCTCTGCTCCATCAATCAGATATCGAAGAAAGATTCCTCTGATCGATCTGCATGCACCACCCAGCCGACCCCAGCCATTTTTCTATGCGGCGCCATGCATCGATCGATCTATGGCTCTGACACCAGAAGCTAGCTGAAATGCTGAATCCGATCCTTGTCAGTGGAAGCAATCCGGTGATTAGAAGCTACTCCAGTAGAACACTAATAAGCAGGCCGGACTTATGATTGATTGCGCACGATTAACTAATTAAGCATGATCGGATCATCGTGTAGGACGGAGGAGGAGGATCGATTAACCGGAGAGGCGGAGGCGTCACGTGAGCTCACGAGACTTGAGTGCCTGGATCACATGGGATTAGTGCTCGGAGGTTGCGTGATTACCGAGGGTCCTTGGATCGAGAAGCGCCACTAACCCGCCCCTAAACCATGATGCCGCCCTTAGATTTAGGCGGTTGACGCGCTTAACTGTACCCGCCAAAAACATGAGAGAAGAAGAAAAAAATTCAAGGTCGAGCTGACACAGCCGGTGGTCACTACTGGCAGGTAACAGTTAGGGCTGGAGGCTAGAGAATTTAGCAGTGCAATAGGTAGGTAACTTTTGTTCCAGATCAAATAGGTAAGGTAGCCAATCTCGCGGTAATCGAGCTGCTTGTCTTGTTTGGTTTGTTGATTGAAATCCACGGAAAGAAACTCACTCGTAAGTCAACTGTCACACAAGGGCTTGAAGCCCTGCATGGTTTAAGACCTCGGTTATCAATTGGCGAGCCTGCTAGATTATATGGTCAAACCTCTGGATTTGAATGCCGCAGAATATAGCGGGGGAAAAAACGGACAAGTCCCTTTTCCCCTTAAAAACTAGTTTCCTTAAAAATGTCTAATTAATCAAGCATATACACTGGCCTTGTTTATTTCAGCTTAAATTAAATTAAATTAAATAAAAAATTGATGTTTTTGTATAAGTCAAATGATGTAATTTTTTGTAGTCATTTTTTTGGATTTTTAAATAGTTCTTCTTAGATTTCGTAAAACAAGTTTCAGATTTTTTTAACATCTTCTTTTTATTATTCATGGCTTTGTTTTCTTAGCTGAAAGTTAATGAAAATTTTAATTTGAAAAAGTTACGACTCCTCGAGAGATGTCTCAGAGGGTCCAAAAAATTATAATTTTTTAGGAACTCTAAAAATAAATTATTTAAAACCACACAAAAAAACAATTATAAAATACTACATCATCAATTTGTAAAAAAAAAATTCATTTAGTTTAATTTAATTCCATTTTAGCTAAAAATAACAAGGCCCACATCTATTTCTCTCTCTTGCATTTAATTTGTTGAGTTGGTCTAAGTTAGGCTCCCTAGGTGATGCCCCAAGTCAGATAAGCCATTGGCCTTCTGTTAGAAATCAACATGCACAAAAGCACGCAGTTGATCAAAACTAAAAGGAACACGAGACACATATTTAATGTAGAAAACCATCGTGGAAAAACCCATGGGCACCGACTGACAAAACTTCACTATGTTCTGAAAAGTTACAAACGCAGGGAATTACAATGTGATAACTTCCTCGTACGACTGAGGTGCTTATAGATGGTGGCAATCTAGCTAGGGTCTAGCACTATAACAATCCGTATGGGCAACTTGATGGGCCAGTGGCGGTGGGCCAAAGCAAAGTGAAGTTCAGACTTGGAGTTTTCTGAATTTGGATCATATATCCACAAAATCAACCTTGAGACAAATTCCATCTTGTAGTAAAAACCAAAGTATTAAACATATTTTTTCAACAATACAAAAACATCCATAAAAAAACCACTAGGGCATAAATTGTAACATCGACCAATCTTGAACAAAGCTCAAAATTAGTAGCATGCATTGATTTTGTCATCATATCAACAAGACTATCGTGGGTACTTATCTAGTGATCTTGCATACATTAATATTATCCTAATCCATAACTTCGCAAACATAATGATATTTGATATCAGTATGTTTTGATATCTCATGAAACATCTTATTCTTTGTAAAGCATATAGTACTTTGACTGACGCAAAATAAACGCAAGATGTAACTTTACAAAGCTTTTAGCATACAAACCTCTCAACCTAAATAACTTATATTTTTGTGACAAGCATATCTATCTGAGCTTATATTTTCGTGACTTTGTAAGTTTGACGCTACGCTACTGCATGTGCTACACTCATCTAGATTTGGTCTTCTTGATAATACATTAATACCTTTGTTGAGACTACGCTAGGATTGTAAAAAGCATTATATTTCGTGCGGGGATAGGAAATGCTAAACTTATTTAGGATTTCTTTAAAGATGATATCAAACCAAAGTAGCCCATTCAGTTTTTTGATCCATTAATGTAGTGATGTAGTTCTTCTTAGATTTCGTAAAAATATTTTTCAATTTTTTATTTTTTTTAACATCTTCTTTTCATTATTCATGGCTTTGTTTTCTTAGCTAAAAGTTGATGAAAATTTTAATTTGAAAAAGTTACAACTCCTCGATATATGTCTCAGAGGGTCCAAAAAAATATAATTTTTTTTAGAAACTCTAAAAAGAAATTATTTAAAACCCCACAAAAACAATTATAAAGTACTACATCCTTGATTTGTAAAAAATAATAAATTTTTCATTTAGTTTAATTTAATTCCATTTTAGCTAAAAATAACAAGTCCCATGTCTATTTCTCTCTCTTGCATTTAATTTGTTGAGTTGGTCTAAGTTAGGCTCCCTAGGTGATCCCCTAAGTCAGATAAGCCATTGGCCTTCTGTTAGAAATCAACATGCACAAAAGCATGAAGTTGATCGAAACTAAAAGGAACACGAGACACATATTTAATGTAGAAAACCATCGTGGAAAAACCCATGGGCACCGACCGAGAAAACTTCACTATGTTTTGAAAAGTTACAAACGCAGGGGATTACAATGTGATAACTTCCTCGTGCGATTGAGGTGCCTATAGATGGTGGCAATCCAGGGTCTAGCACTGTTACATTCCGTATGGGCAACTTGATGGGCCAGTGGCGGCGGGCCGAAGCAAAGTGAAGTTTAGACTTAAACTTTGCTGAATTTGGATCATATATCCACAAACTCAACCTTGAGACAAATTCCATCTTGTAGTAAAAACCGAAGTATTAAACATCTCCTTTCAACAATACAAAAACATTGATAAAAAACCACTAGGGCTTAAATTGTAACATCGACCAATCTTGAACAAAGCTCAAAATTAGTAGCATGCATTGGCTTTGTCATCATATCGACAAGACTATCATGGGTACTTATCTAGTGATCTTGCATACATTAATATTATCCTTAGCAATAACTTCACAATCATAATGATATTTAATATCAATTTTTTTGATATCTCATGAAACATCAGATTCTTTGTAAAGCATATAGTACTTGGACGGACACAAAATATATAACACAAGATGCAACTCTACAAAGCTTTTAGCATACAAACCTATCAACCTAAATGGCTTATATTTTCGTGACAAACATATCTATCTGAGCTTATATTTTCGTGACTTTGTAAGTTTGACGCTACTGCGCTACACTCCTCTAGATTTGGCCTTCTTGATCATATATTGAAACCTTTGTTGAGACTACGCTAGGATTAAAAGAATCATTTTATTTCGTGCGGGGATAGGAAATGCTAAGTTTATGTAGGATTTCTTTAAAGATAATATCAAACTATTGTAGCCTATTCAGTTTTTTGATCCATTAATCTAGTGATATCTTACTTCCTTTTTCTTTCCGTAATATTTTTCTTACTATACCCGTTGACGTAGCATTATAGACCGTATTGTTACTCTTGCTACCATCAGGATAGATCTGTCCCCTTCCTCGGTTTCCCCCTACATATATGGGATATTTTAAGAAATGAACGGTACGATGACAAATGCATGTAGATCAAACATCCAACGTCGATCAGTTCATATAGAATCTATTTGGTTTGAACTACGAGATGATGAATTGACCAATAACTTGTTTGGTTTGAGCAATACCATGAATCCATCCATTATCACTTTAGCTAGCTAGCATCTAACTAGTTCAAAATAAGAAATAATGTCATTCCATCAAAATTAATAGGATGATCCTATTCTATCAGGATTTCCTCAATATACAACAAGAGACCAATATATTTTTGGAGAGTTCAAAATACACACCACTAGAGCAGCCTATGAACGATTTAACGAGATACGACGATATATACTAGCGCTGTCGGGTGATTCCGCTGATAGTTATTTGACGTAATCACTTAGCTAAGCGACCTTGCTTCTGAACTTACGTACGATTGTGAAGTATATGATGCATCCTTTTGGCAGATTAGAACAAAAAAAAAA
Source organism: Raddia guianensis (assembly GCA_036346415.1). Classification (NCBI taxonomy): domain Eukaryota; kingdom Viridiplantae; phylum Streptophyta; class Magnoliopsida; order Poales; family Poaceae; genus Raddia; species Raddia guianensis. The sequence continues at coordinate 4,225,329 of CM070536.1, read as the reverse complement.
AAAAAGAACTAATCGTGCTCTCTCTCTCTCTCCCTTGGTCAGCTAATATGATAAGGACCCGGCATAGGCGGGCCGGGGAATCCTAAACACTTGGCACCGTGATTGCTTCGAATCGGGGTCCATAAGATCCTTGGATGCGGATTAAGCCACTCGGTCAAACCGGTTTAATTTGATAATTTTGCTCACATGCAGCGTATGTTCTGCTCATTAATCATGGCATGTGGTTATGGGAGTTTCTGTTGCTTCATCTGCGCCTTAATTAAAGCTCGGTTACTGTTGATTCAACCACGTTATTTTTTAAAAAAACTGGATAAAACTTTCTAAAACTATTCTAACAATGAGGCCAATATCACGTAAAACTAAATAAAACCTTATGAAGCTATCTAACAATGATGCTAATTCATGTGTCAGATCGTATGATAACCCCAACATGAAACTATATAAAATTTTACAAAGCTATATGAAACTTTCTCAAATTACATGAAACGTTATGCAATTACATTAAACTTTTTAAAAGCTACATTGATTTTTTTCTAAAACTATATGAAACTTTATGAAAATATCATTTTTTTAAAAAAAAACTGTATGAAAACTATATGAAACTTTATGAATATACACCAAACCATGTGAAAACTATATGCAATTTTTTTGAAACCACGTGAAATCTTTCTAAAACTATAGAAAACAAACGAGTGAACCATGTTTGTTTCTTACTTTCGGGCAAGTGATGGACTGATGGGCACTCATAGTCGAGCGTTGACATGAGTTTGATCCCAAGTTAATTAAGGAGATTTTACATAAGAGTTGCCTTCTCAATCTGCCGGCCATATGGTAATACGTACTGAAATACCTATACTATCGTGCACAGCATAACAAGACTGTACCATGTGATTCTGATATATAAGTGGTTTCATAAACCTACAGTCTCATGCCTATGTGATTATTTGTCCTTCAGAACAAACCTACAGCTTTCCACAGTCGAAATTAGCCATGGTGACCATCAGCTTGGCCAGCAATCCTGACAAGAACATCTCCCTGAGGAACTTGATGACCGCTTTGTTGCTCTGCTGGATGAAGCCGACGACGTAGGCCGCCGTGATGAGCCGGATGCCCCGCCACCTCCTCTCCTCGGCGTACTTTTCCAGGGCCGCCCTGACGCCCTCGTAGCCGCCGCCGCCGGCCGCGCCGGCGAAGGCCTCGCCGAGGCACCGCGCGAGCACGACGCCGTCCTCGAGCGCCGCGCAGCCGCCCTGGCCGAGCTCCGGCGTCATGGGGTGGAACGCGTCCCCGGCGACGCAGACGTTGCCCCTGCTGATGCTGCCCCGGACGAGCGCGAGCGGCGACCGGAACCTCAGCGGCGACGACACCACCTCGCTCATCTCGCTCCGCTCGATCACGTCCAGCGCCTCGGCCGGGATCTTGGCGCCCCTCAGCTTGGCGACCACGTACCGCCGCATCTTCGCCACGCTCTCCTCGGCGTCCTTGTCTGCACAAGGCATGGCCAAATGGCCAATCAAAGGATGAACTTTTCACTGCAAAACGCCATGGATTTTTTATGGAGAAGGATCACCGAGATGCGTACCGTCCGGGGAGGGGTACCAGGTGTAGTTCCAGTACACGGACGTGTCGGAGCAGGGCAGCACGCCGGAGCGGAAGCCCTGGCCGATGAACTGCAGGATCTCGGGGCCGAAACCGTGGCCGGCCGGGTACTCGGCGAGGCCCCTGGTAGCCGAGCGCCCGGAGAGGATTGGCTTCGGCAGGCCCAGCCACTTCGCCACCATGGAGTTCACGCCGTCGCACCCTATAAGAACCTTCATGATATGCACACGCAACGAAAAGCTTAATTTTAGTGTTGCATTGGATAAGCGGAGCACGAAATGCAAGATTAAGATATATGGATATATCACCTTTGCTCTTATGATCGATCCGTCAGCCAAATGCAAGAGCTTGATGTTGCCTTCTTCCTCGATCGCGACGATCTTGGACGAGTACCTAATGGTGCCCTCCGGCAGCTCGTTCTCTAGCGTGTCCAGTAGGAAATTCCGCTTCACGCACCGGATTTCATGCGGTCCACTGATGAAGCCATAAAACTTGCAAATTTCAAACGAATTGCTAGAAATCTTGTCTTGAGATTTTACGTGGAGGAGCACAATGCTGTGAACGATGGACAAAGTTCCATTACCTTTTCCCTTGCATCTTCAGGCTCACTTTCGCGGCAGCCTCGCCTGTGGATGCAGAGAAAGCCACCAGCCTGTGAACAAGTAGTACCGACAAGTCACAACTAGCATTCTAGCAACATTATGATTTACTACTAGCACTACTTTCAGTTTCCAGGATGCTAGGCTGTATTCAAATTCAAGGATGAATTCAGATCATGTTTAGGTTTTTACAATATTCCTAAAAAATGTCTTTACAGTAGACATCAAATTGGGTTTCTTCTATAAATCTTTGCAATGTAATAGTTGAGCAAAATTTCCTCATATTTAAACCAAATCTAGCCAAATCTAGCTGTAAATAGCGCCTCATCTGTATGGCAGTCGCAGAGCCACAGTCAGCAGCAGCGTCAATTGACATGCATCTTTTTTTTAAATGAAATAGTTGGCACGATTTTTTTTGAAATTTACTTGTAATTCTGATATTAGAGAATACTTTAATAATATTTATTTCAATTAATGTAAAAATATTTCAATTTAACTCGAGTAAACTACACGGGGCAGTCCGTAAACTATTAGTTGATTCTCATCTAAATCATTATTCTTTCAAACTGTAGTTTTGGGTACCTAATCTTTTTAACTGGGTTCGCTCTGGTCCAAACTTGCCACGTGACAACCCTACAGCTAACGTGGCGCTGACATGTCACGCAAATTAGTTTTAAAAAGGGGAAAACGTGGAAATCATTTTAAAAATCATTAAAATGTGGGGAAATTATTTTAAAAAATAATAAAAATTAGAAACATAAATATAGTGTGGTCGACTTTAATCCCTATATAGTTGTAGGCGCAAGACCTCTAGCATCATGGCGTATGGGAGCCCTCAAGTGCTACTTTTTCTAATTTTTTAATGAATTTTTCTAATTGTTTTATGATTTCCCATATTTTTTTTATGATTTCTATAATTTTTTAGGATTTTTCTGATTTTTAAAGTAATTTATGTGACATGGACGGGATGTCACATGACAGGTTTGGACCGAGACGAATCCACTTAAAAAGATTAGGGATCCAAAACTGTAATTTTAAAGAATAGGACCCTGGATGAGAATCGACTGATAGTTTAGCGATCGCATTTTACTCAATTAACATATATCAACCGATGTTTTTTTTTTTTTTGCAAAGTTGGCATGCCCACCATTTTTAAGATAGAGCGCAGCTTGATTACAGAAAAATAAAGGAGTTTTGTATAAAACGTGACGGGATGAGGGCGGTAAAATTTTAAAATTTTGTTAAACAAAACTATCTTAAATTGGACATCACAAACAACCCTCACGGTTTTCTTGGATTAACCCATGCTCCTCTCACATTTTTTCTGTAATCCATCTTTGCAACGTAACAGCTGAGGAAACTTTCAACATTTTTAAGCCAGTAAGTCAACTGGCGTACTAGTACTACATACTAATCCATTTTCTGTATTGAAACTGCAGAGGTAGTACACAGCAAGTGTTTGTTGTCAATTGACACATGATTTTTTTTCTTTAAAATATTTCAAAGGGATTTGGCCCCTACATGAATTGAAGTTTGGACAGAACGCTGACAAAAGGGCCCATGCATCATCTTGAATTAAAATTTATGACTATAACAAAAGAAATATTCTTTTACAAATGAAATCAAACGGTTGTGCCATTTTTAAATCTACTATTTATTCCTTTTAAATATCTTATTTTAAAAAAAAATTGGCTCTCAAAAATCCATACTTAATGCTAATAATTTTTCAGATCATAATGTACTACAAAATCAAGCTAAAAAGAAGAGGCCTAACTATTATCACCCCTGGTCGCTGCGGGTTTGTCCGATGCTCACCTCTCGTAGAGCACATGGTGCTCCCTGATCTTGTCCCCGACGCCGAGGGCATCGAGCGCGCGGAAGGCGTTCGTCCATGTCGTGAAGGCGAACCCCGACGCGCGCAGCGTCGGCGAGGCCTCCAGCACCACGCTTCGCACCCCTTTCCTGCACCACGCCCGTCAACATACAGAGCTTCCGCATGCAGACCGGCGGCCGGCGGCCCGATCGGAGCAGAACAGCGCTGAGGCTTAGGCCAATGGCGGATGCCGAGGTGTGCTTACCTGTGTAGCCCGAGCGCCGTCGCGAGCCCGGCGAGCCCGGCGCCGGCGATGACGATGTCCTCGGCGGCCTCCATTAGCGGGCCCTGATGCTGCGAGCTAGAAGGGGACGAGAGGAGTCAGTAGTGTCGGTCTCAGACAGGTTCTGAACTTCTGATGGAGCAGAGCCTCCATGGTTCGTCTGTTTATAGCAAGACAAGATGGGGCGGGTGGTTCAGGCAATCATCATCGGAAGACTGCATGTGTGTGTTGGGGTCGCTGCGTTGATGATGCTCGCGGCCGCCGGATTCAGGAAGCAAAATGCTGAATTTGGTCAAAGAAAGCGAGCGACTCAGGGGGAAGGAACCTCCGTGTTGCGCTTGCCAGTCGAGCTGCAGCTTCCATGTATCTCCACTATCTTGGCTCTCACGTCTGTGCATCCAGGTATGGGATTTGTTCTCAGATTCCGTCGATAGCAATTGCTTCTTCTTCTTCTTCTTCTTCCTCCTCCTCTCTCTTCCTCTCCCTCGCAGCCGAGGTGTGGTGGATCGAAGTCAAAGGGGTGGTGGCTGGTCGTGGCATGAGGCTTCGAGTATAATTTGAAATGAGAGGAGGTTTTTTCTGTAAAATTTGGTATGAATATTGGTGCATTTTGGATGATTGGACAGCGCCCAGGTAGTTTTTACCCGTGGTATCATACGTCACAACAGACTCATTTATCTCTTCTCTACTACTTTAAAGCACGGATTGGTCGTGGTGGTGATGGTCGCAGTGCCAACTTGCAATCTGGACCATCCAACAAATACAGATCTCTGCTCACCGTTCGATCTCCATATCGATCCCATTCTCACCATGACGAAAACCGGCAGTTTCCCTGCTCCGCCTCCCACGATCCCCGCCTCTCCCGTCGTCCCCCTCCCTCTCCCTCACCCTCACCCAAGCCGACGCTACCTCTCTCCTCACCTGGCAGCAGCTCGGCGTCCTCCGCCACGCCAGATCGCTCACCTCGCGCCGCCCGGCGTTCTCCGCCCGCCCAGCCACGATCCCGCCTCGCGCGCGCCTTAGCCTCACGGCGACCCGAACGGCAGGCAACCGCGGCGCTCCGCCGCCTCACCTCCCCGTCATCGGCGGCCTCCACGGCCCCCTCTACCACGTCACCTACCTCGAGGGTTCGTCCTCCCGATCCACTCCTCCTCCTCCTCCTCCTCCTCCTTCGTTCTGTGTTTGTCCGTCACCCCCCTCCTCGTTCGGTCCAAGCCCGCGAGGTTGCTCCGCTTCTCCCTCCCGCTTCACTCTTGCATACTCTCTTCTTCCTCCTTCTCCTCTCTCTCTTCCCGATCCATGACCTCACGCGAGCTTCTATCGCCAAGGCCATCCCGATCTGGTGATTCCCTTCTCCCATCTCGATTCCTCGCATCGGTCAAGGCGTACACCTCTCTCCCTTCAAACGCGATGCTATGACAGTTGTGTTCATTGAGTGTTTGTTTATGAACATTTTATCAATTTGTCCTTATCTTTCTATAGGAACAAGCCAGATGTTAATCAAATGGGATATGGACCCAATAAGGCCAAAAGTGAAGGATATTATTCCAATTTGGTAACCACTGTAAAATTTCCTTTAGCATCCAACCAATCTCTGTGCTATAGTATATGTAAGGTCTCTTTATTAGGCACCTCATGTTATCAGATTTGCCTGACAATTTAATGACATCTACTTTGGTCTTTTATGAGAGAGGAGGCACAAAAAAATTCCATTTTTATATGGACATATGATAAACATGTAGCCATGACCAATTATTGCAGTGGCCTTCGTTGCCAGTTGCAACAAATCAATCTGGATGAATTGCCATCATCATCTCTAAATCTGGAAGAGCCCATGAGTTTCAGAATTGCATGACTGTCTTCTCTACCCGAACATTGTGTTCAAAAATTGAAGATTAAATCAGTTTCCTATTAGCTTTTGTAATTTGTATCTCGATTCATACATTCATAAATTCAGATATGGAGCAACCATACTAACCTAAAGATTTGCATTCTTCTATGAAAAGTAACAGAAATCTAGATGACAAAGGAATACCAGATGTGCAAGGCACCTAAAAGAAAATAATAATGCTGAAAATTATATTTATGAACATGAATGATAATGCTTGGAAATGATTATGTTTACCCACTTCATTTGTAAGAAATCATGCATGATTTTTCAGGAAAGTAAGCATGAGTTCAATTTTACATGGACATGTTTAGTTCTCTTGCCTCCTGTATTATGTTTTCAGTTAACCAAGTGATAATCAGATTTAAGTTGCAGTTGTTTACAATATTTCCGATGCTTGGATCCTACCTAAACGATCTAAGCTACATCACATCATGTGCCATACTCTCGATCTAAAATTAGTCCACATATAATGTCTTTCCAGTAAATCACCCTTGATGCTTATATATTTTTCTACGAATTATGCTTTCCTTTCATCCATTTATGGTCCGTGGCAGAGCACGGGCATTGTACTAGTTTGACTAAATGTTAGAACCCACTAGACAACTAGAGGACCAGAGGGGTTGAATAGGTGCCAAATTGATCTTGACTTTTTCTCCACAACACGCCTCTAACCAAATCACACGAGCAATCAAAAGTGCGGAAGTAAATGTGGAAAGTAAAATCACACTCTAACCACACAAGGCATCAAAAGTGTGGAAGTAAATGCGGAAGCTAAGGCTCTGTTCTTTTCACTTTAACGACTTATCTATGTTTTGAAAAGACATATGTTTTATATTTTTTTAGTCTATTTTTTCGTTGCTTTGAAGGTGGGTCCTAACGCTTTAAAAAACAAGTTAAACAAAATGGATCCAAATCTCGATATTATCTCGGGAAACCCTTAAAATTCAGTTATTTTAGTCGTTCAGCTGTTCAGATCAGCTCAAAAGAATATGATTTAAATTGCATCATAAATCACACAAGCAATCAAAATTGTGAAGGTAAATGCGGAAAGTAAATTTCAAGTAAAGGGACACGAAGAAATTTTTGTGATGCTGGCACTACGACCTTTCTGTTTTTTAAAGAAAGTTGCTATAAATTTATTCTGAAAAAAGTTGTGATCCCTAGAGAGACGTCTCGGAGAGTTAAAAATATGAAAATAATATTCTACAAAATTTAAAAAACTATTCAAAACTCAAAAAAAATAAGTACAAAATATCGCATCGTTTGGTTTATAAAAAACATTTTTATTTAATGTAATTTAAGCCAAGAAGAATAAACCTACACCTCTCTTTGTGCCTACGTTTGCTCTGTCCAGCGTGTCCACTTTTTCGTTTTCACCTGTCAATTTTCCACCTACACGACTCCTATGCCATCTTCTTGCTCTGTCCGACAAGGTTCCTTCACCCTCGTTCTCCTTCATCGGCTTCGGTCGTCGTAGTCGACCTCGTATTTGTCTCACTCTCACCTCCTAATAACATTGCCCTCCACGTCCTTATTTGTCGCCCTACCTTGTTATTGCTCTCCATCGATCCCATGGCTATGCATGGCAGCATGGTTGCTCTGCCAAAACCACCGCCCCATCGTTGTGCCTCCCCACCCGGCCTTCTTTTAAGGCCAAGGGCGTGTTGAACCTTAACCTAACTAGGCAGTTGCCTTCTCCACCATCATCGAAGCACCTTACACCATCATCGACCCAAAAACAGGTGAGTAAATCATTAGAAATTTCGATCAATTTTCTGCCAACTTAGGGATTGAATTTTACTGGGCACATTTTTATTTCATGGAGAAGAAGCAAATCGCATCGCAGTGAAGCTGTTGCACCCATTGCAGTTTGGGCAACACAAACTGGCATCTAAACCAAGACAAGGGCTTCGTTCAGAGCCCGCCGCAATCGTAGTCGGGCATCATCAGCAGTGCCTTAGCGAGCACCCCAGACAGCAGCTTGTCCCGCACAAAGCTCACCACCGGGTGGTCGCTCTGCTGCACAATCCCCACCACATAGGAAGCCGCGATCACCTGGGCGCTCCTCCACCGCCGAGGGCCCGAGATGCGGCGTAGCCGCGCAGACCCGCCTCGATCCTCTCCCTCTCCTCCAAGCCGCCGCCGGTGACCATGGCGTCGCCGAGGCACCTTGCCAGGACGACGCCGTCCTCCAGCGCGATGCAAGCGCCCTGCCCCAGGTCCGGCGTCGTAGGGTGGAGCGCGTCGCCGGCGACGCACACGTTCCCCTTGGCGATGCTCGCGAAGAGGAGCGAGAGCGGCGGCCGAAACCTTAGCGGCGTAGCAAGGACGTCCCTCATCTCGCTCCTCTCGATCGCCTCCAGCACGTCGGGAGGGGCCTTGGCGCTCCTCAACTTGGTGAGCACGAACTGCTTCATCGTGGCCGCGCTCTGGTCGACATCCTTGTCTGCACACGCAAGAACTCAACTAAAAAAATCAGGAATTTAGATTCCATCGTGATAAAATAGCTACGGAATGATTGACAGCTCATAGTGATCATCAATGGCACACGTGTGGGTCTTACGCCCTCTTTGATTCATGATTTTAGCTTAGTTCTAAAAATTTTGTTATTTTTATACATACCATGCAGTGTAACAATTTTTTTAAATATTTATAGCGTTTTCTTAGTAATATTTTAATAATTTGTTTAGTCTTTACATACCTCATTTTAAAGACTATTAATTTTTTCAACTATAAAAAACTAAACTAAAACCGAGAATCAAATATTCTTAACCTTGCAAACAAGGAGACCACGTGAAGAACCAATAGACGTGGGTGTTGCTGCATGGCAGCAAGCCTGCGCGAAAGCCCTGTCCGTTAAACATCAGGAACCTAGACTTGCAGTTGTGGCCATTTGGATATATGGCGAAGCCCCGCGTGGATAGACGCCCTGACTCGGACGGCTTCGTGAGCCCCAGCCATTTTGCCACCACCGAGTTGACCCCATCACATCCGATCAGTACCTGCAACGCCAACAAGCCATTAAGTTTGACATGTTTTTAAATGAATTTGTCAAGATAACATAAAAAACTTTAGACTCTACGTTGTGAGATGTACACCACCACATACATGAGATGCATTTTCATACATGAATCATCTAACGCATGCTGATGATTCTGCTACTACCTTTGCCCTTAGAGTCGATCCATCGGACAAATGGAGGATCTTGACATGGTCGTCCTCCTCGATGGAGACAATCTTGGAGGAATAGCGGATGGTGCCTCTTGGCAGCTCTTCCTCCAAGGCCCGCAACAGCGCGTTCCGCTTCAAGCAGCGGGTCTCATGCTGCCCTCTGCGTCATGGCCAAATTCATGTTGTTTCGTTACTGGGAACTCATAAAAGAAAGAATTGAGATGATAGATCTCTCACCGTTTTCCTTGCGTCGCAAGATCCATCTCATGTGATATTTCCCCATTAGCCGAAGACACGACACGCAATCTATGATAAGGAGACGAAAATCCACATTCACGACATCCCGTCTCATCCATAAATGACAAGTGAACTTGAGCAAAAATGACATGCTAGGACTGTAGGAAGCGAAAGCCTCCAAAACCAAAACAATTGACAGGAAAGAAGGGTCACATGCACCCGTGATATAAGAAAGAATTAACCACTTAATAAAAAATAATTTTAAATAAATTATACACTATTGAAAAATATTAGACAAATATGACCTGCGCTGGAGCAACACCGGACGCATAGCACGGAACTAGTACGGCCAGACAACCAAACAACCAAGTTATATATGCATTTCCTAGATAAACTTGCCATTTTTTAAAAAAAATCACGTGACATCGACATACATTTTCTTTTTAAATGGAACAATAGGTTTATTAAAAGGGTTCATAAAAAAACTATGATTTTTCTAGAATTTTTGTCTTCATGAATTTATAAATTGAAAATATAAGGATAATCCAAATTTTCTAAAAAAATCAATTACCCCTAAACCTATTCTTTTATTTCTCATTGCGTTTCAACATCACTTGGTTTTAAAAAAAATCTAGCAAAGTTTTTATAGGACATGCATGGTAGCGATCTTCCTGTTGGATTTGATCTAGGCTAACAGCCAGATCCTGTTTTTGGGGAGCATTGTGCTCGCTGTCCCTAACCACCCAGTGCCCTAATCGGGGGCGCACAACCAATTAATGGTTGCGGCTCCCTGGTGCACAGCGCATAATAAAAGGGAGGAGCCAGCACCTCGTAGCAAGCCAACGTAGCTACGAGGCATACGACTCTTGTACACCCCCCTCTCATCCCGATCCGATTTCACCGGGAGCGCTGCAGCACTGGGAAGGCTCGCCGCCGACGACATTCTCTCTGCTACCGTCTCCCTGCATCCTCTATGAACTTTTGGCATCGGCTCTCCACCACGAAGGCCTCTACGGCTTAATTTCGTCCAACCCGATGGCATCGTCAAGCAATAGTGAGAATCCTTAAGCCACTGGTGTTTAAGTTTTGGGCTAAGTGATTGTTCATGTGCTTCCGCATTAACTCATTAAGTCTAATAGTTAACACTTCCATCACATAAGCGTACCTCTGGATCTGCAGGTGCTGCTTCCTCATCTTATCGCCTATTCCAAGGGCATCGAGCGCTCGGAAGGCGTTCGCCCACGTCGCGAACGCGAACCCGGACGTCCGAAGCGTCGGCGACGACTCCAGCACCACGCTCCTCACGCCCTTCCTGCGCTTCCTCGCAGCCAGATTCAACCCGCAGAGCACAAGTCAAGAAGCACATGCACATTCAACTGAACTGAATATATATCTGATCGCTTCATGTAGATTGCAGGGTGCACGCAAGCATGGAGCTATCTATCTGTGGATGTGGTTGCAGAGAGGCGTATACCTGTGGAGTCCAAGTGCCACGGCGAGGCCGGCCAGGCCGGCGCCGGCGATGACGACGCCCTCGGCCGCATCCTGCTGCTGCATGCTCGCCATTGCTAACTAATGCGTGCTTGCAGGTTAGAACGGAAGGAACTGGCGATGGCAAGACGTTGAGAGCGAATGATGGGTATATATTACATATAAAAAATGGATACGTCCTCCGTCCGGTAGTTGGTTCAGTGCATGCGATTTCCAGCTCAGCATCCCTGTACTGACGCCGTCTTTGATTCCATGTTGTACTTTAGTCTTAGTTTAAAAATTTTGTTACTTTTATACGGACGATTCAGTGTAGCATTTTTAATTTTTTTAGAACTTTATATGATTTTTTCAAAGATCTTTTCTAAAATAATTTGTTTAGCCTTTTCATACCTTTTTTAAAATGTTATCAATTTTTCAATTGAAACAAAAAACTAACTAGAACAGAGAATAAAAAGATGCTACCCTACATGACTAACGGATGGCAAAGAGACCACTAGAGCCCAAACATCCAGATCAAGCTCAGAAGGTCTAAAAACAATTGTAAAACACCAAAGCATGTTCACCAAGGATGAGGTGGACTCAGCCCCGAATGATCTGGGGTGAAACAGCTCTACAACAATCCCTGAGAGACCTACCATGGATGATTCAGGCCTTACCCCAAATGATTCAGGGCACACGACCAAAGACCTGAGCTAAAAACCCTAACAAATTTGTGCCTCCATTTGCTCTGTCCGGCGTGTCCACTTTTTGTCGGCACTAGGGCACTACCACTTTTTACTCCTACACGACTTCTATGCCATCTTCTTGCTCTATTCGGCAAGGTTCCCCCACGCTCGTTCTCCTTCCTCGTCTTCGGACGTTGTAATCCTTGTTCTCCTTCTTGCTTTGTCGGACATTATTTCTCCTCTCGATCTCGTGGCTACGACAACATCGTCGCTATGCCAAAACCACCACCCATCGTTGTGTCTCCCCCACCTGTCCTTCTTACAGATCAAGGGTGTGCTGAACCTTAACCTAAGAGCATCCCCAATTCCCCATGAGGCCCTGCAACCCACCCTGCATCAGCTCGCGAGCTACTGTAGCATGGACGGGAAGTTTCAAACTGCAGACACAGCACAGTCTCCACTCGCTGCTTCACTCGCGCTACAGTAATTCGAAGGGCGGCTGATGCAGTTCCTGCTCGCCATGCTCTAACTAGGCAGTTGCCTTCTCCACCATCATCGGAGCACATTACACCATCATTGAACCGAGAACGAGTGAGTGGATCATCTAAAATTTCGATCAAATTTCAACCAACCGAGGAATTGAATTTTACTGAGCACGTTTTTTATTTCATGGAGAAGGAGCAAACCGCAATGCAGTGAAGCTGTTGCACCCATTGCAGTTTCGGCAACAAAAACTGGCGTCTAAACCAAGACAAGGGCTTCGTTCAGAGCCCGCCGCAATCGTAGTCGGGCATCATCAGCAGTGCCTTAGCGAGCACCCCGGACAGCAGCTTGTCCCGTACAAAGCTCACCACCGGGTGGTTGCTCTGCTGCACAATCCCCATCACATAGGAAGCCGCGATCACCTGGGCGCTCCTCCACCGCCGGGATGCGGCGTAGCCGCCCAGACCCGCCTCGATCCTCTCCCTCTCCGCCAAGCCGCCGCCGGTGGCCATGGCGTCGCCGAGGCACCTTGCCAGGACGACGCCGTCCTCCAGCGCGATGCACGCGCCCTGCCCAAGATCCGGCGTCGTCGGGTGGAGCGCGTCGCCGGCGACGCACACGTTCCCCTTGGCGATGCTCGCGAAGAGGAGAGAAAGCGGCGGTCGGAACCGCAGCGGCGCTGCAAGGACGTCGCTCATCTCGCTCCTCTCGACCGCCTCCAGCACGCCGAGAGGGGCCTTGGCGCTCCTCAACTTGGTGAGCACGAACTGCTTCATCGTGGCCGCGCTTTGGTCGACATCCTTGTCTGTGCGCGCAAGAACACAACTCAAAAATCAGGAATTAGAATCCAACGTGATAAGCTGGCTGCACAATGATGGACAAGTCATAATGATAGATCGATGGCACCCGCGTATGTCTTATTCCCTTTTGTTTCATTATTTTAGTATAATTTTAAAAAAAATTGTTATCTTTATACGAACCATCTACCGCAATATTTTGATTTTTTTTTTCAAAAATCTGTAGAATTTTCTAAAAGATTTTCAAAATATTTTTTTATAATTTGTTTAGCCTTTCTATAACTTTTTAAAAGATCAATAATTTTTCAACTATAAAAAACTAAACTAAAACAAAGAATCAAAAAAGACCTTAACCTTGAGAACAAGGAGACCACGTGAAGAACCAATAGACCTCGGTGTTGTTGCATGGCAGCAAACCTGAGCGGAATCCCTGACCGTTAAACATCAAGAACCTAGGCTCAAAGCTATGGCCATTGGGATACATGGCGAAGCCCCGCGTGGACAGACGCCCTGAGTTGGACGGCTTCGCAAGCCCCAACCATTTCGCCACCACCGAGTTGATCCCATCACATCCGATCAGTACCTGCAATATCAACAATCCATTGAGTTTTAACATGAGTTGAAATGAATTCCCTAAAAAAAAATTAGCATTTACAACGTAGGATGTAAACCTGCATACACTACATGAGATGCATTTCCATACATGAACCATCTAACGCGTGTTGATGATCTGTTACTACCTTTGCCCTCAAAGTTGATCCGTCAGACAAATGGAGGATCTTGACATGGCCGTCCTCCTCGATGGAGTCGATCTTGGAGGAGTAGCGGATGGTGCCTTTTGGCAGCTCTTCCTCTAAGGCCCGCAACAGCACGTTCCGCTTCACGCAGCGGGTCTCATGCGTCCCTCTGCGTCATGCCCAAATTGAGGTTGTTTCGTTAATTGGAACTCATACAAGAAAGAAATTTAGCAAGTTAAGAACAAAGTTGCTCGATCGTTCAAGGGTGTGCTTTTATGTAATGCAAAGTCCCGCATAATTGGATTGGGATGATAGATCTCTCACCGTTTTCCTTGCGTCGCGAGATCTATTTCCCGTGATATTTCACCATTAGCCAAAGACATGACCTGTAATCTATGATAAAGAGACAAAAATCCATATTCACGTCATCCCATCTCATTAATAAATGACAAGTGAACTTGAACCGGTGATATGCCGGAGACTTTAGGAAGCGAAAAGTTTCAAAAGCCAAACAACAAATTGACTGGAAAGAAGGGCACATGCCCGTGATTTAAGAAAGAATTAATCTTTTAATATATAATTAAATTAAATAAAATTTTCGCTATTTAAAAATATTAGACAAATATGACTTGCGGCGGCCGTAGCTACTGCCTACTGGTGCCATGCGCTGGAGCAACATCCAGCGCAAACACGGAAATAGTGCTCCTGACAACCAAACAACCAAAGTTAAATGCATGTCCTATATAAACTTAATTAGCTATTTTTTAAAAAATCATGTGACATCGAAATACAACATTTTTTTTTGTTATTTTCTGGTTTTTTTGCCTTCATGAATTTTAAACCTATTGTTTTATTTCTCAAATTTCGAAGTGTTTACTCAATATCACTTAATTGTTTTGTTTTTTAAAAAACAGCAGAGTTTTTATAGGAAGGATGCTACTCCCTTCGTTCCAAATTGTAGTTCACTGTTGATTTTTAGATATTTTATTTGACTATTCGTCTTATTTAAAAAATATATGTAAATATTGTTTATTTATTTTGATTTGTTTTATCATTAAACATACTTTAAGCATGACTTATATTTTTGCATATTTGTACTAATTTTTTGAATAAGACGAATGACCAAAAGACGTGTTCAAAAGTCAACTGCGAACTACAATTTGGAACGGACGGAGCAGTAGTTTTCCATCACATAAGCGTACCTCTGGATCTGCAGGTGCTGCTTCCTCATCTTATCGCCTATTCCAAGGGCATCGAGCGCTCGGAAGGCGTTCGCCCACGTGTTGAACGCGAACCCGGACGTCCGAAGCGTCGGCGACGACTCCAGCACCACGCTCCTCACGCCTTTCCTGCGCTTCCTCGCAGCCAGATGTGTGTGTTAATTACAGGGTTGCGTCCAGAAAGAAGTTAACCCGCAGAGCAGAAGCCAAGAAGCATACAATTTAACTGAAGAACTGATCTGAATATCTGATCCCTTCATGCCCTTCATGTAGATTGCAGTGTGCACGCACAAAAGAAGCTATCTATCTTCGTATACATACATGTGGATGTGGTTGCAGGGGGGGGCGCGTACCTGTGGAGTCCGAGTGCGACGGCGAGGCCGGCCAGGCCGGCGCCGGCGACGACGACGCCCTCGGCCGCATCCTGCTGTTGCATGCTTGCCATGGCTAACTAACTAATGCGTGCTTGCAGCAGGTTAGAACGGAAGGAATTGTGGCAAGACGCTGAGCGAACCGTGAGCGAGTGATGGGTATATATGCATACGCTTGCAGAATTTCAGGCCAGAGTGAGCACCAGCCACTGGCAAGTGAGCAGCAGAGGAAGCCAGGAATTAAGGGTCGTCTCGGACGTCATCACTGATGCTGCTGTGTGGCGGCCATCCGGTGGGGGCCGCGGGGAAGCTGTCAAATTGGATATGTCCTCCGTCCGGTAGTCTTTGGTTCAGGGCATGCGATTTCTCCGGTTCGGCATCGGTGCTGACTTCGCTATCCTGAGCCATGATTGATTCCACGTTCTAGTCTAGTTCTATTGTTATTTAAATCTTTATTTTTTATGGAAAACGTTACTGTGCGGGCGTCTGGACGCGCGCAAGGACGCTACGCAGTGTGGGCAGTTGCAGCCATGCATGGTGGGTCCCACTAGCATTTTTTACTTTTGATGGACATAAATTTTGACTAGGTGCTGTAATCCACCAACCGTTTGCACCAACACGTTACTTGTATTTTTACGAATAAAACAAGACGTATGTTACCATATAAATCTTCAAACTTACCTGGTGAAATTTGGGTTTCGCCTTCTAAAATTTGGATTTCATATTCGCTAAACTTGCTGAACTATCAAGTTTCATCAGGTTTAATCCAAGTTTCATCAAGTTTCAATAGGTTTCATCCAAGTTTCATCATGTCAATCCAAGTTTCATCAAGTTTCAACGGGTTTCATTCAAGCTTCATCAGGTTACATCCAAGTTTTATCAAGTTTCATCTGGCGCTCGTCTTCATCAATACGTGAGCCAAGATTCATCATCACACGATCAATTTTCAGTAGTATACATGTCAAGTTTTATAAGTGGGTTCTGCTAGGTTCACATAAAAAATTGAAAAAGTGATTTTTTAAAAAAAAATATTGAAAATGGGTTGCTCTCGATTTTAGAAGAATTATAAAATTTATTCCAAGCATTTTGAACACTGCTTGAATTTTGTAAAAAAATAGAAGTTTAATTGAAAAATAATCAACTGCACATCTAACCAACTCCGCCTTCCCCCGTCTGGGAGCACGGGTTGCGCTCGGATGCGCGCTACCGGCGATCCGACGGCTGAGGCGCGTCCGATCGACGTGCGCTCGGACGGACGTCCGGACGCTGGCGCTCGCCAAAAATATTCCTAAATATTTTGTTTAGGTTTTCCATACAAGTTTTAAAGGTCATCAATTTTTTCAATTGAAACAAAAAACTAAACTAGAACGTAGAATCGTAGAGCCCCTGAACTGGACAATTCGTTTACCTTGAAATGGATATGATATGAACAGTTGTTGTGGTACAAAATTAGCGTTGCATGAATTTTCAGCGATGCAGTTAGACGACAAAACAAATTCAATTGTGACCTATATATATAACAAAACTACGTAAGACCACATGATGAAGCCACCACCGCGTGATTAAACTATATGATATATGAAAAGTTAAGTGAAACCATACTTTAATGGTGGGATTCGTTTAATAAAATTATTTGACTAAACGAAAACCAAGATATTAGCTTTGGTACAACCCAATTAAGGCCCTGTTCTTTTAAGCTGATTTGAACGACTGAAATGACTGAACTTCCAGAATTTTTTGAGTTAGTCTCGAGATTTGGTTTCATTTTGTTTGACTTGTTTTTTAAAGTGTTAGGAACCACCTTCAAAACAGCAAAAAAAGGACTAAAATAACTTAAAGCATATCTTTTTGATACGTAGATAAGCTGTTAAACTGTTAAGCTGAAAATAACTTGGCCTAAAGCTTTGACAGGGGAGGTAGAACCCGCTCCACAGAAGGACGGCCGGATACCTTTCAATAGCACCTGTTTCTCTAGTGTTGTTCCTGGTCACTGATATGTGGGCCACTTCTTGTCTGCCCACAACTATTTACAACCATCTGGGCCCAGTATGACCTAGCCCAGCCCATAGTTCGTCTGGCCCAAGCCCCAGAAGGAACATGCCCAAGTATTGTAGTAGACGAACCGCGGGCGGCGGGGCCCCATGTTTCGCGTGTTCGCGATAGAGAAGTAGAGCACCAGGGTTTCCGCGCCGCCGCCGCCGCCGCCGCCGCCGCCTCCTCCTCCTCCACCTCCCTACCCTCATCTAGGGTTTCCGGCTCTCCGGCCTCTTCGTCTCCGCAAAGCGGGTCGTCATGGACTTCGACGAGTACGAGTACTTGGAGAAGACGGTGGAGACCTCCGGAGGTCCGGCCAACGGCGCCGCGGCTCCCGGGTCCGACGAGAAGGAGCGCAGCTCCCGCCGCCGGAGCGGCGGCGACGAACGCGATGATGGCGAGCGCAGATCCAAACGCTCTCGCTCGGACGAAAACCGAGACCGAGACAAAGACAAAGACCGGCACCGCGACCGCGAGCGCCACCGCAGCAGCCGGGAGCGCCGCGACCGGGAGGAGAAGGAGAAGGACAAGGATAGGGAGAAGGAGAGGGAGAAGGACAAGGAGAGGAGGAGCCGTGACCGCGAGCGGGAGAAGGAGAAGGAGAGGGAGAAGAAGGAGAGGGAGAGGGAGAGAGAGAAAGAGAAGGAAAGAGAGAAGGATAGGGAGCGGAGGAGCAGAAGCCGGTCGGAGCGTCGCCGCGACGACGACGACCGTGAACATGATCGCTACCGCGAACGCGACTACCGTGATGTCAGGTGCCAATTCATGACCTCCCCACCTATGAACTTAACCTTGTGACTGCAAACATGAACTGATAATGGTATTTGCTTTATTTGGTGGGTTCACTTACTAGTAGGTAACTTGATGTGAGGGAAGGTATAACCCTAGGCTTCCTGAGAACCAATACTAAACATTTCTTACGTTATGGACCTAGACTTCTGCAGAGCCAATACGACTTAGCAATAGTATGGAACTGGCAGGTCCGATTTGCTTGGACAATCTCCAGTTGGTATTGATATCAAGGCTAGCCTGGGATGTCAAATGATTTATTTTCAGTGCCTTTTCCTATGAAACAGAAATAAGTAGTGGAGGCTAGTTTTGTTTGATCTGGAAGTTGAAGATGGACCATGAAATCATATTGTGCTTTTGAGTGGTTTTATGTGTGAGCAATGATGCCATATGTGATTACAGCTTTCTTGCATTTAGAACGTGGAGCTGAACTCTATTTCTTCTGTTGCAGAAATGCTGGTGAAGGGGTGTATTGGGCTTTTTCACTGAAGCATTGCATCTTACTGTTAAGAGGACTCCACGTTCTGACACATAGCACAAACAAGCTATTTCATTGTTTTTTTCCCTTGCAGGACTTGTTAAAGTCGAGTTGCATAAATGATGCCTGTCTATGTCTTACAATTACAAGACTGGGCCTTTTACTCCTCTTGTTAGGTCATGTCTTGTGACTTGATGGAATGTTGTGATTTTTTTTCCTGGGTGTCTACTTTTTTATTTTCATGATGTTTAGGTATTAGTGCATCATATTAAAAACCCTCTGTTTTTCTAGCATTCATAGGAGCTGTCTGGGTGTCTGCTCTTTTATGTTCATGATGTTTAGGTATTAGTGCATCCTGTTAAAAAACCTCTGTTTTTCTAGCATTGATAGATGCTGTCTGGGTGTCTGCTTTTATTTTCATGATGTTTAGGTATTAGCGCATCATGTGAAAAACCCTCTGTTTTTCTAGAATCCATAGGAGCTCTCTGGAATTTTGATCGGCCTATTGCTTCTTTCAATTTCCTTACACATTCAGCATAGTATCTGCTTGCTAGGTTAGTAGGCGGTAGGCCACATATAGGGTTTATGATGGCCTTTATGAAATTCTGATTTTTAAGATCATGGTGGGCAGACCATAAGTTAACTCATCGTAGCCATTGGGAACTGCTAGAATATTGAGTCCCATTTTTGTCACCATAAAAACATGCATTTCAAGTATGCTGCAGGTTTCTCTCCTTTCCTTGTTAGTGAGTTGGGATAGAGAAATTCATTTAGCAAGGGGTGGCAACTGGCACCTCAGAACTTCCAGCATTGTTACTTTTCCCATTTCTTATAACTACTTGACCAACATGGGTGCATGATGGACTTGTATTGAGAGGCGGAGTATCCCTGATGCGTAATTGGAAATCCATTTGTCTGCTATTGTTGATTCAATTTTCTGTTTAATGTTCCATTTTTCTATATCCACGCTCATGAAGTTTTTTTTGCAGGCGTAGGAAAGAAGAGGCTGCAGAACCTGAAGCTGACCCCGAAAGAGATCAGAGGACTGTGTTTGCTTATCAGGTAGTGTTATCACATAACATATTTTACTCTGTGGTCTTTATATTGTTGAAACATGTTGTAGAAATCAATGCCTGTGAGTATAATTGCAGTTATCTTTGAAGGCGGATGAAAGAGACGTGTACGAGTTCTTTTCAAGGGCTGGGAAAGTAAGGCTCACTCAGTTCACCGTTACCTTTTGTTCTAGTAGTTAGTCTGGCGCACTTTTCATTATTAAAACATTTGTAACATATGCTCTGTACAGCTTGTTAGTTTGCTAGGCTTTTTCTTTAGCTAAAGGCGTTAAGCAAATAGACAGATAAATAAGTTGGTTCAATTGAAGAGTACATATAATTTCCTATTTAGATCAACCCACACATAATAGTTAAATGTTTATGAATTATTTGTTCACTTCACACTTACTAATGATAGAAGATTGTATGTTTCTTATTTTTTTCCTTCCTAGTTTCTTGTCAAGTTGATGCAAACAAATCTGTGCATTTTAACTGTTTGTTTTTCCTAGGTCCGGGATGTTCGCCTCATCATGGATCGAAACTCACGACGCTCTAAAGGAGTTGGGTGAGTACTTATAGTAAATCCTGTACTATATATCTGATTTGTATTGTATTGCTTCTTAGTTTTTTATGTTTTCTCTTTATTTTTTCGTGATGCTCAGAAGCTTTGTTTTACTGCAAAAGGTAGATGCCTTGGAATAGCTATCTCCGTGTCATATAATCCAAACATATAAATTGGTTTGAGTTATTTGAGCTTTTATGGTCTCTAAAGCTTTACTCATTGTAATCTGGTGTCTACTAGCGGTTTGGCTCGGTCCACTGGTAGTTGTTGAGACTATGGACTTTGAACCGAGGAGCAAGTACCTGAATCTTTCTGATTCACATGTCATGCATTCTTTAGCATGTGGTCTAAGTGGTTTCCTCAGTGAGTTTGTCCTTGTTCTTTACAGTTTAAATTCAAACTAAAAGATACTCCCTCCAGTCACAAAAAGATGTCACCGTTGACTTGTGCACACGGCTTTGACTATTCGTCTTATTCAAATTTTTTTATAATTTTATAAAAATATAAGTCATACTTAAAATATAATTAATAATAAACTAAATCACAACAAAATAAATGATATTTACATAATTTTTTTGAATAAGACGAATGGTCAAAGTTGTGTGCAAAAGTCAACGGCGACTTCTTTTTGTGACTGGAGGGAGTACCACTGAAAATTTATCATTTATCATTTTTTGTACTAGACAAACGATATAGTACTTTGTAGTCATTTTTGTGGGGTTTTGAATGTTTCTCGGAGTTCTTAAAATATTTCTTTCATAATTTTTTGGACTCTTGAAGGCCTTTCTTGAGGTGTCACAACCTTTTCAGATTATAATTTTCAGCTCATTTCAGCTGAAAAGAACAAGCCCTTTGTCTATGTTTTCATAAAGTTGCCTTATTTTTTTTTGGCTCTAGTGGTAAACTACCAACAGGGAGGTTGTTTGTTTGGTGGGTATATGTATGTTGTATGGCTAATGTTTCGTTGGCTTCAAGGGAGGGATAAGAAATGACTTGTGACTTTACATGGGAATGAAGGGCTGATTGTTGGGCTGTGGTTACAGTTCAGGGGCTTCAAGGAGATGAGGCAGGAATGTCTAATAACAAAAATTGACATGAGTTGGCCTACATGGTTATTTTAATATGTTTGTGTTTTATCCTGGGTTAGTGTGCTTTGATATTTTTTTCTGCGACAATGTTACCCTAAAATGTGTCGCAGCAAAAACATCTTTATTCTTCACCAATTTTTTTTTGGTGAAATACATGGTTATTAAATTAAATTTGACCTGCCAGTGGGATACCCAGGACAGGTATACTGAGAGGACTATGTGTGCTGTAAGTTTGTAGAGTTTGTTTTTGCTTATTCATATAGCATTTTAAATGTTCACTTTTGACCTTATGGGAATATAGCTTGTAGATTTATGGGATTTTAAGGGCCACTGACCATATTTGTACGATGTTTGCTCTAGTTGTTGTTTGCGAATACGTAACATTTTTAGCTGTAGCTATTTGTCCAATTTTCATGGGGGAATATATTTATTGGTTTTTCATACTCGACAGGAATATTTATAATTTGGTGTACCTACTGGGATAGTCAGCTACTTATGACTAAGATGGAATACAGGATCGTTTTGGTGACAGTAAGCAGCATGGAGCATTAAACATGACTGTTCCACATTTTTTGATGCCATTCATGTGCATTTTCAAATGATGTTGGTCAAAAGAGGACACGTTAGATTGTTTTAGGAAAAGACTAAAGCTGCTATTTTTTTTTACCACAAGACATTCTGAAATCTTATTGGAACGATTGAGCATATGTGGCCCTGAAATAAAGCTTGCATTGACTGCTAGATGTTATGATATTCATGATGCTATTTGTGTTTCCAGGTACATTGAATTCTATGATGTCATGTCCGTTCCAATGGCGATAGCTCTTTCTGGTCAGGTGCTACTTGGCCAGCAGGTGATGGTTAAGCCTTCAGAAGCTGAAAAGAATTTGGTTCAGTCAAATACTTCTTCAAGTGTGGCAGCTTCAGGTGGGGCAAGGAAATTGTATGTTGGAAATCTTCACTCAAATATTACCGAGGATCAACTGAGACAGGTGAAAGAATCAAACAAATTATTTTATAGATGTATAATTATTAGCCATGCTTTCTATTAAAATATTTCTGTAGTACATAATTGAAATTATCTTCGTTAAGATCACTGTTGGTTTCTATTTACAGGGGCAGAAATGTGACTGTATTTCTTATGTATCGTTCTTGCTTTATGTGCATGTTATAACTATTTAATGATTTTTCTCCCCCAGGTTTTTGAACCATTTGGACAGGTGGAGCTTGTGCAGCTGCCACTAGATCCACTCACTGGGTTGTGTAAAGGCTTTGGTTTTGTTCAGGCAAGTACTTTATGAAGCAATCCCTTTCTCTGCTTTTGCTGTTTTGCATAACTGCCAGTTTCTCACTTGTTCCGTTTCATCTATAGTTTGCACGCCTTGAAGACGCTAAAGCTGCTCAAAGCTTAAATGGGCAACTTGATATTGCTGGAAGAGTAATTAAGGTAAACATTTTCTTAAAAGTTGCAAGCTTTTCTCTTATTGTTTGAATAGCTCAAATATAAGGATTCAGCTGCGTGACATTATGGTTATAACCTTTAACCAGGTTTCAGCTGTGACGGACCAAGCTGGAGTGCAAGTCACTGGAGCAACTACTGGAGATTTGGATGATGATGAAGGTGGTGGTTTGGTAGGTGTCTTTTCTTGGAGCCAATTTTATTAATGGGAATTTTCATATAACATGTTTCCTCTCTTCTATTATTTGAGACATGATGTATATTGGTATCCCCCATCAATATTTTTATAGGTTGTGATACAGGGTTATTCAAACACTGTACCGTAGGATAAATCTAGTATGTCATTAAGCACCATGTTCTCATCAGCATGCTCTTCTTAAGCAAAATTCTATTGTTCACAATACTTCTGCATGCTCTCATATTGATGTGGCTGCATTCATGATTAGACTAGAAAGATATTCATAGGATCAGGTGAATGGTCTCATTGTTTTTCCATAATGGCTTGGCCAATTGTTGATTCTGAGGAATAATTTACCATTACACTTACACCAGTGCAGAAGGATAGGGATGTTCAAGGCTGTTGGCAAATTGTTTCACTTACAGCTTCTACAAATTCATTTCATTTGTGTGACATGCCCACTGATTTATGTAGGCACTGAATGCTAGCTCGAGAGCACTTCTGATGCAGAAGTTGGACAGGAGTGAAACTACAACCAGGTATGTTTGTGTGACATTGATGGGATAAAATATCTTTGAGTTGTTCTTGTTATATCACTTTCCCCAAAATATTCTTGATATAGTATGCTGCTATATCATCTAAAATACATTAATCTTATCTTCCTATGCTTTCAGTTAACTTCATTTCTGTACAATTCTGATTTCAATCACATTTGGAATCATCCTTTTTGCTGTTTTTGTATTTTTTAATAATTATTTCTGTCAGTCTTTCATTGTTTTATCAGCCTTTCATTGTTTTATTATTCGTTTGTCTTTGTTTCGTAATAATTATGTTATTTGCTTCTATTCATGGTATGATTTATTACTGTAAAATCATCTATATTTTCTGTGATGGAATCCTGCCTTTTTTACTTCGACAAAAATGCGGCTATTTGGCTGTGATGGAAAATAAGTTATTAATGATTAATTACTTGGATAACAGTGACATGCGGCCCATGGTGCATTTGAGTCATATCTGGCAAATTCGCTCATTTCTGCCAAAGTCCTGTTATAACTGTAAAATCGTTACGCCCATGTGCTGTTATAAATGTTATAAACTGCTCAATCCAGTTCTGACCTCCTGATATTAACAGTGGAGAAACAGCTGTAAATGCCTATTGATGTGTTTAGATGGATATCGGATCTCCGTAATTTACTTATTTTTGGATTGGGGACTGCAAAACCTTGTGCTCATGTTTATTCAGTATATAGGATGTCAAAAATTAAAAAATGTGCATTACTTGCTTGTAAGAGTGCCATCTTTTGTTATTGACCTCTACTATATTATCGTCAGGATTCATCCACCACTACAGCAACACTGTTTCCATATATATCTAGCTTGTCAAGGTCATTCTCCATGGACCTCCTCCATTCTTTGGTGTACAGTGGTTTGGTTGAAATATTACGTTCACTGCAGTTCTAACACCTGATATCAATTGCATTGACTGTGAATTTAAGAGGGTGAATGATGATTAGTTGAGAGATTTGGAGAACCTGTTACACTACCTTACAAGTTACAAATATCAACAAGTTAGCTTGACAAGAAACTTGTGCCCTAATGCTTTAATTTTTTTAGAAGTTCAAAAATGCACATGAACAGCATAAGTTGATTATAAACATCTGTCTTTTTTTTTCTTTTCCTCTATATGCACATCCCTTAATTTTGTACTTCCATTTGTCTATCTGTAGTTTGACCCCTGGGATGGGTGCTACTGGTGTCAACACTTCTGTGGCATTGCCACCTGTATCAGTTCTTGGCGCTCCTCCAGCTGCTGCTCCTGTGCTACGGCCTGTAGTTCCTGGTATTGGTATAATACCTGGAGCATCTCTTCCAGTTACTACCCAGCAGCCCATTGAGACGTCTCCACCCAGTGAATGCCTACTGCTTAAGAATATGTTTGATCCAGCTGTGGAGGTTGTTTTTTCCTACTGCATTCTTTGTTTTTAACTGCCAATAACTGCCAATCCCCTAAATTAATCGGGGTGATTTTGTCTCTCCTTTTGGTTGATGAAAACAAACCATTTAAAGTTTACTTTGTTTTATCGCAGACGGATCCGGATTTTGATTTGGATATTAGAGATGATGTTCAAGAAGAATGTTCCAAGTTTGGCCAAGTAAAACACATTTTTGTGGACAAGTAAGTCAGCTAGTTCATATATCAGTTTATTATAAACAAATTAACAAACTTGCCATGCCATGCATTCAGAATTTATTTTAGTTGCTTCACTTAAGTGGTTCATATATTAATTTATTGAACAAACTTGTGACACCCTTCATTCATAATTCTTTTTGATTGGTTCACTTAACCTTATTGCATTACTATTACCATCTTATGTCTCCCTGTTGGTTAATGTATACAAATCTCAAAGACACTTCGTATGCATTCTAGTCAGCCATCTATTTTTATTTCCGAAAAGTAGTGCACCGACTCTCATCCTTACACACACACACATTTGCCCAATATTACATTTGGCAGATTAGTATGAATTTAGAACAATGTTTAACATGTATCATTAAATAGTTATAACTATTCAATCAAATTGTGGTTGTTATTAGAATAAGCAATATTCAATAATTATCATTATGTGGTTGTAGTTAGAATAAACAGTATAGGGTTAGACAGTCAAACGGCTTGGTTTTAAGGCATAAATTTAGAATTGATAAGATGCCATGTCTACATGAATGTGTTGGAACTATAGTATATGCTAGGAAAAATTTTATATTACACCTTGAACTACGACCCTTTGTCTACGTACCCCATGAACTACGAAACCAGGTATTCTACCTCACAAAACCGAAAAACCGACGCAAATAACCCCCTAGAACAGTTTTAGACATGGTATTGCCCACATGGCAACCGACGTGACAACCCATCACAAATAAGCAAAAAAAAATCTATGTGGTCTCTCTTCCTCTCCCCTCTTCTCTCTCTTCCTCTCCCCTCTCTCCTCCTCTGCCTCCCCTCTCACCGCCGCCTGCCGCCTCCAGCCGCCGCCGGCCTCCCCCTGCCTCCTCTCCCCACCGCCTGCCACCCCTGCCTTCCTCCGCGGCCTTCCCTCCCGCGCTCCACTGCTCCTTGGGTTCACTCTCTTAGCTCTCCCTCCATAGGTGGTCGGCGCGTTGCCCCCTTTTCTTCTCCAGTGGCGGTGCGACCCTCGCCCTTCCCATTCGCGGCGGCGACCCGATGAAGCATGACGGCGGCGCGGCCTCCAGTGCCCTACTCGGCCCAAACTGGCTCAACTGCGCTCCACCTCTCCAGCACAACGGCGTGGTTTATCTTCTTCAGATCGGCCCCGGCTTCCTCTCCTCTGCCTCAAGCCCGGCGTGGCAACGCCCCCATTCTTGGCAGCACGGCGGCTGGCCTCCATCTCTTCCCGAGCTGGCACGACACCGAGGATCTTCGGAATGGCGGCGGTGCAACCTTCCCGCAGCTCCTTCAAGCTGGCGGCGGCGTGTTAGGGCCGCGGCTCCTCAGCGCGGCATGGCGGCACTGACGGCGAAGGGGTAGTGGTGGGGAGGCGCGGGGGAGAGGAGGTGGCGGCAGAGAGAGAGAGAGGGAGCCGAGGGAGAGAGATGAAATGGAGGAAGAGAAGAGAGGATGACAGCGGGACCAGTGTATTTTAATTTTATCTGTTTATTTTTTTGACTAAATTGCCACCTCACCTGCCACGTAGACTAAACCACCCTCAAAACCATTGCAGGGTGTTATCTGCACTTTTTTTTTCTTCTGGTTTTAGGGGGCTGAATACCTAGTTTTGTAGTTTAGGGGGGTATGTAGACGAAGGGTTATAGTTTAGGATGTAATATAGACTTTTTACTGTATGCTATATAGAGCCACAGGATCCAACCTTTGATCTCTTTCTTCCATTGATATTTTCTGGACTCCAAAATTTGTAAAAGCGCAAATTTATAACTGCAAACGGAAATAAAAACCACCCTTATTTGTGTGGCCTAAAAACCGTGGGAAAACATGACCCTGCTCTGGGTCTGGTTTCAAGGCGGTTAACTCAGGATAAAACAACACACGTGATTACACTTGGTGGCCACTTCTGATATCACCAACAGGCTGTGTTTTCTACTTATCTCCCAAAGTGAGGTGGCAACGGATAACAGATTGTGTTAGCTACTTAGCTCCCAAACTAAGGTCGCTAGTTGTAATGGTAAAGAACTATGAATCAATGTCACAACGATAAAGTCACAATGATGTGCTCTAAAGTCACAATGATAAAGGTGCTTTCGGGCTTCTATTCTGATTTTGACAAAACTTTTTTTGTTTGTGTTCCCCCTTTAGTTTTGTTGTATATTCCTCTCTTGGTTTTGCTGTGGGACTTTTTCCATCTAGCAGAGTGTAGAACAATCGTTGTCTGTAAGACAAGTATATAACGCAGAGACGTCCAAACCAGATCTTCCTTGAATTTTCATTGTCTAACCCTTTAGATATTGCAACTGTTTTGCAGAAATACTGCAGGCTTTGTGTACCTGCGATTTGATAGTATAACAGCTGCGATGAGTGCACAGAAAGCACTTCATGGGAGATGGTTTGCTGGAAAGATGATTACTGCGACTTATATGGTACGGAATGCTACTTCACCTGAAGGTTCTCTCTTGCATCTTAGATGGCTCACGAGTTCTCTAAAATTGTTTGGTTTGTCAGACTCCTCAACAGTACGAAATGAAGTTCCCTACCCAGTGAGCAACCTGTGCTCTGGTTAGATGGAGCAGATTTGGCGTCATGGACTACCTCTGCATGACTACATAGAAAAATGTTCTGCCGCTTCTAATATCATGCGAGGATAGTTTAATTTACAAATGGAGAGAATGTCTCCTGTAGGCTGTAACATTGTGCCATCCATCGGTTGTAACATGAACTATTCAGTAAAATTAAATGTTGAGATTTGTTAAACGTCGTTTATGTATGAATAATATCTTTATTGCATTCTGCGGACTGTATTCAGCCTGCTGATCTTTTGCAGTTTTTTTTTTCGTGGCCAAATGTAATTTACAGGTCTGGCTCAAAAATCGAAATTGCGGTCCTCGGTAAAAGTTAGTGGTCTTGGTGCGGTTGATGCTTGACGCCACGTGGATGCTTGCCTGGACAAGAACAGCTAAGAACATCTCTATCTGAGTTAATCTTTTTCAGCGTGTGACGTTTGTTTATAACATCAGCCCTAATATCATGAATGAGCAATGTTATGTCTGATATATTAGGGTACATATGCTGTGCAATCATCCTAAAAATGTAATCGCCGTGCAATCGAACTATCAAAAGTTGTAAAAAAATTTATGCATGTACTCTTCAACTTACTCTATCTCTGCATAAAATTTTAAGTTCAAATTCATTCTATATTAAGAGTTATAAAAAAAAGAAAAGACGGATAGTGTTGATAAGTTCAAAATTGATAGAATTCTCTTTTTTGTAACGTTCAATATAGAATGAATTTGAACTTGAAATTTTATCCAGAGATAGAGTAAGTTGAAGAGTACATCTATAAATTTTTTCAAAATTTTTTACAACTTTTGGTAGTTCGATTGCACGGCGATTGCATTTTTAGGATGATTGCACATCATATGTATCCGATATATTATTACCGAAAATGATGTAGATATGTTAGAAATGATAAGTTTCATGTAGAAATCTCGTCGGCGCATATGGATTGGTTTTAACGCACCACCCCACAAGATGATGCTTGTTTAGCCCTAGCGCATGTAGAAATCACGTCGGTGCATAGTGTGAAAGATGTCAGTGCCGAAGGTCCCACCACACTACCTGCTCTTTTGTTGTGGCCCCCAAATGCCATGTCATGCAGAGTCCGCAGACTACTGTCACCATGATGCGGCAGCTGCTGGTGCCAAACTGCCAATTCCCTAATATTATTTTACGGTCTTTTATTTTATTTAAGTGGCGAGCGCCAGGTGTCGGACGTCCGGTCGGAGCGCTCGCGCCGGACCAGCCCCGGCCATCCGATTGTCGGCACCGCGCCAATCCTACACGCTGTCGTCCGCCCACGTCCCTGCGTTCTCAGGCGAGTTGTTAGTCATACAGTTGATCGTTTTTTCAATTAAACTTCTGTTTTTTTATAAAAATCAAACAGTGTTCAAAATGTGTGATATAAATTTCATAATTCTTCTAAAATCAAGAGCAACCCATTTTAAATGCTTTTTAGATTTTTTGAATTTTTTTTACTTTTTTATTTTTTTGATGTGAACCTGGAAGAAGGCACTTATGAAACTTGCACCTATACCAGCGAAATTTGATCGTGTGTTGATGAAATCTAATGAAACTTGGATGAAACTTCGATGTAACCTGATGAAACTTGGATGAAACCTGTTGAAACTTGACGAAACTTGAATTGACCTGATGAAACTTGAAGAAATTTGTATGAAACATGTTGAAACTTGACAGTTCGGCAAAGTTTAACGACTATAAAGCCCAAGTTTCAGTAGGCGAACCCAACTTTTAGTAGGCGAAACCCAAGTTTCACCAGTTAAGTTTGAAGATTTATATGACAACATACATCTTGTTTTGTTCGTAAAAATACGAGGAACACGTTGGTGCAAACGGTTTGTGGATTAGAGCACCCAGTCGAAAAATATGACCACGAAAAGAAAAAGAATGTTGTGGAACCCACCTGCATGCCGGTACAGTGCCTTTCTCAGCAGTTCGGGCGCGCCG
Source organism: Raddia guianensis (assembly GCA_036346415.1). Classification (NCBI taxonomy): domain Eukaryota; kingdom Viridiplantae; phylum Streptophyta; class Magnoliopsida; order Poales; family Poaceae; genus Raddia; species Raddia guianensis. The sequence goes on along the minus strand of CM070536.1, from coordinate 4,195,620 downwards.
CGCGTGAGTTTGGCTCGCGCGAGTTCGGGCCGTCCCACGTCTACGCAAAAGCGAGGGTGGGATCCGCATCGAGGTGGACCGCGTGTGCTCGTTGGGCCGACACGTCCGATCGATCGGACATATGCATGCAAGCCTTTTCGTTTATTTAAACCGAATCTTATATAGATTAAACATTTAATAGATCCTCTACTGGGTAGCAATGCAATTTTCTCAAATAGCATAGAACGCTAAACAATTAGGGAAGCGCTAGGTGTCGGACGTCCGGATGGACGTGCCAGCTCCGAACTAGCGCCATCTGTCCGATCGCCGGCACCGCACGCATCCACCGCGCCCGCGTAGCCCGTGCGAGCACAGAGTTGTTAGCCTGCAATTGATCAAATTTTCAATCAAACTTCTGATTTTTATATAAAATTCAAACAATGTTCAAAATGCGTGGAATAAATTTCATAATTTTTCTAAAATCGAGAGCAACCCATTTTAAATATTTTTTTTGATGTGTTTTCACTTTTTCATTTTTTTATGTGAACCTAGGAGAAAGCACTTATAAAACTTACACCTATACTAGCAAAGCTTTGGTCGTGTGCTGATAAAACTTGGCTGTATGCTGATAAAATCTGATGAAACTTAAATGAAACTTCGATGCAACATGATGAAACTTAGATGAAATCTGTTGAAACTTGGATTGACCTGATTAAACTTGAAGAAACTTGTATGAGACCTGTTAAAACTTGCTTAAACTTGTATTAAACCTGATGAAATTTGACAGTTCGGCAAGTTTAACGAATATGAAATCTAAGTTTCAGTAGACGAAACCCAGGTTTCAGTAAACAAAACCCAAGTTTCATCAGATAAGTTTGAAGATTTTTATGGTAACATATATCTTGTTTTGTTCGTAAAAATACGAGCAACATGTTGGTGCAAACGGTTTGTGGATTAGAACACCCAATCAAAATTTATGGTCACCGAAAGAAGAATACAAAAACGGAATCTTGCTGACGTCAGCTTGCATCGTTGATTATTTTCCTGCCCCCGCACGTGCTGATTTTGCCCGCCGCTGCGTGCTCGCATGCATGGGCCAGCCTGGCTAGAGGCCCACTTCGCTCGCGTGCGTCCGACGCGTCCGGATGTGCGGGCTGCAGCCTTTCCGAAACAATTATGTAAAGGTTAAAAAGTATGTGAAAAATTCTGTTAATATTGAGTTAGCCCGGTTTTGTATAAATAGTTCAATTTGGATTTTGTGAAATAATTTTGTGTGAATATATATATATATATATATATATATATATATATATATAGAGAGAGAGAGAGAGAGAGAGAGCTAGCGTACTTCGAGAGTACGGATCGTGATTAGCTAAGCGTACTCTCGAGTCGGATCATCCGTACTCGAGTGGTTTTGAAATTTGAGGCGCCTAACAACCGATCCGAACCGTTGATCTTGTTAAATCTCATCAAACGTTGTCGATGACCAAGTTTCATATTTTTAAATTTGTTTACTATTTATTTCTTATGTTCGAAAATCAGCTTTTTGAACGCACTACGACTAATTGGATGGGTGATTTTCAAAATATGAAACAAATAGTAAATAAATTCAAAAAATATGAAACTTGGTCATGACAATGTTTCAAATGAGATTTAACAAGATCAACGGTTCGATCGGTTGTTAGACGCCTCAATTTCAAAACCACTGAGTACTGAGAGATCCGATTCTCTCAGTACGCTAGCTAATCTCTCTCTCTCTCTCTCTCTATATATATATATATATATATATATATATATATATATATATATATATATACACACACACACACACGCATCATATTTTGATACCTGGTTTTGATAATTTGAGGATTGAGTTGATCCAGTTCTGATGTACATAATAAAAATGGGTAAAGTGTCATCGTCCAAGGACACTTCTACTAAAAGCAATCACTGAATCTCCTTTAACAAAGCTGGATTCGAATTTAGTGCCTTCTTCGCTAGGTTTCGGGTATCTTCTCTTGAAGACTCCCTTGATATGCGGAGGAGCTCTTTGATCCCTCCAGTCACAATGATATCACTGGCGTTTGCTTCTGCAAAGATGAGCAGAGGATCTAAGGTTAGTATAGCCTTGTCAAATACTGCCTCTGTTCTTTTTTGTTTGACGCTTTTAACTTTTGAACACGCTTTTGACCATTCGTCTTATTCAAAAAATTAGTGCAAACATGTAAAAAAAGACATACTTAAAGTTCTTTTATTGATAAAACAAATCACAACAAAATAAATGATATTTACATTTTGGGATAATTGTGTTTTTGCCCCAATTTTGAAACCTAGTCGTGAATTTGCTCCCATTTTCTAGGCTTTGTGATTTTGCCCTTGTTTTCTTAAACTGAAGTCTTTGTTTGCCCCCATTCCGTTAACACCACTTAACGGTGTTAACTTAGCTTTAAAAAGACACATTTTTCCTTACAGATTTGCATATTTGTCAGGTAGAGCACCACATTCTTCATGGTTGTTGATTCAATAGCGTCCCTTCGATTAGGGTTTTGAATTATGTTTCTCTTGCATAAAAAGTAGACTTCATATAGTACTTTAGTAAGGTTGGAGCTTAAAAAATGATTGCTATCAAAATGTAATCAAAATACTTTCGAAATATTTTTAAATTTGGTCAAAATTCGGTCAAAATGCTATCAAAAAATAAGTTTCAAATAGGTTGAAATGTTTGAGTCGAAATAGGGATAAAATCAAACTCATTAATAAAATATGATAAATCTACAAGGGCAAATGTGTCTTCTAAAGCAAAGTTAACACCATTAAGCGGTGTTAATGGAATGGGGACAAAGGGAAGCTTTGATGTGAAAAAACGAGGGCAAAATCACAAAGTCAAAAAAATGAGGGCAAAATCACAATTCGGCTTAAAAGTAAGGGCAAAAATGCAATTGCCCCTTACATTGTTTTTAATAAGACGAATAGCCAAAAAACGTGTTGAAAAGTCAAAAACGTCAAACAAAAAAGAACGGAGGGAGTACGTCATAGTGAAGATAGGAAGATAATCTCCACCGCTTCGTACCATTTTGAGCTAAATGGCAAAAGGCAAGCTCAATATGTCTTCTCGTTGAAGCAGAAAATGTCGTTGAATTGGCTATCATCCAAGTAAGAACACCATCCTCGATGAGAAGGGATCTCCCTTTCCTCTGACCTATTTGTAGTATACCACAGTTATTGAATCTTCACAAACAGGGATTGTTTTTCACCTCAAAGTACTATAAGGGTTTTTAAAATCCACATATGTAGATTCAAAAGCAGAGAAAATGATAGTATTATCCCATAATGTTCAAGCAACGCCTTTCTAAAAAATGCTAAAGGTACCAAACATGTGCCATTAGAAACTTGTGATTTGTTAGTGCAATTAGTGGAAATATTTGTTAATGGATATTTTTTGTCTGTATATGATTGGCTGTCTGTCGTCGATGTATAGGCCTACAATATAGTTAGAAAGCACATGCAAATATTGTGTTCCCTACAATATTAATACACTAAATTTTTTATAATGCAAAGCTCTCTCCTGTTGCGTTCCCTGGAATTTTTTTTTTCTATTATGCATTTACTTTTTTGGCCAACCAAATGAGATTTGTCAGAACTCTCCAAACCACTTAGATTCATGCATGTCACTGTTATAAACTAGAAAGTGTTCCACCTATAGTTGAGCATTTTATGTCTATGCAACTTGTATGTGCAAAAAGGACTGCACTTGTACGCTAGTACTGTTTACACGTGAACAAACCACTCGTTGGAAGGATTTTGGCTTGTTATGATAAGAGATAAGATTAGTTCAATCTACTATTTTTTTTGGTTGAGTTATTAGAAGGCAGCCCTACATATATAGAACAGCCAATCATCAAGTTAATCAAAGAAATAAAAATAAATTCGTATTTGCTCCCTTCGCGCCTGGTGCGGCGCTGCCACCGCAAGATCCTTAACCAATTGGGATCACCGTGCATTTTCACCTGAAACAGTTTGTAACTTCTACAAATATGTCATACGGTATCCAATTTATATGAAATAAATTTTGTAATTCATCTAAAATCATAACGAACCCATTTTTGAATCTTTTTCATTTTTTTCAAATTTTATGATTGTTTTTGAATTTTTTGAATTTTAAATATTCAAGAATTCAAAAAAATTGAAAAGTTTCGAAAATGGGTTGTTTAGGATTTAAAATGAATTACAAAATTTGTTTCGTACAAATTGGATACCGTATGACATATTTATATAAGTTACAATCTGTTTTCAGGTGAAAATGCACACCGTGCATTTACAGTAGCAACTGCAGGGAATCCCAATCCTCACTGACGTCCCTCTCCCCAACCTCTAGATCTGGCCAACAGGTAACAATCAAGAAAGGCTTTCTGGAAACAAATGAAGAAGTTACAAACCTTGGCTTGTTACTCGGGATTCACATTTTGCAAAGTTTGCTATTCCTCGTGCTATCTGAGCTATCACATCCTTATGTCCAGTTCGAAACATTCCTAGTAATGCTTTTATTCCACCATCTTGTTTCAACACGACGTGCAGCTGTTCTGTAAAAATACCCAGATCATATATCACATATTTTTAATGTTGCATTGGACACACACACACACAGAGTTGTGCGGATACCACTCTAAGAAACATTAACATTATTAAGAACAAAATATTAAAAAGGTCACAAGTTTCACCATCATGTGTCAGTACCTTGAGACACTGTTTCTATTGGCTCCCGAGTAAAATTTTTAGATGAACTGAAAGTTGCTCAAATGCATTGTGGACAACAAAAAGGACAACAAGCTGTACCATTTCCACATAAGTTAGCGATTGCACCAGCCACCATCCGCAGAGTTTGAGGATCATCAGTTTTGGATGAAACATTTGCTAACAGCCGAGCTCCTCCTTTATTCATTATCAGCCCCTGGTTTGGTCCTGTGGTGACAAGGATCAGTGAAAGGTGAAAATTAAGGTGCGACCTATCCATTCAGCTTTCATAAATTTCATAGTACCAATTTGACTGGACCATTCATCCCTAATAATATACGGTTGAAAACTTCAAATATGTAAAAATATATCTCATATTGTAGGAAACTGTTATAATTCAGGGATAGGAGTTAGTTTGACTAATGGGAAAAGAAGCTAAAGAATATTTCTTTAGCAATGCAAGCACTGGGACATTTCCATTTTATCAATTCCAGCAGCAGTGAATCTGGGACAATGAAATATAAGGCTATTCCAACCAAATGTGGGAAACAATCTGATAAGAAATTGGAAAACGTTAATTACCATTCATTGCCAGGTTAGCAATAGCACCAGCAGTGACTCGATGAATTGTTGTATTTTCTGATGTTTTTAGAAGTGACAGAAGAACATCCAACCCTCCCTCATCAACTATTCTTTCCTGGTTAATATCTGCAATCCCACAAGGACAGCAGACAGAAAAAAAAAAATAATGATTCTATTTTAAACAGTTACCTTCTAGAAGAGAAACCATAATATAGACAGTGCTTCTTGCAAAGATAAAAGAGAGAAGATTATGAGCTAGTGGAGTTCTACTTCATATGGAACAACAGGAACCATATCCTCTGCCTTTGCTCTCAAAGGTATACCTTTGTATCATCTCGTCTATCTATCTTATAATCAATGGCGGATGCACTGAGTACTTAGTTTTCAAGCGGTAGAGGTGTGGGAATTATGGTACAAAGACAGCCACCATTATCATGAGATGAATGGACTGGATGATACAAAGGCAGAGAATACGGTCCGAAACAATAGCTAGAGTTGTTAGATCATGCTTTTTATATGATAAAAAACCATCTAACTAGAAAATTCTGTAAGTGGCAACAATTATTGCCTTGATATTTTGAAATGATATAGAAAAAAATCTAGAACTTTTAATTTCCCTCGTGTCAAATAACTTTTTCGCTCATATTTACTCACAAAGGAAAAGGCATGGTTTGGAAAATATGAATAATTCCAAAGGAAAGGATAGACTCCCAGACCTTCGGCCGCAAGATTAGCAACCACTTTGACAGCATGAATCTGCACCTCTAGTTCCTCAGACTTCAATAGAGCCAGGACATTTGGAAGACCAACTGAATGACAATTGGACCAAAAACAATATTAAGATGTCAGTCCAAGAAATAATATAGCTGCTCTGGTACTTTTCCATGAAGTAAATATACCTTCCTCAAATATCTTTGAAATGGTGCCTCTTTGGCTAGATAGGGTCTCTTTGGATTTTCCTGATTTAGGTGTACAAGATCCTGATCCGGATCCTGATCTAACCATATCACATAATGCTTTAGACTGTCAAAGAGAAAAAATATACACAAGAGTGCGATTTAAAAAAGTGAGAATCAGAAAAGGCAGTAATGTTATAACAAAAGAATCATACCTCTGCAGGACAGTTATCAATTGAAGATTGTCTGAACCTTTGAATTTCATCTTCTAGGTGTTGTCTGTGCTTCATTTCATGTTGCACTCTTTCTTGTGTAGATTTCAGTTCTTCATATATAAATTCCTACAAGAATTATCGAAAGAAATTTGATAACTGCAAATTTGAAGCAAATCTAAACAACTGTATTTTTAGAAAAATATTACATAGGGTTGACGAACTATCACTGATTCGTCATACCTTCTCTGATACGAGTTCACTGTTCTTTTCCTCTAATGAGTGTACTTGAGCAGTGAATACTTCATTCATTCTGGATATCTCCCTTTTTAATTCACGAGCCAAATTTTCCTGCAATTGGAGTATCATTTGACTAATTTTATCAAAATTTCTGTGAGACACAAACAATTCCTCCACCAAGCCTTTGACTTATTGCATTACAGAAAGAAAACTTTCAACTTATTTCCAGGACATGTCTTAGCAAAGCCAGTGGAATATATATCAGACAAAACCTAAGGCATGTCAAACAGAACAATAAATGTTAAGGTATTTTTTCATCAATAATTATTCAGATTTGAGCAAGCTAGACAACTTTTTTCACAGCAATCTTTATAACAGCAGAATGGCATATTTGGAAACAGAGGAATGTCAAGGTTTTTCTGTAAAAAACGTCTCACAGAGAAACATCTTTCTGTGAGTGAAGAAGAGCTTTCAAGGAGAACATCTTTCTGCATATACAGAGAGTGAAGGAAGATTCATATTGTAATGTTTTGACTGGCTAGACTCCTTGTAATATTATATCCAGCAATATATCTTACTTATTTTGAAAGCGTTATTTTTTAATATTATATCACATACTACTACTTTTTCTCCTTCCATGAAAACACTGTTCGGTGGATCTGATCTAGTTGATGTTGATCTAAATGTCCAAAATCATTTCAAGGCGGTCATTCTCTTCAGCTTACTTATTTATCTTATCTATGTCTCCAAATCAAAAGTCAAATGCTTTGAGCCTTTGACTTTTGCCGTTCATTTTTTCAGCTCAAAACCATGTCTCAAGCTCCAAGAAATGAATCACACGAAGTTCACTTGCCTTTCCAAACAACTTTGAAAGCGCTCAAAGTTCAACTTATAAGCAAATATGAAGATAAGGAAATAAGATAAGCCGAAGATGGATTGAACGAAATGTAAATAATGAAACTCTTTATTAAAATTTTGGATCACCAAATAAAGATACAGGTGTAGGCCCACGGTTAAGTACTGTTTTGCATTTTGAAACTGTAAACCATTAGTAATATTAAATTGATAACAGCTGGAAAAGTTTAAGACTGATTCTTATGGCCAGTAAGGTGACCATGCAGAGTTACAAAGTTTGAAAAACTGCTCTAAAGTCCACACTATGAACACCATGACTTTTCACATGCATTCTCCTTAAATTCTTAGTGGTAGTTATTCCAGCTATACACATAAAGAAAAAATCTCCAAAATCAATTATGAGGATTTAATTTTTCATTTGCTAAGTTTATAGCAGGAATCATGAAATTTTTTTGGAAGAAAAGATGAACTTTAAATTGATAAAGTTAGATTGAACTCGTTGGATTTGAAGTAGGTATTGTTGTAGTACATGCAGATCTCATTTCATTAATTTTTCAGGCATGAATTACGAATATCGTACTGCAAGCTCAACAAACTTTCAACTTCAATCTTGTTAGGCGGTTTGTCAAACATTAAGGATAGACAATCACTGCAAGCAAGCATCTTTACTAGTTTGGGAATGGAGAAAGAACTCAAAATGGGGAAAGCAGCACATATCCAAGCATAGCTTAATAAATAATAATTACAAAAAGAAGTGCAAGGCATGGCATAGCGTACTAGAGACTGTCATGGCTGCACCTGTAAATACTGAAGTTTACCTTAATAGAACTCTGAGTATCACTCAGTTGCTGTTGTAGTACGTTCAAATGGTCTTTCAGACTAGCAGAATGAAATCTTTCTTCCTCAAGCTGCCTCAGCGATTCTCCCATTTTCTTCTCATGGGCTATAGTAGCATCAACAAGAACTTTCGTGTTTGAAAAACTTTCAAGCTGTTGTTGCTACTAACAACAAATTTGTGTTAGAACTGCAAAATTGATCTTAAAAGGGTTTTTTCTTTGTTGTAGCGTCAATACTTGGGAGTATGCAGTACATATCAGAATTAAATAAGATGGAAAACAAGTGCTACCTTCTTTTCGTTTAACGTTGTCTCTAACTGAACTATTTTCTCAGATAAAAGATTATTTTGGTTTCTCTCTTCCTCTAACTCCCGCATTAATCTTTTGTATGCAGATTCCAATTGACTCTTTTCCTTCTCCAGATTCTGGGTAAATAAAGCACTTGTTACATTTAACTCCCAGAAACACTTATCTTTTGTACCAAAATTAGCTTTTACTGAATGATTATGGCCAATAATTTCCTGGAAAGCACAAATAAATGTAGAGCTGATTTGGCCTTGCACGATACTACAGTAAGGCAGATCCCTAGTGCAAATTCGCATCTCCTTGAAATTAGTGAAACATAGTATAGGAAGGGAAGGGGAGAGGCAAACGAGTAGGCTGTATAATAATCAAAGACAAAAATACTGGATTACTGATATTATTTATTGCAGGCTAAATAATTAGAACACAAAAGAACATATATAATGTAAGCTCATATATTTTGGATAATAATTATCATATGAACAAAATATACCTCAATTTTCATGCTAGTGGTCATTTTTAAATCATTGGAGAATAGTTCCAGCTCTTTCAACCTCTTCTCCAACTGCATTTTCTCACTTTGCTTGAGCTTTTGCTGTCTCTCCATCTCTGATGTGAGATGATCAACCTCACATTCTGCCTTCTTATATAGGGTTTCATAATCAACTTCCTCCTTTAACCTTATTGTGTTTACTATTTTCATTGCCTACAAAATACAAATGAAGCACTTGATGCTAGTGGTAGAAAAGAGCCGAGTTCAAGCGAGCCAGAGGGTGGCTCGGCTCACTCACTACCGAGCCGAGCCAAGTTGAGCTAGACAAGGTGTCCGAGCCAGAAGCTGAGCTTGACTCGGCTAGTTACTAGCCCGCGAGTGCTCGCTAGACCATGTATGACAAAATAAGTAGAACAAAACAAGTGCAAAAGAGAGATCGCAGAGATCATTAACTCATTGGGTAGAAAAAAATATGATTATAACTATTTTTTACAAGTATACAATCATACATGTTGCTAAATTGCTAAAAAAGCCTAAGATATCAGATATTATACATGTAATATAGGAGATATTTGTATATTGGGTCGTATACAAGCCGAGCCCGAGCGAGCCAGGGTTTTGGTTTAGCCATCATATGTCTAGTAGCAAGAGCTTTTAATGTAAACATAACTACAGCTACAAGGTTCATGAATTACTTCCAGAGAGGAGAGCAAGGCATGTTTCCACGAATAATATATAATAAAAAAAACTTACTCTCTGCCCGAACAGAATTGTGCTTGAAGTTTCCGAGTAATGTCTTATAGATGGACCTATCGTCACAACAAGGGAAGTTTTAGCAGTTCCTGCAACCACATGAAGATTTGAGCAAATAAATTGCACAATTAATGGTGAAAGGCGACCATGATGTCACTCTAAAAAACATGTTTAACCATCGATAGACTTGCGTGCCACAACAAGAAAAAAAATTGCATAAAAATGTTTCATGAAATTCAAATTTTAACTTGTAGAAATTTTTTTTCCTTGATTTCTGTGTTTTAGCATTTCTTTTTTTTTTTTGGATATCTATTTTTAAAATTAATCACCATCAACTGCAGTGGCAATGTCATCGCTTAGAAGGGTTTGGGACAACACGACGGCTCGAATACAGACGAAGACAAGTTAAAAAGGTTTAAAAAATATAATTTTCAACCTCAGGGTGTAAAATGAGATTCACTACATTTTTAAGGAGCCACAATGCAATGAAATCTTTAATATAATTGTTTCACATTCCATGATAGAGTAAGCACATGGCCTAAATTAGCACCTCCGAATGAATCGCGCAATATCCTTGTAAGCTTTGAATCTCTTGTTGGTATATGAGGACTGTTTTCTGCTAGAGCGTTGATGCACTTTCCTAGAGAAGATAATGAAAGGTTGATGAACTTGGCTTCTTCAATCATGTGACCTTCACTTCCTAAGAGACAAAAACTATAAATATTTAACTATCGATACATGCAAATATTTAATAATCAATTTGCGTATATTAAAAACAGTAGATGCAGAGAAGAGTTTTACCTGATTTATCGATTCGTTCTGATCCAGCTAGGTCAACAACCAAGAGTTTGCTTTTGAGAACAAGCGGTAAATTATCAGGAAAAATGTCTTCTGTACCATTAGGAAGAGAGCTATCATTTTCCTCTCTTACTCTTAAACTTCTTTGTATATGAACCTGAAAACAGCATCAAATTTGCATATGTATGTCATTTCCTTCTGGGAATTTAAAAGAAGAGTAAATTACAGCAGAGGAGATAGCAATCCAGAAGCATACAATTAGAATAGCATGACTACGAGATGATTCCGTGTTCATCTTAGTATTTGCGGCATGACGATTCATCTCACCAATTTGGAGAAGTTGATAAACATGTTCAAGATCTTTGATTTCAACTATTGCACTACCTGGCAATGAAACTTCACCTGTTTTTGGATCCTCTACTATTGGAATATTAGTTTTCTCTGGGGCCAGTAAATCTTGCACACATTCTAAGTAGAGCTGTAAATCAAACAGATAGCCATTAGTATGGAAAAACAACCTAAAATGATAAGATATCATTTGATTAATGATATAAAACTATTAGTTGTTACTTAAAAATATATGAAAAAATATATGACAAGCCCCTTTAGTTTTGACCAATTATCTAAAGACCCCCTACAACTCGATTTGCAACTAAATACCCCCTACAAGTGAGTCACTCGAATTGTATATGAGAAATTTAATATGGATAGTGAGCCAATTATATAGGGTTTTCACCACGTTTCTATAATTTATGTTCTATATAAGAAACCATTGCATGATAATGTACCTTTAATATGGATAGTGGAGCTAGGTGCCAAATGTGTGAAAATAGGCTAAGCCCCTTGTTGAAAAAAAAGGGTCATAGTACCCAAGTTGCAAACCTAGTTCTATTTTTTTTTTGGTCTATAGACCTTACAAAATTATTGTAGGTCACTATTGAGAAAAGAAAGACTGTTAATATTACTAGCTAGTAAGCGACAAGAAATTTAAGACCCCGGTCAAAATAGTAAGAATATTATAAAGCAAATGAATGCAAATTTTTATGACTACGCATAAGGAATAAAGAAATATAATTAAAAACAAATGAGGTTGGTTGTCGTGAATAAAACCTGGAGATATGATATTGCCACATTATCCGTCTCCAGAGACATACTAGAAAGGATATGCTCTAACGCTCTGACCATTATACCACTTTCAGAAGGGTCATCTTTTCCAAGTCGACCAACTGTGTATGTCTTGCCAGTACCTGTTTGACCGTAAGCCATCACTGTCCCATTATATCCTTCTAACACACTCTGCAAAAGTTTATCAGAAATTCAGAATAGACCCTGTATATTCTCAGGCCAAGATAATTAAATGACTTCTCGTGTGAAAACATCCGGGAAAAAGAATTGGTGAAAGTACATTATTAAGCAACCACGGAAAGTCTGGACGGCATAGAAATAGCAATCAGCTCTTGTGACATATTATCACATTCAACAAAAGATATTTCATCGGTTCATCAACATGCACAAATAATGCAAATGCATAAGAAATTTAGAACAGGCTACTATTAAATATTGTAAAAAGTGCTGATTTGGTCCCTCAACTATGCCCACTAAACCACTTTAGTCCCTAAAACTCAATACCGGACTTGTGAGGTCTTTCATGTAGTAAAACCGGACTTGACCGATCCTTTGACTGGTCAAAACAGCGGTATTAGGGTTTTCTTGCCAACGTGGACTGTCACGTCATTGCCACGTCACACATGGTGAACACCAGGACTACCACGTCATTGCCAAGTCAGCAAAAATCCTACATGGCTGCCACACAAGCAAGAAAACCCTAAAACCATCCACTGACCCGGTCAATGAACTAATTTGGTCCGGTTTTGCTAATGAGAGGCTTCACAGGTCCGGTATTGAGGTTTAGGGACCAAAGTGGTCTAGCGGACATAGTTGAGGGACCAATCGGAACTTTTTCCTTAAACATTCCAACTTATAAGCACAAATATGTGTTGCAAGTAGCAAGCAATAAATATAAAATGACTTATCAAACTTGTGCAACATAAACCAAATGCTTATGTAATACTGTTTAGCATCAAAGATAAGCAAAAAGAAAAAGAAATTTGATGCATGCACAGGGCTAAATATTGTAGAGTATGAAAGATCTTCCTTAAAAAGATCCAAGAACTTAGAGAAAAACTTACAGTTGGTGTTCATTTTTTTAGCAATGGTGTTCATGTTTAACAAAGTGAAATTAGTGGAAGTACTTTAACATTAATAGCCACAAAAATTTGCAATGCTATGTTGCTCATGAGTGACGATTAGTTGTCTGTTGCAAGTTCAAACAAAATAAGAGAATACATGACTTGCCTCGACCACAGGTTTTGCGACAACCTCGTATACACGTTTTTGTGAAGCATTTTCACTAAAAACCTCATCAAATCTATAGGATTCACATGTCCAATTATTTTTCTTCAGCTTCAGCTTCTTACACTGCACAGAAGAGGACCAGCAGCATAACACTTAGCAAAGAAGTACACTCTGAAATCTTGCAGAGAGTAAAACAGAAGAGCAAGCTAATTGACCTCAGGCTGCAACTCGACGCAACTATAAAAGTCTGCGCCATGAGCTAAATCCTCGGCGTTCTTCGGCCTCAGCCTTACAGCAACTCTTACTCTGCACGAATCTGTGAAGGACACCATGTACCGATACTGTAAGCATAATAGTGGAGCTTAAAAAAAGCTTAGAAAATAATGTGCTAGCATCAGGAACTCAGGATTTGACAACAGTGCAAGCGAATGCGATTCAAACGAACCAGCGCCATTGCGCCACCAGACGAGAATAAGAATATAGATTCGCGCAATAGCGACGATGACTAATGGCGAGCTGCCACTGCGCCGCCAATGCTGCAATGCGCATCACCTTCCGCAATGGCATTTCCAACTTTCCGTTACCGCTGCAAATACCCCCGTTTCATCTGAACGTCCGAGCCGCTTCACGCCGGACAAAAAAACACCCCGAGAAACCGACAAAAACTTGCCGCGAGCCCCCAACGCGCGCTTCCACGACTCGACGGCCGCCGGGGAGGGGGGTTCACGGGAGGAAAGGAGCCGACGTACCGGCGCCGGTGCCGTGGTCGGCGGCGTGGCGCGCGTGGGACGGGGAGGGCCGGCGCGGGGCGACCGACTTGGAGCGCGCTGTGCCGCGGGCGCGCCGTGCCTCTCGGCGGGCCGCACCGACGCCCGCCCGGCGCCGGCCGGCGCCATCGCAGAGCAAGCGCGCGGATGAGCGGGTGGTGGTGGGTGGTCTCTCGGCGGCGGGGTGGCGGGAGGCGGTGGAGGCTGGGGGGAGAGAGAGAGAGAGCGGGAGAGATCGTGGCAAGCGACGGGGACTTGTTTTGTGTGCAAATGTTTGCGTTGAGGCGCGCACGACACTCGACGGGGAAGATGGAAGAATGGAAATGCCTCGCCTCTCCACCAAGCCTTTTTTAAACGCTCGCGCTCTCGGTTTGAGTGCTTTATTTACCTGTTTCTAGAATATGAATTATGAGTTGTAACTTTTTATCACTAAATTACAGAATCTATAAAAAAACTAATACTAAGAGCATCCCCATCTCACCCTCTAAATGCACCTCTATTTCAAAAATTTTCAAATGCAGCAGAAGGGAACTTGATGCATGTGAGAGGGAATTTTGCACTGTAGCGGTTACTGTAGTAGTTACTGTAGCGATAGAGGGAAATTTGGAGGCCCTAGGATCTTTGGTTGGTTTTTTACTTTGTTATAAGACAAAAGTTAATTTTTTAAAAAACATAAAAAATAAAGAAAAAACCTTGAGCTAGGTAGAGCAGGGGAGTAGGGCAGGACTCAGGAGGAGGCGCCGACCGCGCCCGGTGCGTATTCTCTGCCTTTGTGTGGCAAAGGCAGGGAAAAACAGGCCAAAAGGCACGGTCTTTAGTAAAAACATCATTAGAAAATCATTCATGGGATCAGTAGAAAACACTGTTCATTTTTCACTGTTTTTGCACTGTTCACCGGTTATAAAGTCACGGTTACTGTTCACCTCTGCCTTTGCCACGCAACGGCAGAGAATCCCGTTTGGACCGCGGCGTGCACGAGTAGATAGATGGGTGACAGAGCAGCTCATGAGAGGAGACGCCGAGCGCGAAGAAGTGTGGTAGAGCTGCTCGAAGGAAGAGGCGTACGCTGCCGCGTGCGAGGAGGGGGCAGAGCAGTTTGTTTTTTTCTTATCGGGACTCTATGCCCTCGTGCATTTCAGCTTATTACAGCAAAATTTAATACTCCCTCTCCGCTCTCAATTGTGGTTCACGGTTGACTTTTAGATATTCTGTTTAACCATTCGTCTTATTAAAAAAATATACGTAAATATTATTTACTTTGTTGTGATTTGTTTTATCATTAAACATATTTTAAGAATGACTTATAATTTTACATGTTTGCACTATTTTTTTAAACAAGACGAATTGTTAAAAGACGTCCCCAAAAGTCAATAGTGAACTATAATTTGAAAGTGAACTACAATTTGAAACAGAAGTAGTATTTAAAGAGAGGTTTAAATATTATAAAAAATAATTTAAAAAAGTTTTAAGGATTTTCAAGAGGATTACTAAAACCTGAGAAAAATCATTACAAATTATTACACCAAATAGACTATATAAAAAAGATAAATTTTATTACAGTGAAACGGTACGCTCAGCTAAACTGAAGTGTTCAAAGCATATACCATACGAACAGTACGAGACGGTATACCGGACGCTTCGGTATTAACACTTGCAATTACAATGAGACTACAACGTCGTGTTGCCCCTCAGTTTCAGGCAGAAAACCACAAGCAAAGATGGGCACAACATCAGCTAGTGTAACCACGAAAATGAAACCAGATATCCACATATATCACATGATACATCTGCCTGCCAACTAAAAAGACGGGCATACATAAGGTTTATTACATGTAACAAAAATGAAAACCACAAAAACGAATCAAAACTATGCATCACAAGATTAAAAAAAAAAAATCCTACGAGCCTGTACACAAAACCCCTGTGGCTCGGCAATCCACGTATGAAGTATTTTGAGACCCCATGGTCCCCGACTATAAGAATACACAAAGCATTGTGCTCGTTTATCCTCTTCCGGCAGTGACCAACCTTCTGCGTAGAAATAGTGTTATTTGGCTCCAAGATCCTACCATAAGGCCACCTATGTCCAACATCCAATACAAATGAACAACAACACAATTGACACTTGGTCCAGTGGCCTCACACCGCATGGAGGATGTGCCTGAGACTCCAAGATAGAAAACAATGCGTCGTTCGATGCTCTCCTATGACATCCCTGCTGAAATGGCAGAAGATGCGTGTATCTCCAAGGAGTGCTCTGGTATGTATGTAAGACCTGCAGTGGAAAGATAAATGGCATGAATCAGCAGGAAAGACACGAAAAGTTTTAACAGATTTGGTATTCTGATTCCACTACTGTCCTAAATGAGATTAACAAATCCAGCAAACCATATTCACTGTGACAGGTAGTAAACAGGAAAAAAAAAAAAAGAACTTCTGTCTGGCAGCAGTTAGCAATTTTTATGCTTTTGCTTCTCATGTAGAAAATACCTTTCTCCCTTATGGTTATTTGCAGCGTATCCAGTGTAATGATTCCATCCGTTAATGGGAGTAGCTCAAGTTTCACAGTGGTGCTTGAGCGTGCAGGAACACACCTGTTAAACACACCAAATGATATTCTTCAGTACTGTGGGGTGACTTGAGGAAAGAAAATATGTGGGATCATTACCCTAGAGGAACCGCGCTCTGCAACCACAGATGAGTACAGCCTGCAGAAGTACTTAATCTATTTCCTCCATTGTCACTTTCTTTTGGAGAGATAGCAAGGACAGAATTCAATCTTCGAAAACCAATTCCATGTTTACCTAAGCCAGGTCTTCTCATAGATTCATTTAGACTATCATATGAACCATTTGGTGTTGTTGGAGCAGAGTTCAAAGATACAACTGAAGAAGAACCAGATGCTTCTGGAGCGAGAACAGTTAACGTAAGGTTTTCTGATGTCATATTAGTAGCTTCAAGGGTTAAAACCTGGAAGGCAACAACAAATCATTACTATTATTATCATCAAAGTGAGACGAGAAGAATCTGCATAACAATAATAAGTAGCACAAAAATAACCTGAACAGGAAGTTGAGGAAGTCGAGCACTTGGGATAGGATTTCGCAAAGACAGCTCAGACGACACAGAAACCATAAGATCACTAGCTACACTGGGTCGCCAGCTCGTGTCCTGCTTGAAGAAAAGTTTTGATTCTACAGAGGGTAAAAAAGTTGTTTGTTAGAAATGTCAACTGAATACTTGTTCCTAAGCACTCGGTTTTTCCATTAGTTTTACCTGTGTAGTTGCAGCGATATGATACAAGTACTGCATACTGATCGGTAAGAGTAACAATGGGTTCGCTAACCCTTGGCGCAGAAGCATTTGTGGTGATTCCAGTCATCTTTGAGAGTGACAATGCCAGAGGTACATCACTATTAGCCCTTTGATCCCTCCAGGTTATAGTTGCCGGTTTGAGGATAAAAGAGTGTTCTTCACCCCTCCTGGAAAGAAATTAAGTCAAAACAGATGGAATTTAGGCTTCAACAGAAGCTACAATGTTTAAAATAAGTAATGCTCAACATTTTCCCATGTTTATTACTAGCATAAACAGCTAAATTGAAACTGGCTCAGTACAGCATTGAAAAATCAAGAAGAGTGCTATAGGCAATGGTGCAAGCTTGTTCAGGCCAAAACTGAAAAAGAATTGAGGAAAATTGATAACGGTGATACTAGAGTAAATGCTGCAATTCCTTTCTTTTAGCAAAAAAAAGGAGAAAAACACAAGCTGCCAGATGGTAAATCCAAATAATCAATTTCTTATTGGAGAAATCATGTTGCACTTAAAATTAAAAAATCTTAAGCTTTACATCAAGCTGCTAAGCTATGGTGGGTTGAACTTCGGCAGCATAAATGAGGAAGGTTGCAAATACCTGAGTGCTAGGTTTGGTAAACTGTGACCATGCCCAACCTCGATGCTGGCAATTGGTAGTGACATAGGAGCACCTCCTTTGGATGCCTCCTCAAAGACAATGGTGATTGCATCTATGAATACAACTATATCTTTCACATGTTGTGGAACAATGTTCTAAAAATTCAATATACGTAAAGTATTAGATTTGAAATTTTCTTTTAAGTATAAGAATTAAAATGAATGGTTTGGTATATCCAAAGAACCTTTATTAAAACACACAGAAGATTTTCCGTTGTACATTTTGCAGCAAAAGAATGAACCTCAATTGGTTGAATGATTTCAACTTTTTTCTGCCATCTTTTCCCTGGTAGATATACACCTTCTAGACCACAACGTACCGAATACCGTTCAGGCTCCAAAGGAACTCCTCTAAATGAAAGCTGCCCATCATTTATAATATCAGGTGTTTTTGCAGGTTTTTCAGGCACAAATTCTTGACTTTCAGATATTGGTGGTTGTCTTATGTTGGGAAGCTGCACAGAGGTGGCGGAAGGCATGGAATAGCTTCTTAAGTGACTCAATGAAAATATCTGCGATCCAGAAGCAGACTGTTTCTGTGACACACTAGGATTGAGAGTAGGAGGTGATAAAGAACGAGGTGGAAGAGTGCGATCTAAAGGGAGCAACCAGCTAAGCAGCTCCCGACATGGGTCCTCATTACTGCCAGAAAGTCCATCCACAAGATTATCAGGTACATAATTGCTGGATGTACACTTCTCAAATTGAAGAACTTCAAGCATTGGATCTTCCATACTATGAACGCCAACATTCACTTGCAAAACAACCTGCATCCTTCCAACAGAGAACAGGAGTCATTAATCAGCATATATATAATACAAGTCACCCAAAATTAAAAATACACGAGGGCTACTTAGCTGAATGGTACCATCACTAACTTCCTACAGGAATTCTTTTCCCCCATAAAAAATCATGATTGTTTAAGAAACTAGTGAACATAATTAGTGTACTCAACCAACCACAGTAGTTGCGCAAAGGAGTTACATAGATGATAGATGTGCTTAAAATCATAAAATGTATTAACTGATTTCACTGAAGGTAATGAGATATATTCTAAATTATCAGGACAATGCTTACTACTGAGAATGATACAAAGGCACATAATTTGGTCTCCAAATATTAAGTAGGCGCAATGTGAAGCTAAGATTATAGTATCAAACATGCAATTAATTATGCAATGCCTATAAACTTCCAGCTTTAATTCGTTACAAGAAATTCTAGTGCATAAAAATGCCCATCAAGTAAACAGAAGGACCTTCAGAACATACCACGATGTCTCCATTCTGCAGAGCATAGCACCTTGCAGTATCTCGAGCTACTCCTCCAGACGTATTACCATCGAAAACACCTTTATCGGAAATAGTATTGTAAACATTATTTCTTGAAACCTTACTGTCTCCCTGGTTATCTGGATATGTTTGTTCCCCTGGCAGATTAGCTGTAGTTCCTCTTTTCTTGGACCAGAGAGGTTCATCAGACTCAGAAATTCGGACAAAAAAGTTAGAACTTTTGAATCTCTGCAACATGTTTTCTATATATTTTTTCTGATCTTCCAATCGAAGGAGAGATTCGGTCTCTGAAATATCTTGCTTTGAAGGAGATACTTCACCATTGAGTTCAACACACTGCATATTATCCCCAACACCCTTAGAACTGTTTTCTCCATCTGTCCCATTAGTATCACCATTTTCGCTGATAGGACTGGATCTATTTGTGGAGTGTTGCAAAGAACTTCCATTCTTAGACATCACAGCAGCAATCCTAAATGGAGATATGGCCTGCATATCTTGCTTAGAAGTTGACAGGCATGCCAGTATATGAACCTGCTCGCCTGATAACTGGACTAATTCAGATTCCATGAAATAGGTACAGGCAAGATAAAATAGTGCCATGTCTCAAAAGTATAACATCAGAGGGAAAATGCATTTACCAGGGAAAAGGAAGGAGCGATCCAAAACCTGCAACTGCACCATCTCTGAAATATCATTCCAATTTGTAGGAAGCTCCTCTGAGTAAATAAATTGTATAAGTTACTAACAAGAGATGTAAGAGGATTAACATAATACAATGCTTTCGAAAGTGTTGAGAGGCCATCCGTAGCACTTCAAAAGGAAACAAAATCCTTGGTGCTCAAACTGTTAGCAAACAACTCTTCAGACAGATACTCGACATTAAAAAATGACTTCTTATTCAACAAGTACGTTTTCATAATGGTGCTCCAGCTAATCAATTAAGGATCATGGATAAAACCAGGAAGCATGGCAATCATTTGTTTTGTGAGCTAAAAATTGAAGTGATCAAATTTGCAAAGATGACTGTGATATTAGTGTATTTCCAAAGTAATGAAATGGAAATAAGAACAAGCAAGTCAAATGGCACTAACTTCTTGGAATTGTAATCCATCCTTCATCATCCAAAACATCAGTATGCTTTCCCTGTGGGACTGGATTTTTTGAATCTAAAGTCGCAGCATCCCCACCAATCTCTCCAACCCCATTATTACTAGCTCCATCTTCAATGGGCACAGCGGGCTGATACGGATCATCAGCGATAAGACCCTCCAGAGTTGTAGCTGGGTTTTGTAAAACATCCTTGAGCTGATCTTGCTCTGGGATCCGTGGCAGCTCAGGCACCACAGGCTGCGCAGTTCGGTAGAGGAAATTCATTGCCTGTCGTCAAGTTCCTGCCAAGAAAGCAAGAGCAGGAGGATCAAAATACAGACAAATACAACTGGTCTGCTAAATTTGCAGCTCCGCACACAGTATATCTACCACTTAAAAAACCTCTTGTGGGCGAGTGATGAATGATACATCACTCATCCTCACTGTCCAATCAAACATCCACACTCCACGATTTCTCCCTCTCCATCTCCCGACCACTTCCTCACCCAACCCTTCCCAGCCCAGCGACCTCTGCCTCACCCATTGTTCTTTGCTGCCGAAAAGCTACAGTAGTTTCAGTTAGAGAACCCTTGAGGAGAGGCTCTGAGCAGTGGCGGATCCACCGCCCGGGCAGGGGGGCAGCTGCCAGGGCTCCCGTGAATGTTCATAAAAAACTAAATATATTTATTGAAAAAACACACAAACTATTCCGTCGAATTCGGATCAAATCCGAGATCACACGACAGGGGGAAAACCAAACCGAGAGAGAGAGAGAGAGAGAGAGAGAGAGAGAGAGAGGCGGCACTGGATCTGGGATCCAGAGGAGGTGAGGCAGCGGTACCAGAGGCGAGGCAACACACGGCGGCGAGGCGGCGCCAACGAGGCAACGCACAGCGGCGAGGCGGTGCCAACGAGGAGGCAACAAGCGAGCGAGGCGGAAAGAGGCGGCGGCCTGGCGGCGTCGTGCTCGTGGAGGAGGCGAGGACGAGGAGTCTCGGAGGCATCGGCAAATGGCAATATGCGAGGCGGAGGAGGACACCGGACATGGAGCCAGCGAGACCTGGCCAGCCCGGTCCAGCGCCCGGCCCGTCCGTTTGTCGGGCCGGCCGAGCATAGGCCCGACGAAAACATAAATTAAGGCCGTGTTTGTTTCAGCTTAAAGTTAAGTTGAATTTTGCTGCATCAAAATTTGTTATTTTTATATAGCCTATAAGTTATAATAATTTGTAGTTCTCTTCAAAATTGTAAAACTATTTTTTAATTACATTTTAGAATTATTAGAACATTTTTTTAGTACTCCCAATTTTTGCTAAAGAAAAACTCAATTTTATTCAACGCTGAAACAAACAACGCCTAAATTGTAGTTGGGCTGGACTTGGAACTTTTTTAAGCCCGATTGGTTGGGGGCAAGATGGGCTTGAGTCTGGTCCGGTGGGAACGGGCTTTTTCAAGCTCGACACGATCGGTGCATAGGTCTAGTTTGAGCAACAGTTATGGTGGAGAAGTTTTTTAAAAAAATCAGCACAACACCTAAATCGACTAGTTAACACCACCCACAGCCAAAATATAAATATGGTCTCAAAAATTCTCGAGCCACGCACTACACATACACACGTCCATTCTTCTGTTGGCTAATTCCCATAATGGCAATTTCATAGTTGCTAAATTACAAGCCTTGAAAAATAAATAACCGAACTAATAGTGAAATATTAAGAAAGTAATGATATGATCGTCTGGATAATCATTGCATTCGCATATCGAGTTGTTTGGTTAGAGGTTCGCTTTCCCTAATTTTGCCACACCTTATGCTTAGAGTTCTTAATGAGGCAGGGTGGGACCAGGTCCAGCCTCGACTCGACCCGACCCGTCCCGCCCATTCTCAACATCCGCCCTACCCTCGACTCGACATGGTCCCCAGATGTACAAAACCTTGACCCGCCCCGGCCCACCGGTGCTGGTGCACCGACCTAAGCCGAGGCAGAGAAAATTCATATAATGTCATCCCGACCAAAGGCAATTAGGCATATAAAAATCCCATCAAATACACAAAATGGAGTGAATAGTGGTAGATACGAATACAAAGGCCTTGTTTGTTGCAATTGAAAGTTGCTGAAAAACTGTAATCCGAAAAGGTTGTGATTACTCAAAAGACGTCTTAGAGAGTTCAAAATTATGAATAAATTATTGTGAAACTTTAATAAGTACTATTAAAACAACACAAAAATGACTGCAAAGTATTACATCATTTGGCTTACACAAAAATAATAAATTTTCATTTAATTTAATTTAAGTTGAAACAAACAAGGTCAAAATAAAAGAGAGAGAATAATATATAAGTGAGACAAAGATTATTGTTGTGTTTTGATATAGAAGAGACGTTAAGAGTTCGATGCAATTTTTAGTGAGTTAGAAATTCAAGCAATAAATAGATAGGCATTAAATTGCATACATTCACTTGAAATATTCATTCTAATTTGAAAACAAAAAATGCTTTTAACAATAAATATGTTAATCTCAATATTGAGGTTTATTATTAATCACCGAAATCAATCCGGTAGCCAAACCAAGCCGATGAGGCAATGACATATTAATACTGCAGCTTTGTCATACCTTTTTTTTTATTCTGATTTCAGACGTCCATCCTTCATCGGAGGCGTTTCCGTTTTGATCTTATATACTTTCAGCTCTCTCAATCCGTGGACCGCCGTGCTTCCACCGACGAGTCTCACCTTTGCCATTCGGATTCAACGAACATGTGGTACAACATCAAATGGTAGTCGTGCTGTTGTAGCACCATTACATCAAGAATTCCTTGCTCGGTAGACTAGTTGCAGTAAAGTTTCGCTATATAATGCTAAACTGTTAGACAAATGGTTGATGAACCCCGCGAAAGAGCATTTACATTTACACAAATAAATCTGGCATGCTATAGAGTAGCCACTATCACTAACTTTGCATGCTGATGAACTACATCTCTGTTAGTTACGGTAATTTTGGGGATCCTGGAAATTCTTCAATGCAGCAGCCTATTTGTTCTTTAGGGCAGAAGCATGTTTGTCAAACTTAATCTTCAGCCCCTCTTTAATATCTTTGCTAGCAGAATCAATGAACCATAGGCCTTCAGGTTGAGTAGCTCTTGCCTTGAAGTCAGAAGGGATGCTGTCGTCCTTTGATGACGTAATGCGCTTATCCTCACTCTAGTTGTTGCCTTCTAGTGAATTGATGTCAGCTTGTTTAAGCTCAACAAACTTCCCAATTCTGAACAGGCAACATCCAACAAGGAGTATGTCAGGCAAAAACAAGTCTAGGATACTAATTAGCTTTTGATCATAGAGTTGAATTTACTTTTTAGGCACAGCTAAAAAACATGTCTCTCGATGGTGGTATACCAATCAATCAACGCCACTGGGCTGATTGACCTAGGCACACCAGCTGCTCCAGGAATATAGCGTCTTACTCTTGGCATGACAAATTTGACATATATGTAAAAGCCCATTCGTAATTATCATTCTCAGTTTCTTACAAATATCATTCATAGAATGTGTCCTTTGCAACCACATCATATCGCACCAAAACAGTCATGTCATTTCTAATAATTTAAAAGATGCAAAAAGAATAGTAAAATAACTTTTCAAGAAGATGCCAAAAAAACAGTACAATGGTATCTGTCAAACATATACTGATGTGCTAAAGGGCATTACCCCAGATCTGGTGGAAGCCTGAACCTGCCTATTCGAACACGTTTCAATGCATATACCTATCAGAAACAATAGAAAAAATCAGCTTCATGATAGGATAAAATATCAGCTGCTTCCCAAATTGAAAAAACAATAGCAGAATGCTGTTTGGTCTGTTTGGTTCAAGCCATTTGATTCCACCCAAACTGCACTTCGAAGACAAATAGTTCAGACAGCCACCTCACCCATAAAATAGGCATAGTTATGCCATGGGTGTCGACCCATGCACTGTCATGGGCCATATGAACAGTACACGCAGTACTGTATTGTATGCGAGGATAAGACATGGTGAATTGGTAATGATGGCGACAGTGAATATTACATGCACATGATAGGTGTCATGAGACCAACTACTGATTCTCATTAATGAACAATATAAGCTAAGGTATCTACTATATTTGTACACAAACAAATCTTAAAAAGTACTCCCTCCATCCAAAAATATAAGACGTGATTTGACTTGGCATGGTCTTCAGTACTATAGTTTGATGCTTAATTTCTCTTATCGTACATCATTCGTAATAACAAAAATATGACCATTAGAAAATACTTTCAAATAAGCATCCAATGATGCTATTTATTTATCACAAAATCTATATATATTTTTTGGATGGAAGGAGTATCTTGTGTATGTGCAGTTATTGTAATATGATCCGAAGATGAAGCACTTGACATTGCTCACATTGCATATCAAGTAATAAGCATATTTAAAGCATATCCATGATAACTGAGCCGAGACCTAAAATTGAACGTAGACCATCATCATAAGCAGATTTGAATTGAGAAAAAAAAAAAAAGCTGCTATGCATTATTCACGCACATAAAAAAGGCAAATCTACTATTAATCGTCCCTAGTCTCTAATGAATAATGAACATTAAGCATCCTCGCTTCAAACAGTACAGTGAGAATAAAAAAGGTAAAAACATGATCTTGTTGTCAGTTCAAATCTTGAATCAAATAACTAGCCTGCATTTGCTATGCAACAAAAAAAATACTAGCATATGAACCAACAAAATACAAAGAAAAAACATGATAAACATAAGTTGATAATAGAAAGAAACCTTTAGCCCTGCATTCTGCACAAGTTCACGAACTTCATGGTTTCTCCCTTCATGAACCTGCCAGAACTCAACAATATCAATACTAGTTGAGTAGATAGCTAGATGAAATGCCTTTACATTTATATGAATTTGCTTTAATTAAGCCTATGTGCAAGAACTGAACAATAACATACTAACGCCACTCAAAATAGTGAAACACAAATACTATAATACTGTTAGAATAGAAATATTTTCTTGTAGCCTGATAAGATTGCATGGAGTCGAAATTACCTGTTTCTAAATTAACTCTGTATTAGTAAACAAAAATGATTCCTAATTAATATATCACAGGCCAAAAATCTTCTGCTAGTTTTAAACAACTTTAAAAAGTTATTTAGTTTTAAGGCTTGCAGCACAATCTGTTAATTAAGGCTAGCATAGTTTTAAGCTTTGCTAAAAGAAGACTGATGCCATGGAATCACTTTCTTGCCAGACATTTGTAGTTAATTTTGTTTTATTGCTAAGCATTTTAGCTTTAGCATAAAAGCTATCATGAGTCACAAGGATACATGTTAAAAAATCTTTCATGCACACACTCAATGGTAGGTTTGTTGCTAGGATATTGTTTTCGCTGAACTATATTCTACATAGTCTTGTACAGCATGCAGACGTTACAGAACAAATAGAAAAATTAATATGGAATATATGAGAACGAGGCATGCCAGAAGGAACGATTACCACTATTCTAAGTCGGGTCTTTTTTGTATCTGGCTGTGCAACCAATGGTTCTACTAAATCAGGTATGCACTTAACTCCATCAATTTTTGTGCCTTCACTGATAGCTATGAGGTGTTTCTTGTGCACTGCTCCATCTATGGTTACTACATATCTGCAATATTGAACATATGCAAAATTATTAAATCCAAATCATGTTGATTTTTCCAGTTGTTCATTGTCCAGTGACCATCTTTTAGATCATTAACTACTATTGTGTGCCGCTCCCTTCAGAATAAGGATTTAAGTCTATTACTAATTCTACTCCGATGCTGGTTTTTCACAATTACCACTGCATAATGACAATGGCCACAAGATACTGCCAAAATGAATTTAGAGAAAATTCTGCTACAAAGATTTGGATAGATAGCCATCTACCGTATTCAAGTACAGATAAACTTTGCATTGCAGTAGTTGGACTTACTCCTTTGTTATATTTGAAGAAGGGTGTGCAAGTTTCTGGGCAAACTCACCTGAAAAGGGGAGTGATTAAATTTAAGTTTTGGCTGGTTTAACTGTTGGTTCCAAACTATTTCTATCAAGTATGATTGAATTACCATCATTTGTAACTAATATCAAACCACTTGTGGCAACATCAAGACGACCCACCGTAAACAAGCGTGGTTTCGGTAGTCCTGGCTGAATCTTATTCTGCAAACGAGATCAGAAATATATATTGGAAAACAAGAGAATATACAGCTAACAAACCGAAAGCAACCCATGAAATTTCTGAAGTTCCATCACTATTTCTATCATTGTAATTTCTATGTATGAAAGTCCCTTTTATAGTATTCTCGAAAATAGAAAATTTGATTGTAGAAAATACCCAGCCTTTCAGGTAGTCATCAAATAAGGATATAACAGCCTTTGATTTCTCACCACATGAGCAGATATATCTGTAGTGAATCAAAAATAACATTAGAAGTCATCTTCCAACAGGACTGATTGATCCTTTTATATTTCAAAAATATTTGGAGAACACAGCACAATTTGGGATCTTGTCTGCAATACTGCGGGATAAAAGATACCAACCCTTTTGGCTTGTTAACAGCAAAATACAGCTTTGGAGGCAGCTTCTTGGAGATGCGGTTCCCATTAACATAGATAGAATCCTTGGAGATGTCAACTCTTGTCTACATAATAAAATCTGTTTGTAAATCAAATATAACAAAAAGAATATAATTTTCATAATTATACTTTTTAATAATAATTTCAGAAATATATTTGAAGCAGGCGGGTAGAATATCAAGGGGAAGATGACATAATCTAAAAGCTAAAAAGTTTTATTCTATTGCCGCACCATGGCAGTTACAAAGAAATTTAAACCACATAAATCTGGATGAGAGCTAAGATATTATTTACAGGTGTACCTTAACTACTTCTAGTTCGCACCATTGCTACAACTGAAAATCTATACCTGGGGAGAAGTACAGATAGAACCATTGACGGTCACCTTTCCTTGGAAGATGAGTTCCTCACTTGTCCTTCTTGAGGCCACTAGTAGGAGTCAGCAAATCAGAATCAAAACAAATACTACTAATATGCTGCTCTACGCCTCTAACCTTGTAACCTCTAAGTAATATTTGATTTAATTCAATTAAGATCATGTGCAATAAGAAGACTACCTCCTGCAGCCGCAAGGACTTTGGCAAGACGCTGCGGTTCACTCTCCCTGATATTCTCATTGTAGAATCTCCTGGCCGCCTTGGAGAACTTGGGGGGAGCGGTCGGGGCAGCCTTCTTCTCCTTTGCCTTGGCATTGCCGACGTGGCCGGCAAGTTTACCATTCTGGCTCTGATGCTGGTCCCTCTTGGCCTTTTTGGCCTCCGCCTCCGCCAGGGCGATGGCCCGGAGGACGTCTGGCGGCGGCGAGGTGGTGAGGCTGGGCTTGCCGTCCTCCCCGCGGACAATCCACGGTACCGAAGGCTGCGGGGAC
This sequence comes from Raddia guianensis, assembly GCA_036346415.1. Classification (NCBI taxonomy): domain Eukaryota; kingdom Viridiplantae; phylum Streptophyta; class Magnoliopsida; order Poales; family Poaceae; genus Raddia; species Raddia guianensis. Next base: position 4,167,981 of record CM070536.1, on the reverse strand, counting down.
GAGCTAGCGGCCGGTTTCTTCGACGGGGAGGGCTCCGCGAAGGTGATGTCGAAGTCTGATGCGGCGCAAGAGGTGGAGGAGGCGCGCAGGAGGAGGGGAGAGAGGCGGCGGCCGCAGCGGAGGACGGAGGTGGAACGGGAGACGAGCGGATAGAAGGAGACCGCCGCCGCCGCCGCGGTGGCGATGGCCATGACTGGCGTCGGAGAGGTCCGAGCCTCGAGAGTGAGAGCGGAGGGGCTTGACTGCTTGACTCGAGTGAGAGCGGCCGAGCGAGGGTTATCGGATAGATCTCCGACCCGCGCTTGCGCTTCGGAGTTTGGAAATTGGTATCACAGAGATACCCTCTCCGTTCTTTTTTGCCTGATGTTTCTTTGATCATCCATCTTATTCAATAAAATTATGTAAATATCATTATTTTGTTGTGATTTGTTTTATCAATAGATGTATTTTAAGCATGACTTACTTTTTTATATGTTTGCACTAGATTTTTTAACAAGACGAATGGTCAAAGATGTGTTCAAAAATCAAATGTGTTAGACAAAAAAACAGAGATAGTAGTATCTCAAGAAACTCGGAAGTAATGTACAAAAAGGGCTTTGACCACCATAAATAATTATCTTAATCACGGGTATAGTATTTAGCACTTCGGCTATTTAAATTGATTTAACTCGTGTATATATCATTTTACTCAAGATAAATGAGGAAATCATCCATCTTTTCCAGCACTAGAGGTCGACTCTACCGTACCCTTTCTTCACACAGTTTTGTCACGTTTCCTTTTATTTGCATATTGGTTTTGTTTGATTTGATCGAGGCAAAAGTTAGAGGTCTTTAGAAAAAACATGAAAAGATTTAAAAAATTAATTTTTCAAAAATAATAATGTTTCGAACAAATTATTAAAAAAACTGGTCCCTGAACTTCGATTTGGTCACTAAACTCTAAAATCAAACTTAAGTGGATCTCAAATTGTCAAAACTAGTCAAGGCCGGTCCTTTGATCAAACTATGGGCGGTTTTCCTGACATGGACGCACATGTGGCTAATTTTGCACTTATGGCATGACGTGGCACAGATACAGACACGTGGCATCCTCTCCCCCTTATCTAATCTTTCTCTCCTTTTTTATTCTATTTCTTCTCCAAATCTCTCCAAATACGACCACTTTGGTGGTGTGGGACTTTGACGTCGGACAGCAGCGGAGCCACCACCGGCCAGCAAGGGAGCTTCAGTGGCGAGCGACACCAGAATAGCCAACTCCGGCGCCGCAACGCTCGCACCGACGAGGAGAGGAAGTTCCGACGGCATGACGCCAACGACGGCGAGCATAGGCGGTTCCATCAACGCACCTTCTCACTCTCCCTCCCTCCCTCTCTCCCAGCGTAAACAATGCCGGCTAGTAGAGGAGAAGTCAGCATTGAGGGCTTCACCGCAAGGGAACAGGGGACCTCGTCAGGGAGCAACGGTCCATGGCACGAAGGAGAGGCCGGCATTGATGAAGCAGGGGCTGTTGTCGCCGCCTCCTTTCCCAAGATGGCAATGTTGCTCCTTCCCTCGCGCCGACGAGCCCCCTCCTTCCCCACACCGGCAAGTCTCCTTCTTCCCTCGAGCCGGCCAGCCGCCTACTTCTCCAACGCTACTTCCTTCTTCCCTCGCCTATAGATCTGGCCACCGCCAACACAAAAAGGATTTAGACCTCCTCTGGCCTCGAAGTCCATGGCGGGCTAGCTCAGCGTCGGTGGTGGGGCAGCACAAGCTGGGTGCAGGGGAGAGAAGGAGGTGGCATGATGGGCGGTGGCGCATCTGGTGAGTAGGGAAGGCCAAGGCTGCATCGACATATGGGAGGAGGAGATTGGCGACACCGACAATGGAGGAGGAGGAATTGGCCGGTGACAGATCCAACGAGGAGGAGATCTACGCCGACATTGGAGGAGAAGTAGAGAGAGGAAAGAGGAGAGGAGAGCCGACGTGTCTGCCACTTGTGCAACACATAAGCAAAATGCGCTTGCGTGGAAGACACATCAGCAAAATCGACCCTAAACCAGTCAAAGGACCAATTGTATCCGGTTTTGAGTGTTCGAGAATCAATTATATCTGGTTTTGGAGTTCAGGGATCAAATATATTGGATTCAATTCACTTCAGTTTTGCATCTTGTTTAGATTGTGTGGTGAAGATCGGATCCTCTGGAATTCTTGGTTCCAATTTGAGCTGCTCCTGTTGGTTTTCAGGGGAGTTTCTTCCGGTGTGTTTTCCTCTGTGGTTTCTCCCAGTGTGTTCCTCTGTGGTAGCTTCCTTCATGTTGTCGGAACCCATATTTGGGCAGATCTGGTCAGCAGTAATGACATCTTCTGCCCAGCTGGATTCTACTGCCCCAACACGACGAAGGAACTCCATTATAGTTGTGGGTAATCCTATCTATCTAATGTTTCTCAAGCTCCATCAAAATCCATTGATTATCATGCGGTCAAGCCCACACTGCATAGAAATATTTCATTCATCATGTGGCCGATTGCCTTAAGTACTATTGTTGTTTCATCCAAATGCCGAGTATCAGGTGCGTTTTTGAGGGTTTTATTGCAGGAAAGGGTCAACTTCACAGCTGATGCAACTCAATCTACTGAGCCCCAATTGTGGTGGTGGAAAAAAATGCGATAAATCACAACCAGAGATATTTTCTTTCCTGCATGAATAGATAATGTCCAATATATTCCGTTGTGTATGCAAAAATTTTCTCTCGACATTTTTGAAAATTTCTTTACTGAATATTTTTGGGTTATCAGTATGACTTGTGAAAGTTATCTTTTGGATTACAGGAATAATAGTTGGTTTTTACCATAGATCCATGCATAAAAGAGTTAAGATAACTATGTCAATATCAACTGAAATTATCTATTTTCAATATCATTCTGCAAAATATTCCCTATGTGAGTAGATTTATTTTATGGAGTATATCAACAGTGTGTAAGGCTGCAAGCTACTGATTTTAAATGACTTTAGACCCAAAGCTTTTTTATGAATATATTCTTTCATGGATGGAGAAATAGGACGAATACTTCTCCTTACTTATTTGAGCAGATTAATCTTAGGGTATTTCAACAATGTGCAAGCAACTGATTTACAATCAAACAAGGGTGGTTGCATACTGGTGATCTCGGATACTTTGATGAAGAAGGTCAGCTTTTTGTTGTTGATAGACTTAGGGCTGATTAAGTACAAAGGTTTCCAGGTAAAGAATGTGACCCTTTTCCTTTTACAAATACCTTTTAATCTTTTTTTTTTTCAAATTCTTGTTAGAATCTTGTACAATGAACAGCGCTTGCCCAAAGATGTCTATTCACTATAAACATCTCAGTGACAGGTTGTTTGATGTAAGCAGTGCCAATGACTATATACATACAGGACCAATAGAGAGTTCACAAGGATGTTTCTATCACTATAATTCTTGCGGCTTATTGGCAATGTTTCACGATGTTTCTCATCATATGTTACCTTTTAGCAATATGTCTTGAGAATATTTTCGTATGGAAATCTCTGTTTTCTAGTGACTGCTCACATATGCACTTCATAGTGCCATCAAGAGTCGATTCTATTTAAAATAATATTTCTGTTATAAATCAACTTAGTGTAATCATCAATCCTAAATATTAAAGTGACAACATTTTAAGTGACAATCTCCTAATCCAGTTCCAAGCAGAGCTGAACAGTGAACAAAATGCCCGTCCGGATAAACCTAAACCTTGCTAGGGAAGGAGGATAAAATGCCCTTGAAATAATCTGATCCCTCCATCTTTGCAAGGCGAACGCAGCCGACGGCCCAGATCCAATACCCCCCTCTGCTCCTCCTGTGGCCACGAAGGCACGAACCACGTCCAATCCAAGCGAGCACCGGCCGAAACTGAAGTCCACCGCTTGGAATTTATCCACGAGATACAGGAAAGGAAGGAAGAAATAAAGAAAGAAAAAGATGGCGCGCCACCGCCCCCCATAAAAATCCAACCTTTTTTTCCTCCTCCGCGATCCCGTGGGACGCCGCATCTCCTCTCCTCGCCCCATTTCCATGGCGGATTCCGCTGCTCTCTCCACGGCCTCCTCCCCCTCCCTCCCCCGCTCGGTGGCCTCCTCGAGGAGGCCCCTGTCCTCCCCTCCCCTCGCCAGGTCCCGGTCCCGGTCCCCGCGTCGCTGCCGCTTCGGATCGGGATCGCGATCGCGATCGCTTCGACGGCTGCGAGCCCGGGCTAGGAAGGGCGATGCCGAGGATCCGTACGGGCCGTACCCCTGGGACCAGTCCCTGGATCTCACCACTGGATTAGGTAGATTCACCCGCCACTTCCGGATCGTTTCTGCTGCTGTTGTTCGAATGCTTGGGTGGCGAGCAATGCGTTGAAATTTACCATGTGTTGGATTTTGCATCCGCATGCAGTGTTGCTGTATACGGTGTGAACTAACGATTAGTCACGAAAAGACGGATATTTTCATTTTCTGTTTGCTTATGGCTTCGATCTGTGTGTCCGAGTAGACATTCAGTGGGTGCCAGAAGATCGAGTCACACTGTTCACTTCTGATGGGCTGATTCAAATTGGGGGCTCCCTGGTTCCTCGCCGAATTACTGCTTCTGAGGTACTGAAACTTTTAGCTACCCATTGTCTGTTTCTTATTGAACTGAATTAAGTTAACAACTTATCGTGTCATACATCTCAGTTAGAATTGCCTTTTTGAAAAAAAAAAAATCTTAGCTTGGTTCCCAAAAAATCTTGGTTAGAATTAGAAATCATCGTACTAAACTGCAATAGGTTTATCATTGTTAGTGAAACTTCATAGGTTTTAAATTTAGGACTGAGATGTTATAAATGTTTTGGGGGCTGTCATTCAATGTTCAGCAAGATGCATGTAGTATACTTCCCTTCTGGTTTCCTGGGCAATATAACTGCCTGCTGTTTTTTTTTGTTCACAATATATGATAAGGCCGGTTCAAAAACAATATATGACAAGGCCAAAGTATAATTATTTTAGTCACAGACATGAATGGGTGAACGGAATTTCTTGAAAGTTAAAGTTCAACCCAGAATGATGCTTACAACTTTCTTTGTTGCAATGCGTGCTGAGTGCTGACCAATAACAAATGTTGAGCTCTGAAATATCAGCTCGTTACAGCTTTTAGTTATTTCAGGCTTTACATTATGTAACATTTGGAAAATTTCTACGTTTTTGTTATTAATCAAATTAAAACACATTACTGTGAAAATAAAACCTTGAAGAGTAGTGTTGCATAGGAGTTTTTTTTGAAAGGGTGTATAGGAGTGTATCCTAGCATCGGTGCATCTCATTCATCTGTATGTCATGGTAGTCACCACACTGCTAGTCTCTACTTCAATGTACCTTATTTCATAATCTTTATGGCATGTAGCGATTAGGAAGTAAAGTTTCCACCTTGGAACACTTGTGCTGCTTGAAAGTTCACCTAAAAATAGATCCACAAGAAAACAACTATAAAACAAATGCTTGCATTGTCAAGTACAAGATCAAGTTCTCTAATTCCATATATATCAAGCTGCATGCTATAAATATGAGATATGATATTATACCTGTAGGACATGACTATCCTATAGTGCCGCTTTAGAACACATCATAAATATATACTAAATGATATTTGGCATACGTATTTATTTCATTCTTGGTATCAAGTCCAGCTCTTATTCATTTTTGTTTAAGTTCAGGTTTTTCTTCATGTATTATGTTTTCCATAGATACTTGCTGAAGTTGATATAGTTTGTTTGTCCTTATCAATATTTTGCATATTGTCTATGGTCCATTCTCATCTGTGTCATTTTGGGTAGAAGAGGCAACGGAAAACAAAAGGCACACAACAATCTCGCCGGTTTCAGGAGAGCTCTTACATGGATCCAAATCAAAGTCTTTGCCTTGGAGCATTGTTTAACATAGCAGCAACAAATGTAAATGTTCTTACCTATCATTTGCTTTTCATTTTTGGTTTCTTTTAGTTAATGTTTGAATGGTATATCAGGGCTTAGACACGGGTAGAAGACTATGCATCTTTGGCTTTTGTCGGTCTATTGAAATGCTAAGCGATGTGATAGAAGATACAGTGTTGGAGCATGGTGGTGAGGTATGTTGTGTTACTTTGAAAACCACATGTGCAAAAATGTCTTTATAATCTTATGGTCTTACCGAGCTTTATCTTTGCAGTACTTATTTATTAAATCTCGGCAACTATTATACAAGAAAGATAGGGTTCCTCGATCTTGTTAAGTTCACAAATTGTTCTTATTTTCAAGAAAAATGAACTAACATGACACACGTGGACAGTGATGGTGTGGTGTGATACTATATCACAGCTTGGGAAAGAAACAAAACAATGCCTCTGGCCCTCTGATATTATACTCAACATTTATTCTGCTTGATAAAGGTAGTCATAGGTCCAACTGCATAGCTGCATAAGGTGTGAAGCACCACACTTAGGCATTGTTTTGTTTCTTTCCGTAGCTACTGGGTAATAAAATTCAAACCAAGCGTCGTATCTTACTTTGCATGAGGCTCAGGAAATGTGCCCAGAACTGTAATGTTCTAACCCCCATGACATATTTAAGTATTTGGTGGTGGTGGTACTGCTGCTGCAGTATTACTGTGTCTCCTATCAATCCTTGGTTCAACCTCGCACTTGTTTGACTTGATTTATGTTCTGATCATCTAGTTAGTTTGTAAAGGTGTGCTCTTGCAGGTTGTCACTGCAGAGAAGGCAAGCAACGATGGCCTTCAGGAGAAGTTGGTCATGTCTGTTGCGGTACCATTGTTGTGGGGTGTTCCTCCAGCATCAGAGACCCTCCATATCGCAGTGCGGAGCGGTGGAGGTATCGTTGACAAGATTTATTGGCAATGGGACTTGTTCTAAAAGTTCAGAGCCGGAACATTAACAAACAATCCATTCACACGCTGTATATACTCGCTCCTTCACTCCCATTGGCTGCACACATTGTGCTGGCAATTATGAAACTTATAATCTCCACGTGTACAGACATGATCACTCCCGTGCATAAAAATCAACTCCCAGCTCAGCTCATTTTCAATCATCCCTGTTTTTATTATGTGCCCAGATGAACTGGCCTCTGCAGTTCTGTTGGGAGTCACTGAACAATGCCATCCCAATAATTGATTTGGGAATGGTGTCAACTTGTTTATCACTCATTGAATTTGAGGACATATATCACATAAGAACCGCATGCTTTCCATTAATGGGGCTGTAGTGCTAACCGCATTAATTATGCACATGATAAAACGATGAACTTGCCTAACATGACTTGATAGTCCGATCGAGGTGATGCATGATGTGGCACGTAATTTGGGAACGTGGCCTTCTCAAGTTTTGACGACTTTTCCCCTTTCAAAAATCTAACAATCAGTCCCCTTTCAAAAATCTAACAACCATATCTGTGTCATTGTGTCAACGTAAACAAAGAGCCAGAAAAAGAGAATAAAAGGAGAAGAAAATCCTCTGTTCCGTGGTACGATGGTACGCTTGCTAGCTACTAGTTGCTATTGTGAGTGAGGTCAGTCAGACGCATGCTTATCTTCTCTTGACGAGTTGTTCTAGAAGATATAGAAGGAGCACCGTTCTCGTTTCTAGAACATATATAATGATTTAGATAGCATCCGTCTCTATTTATTATCATGTCACTTAAACACAGCACTCTAGACATCATATACAATGGTACAAATGGTTGCATATTTTTTATAGTCAGCTTTCTCTGGCACAAAGTTTTGAAATTCTTATCTAGAGTCAATTCTTCTGTCAGAGAGAGAACTCAAATATCTGTACATGTTTCTCTTCTCCACGTTATCGTGCGTCCTAGATAATAAATCTTAAAAGATGATTTAGGCTCTGTTTGTTTGAAACTTTAACCAAACTTTTTAGCCTCGTGCTCAAAAGTTTCAAACAAATAAAAATTTTTGGGCTCAGTTCAAAAGCCATCAAAAGTTTCAATTTATATCGTGATCCGAAACTTTTCCCGTGTTTGGTTTTTGTGGAACTTTTCAAAGCAGCTTTCTGAGAAGCTGCAGATCAAACGGGGTCTTAGAGACTATCGATCCGTATGATTGCGAATGTTCTTATATCTGCCGCCTGCCTCGCATTGGGCGTGGACGCAATCGTCGCGAATCGCGATCGTCTCGTCAGCCGCTTTGCCTCGCTCCGATTCACAATGACGCAACCTGAACATGCACGCGCTCGGCGCTTCCCGGTGATGCGGGCGCCGTTGCATCGTGCTGCGGCCGATGAGCAGCCACGTGCCCACGTGTGGTGGCACGGCAAGTAACAGTCCAAGGAGCAGAGCTCTATCTAGAGTATGGCACTGTACGTTACGTATCTCCCGTTCTTCTACGCCCCGAGTCCCAGTCCAGATGATGTGATGCCGACGGCTACCTAAAACCCGTCTCCGGCTAGGTCGGCGACGGCGCAAAACGGCCTGCGGATTCAGTACAGTATATGAAAGTTCTTCAAAACGGCTAGGCCGACAACGAATCAAATATTCAAATACCGGTATTTTTAGCGTTTAATTGCTTGGTAACAAAGCTATATTGCGTGAACGAATGCACTGAAATCGTGTCAGATTGTACTTCACAGACAAAAAAAGAGAATCGTGCCTTATTTTCATCCGAGCTTTTTTCTCATGAAAAAAAATTCATGTCATATGTGGCTATCGAGAACTAATAAATCGGTTTTGCTAGAATCCAGATAATTGGGTTTTGTCACACGCTCATGGACGAATGGGTCCGACAGACGCATGTGCGTGACAAGTCGTCTGGGTTGAAGGCACTCCCTTGATAAACTAGTACTCCATGTTGGTCTAAAAAACTTTGGCATCTAACTGAACAGAACAAAGAATCCAGGCACGCATAGAGACAGACTACACAGAACAGGACGATAATTCATTTCGTTTTCGCTCTCGATCTATTTATAATCAATAGACGATAAGGAACCCAAGCGTCAAGCGAGGCTCATCATTGCAACTTTGCAAGCTCTTGTTCCCTGCGATTTGGACGCACCGCAACAGCCATCCCCGCGGAGCGAGAGGCGATGGCGAGCGCGGCGGCGCCGGCCGCCGGCTACGGCGCGGACGGCGTGTACCGCTCGCTGCGCCCGGCCGCGCCCATCGCGTCCGACCCGGGCCTCTCCATCGTCGACCTCCTCTTCCGCCGCGCGGACGCCTGCCCCTCCGCGCTCGCGCTGGTCGACGCGTCGTCCGGCCGCGCGCTCACCTTCGCCGGCCTCCGCTCCGCCGTCCTCGCCACCGCCGCCGCGCTCTCCTCCCGCGCCGGCGTCCGCCCGGGCGACGCCGTCCTCCTGCTTGCGCCCAACTGCGTCCTCTACCCCGTCTGCTTCTTCGCCGTCTCCGCCCTCGGCGCCGTCACCACCCCCGCCAACCCGCTCTACACCCCGCGGGAGATTGCCAAGCAGGCCGCCGATGCCCGCGCCAAGCTCGCCATCACCGTCCCCGAGCTCCTTCCCAAGATCGCGGAGCTCCGCCTCCCCGTCGTCCTCCTGGACGACGACGCGGCCGCGGCCGCGGCCTCGCCTCCAGACGCCAACATCACACTCTACTCCGACCTCATCGCCGGCGTGCGAGAGACCGAGTACCGCCGGCCGCCTACCAAGCAGAGCGACACGGCCGGGCTGCTGTACTCGTCGGGCACGACGGGGGTGAGCAAAGGCGTCGTCTTGACGCACGGCAACTTCATCGCGGCGGCGACCATGGTGACATCGGACCAGGACGAGCGCGGGGAGGGGCCGAACGTGTTCCTCTGCTTCCTCCCCATGTTCCACATCTTCGGCCTGTCCGTCATCACGTTCGGGCAGATGCAGCGCGGGAACACCGTCGTCGTCATGTCGCGGTTCGACATGGACGCCGTGATGGGCGCCGTGCAGCGCCACCGCGTCACCCACCTCTTCTGCGTGCCGCCGGTCATGATCGCGCTCGCCAAGCACGGCAGGACCGGGAAGTTCGACCTCAGCTCCCTCAAATTTATCGGCTCCGGCGCCGCGCCGCTCGGCAAGGACGTGATGGAGGTGGTGGCCAAGAACTTCCCTGACTCCGAGATTGTTCAGGTAATTCAGCGTTTGCTTGTACAGATTTTATTTTTCACACAATGCTGATGAACTTTTCGATAATGTACCGATAGTAGCACTTAATTTACTGTTTCATCAAAAGGAGATAACGAGATCTGACTTTTCAGATCTTTTTGGTTTGTGCCTTTGTGGGGACTAATCTTAGCTTTGTCGTATTTTCGGTTGAAAGTTGAATTAGGGGACAAAAGTTACCGAGAGAGAGTGTTGGAGCTTCTAGACATTATAATGACGAGGAATATAGCAAATATGATAATTTTTTAAAATTGACTGCTGTTGAACACTGGAATAGAACATTTGGATATGGGGCTGCATATATTTGCCTGCAAATACAACTTTTGGTGAAGGCACAAGACGGTCAAACCTTTCTTCCATCAGCTGAAGTGAGCATGACGGTCAAACCTTTCGCATTATGTTCAAATTGAAGTGAGCACACATTAGATTTACGTTTTTTGCTTAATGGTTGATGTTAGTGTGCGTCAGCTGCAATAATTTTGTATTGTTCCATTCTCCAAATACTCCATTGTGGATGCACATCGTTTAACGTTTAAGTCAACTATGTACCATAGAGTTCTACAGATCTCTTTTGCTACCTTTGTTGATCAGAAGGATCAATATGGTATATTATATATGCTACCAATGTGGTCCTAATACCAACAATAAAATACATCTAATGATGGAAAAGCTTTCTTTCTTTAATGATAAGATCTGGTCTAGAAGCAAGACTAGTTTATCTTCAAATTGCAACGATTTAACAGCGAAGGTCGTTGTTTCCACATAGCTTTAGAAACCTACACGCTAATTAGCTAAGTTTGTTCTGTAGCATAATTAATATTTCTTAAAAAATAATGTTCTAAAGAAAAAATAAGCAGAAATATACAGAATTAATGTGGAGGTATGCTGCACAGGACTCATTGTGGTAACATGCAGTACTGTGCAATTCTTCTCTCATGGCTATCTGTAAACTCAAAAGCTTAAGTAGTTAACATCTCAATTTGTATGGTGGGCTGTGCTCCTCTGGCAGGGTTATGGTATGACTGAGACTTGTGGGATCTTATCACTTGAGTACCCGGAAAAGAGACAGGCTCGTCAATTTGGGTCAACTGGAACACTTGTCACTGGAGTTGAAGCAAAGATTATCGATGTAGAAACTCTAAAATATCTTCCACCAAATCAACTAGGGGAAATTTGTGTTCGAGGACCAAACATAATGCAAGGTAATTTTTTAATCGTGGATAATTTTCTGTCTTTTCTTCTTTTCAAATCGGACGGTTGTTCAAGAGAAATTAGATATCAATCGTTTGGTCAACTGTTAAACAATTCCAAGCTCAGTCTAATGATATGACAATGGAACTGTAGCAACTGATACAATTGTTTTTTTTCGCTTGATTATGTGCAATTCAAGATGTTCCTCCTAACAGGGTTTCATGCCATGGAGTTATCAGCTTTGTATGTCTAATGTCTATATGTTTTTTTTTTGTGATGCCATGTCTATATGTTTGTTTCCCTGAAATAGGCCCAAAAGCTTTTTAAATCTATTCTGTTCTGGAGGATAATAGGTCCAAAACTCTTCCCTATGTGAGTAGGTTTATTTTATGGAGTATATCAACAATGTGTAAGGCGCAAACTACTGATTTTAAATGACTTTAGACCCAATGCTTTCTGTGAATGTATTCTTTCATGGATGGAGAATAGGACGAATACTTCTCCTTACTTATTTGATTGGATTAATCTTAGGGTATTTCAACAATGTGCAAGCAACTGAATTTACAATCAAACAAGGGTGGTTGCATACTGGTGATCTCGGATACTTTGATGAAGAAGGTCAGCTTTATGTTGTTGATAGACTTAAAGAGCTGATCAAGTACAAAGGTTTCCAGGTAAAGAATGTGACCCTTTTCCTTTTACAAATACCTTTTATTTATTTTTTTTCAAATTCTTGCTATAATCTTGTACAATGAACAGCGCTTGCCCAAAGATGTCTGTTCACTATGTATAGAAACATCACAATGACAGGTTGTTTGATGTAAGCAGTCCTAGGACTATATACATATAGGGCCAATAGAGAGTTCACAAGGATGTTTCTATCACTATAATTCTTGTGGCATATTGGCATTGTTTCATGACGTTCCTCATCGTATGTTACCTTTTAGCAATCTGTCTTGAGAATACTTAAATATCTGTTTTCTAGTGACTGCTCACAGATACCCTGCTGTTTCACTGGAATTTTACCAAATCTTATTGGTTCACTGTGTAAATGAGAGTCTTATTAGTTAATACCAAATCTAACAATGAATCCATCATGATAGGGAGCCATCCTTGTGCATCTGTATGTCCCACTTGAGTTTATATCGTACTTTGTCCTCTTTAGGATAATCTCTTAACTATTATTTGTTCGACTGGTAGATTGCACCTGCTGAGCTTGAAGGATTGCTTCTTTCTCATCCAGAGATTCTTGATGCTGTTGTTATCCCGTAAGTTGAGCCACCCAAAATATATATTTTTCTCTAGGTGCTTAGCAGTATGGGTTGTTGCAATATTCTTCGTTTTACACTTTTTTCCCCACCATATCTTATCTCTTAACATGGAGGCTTGCTTGTTTCCAAGGTTTCCTGATGCTGAAGCTGGGGAAGTTCCTATTGCCTATGTGGTGCGGTCACCTGATAGTTCATTGACTGAAATTGATGTCCAGAAATTTATTGAAAAGCAGGTGCAACTGACTTGGAACCTTGCTAAATGGTGACCAACTTCTAATTTAATAATTTTACTAGCAATAGATCTATTGAGTAAAGGGCATCTAGATACCCATGCCAATTAGGGATGCAAAATCATTAAGCACAGAGAGATCCACCCACTTTTAGCATTTCATGTACCTTAAACTCTAAACCTAAACCTAAGAGTAGTTATGACATCTCCAATGGGTCCTAAGGACGTCCTAGTAAGGTAATAAAATATAAGAGAAGGGAATGTAAATGAATAGTAAAAAGGTGTGAATAGTGTCCGAGATGTTCTAACTTAGAACCTATTGGAGATGCTCTTAAACACTATCACTAGCATGGAACAATAGAAATCTCTGAAAAAAACACATTATGTGTTCTTCCATTCACTGCATACTGTTACCGCGCTACTATTATCAATTTTTTTGAATAAATACCCACTTGCCCATGTTAATGCACTTCTAATTTCGAACTTGCATTGTAGGTCACGTACTACAAAAGATTAAAGAGGGTTACCTTTGTGGACAGTGTGCCAAAGTCAGTTTCAGGAAAGATTTTGAGAAGAGAGCTCATCGCTAAAGTCAGATCATCCAAGCTGTAGCAAATCCTCTTCTATTTCAGAACGATGCTTGCCTCCTAGATTCTGCCAAATTTAGTTATCCACTGAACAAATTAAAGGTTTACATATCATCGAGTAGACCTTCACAACGTACAAATGTACCCTGATATTCTCTGCATTATAATGGAATATAAATATAAATGCCAATTTCAACATTGTATATAGCAGATATGTCAAACATCATGTATGTGACAGAGCATCGCGTAAATGTAAATCCAGCTAAACCGATACCCATGCTGCCCCAAATGGAAATGAAGAGGATGAACATGAGTGACAACCTGGCATTGCATCAGCTGGAGCATATGTTTTGTACTGTTTTTCTCGATCCATCAGGAAAATACATATATATAAATTGCACAATTTCTCTCTGTATATAGAGGGGGAATTGGTAAATCCCAACACAATATTAGTTGTGAATTAATCAAGTCTAATGATTAGCCTTTAGAAGGTTGTTCATCCCTTGTACAAACAAGAGAGAACCAGAGAATCAGTTGGGTAATATGGGACGCTGTGGGGGGGCCTAAGTGCGTGCGTATGTGCGGTGGCCGCGGCGGATGGGCATGCATGCAGCTACGAGTGCGGCGGCTTCGTCTACTAATGGCGGCGAGCGCCACGGAGCTTTGGGCGGCGCCTATTCTTGTCCTTCCCGCCGCCGTGCACCTTCTTGACCACATTCGCGCCGCCGGCGACCTTGGCGGCGCCGGCGCCTACGACGTTGTCGGGCGCTTGGTCGCCGGCGGGAAGGCCCTCGGCCTCGCCGGGGAGAAACGAGCTGATCCGTATGACGGACGGGCCGCCGGTGGGGTGCGGGTCGTTGAACTCGGAGCACACCCTCCTGATCTCGCCGTCCTTGCCGGTGAGGACCTTGAGGACGCTGAGCTTCTCCATGGCCCTGGCGAACATGGGCATGACGTCGGCGGGCTTGGACAGCAGGGACTTGATGATGGGCAGCGTCCTCGGGTCCAGCCCCATGAGGCGGTCGACGGTGAGCGGCATCTTCTTGGCGAGGACGAGGCCGAAGTAGTTGGTGTCCATGACGTTGGGGGTGATGGGGTCCATGGCGATGGAGGCCTGCTCGTCGCGGTCGCAGGTGGCGGTGATGTTGGCCTTGTACACCGGGTCGATGGGCGCGGCGTCGGTCTCGATGAACATGCACCGGACGCTGCCGATGCTGTGGCCGCCGGCGACGAGCACGATCATCTCCTCGGTGGTGAAGCCCTTGGTGGCGAAGTCCGCCATGACCTTGGGCACGGGGATGTCGGGGCCCGGCAGGTTGTCGGCGTCCTCGCGGTTGGACTCGGTGGAGTCGCGCCGCCCCGTGGGCACCTGGTACGCCGGCCCGCCGGCCAGCCGCACGGCGTCGCGGGTGCCCACGGCGACGATGTCGGCGCACGACACCACGTTGGGGCACCGCTGCTCCAGCTCCTTCTTGATCTCCTCGATGATCTCCCACCCGCGCACCGTCACGTTCGGCCCCGCCTCCTTCTCCGCGCTCTGGTTCGACAGCGGGTCGATCAAGATCGACGCGTCGCAGCCCTGCCATTGCCATGCCACCTCGCCGGCGTCAGCATCAATCATCTCTCGCCATGGCCAAACTCACCAACGCAACAACACACGCACGCACGCACATTGGCGAAGCAGTCGTGGAAGAGGAGGCGGAGGAGGCCGGCGGCGGTGCCGGGGTCCTCCTTGAACCGCCTCTCGATGACGGTGAAGATGATCTTCTCCGCGTCCGGGCACGACGCGCGGTAGAACCCGGGCACGAGCTGCGCGGAGGCCGGCGGCGGCGGCGGCGCGGCGGCGGCCGCGAGGAGGGCGAGCGCGGCGACGACGACCAGGCGGCGGGCATCCATGGCCATGGGTGCGTGCATGCAAGGGGTATACGTCCTTGCGATGGCGGGGCTCGATATGGGGCCGTGCTTAATACAGCCTGCTGCATGCGGGACCCTCCGCGCGAAGCGGCGGCGAGGGAGGCCGTGCGTGCGGTGGATGGTTGTCTCCTCCCCCCTCCTCCTTCCACTGTGGCACTGTGTAATAATAGGAGGCTGACTGCTTTCTTCCGTCTAGAGCTGAAACTTTAGCTCAAAGCTCGCGAGCTATTCGGGTTCGGTTCATTTGGCTCGTTTGTAAATGAGCACAAATCGAGTCCCATTTCTAGCTTGTGGCCTATGCGATCGTTTACATGCTAAAGCTATTTATTTCATCTCTTAAACATTAGAAAATGAAATATCCTATCGTCAAAAGGGCCCATAAAATAGATCAAAACCTACATATGCATGCACAAGTCATTTTGGTACTCGTGTACAATGCTAACTTATATTTTGATACTCATGTGTGCAATGCTAACTTATATTTTGAAATGGTTAATGTCTTAGAAGGTTGGGAGATCAATATTTTTTTTGACTCGTGAGTCACTACTGAGCCGAGCCGAGTCTGCTTTTCAGCTCGGATCCCATGCTCAGCTCAGGCTCAGGCTCAGGCTCAGCTCGGTAACTAACAAACCAAGATAAAGACCGGCTCGCTTAGACTTGGCTCGTTTCCATCCCTACTTCGGTCATCCATGCATGTCCCGGCGGAGCTCTGACCGAGCTCTCCTCGCTGCACCGCTGCCGCTGTTTTCCCATTGCTACATGCTAATCCAGGGCTCTTGTTGATTAACCAGCACGCTAGCTTTTACGGTAGATTAAGGCCTTGCTATTTGCTTGATCGGCCGTAGCTAATTAAACGGCTGCAATGCTGCATCTCGGGATATTCAAGTAACCAAAGTCCCAGATTCTTAACTCGGATCGGAGAAAATGGACGGAAAGCCGTCCTTAATTTACCAGGGATCAACATTTTGGCCCATAATTTCTAAGAGATCGACTTGACATTGAGAGTCGATTTTCTGAACCATAGATCAGATATCTTCATAGGACATATAAAAGACACAATAAAAATATTTAAATATGTGAGAAAAGCGTCTAATGATTAGCAAAAGTGAAATTCTAAAACCGAACAAGGGTGATCCTAGAATTGTCAAAATCATGCTAGTTTGTCCTTCATAAGTCAAAATGCGGTGAAAGCATTGCCATGATTTAGTGTTTGCATGGTAGACAGTAGGTGAGACCATATGTTGGCATTTATTCCTCTCTTCTCTTTCTCGCTCTTAGTGCATGGTGGCTAAATGTTGTTTCCAAACAAGCTTCATCATATATAAAGAACTATAAATACAAACTGTTCATTGCATTGTTTCTAGTATTTAATTATTTCCTTTTATTTTTTTCCCATCTCTACTATTATAAAGCATCTTGTGAACGTGGTGGTTGTTCGAACTTTCAATCTGGAACGTTCATCTCGCTTGTTGCAAATTGGTTTACACCGTCCGATCTACTCATGATTTGTCTGCTGTGATTGCGGATCGCAATAACTCCCCGTGCTCAAGCTACCCCGCAAAACCGTGCCTTCCTCCGCACCCCCTCTCTCCGCCGCCCCCGCCCTCTCTCTCCGCCGCCTCCTCCCCCCTCTCTCTCTGCCCCTCCTCTCTCCCTCCGCCCCCGCCTCATCCACTCTCCCTCCGCCGCCTCTCTCTCTCTCTCCCTCCTCTTGCCCCCCCGCCCTCTCTCTCCGCCTCCTCCTCTCTCTCCGCTTGCCCCTCTCTCCGCCCCGCCTCTCTCTCCTGTCGCCCACCACCTCCCACCCGGTCGCCAACCGCCGCCACCTCCTCTATCCTCCGCACCCGCCTGCCTCCTCCCTAGCGCCACCTCGGCCCGTGTCGCTCCACCTGTGCCACGCCACGCCCTCCCACCCGGTCACCGTCTTTTAAGGGTAAGCGCCCCCCTCTCTGCTCGCGCCGCCCCGGGGCTCCTCCCTGGCGTCACCTCGGCCCCGTGTCGCGCCGCCCAGGGCCACGCCACGCCGCCTACCACCCGGTCGCCGTCTTTTAAGGGTAAGCCCCCCTCTCTCCCCCCTTCCCTCGGCCTATCCGTGCCGGCCGCCACCTGCCGCACCCCTTTCTCTCTCTCTCTCCCCTTTCCTCGGTCTCTCAGATAAATTTACAAAAGAGTCGTTCTGTTCAGATCATGCGAAGAGCAAATAACTGTGAGATCGTGCTTACTAAAATTAAAATGCCTCTACCTGATATGATCGGTCTCTTCCTGATATGATCGTGAGTGTCCTTCATGGTCAAACCAGTCTATACCCTGTTTCTATAATATTGACAACTTACTGTTTGTGCTGTATTGATGAATTAATATTAAACCCACGAATTTTTTAAGTTTGGGTTCATATCTTTACTTTTTAAGTTTCTGTCATTTCTGTCATGTACAAATATCATCCAAATTACTAAATACCTTCTGTACACTATGCCGAAAGAGTTGTTATAACCAAATGCTGTATTGCGTAACACATGTTAAACTTCTGGTGGTACAAAAATTAGAATACGCTAAAAGATATTCATGTCGTTTCTTGTTTTAGTAGCCTTCATACGGTGCAAGAAGTTACCGTTTCTATATATGCACATGAGCACTATCAGGTATCAGTCTTTTTTTTTGGGTCCTACTTCCCCAATTCTGACTGCTCAACAGGTGGATCAAATACTAGTTTAACATGTAGCTTAACTGCAGAAACTATCAGTTGCCTAATGGCTTATATGATCAGATTTTCTGTTATTTTAGAATTCAACAATTCATTATTGAAAATTTAGAATATAATATACAGATTCTTTGTATTTCATGTTCAAATTTATCTCTAATTTATAATCCATGCTATTTATTTATCGCATGTTGTTTGTTCTTAATATAAATTACAGCACCTGCTTTTATCTTCTTATCTCCCTGAACTTTGAGAGCTTCCTGAGGTGGCTTGGAAAGTCCAATCCACTTTGTTCGAGGTGATTTTATGGCTCTGGGGCGCACCTTTGGACCAAAAAAAAACGAACGACAAAAGCCAAAGCATTTGATTTTTCAATTCAGAGATAAGAATATAAGCCAAAGAGAAACAAACATGCATGGCATTATTTTTATTTTCTGGTGGAAAAGCTGTGTTTGTAGCTCATGCTATCCATCTGCCATTTATTTTTTCTTGAAACAAAAAAATGATGTTTCTATTTACTTTTAGAAGTGTCAATTCATGCATGATAAATTTTCCAACTGCTCCAGCATGGTATTTTTGGATTGCTCAATGAATAACACTGTTTTACGATTACTACATGCCATCTGGAAACATGCTTTTTAAGACCTTATAAATCAATATGCTGTATATTTTCAGTAACAACATTGAGCAAATTGTTGCTGGAATTTTTGGATTGCTCAATGAATAACGCTGTTTTACGATTACTACATGCCATCTGGAAACATGCTTTTTAAGACCTTATAAATCAATATGCTGTATATTTTCAGTAACAACATTGAGCAAATTGTTGCTAGATTACATGACTTTTTTCTCACTTTTGAGAACAGAATGGTTTTGCGCTTGCTGCTTTACATGGTTTCTTTTTTTTTTTTTCCTGATTTCAGGAAAAATGGTTTTGTCTTAGCAGAGGATGTGCATTCTTCCGCAGGTAATCGTTATCTTTTGAAAGCTGTGCCATTCAGTAAAAATATCACTTTCGGTGTTCAAGGTATTCCTTATTCTCATGTCTGAAATTAATACTTTTATTTGTGTCAAAATGTGGATTTATTGTAAGTTCTTTTGATTTAGATGTGAAAGAGCTGATATCCATGCTTGCTGACAGTCAAGGTGACTGTTCAATAATTAGTAGCTACAAGCTTGGCAGAACTGATTCTGTTTGCCCTTCAAGGGTTCGTGCTATGTTGGCTTCAAGGGCTTGTCGAATGTCTACTATGATCGGTGATCCACTGAAAAAAAGCTGAGATGAAATACTACTCTACTTGTGTATGTCTGTACTTGATAATGCCATCGGAGTTCATTGTCTAGCACAATAAAAAATACTACTCTACTTTATTTTACAGGATTTGGTTTTTGAGGTGCTAATTCTTGGTGATTTTGTACTTCATAGCTAGATAAACAGTTGCTTAGTTTTTTAGTCTACTTTTTACAATAACAAATATTTGGAAAACCTGAGTACCAAGCCAACACCTTTCAACTGGTCCAGGTTTTCAAGAAGTGATAATTATTTTTTAGACTTTTTTAATATGTGCATGCAGATGCATGATCATAAGAACATATCTAAAATATTGCCTTGTATAATCATGCTTATGTTTATTTTTTCCCTGTGTTCCCAGTTGGAGTTGAAGTTGATGACAGATTGGAGAGCCTAGGTATGTAATCTGCTTTTGTTTTCCCATTCTTTTCATTTAGTGGCAGTATCAAAAACAAATGTATCTGTCTATTATGTGAATAAAAATATTGGATTAGTGGTATGCGAATGGGTGGATTCTTATGAAATCATGTTACTTTTGTTATATACGAGCATAATGTATACATAAATCAAGCTTTTGTTTTGATTTCTTTATTTTTTATTTTATACCACTTGGTCTGCTATAACTGTTCATATTTTAGAACCACCTAACTCATCTACAATACATTGAAAGGAAGAATAATACTGTACATGTGTGCACTACACCTCTTTATCTAGCAATAAATTACTAATTCCATCTGCAGGATATGATAGTAATTTTCAGGAGGTGAGGTTGCGATCTTGTTCAGAGTTCTACTGAATGGATAAAAAACTATTTCTGATGTGTTTGACGTCATAGGCATGACATTTTGCCCTATTGTTTCACTTGATGATATTCCAGGAAAGAAGCACCTTGCTCGTGCAATTGATCTATACTTGACATGTAAGATCTGATTCTAATTTCAGATTGTTGCTATACTTGAAATTTGCAAATCACATTTGCAACATTTAATATACATTATTAATACTCAAATCTGTTGCCCCCCCCCCCGGCTAACTACAGTTAGTATTTGAATAAAACCCTTGGATCTAAATGTGATATTTTTCTAATAGCTCGACAGATTCCACCTTGTAGTTGACTTTGTGCCTTAGGAAAAAATAGAACAAAGCATTTTTATTATGATTAAAGACAAACTATTTTATTATGATTAAAGACAAACTACTTGAGGAGTGAAGTTTAGGGTTCTTCAGCACAGAAAAGAGCAATTTATATTCTAAAATATTGTTGGGATTTGCTGTGAAATACATTAATTCAATTCCCCACAACTTACCACCTCAAGATGGTACACAGCTTGGGAAATGCTGTATCGCTCTATTTCACTCAATAGCTTAATCATGACATGTTCAAGTATATAGCTTTGGTTAATTGGTTTCCCATATCTTCTTGTTCCTTTCCTTTTCCTCTTTTTTAGAAAAACTTCTATCATTTGTTCTGTCTTGGGATTAGTAAAGTCATTGCTCTATTTCACTCAATAGCTTAATCATGGCATGTTCAAGTATATAGCTTTGGTTAAATGGTTTTCCATATCTGGTGTTCTGGACTATGCATTGAAGTTATTGTATTGACACTAAATTTTCTGTCTTTTTTTTGTTCAATTTACATGTGGTGGTCTGGTATCTCATTGTTTATTTGGCTTCTTATGATCTGGTGGTCTGGACTATGCATTGAAGTTCTATTGTTTCCCAGCAAGTGAAACTTGCATTCTGGTATTGGTAGCATTACCAGTTTATGGGTGTTTCTATAGAGGTTTAGTTACAACTTACTAGGATATTTCTACTGATGAAATATTCAAGACAATCATGGGAACTAATTTTTTTCTTTCTATTCTTAATTTTCCTCTACAAAAATGATTTATCATCTATGCATGCAAGAAATTTCTACTATACAATAGAGCTTCTTCTTGACAAATGATTTCAAGACATTGTTTCAAGCCTAACATGGTAACATGTTCCTTGTGCAGGTATTATTTCCAGGCTTTCTGCAAGTTCAAGATAGAGGGATACAATATGAATTTTCTTCTGGAAATTGTAAGTATATAGAAAAAAAATGTGTTGGGATCCAATACAGATTTTCCAATTGGCAAACTCGCAGCGACAGACATCGACATTCTCCCGCGAGCTCATGACGGGCAGCGGCTGCGTAGAGGCGAATTGTAGCGAGCTTGCGGAGGATGGTGGTGGACGATGAGCGCGCGACAGCTGCACGGCGGTGAGCTCCCTGCAGCGGACGAAGCGAGCTCGTGGCGGTGGACGGGTCGGCGGCCCGGTGCTCCAGTGAGGTGGAGCAGCGACTTGGAGGCATGGTAGAGGGGAGAGATAGGAGGAAGGAGGAAGAAGTATCAGTGTATAACACGTATTTTGTCTCATATTTTATTTTTATATGTGCTGAAAATCCTTGAAATGTGCCGCTATGGCACGAGTGAAATTAGACGGCAAAAGGAATGACATCAATAACAATATGCGTTTTGTAGGCAGCCACATCATGTTCTAAACTGCACTGATGCTCATGGGTTATGTTACGGAACAGGTAGATATGTTTTAATGCTAATTTGAACTCTTGGCCTGAAATGAGTTCACATATGATGTCTTTTCTGTAAATCACCCTTCATGCTTATATATTATCTATAAATTATGTTTCCTTTCATCCTTTTTTGGTCCGTGGCAGAGCACGAGCATTGTACTAGTACATATATAAGCCATTTATAAACATGCAAGACTCCCAATGAAATTTTCTTTTTGTTTCTTTTCTCTTGAAATGATTACTCCCTCTTCATGTTAACTACCCTTCATTTCAACTTTGATTATGCATGGTAGTTTGATATACACGGACTAAGATGCAATGGAGTGCTCTAATTGTGTCTCGTTGTGCATGTTGTTGGAGCCCCACGTGATTGCCACTTCATTAACCACCACCCTCTCCACCTCGCGCCAACATTGCCCCATAATGGACAAGCCACTGTCGGCTAGTGTTCGTCCCAATATTGTCTCATCTTAGCCATCTCCACCTTTAATTGTCGTTACCTAAGCTTTCTCGCACCTTCGGTGTCATATTTTTGTTGCCATGGTCGCCCCTCCCTCTACTCTACCACCTCTCTCTCTCCCTTCATTATCTGCATACGGTCTTTTTTTTCTTAGGTGCTCATTTGTCTTGACCTTTACTTTAATGTATTTATTCAACGGTCATAATTATTGACTAGAACTCATTGAATATATCATTTGGGCTCATAAAAAATTAAGTTGCTCCTACTGCTTAACCTAGAGCCCTGAGCATTATACAAGGACGTGTTGTGGGAGTGACCCATTACTTTTTAGGTGGAATTGCCACAGCATAGGCATTCTTTTTAGCAAGAATTATTGCAGTAAGATAGTAACTAGGATAATTTTTGCGAACGCAATTGTGAGAAGAAAGATAAAACTCTCTCTCCGTCCCTCCCTCCCCTAGGCTTCCTCTTCATCCTCTCGCTTGTCCTCCCTATCTGATCTTTCTTCCTCTATGCGTGAGTAGTGAATGGGAGGAGGCTCGCTTGACTAGGCGCCATTGGTTGCTCCATGCTCCTCCTCACTGTGTCATAGGCTACAAGTTGGTCGCCCTTGTTTGTCCTCCTCCTCAAGTGTAGCTAAGCTTTGCCCTCGGCCTAATGTACGACATACTCCCACTAAGCACAACCATGTTGACCATCTTTGTCAATCTTTGTCATGGATACTCTTGATCCTCCTCAGTGCATAGTGGGTTACTAGTTGGTTGCCTCCAGTTTCTTGTCCTCCTTAAGCGTAGTTAGGTTAATGCCCCTCGCCCGATGACACACCTCCCTATCCGACACCACCACGTCAACCACATCTATTGTCCAATCATCGTGGACCCAAATCACCTATTCTCAATGACCACCATGGACTCCCAAATGGAGATTGAGTGCCATTGCCACCTAATACCGAGGTCGCTAAGGGCAACCATAATTCCATAAAGTAGCTCTCATCGGAGGCATTATGGTTGTGAGATGATCTAGGAAAGAGGTAAAAGAGAAAAAGGCAAGGAGAAGATAGGAGCAAAAAAATGAGAGAATGTCTAACACTAACGATTGGTGATGCACAATGCAATTGTGAGAAGAAAAGGGAGTGGGGAGAGCATACTAGGCATGAAGCTAGAGAGAACACTAGCATAGGGAAGGCTACGAAGGAGGTGAAGGGGCTAGTGGAGACAAGTAGCCCACCCCGCCACATGAGCTTCCCTCCACCATGTCATTTGTGACGTTGCATATGCATCCATGTAGGGCTGGAAGAAAAGCTCCGAGCTTGCAACTCATTAGAGGCTTGATTTGGGTTCGATTTGAGCTTCAAACGAGCTCAAATCGAGACTAGCCTCAAGCTCACGAGCTTCATTAGAGCTTTGTCGAGCTTTTTCAAACCTTTTTTTCTATATATAATCATATATCAAGTGTACTCGAGCGTGAGCTTCCTCACAGTCCAAGCCTACTCAAGCTCATTCTAACTTTATTTTTATCAATAAAATAATGTTTTATTATATCTACTCGACCCCGATTCCCCAATCCTGAGCTTTGTTCAAACCTACTCAAGCTCTTTTACAAGAGTTGTGCAACCAAATCTAGACAAGCCAAGCTTGAGAGCATCAACCCAAGTTCAACTCAAGTCTAATAGGGTACGTTCGCTCAAGCTCAGCTCGTTAACAAACTTATCCATGTTGCATAAACCGGTCATGTGTACGCCAATGTCAACGAGAACCATCCATACCACCCCTTCAAACGGTCAACCAACCAAAATAACACAATTTTGGTAATTTCAAAGACTGAATTAATCTGATTTTAGATCGTGTGTACCATGGTTCAGGATCAAACTTTTTCTAAACCGTCGATTGTTATTTTCTCCTCTTAGTAGACGATGTAGATCCAACGATAATAGACACCAAAGGCTACAAAAAGTAGACATGATTGGGAAGACGAAGCCAAAGCAACGACAGCGAGGACAAGAATGTTTGTGACTGAGAACAATGTCAAAAAAGTCAAAGCGATTAACATAACAAATAAATAAGCAAAAACCTAAGCAAGTCATGGTTGTTCCCTAAAATCTAGAAAGAAAAGCATAGGCAGATAGCCAAACACTGCCAACATTCAAATGCTTGTGCCTATGGTTAAGCGTGCAAGCTGCTGAAATTTCATCCAGATCAAATGCTATTTTACAATCCTCTACATCCTACACAAGTTACATGGCATCAAGGCGTTTTTCTCAACCATTAAAAAAGACAGATTTAAATCAGATGTAACTCAGTGGGTACCGTTGATCAGCGCACCCATCAATCTACCAATCTAGTGCAGAGCTAAATCAGATGAAGCTACTTTCCCGGTTTCCCCCTCGCCCAATAATTTACAGGCACTTTACATTAAAGGGAAAAAATATAATAAACCAAACAACTAAGGCAACCATGAAAATAAACAAACGCCCTAGAGCTAATACTCGTGCTTCACACGCCCTTTCAGTATTCCTGGAATAGGGGGTGAGCTTGGCAAAATAGTGCCATTACTTGCCCTTGCAGGTACCTGCTGCCGATAAATATTAGGCAAGCTTGAGCTCTCGCCTCCATTTGAATTTGGCTCTTGAGTACCATCATTCTGTTCGTTTCCACTGGAGCTCATTGCTTTTAGTACATACGAGTCATCATGCAACTCGAATGGGGTGCTGCAGTTTCAGAAAAGTACATATATATAAATAAAACCTTATATGACCTTGCATTACTGTTGATCTAAGAATCCGCTAGTCAGAGTATATTCATTCTGAATCATTTATTTCAACAGAGCCCGCAAGAAGAGATGTAGATAAGTTTTTTTCTTCCTTTTTCAGGTAAAGGTGAACATCTCATGGTCTCTTCCCATCTGTGCAATTTAGGAGGACAATGCACAATTGATATTCTGAGACCAAACATGCTGTGTATCAATATTAGTTGGCACCAGATGCAAAATTGATAATTGTTTCTGCAGCACCTATTGTACAGATTAAAACACTAGCCAATCTGGCAAACAAAAACATTTTTCAAGTTCTAGAACGGAAATGATGTTTCAACATTGCACGAATTTGAGAACTCCCTAGACAACAGAAAGGGTGTGAGATGAACATATGAGAAGTAGCGTTAGGATAATGAGAGCATCAAACCGTGGTCATTGGATTGGATCTAGATGACTAAGATCAAACAGCAAATGCTAAGCACACATTTGAAAAGACATTGTAAATCGTTTCACTTTTCAAGTGTGCCCTTGCACCTTCCAGTGATATGTGTGCACCCGCTCACTTTAATTTATACCATCAACATTCAATCTAGCAGGAATTCCAATTTTACCAGTTGAAGGGTCATTCCTAGCAGATACGCTCTAGAATATACATGCAATAAGTAGCATGCGCTTCAAAATGAGGAACTTTGGCAGTCATATCATATTATCATGACAAAATTGAAAGAAAAGCTAAATAAATTGGGAGGCTTTATTTTCAGCGAGAAAAAGATAGCAGAATTCTAGTCTTGCCTATTAAAGTCAAAATGCACCAGTTGCATATCTTCTGATATCTCAACTTCAACAGTTGCATGAGGCCGTGTCTGCATGATAGGGAAAAACAGTGAATTCCTGTCATTTAGCTCTATATGCACAGAAAATGATATTTCTAAACTGTAAACAAGAAAACAAGGGACAAATAATTAAAAAAACCACCTGGACAAGGATAAATGGCAAGGCCACTCCACCCGAAGGGGTGTTTCCTGAACCATACAGCTGCTCATTTCGCTGTATCAAGTGTTGCATACCTACATACTTAGTATGGCCGAAAATCCATAATTATGTCAATCAAAATTGGACCAGGATACAAAATACAAATGATGTTGGATGTAAGAATAATCAAACTCAATCTAAACCAAAAATCTATAGGAACATATATTATTCTAATGATGAATCTTAAGCAACAGCCCTATGTTCCACTAATAGTCAAATACTAGAGGAGGGAAGTAGGAATTCGACGCTTTCAGAAAATTTGTGATAAAACTGCCAAGGAAAAGATTTCAGTTTTAGCACAGAGTCACTAACAAGTTACTCAGATTGATGGCCAATTTCAACCAATTTGGAAGCATTAAGACAATATGACTAATACCGACAAAATCACAGTATTCCCAGAAGACTCTAGGACCTGCTTTCCTTAAAAAAAGATCAGGGCCAGTGACCAGCCTTATACCAATTTCATTGGACCGGGTGGCAGCTACATGTGAAATATGGATCCTTATTTTTTAATCTAAAAAAGCAGCACAGATCATAACAAGGGAAAAGTTTTAGTATTTTAGAAGCATGGGACATAAAAATAAGAAAGGCAACATAAAAGAGAGAAATTTGTATGCAGAATGTTGATTTGCAAGTGAATACAAAAAAGATTCAGAACATGTGCATGGGAACACAAGCCATTGTACATCAGGTATTTACGTTTGCAGCATCAGTACTTCACAATTTTGTAAACAGCGTATTGAATCAGTGAAGAAAGTGCAAGCAAGTACTGAACTATGTTATCATGCATGGACAACATGAGCCAGTAAATACAATGAGTTAACGCTACATATGTATAATGAGACAGTGATACACCAACTAAGTGTTTTTTTATCGCAATGCTCTTTTTTAATACCAAAGCAATGTGTTTGAACAATACAATATCCTATTACCTTCATACATTTCATTTGACATAACAAAGAAAAGTAGGTCTAGTCATATCCTTACTTGGTCTTGTAGCTCCTGCAAATAAGAGCTTTTCTTCTCGATCCTACCTTTCAGTTCCATAAGGTCTGTCTGTAAAAAAGAACAAAGTGATGAATAAAACGACGAAATGCCAACAACATGCATAGGGAAGATAATACAAAACCTGCAATTCTTCAATATCATTTATGCTGGTCCGAGGCAAGCCTTTCCACTGTATTTCTTTTTTATCTTTAGATATAATGTCCATAGCCATCAAGACATTTAACGCATCATAAACTCTTCTACGTATATTTTTCTCATCATATTGTTGCTGCATTTTAACATAACATACAGTGAGCAAATATATCTAATTAAACAGGTAATTAAATGCAAAAGAAAAGTCATATTCCTTAACTGCATTGGGATTATCAGGATCTGGTGATTCAATGCTATTATTGGGATCTGCAAACTCAGCAACGAGTTCATCTGCCACCTGACAAAGATAGACCAAATGTACGAATTCCCCCATTTCAGTGTAACCAATAAAGCTACTAGTTGGAAATTTTAAGGCAATACAAGGACAAGATTAAATATTATTTGTTGGCATAGACATGAAATAGGATAGATTAGACAATTTTAAGGAACTCCAAACATCGGCACATATATATTGAAAGGCTGGTTGCCAGATAAAAGTGCAGCAGTAAAAGGAGTGCAATAAGCATTACAATGGTCAATGTGATGGATGTTGCATAATCATCACAAGAAGATATGAGCAAGGCGATCAAATGGTAGTGTTACATACGACATGCAAGTGAGTTTCCAATTCCATGCTCCCGGATCTTGGTATTAAATGTGTCAGCTACTCAGCTTGGTTAAAATTAGTAGAACAAATGGAAAGCCCCTGATTCACAATTAAAAAAAAAGACACAGGACTGCATGGCATGGATGAAACCAGGTAGACCATATGAACAAGCTGGCTTAATGGTTAATGGCGAGTTCTGGCATGCATTTTATAGATAATTCTATTAATAGTATTAGGCTTTACAGCGTACAACTGTACATAGCCTTGCTCCCTTTTGAGTTATTGACAGAATCTTCAAAGCTAAAGCGAGTGGAAGGCATACGCAACTAAATAGGGAATTGACACGTGCAAATTATTGTGATCTAAATTATCTGATTTTGGTTCAGAAACAGTAAATTACACACGACCTACAGGCATGATGACATCACGACAAGAAAATTTGAGTTGATAGAAATAACAAATCACCAACCTCATTGTATGTTGTTCTTCCTTTACTTTCAACTTTCTCACAAACTGCAAAAGAAGAAATGAAACAAACAATGACATCTATGATGTTGGCAATCACAGTCAGTGTAATGTTGTTCATTACTTCACTTTGTACATATCCCCTAGAGTGATTATCAAAATGAGCGTGCAATACTATGCAAATGGATTAAGAACTACTAGCTATGCTCACTATATGTATTTGCATTGTGCTGCTTATGGAAAATTATAAATGTGAACAAGATCTCAAGTTAAACATATTAATTAGGAAGTAAACTAATCAGCTGACCTTTCATACTGAACTGGCGCAGCCCCCGGCCACCTTTATCAGGACCAACTGCTCGAGCTCCTCTCTTTTTCTTCTTGCTGCAGTTTTTAGAAATCACTTACTACAGAAGTACAGATACACCAAACCAGTAGGTAGAAACTAAGGAAGTGGTTAGAAGTTGAAGCTTTGGCTATGACAAACTTCGAAATTACATGTACAAGTATGAGATTAACTACGAAGAGGCATGCAGCAGTTTATGATCTTTGATGATTTGATGTATACATAAAAATATATCTATATAGCCTATCTACAAGCAGCATTCATGATAGATGAATCCACTGCACAGGGTATGCTGTACACTATAGTATTCTTCTAACATAGTCATATGACTTAAGTTCTGCTGACCAGCATGACAGCGTGCGCATCTACCAGTTTACAAAATAAAAATTAGATCGAAGTCTTCAGAAAGGGCAGCCTACAAAAGGTAATAATAGAAACATTGCCTACTTGGCTACTTGCACTTGCACGTCAAAGTGATAGCGGAATACACAACAAGCACAAAATATCATTTTTCATATCCAACACCCAGTCATTGTGCCTACTCCAACACAACCACACATCAACGAAGCACTCCACAATTCTACGAACAAACATATAAAACTCCACGGACCAGCATTCACGTGACCAGAACCCATTTCCACTCTCCAGAAGCTGAACCAAAACACGCGGCAGCAGGCAGATGGCGACGCTGGCAGGGCAAGCAAAGCGAATTCACAAACCTCGCGGGAGCCTGCGACGAAGGCGCGTCTTCGCCGTGGATTTCGAGGGTGTTGAGGCGGACGAAGGTGCTCTCGCTGGCCGGCGTGGATGCTGACACCGCCGCCGCCACGTGGGCCGCCCCCGTGCCGCCGCCGGCGGAGCCATGCTGCTCGCTGCGGCTTGACGGGGATCCTACGCTCCCGCCACTGGTGG
Source organism: Raddia guianensis (assembly GCA_036346415.1). Lineage (NCBI taxonomy): Eukaryota > Viridiplantae > Streptophyta > Magnoliopsida > Poales > Poaceae > Raddia > Raddia guianensis. The sequence continues at coordinate 4,138,382 of CM070536.1, read as the reverse complement.
ACGCGGATTGCGCCCCGCCAGAGGGCGGCGGCGTGCCAAGCGACGACCTGGTCCCGGCCGGCTGCGGCGGGCGCTGCAAGCTCGACGCGCCACGGCTGCCGTCCTCTTCCGGGCGGTGGGCGACGCCGGAGACCATAGGGGTGGAGATCGCGCGGATCGGGGGGCGGAATTGGATGGACCTGGAGCGTTGAAACCCTAAGAAGCAGAAGAAGGGGGGCAAATTGGAGGGAGAGAAAGAAATTGTAGCGAGAGCGGGGAGAGACGCGAACAGCCGAACCCCGAACGCGAGCTCCGTCTCTTCTCTTTTCCCTTTCTTCTGTTTGTTTCGTGTTTTTTCCCCTATTTTAATTGTTGGGCTTCATCAAATTGTATCGGTTCCAGGCCCAAAATACACACCAAAGGGGCCCGTGGTTGTGGACTTGGAGAACTCTATTCTGGCCTGCGTAATTAGTGGGCTAAACTAATGGGTCCCTAACTTGCGCGGGATATGTAAGACCCGTATCGCCAGTTTGTTCTAATGGGCCCAGCGACCCCAGCCTCCCTCATAAAAATGGGCCATCAGCCCATACAGCGAGTTCTAGAGCATTCAAGAAGCCCAGCTACATTAAGTTAGTCGTTTGCGTGTGGCGCATACCCACGTGGCACTTGCTGGGCTTACGTTCAGTGCGGCCATCGTCATCAACCACGAATTCCACCGACACACGCCGTACTCGTACGTGAGGATTGAAAAAAAACGAAAGCGAAAGCGGCAAACATTGTAGGAAAATTTACGGCCGCTTCCTCCTCTGATTCGAGAGCCCACACCCCGCCCTTTCCTTTTTCGCAAACAGTTAGCGTACCAATAGATGAGGATGATTCTTTGTTAATTCCCAGCAAATCATGATGGCTAAGCACCCCAACCGGTCTGTCCAAGGATCTCTTCAATTCTTTGTTTAGTTTTAGTTTTGATCCAAAATTGATCACCCAAAAGTGGTATGAAAAGAATAAATAAATTACAAAAATTAAGGTCTTTGAAAAAACTCTATGAAATCAAAGGGTACAAAACTGTCAAGCCTAAAGCATCCCAGCGAGATTCTATAGCTCTATATAAAAGAGAGAGATCCCATTATAAAAATAAGAAACTGATTAATAAAGTATTGGTGTCAGGTTTTCTCTCTACTTCTATACTTTCATTGTTGGGAAGGGGCGGCGGAGGCAGGGAGGTGGAGAGGTGGGAGGAATGGTCGGTTAGTGTTTTTGTTCTGTGGGATGTAGGATGCTGCGGGACGCGGGATTTAGTTTTACAGGGAGGTGGGCAGGGATCCAATCAGCGATTTGGACCGTTGGATGAAAGGTGACGGCGTGTTCTCCGCTCAACCACTGCGGATCACACCCCTGGTCATATTTTTAGTCTGCTAGCCAATTCGATCAAGCTCGGTTCGATTTGAGCGCCGGGCACAACAAGGAGCGACTTCAGATTTACCTGTGTTCGGACCCTCTCATGGTAATAGTCCTACTCCTCGAGCCTTAGCTCTTTTCTCGATTGTGGTTGAATGGGAATGGGTTTACAGGGTGCTTGTGAACTGTGTGTGCCTAACGTAACTCGCCTCTCCTCTCTCTCCTCCCCTTTATACAAGTTTTGGGTCAAGCGAGAGAGCCGAGGGTAAGCAAGATAAGATTTCAAGACATCGACACGACTCGACAGAAGAGACAAAACGCGTTGCCGCCCACACCGCATGGCGCGCGCTCAAGGCAAGGCCGCAAGTGGCTCGACCCGCAAGACAACACACCGGTGAGTTCGAGGTGGGGCCCGCCGCTTCCTCCCGACGCGGCGGCCTCCTCAAGCAAACCTTCTCTCTGCCGGCCAATTCTTCACACATATGATGGATGTACCGCCAGACTGCAAGGGTCATCAGAAGCGTAATCATTTCTTCAAATTGTCTATCCGCGTGATGTCTCATTAAATGCGCTTGTCCTTCGCAGAGGGAGCCTTCGTCCCAAGACTCTTCGCAACGCTCGCCGCGGGCCCCACTCGACGCGTGGGACCTCGCCTCGTCTTCGAGGGGCTCGCCACGCTCGCTTCGCCGACGCGTGGGGGCCTCGCCTCGTCTTCGAGGGTTTCGCCACGCCACTGGGCTCGATCGCCCACCGACGCGTGGGGCCTTCTTGGCCTCCCGAGGGCTCGCCACGCCACTGGGCCTTGCTCGCCCGCCGACGCGTGGGGCCTTCTTGGCCTTCTCAGACTCTTTATACCCCAGATTTATTACAAGACAGAGCCCCGGTCCACCATGATACGCGAACCGTCAGCAGCGACACTTTTTCCGCTTTTGTGCGCGGGAGACGAATCGTGGGGGCTCACCACCGCGGCGGCCAGACGCTGATTCTCCGTCGCACACGATCTTCCTTGGGAACTACGCCGCGCGAGAAACCAAAACGCACGGGCAATGATGGCGCCGCGCGCGCGAAGCGAATCCAAACCGCCGTGCTCGCGCCCACGCCTTATAACATTTCTCTCGCCACGCGGCTTAATCCTTCCGCACGCTAAGTCTTCACAAACCGCCAATCGCCTCCTTCGCGCCACCACGAGCCTTCTTTCTTTCGCTAACTTCTCCACCACTTTCCAATGGCGCCCAAACGCAGCAAGGATCGCCAGGGCGCGCCGCCGCGCTGGGCGAGTTTTTCCCTCCTCCGCCGACGAAGACTCAGCCGAGGCGGCTTCAAGTGTTCGTGCGCCAACCGCCGCCTCGGCTTCGCCCGGCACCATGGCGCCGAGCCTCGCGACGGGAGATTATCACCTTCGTCTGGCGGCGCTGGCGGGCTCATCCCGCCGATCTGAATTTTTCTTGGGGTGCTCGCCTTTTACGAGATCCAGCGGTGCACCTTCCTCAATTCCATCATTGCGCCGCCATCTTCGCCCACCTTCGCGAGATGTTCGTGGGGACGATGCTGCTTCCCGCTCTGGCGCCGCTCTTCGGCTTGCACGTGAGGCCGCGCCCGTCGCGGGGCCTTTCGAGTCGCATTTCACGCCCGCGAAACCGCCGCTTTCATCCTGTCGCCGCCCAAGTCCAACTGGAAGGATCGCACCGATAATGGTCAGACGTGGAGGACTCCAGCCGCCGCGACGATCTTTCTTCCCGAGGGTCCCACGGAGCCCACCGCTAACCGGGAGCTTCGCCGACGATTCGGCGGAGCTGGGTTGATGTCGGCGCGCGATCGCCGATCTTCACCGCTGGCTCACCGAACCTCGTCGGCGGATTTTTGCGGCGCCAACTCGCCGCTCCGATGAGGACTCGCCTCGCTGGATGTACTATGGCGACAACGATGGAGTCCGCCGCCTCGGCGGTGAGTGCTCTTTTAGTCTTTTGGTCTCCGTCTTTCTTAGAATCTTTTTGCTTGCCGACCTTACGGCTTCCTTTCTTGCTTGCCCACCACAGGAACGTGCCGGACGACGTGTTCGGATCGGTCAAGGGCTATCGCCCCACCAATCAGCCGACACTTCACGCTCGCAGCATCCTCCTCCATGATCGGGATCCACGGAGCGCAACCAACACTTGCGCGCCGCTTCTACGGAGGTCTGTGGTCCAGCTGGTCCAAGTGGCACGGGCCACTACAGATCCGCGATCGCCTCGGCGATCGCTTAAGCTTCCGCGGCGCCGCTATTTCTGCCGTGGCGGCCGACCACCAAGGCCCGGAAGCGCCGCCTCATCTCGCTGTGGACGACGACGAAGAGGAGGGGGCGACGAGTCCAAAGAGGGCTCGCCTCCAATCTCGAAGCTTCACCACCGCCGCCCCCCAGCCGGGGCCTCGCTGCTACCGCCGCCGCTTCACCATCGGGCGAGAGCGCTGGCTTTTCAGAATCGACGCCGCTGCGCCCGCTTTCTTCCGCCCTTCTACGCCGACGCTTCAGACCGGCGCTTGCCGACGCTGCCTGCCTCACGCTGCCACTGGTGGTGCTTCTGACTGCACACCCAAGCCACCAGCGCGGCTGACGGTGATGACCGCGACAGCGCCACCACCGCCTCGCAATCAAGCGACTCGAGCTCCCCTTCAATTTCGCTTCGGCCGCCACTTCAGTTGGCTTTCCCCGCACTTACGCGACATTTCGCATTAGGGTTAGTATGCTACACGCTTTGCATACCAACCCCGCTTGTCCTTCTTGAACAGTATGGACTGGGCAACGAGCTCCGCCCGCGACTTGCCAAACCCAACAGGCCGCCGCCGCTTCCTTCGACGGAGGTCGCTCACGGCGGCGAGAGAGTTCGCCGGCGCCATGCCGGAGAACCTTCGCCACAAGGCTCACGACGCCGCCGCTTATCTCGGCCGTGACGCCGACGAGGGCGCTTCGAGGCGCGCGCAGCACCTCTCCCGCACTGGGCGACGCGGAAGAAGCCGCTGCCTTGGCGGAGCGATTCGCCGGCGAAGCCGCGGCGGCCCTTGGCCAAGAAACCGCTGCGAAGGCGATGACCCGCGGCCGCGGCGAGTTCAAGCCGCCACGCCGCCCGCCAAGCAGATCAAGACCTCCGCTCGAACACTTCGAAGCGCCCAACCCTCGCCGACATGCCGCGACCGCTTACCACGGCTTCCGGACGCCTCGCATCCACTGGTGTTACTTGTATTCCTCACGGAGGAGACGGCCGCAAGAAGACGCCGGCGCCGTGACGAGCCGCCGAAGCCTCGCGGTCTTCCGGTGGCGTTATGGACGCAGCGATCAAGACGGTCGCCAAGGCGCTTTGAAGCAAATATGTTCATCTTGGGCAATCGCTTTGCTCGAGACGCTGCTTTGATCTCGACGCCGCCATCGGGAGCCTTCGCGCCACCGGACCGGATCGAGCAGCGCGGGTTGACACCGCCGCCGCCACGATCCATGATGGGCGGCGCCTTCACGGAAGATTTAAGACGAGGAGGAGAAGCGAGACTTCGCCTATTTTGCCTTGTAAACGCTGTTTATCAATGCAAACAAACTTTTACTCTTTTGTTGTGAGTCTCACTTGAACTTCGCACAATTTTAACTTGCGGAATTGAACTGGGCACTGCCGCCAAAGGCTTTAAATCAACGTTTCTACCGCAAGTGAGCGCTGCTTCCTTAGGCATCTGTTACTTCAACCCTTATGGCCTCTCGCAACCCGACTTAAACATTACGTGGCGAGCGCTTAGCTTCCTAAGTGGTCTAGTCGCGGTGCATTTGTTGGCGCATGTCTAGACCGAGCCGACACACCGGCTAGAACCCGCTTCCGTCCGCTTCCCGCACCAACAGAAGTTATAAGCATTTGCCTTTGCAACTAAGGGCCATCACCATAAGTATTTTCGCTACCACTTTTCGCGTATGCTTTCTAACAGACCTTTTAAGGCTAAGCCGTTGATCGCCAAAAAGCTTTAGACGAGCTTCGCTGAAAGTGAGTGCTTTTTCCTCGTGCATCCGGTTACTTCAACCCTTACGCCTCTTTGCGAACCGACCCCAGACGTCGCGTGGCGAGCACTTAGCTTCCGGAGTGGTCTAGTCGCCGGTGTCATTGCATGCATTGCCTAGACCGAGCCGACACACTGTGTTAGAACCCGCCTCCGTCTGGCTTCACCTTGCCCAACCGCAAGTTGTAGGCGTCGTCTCTTGCGACTAAGGGCCATCCGCTTTAAGTACTTTTTTCGCTACCAAATTTTCAATGTAATGCTTTCTAATGGACTTAAGGCGAAAAAGAAACAGATGCCCACAAGGAGATAGAACTTATCTCTTATTGAAGTCGGCTTTGTACAATGCACCCGAGGCGAAGCGGTGAAGGAAGAAGACTCGCCGCGGCTCCAAAGGAAGGCCAAAAAGCTTCGAACTGCTACTCACGGTAGAACTTCTCACCGCCGACGCTCCAAGTGTTCGCCAATTCGCGACCATCCTCGAACGCGAGCTCGACTAAGCTCAAGGCGGGAGATCGAGACCACCTTGAAGGGCCTCCCACAGGGGAGACAGCTTGTTGCACCCGCACCGCGCTTGATCTTATGCGAACGAGGTCGCCATCGCCAAGTGTTCTCACACACACCGCTTTGCTTGATAACGACGCAGCGCCTTTCTTGGTACTTATGGCCGGATCGCCGCCTGCTCTCGATCTCCTCCAGAGATTCACTTCGCCCTAACGCCGGTCGTGGTCTTTGTCTTCATCGAACGCCGCCACCGTGGGGAGTCAAGGCGAGCTCGATGGGAGCACCGCCGAGCCATACACCAGAAGAAGGGGTCTCGCGGTGGCTCTGTTGGAAGTTGTTCGCAGCGCCCACAACACAAATGGGGACTTCTTCACCAAAATTGCCACGCTTTTCCGACGATCGAACGCCTTGTCTTGAGCCCTTTCAATACTTCCGCGTCGCCGCTTCCACTTGCCCATTGCTCTTCGGATGTGCAACGGAGGCGGCACGCCTTGGTACCCAACTCTTCGCACCAGCCTTGGAAATAAGCGCTTTTGAACCGAGCGCCGTTGTCGGTGATGATTCTGCATATACACCGAACCGGACGAAGATGCTTTTCATAAACTTGATAACCGCTGCGGATGTGATCGCGGGACCGCGAGGCTTCAACCCACTTAGTGAACTTGTCGATGGCGATTTAACAGATGAGTGTAACCTCCGGCCGCCGCATGAACGGGCTCTGATCGTTCAAATTTCTGCATCGCGAACGGCCAGAGAAGCGGAATGGTTTAGAAGCGCTGAGCCGACGGTGGATCTCGCTTAGCATGAAATTGGCACGCCAGATCTCCTCACCACCAAGGCATCCTCGAGGCGAGGCTAGTAGAAACCGTGGCGAAAAGCTTTCCCAACCAACGCCCGGCCTCAATGGCTCCCGCACACGCCCATGGATCTCGAGAGAATTGCACTCCCCGCTTCCGAGTGACGACTTCAAGAGAACTCCGCTTGCGCTCGGGCGACATGTGTCCCCACCTACCAGTATGTAGCGCTGGCCTTGCGCTATCTTCTCACCGACGCACATCGCTTGGGATCACTCCATCCCGCAGTAGGCTAGGATCGGATCCATCCACCGACCTTCCCGGACGAGTGTGACGACGTTACAGACATTGTCGCCGACGATTTCGCTGGCTCGGCGCTTCCGCCTCAACCGCCTCGGCGATTCTTCCGCCTCCTCTAACCGGAGCCGCAGCAGATCGGTGACGCTCTCTCCAGAGGTGGGAGCTGCGTCGAAGCGCCGCCCCGCCAGATTGGGGCTGCGACGGACGGTCACAGAAGTCTTTCTTCAAAGACCCCAAATGAACAGTGCCCTTGACGAGGCAATCAGGACGCTTCATCCGCCATGTAATTGTCGCGCGAGGGACGTGCACGGCCCAAGCCCTCAAAGTGCCGCCCAACCGGCGGACCTCCGCCAGTAGGCCGCCATGACGGATCCGAGCAGAGAAATCCTTCCTCGCTCGTTGATGACCAGAGAGAATCGCTTTTACTTGTAGCCGGATGCCAAGGATCGGCCACCCCGAGCCCGGCGAAAGCGATCCTTCATACTCCGCGACGTTGTTGGTGGCGCGGAAGTCCAAGACTAACAGTGCCGGACGACATCGCCGATGGAGACACCAGACGACGCCACCCCAAATTTCTCCAAATTGAATGAGCCGTCAAGAAGAGAGTCCACGGCGAGGGCGCTGGGTGTCTTCACCTTCTGCGTCGCACGAGTCCATTCACGACGAATTCGCCAGAGCTTGCCTTTTGATGGCCGCTCGGGAGCGAACTTGAGATCGAATTGCCGCCACCATAGTTTCACTTGGCGATGCGACCGCCATCGCGGTTGAAGAGAATCTCTCGCAAGGGATACTTGGTCAACACTGTGACTTCGCCCCGAAGTAGTGGCGAGCTTCGGACGCCACAAGACGGGCGAGAGCATCTTCTCGTGTTGTGAGTACCTTGTTTCGCGTCGTGGAGGACCTTCATCGACGAGTAAATAGGGCGCTGAACGCCTTCTTTCCGCCACCAAGACTGCAACGACCGCTGGGGTTTGCCGCGACGAGGATCAGCGGCTCGCCTGGTCCGGGCGACCAACACGGCGGGAGGTGAGATACTTCTTCAGACCACAACGCCTCCTGCGCCTCCGCCGCCCACTCGAATGGTTGGTCTTCTTTAGGAGCTTGAGCAATGGAGACTTTTATCCCCAAAGTAGCTATAAAGCGCCCAGGAGGTCAAGCACCCACCAAGCACCGTGATCCGCCAAGTCGCGTCGGGGCTTCATGTTCTCGATCGCGCGATCTTGTCGGTTCGCCTCAATCCTCTCGGAGACGAGGAATCCCAGCGGCTTGTCTGACGGAACGGCGAACACGCATTTCTCCGATTGCTTGATGCGATTTCCTCAGTTGGTGAAGGTTTCTTCCGTGTCGCCGATCAACTCCTCCGCCTTCTTGGACTTCACCACCAGATCATCGAGATACACCTCCGTGTTTCGCCTATTTGGGGCGGCGAAGCGATATGCATGGCTCACCGATAGGTTGGGCTCAGATTCTTCAAATCAACGCCATCCTTAGAGTAGCAAAGAGACGCCCATGGGCGCCGAAGCGGTCTTGTCTTCATCTTCTTCGCCATGCTAACTGTGGTACCCGAGTACGATCCGTAGCATACCGCCGCACTCCGCAGCTTGAGTCGACGATGAGATCGATGCGGGCGCTGGTACGGATCCTTCGCACGCCTTTGTTGAGGTCGGTGAAGTCCACGCACATCCTCCAACGCCTGCTGATTTCTTGACGAAACGGGTTCGCGAGCCACCGGATGGGCGACATCGCGGACGCACCCCGCCTCTTAAGAGCTTGTCCACCTCGGACGGATAACTTCTCGGCGCTTCCACCGACCGCTTCCGACCTTCAGATGACCGGTCGCTACCGGGAACGCCGCCAATTTATGCTCAATCACCTCCTCGGGACCCCAGCCATGTCGGACGGTTGCCACGCAAACACGCTCTGCGATCGGAGGAAGGAGACGAGCGTGCCTTCCTATTTGGCGCCGAGAGGCGCCCACCGAACGGTTCGCCGGTCCGACTCGCCAGTGAGACCGCTTTAACCTCCGCAGACGAACCGGGAGGCACGGGTTCGCCGCGGAGGAGCTCCCGTAGTCGGCCTCGCCTTCGGCACCGACGCTTCGCCAAAGCGAGAGCGCCCTTGTCGCAGCGGAGCGCCCCGGCGGTCCACTTTCAAGACGATGGGCCGGTGGCCGGGATCTTCACCACCATGTACGATAGTGGCAAACCGCCATGAACTTGGTCGGCCGCCGACCTAGTATGGCGCTAGGAGATCAAGTCCGCCACCTCGAACTCGAGCATCTCGGTGCGGAAGTTGTTTGAGTTTCCAACGCCACCGGAGATCGACGCGCCGGCCGGACGGACTCACTTCGCACGATGTCAAGAATGGGAGCGTTGGACGAAGCTCCCGCCGCTGATCTGGAGCGCCGTGGCGACCCGAAAGCGACAGGAGGTTGAGGAACTCCTCCGTCTACCAAAGACCCGCCTTAGCTTCACATTCCGGACCGTGGGCGCAACCACGATCGGAGATGTCCAGGTCGGCAGATCGGCCGGGTGATCGGCTCGATCAACGCGATCGGCTGCTCCGACCACGCCACCGCTTTATCGACCCAAAGCCGCACGGCGGCGCACACTTCTCATCGCACGCTTAAAGCTAGCGTGGGGCGGATAGGTGGTCAACCGCTGGGATGACGGCAACTTCGCGCCCGCCGCCGAAAACCAAGCGGCCGCCTCTTGCCCTTGCCATCGCCGGACGCTTCGCCGCTGCTGCTGCGCCGCTCGTGGACTCGCTTGTTCACTATTTGTCGACGACATGGCACCGCCAAGTCGTGGAGTTGTTGCGTGAATGGGACAAGAAGGCCTTCCGTCCCACTCACGGGCGATGGTCTCGCCGTCGCCGCGCCGGGGTTGCCGCGCCACGGCGATCGCTATAGCCGCCGCCTCGCCGCGCCTTACGGGACCGTGCCGCCGCGGCCGCGACCTCCTCCTTTTTTTCGCCGCCATACCCATTGCGCGGCTTGCCATGGCGTCGTCGTTGTTGTCGCTTGGGCGGCTATGACCTGTCCGGCCTCGGCCGCTTTATGCTTTTTTCTTGTCCTTGCCGCCGGGTTCCTCGAGGTCCCGGCCGCCACCATGCTGGCCGTCCTCGGCCAGCAAATGGGCGGATGCGAGCTCTCCGTCTGAAGGCGACTTAGCGCCAAGGTGAAGAGCTCCTCCGCTGCTTTTGATCTTGCGGTGGCCATCTTCTCCTTGACCTTGGGGTCTCGGCCGCCTCTCTCCCGAATGCCGTGACCACGGCGTCGATGGAGATGTCGGGGATGGTGTTGCGGACCGACAAGTGTCGAATATAGTCGCAAGCAATGACTCTCCTTTTCTTCCGCTTCCACGCCAGGAGGTCGCCTTCACCCCGGCCGCTCAAGGTGCCCCGAAGTTGGTGACGAAGAGCTCCGAGAGCTCCTTCCATGACCCCACCTGACCGGGGCGTGTTCATGAGCCACGAGCGGGCTCACGGTGAGGACCATGGGAAGTAGTTCGCGTAACCTTGCCCGACCTCCCGCTGGCCGCATCACCGCTGTAGATCTCGCAAAACTCATCGGGTTGGTGGAGCTGCATACTTCTCGATGGGGCCGGACGAAACCGCTTCAAGCATCGACGCGGCGCAGCCTCCTAGAAAAGGCGCTGCACCGACGCCGGAGCCTCCTGCCTCGACGCGGTCTCGCCCGCCGCTTCGCCGCTTAGGCGGCGCCAAGAAGCGCCACCTCATCGGCCGGGCAGCTCATGGAGCCCTCTTGCTTGGTCCTCACGGCGGCAGCACAGCGATCGCCTTCGGTCGCGGCCTCGGGAGCTTGTCACGCAGTCTTCTCCATGCAACAAGTGGCGGTCCTCCGATGGGACCAAGATCACGGCCACTGACGCTGCCGGCCGAGCCCCGTAGGGTCGCCTGCTCTTGTCGTTTTGGCCCCGCCTCACCAGAGATCTGTGAGAGGAGGCGAGGGCAATAAAGAACGGGAGGAAGCGAAACACCGGTTCCCACGCCTCGAACTTGCACCACCGCCATGGTGGCATCGACGTAGCGGGCTGTGCCGCCAACCACGGAGCCGCCGGAGTCCGAGTCACCGAACCGGTGGGTTCTCCAAAGAAGGCCTCGCCGCATGGAGGTTTTCTTTGAGTGCACTTCTCCAAGGCCGCGCCGCTTAGCTTGGCCGGGCGGCTTTCACCAGGTTCCGACTTAGGCGGCGGCTACCGCCGGTGATTCACCGCCATCGCCGCGGCCGACTCCATGGCAGCGGCTCTAGCGGCCGCTTCTGCTCCATCGCGATCGCCGCCCGCCATCGCCGCTGAAGAAGGGTCAAGAGCTTGAACCGATGCTAGCGCCTCTACCTAGCGCCAACCATCGCGGATCACACCCCGGTCGATTTTTAGTCTGCTAGCCAACTCGATCAAGCTCGGTTCGATTTGAGCGTCGGGCACAACAAGGAGCGACTCGCAGATTTACCAAGGTTCGGACCCCCTCGCGGGTAATAGTCCTACTCCTGCCGAGTCTTAGCTCTTTTTCGATTGTGGTTGAATGGGAATGGGTTTACTGTGGTGCTTGTGAACTGCGTGTGCCTAACGTGACCGCCCCTCCCTCTCTCTCCCTTTTATACAAGCTTTGGTCAAGGAGAGAGCCGAGGGTAGGCAATCTGAGATTTCAAGACAATCGACACGACTCGACAAAAGAGACGAAAACGCGTGCCGCTTCACGCCACAAGGCCGCCTCGCGGCCGAAGTGGCCTCGACCAAGATCCTGCACGGTGAGTCTGAGGTGGGGCCCGCTTACTACTCCCGACGCGGCCTCCTCAAGCAAACCTTCTCTCACGGCCAATTCTTCTCCGTACAAAGGATGTACCGCCAGACCGCAAGGGTCATCAGAAGCGATAATCATTTCTTCATTGCCTATCCGCTGCGATGTCTCATTAAATGCGCTTCGCCCTTCAGAAGAGGGGAGCTTCGTCCGAAGACTCCTTCTGCAACGCCTCCTCACAGCAGTTCCCCACTCGACGCGTGGGACCTCGCCTCGTCTTCGAGGGGCTCGCCACGCACCCGCTTCTGGCGCGCGGGGCCTCGCCTCGTCTTTCAGAGGGGCTCGCCCACGCACTCCGCCAAGGCGCGGGGCCTCGCCTCGCCTTCGAGGGCTCGCCACGCCACTGGGCTCGACGCCCACTGACGCGCGTGGGGCCTCTTGGCCTCCCCGAGGGCTCGCCACGCCACGGGCCTTGCTCGCCTCACCGACGCGCTGGGCCCTCTTGGCCTTCTCAGGACTCTTTATACCCCGGTATTTATTACACCGACAAAAGGGATGAACGGTTTGGATTAAATGTGTCTGCCATGATTTTGTGAAACTGATGTTTTTAAATGAGTAGAGATAGAGATAGAGATACGTATGACAGAAGAGGAACCGAAAACAGAGGCAAATATACTTGGGAAGAAACTGCAGTTGATGTGAGAATATGTCCCGTTTCTCAGGCAGGCAAAACGGGTACGGGCACTATTCCTTACGAGAACCTTGGACATTTCGATGACCGTGAGCGGTACTAGTACATGCCAAATCCAGCGGTTGTCAATGATTATTTATGAAGTGCATTTACTTCCCGGCCGGAAAGAAAAAAAGAACATTTATTAGTTCCCAAATAATGCCTCCGCCCAGAAAAATTGATGTATATAAAATATTACTCTTCAATAATTTTGGTATAATATTGAAAAAATACTCTATTCACCTAAAAATATAAGTCATAGTTTGGCTTGACACGATTTAAAAAACTATACTTTTACACTTAATTTTTTATCTATATCATTCCTAATAATAAATATATGAGCATTATAATATAATTTCAGATACAAATCAAATGATGTTATTGCGTAGAATTGGGGTGCGTGTTAAAAAGTCCTATTGGGTAATGCAAAATATGTTGATATTTTTTTTGGTCAAAGATTAAGAAGTCTGGATCTTAAAATATGTACGGTTTATATTTTCTAATATTTTGCTATGAAATGCATGCAGTCACACTCTTAAAACTTGCTCCTTTTTTTCAAAAATAAGGTTGGATACATAAATACCGTATTTTTTTCAGCATAACTGTATGATATCATATAATTGTACTATTATTTTTTTAACAATAATTGATGCCAGAGGAATAGTTTTGTGACTTTCTTTACGACAACTGCAGGTGAATGGTTTAACAGCCTGGATGCTAGGCAAAAGCACGAAAAATTGTGCGAACACCTGTACTAGGTACTAGGTAATAATTAGGTAAAGCACCAACGAAATCTACGCGCTGACGTTACTTTTGACGTCGGAGGTGACCGTAAACAGCACTCGACCGGCCGCGTGCAGCACCGGGCCGCCAGGATCTTACCGGCGCCGCGTCGGCGGGCGAAACTGCCAGATCAGCGCTCACTGACAGTACGGCCCCACTTAAAGCACACACATACTATATTCCTTTTTCTCTCTGTCTCTGTCCCTCTCTTCTTCTTCCTCTCGGCCTCCTCCCCGGCCTATTTATCCCCCCGCCCACCACGCCGGCGTTTCCTCCCATCGTCAAACCCTCAGCACAGCCCACCCGAAGCACACACGCTCACGCCCGCACGCTCGCTCGGCCGGCCGGCGACACGCGCGGAGAAGGAAGAGAAGGCTCACCGTCGATGGGGGAGGAGAAGGCGGCCGGCGACGGCGAGGAGGCCGTCGTCCTGAGGATGGTGTTGCATTGCGCCGGCTGCGCGAGCAAGGTCAAGAAGTCCATCAAGCACCTGCCTGGTACGGAGCCCTACGCGCTTTTGATCTCTCTCCCTGGGATCGGGGAGGATTTCTTGGTTTTGATTCGGGGGGGCTGATTCGCTGGGTTCTTCTGGCGCAGGGGTGGAGTCGGTCGTGACGAACGTGGCGGAGAACAAGGTAATCGTGGTGGGGACGGCCGATGCGGCGGCGCTCAAGGCGCGGATCGAGGCGAAGACAAGGAGGCCCGGGGCCGTCGAGATAGTCTCCGCCGGCGGCGCCGCCGCCAAGAAGCCCGCCGCCGAGCCCAAGGGCGGCGACGCCGGCGAGAAGAAGCGGGACAAGGGCTCCCAGCCGCCCAAGGAGAAGGAGAAGGAGAAGGAGAAGCAACCGCCCGAGGAGAAGAAACCCAAAGAGGTCGGTACACAAGAGGCAATCCCACCCACGCCACTCGCTCCTCTGCTCTCAAGTCTCAAGTCTCAACTACTCCTCTGACCTGCACTAAAAATGCTTCTTGCCTTTCTGTCATGGTTCCATTCCACAGGAGACGGTGCTGCTCAAGATTCGACTCCACTGCGATGGCTGCGCCGACCGCATCAGGCGACGCATCTACAAGTTCAAAGGTGAGATACTGAGATCCCTCCCCCGACCTCGAGCGATTTCTTGTGCATTGAATCTGCGGTTCGTTCTCTGCTTTTGCTTCAAATCTGACGCCTTTTTTGTCTCTCTCTGTGGCTCCAGGTGTGAAGGACGTGGTACTGGACAGCAATGCCAAGGATGAGGTGAAGGTCACTGGCACAATGGACATCGCCTCCATGGTGGCCTATCTCGAGGAGAAGCTCAACCGCACCGTGGAGGCCGTGGCGCCCGGCAAGAAAGATGGCGGCGACAAGAAGCTTAAAGACTCCGCCGCCGTGGGCGGCGGCGACAAGAAGGGCAAAGGCAAAGGCAAAGGCGTCGAGGCGGCCGGCCCGTCCACGGCGGCCGCCGCCGCGTCCATGGCCCCGCCGCCGGCCGAGGCGAGCACGTACCATGTGTCGCCGTACGGCCACGTCGCCTACCCGCAGGGCCCCCTCCCCAGCTACTACAACTACTACGGCGGCAATGCCGACGGCGTCGGCTACGCCAACCCCGCCGCCGCCTACTACCCCCACCCCAACGCCAACCCCGAGCACCCGCCGTACCCGTACGGCTTCGACATGGCGCCGGCGCCGCAGCTGTTCAGCGACGAGAACCCCAACGCCTGCTCCGTCATGTGAGCTCGCTCGCCGGCACCTGACACTGACACGGCCGCCGTGCTTCTTGCGCCGGGAAAACCTGAAGTGTACATACCAACGAGAACCTAGCCTTTAGGATCAAGAACCCAGAGTCCCAGAAGCATCCAGCAATGTGTGCGCCCGATCAAATTTTGTTCAATTTATTATCCCCCTTTTTATTGTCACATTCTGAAATCCTGATCTGCTTCTGTCCTGCTCCGATGGTTAATTTAATTTTAACTGGATGAATTGGTCGCAAAGTGCGTGCTCGCTCCGAATTCGTGGTCAGAGAAGTTGAAGCGTGGACTGGTTTGTCCTCCTCTCCGTTACCTTGTCGAAGACGGGGTAATTAATTGGAATATTAAAACCCTAGTAAATCCTCGTTGGTCTATGCTGTTCGTGACGGGCAAGAAATACTGCAACACGGCGAATAATTTAACCTTTCCCAGCGGTCCGTCGTGGCGGCAAATTTGATCTTGTTGTCCCTGTCCGACGTGGCGTCCATGAGGATAGACAGTTTAAGGGTGTGCTTGTCTGAACGAGGTTATACAAAAGCACATGGTTTAGACGGATAGATAGTTAGGGCATGTTTAATGCTGTATTTTTTGTAATATTTTTTATCCAACCCTGTTCATATTGTTCTTACATTAAATATGTCCTTAGTCACAACCTGGATAGATGACATGTCAAAGGGTACAAAGATTACTAAAATCTACCTATGTATGTGCTACCTGCAAAGCTGCATTGAGATACACTTTTTACTGCTTTTATTTTAACACTATACATATACTAGCATATAGTGTTTCAGCATGTTCGAGTGTTATCCGGACGGGAAATGGACTGAAAATTCTGAATGTTAGAGCATCTCTAATAGACTCCCTAAACATACCTCTTAGCTTTTTTAAGAGGTTGTAGCAAGAAAAACAACTCTAAAAAAACCCTTATTTTCCCCTAAATTCTCTCTCATCTCCCTAAATCTCATACACACCCCCTATTCCTAGGGATCCCCTATGAAGTCCCCTATAAATTTAAGTAGTCTATTAGAACTAAGCAGTTAATAAGGGATCCTTAAATTGTTGGGGCTACCTATTTTTTCAAAATAGGAGGTGTGTTTAAGAGTTCTCTTAGAGCTGCTCTTAGGTCCTGCATGGCACACATTTTTGCGATCTTATCGTACCACCTACCGTTGCAACGACCACACGTCGTTAAACACGCCCACGTTTGAAGAGCGCGACAATTGATCGCGAATAAAGTACAGCGATAGACTGCGCAGTTTGGACCACGGCCAGGGTGATTAAGCGTAATTACAATTTAACAACGTGAGGATTGGAGTACAAGTCAGTGACTCAGTGGTCAGTGGTCACAGGGGACGTCGATCTCCATGGGGGCGCACGCCTCCAATTTCCTGAAAGAGAAGTTCATGGCTCTACTAGAATATTGGGGAAATTCTACTGCAAATCAGCTCACGTGCACCCGCTTTTCCATCGACTGACGCAGTAACACTATTAATAATTTTTTCGTTTACCTTACGACCATTTTTGTGTGGTAATACCAATACGTTAAAAAAGAAAAATCTTAGGTACACATTAATGAATACAAGCCGTACATCCCTTTGATCTAATGGTTCAAATTGTTTTTTTTTTGTTTTTTTTACTACCGGATAGTATTTATACTACAATGCTACTATATGTTTTGTGTAGGAAGTTCTCTAAATAGACAGTCAGATCTAAATTATACTACCATCGTAATATATTTTGTCAATGTATGTGCATAGTAAAAATGCTCCAAAAATTTGTTGCATTGCATGCCTGTTTTATACAACTGAGATTACTGTTAGTTTAAGCCTAAACTGTTTCATCAATTGCACTGACATAAGCAATCAGCTCTTGCTCTCTTAGGCATGAATAGTGTTGATATGGGGTTGTTGATGCTCTTAGAATATTCTCCCGCTAACCAGCATGTCAGCAAAATTGTCTAATTTAAAACTTAGAAATCACAAATGGATCAAGTACGATCTTCAGTGCAGGATCTTTCTGGAAGCACCGGGAGAGGGTGACCTAACGCTGACAGACCATGGATCTATTGTCGGTGTGCTCATTTTCTTTCACTTTGGTCGATGGAGTCGATGTGCTAAGCATGGTTTGGTGTGTGTCTTCTTTTGTTTTTCGTTTTTTGTCTCGTGGTTTAGGAAGCCGGGAAGAACCATTCCAGAATAGAAACCATTTGACTAGATCGAGCAAGGCCGGTCGCTGGGTATCGAACTGGTTTCTTTAGTATTTCGTTGTCCTGGGCTCCTGGCATTGGATAACGCTGATGGCAATGGCATGATTTCTTATATTAGGGAGGACTGCTGGTATATGATTATTTTCGCTGGCCCTCATGGCCCTGAGGAATTGAGGATAGGGCTGCCATGCCAGCCATCTCAGCTGGAAGTCCCAGTCTTGCTCTGTTCTTCGGCAGCTGCTTCGTGGGTGAGAGAGAGAGACGCATTATTCAAATGGTCAGGAAATGTTTGGTCAGTTCGTCCTCGTCAGATTTTGAGATAGTTTAACCTGGGTTGAGCTGGCAAGCTCACGGATCTTTGAAGCGACCGACCGACCGGCAGATCCTATTTCATATCATGCATATGATGCATTCATGTCGAACTTGTGATTACACAAAGGATTGTTTAACTATTTTTTATATCCATTTAAAGAAAGCCCAAAAATACTTTTACTTAAAAAACAATATACCCTTATGCGGCCCCCTTCTACGAATGGCAGCGTCTCTGGATTGCTCACGACAGTTGCGGCTTCCTTGTTGAGAGTTTCCTGCGGTTTATGTCATCACCCCCTCCTCTATGGCGGCGACGCCTCTTCCTGTATGAGTGGTGGTGTGCCACTTTTTTTTTTGTCTCCTTTCTCGACAGGCTGCTTGCACGGTTGCGCTATAGTTGTACCACGTGCTTTGTGTAGGATTTTTTTCTGTTTTTCACTTGTGCTTATAATGAAATTAAATGATAGTCCTTCTGCCTTACTTTTAAAAAACAATGGTATTTTAATGTAAATTCTTAATAATATTAATATTTTGTTGTGTTTTTTAAACGTCTATTTGACCGCGCACTGCAGTTTCCTCCCATGAAAGATTGAAATGCAGCTGAACTGAAATGAACTGCAGTTTCCTATCACTTATACAGTCGATAGTCGTGGCATCCTCTGGTATCTGCAGCTCCTAGCTGGACCTGAAAGTCTGAAACCTGTATAGTCCCGCCTATATCTTGGAAAGACAATCTTTACAACGCCCTTTTAACCTTTTCGTCTTTGTTTTAATTTTCCCTTTTGCCTTTCTTCTTTATGTTTCCCTTTTATATTTTACCCGCAAAAAGAATAGGGGATCACTGCGGAATCCATCAAAAGACAGGAGGGAAACAAACAAGACAGTTTCATGCTTTGTAAGGGCAGTGGGCCTTGCTAATGGCGCCCTTTAATCACATGTTTGTCCTTCTTTAATCCTGGCTTTGCCACTTCATGTAGCACTGTCCCTGATGGCTGCAGCTGTGTGCAACATCGCTGCATGCTGGCTGCCACCTCTGATCTGAGACCATCCATTTCAGTCTGCGGTTGCTGCAGGGTCTGGTGCAACTACCTGCAGGCAGACCACAGACTGGTAAGTGAAGTAGTACCTTGCAAGGCTGACCGTTTCACTAATCTACTGATGTACTACTGCTTGTGTACTACACAGCAAATTATTATCCTGCTACGCCAACAAGAAGCCAAGAACGTAACTCTTCTGGTGTCAGATGTTAGCTTAATGTGTTGCCAATGGCCAGATTATGTAGCTTCTTTTATTTATCTTTTCTGCTTGGTTTTACAGTTGTAGACTTGCTGTGCTTCGGTTTGTGCGGCTACTTGTGTAAAATCCGTTTTCATAAACCATAATCCATCACTCCAGATCAAATGAATCCCTTTTCCTCTCCCCTTTTCTACCATGATGAAAGTAAAAAAAAAAAAAAACTGACTACCTGCAGGCAGACCACAGACTGGTAAGTGAAGTAGTAACTTGCAAGGCTGACCATTTCACTGATCTACTGATGTACTACTGCTTGTGTACTACGCAGCAAATTATTATCCTGCTACACCAACAAGAAGCCAAGAACGTAACTCTTCTGGTGTCAGATGTTAGCTTAATGTGTTGCCAATGGCCAGATTATGTAGCTTCTTTTATTTATCTTTTCTGCTTGGTTTTACAGTGGCAGACTTGCAGTGCTTCGGTATGTGCGGCTACTTGTGTAAAATCCGTTTTCATAAATCATAATCCATCACTCCAGATCAAATGAATCCCTTTTCCTCTCCCCTTTTCTACCATGATGAAAGTAAAAAAAGAAAAGAAAAAAAGAAGCCCTTTAATGAAAAGTAAAAGAGAAAAAAGCGTCTTCAATGGACCACCATGACATTTTACATCCATCCTACCAGATTCAGAGCTACTTTTGCTTGTCCTCTACTTCTTCAGAGCACCATGTTTGCTGCATAGGCAGGGGAGAATTTGCACAGAAAGGAAAGCGAAAAGAGAGACATTCTTGCACGGGTGACACACTGACACTACGGACAATGCAGCTTTGACGCCTTTACAGCGAGTCAGCGAGCATTGCAATCGATGCGTGCACATGCTTGCTGGCATGCAGGCATGGCTATCTGTCGAGCCGCTTTGTTCCGTTCCGGGAGGGCAGCAGCCGCGAGGGGATGGAGACGACGACGAATGCGTGCGTCCAAATTTCTCCCAAAAGTCTCGCGGAACCAGCGAAGTTTCACCAAACTTTGGGAGAAGTTTCACGTGCCAACTGGGTGATGGAGACTAAAAAAAAAGAGAGTGAATTTGCGCGTAGAGAGAATGGAAATAGAGGGGGAGTAGAGACAAGATCCAGCCCACCTCGTGAAGACACAGCAGCACTCAGATTGTTTCAGATAATTGGGCCACGGCCCAGTAATTGGTAAAATGTTTCTTCATACAGTCGTTTCTCAGAAAAAATATGTTGTTACATAGGCCTTGTTCTTTTTCATCTTACATTAAATTAAATTAAGGAAAATGCTTCCGTCCGGACGTCCGATCGCATCGGACGCCCGCGCGGCCCAATGTCTCGGCCCAGCAGTGCAGTGCATTGCCGTTCAACACGGCGACTAGCAAAAAATCGTGCATTTCATTTTTGTCTATTTAAAATTCTCATTTTTTGTCTCTGTTTCATCTGGAGTCCAAAATGCATGGAACAAATTTCATAATTCATCTAAAATTCTAATTAACTCATTTTAAATATTTTTTTTTTGTTTTTTAAATTATTTTTCATTAGCCAAATTGTTTCAACAGTCTATACAAATTGTTTCCAATAGGCTAAACTAGCTGTTTCAGCAGGCTAGACATATTGTTCTAATATAAAAAACTAATTGTTACACTTTGGATAGACATATTGTTCCAACATGATAAACTAATTTTCCCAACAGGCGAAAAATATTGTTCCAACAGGCTGTACAAATTGTTTCAACAGACTAGATAGATTGTTTCAACAGGCTAAACTAATTGTTTCAACATGCCAGACATATTGTACCAATAGGCTGTACAAATTGCTTCATCAGGCTAAACAAATTGTTTCAATAGGCTAACCTAGTTGTTTCAGCAGGCTATGTATATTGTTTCAATAGGCTAAACCAATTGTTTTAGCATGCTATATATATTGTTCTAATAGGCTAAATCAACTGTTTCACTTGGTTATACGTCTACTATGTAACTGTAATTGTTTCAGCAGACTAGCAATATTGTTTTTTCAGGCTAAACTAATTGTTTCATTAGGATAACAAATTGTTTCGGTAATTTTTTTATAGCAACTTTGGTCTTGTTTTGTTCGTAAAAATTCAGGGAACGCAGCGGTGCAAGCGGTTCATGTATTGGAGCAACCAGTCAAAATCTATGGCCGTTGAAAGAGAAAACTGAATAGAATCTTTTCGCTGATGTCATCGCTGACGTCACTGCACGCATGCAAACAGGGAGAGCTTTTTCGGGAGCTAGCTGCCATGTGCGATCGTTATTGATCAGGCAAATATCCGACGCCACAAGATCGGACGTCCATCCCAAGTCCAATTAAATTTGTTATTTTTTACAAACCAAATGACATAGTACTTTGGAGTTCTGTTTTTGGGGTTTTAAATAGTTTTTTAAAAGCTTCTAAATAATTTTTTTCATAGTTTCTTGGACTCTTCAAGACGTCTAGAGAGGTCATAAGTTTTTCGGATTAAAATTTTCAGCAACTTCCAGCCGAAACAAACAAGGCCGTAGTCACACCCTAGAAAAAATTAGGCTTGTTGGATTTCATGTGTGATACAGAACTATATTTCAACAAATTTAAAAGGCAAATTTTCTTTTTTTTTTGTAGACTTCTAGACAAGCTTTGTGCACGGTGAAACTCCACCAGAAAATCCCCGGGGAAATTTCAAGGGGATCGTCGTCATCTGAGATCCCAAGAGGCCCATCTCGATCCTCGGAAAGTCAGCCCAGCCCAAAAAAAGGCAGCGGCGTGTACCGTGACACGGACAACTCCACCGACCAATCCTTGATCGATCCCAACTCCCCATCCCCAATTCCCAAATCCCAAATCCCAAAAATTCGATCAGTGACCGGAGCGAAGCGAACTCAGCGAAGCCATCGGCATACAGGAACCCGGAATCCCAGGCCGGCAAGCCGGCGGCTGCGAGCCCGCGAGCGAACAGATCGAAGACGACACTGCGCGCGGCCCGATCCGTCCGACCCCTCGCCGGCCGCCGCTCGCCGCCTTACCCCCGACCCCGGCCGACAGCGCCGGCAATGGGTTGCTCCTCCTCCGTGCCAGGTCCTCCCCTTTCCTATCCAGAAAAGGTCTTTTTGGGTTTTCGATGTCTCGGCTAGAAATTCGGGGTTCTATTAGTGTGTAGGAGGGAGCAGGCTAGCTCTGATTCCGCAGAGTGAATGTCTCCGGTCACGGTGTTCATCGGGCCACAAAAAAGGCCGAACGTGATTTTGGGCTGGATTTAGTTGTAAATTGATAGGGCATTTCCTCGGAACAATGTGGCTTTGTGATATAGTGATATGTGGAAACGACATGGCTGTGTGCGGCCACGAAGCTCGTCAAATTGTGGAAGGCAGTGCTGAATTTGGTTTGGTCAAATTGGAAATTTTGTGCGGTGAGGCTGTATGGATGTATGAATTGAGAGAGTCTGCAGATGGAGCAAAAGAATTTTTAATTTTCTTTCATTTGTCAACGTACTGCGTCTTTTTTTTGTGTGTGTCATTCAGCTAGAAGTACTGGAGGACTGAACGGTATCAACAACGCGAACTCTTCTACTGATTCAAATGAATTGCGTGCTAAGGTTTGCCACACACATCTCTTCATTGCGATATTTACGATGGTTGATTCAATATTTTTCTTTCACTTTTAGTTGCTTTTGTTGACATTGCTTGCGATATCAGCAGAGCGGCATCAATTGCAACATAAATTCACTGTAAGCGACATCAATTGCAACTATAGGTGCTTTCATGTTTTCATGACTCTAGGCCATGTAGACATTATTAATGACTACTGCCTAA
Organism: Raddia guianensis; assembly: GCA_036346415.1. Lineage (NCBI taxonomy): Eukaryota > Viridiplantae > Streptophyta > Magnoliopsida > Poales > Poaceae > Raddia > Raddia guianensis. The sequence goes on along the minus strand of CM070536.1, from coordinate 4,115,833 downwards.
TGCAGCAGGTTAACTATACTATAACTACCTATTTCTATCTGTACAAGACACATCTCTACACTAAATATTGTCGAATAAATTACCAATACGCGTATAGTTTTGTTCTTCCACTTCGCCTTTTGGTAATAATTACTCCCTCCGTTCCAAATTATAGGTCGTTTGACTTTTTTGACACGTACTTTGACCATTCGTCTTATTCAAAAAATTTTATAATTATAATTTATTTTTGTTATGATTTAGTCTATCATGAAAGGTACTTTAATAATGACTTGAGTTTTTTCATATTTTCACTAATTATTTGAATAAGACGAGTGGTCAAAATACGTGTCAAAAAAGTCAAACGACCTATAATTTGGAACGGAGGGAGTATAATTTTTTGTGTTTTTTATATGTTTCAATCATTTTGTAGTGAAATAGGCACTGTGGTTAGTGGTAAAATGTGTGAACTGTGCAATTGCTCAGGCCTTTAGGAAGCATACACATTACATTAGGCCTTTAGGGAAACCTTTTAGCTACACCATATTGGGTAACACTGGCCCGCAATGAAGCAGTATATGTCCATACTCAGCTTGTTTTTGTATAAATTAATTTTTTTTGGCATAGTTCTTTACCAAGGTGCCATGAGCTTGTTTTGCGAGCGCACCACATGATATGCAAGCCATTGCTAGGTGCCATCTGTACATGCTTTAACAATTCCTAAAGACATTATATGCAACCTCTCCATCTCTCATGAAATATATCCTCAAGCCATGGCAGAGATTCTGCAGTCCTGCCCTTAGCGTTGAAAATGTGGTTCATTTTTGATAACCAAGATAACAGGCACATTTATACATATGGATGATTGGATATTTTGTTTCCCTTCACGAAGTTGTAGATCTTATTTCATGATTGGCCCTGTTTGGTGTTGACCAAATCATCATGTCTAGTAATGTCTAATTATGGGATTTGTTTGATGTTTTCATCGTTTTCATGTTGCAGTTGGTATTGCTGGGAGATTCAGGTGTTGGGAAGAGCTGCATTGTCCTTCGCTTTGTTCGTGGTCAGTTTGATCCCACTTCCAAGGTAATTTATTGTTTCAAGCCTCCTGAATTGCAGATGAAAACTTTATTCTCTACGTTAGATGCCTCACTCTTGCTTCCAGAAGTTCCATTATTTTCAACTTATTTTTTAAAATAATTATAGGTAACAGTTGGTGCATCATTTTTATCACAAACATTGGCATTGGAGGACTCTACAGTAGTGAAGTTTGAAATATGGGATACTGCTGGACAAGAGAGGTACGTATTTGGTGACTTGTTAACTTCTAATTTTGGTTTATTAACATGTTGTCAATGCATTAAAAGCATTGATTTTTAGCGCACAGTTCTAGTAGTATGTGTCATTGTTTGCTATTTTTTCCACTCGAGGACTCATGAGATACCGGTCAACTGCAGGTATGCTGCTTTAGCACCTCTTTACTATAGAGGTGCTGCTGCTGCAATTGTTGTGTATGACATAACTAGTTCAGAATCATTTAAAAAAGCACAATACTGGGTGAAGGTGCGCTGTTACCAATTCTTTTACCTCGTTGGTTGATTTTTAGTGGTCCTTTCTTTACTGTTAATTTGTATTTCTGCATGAAATTATGTTGTAAACTGTAATAAGGTTTCTGTCATACTGCAAGACTGCCGCTGATAGATTACAAATTTATGGGAGGGTTGGAGCTTATCAGCTTCTATTCAAATAAATACCCCTGAACGACATTTTTTTTTCCGAAAATTTTACCCATAAACAACATTAAAAGGGAACATAGGCCTTGTTTGTTTGAGCTGAAAATTACTGAAAACTTTAATCTAAAAAAGTTGTGACCCCTCGAAAGACAACTCGAATAAAATTATGAAAAAATTATTTTACGAACTCTAAGAAAAATTATTTAAAACCCCACAAAAATGACTACAAAGTATTACATCATTTGGCTTATACAAAAATAATAAATTTTTAGTTTATTTAATTTAAGCTGGAACAATCAAGACCATACTTTAGGTGCTTAGTTCTACAAGCACCCTCCAAATTTCATTTCATTGGTGCCAATTGAATTAATTATGATATATTGGACCTTAGTTATGTGAAGTCCATTATGTTTTCACTTTTCTTTGTTTCAGGTTAAATACAGTATTATAAGAATATGTTCCCCCTCCTAATATGCAGGAACTTCAAAAACATGGTGGTCCTGACATCATTATGGTTTTGGTTGGTAATAAAGCTGATCTACAAGAAAGTCGATGTGTATCTTCTCAGGTAAAAAATATGCTTTTCATTGTGAAATTGGGATATAGATATTTATTGTGCAGCAAGGTTTTTGATGATATGGTGGAAATTCTGAAGGAAGCGCAAGAATATGCAGAGAAGAACAGTATGTTTTTCATTGAGACATCAGCAAAAACAGCTGACAACATAAACCAACTATTTGAGGTATGCACTCAAAGTATATGAAGGTGTTCTTTTTTGCATAATATAGAAGGTGATCAGTAAAAGTGTAAAACCAGCAACAGAACAAAACCTAGTGATAAGTGATAACAGCTAATGGTTTGTCAAAAGTCTTGGAACTCTAAAATTATTTTAAGGCCTCTAGAAACTATTCACATAAGCATCAAATGGACAGGAGCTGCATCCAACCATCAATTTCAATCCATAACAATCTCATTGTAATATATGTTCTCAGTTGATTCTCCACTAATTCACCTGTTGGCATATCTCCTATGTTTCTTCTATGCTCAAGTTCTATTGACACTTTTATAGTTGTATTGTATAATAACAAAATAAAAAATCTTCAGTGACGTTCTCCTCTTAATAGTACAGTATTACAATACCATGTTCCTGTGGCAGGAAATTGCAAAAAGGTTGCCCAAGCCAACGGCATCATGATAGAAAGTTGGGTGTATATTGAAGAATGACACAGCGATAAGTTTGTACGTTTGATGTTCCAGATCAATCCATACATAGTATGGGAATTGTTTGAAAACGATGATAATGTAAAGCTTACAATTCAATTCGTGTAAGGGTTGCTTGTTGTGGGGAAATCTTCGAAGTTCCGTGTATCCAGGAAAAAAAAAAAGGGGACGCAATTGCGTATATACAATGTGTTAACCAGCTGCTGGCACTCTTGGAACTCTATCCAAACCGCGCCTTATAAAAAACGGCAGAATATTAGTTGCCTATTGGACTACTTGCCTGGATAACATAACTAGCGCCTAGCGACTGCATCGGAGCTATCTATGACACTAGAATTTTTATTGTGTGGATCTTCGCTAGAGTAGGTTGCCAAATAAAATTTGACTGATATCTTTTTTTTTTGAGAAACGACTTTTATGTTAGTTACAAGTAGTAGTACTTGGACCACGCTGTCGCTCGGAATTAGAATCGGGGTTTTATTTACTCTAAACTTTCCCGTTAGAAAAAAAGATTCCTAATTCACCGATGCCTCTTCGAGTCTCCCTTGTTTGTTTGAGTTAGAAGTTGCTGAAAATTTTAATCGGATAAAATTCTGACCTCTTGAAAGACGTCCTAAAAAATTCAAAAAATTATGAAAAAAAATTATTTTATGAACTTTAAGAATAACTATCTAACATCCCGTAAAAACGACTACAAAATATTATATCGTTTGTTTTATATAAAATAACTATTTTTTTAAAATTTTAATTTAATTTAAACTGAAAGAAACAAGACCTTGGCCATCCTCTTCTTTAAATAAGTCTAAACCGATGAAAGTCTTGCAGATGCACTCATAAATTCTAAAATTTACGAGCATTGGTTATTTGTTCTGACTAATGATTAGAGCATCTCTAGATGGCCCTCTATTAGGAGATATAGAGGGGCTATTGGGAGATATAGAGGGGCTATTGGGGGACAAGAATCTTTTTTTATAGGGTAGTGTAAAGGCATGTTGGAGGATAGGAAATTAGGAATCTTTTAGAGGGTGGTGTAAATTGTGAAGAAATTTTAAAGAGATGGATAGAGAGGACGTCAATAGTGTTTTAGAGATGAGATATGGAGGGAGAGTTGGTGATGCTACAAATTGACTTCAACATAGGTATGCATTAGCCATGTATGCATATTGACTTCAACATAGGGGTGCATGGGAGTAGGGGCATTGATCATTTGTTATGACTTAAGATTAGCAATCATGCAATAACAATATGTGCACATTGATTTTAATATAGGGGTGGGCAGGGACGACTAATGATCTATAATGTAGGTACAATAACAATTTTATGCGAATGTACTCCAATATAAAGGTGGGTGACCAACTGGGTGGTTATTTTTTCTAAAAATTTGGTTTGTGAGGTTTTTTGGGTAACTATATTTAGATATTTTGTTTAACTTCTATAAATGTTGATATCTAAGTATCAAACAAATGGTTATGATAAATCGTAAAAAGTACTCCCTCCGTTATGAAATAGTAGTTGTTTTGAACATCGACACAGTCTTCAAAATAGAACTTTGACCATAAAAAACTTTTAAACTTTATTTTAATGTATTAAAAATTATAGCATTACGAAAGTTCTTTTCAAGACGAATCTATCTATACGTTTTTATTTTCTCAATCTAAGTAGTTTAAAAATTCTCTATGGATAAAGTTTTAAAACTTTGAATTATGTCAAATCTAAAACGTCAATTATTTCATAACGGAGGCAGTAGCAATTTGTCGTAAGCCGCCATAAAAAAGTATTCCTAGTTGTATAAAAAATATCTAAAAATATAATGACATTATCCAATAAATGAATAATGAATAGAAACAATGGGTAAGTTGGAATTATCCATACCAACCGCTAAGTTCGACCCCGTCCATCCCCCTACCGGATTTTCTTCGTGCATTGCAGGTGCAGGCATCCTCATGGCTCGAGATACGTAGCTTCTCGACACAGATCAATGTTCCCTCGCGATAACGCCGTTCCACCCTGACGCTTCCATGTGGGCCCCGATGAACCAGCGCCACTGACTCCGGGCCGGCATGAAACCTATTCTCACACGACCCTGACTCTCCGACCCGACGTACATCAGAACTCTATGCCAGGTGGACCACGGACTCTTTGGGTCCGCATGTCATGAACTCGAATCGGACTGCGAGCCGAGACTCAACAGGTACAGAAATCCCAAACCCCTACTCCAAGAAAGAAGCTATAAAGGTAAACTAATCCCATCGCGTTCCTCAACAACAACAGCTACCCTCTTCCGTCTTGACCCGGAGGAATATCTCTCGCCTCCGCTTCATCGCTCTCGGCGACAGACAGCACACGCCGGCCGCCGAAACCGAGCCGCCGCCTCTCGAATCCGCCGCCCATGGCGAGCCAGGACGCGCCCTCCTCCTCGGATCCGTAAGATCCCAGCTTCTAGTGGTTTCGATCTGGTTCATGATGGATTTTGCTTGGATTTTTTATGTGATTTTTCTGGGGTTTTTTTTTGGTGGGGATTGGAGCAGGAAGGGGAAGAAGGATTACTCGACGGCGATCCTCGAGAGGAAGAAGTCGCCGAACCGGCTGGTGGTCGACGAGGCCACCAATGACGACAACTCCGTCGTGGCGCTGCACCCGGACACCATGGAGAGGCTCCAGCTCTTCCGCGGTGACACTGTCCTGCTCAAGGTCTGGGCTGCCTCTATCTCCGCAATTCCTCTGCTTAGGTTGAAATACCGAGTGTTTTGAGTCGTTGCTTAGGGTACTGATCTGCTGTGGCTGTGTCGGGAACATGGAATTGTGGTTTCACTGCTACTGATGAACTAAGCCGCTGAGATAGTTAAGTTTTTTTGTTGCAATTCTGTAGGAATAAATATAACTTTATCGATTTAGTTGTTTACTTAGGTCTAAGTTTGGGGGAATTGACTGCTTTGCGCCCGATCTTAATGTGGTTTTTAGTTCTGTTGTCCAATGGTTGTGGGTTTATCTATGGAGGTTAAAATTTCAGTACATATCTTTGTAGTTTATCACAACTATGGATTGTTACTATGTTTCATCTTACAATTAGCTGCTTTTCTGTTGGTCTGTCAGACTTAACTAATCCTTTACGTGTTCTGTCACTTTTTATTTCCTTAATTATGACTGTAGCTGAGTCTTCAGAACTTCCCTCCAGTTTTTAGCTGCAGTGTATTAGGTTTCTGGTCAATTATATTCTATCAAAAACCTTTTATGTTCCCAATTTAATTTAGGAGTGTGCATTATTATTTTCTGAACTTCAGGTTGTACATTATTATTTTCTGGCAGTTGTATTATGGATTATTTTCTACTTTTTTCACTACATGATAACTCTACTTACATCTAGTACTTGTATTATTGGCTGTTGACATTTTGATTTTGGATCGCTGCATTACAGGGTAAGAAGAGAAAAGACACTATCTGCATTGTGCTTGCTGATGACGTTTGTGATGAGCCAAAGATCAGAATGAACAAGGTTGTCAGGAAGAACTTGAGGGTGCGACTCGGAGATGTGGTTTCTGTTCATCAGTGTCCAGATGTCAAATACGGGAAGCGTGTACACATACTTCCAATTGATGACACTGTTGAAGGCATTACAGGGAACTTGTTTGACGCCTTCTTGAAACGTGAGATATCTTTATAACTGAAAACACAGCTATATAATTTGATCATATCTTGTTCCAGAGTAACTAGACTTTTTTTTGGTCGAATATTTCAATGCAATCGAACAATATGGACAAAGCATGATAAATTAACTGAACCAATATCCTTTTGAGTGACTCAAGTAAAGATGCTCAATCCGCAAAGGTTTATTCATGTTCTGGTGAAGATCTTCCAAACTTTATCCTGTTGTTTTACTAATATTTTCTGTTCTGAAACTTTTCAGCATACTTCCTTGAAGCTTATCGTCCTTTGAGAAAAGGAGATCTCTTCCTTGTGAGGGGTGGAATGAGAAGTGTGGAATTCAAAGTTATAGAGACAGATCCTGCAGAGTATTGCATTGTCGCTCCTGATACAGAGATATTCTGCGATGGTGAACCTATTAAGAGGGAGGATGAGGAAAGGCTTGACGATGTTGGCTATGACGATGTTGGTGGAGTTAGAAAGCAGATGGCCCAAATCAGAGAACTAGTGGAACTCCCACTGCGCCATCCCCAACTTTTCAAGTCTATTGGTGTGAAGCCTCCAAAGGGCATATTGCTTTATGGGCCACCTGGGTCTGGCAAGACCCTTGTCGCTAGAGCTGTAGCTAATGAAACAGGTGCATTTTTTTTCCTGATCAATGGACCAGAAATTATGTCAAAGCTGGCGGGAGAGAGTGAAAGCAATCTCAGGAAGGCATTTGAAGAAGCTGAGAAGAATGCACCATCTATCATTTTCATTGATGAAATTGATTCTATAGCACCAAAGAGAGAGAAGACCCATGGAGAGGTTGAAAGGCGCATTGTTTCACAGCTGTTGACTCTAATGGATGGACTTAAAGCACGGTCACATGTTATTGTAATGGGTGCTACCAACCGTCCAAACAGTATTGATCCTGCTCTTAGGAGATTTGGTAGGTTTGACCGGGAAATTGACATTGGAGTTCCTGATGAAGTTGGCAGGCTTGAAGTTCTTAGGATTCACACTAAAAACATGAAGTTGGCTGAAGATGTGAGCGTCCTAAACAGATAATTTTTTTTTATCAATGTAGTATTTTCTGTAAGATCTCCCTGCTTTTGGAATCCTTCATTTACTGCACCTTTTTAATTAATATAATGCAGGTTGACTTGGAACACATTGCAAAAGACACCCACGGATATGTTGGTGCTGATCTTGCCGCTCTTTGCACTGAGGCTGCTCTCCAATGCATTCGTGAGAAGATGGATATTATAGATCTTGAAGATGAGACCATTGATGCTGAGATACTGAACTCAATGGCTGTCACAAACGACCATTTCAAGACTGCCCTGGGGACAAGCAACCCATCTGCTCTCCGTGAAACTGTAAGTTATCATTATGAGTAATTTTTTGTTAATTCATATGATCAATTGCATTAATTTGAAGGCTTACCTTCTGTTGTTGGATCCAGGTTGTTGAAGTTCCAAATGTCTCTTGGGATGATATTGGTGGTCTCGACAATGTCAAGAGGGAGCTACAGGAGGTATTTTCTATAGTTTATCTCCACCCGTAGATTGCTGTGTTGCATTTATGACTTGTTAATCGACTTGAAATTGTTGCAGACTGTCCAATACCCTGTGGAACATCCAGAGAAATTCGAGAAGTTTGGCATGTCTCCTTCCAAAGGTGTTCTGTTCTATGGCCCTCCTGGTTGTGGTAAGACTTTATTGGCCAAGGCGATTGCGAACGAGTGCCAGGCTAACTTCATTAGTGTAAAGGGACCCGAGCTGCTTACCATGTGGTTTGGTGAGAGCGAGGCCAATGTGCGTGAGATTTTTGACAAGGCTAGGCAGTCAGCTCCGTGTGTCCTCTTTTTTGATGAGCTTGACTCGATTGCTACCCAGGTCAGTCTCTTCCTCGTGCACAGTCGGCAGTTGTAGTTTTTTAGTAGTTTCTCATGGTATTTATTATGTCTGACAAGTGTCAACTATGAACCATATTTCAGAGAGGAGGCAGTGTTGGTGATGCTGGGGGTGCTGCTGATAGAGTGCTGAATCAGCTACTGACAGAGATGGATGGCATGAATGCCAAGAAAACTGTGTTCATTATTGGCGCAACTAACAGGCCAGATATCATTGACCCTGCCTTGCTTAGGCCAGGGCGTCTTGATCAACTCATCTACATTCCTCTGCCTGATGACCAATCCAGGCTGCAGATCTTCAAAGCTTGCCTCAGGAAGTCTCCTGTGGCCAAGGATGTTGACCTGGCTGCTCTTGCCAAATACACCCAAGGGTTCAGCGGTGCAGATATCACCGAAATCTGCCAGCGTTCTTGCAAATATGCCATCAGAGAGAACATTGAAAAGGTAACATCATTTTACTACGAAAATGAATTGGTTCGCAGCGTTACTTCTCTGAGTTCTCTCATATATGAAGCCATCTGTTTTTGTGTACTAATGGGAACCTTGATTCCAGGATATTGAAAGGGAGAGGCGGAGGAGGGATAACCCTGAAGCCATGGAGGAAGACGAGGTGGACGACATTGCTGAGATCAAGGGTGCTCACTTTGAAGAATCCATGAAGTATGCTCGCCGGAGCGTCAGCGATGCCGACATCCGGAAGTACCAGGCCTTTGCCCAGACGCTGCAACAATCTCGTGGATTTGGCAGCGAGTTCCGGTTCCCTGACCAGCCCGCAGCTGCCGCATCCGCTGCGGCCGACCCCTTCGCATCCGCTGCAGCAGCAGCCGAAGATGATGATTTATATAGTTAAATCAAATCCCTCTGTTCTGCTGTGCCATTAACTTAACCGTGCCGTCCTTTGTTATTATTATGCTTGTTACGCTTGAGTTACATGTAAGATACGGGAAAACCATGTATTTTTAAGTTAATATTCCGGGGATACTGAAAACGGTACAATCTACTTATTATTATGCTCGCGGTGTTGATTTTAGCTTAGTAAGCCTTTACCGTTGAACCGTTCGCCTATATATTAAGTCTTATTATATAAGACATTTTTGAGTACTTGTAACGTCGGACATATAATTCGCTCTGAAATGCTTTGACCAAGTCCCGACACAAATTGCTCTGAAATGCCCGAGTCACAGATGACGGTCGAAGGGTGTTTTGGTTTACCCGTGGGAGGCCAGCATGGCTGGCATGCAGGCTCGCTGAGCCTGGCTCAGTATGGGTGAGTGAGTGGCGTCACCTGCATGATTGGCGCCCATCTGGCTGGGCTGCCTCCCATATATGCTGTTTGGTTGCCCGCACGTCGTCCCGAGCTCTGCCCTCCTCCGCCGAGCCCTGTCCACCTCTCCCTCCAAGAACCGGTCCCCCACAAGTTTGCCACCGGTGGATCCAAGCTCGCCGTGTCTGCGACCAGCCTTCCCCGAGCTTGCCGCTTTCGAATTCATATTCGCCGAAGCTCCTTGTGCCCCTATTCGCCATTGTCGGAGCTCTCCGCGTCCAAATTCGTCGTCGACGGAGCTCCCCACGACCAGAGCCGCCATTGCTGAAGCTCCTTGTGACCGGATTCGTCGTCCACAGAGATTTATACGATCAGATTCGTTGTTGACGGACCTCCCCATAATCGGATCCTCGCAACTGGATTTGTCGTTGCTAGAGCTCCCTATGCTTAGATTCGCCATTGTCAATGCTCCCTGCCCTCGAATCCACCATAGTCGATGCTCCTCGTGTCCAACATCGCCATCGCTAGAGGTCATTGGGCTGTCGCCGAGTCCTCACAACTCCCCCCAATCACTATGCTGACTTGGCCCAAGAGAAATTGCCGATTTGGGCGTTTCTCCGAAGCCAAGCTAGCACATTTTTTTGCACCACGTGGACCTAGCTTCGAAGCTAGCACAAGCAACCAAACACATGGTGGTTACATCCTGTGAGCCTAGATATAGATGTAGCCAACCAAACAAGCCCTAAAATCTAATTCGTAACATTGCATGTGGTTTTGTCGCGAAAGGCACATTCCTATTGTATACTAATCTGTCAAAATTCTGTTTTGCTCGTGTAGACAGAAAATGAGCAAGTTAATATACAATGTATGTTACAACAGTTCAAAGAAAAATGTCAATACAACAATTCAAAGAAAAAATGTCAAATCTTGCATTGCCCTCGCCCAAAGCTTAGCTTTGTCCAGGCGTTTTGCGCTTCTTCCTTTTTCTTTTGTCACTGCCGTCCGATCTATCTGTCCGCTTCGACTGCTCCTGCCTGATCTCCATAAGCTTTGCCTTTGCATCTCGGAAAGGCGCATCTGATCTCATGGCCAACAATTCCTGCAAGATGCATATGCATAAAATATTCGTATACATAAAATATTCATATAATTCAAGAAAATGTTCAGAGAATGTCGAACGAAGCACCATCTTACTTTTATATGATCCATCGCCGCGAGATTGAAACCTATAGTATCCTTGCAGTCCTGGAGGATGGAAACACATACATGATCACACTGCTGGAAAGCAATTTGTCAGTTTAACACGACCACACGTTTACCTTTATTCTACTATAAAGAATATCCTTCAGTTCAGTCAACATGGATCTAGCAGCGGGTGTCGTAGTTAATTGGTTATGATGCGTTTGAAGTAGCACTAGGCAAACCCTACAAACAAGCTCAACCTGCAAGGTTACAAGGGAGTTTGGGATTCAGTAGAAAAAATTACATATATACAGAACATGTAGAATCACAATTGATCAACATAAACTTTCCGAGACAAATAAAATTGAAAATAAACTAATCACTAATTCTTATTTGCTGAATGCCAACAGTAGGTTAAAAAACCTTCATAAAGCACTGAAAACAACGACTTTCATATCAAACTAGTTAAAAAGAACTAGGCTTAGATGCATACGCTACTTTATAATGGCAAGTATGCAAGTCACCCAAAACTACACCATTGTGAATTGCACAGTCTACGATGGCATCTATCTTCTGAACCTGAACTTACAAATCACAAGTCAAATTTAAAGAGTATGCACAGAAATGGGAATTCAAAATTAATAAAAGCTAGCAGGTAATTTATGACATAATATAGCATGAGAATTACAGATCAAAACAGTGAACATTATTTTACCTTCAACGAAACCAAAGACCACTCCTTCAGGTAAGACATGAGCTTCAATGCATCCGAGAATGGTAAAGACTGCTCCAAGGATTAAAAAAAATAAATACAAATAATTATGTGAAAATACTGTTTCCTTGGAAAGCAACAAAATCTATGATTAATAATAACTAACAAGCTACTTTATTGACACTTGATAGAGCATGATTAGGCATGTTCTTTACATTTGATACAACATTTTTTTGAGCCCTTTTTTTTATCACGAAGAAATATTTAAAGCACTAAAAAAAACCAAACAAAGCTGGTCTGAATGACGCCCCCCCCCCCCCCAAAAAAAAAAAAAAAAAACTCTCCCTCCCTCTCTTTTGTGCATGGCATTAAACTTGATTCCCTTGCCCTCCATAAAAATAACAACCCATGAAAAAAATTAGGAGATAAATTAAAGAAATTATGTGGTTCATTGCAAGAGGACAAAACTTACCAAAAGTGCTTGTTCCAAGTCATTTGGGCGGACATTTGAAACTGCATTCAGAACATAATCTGATGGTGAATGCCCTTGCATTATAACATTAGGTTGAAATTTAGCTCCTTTCCCATTCTTTTGCTCTTCCTGATAAATAGAAAATATACAGCTCAAGTAAATATTCCATTTGGTGCTTGATCATTTGGAGCATATTATAAATGGCAACAGCATATGTCAATATGTGTTTCTACTACCTTGTGCTCCTTAAGACGTTTTATTTCTTCCTCGGCAGTGTCAAGCGCATCAATAATTGCATCAGCAGCAGTTACTGTCTCTTTTGTTTTCTTACCAGGAACGCCCACAGATCCCTCATCAGGAGTATCATCTTTCTGCACATGTCTATGTTCAACTGCATTGTCTAAATCAGCCTCAAAAGTTTCCTCCAATCTTTTCTCCCTCTCTTCCTGCATTTTGAAGGGGGGATTGGGGATACGAGTGTTAAGGGAAAGTCTCTGGGAAGACAGGGAAAAGGTACAGAACACATGGAGCAACATTGAACAACAAATCATCACTCAAAGCCTATGACATAACAGAATACCTCAATGAAAAGTTGTTCTTCAGTACGATCCCAACGTCGAATAGAGCGATCATGAGAACCAGTTACAATAAAATCACCACGACTGCTAATTGCAAGGCACCAAACTTCAGCATGGTGTCCTTCAAGTGTTAACAATAACTCAAATTTATCAGCATCCCAGTACTTCACAGCATGATCTTTGCCCACACTGAACATATAATGAGTTCTATAAACAAACTTGACGTCCATCACACTGTAAAGTGAAAATATCCAAAAAGGGTGTAAGTTCTGCCAGTAGTCAGAAGAAAATAAACGAAAAAGTGAGAAAGAACCTGTCCGCATGGGCAAAGATGGACTTATGACAGTCACCAAAATCCATACCCCAAATCTTCAGATTTTTGTCTGCGGAACCCGTAACTATTAAAGCTCCATCTGACGATATATCCATGCAAAGAACTGGAAGCTTATGCCCATAAAGGGAAAGGAAAAACTTCAGTGTGTCCATAAAGAAGACCTGCCTCCACATATGAAGTGTTAGATGCAATTGATGGAATAAAAAACATGTTTCTACATTGCTTCTACAGCTACAAGTTCGCATGATAGCAACCAGCATCACATCTGATGAAAACGAAGAAAAGTAGAACGTTACATAAGAAGCTGCACACAACAGATATAAGCCTAGCTCAGAGCGATTATAATGACAGAAGTTACAATCTGATACAAGCATTTTCCTAGGCAACAAGCACAGGAAAATTATTAACCATGCGTACCTTATATATTAATTTCATAGCATACTCCCCAACTATTTAGATACTTGCGATGCATTAATCATTAGAACAACTTGTGGATTTCCAGTCACATGAGAATTATCACTAAAAAGAATATTATGTTATCCATTTTTAAGTTCAAAACCATGGTCGTAAAAGAGTGTACTAGTACAACCTTGACTGTGCAATCCAATAGAGCAACAGCAATGTGTTTCCCAGTTGGACCGATGGACACCGCAAGGACATCATCATTCATTTTCAAGGTCCTTACGTTTGTTACACTGAGCTGCTTAGAGTCCTGGAACCAAAAAAAAAAACACATCTATGAAAGAAGATTTCAAGGCAGAGCTTATGAGAGTAACTAAGAAAGAAGAAATGAAGGTGCAAAATTATTTAGATAACTCGAGAAGGAATAGACTGGACATATCACTCACTGCATCAGAATTCTTCACCAATTGATATTCCCAGAACTTAACATCATGATCAGCACTCCCGGTGACAAAACCCCTAGCACTGGCAGTCCTAGAACCATCTGGGATGGGTACAATTGATCGTATGGAGCCAGCATGAGCTTCTATCACCTCAATAGTGCTACCACTATTAATATCAATAATCTCCAAAGCACCACTCTTTGTGCCAATAAGGGCATACCGATTCCCAGGAACAAATGCACTGCACAGCCCATATCCAGAGTCAATGGTCCGAAGACAGTCCCCACTACTAGGATTCCAAATCTTAACAGCATTGTGACTTGTTGACATCAGGAGGTTGTCCTCCAAGTTAAGTGCGAGACTCCTAATATCAGAACGATGCCCTTGCATCTCAATTGAATACATCTTTGATGCTTTCTCATTATCAATAGAGTATGTTTCAAGCATATTATTGTTCAAAGACAAAGTCAAGGTGGCAAGGCCGCCTTTTGGTGGATTGCTAGGGGAAAGTGCAACAGAGCAAATTTTCTTACTGGCACGCAAAACTTGAAGAAACTTAAATACATCGGCTACCACAACAGTGGGATTCTGTGAATCTTGAGCTGGTAAAGGATCTATAACAGTACCGTTCCCTTCTGCAGCCATAGCTTTTGCTAAAGCCTTCTCCTTCTTTCTGTGCATCCGTCTCTTGGCCTTCCGTGTTGCCTCTGTTTCATCAAGAACCCTATAAATATCAACGGTCTTCCCAGCCACCTGGCATGCCACAAGACTACCATTCTTGTTAAACCTAACAGTTGCCACCCTTTCCTTGCTCTGCCTTGGAATCTCACCAAACAATTTCAGCACATCCCACTTACTCCAATCCTCACCCTCACCCTCTCCAGCTGACTGCCGGATTCTAAACACCCGCAACTCTGGATCAGCTGACCCAGACACCAAAAACCTCTCATTGGGATCCACATCCATCGACCAAATCTCACTTTGGTGGCCACCAATAATCTGAAGGCAGTGTTGTGTGTCGAGGTCCCAGACCCGGATGAACTTGTCCTTAGAGCAGCTCACCAATTTCTTGCCCGAATCAAGGAACACCAAATCAGTGACCTGCACGAAATTTCTTCCAAATTAGCATCGATGCTATACTACCAACTGGAGACAGAGCCACAATATCGTGATGTACCTGATCGCGGTGGCCGCGGAGGCGGAAGAGGCCGGCCTGTGCAACGACGTCCCAGAGGATGACATCGCAGTCCTTGCTGCCGGAGGCGAGAACTGCGCCGGAGGGGCCAAAGCGGAGAGCGGACGCGGCGGAGCGGTGCCCCTGCAGAGTCGCCTCGCATGCGCCGTTCTCCGCATCCCACAGCCTGATGCTCCCATCGGCGTGTCCACTCGCAACCTAAGCGACACCAACACAACACCCAAATTCAGCCAAATCAGCGTGGGTTCAGCAGAGAAGTGTATTCAAGGCAAGGAGGGGGCAATGGTACCAAGGAGGCGGCGGCAGCGGCGGCGGAGGGGGAGGATGCAAGGCAGGAGATGGCAAGGGAGGGGGAGGAGGACGAGGGGGTGAAGGAGAGGGAGGGGAGGCCGCGCTTGAGGTCCCAGGCGGCGAAGCGGTCGAGGGCGGCGGCGAGGAGGAGGCGGCCGGAGGGGTCGTAGGCGACGTTGGACTCCGGGGAGGCGACCACGCCGAAGCAGAGCGCCGGCTCGTAGCGGAGGTAGGCCTTCACCATGGCGCCCGGCCGCCGGCGGCGTGGGGGTGTAGAGTGGAAGCCGGGGGTTAGGGTTTATCGGGCGGGCAGGAGAGTGCCGGGCTTTAAAGGAGCTTTAGATTTTAAACTGTCTTTTTTTTCCCCTCGTCTAATCGTTGAAATGACTCGAATTAATTAGAAAATTCTAAATTAATCACTTAAAGAAGTCGCTGTTGACTTTTGGACACGCCTATGACCATTCGTCTTATTCAAAAAATTCTATAAATATCATTTATTTTGTTATGATATGGTTTATTTTTAAATGTATTTTAAGTATTACTTATATTTTTACATGTTTGAACTAAATTTTTGAATAAGCCGAATGATCAAAGGCGTGTCCAAAAGTCAATGGCGACATATTTTTATGACCGAAGGTAGTATAATAGTTAGGTTAGGGCATGTACAATGCTACAGACAGCTGCTATCCCCAAAGTATTGACATGCCACTTAGAGATAACTTTATAGACTTTGCATACAATGGGTTGTTTTTAGAGCTGTCTGTATAGTTATTTACTAGTACAACGCTCGTGCTCTGTCACGGAACTAAAGGGAGAAAAAAAACATAAATCGTAGCAACATAAAAATTATAAAAGACAGTTTAGAAAACAAGCGTGCATATGTCTATTACAATATAGAGGTTAAAATAAAAATGACATACACTAACTAATGTACAAATATGAATGTTTTACAAATACTCAAATCATATATTTAATTGTAAAAATTATCTAATAAAACAAAATCATATAACTTCCATACCAGCCGATGCCCAGCCGTGGAATCATATATTACAAAATTATCTAATAACAGTATAGGGCCGATGCCCAGCCGTGGAATTAAAGGGATAAAATCCCCGAATCCCTTGTCTCATCCCTCAGCCAAGCACTGGAGGGAGAAAAGAGAGAGGGAGAGAGAGAAGGGGGGGGAGAGAGTGTAACATCCCAAATTTTAAAACTAATTTGGCACATTATTAATTTCTTAAAACGCATGATTTAAAATCGCAAATCATTTATTTAAACTTGCATCATAGCATCATCATCGCATGCATTGCATTTAATTAAGGGGAATGATCTAACTTTTCAAAGTTATATCTTGATAGAAAAATATGGCATTTGGTATATAATATTTTCTTGAAGCAAATCTCAAGGTGAAATTCTTTTTTTAAAAAAAAATAATAAAAAAATAAAAGAATATATATATAATATTTTGTTTAAAGGTGCATAGTATATTCCTTTAGGCCAAATCCCATTTTGAATTTAATTGGAATGTTGGGAAAACAAAATTTATTTCCTAAAGTATTATTATGTTAAAAAGTTTTTGGAAAATAAAAGTTCAAATGAAAATTCAAAAACCTCATATTCAAATTCTCGGCCCAGGCTGGCCCGTTCGTTTTCCCTTCTTCTTTCCCTCCCCTCTCCTCTCTGGCTGGGCCGAAGCCGCAGCCGGCCCATTTCCATCCCCTTTCCTTTTTCTTCTCCCGCGCCACCTCTTCTCCCAGCTGTTGGGCCGCGGTGCCGCACCAGCCCGCTCAGTTTTTCCTTTCCCGCTCTCTTCTCCTCTGGATGGGCCGTCGCTGCCGCATCGGCCCAATCCGCCTCAGCCAGCCTTGATCTCTTCCATGAGAGCCATGGCCGCCAGCCTCTGCTGCCAGCCAGCTCGCTTTCTTCTTCTTGGCCATGGAGTCAGCCGACATGTGGGTCGCCTTGTCATTCTCCTCTCCCTTCTTCCCTGTCTTCTTCTCCCCTGCTCCTCTGTGTCGCCGCTGTGAGTCGTCGCCGCTGTTCGCGAGTCGTCGCCGCGGTTCGTCCTCCGTCCCGAGGCATTGATGGCTCGCCCCACGCGTCGCCCCAATCACTCCTTCCCGGTCCCTTCAATGATGCCACCCCGGTCTGCTGCATTGACTCCTCACCATGGCCGTCGTCGCATCCATCCTCTGTCGGCGCCACAAAGACTCCGCCCTCCGCCGCCACAGTGCTTGGCTGCTCGCAGGTAGCCCTTCAATGTCGCAATGACCACACCGCCCACTCTATTTAAGCCGCCGCTAGTTTCCCCGTTTCCCCTCGCCATTGTGCCACCGGCCGACGCAATTTTCTCACGGGATTGAGGTCTCGTCGGTGAGCCAACCTCCGAGCCGTCGCGCCACCAGCATCTTCTCCTTCCCCGCACTCAAACCTCTCTTGCTTTTGGTGTCCAGGTCCGTCGAGCCGTCCGGACGCCAGAGCACCCTCCTCGCGGCGCCGCCTCCTCGCTTCACCGCCGCAAATCCGCCGCCGCCTCGAGTTTGCCTCGGCTTCCTCGTGCTCTCCCGGCCGAATCGATCTCCGCCATCGAGCTCTCCGCGCCATCTCCTCTATCCTCGCGGCCATTCGGCCAGAGAGGCGGAAGGAGGCGAGCCTCGCCTGCCCTCTGTTGCTGGATGGGCCTTGTGCCTGGGCCGCCCGCCAAAAAAATGAGGAGGTACTCCCCTCTGATTTTAAGTTTAAAAATTCAACCCGAGCTAAATCATTTTGTTAAAAATAGCAAATGCCATGTAAAATGCTAAAAAGTAATTATGGCAAAGACTTTGAGGTATTTTATTTTTTTTATATAAAATGATAACCTTGTTAGGAGCATTTGTCATATTAAAATCTTGTGTAGTGATGTTAGGGTATATTTTGCCTTGTACATTTTTAAAAGACTAAAAATACTAGGAGCATTCGTTCATGTGCATAGAAATCGTTTTCATACATTATGTGCATAAGACAAATATTTTCGATACCTGAGTTGTATGATTTGTGCCTGCATGTGCTGCAGTTTTTAAATTATTAAAACCTTTTTTAAAAAAATTATATAAAACCCTCTAAATTCGTAATAAATGCAATAAAATCAAAAATGCAAAACCACTTTCTAAAAAGTTGTAAAAAAATTATTTACCTCTGAGCATGATTTTGCATCAAGATGATTTTCCTAAAATGCATCATTAGCATAAAAGGATTCGTTATCGCATATGGTTTAAAACAAATGATTTTATTATAAACAAATATTATAAAAATGATTTTCATGATTTGCATAAAACTAAAAGTTTATAAAAATAATTTGTATTGAGTGTGTTTTTGTATGCTTTGTATGTATGGCGCGTTGCTAGGGATTAGGATCCGAAAGGCCCGTAGACCGATCTGCTGCCGATGATCAGCCGTACCCGAAATCCGGCCAAGGCAAGTCCCCCTTCGATCATATTGTGAAACCATTTTGGTTATTTAGAAAAGATTTGCTAGACTTGAAAATGTGCATGCTACTTTAAAAATATTAAATGCCGTATGTACTAGAATTAGGTATCATGCCAAATAGAAAAGGTAAGAAATATGATAGGATAAACCTAAGGTTAAAAATATGAATTGCTCATATTTAAACGCCTTGTTGAGGTAGGATAACTGCTTAAAAATTATTTATGCGGAATGATACAATCATTTGTGTGAAATGAGATATTGTTGAGAAATGTTTGGGGAAGGATGATTTAAAGGATAGCGCATCAAGGGTGATGCTTGATAGGAAAAGATTTTCCTCTTACCCCCAAAATCTTTCCGACTAGGGAGATATTTTTGTCAGTTGGTGCAGTATGGCACCGGGTTTTACTGGGCTAAAATATAAAATCTCCCCTAGTCTAAGGATCGCTCATCCTATAATCCTCTGAACGGAGCCATTACAAGATCGACCTCGAGCTCCGGTATGGGACGGACCCGATCGTTGGCCCTCGTGGTTGATGGTCTTGTGGCGAAACATCGAATGGGTGCGTAGCCTCTCGAGGGTAAAGCGTATCCACTCTGCGAGTTAAAAGCTGTCATGATAGCCGTGCTTTCATGTTATGAGCGTGCGATGGGACTGATTATATGGTAGATTCTTCATTTAAAAACCATTTCTGAAAAAGGGTTTTTGAACAAAGGATTTGAGTTGAGTAAAGGATTTGAGAAAGGTTTTGAGAAGGATTTTATGAGCTGGCAGCCACCGGTGATATTCCGAAATGGGCGACGGCCTATCGAAAAGTATCACGCGGAAAACCGGAACTAGCAAATTTGAGAAAAGAAAAGAAGAAAGAATTTTGAGCTAGGGGTCACCGGCGATATTCCGAATTGGGTGACGGCCTATCGGAAAGTGTCGTGCGGAATGGACCTAGCCGGTTTGAGAAAAGAAAAGAAGAAAGAAGTTTGTTCTCGCTAAGGTACTGAGGCCAAGTGGCGAGAACCGTTTGCGAAGAGCCCAAAGAAAATGTTGAGATTTAAAGTTTCGAAATTGCTTTGTCAAAACTAGGTCAAATAAATGCATTTCATAAATAACCTAAGCTCTCCTTGTCTTGAACCCGACTTGCATAATTTCGGACTTGCAGTACAATTTGTACTCACCCTCCTTTTTCTTCCCCCTCTTTTTTTTTAAAATTTCAACAGCTGGTCCATCTGAGTATGGCCCGCCTTCCGAGGAGGAGGATCCAGACTACGTCGAGGAGGCGTTGTTTGATGAAGATTATGAAGACTAGGGTTGCGCTGTCCTCTGACCCTCGTGCCTGTGGGATGGATAAATATTTAGATATTGTATTAGGCCTGTATCTCCGTGTACTCTGATTTGCGGCCTGCGAGCCGTTGTATGTGTTTGTACTGGACTATGTTCCCGTTTGTACTAATAATATCGTTGGCACTGTTCCGTTTCTGTATATCTGTGTGTACTAGCCATGATCCTTGGGACTAGTATGGGTTTACGCAGGTGGAATCCGATATCGTAAATCGGGTGCCGACAGAGAGAGAGCAACCAGGAAGGGAGAGAGTAAGGAAGGAGGGAGAGAGAAGAGGCGGCTGGGGGAGGAGCTCCTGCGCGGCGCCGGCAAGGGCGGCGCTCCGGCGAGGGACGGCGTCGGCGGCATGGCGATCGGCCAGCGATGGCAAGCGGCGGCAACAATCGGCGACGTTGGGCGCTAGGCGGCGGCAGACTGGGAGACGGCGCTAGGCGGTGAAGGCGGCTCGGCGGCGGCATCTGAGGCGGAGTGAGGCTTCGGGCGACGGTGGCTCCCGGTGGCAGCCCGGCGGCTCCATGGGGGTAGGGCACAGCCCGAGCCACCTTTGCTGCTCCGCCGTCGCCGGCTGCTCCTCCGCCGCTTTCCTCGCCGGCCAACCGCATCACCGCCTCTCTCCCTCCCTTCTTTCCCTTCCTATCTCTCTCTTCCCCTTCCCCTCTCGGTTCCATCGCCGTGACACCGCCACTTGCCGATGTCATTGCTGCCTGCCCACCCACCACCACTGCCACCACGGCCGTGACGACCCTACCGCCGTGCTGTCTCCTTCCTCTCTCCCTCCGCTCCGTATTTTCTCTCTCCTTCCTTCCTCTCTCCTCCCTCCTCTCTCATTTAAACTGCTCACTCTTTTTGAAACAGAGGTGCGAGTGGATTAGGCACAGATGGCGGTGGAGCCGTGGGAGTGGGAGGGTGCTGGCTTTGGAAACGTGCAATGAGAACCGTTGGATAAGTTTGAATGGTCAGGATACATCTAACGAGCAGCCAACCATCACCATAAGCTGCTTTTTAGATGTAGAGAATAGTAGCATGGAGTTTAAAAACTGTGCTAATCGAAAGATATAAATTTTAAATAAAAATTAAAAATTAAAAACAAACAATAAATAGTCAAAAATCAAAAATATAAATTTTAATTTTTAAAACTTTACATGGCAGGTGTGATCTAGTTTTGTTCGAAAAAATATCAGAAACCCATTTTTAAAATCGGTTTGTTAATCAGAGATAATAATAAAAAGACATACCAAAACGTGGTTTAGAAAACAAGCACATTATACTGGCTGCATGCATATTGTACTGTTGCATGCATGCTGCGGGAGTCCAAAAAATTGTGAGAGCAGCTAGCATCGGCGCTTGGCCGAGCGATGGTTCCCTTCTGTCATCCGCATCAGCAAAACAATGAGGTGTCACCTCTTATATATAGCTTACAGACAGCTGAAGTGTAGCATTGTACATGCCATGCCTAGGTAGTAACATTTTTTTAAAGTTGAGAAAGCCGAAGTGTTTGGTTTTGAAAATCGAGATGTTCAGATTTTAGAGTGACTTAGGTTCCTTTTTTCAGCTTAACGGCTTATTAGCTTAACGACTTATCTACGTTTTAAAAAAGATATATGATTTAAGTTGTTTGAGTCCATTTTTTCGCTGTTTTGAAGGTGAGTCCCAACGCGTTAAAAAGCAAGTCAAATGAAATGAATCCGAATATTGAGACTATCTCGATAAGCTCTCAAAGTTCAATCATTTTAGCCAATCAGCCGTTCAGATTAGCTCAAAAGAACAAGGCCTTGGATTTGATAGCAAATGATTTCTTTCATATTTTTTAAAATTCATAAAACACCTCTCACAATCTAGCTCAACATTGAGCTCACCTCAACTCAATTACTTTTACATATTATAAAAGTTAGGATAAATTCATAAATTCATATGTTACATTTGTATTCGTATAGTACTAAAAACCATTCCTTTGGAGGTACGAGAAATCTAGAAATATACAAGCGAGGGTTTAAGCCGTTCCTCAGTGCCACGTATCGCTTCTATATCGCTAGGGTGCCACGTCGTTGATTCATGGCCGTCTGATTGCGGACAGTAGTGGCATCCGACCGTCCATTTTTTTTACGTATAAAACAATTTGTTTCGCTCACCTGTGAGTAAGGCGGCGTCTCGGTCGGTTGGCTAGCTAGGCTAGTGCTCAGGGCCGGAGGCCGCGATTCAAATCCCACATGCGTCGCATTTTTTTCCATCTTTTTCCCCGGCCTTGGCACGACATAGGTGCGCAAGAGCGCCTAGCAGAGAGCAAAGCGTGCGCTGACAAGTTGGTTAGGCAGGTTAGTGTTGGCTCTGAAGACCGGAGTTTGAATCCCCGTTTCGTTGGCTAGGGCCTCGGCGCGCCACAGGCACACGTGCCTGCCTAGTAGATTAAAAAGGATAGAACGCAACGTTCACAAGCAACTGAAATTGGAATTTGCTTATAACAATTTTCTGCCAATGTATCATTACCTTTGTTTGTCAAATAATTTAAGAAATGATATACGAAGTATTTTGAAAAAAAGAATAGCAATGAAATTCCTTGCATTCCTAGTCATAGACTAGAGGTGGCCAAACAGACCGGTCTGGCTGAGCGCTCGATTCGACTCGCTACTTTAATTTATTAATTTAATTAAATATATGTATTTTATATATTTTTTCTTATGATAAATAATATATTTATTTAATTTATAATATATATTTGTGAAATATAATGGTTTTTCTTAACTTTTATATATTTTAAATAAAATAAACCAGCTAATAAAAAACCGGACCAGACCTAGACCGAGACCGCGGCCGTTGATCCGGTTGGTCTAGTTCACATAATAAAATTGTAACCAAACCAATCGGGCCGATCCGGTTGGGCCCGTTGGCCACAGCTCTGTCACAGACTCACAGGCGTCACGAGTCACGACTCATCACGGGTACAAAGGAGTCCCGTATCCGCAGTTCCGCATCCCCAATTCTCGACGCGCCCATTCGCCGGACAAGCCTCGTGCGTCCTCTTCCCCAGATGGCGGCGCCGACCAACTCCACCACCTTCTCCGGCGAAGTCTGGGCGGAGCTCCGCCTGGCCGACGCCGGCGACGTGCCCCACATCTACAGCCTCATCCACCAGATGGCGGAGTTCGAGCTCCTCACCGACCTGTTCGCCACCACCCACGACCTCCTCACCTCCACCCTCTTCCCCTCGCCCCAGCCCCCACCGTTCACGTCCTTCACCGCCCTCATCCTCGACCTCTCCTCCTCCCCCCTCCCGGCTTCCGCCTCCACCGTCGCCACCCACCGCCTCGACCTCTCCGCGTCCCCGCTCGCCGACCCGGAGGCCGCCGCCTTCGCCTCCCCGCGCGGCGGCGGGCGCGTCACGGCGGGGTTCGTGATCTGCTTCCCCAACTACTCCACCTTCCTCTCAAAGCCCGGGCTGTACGTGGAGGACATCTTCGTGCGCGCGCCGTGGCGCCGCCGCGGGCTCGGCCGGATGATGCTGTCCGCCGTGGCCGGCAAGGCGGCCGAGCTTGGGATGGGGCGGGTGGAGTGGTGCGTGCTCGACTGGAACAAGAACGCCATCGACTTCTACGAGGGGATGGGAGCGGAGGTGCTCCCGCAGTGGCGCATCTGCCGGCTCACCGGCGCCGCCCTCGACAAGTACAAGGGCAGCAGCCAGGAGAAGCACGCCGGAAAGGCCGACTAGGCCAATCAGAAAGACGGAAAGGTTGGCTCTTGGGTGTCCAGGCTCTGGAATTGGTAATAAAGGTGGTGAATTTTGCCTCCTCTTCTCTGCTCGACTCTGCGCTGTAGTTCTTGCTACTGATTAGTGCTCTGGATTTGTTCTTCATTGAGATAAATTAAGAGTGAAATGTTGAACTATTGGGACTTGTTTCTGGCTTCTTGCCTATGTTGTGTTCAACCTTGGAGCCTTATGCAAATTTGTCTTTAGATTATTCAGATGTTTGGTTTGCTCTTAGTCATTTGAGTCTGAGCTCTCCACTCCCTATTGCGCGTAGCTATGCTGACAAACTAGTGAAACCATCGCCCTGCCTTAGTTTTATCCTCCAGCAGTAGCAGACCAGCAGGGTCAGCGAAGCTACTGCTCCTTGGACCTTGAAGTATATATTGAACTAGAGGTGAAAGCGCGCTTACGCGCGCTAGGACCGACCTGTGTTGCTTTATCTAAACATGATAACACAAACATTTTTGTTGTCTGTTTATTTGTTGGCTGTATTTTTTGCGCGCGCTAGGCTATATATCTTTAAAAGCAATGGAGAACCAAATGAAGAAAAGATACGAAGAATTCAATTTTTTGATGTCTTTAGCCTGCCGATGTGTAACCTCACAAAGACATGAACAAATATACATCAGGCCATCCAAAAGGCAGAAAAGCAAAACAATGGTCAAAGACAGGCAAGTAAAACAATGGTCTAAAAAAACAACGTACACATTTTATGTTCTTGTGTTGCCTTATCTAAATATGGGAATGCAAAC
Organism: Raddia guianensis; assembly: GCA_036346415.1. Taxonomy (NCBI): domain Eukaryota; kingdom Viridiplantae; phylum Streptophyta; class Magnoliopsida; order Poales; family Poaceae; genus Raddia; species Raddia guianensis. The sequence goes on along the minus strand of CM070536.1, from coordinate 4,091,198 downwards.
CTTTGGTTGTCCAAAGTTGCCTACAAAACTGGCTCATCTTCAAAAACATCCCAAACACCTGGTTGATACACCATCACATATATATATTGTATTTTTGTGAGTATCTACCAAAAGGGCGGGCAAAATCAGCTAAACGTCCAAAGAGTTCAAAATCCTCATTCAAACTGCACTGTGCAAATTAATACAATCAGAATAACACTTACTTTACAGGCGCAATAGGATGATTATAAACTGGAAGAACTGGTGAAACTAAAACTAAATTACATGGACGTACACCTTGCTTAATCGAGTAAGCCTAGTCTAGAATAATCTGCAACAGGGACATATGAAAGAACTAAGCAGAGAGGAGATATCCACAAAATAAAACTAACAAATAGACTTTACATTCAACATAATGTTTGTCCAGTATATAAGCAACCTCCACTGTCAATCTTACTAATACAGATAGATAAATAATGTGAATTCCAATTCTCAATATCATTCCTTCGATGCCAACTATTTATTAAATAGATAATGGAACCCACAAATAAAATGAAAGCGAATTGCAAGACAAAGGTTGTTAGGAACAAACAAACCTCACTCATACATTTAAGAAAAGTGGAGAACAATCCACGATATAGCGTAGCAATATGCAATGGTTATTTTTTTAAAAGAAACAAAGATCAATCTAACCGTACATCAATGTGGGTCTGAATTGCAGGACAAAGGTTGTTAGGAACAAACAAACCTCACTCATACATTTAAGAAAAGTGGAGAACAATCCATGATATAGCGTAGCAATATGCAATGGTTATTTTTTTAAAAGAAACAAAGATCAATCTAACCGTACATCAATGTGGGTCTGTTATGCTAATTCAGAGGTAATGTGTTGGTGGCATATATCGGCTTTCCAAAAATCAAAGCACGGTTTAAGCAAACTCAAAGGGATCTTTCAAAATATCTCTCTTTACCAAAAGACAACAAATTCATTGCAACTCAAGTATTTATCCATGTCAGGTTGTACATAGACCAAAATAGAAGTAAATCAACTAAGTTTAGTAATAAGTTCAAGCGTGCCACTAAACTAAACCAAGCCCATATAAAACATACACACAGCATAAATAGCCAGTGGTAGTGCAATAACTAACTAACGTAATTCATTCTGCCATCATTGGTAAGTTGTGCTGAAATTAAGCATGTGCAGCGAGGTATATACTAAAGAAATAATTATATCAATTTGTTTAATCTCATATAGGTTGTCTTAGCTGAAGAATTAGCTCAGCTATAAACAAGAAATGGTTAGACTATCCAAAATCCAAAAAATGGCAGGTCAAACTGATGCTAATCACACATCAGCAACCATATCTAAAATTGTGTGCATATCACCTGATGTTGCATGATGTTTCTCTTTACCAAAAGACAGCAAACTAATTGTGACTCGAGTATGTATCCATGTCAGGTTGTACATAGACCAAAATAGAAGTAAATCAACTAAGTAAGTTTACTAATAACTGTAAGTGTGCCACTAAACTAAACTAAACACATATAAAAGATATGTACATGATCCTAAATGAAATAAATATTTAGGCCAACACAAGCACACATATCGGATAAAATCATGTCATATATCATAGAAGGAAAAGTATACATGCCGAGGAGGCACCATAGGCAGAATCTAGTTGTTCCTCTTCCAGCCAAACAAACAAAGTGAAAAGAGCCTCTGCATAAAAATAAAAATAGCTAACAATGAGATTTTGAAATGCATATATATAATCATTGCTAACTAAAACCACCCATCCACAGCATTGATGGTTTAACTAAGCTCTGTCCAGCTAGCGTTTCTGACACCGTAAAATGACGTCAGAGATGGATACTCCAGAAAGGGAATTATGACTATACCAAACACAATATTTATATAAAAGCGACGTCCGAAAAACCAAGTGGAGAAAAACCTATTCTTGTAATTGGTCGCTCAATGTAACCAACAGTTATGAGGTTCCAAGCAAATGGGATTGTCCTACAGAAAAAGACACATCCTAATTAATCAGTTGGAACAACCAGAGATTACCATTCCCATTGCCCAACACACTCAGAGAACGCAGTAGCAAAATTTCTCCCAATGGTAGCAGAATTTGTCCATGTATCCTGGTCGAAGCTAGTAAATGCAGGGAAGAGGAGGGGAGGGAAGAGGCGGGCATACCAACGTCGGCGATGGCCAACCAGAAGCAATTCTTGGCCATGGGTCGATGGACGCATCCCTGCCGGAGCCGATCGGATCTAGCCGCGGAGAATGTAGTGGAGCGTCGCACCAGCAGGGAAAAGGGAGGCGGCGCCGGCAAGGGAAGTGACAGACCTAGCAACGTCGGAAGCAGCGGCTTCGGTGCCCAAGCCCGACGACCAGAGGCGGCAACGTCGACGGGGTGGATCCGGCGAAAGGCGGCACCGTCGACAGGGCGGATCTGTGTGCTGACCTCTTCTCCGGGGCCACCGTCGCCGGGCCCGTCCCACATGAAGCAGGCGTCCCCGGTAGGGCCTCCCCGAGGCCTAGCGCCGGCGCGGTGCTGCGGCCAAGCCGGAGGCGGATCCGGGAGCAGTGGAAGAAGGAGGAGGAAGGAGGTAGTCCCGCCGGGCACCTAGGCGGCTGGGAAGAGGAGGTGTTGCGGGGGGAGAGGAGGTGGAAGCGACGGTGGCTAGAGGCGCTGCAGCTGAGAGGGAGGCGGGGAAGCGGGCGGCGGGGGATGAAATGAGCAGTCCCCATGGGGGTACGGGGCTGAGAAGGCGAGGCCGGAGGCGACGTGGCCAAACGACGGCCACGGGAACCACCGCCTGCCTGGAACCACCGGATCTGCAACGTACGGTGCAGATTCAAGAGTGACGTGGAAGCTCAGCTTTTCTGCTCTGTTTAAGGGCGACGTGGCCTTGGTCAGCTCCCAGGACTGCTACAACTTACGTAGAATAAGTATATTGGATATTAAACTGGAATCGTTCCCCACTGCCAAAATATTCATAGAAATTCATATGTGAAAAATTGGAGGTACTATATAGAGCTAGTACAGGTACAGTGTACAGCTAGTTCCAATTAGAATAGCCAACACACTCTTGTCCGCATTTTGACTGTATATCCTGGCATTTTGACTAACTGTGGAACTTCAAGAATCAAAAGCTAATTTTGCTATCAAAAGCTAACTTCTGAACATTACAAACGCCAATTATCTGTAACAGGAGGAAGCAGTAATCAATTACCTATACTTCTAACTTATTTCCAGACTCATGATGTCAATGTGTTGTAAAGTTTGAGTTGCAGTTGAGTTGTTGGAAGTTTGAGTTGCAGTTGAGTTGTTGGGCTTCCTCCTCCACCTCCATCAACCACCTGTCGATTGCGCTATGGTTTTCCAAAACAAAAATTGAAATTGTTTCTGTGAATTATGTAATTTCCTATCCAATTTTAGTTCTTGAAATTCTATCAGCAGCTATTTATCTGCAATTGTTTTGTATTGCGCTATCATATCATCCCCTCGGTCAGTGCGTTTGGAACCACAAACAACATTCTAACCTGTTTGGTAGTCAGTTCTGTAAGGCCTCGAGGTAAATTGTTTTTCATTGTAATACCCTCCAAATTAAAGCCAGATCGTTTATAAATGATATCAGGTCCAAAATCCAGTTGTTGATGGTAAATGGTTGGTTAGCATAATTCGAATGTTAAAGCATGCTATTTAGGGTCTAACAAAATTTCAGTTGCAGAGTGCTCCCAGATTGTATCGCAACAGGTTAAGACAGAACTAAAATATCAGCAGTTCGAACAATTTGATGTCTCCAAACTCCAAAAGAATTGGTTCTAGACAACAGGAATACTGGTTTTATCCATTACTTGCATTTGTAACACGAAACGATCTCTTTTTTCACAAACATAAACAGCTTTTAACGAAAACTTTGTAGATGTGATTGAGAGATTTTAGACATCTAGGAGGAGCATATTGTATACTTCCTCCGTCCGTGAAAAGAAGTCATTGTTGACTTTTACACATATGTTTAGCCATTCGTTTTATTCAAAAAATTTATGTAAATAACATTTTTTTTGTTATGATTTGGTTTATTATTAAATGTATTTTAATTATGAATTATATTTTTACATGTCTGTAATAAATTTTTGAATAAGACAAATAATCAAACTTGTGTTCAAAAGTCAATAACAACTTATTTTCACGAACGGACGAGTATTTTTGTTATTGTTGTTGCCGTGGATACCACTTTCGTTCATGAAACTAAACGCTCTGATGCCTTGAAGAGTAGCCGTTTGCTTGTAAGGAGTTGTAGCCATTCCATATGATGATACTCCCTCCTTTTTTTTTTATGTTTTTGATTTTTGGACACGCATTTGGCCATTCGTCTTATTCAAAAATTTAGTGCAAACAACTCATGTTTAAAGTATCTTTAATGATAAAACAAGTCACAACAAATTAAATTAAATTAAATGATATTTACATAATTTTTTGAATAAAATGAGTGATCCAAGGCGCGTCCAAAAATTAAAGGTGTTAAATAAAAAAGAATTGAGGGAGTACAAGCGAACCAAACATGTTAGAGAGAGAAAAAAATGGGGGGGGGGGGACCTCTTAGAAATAACTGGGCCAAGACGAACATAAAAGCCCATGCATAACTAGCCCGAGCAGACAAGTAGCTTAATATATAGGAAAATGCTTCGGAGCGGACGTCCGACGCGTAGGACGCAGCGCGGCCCAGCAAGCAACGCACGAGTCGAAAGCAACGCATGCGTCGTGGCCTAGCAAGCAACGCACAGACGCTGATGCACTTCACTGCTAGCAAAAAACAATGTTTCATTTTTTGTATTTAATTTTCTCATTTTGTCTCTATTTTATATGGAGTCCAAAATGTATAGAACAAATTTCATAATTCATATAAAATCCTAATAAACTCATTTTAAATACTTTTTTTTATTTTTTTCATTAGCCAAATTGTTTCAACAGTCTGTACAGATTGTTTTCAATCGGCTAAACTAATTGTTTCAGTAGGCTAGACATATTGTTCTAATAGAAAAAATTAATTGTTGCATCTGGCTAGACATTGTTTCAGTAGGCTAAACTAATTGTTTCAACCGGCCAAAAATATTGTTCTAATAGGCTAAACCATTGTTTCAACAGACTAGATAGATTGTTCTAACATGCTAAACTAATTGTTTCAACATGCCAAACATATTGTTCCAGCAGGCTGTACAAATTATTTCATCAGGCTAGACAAATTGTTTCAATAGGCTAAACTAGTTGTGTCAGCAAACTATATATATTGTTCCAATAGGCTAAATCAATTATTTTAGCATGCTATATATGTTGTTCCAACAGGCTAAACCAACTGTTTTACTTTATTATACGCCCATTAGGCAAAAGTAATTGTTTCAGCAGGCTAGTCATATTGTTTCAACATGCTAAACTAATTGTTTTATTAGGATAATAAATTGTTTCAGTAACTTTTTATATAGCAACTTTGGTCTTGTTTTGTTCGTAAAAATGCGAGGAACGCAGCAGTGCAAATGGTTCGTGTATTGGAGCAACCAGTCAAAATTTATGACCGTTGAAAGAGAAAACTGAAAGGAATCTTTTCGCTAACGTCATTGCATGCATTAGACGGGGGCTTTATGGCATTGCGATGCATTGAACTGGGTCGAAGCGACATCCGAAGCGCGTCTTGTGACGTCGGACGTCCGTCCCCAAGTCCGTGCCTAATATATATGCAACATCCCTTTTATTTGAGATACGAAATTCTTCCGTCTTCCACAGTCCAAATTAGAACTTCGTTTTAAAAAATAAAAAAGACATTCTCTAAAAAATACTCACTACATTCTTTTTTATTTGTTGCTGTTGATTTTTTGACCATTCGTTTTATTCAAAAAAATTAAATACTTACTCTTTTTTGTTTAATGTCTTGGACTTTTGAACACACTTTTAACCATTCACCTTATTCAAAAATTTAGTGCAAACATTAAATAATACTAGTACAATGCCCGTGCTCTGCCACGGACCATAAAAGATGAAAGGAAAACATAATTCACAAAAAAATATATAATCATGAAGGGTGATTTGCAGGAAAGACATTATATGTAAGATCATTTCAGATCGAGAGTATAGCACGTGACGTGATGTGGCTTAGATCGATCCAAGGATCGGAAATAATCTATCCATCACTCCATGCTTTGCTACAGACGTTTAAAGAAAAGGGAAGAATACATAAATGACAAATAAAAACATACTCTACAACATTATTTGACATAAAGATTTTTTATCACCAACCATCACAGTGTGTCATAATTTCTAAGTTTTTAAACATTTGTTTTAGCAGCTCATTAATTTATATTAGGCCATGAAGATATCAATTATATTTGTAAAAAACAACAATTTGTGATGAAAAACTATTAAAGAAAAAACAACATATCGATTATATATATCAACACCATAAAATAACAAGATATGATAAAAAAACTAATAATACTGTAAACCATTAATTCCGAAAATATATCATCATGACATAATGGGTTTTAACAACGACATTCCAAAAGGAACCATCCAAGGATTTTAGCTCCGGCAATACATACAAATCATGCGTGATATATAAATATGCATGTCAAAGAAATTTAATAAAGTATTGGCAGACATCTTTGCATGCCATCAACCCTCTCCTCAAAAGTGCAAACAACATGAACCACGAGGTTGTTCATCGGAAAACATTTATTCACATTTCATAGTAGGTCACACAGTCATACAAAAGAACCAACTTGGACGGTATCAGTACTGCTCTCTTGTTTGCCAAAGAAAGGGACCAGTTACTTCCTACGATACGTTCTCAGACCAGGTGGAATTCAAAGATAGTCAACCTTGTCTGATGATGCGTGATACCCTCTGAAAGAACACGGGACACATGGTCATGCTGAACTTCATTTTGTGTTTAGCGATCCTATACAAGGTGTCCAACCCTATACAAGGTGCCCAACGAAGAGTGCTAATAGGTCCATTCACCGCCATCATGTTGCTCTACCCATATTAGATTAAAATTGTAACCTACAATAATTTGAATAACTCATTAAGGATTGGATTTAGCTCATTTTTATTTCTGATATATTGCTTTTGAGTCCAAATTTTAACAATACTGCAATCAAAGTCAAAATTTAAACAATAGTGCAATCAACTCAAAATTAAGCATCCTGAACTGAAGTGAAAATGTATGAAAGATATTGTTCTCTTAACAAACAAATGGTCAGGTTGGATTGATATCTTCGCCATCAGAAATATGTGAACAGCAATATCATATGTTGGTAATAGAAACAGAGGCAACATGAAACAGATCGAAGTGGTATAATGCTGGGTCCAATTTCTCAAAAATCATTGCATCATTAAATGACATGATCATAACCTACCTGTATGCATTGAAAAATATAACTATATCATTGTACCAAGAATTTCATATTAGTTAACAGCAGCTAGGAAAGTTTTTTGTAAATGGACCTACACTTTATTATCATCATGACAATATTTATTATCATGACATAGATCGATCGAGTCTTTACCTGAAAAGAAGCCTGCCATGGGGCATGCCGCTATAGTTCTGGGAAATAATCATACTTTCTGCCTACAAAGGATGTATTGTAAAAGATGAGCCATGCTTCAAAAAATGGTGAGCCAAAAATGATGAATTAGGTCCAGATCCATTGGTTAGAATGTCATTTCGTACATGCCAATAAGATTGCTTGATGAAAAAAGAGGAGATGAGTATACTTGCCATGCATTTTTTTTCCCAAATACATTGTCCCTTGAACCATGATTACAATATTTTAATATACAGAAAATAATGTGTGCAGAAAGAAGGGTAGGTGCCCAGACACAATTCAGAAAATGTAAAGAAATTTAAATCAATTGTTCTTTTAATTATGTGTGTTAGAAAAGTTAATATTTAAAAAATTGCTATATTCTGACATCAATATTCTTCAACTTATGAATGTCTCAAAGTTCCATTTCCAAATAAAACACTAAATAGCATGATTCTTCTAAATTGTAGACATCTATATAGGTCCTTGTGAATTAATTTTCTACAAAGAAACTAATAAAGGCTTCAATAAATTGGGGGATAAAAGGACATGATCCAAAAAAACTAAACTGAATAAGCAAGTATGGACTGAATACAAAATGAGCAACTGTTTTATGGAATAAATCAGATTTTTTGAATTTATATGATCGAATATTTTAAATTTCATCAACTTGCGTGGGGAAGAATTATGCTCATACAGTTTGTTCCTTTGTATTTGTTTTTTTTTATTTTTTATGAACAACAATTCCTGATATCCTAAACAAGACGACAAATTATTTTACATATCTCTCACTCCATGGTAATTAATTAGGTATCATTATCATTCTTGAGATTAAATGAGTTAGATTTTATTACTTCATAAATACAATGTAGAAAAGAACTTAGTTATACTTACTTGAGCAAACCACAAATGAAATGCATGCGGAGTGAACATAATCTCCAAGGAGCCTCAGTCAAGAAACTTGAAAGATGGAAGTGGCTATGATTTATACAGAAGGACTAAATTTAAGATAAGCAAGTCTCAATACATCTATGGCATACCTTCCCAAAGAGACGTTAAAAGAAAATCTTTGTATCATCTTCTATAACCTGCATTATAAGAAAGAAAAATAAGAAAACAGCTTGAGCATTATAAAAAGAAGACGTCCATATGCATTATAAAAAAGAAAAGCATTAACAGATAAATTCTAAAACTTAATATTTCAAGCCATTCTTACTTAGCAAGTAATTTTTTTTAAAAAAAATGCAGTTTATAGGTCATATCTGCAAAGCAAAAATAATTCAAAGTTGGGTGTTTAAAAAATTGAAGGTCTCTACGTACCAAAGATTGACTCCCTGGACTCCCCTTTTTTCAAAGCATAGAGGAAGTTCTTTAATCATTACCTGTCAAGTACACAAATAAGAGATTGACACAGAACATACATAAAACAAACTATAATAGTAGATATAAGAAGAGAGCAGACTTTGTATATGCAGCAAACAAGAAGGAAAAATAAACATGTATGCACAAGATAATGGAATTTCAGAGACAAAATTATTGGAGTGCCTCTCAACTCAAGACTAACTAATGAAAACAACTAACAAACAATTATTTAGATGTTCTTCTGAAACTTAATATTTCAAGTCATTCGTAGCTAGAGTACACTTTCTGGCATAGAGGACCACCTCTTTCTACGTAGCAGGCGGCGACGGCGGGATCGTAGGCTTGCTGCGTCGGTGGTGGTGATGGGATCGAGGGCGGCAGCGGAGATAGGGTCGACGGTGGTGGCGACAGGAGCGATCTGGGGCTAGGGTTTCCGGCGCGGAGGGCTACATCGGAGCGCGGAGGTGCGGCGGATGAGTGGGGGGAGGCGCGAGGCGGAGGGGGCAGCAGCGGGGAAGGGAGCGTGCGGCGGAGAGGGAGAGGGAGAGAGGAAGGCGGCGCGAGTGACAGAGAGGGAGAGGGGGAGGTGGCGTGGGTGTGAGAGAAGGAGAGGACAGCGGCGGCGGCACTGGCAGGTAGGGGAGAGGGCTACGGCGGCTGCGGAGGAGGAGAGGGATAAGGGAGGCTGCGGCGTGGCTCGTCCCTGGGATCCAGGGCTGGGGCGGCGGGGTGGGAATTGGGATCCCCGGGCAGGGGTTGGTTGGTGGGAGATCGGATGGAGCAGAAGTGACGTTACGAGATGGATGATCCAGATTGCTAGTTGGTAGTACCACCACGATCATCAGGTGCTTTAAGATAGTAGAGATAAGTCATGTTTAAAGTATCTTTAATGATAAAATAAATCACAACAAAAATAAATGATATTTATATTTTTTAATACGACGAATGGTTAAAGTCGTGTCCAAAAAGTTAAATGCGTTAAACAAAAAAATGAAGGGAGTATCATTTATTTTGTTATGCTTTGTTTTATTATTAAAGTTGTTTTAAGTATGACTTATATTTTTATATATTTGTATTAAATTTTTAAATAAGACGAATGGTTAACATGTACAGAAGTCACTAACGATAAATAAAAAAAACAGCATTGCTAATCATCAGGCGACTGAGCCTTATTTATCTCTTAGTCGATTTTTCATATACCTATATGTTCCCGTTGGATCTTTTATGTGTTCTATAGAGATATCTGTTCTACGGTCTAGAAAATTGACTGAGAGATAAATAATTCTCAGCCACCTAAGGTCAAGCCGATCCCAAAAGGAGAGAGAGAAAGTATGTCTTTCCCTGTCGCATTATTTTTTTTCCTCTCCCACAATCCAAAGCTCCTTCCGTAACTACACCGTCTACACGAACGAACGGTAGCCGCTGGTGGCGTGTGCCCCGTGGAGATTGGATCACCGTTCGTTCCTCTCTTCTTTTCCCTCTCTTTTCTTTCTTCTTCCCTGCTCCAAGTTTCACGAGGTCATCTCCTCAATTTCCCTCCAAGCCCGACACACGCTGGCTGTCTAGCTCAGCTTCCTTAAGAAAAAAAAAACCCTATAAATTTGCACGCGACGCCGCCGCTCCTCGCCATCGCAACAGCATCTTCAAGTTCTTCAACCTCGGTGGCGGTTCGATCGTGATGGAGAGCAACGGACGCGGAGGCGCGGAGAAGGCACCCATGGCGGCCACCGATCTGATGGTTCCGATCCAGCCGAAGAACAACGGAGGCGAAGGCGCGGAGAAGACACCGGAGAAGGAGGCGGAGAACAACGGAGGCGCCATTGCAGAGAAGAGTGCACCTGGGAAGGAGGCGGAGGCGGAGAAGGAGTCGACGTCCGTGGAGAGCACCAATGGCGTGACCGGTGAGTACTGGGCCTGCCTCAAGAGCAAGGTCCGCGCCGCCGGTGAATACGCGACCCACATAACCCGCCATGGCATCACCATGTTCGGCGAGCCCCAGATCGGTTCCTGGGTCGAAGGCGAAGCCGATTAGCCGACGATGTGGCCAAGAAGGTGCTCAGATATAGGTCCTCTTCGTTTGGTATCGTTCGGTTGAGGCAAAATTTATTATTTTTTATAAATCATTTATTACTATATTCTGTAATAGTGTTTTAGGATTTTATGAGATTTTTGTTAGAATAATTATGGGGTTGGCCCATTTAATTATTTTAATAGAAATTCCAAGAGGCCCATTTAATACTAGGAGTTATGAAAACGGTTTAATCATCGCATTGGAAAATTGGGAGGAGAATATCTCAACTTAAATAGTTGGATTGTGGTTCTCCCAATTAGAAAAGAGAGAAAAGAGAAAGGCAGGGCGACCTCTCCTCGGGCATGGGCGACCTCTCCCCGAGCCGGGCGACCTCTCCTCTAACCGACGACTTAATGGTTCGCCCTGTGTAAAAGGCTCTCGCTGCCGTTACCGACTCGCTCTCAAGAGCTCTCTCCGTAACCGACTTAATGGATTCCATTCTTCTCGCTCTCAAGAGCTCTCTCCGTAACCGACTTAATGGATTCCATTCTTCTATTCTGTAGTCGGATTCCATTCTTCTCGCTCTCAAGAGCTCTCTCCGTAACCGACAAGAGCTCTCTCCGTAACCGACTTTCCGTAACCGACTTAATGGATTCCATTCTTCTATTCTGTAGCTCCGTTACTCTGTAGCTCCGTTACCTCGCTCTCAAGAGCTCTCTCCGTAACCGACTTAATGGATTCCATTCTTCTATTCTGTAGCTCCGTTACCTCGCTCTCAAGAGCTCTCTCCGTAACCGACTTAATGGAATCTCGGTTCTGTAGCTCCGTTACCTCGCTTAATGGATTCCATTCTTCTCGCTCTCAAGAGCTCTCTCCGTAACCGACTTAATGGATTCCATTCTTCTATTCTGTAGTCGGATTCCATTCTTCTCGCTCTCAAGAGCTCTCTCCGTAACCGACTTAATGGATTCCATTCTTCTATTCTGTAGTCGGATTCCATTCTTCTCGCTCTCAAGAGCTCTCTCCGTAACCGACTTAATGGATTCCATTCTTCTATTCTGTAGCTCCGTTACTCTGTAGCTCCGTAACCGACTTAATGGATTCCATTCTTCTATTCAGAGCTCAGTTTCAGAGCTCGTTACCTCGCTCTCAAGAGCTCTCTCCGTAACCGACTTAATGGATTCCATTCTTCTATTCTGTAGCTCCGTTACCTCGCTCTCAAGAGCTCTCTCCGTAACCGACTTAATGGAATCTCGGTTCTGTAGCTCCGTTACCTCGCTTAATGGATTCCATTCTTCTCGCTCTCAAGAGCTCTCTCCGTAACCGACTTAATGGATTCCATTCTTCTATTCTGTAGTCGGATTCCATTCTTCTCGCTCTCAAGAGCTCTCTCCGTAACCGACTTAATGGATTCCATTCTTCTATTCTGTAGTCGGATTCCATTCTTCTCGCTCTCAAGAGCTCTCTCCGTAACCGACTTAATGGATTCCATTCTTCTATTCTGTAGCTCCGTTACTCTGTAGCTCCGTTACCTCGCTTTAATGGATTCCATTCTTCTATTCTGTAGTCGGATTCCATTCTTCTCGCTCTCAAGAGCTCTCTCCGTAACCGACTTAATGGATTCCATTCTTCTATTCTGTAGCTCCGTTACTCTGTAGCTCCGTTACCTCGCTCTCAAGAGCTCTCTCCGTAACCGACTTAATGGATTCCATTCTTCTATTCTGTAGCTCCGTTACCTCGCTCTCAAGAGCTCTCTCCGTAACCGACTTAATGGAATCTCGGTTCTGTAGCTCCGTTACCTCGCTTAATGGATTCCATTCTTCTCGCTCTCAAGAGCTCTCTCCGTAACCGACTTAATGGATTCCATTCTTCTATTCTGTAGTCGGATTCCATTCTTCTCGCTCTCAAGAGCTCTCTCCGTAACCGACTTAATGGATTCCATTCTTCTATTCTGTAGTCGGATTCCATTCTTCTCGCTCTCAAGAGCTCTCTCAATGTCGACTTAATGGATTCCATTCTTCTATTCAGTAGCTCAGTTACTCAGTAGCTCAGATTACCTCGCTCTCAAGAGCTCTCTCCGAACCGACTTAATGGATTCCATTCTTCTATTCTGTAGCTCCGTTACCTCGCTCTCAAGAGCTCTCTCCGTAACCGACTTAATGGAATCTCGGTTCTGTAGCTCCGTTACCTCGCTCTCAAGAGCTCTCTCCGTAACCGACTTAATGGAATCTCCGTAACCGACTTAATGGATTCCATTCTTCTATTCTGTAGCTCCGTTACCTCGCTCTCGTAGCTCCGTTACCTCGCTCTCAAGAGCTCTCTCCGTAACCGACTTAATGGAATCTCCGTAACCGACTTAATGGATTCCATTCTTCTATTCTGTAGCTCCGTTACCTCGCTCTCAAGAGCTCTCTCCGTAACCGACTTAATGGAATCTCCGTAACCGACTTAATGGATTCCATTAATGGAATCTCCGTAACCGACTTAATGGATTCCATTCTTCTATTCTGTAGCTCCGTTACCTCGCTCTCAAGAGCTCTCTCCGTAACCGACTTAATGGAATCTCCGTAACCGACTTAATGGATTCCATTCTTCTATTCTGTAGCTCCGTTACCTCGCTCTCAAGAGCTCTCTCCGTAACCGACTTAATGGATTCCATTCTTCTATTCTCAGTAGCTCAGCTTATCGACTCTCTCTCCCGCTTCTCCCATAACAGAGCTCTCTCCCAAGACGATTCTGACTTCGCTCTCAAGAGCTCTCTCAAGAGCTCTCTCCGTAACCGACTTAATGGAATCTCCGTAACCGACTTAATGGATTCCATTCTTCTATTCTGTAGCTCCGTTACCTCGCTCTCAAGAGCTCTCTCCGTAACCGACTTAATGGAATCTCCGTAACCGACTTAATGGATTCCATTCTTCTATTCTGTAGCTCCGTTACCTCGCTCTCAAGAGCTCTCTCCGTAACCGACTTAATGGATTCCATTCTTCTATTCTGTAGCTCCGTTACCGACTCTCTCTCCCGCTCTCCCATAACGGAGCTCTCTCTCCCGCACAGTTACCGACTCGCTCTCAAGAGCTCTCTCTCCCGCATCTCTCTCCCGCACATTCCATTCTTCTATTCTGTAGCTCCGTTACCGACTCGCTCTCAAGAGCTCTCTCTCCCATTCCATTCTTCTATTCTGTACCTCTCTCTCCCGCACATTCCACACATTCCATTCTTCTATTCTGTACCTCTCTCCGTAACCGACTTAATGGATTCCATTCTTCTATTCTCAGAGCTCTGCTATCGACTCTCTCTCCGCTCTCCCATAACTGAGCTCTCTCTCCCATGACAAGCATCGACTCGCTCTCAAGAGCTCTCTCTCCCGCATCTCTCTCCCGCACATTCCATTCTTCTATTCTGTAGCTCCGTTACCGACTCGCTCTCAAGAGCTCTCTCTCCCATTCCATTCTTCTATTCTGTACCTCTCTCTCCCGCACATTCCACACATTCCATTCTTCTATTCTGTACCTCTCTCCGTAACCGACTTAATGGCTCGCCCTGTGTAAAAGGCTCTCGCTCTCAAGAGCGAGCATTCTTCTATTCTGTACCTCTCTTCGTAACCGACTTAATGGCTCGCCCTGTGTAAAAGGCTCTCGCTGCCGTTACCGACTCGCTCTCAAGAGCTCTGTGTAAAAGACTCTCGCTGCCGTTACCGACTCGCTCTCAAGAGCTCTCTCTCCCGCATCTCGCTCTCAAGAGCTCTCTCTCCCGCATCTTGCCGTTACCGACTCGCTCTCAAGAGCTCTCTCTCCCGCACATTCCATTCTTCTATTCTGTACCTCTCTCCGTAACCGACTTAATGGCTCGCCCTGTGTAAAAGGCTATCGCTCTCAAGAGCTCTCTCTCTCTCCCGCACATTCCATTCTTCTATTCTCAGAAGGCCGCTGCTATCGACTCGCCTCAAGAGCTCTCTCCCCACATTCCATTCTTCTATTCTCAGATTCTGACTCGCTCTCAAGAGCTCTCTCTCCCGCACATTCCATTCTTCTATTCTGTACCTCTCTCCGTAACCGACTTAATGGCTCGCCCTGTGTAAAAGGCTCTCGCTCTCAAGAGCTCTCTCTCCCGCTCGCCCTGTGTAAAAGGCTCTCGCTCTCAAGAGCTCTCTCTCCCGCACATTCCATTCTTCTATTCTGTAGCGCTGCCGTTACCGACTCGCTCTCAAGAGCTCTCTCTCCCGCACATTCCATTCTTCTATTCTGTAGCGCTGCCGTTTTGCGTTCCCGCCTGCGCCTGTGCCCGTGGTGGCACCGGCTCAAGGGTATATTCAATTAAAAAAATAATTTATTTTTGTTTTTACATTTTGTATTTTTTCAATTATTTTTAAATTTATTTTATAGATTCAATAGTTCTAATGCTCAAATTCATTTATGCACCCTCACAATGATTTTTTTGTTGCATTGTGGATTTTTTTTTTACATTTTTTGGGTTTTTTAAAAAGTATAAAATTGATATCAGTTAAAAAATCTTACAGGCGTGCTAAAAAAAAGGTGGCCGGCGCACTTGAAATGGCGCAACGAGAATTCACCTAGCCAACTCGCCAACGCGCGCGCTTTGTTCTCCAGCTACATGCGAAATATTGTTCAAGGTTAATATAGGGAAATTAAAGGAAAAAGGAAAAAAGTGAGAGCGACACCTAAGGCTCTGAAGCCAACGTTAGCACATTAAACCAACTGAACAATCGGCACATATTGTTGCCAAGGCTCCGAAGCCAACGTTAGCGTATTAAGCCAACTAAGCAATCGGCGCATATTGTTACGTTTTTCTGCCGATTTTTTTATACAAATCATAAATAAACGGTTGGATGAAACCGGCGCCCATGATTGAACGGCCACCATTTTTTCGCCGACGTGTCGCACGGAAAACGACTTGCTAGCACTTTGTATTATCGATAGAATTAACAACTACATTCTGCTCTCTGAGAGAACAGAATTAACTACAACAGATACGTTACACTAAACATTCTGCTATCTTAGACAAAAACAGAGGATACATTATTTCCTAAAAAAACAGAGAAGACATATAGACAACAACATTCTGTGAGACGTCGCACCCTTTTCACAGCATTTGACATGTACAGATTCAAAACAGTACGTGGAACATCATGATTTTTGAAATCATACGATTTCATAAACATTATCAGGGATTAAATACATCACTGAGCTGAACCAGAGAAAAGAATGAATGACCACACATGTCAATGGGGAGCAATCAGCTTATGTAAATCTACATTGATGCAGCAGGGGCGGTCCTTAACCCCAACTATTTCTACTTTCTAGACTAAACTGTTAACAAAGGAATAAACACTAGGCCAATCAGATGTCAAGTGGTCAAATACGTCAGCTGCTACAACAAAGAAGACCGTGGCACAGACAGCTGGAACCTTGCCCCTAGCTGTGACCAGTAACATGAAACTAGAACCTGTCAATAATGATTGTATTTCTTTCTATGGCGACTGTAGTCAGAGACATATCTAAATCTCCGCCCGCAGTCAGGAACCGAGCACTTATACGGGCGCTCTCCTGTGTGGACTCTGACATGTTCAGTCTGAGCCCACAACCATTTAAAGGACATTCCACAGCCATCCCAGGGACATTTGAATGGTCTCTCATCGCTGTGGACACACTGATGACGCTTCAAGTATTTGTGTGAGCTGAAACGCTTGCCACATGACTCATCAGTACAAATATTGCGTTGGTGAGCACGAAGTTCAGCTCTAGTTTCAAATGCCATGTCACAAAATTCAATATCGCACTGAAATGATCCCACCTCTTCCCTCTTAGTCTTTTCTGCAGGTGATGCTTCCACAGTATTTTTCTTTGGAACCTCTTCAAGCAGTGCAGGTCTAGTCCTCGGTCTCAGGCTCTCACAGGGGGATCGAACAAAGCTCTCACTAATTTGTGACCTATCAGTATTTATCTCCGATTCCCTCTTTCTTTTGTGTTTTCGTCTGACATAACATATGATATCTGTTCTATTTGAGTTTCCAATGCTTCTAGGCAATATGTCTGACACACGGAATTCATGTGGCGTGTTGACATGTTGATTTTTTTTTGGTACACCTGAAATTTTGCCTGTTCTGGCTAAGCAAAAATTGGCAGCTATGCAATTTGCTGAACTGCCAAGCATTCTTGTGTCAACCTTCTGTTGTTTTTCAGAGTTCTGACTAGCAAGCAATTTATCAGTTGCTAAATTGCAGCAAGTCTGACTCTTGTATGAAAGGGCAGCACTAACAGAAGAACCAGCCATCCCTACAACTTCACCCTCTGTAACACCATCTGCAGAGTGGTCATTACTAGCCAGTGTCATTAATGTCAACGAAGCACTGCCAATTTCATCTTTTCCAGGAGCATCTGCTACCTTGGACTCCTCAGCTAAAACACCAAGTAAAATATCAAAAGAATTTGATTCTGTGTAAAGTGATTTTTCATCTTCTCCAGAGGTTGCAGTAGTTGAAGCTGCTTGCATGTCTTCTGAAATATTAACATCTGTCTTTTCAGATTCAAGCTGTGACTTGGTGATATCATCACTCTTGAGCTTGATGGCCTTCACAATAGAATGGCTGGTATCAACTTGTACTGGTCTTAAAGAAGTAATTTCTATTTTTGAGTGTACTGGTCTTAAAGAAGTAATTTCTATTTTTGAGTTGCGGATTTCCTGCAACTGATCTCTCATCAAATCATGAGCAATAGGCAGCGGTTCAGTTGAACAAGAATAATCAGCAGAGGTAAGGCAGTCCATGGTTAGACCACATTGTCTGTCAACACTACAAATTATCTCACCACAGCTTGCCTTTGACCCCACAAGGACAGAACCAGGACCACGTGCCTCAGGTATATCATCAGTAGTAGAATTATTATTTTTTAATGTTGATACTGTGGCCCAATGTGGTTCTGAAATAGCCAAACCTTTTATTGGGCATCGACCAACTAAGTTTGTGATAGGATTATCACAGAGCACCACGTTCTCCTGGTCTTGCTGACCTTGCAACTGTTTATCTTTGCACTCTAAGTTCTCGTGTTTGCTTACGCAGGTTGTGTTGTCTTCCTCAGTGATGCTTTCATTATCAAGGAACTGTTCAACAGAAAAGGTTGAACTACTCATCTCAGCTGAATGGGCACCTTGCTGTTCAATGGTAAAGCCATCTGATGCTGCAGCAAGCGGGGGCGAATCCTGGGAATACAACGAACAAGCAGAGTCATCACAAGTGCTAACACATACAGGACCCTCACAAACTTGATGCATCATAGGATATTCAGCCAGAGCAATCGGGATATCAATAAGACAAGGTAGATCTTTATTGTCTTCAGAAGACATGCACACATCAGCTATATCATAAGATTCTTGCAGCCTAGTTGGTTGCAGGAGGCCACCTTGTTGAAAAGTCCTTTGGTCTTTTCCATTGTCATCAGGATTTCCAGAAGTGTCCAGATTAAAATTAGTTTTTGTAATTGCAGGATCAACTTTCTCAGGAATTGCTGTGGCATTAGAGCTGAAAACATGACCAACAACCCTGTAAGGAGTCCGTGCTTTCCTGCAGAGCCATTTAAGATTCGGAACAACTGTGATAGGTGAGGGCTTGGAAAATAGACCCCAAAATGACAATGGAGATTGTTCTTGATTCCCTGGTGTTTCTTTCCTAAGCTTAGCACAATATTTCAGGTTTAGAGCCATCTGTGATGTCCAATCTCTTCCATCTTCCTCGTGCCCCTCTTCATCAATTGAAATATTGATTATATGTAAATCAGACTTGGATGCATTTGCAAGTGAAACATCTTTAAAGTCAAATTGAAACTCAATTTCCTCAGCTATTGATATTGCAAGTGCTTTTATTTTGATATAATCTGCACAAAATGGAGAGCAAAAATATAGGTAAGTGAACTTGATGAGGTAAGGTAGTCAAATAACGGCAGTTAAAAATGACAGCTGACTTTTTTTTTGGGAAAAGACTGCATGGGTTACCCACAAACATATATTACTCAAAAGAATATGTACAAGCTGGCATGAGCCAGATCAAAAGAAAAGAACCGAGAAACGACAACTGATTTCGAGCCTCTTAATCCCATCCATGCCATCACATTCACAAGTTGATACCTTCTATGCCACTGTTTACCGGTCAAGCCATTGTGGAGCTGCATAAACATGCTTACGCCCCCTGCCTTTTCAATATATTGCTAAAAGAATATAGAAAATTCGTAAAGTTATGAGAACTTTCTATAGGTTCAGAAAATTATGACTATTCAAATGTGCCTGGGCGATTTAAATTTTTTGAGATGTGTAGTTTTATATTAAAATTACTGGTACCTAGGGTCTCTTTCTAACGGTTTACCCTAACAGAGCTAACGGTGATGGCATATAACTCTAAAGCATCAAGCTACAAATGTGATGGCGCTTAAGAGTAGAGTGCGAATGTGATGTCATAAATGGAATTAGGAGAATCTACAGTGGCATACAAGGATTTAACAAAAATCTACCTGCATGCAATCTGCAGGCTACATATATGCGAAGGAATGCAATTTCTTACGACCACAGTTCAGATGCATGCTTGTATAGCGTCACACACATCGAGCAAATGCCAGAATTCGATTATCTAGGTTTTTGTAGCCTGGTCCTTAAGAATATATTGGTCTGCAAACAGTCCCAACATGCAGTCAATGCATCACAAATTAATAATGCTCCTTCCAAGTAAGACTCCTTGATCATATTGTACTCTACCAGAACAATTTATGTGTCAATTGTGTTACTTTTCCCTTCACTTGCTTAGTTGGCTTTGCTACTTCACATTATAATATACAGAAGCAGTTGTATCCCTTGGTGCCAAATACAGCACTCATGCCACCTTTGTTTTCCTTGACTTGCTTAGTTAGTTAGGATTTGCTACATTGCATTATAAAATACAGGAGCTGTTGTATCCAATGGTACCAAATAAATCCCACACCAAAATACAGTAGATATTTAAATCTTGATTAGAAAATAAGCAATAAATAATTAAAAGCAAACCGAAAACCAAAACAAAGTCTTTTCAAAAACAAGCATGACCACCCAACAAAAACATATCAAATCAGCAATAGCTAATGATTTCACATCCAGCGTGCAGGATCCAACAACCATTGATCAACACTAAAACAGGAAACAATAACAAAGGAAATTAGCATTATATTCTACCTGAATGGCATATGATGAGGGCATGGGCACCGCCTTTGCCCTCAAGCAACTCCTCAATCTCAAGGGCATGTTGCAAGCAAAAGATCCGAGGTCGTGCAAATGTACACCTTGTATTCCAGTTAATAGTGCCGGTACAACCTTCTAAACCTTGTGCACCAATGTCAATGCCACCAATTTGTTTACTCAATTCTGCTCCAAAACAATCACTTGATATTTTATTGCCAGTTGCCTCTGTTTTAATGCACAGGTGAGGGGTGTTATCACCACTGCAAGAATGTGAACCACCACAATGCGGCTGCACGGGTTCATCAAGTTCCTTCTCCATCAATAAAACACTATTTTCATGTGAGTTCACATCCTCATGACTGAATTTAACAGCCTGTTCCACATGGCTGGAAGGTCTGTTGGCGATAAATGGAAATCCTGATAAATAGGCAGAAACTTTTGTCAAAATTTTACAGGCGCAAAGAAAGTAGCAATATTATTTTGGTTAAATTACAGAAGATGAAAAAGGACAAGAGAAGATATTTTTATAATTAAAAATATAAATAACACCCCAGCAAACAAAAATTCAATTACTCCAGAATTCTTAAGGTGTAACTGTATCACCAAAACATCAGCAAAAGATAAAATCTTGTGAATAAGCAAGGACAAGATGATACATTTCTTGTGTATTAATAAGGCAACAACATGCACCGTACAATTAAAAAGTCACTGTCTGGGAAGAACAGCTTGATCCAATTGATCATAACCCAAGCCTGAAGATCACATCACCCTAACACAACGATTATCGCAGTTAGAATCTTTACATTTATAAACCCAGTTCTCTACAGCTTATTTGACTTATTTAATTTATCTACTTAATTACTTGCCTTTATTTAAAATAAAAAATAGCTTTTTCAATCCGTCTTTAATCTATCTTGAGGGCGTGTCTAAAAACTCTCTAAAAACAAGTCAAATAATGGGGACCTGCCTCTTGAGTCCACCTCAAAAAGCTCTTGAAGAGTTGAAGTTAGGAGATAAGTCAGATAAGTAAATAAGTCAAATAAGATAAGCTGTAGAGAACTTCATTGTCATTTGATTAAGCTGCTGGATTGTCACGTATAATAACAAAAAAAATAAGGGTGTTAAAAAGAACCCTTCACGGTGAGGTTCATCATGTATGAAGGATAAATGGCTAACTGTGGCTCAGCAAAGGCCGAATAAAGTGAAGTACAAAACAAGGGCACAGTTGATCTCTTTGCCGCCAAATAAAAACTCCTAGAAAATATCTACCGTACTCTGCCACCAAATAAAAAGTACCAGAAAATATCTACAGTACTCCTATACACAACAACCAAACCTGCATCTATAGAAATAGAATAGTTTTTTCACTTATTTCACACATCTACAAAAGCTTTGGAGATAAGAAAGCATACCAGAATTGCCATTGTCAAGAGGGCATGGAGATACATTTGATTGATTCTCTTTTTCGCAATTCAACTTGAATCTTTCTCTATCAGCAAGGGACATCTCTTCCAATGCTTTTCTGCAAGGCTGCAAAATTGCCATGAATGGATAGCCAAGAATTCCACAAGCAACACAGGTCAATGAACCTGAATCAATGCTCAAATCAAAAGGCAGGTCATCCTCATCATCAGCGTCAGTGTCCACTTTTCCCTCCTTGGAATCAAATGTAGCATCAGACAATTTGCTTTCTGTAGAATGGCATGTAGTTTGTGTTTCAATTGTATATGCAGTACCATCAGATGAACATTTATTTTTGGGGCTGCAATTGGTGTATTCAATTTTGCGAGCATCATCAAACTTCTTCTCAGGAGCTTTTGAGCTAGAAGAGCAAGGGTGCAGCACAGTAGATGGAAGCAAGTCAGGTTCCCAGAGAACGACATTTTCAATCGATTTCTTACTCAGGAAAGAACACAAAAGTTCATTTTCACTAATCATGTCTTGTAAGAACTCCTGTTTGACCAGCAGTTCTCTTTCTTCTTTTCTCCGATCCCTCAAGCGTGAAGTTCGAATTCCAGACAATAATTCTCTGGGGGTTCTGAAATTAAAAGAAACAGCTAGATTCAAGGCGACGAATAAAAAAAGCAGTTGGTGTCCTCATGATAATAATATGGACACTAAAACCACTATAGATAAGCATAATGAAATCCATCACTATAATATGGACACCAAGAACACAAGAGGCGATGCTTAAAACATACTAAGTCACATGTGTTCTTCTCATGTCACATTTTAATTCACCTTCCAATACAGAAGGTGATCATAAAAGCGGCAGATAAGCATGGGATGAAAAAGAAGTCAGAAAACATTATCAAAATCAGTATGTAAGCTTAATTGCTGTCCATCCAATGTCCAATCATGATTTTGACAACCAAATTAAAACCAAAATTTTTATAAACAACTAAACAAGAATATCCATAATAAAATTTAAAATTTGTAATATGTATGGGTAAATTCAATGTAATATGAAGGACAATTCCTGCCATTGTTAGCTTCATTTGGACAAATGGCACTGCTGGATTCACAAGTACTGGCATTGTTAAGATCACTAGGGATGTTGTCATTGAAAGTTTTCCTACCATTCTCTTTTTATTACACATCAAAAAAAATGTTTGCGGCCTTTTGGCGTTCTCCTGAAGAAATTTTAATAATTGATTGCTTCGCAAAAAAAAAATGAACGCACATCAAATTTAAACTTCATGTTCAGTTCTGACATGGTACAAGCAGATGCATGGTTTCTTATACATTGAATTATTGATGGTTTGATTGATTTCACAAGTATTGGCATTGACAGGATTTCCTAGGGATGTTATCATTGAAAGTTTACCTGCCATTATCTTTTGATTACATATCAAAACAAATGCTTTGGGCCTTTTTGGTGTTCCCCTGCAGATGCACTAATACTTGATTGCACTACAAATTTCAACCTCATGTTCAGTTCTGACATGGTACAGGCAAATGCATGTTTTTTACATACTGATGGTATCACAAAAACTGTATTTTTACGAGTTCCTAAAGACATTGCTGTTGAAAGCTTTCCTTCCTATCATCTGTTTTACGCCTTCTGCTGTTCTGCTGAAGAGGTTTTAATACTGACCTCACTTAAAAACTTCCTGTTCAGTCTTGAGTACTGGCATGGTACAAGCAAATGCATGATGACTTCATTAAGTATACTTGTGTTCACTTACATCTGATGAAAGCTTTCATAAATATCCTCGTTTCACTTTCATCAGAAAATTATCTGATTGTAGCCTTCAATCAAATTATATGATCCACTCTCTCTCTCTAAGAATACGAGGCCTATTTTTTGAATGAACTTGTCCATCAATACTGAAAGTGTTTGAAATTCCAATGCAAAATAAGTTCCTCATCCTCTCCATACTGCTACATAAATACCTAGCTTTGCTTTGTATTCCCCACATGCATGCATTGGATATAGTGCTTACAGAAAATAACAAGACTCAGTATAGCCATTTTGAATGCCTCCTTGGTCTATGTGCAAAACAAAATATGACTTATAAACTTGGATAGAAGGAACACTACATTGTATCTATTTTTGTTCCTATAAATAAAAAATTTCAGTATCTGAAGTCCTATATAAAGGTGTGATGAATGATTGACAATTGACGATAGAACAAATTTATTATTTTGTTGTCCACAACATGAATCAGAACATCTCATTCCATCAGTAATTACATGCAGGCCACCAATAATCTAATTCACTCCCTCAGTAATAATTACATGCAGGCCACCAATATGGTGCTAAGCTAAAAATTTTGCTGAACCACATTATAACAACTGCTGAATCTTGACACTACAAATTGGCTGACTGTGTTCGGAGGCTACAATTCACATAATAAGAACACACTACTTTCCACGAGATATATGCTTTAGGTAGCGAAGTAATGCAAGAGTAATACTCTGTATGCTGATGTGGAACCCTTTATTGCATCTCAATAGCAAGATTTGTATGTAGCAATATGATCTGGATCCCAGGCATCAATTTGGATTAATTTGATTCAATGTGACAGATGATGTTGATGTCTAGTGACCCTGCCATGAGCTTTAACCCATAGCGGCTAGAGCATAGATTTTAAAGTTATGTTATGCATAATCGCTTCAATGGAATGGACAGTCCTAGCAAGAAGTTATGTTATACATAATCGCTTCAATGTAATGGACAGTCCTAGCAAGTAAATAAAATTGCAGTGGCTTATTTTATTTTACTTTTAAGCTAGCGGCCATGTCACTCCTAGCTTTTAAAAAAGAATTAAGAAGTGCATAATCACTTTTGCGACCAGATTACAAGATCCGATAAGTACATCTAATTACAGCTAAAAGATGTACCATTGGGCTTGTTGAAAGAAGCTATTACTATTCTGCCAGCAAAAAATAAAAAAAAAATAAAGTCCAACCAGAAAAATTTACCTGGATATAAAGGAAACAGCTAGCAAGTACAGTAGCTGTTGATGGGAGAGCATTGGAAGATAATTCATCACAGCCCTTCGAACTGCAGCTTCTTTGGCAAACTTCAACCATTGGGGTGTTGCAAAGTTGGCCGCCTCTCCGCAATTAAATCCTGCATTGTATTGGTTAGAGTATTTAAAACTAGGGACTAGGGAGAATTTTAAATACATGCTCATCAACAAATAAAAAATAAATAATATTTACTTTGCACATTGTACGAAATTATAAATTGTTTTTTGTCACTCCAAATAAATGGCTTTACTAGATAGGCTCTTTGGTTTCAAATATAACTACATATGTGAGACCCTCAAGGGAATCTGAAGTAATAGCAGTGACGGTAATAACAAATAGCAAAGGTACAGCTAGCCCTAATCAGTACTCGACTTTAAAGAGGCATCAAAGACTCAAATTTGGTAAATGCTTAGGATTAACTTGGATAAAACTTACAAAATCAGTCAGTTAAGATGAGAACAAAATAATAAAATCAGTACAATATTACCTCAGGCAGGAAAAAATATCTGATGAGTACTAAATTCCCCATTGGCACCATCTATTATCTGGAATATGTCAATTCTCAAGAATCTTTCGTAAGAGTGAAAAATAAAAATGGATTGATTGATCAGTTGTAGTGATAATGGTATGATGTGATTGGTTACACCACAACTGATATATTTTTTTATTCTAATAAAAGAATCAACTTGACGTATTCTAAATAATAGATTGTGCTAATCCACAGTCACTGTCTGTTGTAAATAGTTCGCATTTCACTGCCAGGGCCAAATTAAAATTACATAGCTGGGATTGGCAGTTTAACAAATGCTACAAAATTTTACTCACCATGGCTAAACCCAACATGGTAAGCCCTTGGAAATGTCACCACGAACTCACCAGGATATTGTACTAATCTGCAGCACAATGCATGTTAACACGGACATTAACAACAACAAAATAGGTGTATTGATATCATAGGAACTTAAATAAATATTGACCAAACAACCATTTCAGAGCTTGTACCTACAGCAGGGCACACCACAAGCTACAAGGACCTCAGGGGACATCAATGTTGTTTTCTCCCCAAGCACTGCCAGAGACGCTGCATGAAGCAATAATCAGAGCTCGTGTCACTACAAGGCCACCAGACCCACAATATACAGACCACAAACACAATAAAAGACAAATACCAAGTCGGTCAGGGTTGTTTCCATAACCATGCACGCGAATAACCTCCTCAAGCTGAGCGGCTCGATCCCCAGGAACTGCATACCATGTCTTAGGGGCTCCGGTATGGAGGAAGTTGAGACTATGGAGTTCATGATCCTCCACATGCCATGCAAACCAACTGAACAACATTCCAATGTAAACCATCGGAGAAGTCACCCCAGGAACATCATCCGGCATGAATCGTGTGAGCGACCCAGGAGCCCGTGCAATCGCCTGAAGGTTCCATGGGCTATTTGACAGCTTCCATCCTGCAGTCTTCTCCCCTTCATCTACAAGGATACTCTCTCGTTTCCGCTTCTTCTGCCTCCGCGAATGTGCTGGGGCAGCAAAACCAGACCCTGGGACGTCATTGGCGTACTCAATGTAGATGGGGCGGTCCACTGACGCCTTCCAGAATAGGGATTCCACCACGAGTGGAGTCGATTCACGGAGGGCAGAGAGTTGGGTCTTAGAGAAGGCGCGGGACTTGGCCTCAAACTGGTCGAGCGTGTAGCGCTCACCGCTCTGCCACACCTGCTTCAGCACCTGTGGCGGTGGGCGCCCTCGCCGCGGGGTGCCGAGCTCCTGGTGCCGGGTCGTGAACACGGCGGCGGAGGCCGCCGGCGAGGACGTAGCGTTGGCGGAGTCGGAGGCGGTGGGATTGGGCGCGTCGGAGGAGGAGACGAGGGAGCGGTTGATGTGGTCGAAGACGAAGCGGCGGGAGGGGCGGGCGTAGGGCGGGATGACCTTGCAGATGCCGTACGCGGCGGCCTCCCGCTCCACCCGGGAGAGGAAGGCGATGGGGTCGGCGAACTCCGACTCGGTGGGGCGGTACTCCGGGGCGCGCGGGAGGGCGCGGAGCCACGCCGGGACGGGGGGATCAGGCGGGCCGGCCACCTGCGCGGCCGGCGGCGACATCGGCGCGGCGAGGGGCTAGGGTTTTGGGAGGCCGGGACGGTGAGCGGAGGGGAGCATTTGGGGGGTTTGAGGAGGAGGAGGAGAGGGGGTGGAGATTGTGAAGAAGGCGGCGTGCGGCGTGCGTCGTGCGTGGGGGGAATCGTTACAATCGTATGGGCGGATGGATCATGGATGCGGGCGCTGTGGACTGAAGTTTGTGGGCGGTGGCGCGGCAGGGAGGCGCGGTCGTCGGCTCGGCTCGGCCCGTGGGCTCTCGCTCGCGACGTAGATCGTGAATGGATTCGTGGACGCGCTCGTTGCTTTTGCGCGTGCGTGCGCCTTTCCGGTCGCGCCATCCCGGCGGCCAGGCTCCACTGGTCGTCTTCGGTGTCGCCCATCGCGAGACCAAACCGTTTTCTATGTTGCTTTCGTAACCATATTTCTTTTTTATTGGTTTACTAGCAAATATATGCCCGTGCGTTGCAACGGAAGAAATAAAAATGCTTGCACATTCCTCACTCCTAAACATGGCTGGATGAGTGAAAGGAGATATATCTTTGTCTGATCGCGTTAACCGTCTGATCGTCGTCTGATCGAGCTAAAAGTTGCAAAAATTCTAAAAATTTGTACATGTACTCTTCAACTTACTCTATCTCTGGTTAAAATTTCAAGTTCAAATTCATCCTATATTGAACGTTACAAAAAGAAAAATTCTATCAATTTTGAACTTATCAAAAGCGTCCGTTTTCCTCTTTTTATAACTCTTAATATAGGATGAATTTGAACTTGAAATTTTAACCAGAGATAGAGTAAGTTGAAAAGTACATGTAAAATTTTTTCAAATTTTACAACTTTTGGTAGTTCGATTGAACGATTTATCAGACTAAGATATGATTGACAAAGATATGTACCGTGAAAGGAGGAGGAGAAAATTCTTTGTGCGTGTATGTAGGTTGGCTCATGTGCAGGCGTCAGCACCAATGCACCACCTAAAACTCTGCCGTGCCCCTTCCTTTCAAAGAATTTAGTTCATAGGTTCCTACCTAGCCTCCAGTCCTTGCATAACATATACCAACAAAAACTAAGGGAGAATATCCCTATACGAATAGTGACATAAATACAACGTTCCCTAAACAAATGACAGGAACAGGACATGTAGTAAGTCTCTCTAGGGCAAAATACAGTGATTCATAAACACTTCGTCGCACACAGGCCGATTCAAACAAAAATAGGTAATGATACTTGACAATCCGAATAACCTGTTATTAATTGAAATAAGTAACCAACTATAATAGGATTTGGAAGTACAATACAACACCATAGATCATTTTCGTAATTCATGAAGCTCGACTGAAATGCTATAACCCTGAATTATCATTCCATAAACAGGTTAGATAGTATATTGCTCAAAAATCAAAATATAAGGGAGTGTCGGTTTCATTTGAAATCTTACTCACGGTCACCAATTCAATCATTCCAAAGACAACCTTGCAAGATGCGTAAGTAATAGAATAAGATGTTTGTTGCTTTATGCTATAGAAGCGAGATGTCATGGAGGTGCTGCTAGTATCACATTTTGTCATCAGCCTTGCCTCTGCAGTTTGGGTAGCATCTAGAGGCATAGTCAGATTTACAAATAAGCAAAAACTATGATAGGTGCCATTTTTATCCCTTCAAACTGATCTCCCAGAATTAACTATGCATGGATGTACCTTAAAGGTCTTGGAGGATATCTTGTATTCAAGGAAATTAGAAACTCTAAAACCATCCACGCCTTCACAATCACTCCAAAGTGTTTATGCCTATTCTGGTAGAACAAATTTAGGCCATGAATTAAAAGAACATGGGCGGTCAAGGATTTACCCCAAAATCGAACAGATTTGCATCAATAAAGAACCTACAATAATATGTCGATTTCCAAATACTCTGACAACCTGATAACTTTCCATCGCCTTGATTTATCTTTCATCAAGTTTTCACTTTCTTTGTTGAAAAGATAAAGTGGCAATGGTGAAATATATTCGGAATAACAAAATATTGTTCATATTGGAATTCGGAAAATTCAGGACAAAAAATATATATAGAAGTGAAGCAAATATTATATAGGACTCTAGTAGAAGATAAATTACGCCATTCTCTCTATATGTCAAAGTTATGTAATGCATAGATTATTCACTTGCAAAGTTCATCAACAAACAAAGTCATATAAGTGGTTTCAGGCTGCATGGGCAATGCCACTGTTCTTGTGCCTCTCTCATCCATTGTGCATCTACACCCATCACCTTCATGGGCTCTTAGACCATCTCCAACCATTTTCTCTTCGATTCATTCTCTTCCCCATTCTCTTCCCTATATTTTATCTCTTTATTTCTTACCATCTCCAACAGAATCCCTTCGAAGGGATTCACGTAGAGATTGAAGAGAGAATCTCCTTCTAAGGAGAATGAAGGGAGAAATCTCTTCACGAAGAGAATGGTGAAGAGAATCCATTGGAGCTTCAAAGAGAACCAAAATCTCTTCGTGAAGAGAAAATAAGAGGTGAAGAGACACCATTGGAGATGGTCTTAACCCTGTACACGTCGATTTTGGTCTAGTTTTTTTTAGGTAAAGACATACTGCATGTGCATGTCGATTGTATACTATGGATCCAAAAGCTGAACATAACAATTAAGAGCACAGTCATATGCTTAAACAATACTGAAGATCCATGGATTGGACGGCTATTGAATCTAAATAGAAATTATTAAAGGGACGACACATATCATGGCATAATCATTAATTTTTCTGGATCTCAGTATTAGCATAGAACAAACCAAGTTTGTAGCTTTGATATACCACAGTTGGCGACCAGTCGTCTCTCTGCCAGATTATTTGTGATCAAAAGATTATTTGTAAGGGGACGTTAAAAAGAAGTGATCGGTGTAACCAAGTAGAAAGTTCATGTAAAGTTGTCACTAACTATAAAATATAAAGCTCATATATTTAGGTTTTTCATGCGATTTAAAAGAAAAGTGTATCATCAATCAGCTAAGATTTTGCAGATGACAAATAATAATTTTTGGAGCACTAACAAATAAAAACTGCATGGAATGAAATAAGTTTTTGTTACTATAGTAAATCACTGTGCAAATAGTAGTATGTGAATAAGTCGTCAGCCTTGTACGTTGACAATGCGATAGCTCCAGCACATGTGAAGTTGAACACTTCCAAATCAATATGTGTGCTCTTTTTTTCCCTTTGCTGATAGAACAAATAAGGATTGAAAGAGAAAGAAGAAACAAAATAGCACAGACGGTAGCATAATTTGGGGATTTTGGAAAAGAGGAGGCCACGGAGGAACCATGGCGGCTCTGTGCGATGGGGAAAACGCCGAGGCGACGCTTGGGAGGCCACCTGCGCGCCGTTGCGGCGCTCTGGCCTTTTGGGAGCTCGAGGGAGGGCCGCCGGTGTCGTGCTTCGATGCAGAGTGGGCGTCGGCCTCGGGGCTGCTCGGGGAGGCCGCCAGTGTCGATCTTCATTGTGGAGGGAGGGGCCAACGTCGGGGTGGCTTGGGGATGACGGGGAGGCGGCGCCGGGGAAGGGAGTTGCGTAGGGGCAGTGGCCGAGGTTGAAGGGAGCGGCGACGTAGATCTTGATGGCTTCCTCTGCGGCAGGACGAGGTGGGCCTCGGGCATGGAGGCATGGGGCGGCGGTGAGGGAGCGGGCTTGGCCAGATTCGTCGCAGACGAGGGTCGTCGGCGTCGAGGGTAGCTCCCGGAGGCGAAGCCATGTGACAAGGCCAGGGATTTCTAAAGGACTCAACCCGAGGGAGCCTCCCAAGAGAGGGATTCTTTGGGTGGGGGGATGGGGGATCGGGACTCGGGAGAGACGAGGCGGAGATTGAGGAAGAGACAGATTGGGGTGGGGAGTGGAGCGGGGCAGGCTAGGGTTTCGGGACGTAGGAGCGACGGCTACGATTCTGGCAACACGAGATCGGACGGCTGAAACGTTGTGGGGTGGAGGGACGACGGACGAAGAAGAAATACGAAGAAATACAAAGGAAGAAACTCTATTCTCTTTATTATTATTAGGTAAAGATTTATTTCGTAACCATATAATTTTCGTAGCCATGCTTTTGCAGTTTTACTTTTCTGTTTAGTATAAAACTGTCGACATTTCAATGCCGACAAAAAATAAACTTATCATATGGTCAAGTATCTTCCGAAAACAAACACCCTATGACCACGAGGTTTGTTTTACTCTAAAATTCTATAATAGGGTAGACATGGAGTGAGCAAGAAAAATTGTAAACCAAAAAACCTACCCAAACCAAAGTAACCAAATTTGATGGTTTGTTCGGTTTTTAATATGGTTTTTGTTTAGTTTTAAAGATTCGGTTGAAAAAAAAACGAATTAGTTTGATTGCACATTTCGTTGATACAATCTGTTATTCCCTCCCCCAACACAGCACACCATCCCCTTGGCCCAAGTCCGAATTATATCGCCCCAAACCTAAATTTGGCTAAATCTGCCTCCAGTCTCTTCCTCGCTACATTACTCTATTCTCCTAGCCGCCACTCTCCGGTCAGTCAACTCCTTTTATCCATTTCTATACCCCGCTCGCTTTGTCTCTACTCATTTTAGGTGCAACAGGCAAGAGCAAAAGCATCGAGGGTGGTGACGGCGTGCTCTCCGCTCAACCACTGCGGATCACACCCCTATCAGATTTCTATCCTGCTAGCCGATCAGGTCGAGCTCAGTTCGATTTGAGCGTGGAACGCGGCGAGGAGCAACACGCAGGGTTTACCCAGGTTCGGACCCCCTCGCGGGTAATAGTCCTACTCCTGCCGAGCCTTAGCTCTTTTCCGTGTTGTGGTTGTATGAGATGTGGTTACAGAATGTTTCGAACCCTCCTCTCGCTTCTCTCTCCTCCCCTTTTATACAAGCCTTGGACTGGCGGAAAGAGCCGGGGTAGGCGATCTGATGCGCTTAGTACACCGATAAGACGTGAGGGCAGGGGCGGAGAGACGAAAATGTCTTGCTACTCACCATTTGCAGCGGCGCCGCCCATGCGCGCGCATGAGTGGCTTCGCTTCGCAGAACACACCAGTGAGGCTGCGGCGGGGCCAACTCTTCCCTTCGACGCAGGCGGCCAGCTCGAAGATCGCAAACTCTCTCTCGCCGGTCAATTCAGCTGCGCCCACGATGGCGATTGATCGAGCTGCAGAGGTCATTTATGGCGGTAATCATCTCTTCATCTGTCTATCCGCACGTAGTGTCGCATTGAATCGCTCGTCCTTCCCGATGAGGGAGCCTTCGCCGAAGACTCCTTCGGGGCGCTCCACCACGTGGGCCCGCTTGCTGATGGGGGGCCTTAGAGGGCTCGCCCATGCCTTGGGTCTGTCGTCACTTTGACGCGTGGGGCCGCCGGACACGCCGAGGGCTCGCCCACACTGTTGGGTCAGTCGCCCGTCGGCGTGTGGGGCCCTCGCCGGCGCTCTCGAGAGGCTCGCCATGTGGCTGGGGCTCAGTCGCTGCCCTAGCAGCGTGGGCCCATGGGACACGCCGAGGGGCTCGCCCACACGCTGGGGTCTGGTCGCCCGCCTAACGTGTGGGGCCCTCGCCCGGCACTCTCCTAGCCTTCCTTAGGACTCTTCATACCCCAGTATTTATTACACCGACAGGTGGCATCTCCAACGATGGCGGCACAAGCAAGCGTAAACTGTCATAAAGAGATGGATTGCTTCCTTTAACTTTGGTTCTCATTGTAAACTGTGTGGTTTATGTGTCTAGCCTAGATGTAGTTGTAAGGATATCTTGATTTATCGGGTTGAATGAGCTAGACATTCATAGTAACGATAATATCACCATTTTTACTCCACAAATTCCTCTTGTAGTCTTGTTGTAATCACGGGCACAATTGTCATTCTCGTGAGGAGGCCCAAGAGATTATGACGAGGCCCAAGAGACTAGCACACGACAAACAATTCTATTACGATTCTTCGTCAACATAGGGGCCATGAGATGGTCATCGTTACTTGTTGGATGGTGGTACTTGTTGTGTTTCCGCCTTACCAAACTAGGAGCGATATTGTTGGATTTTCTATTAGATATCACTAACTTGGGACTTTTCGAGTGAAAGCACGTAAGATAATGAATTCTATCAAAACGTTTTTTCTATTAGGTATATCTTATGCACTATTTGAAACAGATGGTACCGGAGAATGTTGGTTTCAAAATCTTGAAGAAACGATTAGATGATCGAAATATTTTATTCATGAGACTATATATATATTTGGAAACAGTTGAAATAAAGAAGTTTTTTTGCGCCATATCATAAGGGTGCATTCCAACTTCTAATCAAATAAATACAAAATCATAGTAATGTATCCTCCATTGAAAGATGGAAATTAACTCACTATTGCAAAAAATAGGTTTCATCTCTTGTTTGTAGTAAAAAAAGTCTGATGCAAGTTAGAAGGGAGATTTCTCGATAAAGAGATGATAGGATCCTATTTAACGATACCTAATAATGTCCTTGAGAAGAGAAGGCGTTGAGAAACTGAACCCACATGTAAGACCTATCACCTGATGGTTAGCCTATAGGTAGCAATGCAAAGCCCGCTTGTCACACCATTCGCCCAACCATTGTAGGTACCAATGTGAGCCCATGTTAACACCGCTTTACACGTCAGACATATTTCCCAACCATCAAGCAATGATGCCAACATAGAATCCACCACCTATTGCCTAATAGTTAGGTGATAGGTGCCTATGAACCTACACATCGACCCTTTATCAAGTGATTGCCCTTCTTAGAGCATGAGCAGCAGGCCCCCTACCAAGGGCCTGCATTTCAAATTTGTTTGAATTCGCTGTGCTGTATCAAGGTCCTGCTCTCTGCTTTTGTTTGAATTTTTCACCCGCGATACAGTAATTTCGGGGGTGTGCTGGGGATGCTCTTAGCGGTGACATGCACTTATTTGAGCACTTATTTTGTACTAACAAATAAAAATAAATATACTCCCTCCATTTTGTATATATGAGGCGTATAGTTTCCTTTTTAATTATATTTTTCTATGTCTGCCCTTATTTATTGCACAATTCTCTTTTAGGTATTTATGAACAACTCTCTCACATAATGTTATCTCTCATATTTTTAAAATATTAATAACATGGATAGTATGATCGCTTTCTCTTGAATTTCTTTTGAATTCACGACTTTTTAATCCATGAGACAATTCAAATTACGCCTTACTTAAAATTGGAGGGAGTAGGAGGGTAGAAGCCCAAACCAAGCAGTAGTATTAAATAACTGGGCCTCTCATGCGTTTTAAGGCCGAGAATGCTTGGGCTGAACGATCAGCTTCACAGGGGCCCGCATTCGTCTACGTGCAGTAGAGGCTGTAGATCACACCCGTTTACAGCATCGCCTGCACGCGAGTTTCAAACGTACCTGTTTTTGTTAAAAAAAAAAAAAAACGTACCTATTGACGATACCTGCATACATGGACATATCCCGACGTGCCCAACAAAATTTAACTTAGGGCGAGTTTACAATATCCTAAGTCCTAACAGCCCCTATCCCACCCTCTAAGTGTTTTACATGGTGGAATAGGGGGACTGATGGGATGCTCTTAGTACCGTAGCAAATAAAATAGAAAAAAATACAGATGGATAGTAAAAAATGGTCAAATGGTGTTAGACCGACCTAAGTTAGGTCCCATTGAAGATGGCCTAAATGTATATTGACCATATTCGTATAAGCTACTCACATACCATCAACATAGTACAGCCCACTTGTGTCCGTCCTGCGTTCACAAAGTTTATTCACAACAATATTTTTTGGGTATTTTATTAATTACTTGTGTAAATATCCTTTCTCTGGCCCTCGCCTCGATGGTTCGATCGATCCCCTAACACCTCTGCACCGGTTACATCCTCATTGCTTTTCACTTCACATGCAAACCCACCCTTCTCATCTCCATATGCCCTTGATACTGTGATATGGCTGCCTCCATGCAACACTGCTCATCAGTGATAGCCTCGGCCTCTGCCTCCATAGAGGTAAAGGTGGCGGTGGCAGTCATTGTGCTCGACGACGGTGGGGTGGATCCGGCCGTAAAGCTGGACTAGGTCCTGCGTTGGAGCGACCATGATCAGCGTCTCTCCTTCTTTTTGCTCACCATCATCGGATCCGAGACCCCCACTTCGACCCTCACCAAAGTCAATATTTCTGATGTTTAAATTCATTTATGAACCCTCATCATGATTTTTTTTGTTGCATTATGGATTTTTTTAATTTAGTTTTGGAGGGTGACGTGACTATCATAGGTTGCACCATGTGGCAAACTAGAGGCACCCTATAAGGGCTTTGTATCTATATAGATAGATGTTTTTTTTGGTTGCATTTTGGATTACTGCCCAGGTTACACCACGTGACGCAACTAGGATGTGCCACGTGGTGCGACCTGAAGGCAGTCTATAAGGGCTTTGTATCTATAGATAGATAGGTGTGCAAATTATGCCATATATGAGAGTGGTTGCAATGAAATAGAGATGCAATGAGATGGAGGAGGGTAGAAGGCGGCAGGGCAAAATTTGGAGGCCGGCTTGTGAGCTTATTGCCTATTGCCTATTGGCCATTTTTAAGGGACAACCGCCAGACGAGTCGGCATCCCGCGCCTTGCAGGGAAAGAGATGATACCCTCTAGCTAGTTTAATGACAGCAAGGTATAAGCTACAGAGGGGAAACATATCATTTCAAACAAATAAATTTTGAATCCAAGTGGTGTTAGCGACTTAGCGTGGAAATGAAGACCATTCCAATAACGTATTTGGATATGTACAACGGCCGCGCATATTGGGATATTCGCATAATTTTATCGCATTGACTTAGTTCCAAATAAATTAAAAAGCCCTTTATTATTTTAGTAAGTGTTAGCATAATCTCGTATCCCGTACCGATCTCATTTATTATAATGCAGCAATTGTACGTATTAGCTGTGACTCGGCAGATGGATAGTGCAGAATAAAAAATTGGAGGCCAAAGGTATTTTTCAATTAAAATAATTTAAGACGTTAGTTAGTGGCATGTACCAATGGCCGACTTCATTTTGCACGGTAGCCAAGTGCCCGCGTTGAGATGGAAGTAATTTTTATCAAGTGAGACATACCATAGATGATAATTTTATAGAAATTGGTCGGTAATTTTAGCACTGTGGCTATTCTGCAGACATCTGCATTCGGCCGGATCGTGCATACAATTTTTATATTTTTTTTATTTCTATTTCATTTTTTAAAATTTTTTATTTGAAAAATTTTATTGCTATGTTGAAAAATATATTGCTACGTTTAGATGGCTCTAGCAACCCCATCCTCGCTTAAGCTTGGCTGAATCGTGCAGGCGATCTTCGTACTGTTTTTGGGGTATATTTCACATATTTTCATAATTTTTTCTTCTCAAAAAATATATTGATGCGGTGGAAATTATAAAGTGCTCGTTAAATTGATAGATGAAGTGTTTTTTTACTGCAATGTATGCTTCTATGCAGGTGATTGTAACTTAGGGAATGTTCTTCCTAGCTTGCCTTATTAATTTATCTCCTAATTTCAACAGCTTTTTAGAGGTGGCTTCGAAAGCCGGGTCCCTTTTGTTTGACTGGTCTTAGTGAGCTTTAGACACGTCCTCGAGATTTACGGATTGAAAAAACATTTTTTTTATTTTAAATGAAGATACATAAATTAAATAAGCAGATAAGTCAAATAGGCCGTACAAAACATGTACATGGCCTTAGTTGGTCCCTAGCTGTAGTGGCGTTGAAGTGAATTTATGGGATGGCATAAGATGAATAATTTTAGTGTTGATGAAAAATTTCAAGAAATAACATGTGGCAAATATTATTACTTAGAATTTTGTCCTGCTTTACTCTATTATGATACCACACCCTACCCTATGTAGGAATATAAGTACCTTACCCTACAGTCAAAGTCCTACCCACATCAAATCCCTTACAAAAGATGTTGTGATGGTGTAGGAGGATTTATGGGATATCATTGGTGGATAATTTTAGTGATGGTGTGGCAGGATTTCAAGAAATATCGTCAATGGATGATTTTAAGTGACGATGAAGAGTTCCCCTAGGTGACATTGGTTGATAATTTTAGTGAAATAACCAATCATCGTTGCTCGCTACTAGTGATACTCCATTCAAAATAAATTGTCGTTTGAGGTATGTACGACCATATCTTTTTTCATATTTAAATTGAATAGAAAATCATGTCCTAAATTGTCTAAAAATACCTGTATAATATCATAGTTTTTAATAAATAATTTGTAGTAGCAATTAGTGGATATATATAGTTGCATTTTACTATATTTAATCAATTAAATATTAAACCGTCTGAAAAAGATTTACCAACTATATATGGCTTGCCATTGCCTAGCTAGTTAGTAGCTACCCAATCCTATATTCCTATCTACCTGCTAGGTCATGCACATGGAAGTTCATGACTTTCTATTCTATATTACAGCTTGAAAGCCAAATCAACGTCTAAACTTTAATTATTTGATATTCCACCTGTTTCTTTCGAAATGAAACACGATGCAAGGTATCTAGCTGTAGCTCTCAGAGCAAGACATTTGACTTTTGAATTTGTGCCCTTTTTTTTCAGTAGCATACTAGCATGGACCATTCGGGAAAATGTACGGAGACATGAAATGCGGTACAAACATATTTTTATACGTGAACAAACCAATGCAAGATT
Organism: Raddia guianensis; assembly: GCA_036346415.1. Classification (NCBI taxonomy): domain Eukaryota; kingdom Viridiplantae; phylum Streptophyta; class Magnoliopsida; order Poales; family Poaceae; genus Raddia; species Raddia guianensis. The sequence goes on along the minus strand of CM070536.1, from coordinate 4,053,732 downwards.
GGCATGCTGATCCCTATATAGTATTCATCTTGCCGGCTTGTATGGCTATATATATATACACGTTAACACCCATCAGTACGCTAACAAAGCAGGCAAGCACACAACGATCTTCTACTACAGTCACAATCTTCCTCCATCTCATCGAGGTAAGCTGCCTAATTAAAAGATGCTAATTTTGGTGTTTAGCTAGTGTGTGTTTGTTCTTTGACATGCAGAGAAATACTCAAGCGATGGTGTGCTGGAACAACCCATATATCGGCATTTTATGTTTCATGAAGGAATTATTTCATTTGAATAAAAGCCGATAATAAGATTCTTGCCGATGAACAAAAAAAATGTAGTGGGTATGATAAACCTAGCTTCCTATCACTTTGCAGCTGCAGCTAGCGGCTTGACGAGCAGGGAGGGTAAGCAGCAGAGATAGCTGAGTCGGGAACTTGAGATCACCATGGCCGGCGGCGCACAGCTCAACGTGTTGTCTACGCTCGACCAGGCCAAGACGCAGTGGTACCATTTCATGGCCATCGTGATCGCCGGCATGGGCTTCTTCACCGACGCCTACGACCTCTTCTGCATCTCCCTCGTCTCCAAGCTGCTCGGCCGCATCTACTACACCGACCCGACGCATAAGGACCCCGGCACCTTGCCGCCGAACGTGTCCGCCGCCGTGAACGGCGTCGCGCTCTGCGGCACGCTCGCCGGGCAGCTCTTCTTCGGGTGGCTCGGCGACAAGCTCGGCCGCAAGAGCGCCTACGGCTTCACGCTGATCCTCATGGTCGTGTGCTCCGTCGCGTCGGGGCTCTCCTTCGGGAGCTCGGCCAAGAGCGTCGTGTCCACGCTCTGCTTCTTCCGCTTCTGGCTCGGCTTCGGCATCGGCGGCGACTACCCGCTCAGCGCCACCATCATGTCGGAGTACGCGAACAAGAAGACCCGCGGCGCCTTCATCGCCGCCGTGTTCGCGATGCAGGGGTTCGGCATCCTCTTCGGCGCCGTCGTCGCGCTCGTCGTCTCCGCCGCGTTCCGGAACGCGTACCCGGCGCCGGCGTACCGGGACAACGCCGCCGCGTCTCTGGTCCCGCAGGCCGACTATGTGTGGCGCATCATCCTCATGTTCGGTACCATCCCGGCGGCGCTCACCTACTACTGGCGCATGAAGATGCCCGAGACGGCGCGGTACACGGCGCTCATCGCCCGCAACACGAAGCAGGCGACGGCCGACATGGCCAAGGTGCTCAACAAGGAGATCGCCGAGGAGGAAGAGCAGGTGGTCGCCGGCGACAAATGGGGCCTCTTCTCGCCGCAGTTCGTGCGCCGCCACGGGCTGCACATCCTGGCGACCACCAGCACGTGGTTCCTGCTCGACATCGCCTTCTACAGCCAGAACCTGTTCCAGAAGGACATCTTCAGCAAGGTCGGGTGGATCCCGCCGGCGAGCACCATGAACGCCGTCGAGGAGCTGTTCCGCATCGCGCGGGCGCAGGCGCTCATCGCTCTGTGCGGCACCATCCCGGGCTACTGGTTCACCGTCGCCTTCATCGACATCGTCGGCAGGTTCTGGATCCAGATCACGGGGTTCGCCATGATGACCGTGTTCATGCTCGCGCTGGCGGCGCCGTACGAGCTGGACGCACCCGTCGAACCACACCGGCTTCGTCGTGCTCTACGGGCTTACCTTCTTCTTCGCCAACTTCGGGCCCAACAGCACCACCTTCATCGTGCCGGCGGAGATCTTCCCGGCGAGGCTCCGGTCCACTTGCCACGGCATCTCCGCCGCCGCCGGCAAGGCAGGCGCCATCATCGGCGCGTTCGGCTTCCTCTACGCGGCGCAGGACCCCAAGAAGCCCGACGCGGGGTACTCGCGGGGCATCGGCATCCGCAACGCGCTCTTCGTGCTCGCCGGCACCAACTTCCTGGGCATGCTCATGACGCTGCTGGTGCCGGAGTCCAAGTGTATGTCGCTCGAGGAGATCTCCAAGGAGAACGTCGACGACGACGACGAAGCCACCGCGAATGACGTCTAGGGATACGCGCGCGCTCTTGTTCGGTTGTCTGCATGCACGGTTTCTCACTTTCTCTGTGTAATATCGCTTTCCGAATTTACTGTGTCGCTTGGCGCTTGTGTCTCTGTCTCTCCAACAGTGTCATGTCAGCGAGCTATAAAACTTCGAACTTAGCCTTTTACTTATGTGGAGGAGAAAAGAAGAGTGTGCTAGCTACTATCTTCCAGCCAAGCTATAGCTGATTCTAAGGCATTTATCATCTATATGGGATCACATTTAATCTTGTAAACAATGTTATAGTTAGTCCATTGGAAATGTTGTCTATATGCTAGCTATAGATGACACGTCCACTTCTTATATCTAGTGATTAGCTACAACATTGGAGATGCTCTTACAGTTCGGATCGATCAATCCATCTACTACTACACATGAGTATGAATTTTATCCGTACATTTTGTTCCCCTAAAGTTTGGTACAGATCTAACTACATATATACGCACCGTACTCCTTTTCCTATAAAAGTCACATTTATAGTGGCCATATGCTTTTGTTCGATAATTTTCGAATTAAAACACATTTTTTCATAATAGAGGATAACATATTAGGATGTGGTAGTTTGATACACGGAAACTGAAAATAAATATTATAAAGAAGAAGCAAAGGTTATTTGCATTATCTATGCATGTCAATTTTATAAAAGAAAATAAGAGGTTTTAGACATTAGGATGAGTGTGCACAGCAGGCCAAGGCACATCTATCTAAAGGGAAAAAAGATTCACTTGCTCCAAAATTTCATGTTAGTCAGAAAAAAAACGTCGGTTACATTGGGAATTTTTGTATTTGATGTTGATCTAATGAGATTTGAGATGACATATATAAAAGCTATTTATAACCAATACAATAGAATCTACTGAAATTACTATGTCTAATACAATATAATTACATATATGTAACAAGTTTGAAGATGGATTCCATTAGAGCTTATCATAGCCAGGCTTCGCTTAAACGGCCTAAACGGCCGTTTAAACGGTGACTAATCGGTAGTCGGTCAGAAACCGTGCAGTTTAGGGCCTAGTCGGTGCATTAAACGGGAAAACGTTTAATCGGTCAAAAAACGGTCAAATACCGTTTAAACGGGATAAACGGAACAGAATAAAAACGGTTTAGGTCACCGTTTATCCCGACTAGACAACCGTTTAGGGGAATGAACAAAAAAGAAAATTTTCCTCCTCGTGACCACGTCCTGGGCTGGTTTGGGCCTTTGGGGGCATGCCACGCATGAGCCACGAGTCCACCATTTCGCGGGCGCCTCCATCCACCGCCGCCATCCACAAACGCCACCATCCGCCGGCGGCCACCTTCCCTCCGGTCCGCCCGCCGCCAACCGCCGCCATCCGCGAGCGAGGAGCTCATTCGCCGATCGCCCGCCGCCATCCGCGAGGGAGCTTCCCTCGATCGCCGCGCCGCCAATCGCCGTCATCCGCTAGAAGACTTCTGCTCGATCCGCCGCCAACCACCCCTATCCGCCGGGGGGAGAGGGGCTTCTCCGCCTGTCCTCCCCGCCGCCATCCATCGGGGAGGGCCTTCTCCGCCATCCATGCCGCCATCCTCCGTGCCCTTGCTCTGCCCTACGACGCTGCCGATCGCCACCGCCCACCGCGCCTCCACCGTCGGCACATCGACAGCCGGATCCGCCTCTACAAGGGACAAGGGTACAACGCCTCCAGTCCTCCATTCAGAATTTCAGATAGTTAAATAGTTTAATTGCCGAGTTAATTGTTGATGTTTGTTTTTTCTTCTTCTTATTTTCAGCTGCATAATGTCATCGGCTTCATCCACTCCTTCCGTCGACAATGTTAGCAATAGCCTCAAGAGGAATTCGGACGACATTGGGTGGGAATATGGAGTGTTAGTGGATCCAAACAATTTGAATGTGATCAAGTGCAAGTTGTGTCCTATGGTTGTAAAGTCTGGAATATATAGGTTGAAGTTGCATATTCTTTGGAATTAAGTGGTCAAGTTAAACCTTGTCCCAATGCCACGGATGAGGACAAAGCAAAGTGCAAGAAAGCCGTAGAAGACTCTAGGAAAAATAAAATGGCTAGGTGGGAGCAGAAGCAAGATGTGAGAGATCTTTGTGGATATTGATGGTGATGGTGCCTTTGGAAGATGAAGAAACCACCATCACTCGAGAAGTTGGAGGAGATTCATCTACATTGGGCCCTATTGATAGGTTCGCCAAGCCTATGGATCCTAGCTCATTAGCAAATGCAAAGGTGATTAAATCGACAAAAGATAATCAAGCATTAAACAAAGAGAAATCGCATAGGTTGAAGCGATACATCGCAAGATGGGTCTATGTGCACGATAATGAGCTACTCATTGGAATATATTTTTCTTCTTTCTGCAATATATTATATATATATATAAGTTTCTTCTTTCTTTGCAATATATTATATATAGATGTTTCTTCTTTGCAATATTATATATATATATATATATATATATATATATATATATATATATATATATATATATATATATATCTTCTTTGCAATATATTATTATTATATATATAAGTTTCTTGCTGTAATAATTGAATTGCTTGTGGAATATAAGTTTGTAACCTCGAATTCTTTTAATTTAGGAATACCTTTCAATGCCATCAACAATGATGAATTCGACCAAGTGTTGGGCGGTGGCCTCTTTGGGACAGTGCAATGAAACAAACCAGCATGAGCTGCGAGAGAAGTTGTTACAAGAGGAAGTGGAGGCTACAAAGAAGATCTTTGAAGAAGCAAGAAGCGGAGTGGGCTAAGAATGGGTGCTCAATTATAGCGGATGCATGGGTGATCGAAGAGGAGAAGCATCATGAACCTTTGTTTGCATTACAGCATTGGCACAAGCTTCCTTGGATCCAAAGAGGCCTCGGATGAGTCACACCTTTGGAGAGCTCATCTATCAATTTGTGGACAGTTGCATTGATCGAGTAGGGGCTCAAAATGTTGTGCAAATTGTGACAGACAATGCTTCAAATAACATGGCAGCAAGGGACTTGCTTTTTGTGAAGAGGCCTAATATATTTTGGAGCTCATGTGCATCTCACACCATCGATTTGATGCTTGAAGGAATTGGAAAGCTAAAGAAGTTCAAGAACATAATTGATCAAGCAAAAGCGTTGACCATCTTTATCTATTCTCACCATAGAACTTTGGCTTTGATGAGGAAATTCACGAAGAAGAGAGATATTGTAAGGCCTGGTGTGACAAGGTTTGCTTCCGCTTTTCTCAGCCTCCAAAGCTTATATGAGAAGAGGGATCAATTAAGGGCGATGTCTCAATGTGAAGATTGGGATAAATTTTGTGGTACGAGCCACATGAGAAAAAACAGCAAAGCTGTCCTTGCCACATCTACTATGGTAAAACCTGCTTTTTGGGCTGGAGTTGGTCTTTGCTTGAGGGTGTTTGAGCCCTTGATAAAGGTGCTTCGCATGGTTTATGGAGATATCAAGCCATCGATGGCATTCCTTTATGGAGACATTCTAAAGGCAAAAGAAGAAATCAAGGTGGCCATTGGTAGAATAGACAAAAATGGCACTCTTTATAATAGTGTCATGGAGATCATTCATAAAAAGATGAAGGATAGGTTGGATCGTCCCTTGCACTTGGTTGCATATTGTTTGAACCCTTATTATAGTTACAATGACCCAACCATCTTTTTGAATGAGCTTGTCATGGATGGATTGATATCGACTATTGAAACGTTTTACCATGGTGATTATGACAAGCAAAACAAAATTCTCAATGATGAGTTGGACAAGTTTAAAGACAAAGTTGGCCACTTTGGAAAGCCTGTAGCAAATATTGGTTGTAGTGACTATGATTTCAACCCAGGTATTTGATATTTTAGATTTGTTCTTGTTTTTAGTGTTCAGATTTGCTGTACAATAATACAATTGCAATTCATACTTCATAATACTTGATGTATGTGAGTAATTGAGTATATCTTTGTCTTTTTTATAACTTGTAGCCAAATGGTGGGGCACTTATGGAACACAGGTTCCAACTTTGCAATGTATGGCTATGAGGATTTTATCGTTGACTTCTAGTTCTTCCGGTTGCGAAAGGAATTGGAGCTGTTTTGAAGGGGTAAGCCTCCAATATAGACTATAGGCTATAGTTAGTTAGCACTTAGTAGTAAATAAATTAGATTTTCACAATCTAACTAGATATGTAATTTTAATTTCAACTATCAATTTGGCATTTTGTGGATTCATACAAAGAAAAGAAGTAGGCTAACTACTCAGCGCCTCGACCAACTTGTATTTGTTCAATACAATGCTAAAATGAATGAGAAAAAAGAGAAGGGCATGAAGAACAAGAAGAAGGACCCTCTTGTAATGGCTGATGCAATTCATGCTCAAGGATGGTTGGTTGAAGGTGGTGATGATGACATCCAATTCCAAGTTGAGCAAGTTTCAGGGCTGACCTGGAAACAAATTGAAGATACATGTGCAGCCGAGGAGGTCACACAACTTCGTAGGAGTGCCAGATTATCTCAAGTGAGAGATATTGATGAAGACATCAACTCTGAAACCGAAGATGAACCACTCAATGAGGAAGAGATTGAGTTTGAGTCCGACCAAGATGATGTGGTCCCAATAGATGGTCATGAGGAAGAGAATGAGGATGAGAACTAGTCACTAGCTCACTGTTGGTTGTTGCTACTTGCACTTGTTAGTTGCTAGTTGCTAGTTTGCTACTAGTACTATTTGTTTATTTTGGCTTGAAGCTTGCTTTTGTCATTCTTTGGTTCTTCTTGTCTACTATTGTGAATTTGTGATTGTAATGTGTCATGTCTCTTGTGTGAACTTTCAACTTTGTGCCTTTGATGTCAACTTATGTTATTGTCATGGCTGATGGGCATGTGTGAATTGTGAACTACTGAACCTTGATGTGTGATCTAGTCTATGAAGTATGAACTTATGTCAAATGATAAATGTGAACCGTTTATTTGTGAATTGTGAATTTGTGATGTACTGATGGTGATGGTAAACTCATATTACTCATGTCTATTATGAGTGTGTATGCGAATTATTGCTTATGTGAGTAACTGTATATAAAATATAAATTGTTGTCTTAAACTCCTATGATATACTCACATTTTTAGATTTTTACTCATGTATTTTACTATTTTTTATTGTTACAGTGAAAAACCGTTTAGGCCGTTTACACACCGTTTAATCCCGTGTAAACCGTCTAAACACTAAACAGGAGGTGGCCGACTGCCTACCGTTTACGGTTTAGGTGAACCTTGATCATAGTCAATATGACTATGGCATTGTTCTCGAGTAGCGTATCTGATTATCCATGTATTCTAGTAAGATAGGGTGCTGGAAAAACTAAATTCTTCTGCTTATTGATTCCAGTTTTAAATATTATTGAATCAACTAATGAAAGATTAAAAAAGCAAAACAACTTCTCATATTCGCTTCTACATGCACTTGAAATTTACCTAAGCATTTCAGCAGATACTCGAATACGTTATGTTTCGAGAGGAGCCTCTAAGAAGTTGTCCTGCTTAGTTCCTAACATTTTTTATAGCTTTCATTAACTGCTTAATGATTCTTTCACACCGAGATCAATAAGTCAGAGAATAATTTTTCAAATACTCTGCCTCACCAAAATACATAATTAATCAGATATGCTATGTATCGAGAACAACCCCTATGAAGCCTTATACTCCCTTCTTTTCATAATACAGGGCTTATAGATTTTTTGATGCAATTCCAAAATACAAGGTGCATATTCCTTTGCGTTGGTTTTCTTTCCAGATTTACCCTTGTACCAACGGCGCGTTGCATGCTATATTGAATGTGGCGTGCGCATTGTTAGGATGCTAAACACGTTTTTCCTGGGTGGGCGAAAGGCCCAGATGAAATATCTACGTCCTTCGGTGGCGGCGGACTGCGGCGTGGTGGACAAATAGGCTGTTTGGTTGCCTTCTCAGTTGAATCGGGCTGTATGAGCCAAGCTAGGCTGGTTGGAACCAGGCTGAGATGATGCAAACGGTTGTTGTTTGGTTAGATGTATGAGATTATACAGGTTGTGTAGAGATGTTGTTTGGTTGGCTGCAGTAAGGAGAGAATGGCATGGAGAAATTCAAAAGACGGATGAAACATATTTAAAAATAATTCTATAAAATCAAAATAACAAAAAATCAATTACGAAAATAAAAAATTCAAAAGAAAGTCTCATAAATAAATAAATTCAAAAATGAAAATTTTAAACTTTTAAAATTTATATGGCAAGTGTGGTCTCGTTTTGTTTGAAAAAATATCAATAACTCATTTTTGAAATCGGTTTGGTAATCGAAAATACTAATCAAAAGATATAGCAGATAAATGAATCAAATGTGTTGTGCATGTGTGTCGACGGTTGGGATATTGACCCAAGTCAACCAAGGTTCTTCAAGGAGGAGATAGGAGACACGCCGAACAACCCTAACAAAGAACGAACAGAGGCAGGGGTTTTTATCACAGTTCGGGCCTCTCGGGAGAGATAATAGCCCTACGTCCAGCCTTTCTTTATATAAAAGAGAATTACAAGGTGGAACTCGGCGAGATCAGCAGGTCTCGGTGAGTAGTATGCGAAAATCTATCGGCTAAGGGTCTAAGCTAGATGCTAAGATGTAAAACTCAATGCCAGATGCCCCCTAAACGCCGTAGGGGCATGGTTTATATAGTGCGGAGCAAACCGACCTACCGAGGGATTATCGGGCCGGGCTAACTACGAGATCGTAATGAACTCAGTACATGCCAAATATAACCTACGGTAGATAAGGTAATCTCCTAATCTTGGGGATCACGACTCCTAATCCAATCCGGGAAACCAACGTCCGGGTCTTCATGCAGCCGTGCAGAACTCCTGTTCGAGACGGACTCAAACACGATTCATTGGCCGTTACGCACCATGCCAGCCAGGATCTTTGTTGGCGGGGATGCATATGGGCGAGATAGAACCTTCGAGGGGCCGGGCCTGGTAGGTCGCTTCGATTGGGCCGTCGGTATTGGGCCATGGCAATGGGCGTAATTTAATCCCGACGGCTAGCCCCGAGACTCAAGTGGGAGGACTCACTAGAGTGGGGTCTTCCTCTTGAGACTCAAGCCACAAAGAGGAAATTTTGCTGCTCTGAGACATGTAACGATCGACCGAACAGGCTAAGGTTAAACCGAACAAGGCGTGCTCGGGTCCGAACAAACACCTTTCGATCTTGAAAGCGGCTCATTGCGCCCGAACAGGAATAACATCTATCCGAAAGCGAGCACTCGGCCTTGATCGGACCTTTGGAAAAATTAGCCGTTGGCAAACTCCATGATAACTTCCTATCATTGCTTGATGAAAAAACAGGCGACCGTTTTACCTAGCCGTTCGGTAAAAACTAGCCGTTTGTGACAAAACCGTTGCGAGCGCCTATACGGGACTATAAAAGTACCCAGCCGCCCGCGCCACCATACGCTCTCACGCCTTTCCTCTCTAAGCCCTAGTTCCAACCACGCTCGGCATCAAAGAGCGGACTCCACCCTCCACTGTTCGTCCAACCACAGGAGCGCCATGGCCAAATTCAGCACTAACTTTGTTGAGGAGGACACAAGGCACGGGAGGAAGAGGGCCACATCGACACCGGTAGTGGAGGCGGCAATCGTTGGGTTGAGGTCTCCGAGGCGACCGTCGAGGCCTTCTTGAACATCGGCGGATTGGAGGTGGCGAACCTCAATCCGAACTCCATCCTCCAGATGGTGTCTTCGCACACCAGTCGAGGGCTATCTGAGCATCGATCCACCGGTGGGCTGTTCCTCCACTATTACACAAGGACGAGGAGCAACTCCGCCGCTTCGCGCCTGGGTGCTACTACCTCAAGCTCAGGGCCACCGCAAACGACGCGCAGTACCCTCGCCCACCGCTTGCTCGACTCGATGGGCGCGTGGTGGAGTGAGGTGGTTCTCTGACAAGCGGGCGGCGACAAGAAACTCGTCTTCACCGGAAGGCGCCAAGGGGAACCCCAATGCCTCGGCCGGAGATGTCCGTGGAGGATTGGTACTGATAAGGAAGATCGCCTCCTCGTGAGCCTCGGGCTCACGCAGGCGAGATCATCACGAGGATTTCACAAATGAGCGAGGATCATCATCATGCGGAGGAGGCCCTATCCTTCTATAAGATAGAGGATGGGAAGACATTTTCAGGGAGAGCACGGGTAAGCGCCTTTAAGACTCAACCTTTACATCGATTATTTCCTCCGAACAGGAACTAACAATCCATTCTGCTCGGGCAGAGAAGCCAACTGACGCATGGGTGACCGAGCGGGTCGACGCCATGCTGAAGGCGGCGAAGAAGGATGGGGAGGTTACCGGCGAGGTGGCATACACCTACCCGCGCAACGTGCTCGTTCGCACAGACGAGGTAAATCACTTATACCCAGTCTGTGTTTGCTAGACTTGCACTGTGGTTTTAAATGCTAATGTTAAACTTCTCAAAAGCAGCAGGAGGACGGTGATCCTTGGAGGGATCGTGAGGAGCTCTCCGGTCCGAGAAGGAGAAGGCGAAGAAGGGCAAGGCTAAGATAGCCACTAAGCCCAAGGTGGCGGTGAGCCGACGCGAGCTCATCATGACACGGCTGCCGCCACCGTCGAAGAGACCACCACTGCGGCGACGGAGCGCATCGAGCAAACCAAGCGGCGCGCGGTCGGCCAGTGGGAAGAGACCAAGCCCTCCCTCCTCGCCGAAAGCGAGCGACGAAGAGGTAAAGACCATGGCCCTCTGGCTTAGGCGTTACACGCAAGCTCACCCCGCCGCATGGATCGACCGCAGCAGTCGCCGAAAGCGAGGAGGCTCGAAGAAGAAGTCGCACGCAAGGAAAAACTTCTTGCATCAAGCGAGAGGGCCTTCGGCTTACCAGGGAGCTGAGCTCGTCGCCCTTGAACACCTAAGGGCCAAAGGCGGAGAAGCCGCCGAGGAGCCCCCGAGGAAGAGGCGGAAAGTTCCAGCGAAGAAGATCAGGATCAAGCCTCTCACGGCAGGTATGTAGGAATCGATCTTTAGATCTTCCAACCTTCTGACCGCGTTAGACTTAGTGATCATTGCTTTTCATCACCGCCGGAAGAGATCGCCACGACGACGGCGTCGAGGCGCTGAAGCGGTCGCCGCTTGCCGAAACATCCGCACGGTGCATCGCGGACGGTGAGGCTAGCGTGCCTCAAGGACAAAATGGCGGCATGGAGCTCGCTCTCGTCGAGCTCGGCGAAGCAAATCAACGCGCTTAAAAGCGCCGTGGAGCGGCTGAAGCGAAAAAGCGGCGCGCGCCACGGACAGCGAGCCAAGACGACGGCTCCGGAAGCTGAGGCGGGGCCGAGCGGCCGGTTCTGCCAGTACTTCGTCGCGAGGCAGCTCACCCCGGCGGCAGGATTCTCCGGCGAAAGGTGAAACCCGGCCGCCAGGAACAAGAAGAAGACCGGCGGTCGCGCAAGTCGTCTGCCCGTGAAACAATGGCGCCACCGGCGGAGTAGCTCCGACCTCGCCGAAAGCGTTGAGCGGAAGAAGAAGAGGAAGAGGAGAGGGAGCGCGAGACGAAGCGCTTCGCCTGTTCTCTGCTCCGGGAAGATGCGCTCGGCGGAAGAAGGAAGCGGACAAGACGGCGGCGGAACAACGCACCGTTTCATCCCGCCTGGCGGGGCTTCGTGGACGATGGCCTCGAGGACCGCCCTCGCCATGGATGAAGCAACGACTTGGGAAGGTAAACACCAAGACCACGCCTAGCTTCGGTTGGGCTTCACCGCAAAAGCGGCTAACTAGTCTTCTCTCGGTCTTGAAGGACACCATGGAGGAGCTCGAGGGCGGCGTCACCATCGAGAGGAGCGCCAGTCTTGGCATCCTCCGGGAGCATCTCCGGACGAGGGAGTCCGAGGCGGGCCTCTCTGACCGCCCAAAGTTGAAGCCGGTGGGCGAAGGTGAAGAGGCTCAAAGTCCAAGCGGCGAGAGAGGCGTTCTGCGAGTCTCTCTAGGAGAGGCCGAGGAGCTTGCAAGCAAGCCATTAAAGGCGAAACATCGGAGGAGAAGCCGGGCCGCACGAAGTGGCTCGAGGAGCAGCTTTTGGCGTTCCCAACGGCGGGACCGACTTGCGGCGGAAGCCAAGAGACTCAAGGCCCGGCTCGCCAAGGAAGAGCAGACTTCGTGGGTCTCAAGCAAAAATCTCAACCACAGTGTGCTTCACGGAGAGATCGAGGAGATCTGTGGGATGGCGGTGAGGCGATCACCGTAGAGAAGAAGGTCAAGGAGCCGGACGAGCGGCTCAAGGCGATCGGCGGCCGAGTCGACCAGGCGAGGCTCGACCGGTCACCGCGCCAAGACCGAGGAGGTCGAGGCCATCCGGCAAAGGCTGGCGCAAAGCCAAGCGAAGCAAGGAGGAGATCGAGCGCCCGAGCTGAATCCGGGAAGGAATCAAGGCTCGAGGAAGTCGTGCGCCTCAAGTTAGAGTTGAGGAGCTAAAGGGCGACTTGCTCCCAAGTAGCGCCAAGGGTCAGAATCGAAAGGGCCTTGTACTGAAACTTTTGAGTAATGTAATAAAGTACATACCTTTCTTCCTGCAAAAAAAGCGATAAAAGACAAGAACCAACGAAACTAAGAGAAAAGCGAACAGCTAAGAAGTTTAAGAAAACCGGTGAGCGCTCGCTAACTCCCAAATTTCACAGCATCTCGCTCGAAACTGAGTTTGCGAACCCGAGCAGTGCACAAGAGAAAAGCGACACCTAGCCCCGATGCAGACGATGCTCGAGAACCTAATCTTGCGAACTCGAGCACGTACGTAGAGAGATAGAGCGACACTCGTACCTTGCTTGATTTGTTCCATAGTCTGCTCGTTAACGTAAGTTAGGCGATTCGAGAAATGTAACCGAACAAGGAAAGTGTCTCTGCCATGGGGCTTACGAGAGCGAGCTTTACCAAGTAGTCGTCTTTGAGCGATAAAGTGCCTCTCCGCCATGAGGGCTTACGAGCGCGGACTTAGCCGCAAGGTGGAAAGGCCGTGTTACGCAACCACGAGTTTAGGAATTTATCGAAACTAGATACGGGCGGGGAAAGACCCTAAAAGTGCGGAGCCAAGAGTTATAAGGCGGGCAGCCATCAAGTGTTACCGGAAGAAAGTAGTCCGAGAAGACAAGTAGTGAAAAGAACACAGAGGCCGCTAGGATTCATCGAGAATTGGATTGAACTTTACATGGTGCCGAGAGACTTGGACGAACTAAGGCAAAAGTTTAACAAAAACGCGGAGGCTAAGCAAACAAAGAAGACCTACACAAAGAACTTACGGTCGGGTCGATGTTCCAAGTCTTTGGTCGACTCTCTCCGTCCTCCATTGCCGAAAAAGCGGCCCCGGCGGCGTAAGAAACGACGCGTGAATGGGCCCTCCCAGCGGGAGTTAACTTGTTGGCATTGGATAAGTTACGACCTGACGCAGAACGAGGTCGCCCGCCTTCAAAGCCCTTGGTCGAACTTACTTGGCAGCGTGCCGGCGAAGATCTTGCTGGTAGCGTGCCATTCTGACTTGTGCCCGTTCGCGTGTGCCTTCGAGGAGATCGAGATCGAGTAGGCGCTCTTACTCATCGTCAACTAAGTTGACCGAACTCGTGCGAGGCGAACCGAGTACTATTTCGGCGGGCAGGATAGCTTCTGCACCGTAGACTAGTTGGAAAGGAGTTTCCCGATCACCGGTGGCCGTAGTCTGAATCGCCTGAGGACGGAAGGAACTTCGTCGACCCAGGCTTTGTTGTGCTCGCGGAGAGCAGCGAACACCCGCCGTTTGATACCCTGGACGATCTGTCCGTTAGCTCGCTCGACTGCTCCATTGCTCTGTGGATGCGCCACAGAAGCGAAGCAGACCTTGGTGCCCAGCTGTTCACAGTATTCCTGGAATAGCTCGCTTCGAAACTGGGTACCGTTATCCGTGATCAGCTTATGGGGGATCCCAAAGCGCGTGACCACGTTGCTTTTGAAAAGCGAACAGCCGTTTTGGCGTGAAGAGACGACACAGGCTCTGCCTCAATCCACTTTGTAAAAGTGTCGATGGCGACGAGCAAGTGCGTGTAGCCCTTGTACCCCTTAGGGAATGGGCCGAGCAGATCCAGACCCCATATGAAAAAAGGCCAAGATGGGGGGATTGTTTGGAGCTCTTGGGCGGGCTTGTGTGCCTTCCGGACGTGAAATTGGCAAGCCTTGCACTTAGTCACAATATCCCGGGCATCTTGTAACGCAGTGGGCCAATAATAGCCCATGCGAAACGCTTTGCCGATCAGAGTTCTGAAGGAGGCGTGGTTGCCACAGCACCCTCGTGTATGTCCCTAGAAGGAACACACCCTCTGTTGCGAGATGCACTTGGAAGAACTCCCGAGCACCTTGGCGGTAAAGGATGCCATCCACAAGCTTGTATGGAGCAAAGACGCCGTAATCGAACGCCGCTTTCGGTTTAAATCATCAGGCGGTCCCATCGCGCCAGTCTGGGACAAATGGCGTTGTCGATCCGCGACACCGCCGATAACGGAGCAGCGCCACTGTCTCTGTTGCCTCGTCTGGAGACGTGATTGAGGGCTTGTAAAGGTGCTCGGCGAGCACCCTGCCGGAAGCGAGTTAGCGTGAGATCAAACTTGGATAGCTGGTCGGCCAGAAGTTGTCCTTCACAGGCACGAAGAGCACCGAAAAATCGAAAATGCCGCTCCAACTTCCTCACTTCAACCGTATCGCGCCATTGAGTCATCGCAAGCGATACTCCTTGTTAACTGATTGATGACCAGTGTGAATCTCCTTCACGCTTAGCCGTTGGACACCATCGACTTGCACGCTCTTAGTCCCGCGAGAGAGGCCTCGTACTCTGCGGCGTTGTTAGTCGCCGCAAAGTGTAGTTGGATAGAATCTCGAGTTGCTCTCCTTGAGGAGATGAGAACAAAACCAGCCCCGAGTTTCGGTCTGCGAGCCATCGAAAAACATGGTCCAAGAAGGTTCATCGGGTTGCTCGGGAGCTTCACGAGATTTGGGCGAGCAAGTCCATTCGGCGACAAAGTCAGCTAGGACACGTGATTTAATAGCGATTCGGGCGACAAATAACGAGATCAAACTCGCTAGTTCCATTGCCCACTTAGCTATATGTCCGCTAGATTCCTTGTTCGTAGGATTTCTCCCGGAGGAACGTGGTCGGGACCAGATGTTGATCGCTTTGGAAGTAGTGGCGAAGCTTCACGGAGGACATGAGCAAGGCGTAGAGTAACCACGGACCTCGGGTAACGCTCCTTTGATCCGTGAAGTACCTCGCTCACGTAATAGATTGGTCGCTGTATGCCTTCCCTTTCGACCGTCAAGACCGCGCTCACCGTCTGTGACGTGCAACCTAGGTACAGCAGGAGCTGCTCGTCATACCGCGGGGTAGTCAAGACGGAAGGATTGGACAGGTATCGCTTCAGATCTTGGAAGGATCTATCGATTTCTTCTGTCCACTCGAAACCATTGTGCTTGCGCGGCCTTAAGAAAGGCAGCCGCGTTAGCCTTGACGGAAATAAATCTACTTAGAGCGACCATCCATGCTGTGAGGCTCAGTACTTCCTTTACGGTAATTGGAGCCTGCATATTTTCAATGGCCTCGATTTTTTCAGGGTTGGCAGAAATAACTTGCGAACCAATAACATAACCGAGCAACATTCGGATCGAACACCAAAGGTACACTTCTCTGGATTTAATTTTATTCGATGCTGTTGAGATTACGAAAAGTCTCGGCGGATCTTTTACATGATCGGAGCAAACTTGCTCTTTACAACTATGTCGCCGACATAGACCTCGAGTTTTTCAGCACTGCTACGGGAAGGTCTTCTCCATTAAAAGAACGGGCACCAAACCGACATTCGCAGACCGAAAGACATGGTCGCATAGCGAGAAGTGCGAAGGGGTGATGAAGGATCTTCTCTTCATCCTCGGGAGATGCTTACTTGGTGGTAGCCGAGTAAGCATCTAAAAACTCGAGGCTGGGCATCCGCAATCGCATCGACCAACCGGTCAATCTGGCGTGAAATTGCCCTTCGGACAAGCGGCGTTCAGATCTGTGTGATCGACACATCCTCCACTTGCCGCCTTTCTTATTTACAATTACGGGTTGGCTAACCACTCGGTGTGATCAACCTCGCGGATGAACCCGCGTGACGGTTTGCCAAAGTCGATCTTTGATGATCCTGTTTGAATTCAGCGACGAAGCTTCCGGCGAACGAGCTTTTTGTCGGCGGACAACCGGTTTGTGCTCGATGACCTCCTTGGGACTCGGGCATGTCAGATGGCTCCCAGGCAAATACATCTGCATTCGCTCGGAGGAAGGCAATGAGCTCGCTTTCCTATTTGGGGTCCAGATTGGCCCCCAAGTGAACTGTCTTGGAAGTATCATCAAGGGACAGCGGAACTTCCTTGGTTTCTCCACCTGGCTGAAGGGAGACCCTAGGGCGTGCAGACTTGGTCTGCGGAACTTCAGGACCTCGCGGCGGAAGATGGTCGACCAGGGCGAGGGACTGCTCGTCGCAATCCAGAGCAGCTTTGTAGTTGCCCTTGACCGTGATCACACCGTTAGGACCCGGTATCTTCACGCAATGGTAAGCGTGGTGGGACACGGCCATAAACTTACCAAGAGATGGCTCGCCAAGATCGCGTTATGCTGCGGATGGGAAGTCGACCACGTCGAAAGTGATCAACTCTGTCCGGAAGTTGCTTGGGTTGCGAAGGTAATCGGCGGGACAACTCGCCCAACGGCAGATGCTTATCTGGAACAATCCGTAGAAGGGCATTGCGATTTCCTTGACTTAGAGCGAGGAATCGCATCTCGTCCGGACCTTAGCGAGAAGCAAGTCGAGGCGCTCCGCCGTCTACAAGTACACGGCCAACTCTCGCGTTGGATGGTGGGCGACCACGGAGGGAGCGGCGAGGCTTGGTCATCGATGGGGCAATCCTCTTGAGAGAGCGAGATGGGGACCTCGGTCCACTTCATCGATTCAGGCTGAGGTTTTGCCTTTTCAACGTTGTGGACCTCCCGAGCAGCTTCCTTGAGGCTGCGTCGAGAGGTGTAAGCCGAGGAGCCGCTGAAGATGATGGCGATATGGTTCACGGGCTCTTGATACTCATCATCATCTTCCCGATCACCATCGCCGGTTTGGCGCTTGGCCTTACCGGCATCACCTTGTTCGGGCAGGGTGGGCATTGGGCCCTTGCCGTTGTAGAAATCTTCGAGCTTTGCGGCCCAAGTTCTGCAAAGGCGTATGTCGTGCCCGTAGTGCTGGTGGAATTTGCAAAATCGGTCGCTTGGACCTTTCTTGCCTTGTTCGCCTCCCTGAGCAGACTTTTTGCCCTTATAGTTATTGTTGGGCTTCTTCTGCCCATCCTTGGGAGGAGGTGCGCGATCTATACCAGCGACGGTATTGTTCGCATCACCTTTATTTTTCTTCTTCTAGGACTTCTTGTCACCAGGGTTGCTGCTGCTCTTCTTCTTCTCATCTACACCAGGTTGGACGGGCAGCTCGCCCTTGTCAAACGCCTTCTTGTACTGAACACGCTCTGCCGCGTTGGCATAGCGATCAGCCGCCTTGAACAGGTTGTTGGCGGTCCAGGTCTCATTGATCTCGAGATCCTGGGTGAGCCGCTCGTCGCGGACTCCGTTTTTGAAAGCGCGGACAATGATTCATCCGAGATGTTCGGGATTGTGTTGCGAGATCTTAATGAAACGCTTCACAAAGGCTGCGGAGGGTCTCCCGTTCATCTGGATCATCCGTGCGAGATCATCCTCCTTGCCCGAGACGCACGTAACGACTCCGGAAATTAGCGATCGAGCGTCACAAAGCTGGTTTCATGGTGATGGAACCCTCCTGCCGATTGAACGACCACGTCCGGCGGCGCCCTCAAGGGCGATCGGAGGTAATTAGCCATAACGAGCTCGTCACCCCGGCCGCCATGATGGCGTGGCGTGAATGGAAAGGAATTCCTCCGGGTTACGAGTCCCAATGTACCTCTCCATGTGACCGGGCTTAAACTTTGAGGGCCACCGACGGCCGAAGCTAGTCGAGAAAGCCCCGCAGCCCAAAGCGTATGACCGCCACCTTCCCGGCAGAACCTAGTCTTGAGAAGGCGTTGGTCTGTTGCGGCGCGGAGGAACTCTGCTGAGCGGGATATTTCGGCTGGAGAAACTCTCTCGAGACAATCCACCACGCCTTCCTCGTGGTCGCGACGGCGCGCTCCTCACGAGGGACCGTCCGTGATCATCGCGTGCGCGCTTGCCCTGTTGTCGCGATGACTACGAGGACTTGACGAGCGACGGCGACCACGGGTAGCTTTGCTCATGGGCGATGATCGCCGATGGTGACGAAGGTCACGCGATCGTCGGAGTGTCCGAGCGATTCGGCGATTTAGGCTGCTACCGCTGGAGGAGTTGTTGACTTCTCCTAGAGACTTTAGGCCTTGACCAATCGTTCTAGGTTAGAAACAACGATCGCCCATACGGGCGAGGTCGGCTGGTTGGTGGATCTAATCACGAAGCCATGGCGCGAGTCGTTCCGACTACGCTCTAGGGTTCTGGGACCCCGAGGCATCCGCGTTACGCCCGACCGAGTCCGATTCTGCGGGAACTAACCCGACGGAGAGACTTTTCTTGGGAGACTTGGCGAGGGCACGCGAGGTGGGTCGCGACGTGGTCGCTTGCACCGTCGCGAATCGCGCCCGCGGTGCGATTGATGGAATCCTCGAGGTTGCGGCGAATGACTTCTTGCTCGCGAGCAACCAACCAGCGACCTCGTCTTGATGCCGGCGAGTTAATCTGCCCGACCTCCTCGCCCGGCCGCCACGGCCGTCGCACAGATCCTCGGAGGTTCCTACATCGGCCATGTTAATCTTTGCGGGGGCCATGCGAAGGTATGCTAGGCGGTGTCATCGCTGTGTCTCCACGGTAGAGTCTACCGACATAGCCTTGGAATCCGATAGATCTATACCGTCGTAAAGATCGCCGGTTCCGTAGTCATCGTCAATAGCGGAGTGCGATCTGCGGCTATCTCCGCCATATAGGCGAGACTTCCGTCCCAGATACGGAAAGTGTTGAGATCGAGCAGTTGATCTGGCCCGGCGAGGATGAGACATCCTGTCGCCGAGTCGTAACCCTCGGGAAGGATCTACAGATCGGCGGAGTTCGACATGCTCGATCTGCGTGTCCCCACGGACGGCGCCATTTGTCGACGGTTGGGATATTGACCCAAGTCAACCAAGGTTCTTCAAGGAGGAGATAGGAGACCGCCGAACAACCACGAACAACAACGAGCAGGAGATGGGGTTTTTATCTGGTTCAGCCTCTCGGGAGAGATAATAGCCCTCGTCCAACCTTTCTTTATATCAAAGAAATTACAAGGTGGAACTCGGCGAGATCGGCGGGTCTCGGCGAGTAGTATCTGAAAATCTATCGGCTAAGGGTCTAAGCTAGATGCTAAGATGTAAAACTCAATGCGGATGCCCCTAAACGCCGTGAGGCATGGTTTATATAGTCTTGAACAAACCGACCTACTGAGGATTATCTTGGGACTAACTACGAGATCGTAATGAACTCATTACATACTAAATATAACCTCGGTAGATAAGGTAATCTCTAATCTTGGGGATCACGACTCTAATCAATCCGGGAAACCAACGTCCGGGTCTTCACGCACCGCAGAACTCTGCTCGAGACGGACTCAAACACGATTCATTGGCCGTTCGCACCATGCCGGCTAGGATCTTTGTTGGCGAGGATGCATATGGGCGGATAGAACCTTCGGGAGCCGGGCCCGTAGGTCGCTCGATTGGGCCGTCAGGTATTGGGCCATGGCAATGGGCCGTAATTTAATCCCCGACAATGTGGTTGTTGCTGCATCCGCGGAGGCTGGCTATGGGGAAACGCCCAATTTGGTCGTATCTCCAGAACCTGGTTCGGAGGGGGTAATTGCATCTGGAGAGCCTGGTTCAGATGGGTGAGAACATAACCAAACACCCTAGTTTTGTATCTCTAGATGCAAAACTCCTTGGATGCAGGTAACTAAACAGCCTAAAAAGAACAACTTCGTTAATCAAGCGAATGGTTAATTTGGGGTAATCATGGGATATAATTGTGCTTGATAGCCCACCTTGGTATTCGTGAAAAGTTTTATACGCTTGTATTATGGAACGGAGCGAGTATAATCTAGGGAAAATTACATTTTTGGGCCCTTGGCCTTCGATCCATTTTGGTTTGTGAACTCAAAAAACTAGTTAACTTGATCCTCGAAATATCAAATGGTCCTTCGGTTAATATCAGTTTTGGTCAATCAAAGATGGTTTAATCGAAGTGTTATATGTATTTTTACATAAACAAATTCACAAATACAAATTAAACTATACATTTTGAGCTATTATGATTATCTAACATCATAGAAAATTTTCTTATTTTTATAGTCTTTACGTATTTGTTTAGTATTTTTTTCTTTTTTCAAGACTATGACAAAAATAAAGATTTTCACGTGCATGTCGTTATGAAGTTGCAAAATTGTTTATCTACACATGCAATTTTTCAACTTAATAATGGTGCGTATGTGATTGTTCCTGTTTAAAATAAAGTCAACATGGTAAATATGAGAACAATATTATGGGCTTATAGATGCTTAATTATGAACTTAATGAGACGATTTTTGTTTGGATTTGATAAAATATTTTCATGTAGAAATACATGTAACACTTTGATCAGTGAAAACACCTTTGACCTGTGGAAACCACACTCAAATCCACAAAATGTTTATATTGGTTTATTTGGTGGTCGACGTTCATTATGGGTCATCACATCGATAGATGTTCCCTTGTGCCACATTGTAGCGGGCAGAATGCTTTACATTGGGTCGCGCTACATCTCATTCCTTGCTCAAGCCAATTCTTGAACGTGCTCGGCAGCCAAGATCATGTCCACTGTGTGCCCCCACCATCAACGACATTCCTACTGGGCTCTCCACGAGCATGCCCAACACTTCCTCCATTCCTCGACCCTATCATTATTCACCTTCCAATTTCTCAACACTGTTCATCTACCTATTTTCCCATTCCTATCGTTATTCATCTCATCAACAACTCCCCTATTTTTATGCCCAAATCTTATTTTATATTGTAAAAAGTCCATTTTAGGTACCCAAACTATCGCGAAGGTCCAGAAAACTCCCTAAACTATGATTTGGTCTATTGTCCCCCCTGAACTTGCAATACCGGCTCAAAACACAACACAAGCTGGTTTTCCAGGTGGTATTGCACATGTGGCTGCCACGCATCCCCTCACATTGAAATTGTCTACACCGTGGCTGCCACATATACTCCTCTCTCTCCTCTCTTCCGCATCTCTCTCTCTCTGTTTCTTCTCCCCACTTGGTTGTCTGTACCGCCGTCGCCGCCATTGCCATTTCCCTATTTGTCTTGTCATGCCGCATGTCGCTCATCATCGCCATTGTCCGCTTCTTGCCCTTCCCACCTCACCTCTGCGCGTCGCCTCGCTCGCCTCTCTTTCTTCCTCTTTCTCCCTTCCTCTCGGTTTCCCGCGTTCTCGTCTCCGCCAGAGCTGCCAGCTGCCAGCGTTGCTCCTCGGCTCTGCCGTCTTCCGTCTTTGTCGGCGCCGCCGTTACCTCTGTCTTTGTCGTGTCGTCGTCCTTGCCTTATACCGACCGCCCGCCGCTTCTTCTTTGCTTTCTCTCCGCCCTTGTACTAGAACACGGAGCCCATACATGGGCATGGGCGCGGGATGAGTATTGGCGGCCTTCCGGCAAAGCGGCGGTGGCGGTGGCTCGGCTGGCGGCGGACGGGATGGGGATGGGCGGCGCAGCGGCTGACGCGGCGTCATGGGGATGGGGGCGGCGGCGGGCTGCATGGCGCATTTCCGTGGCGGCGGTGGCGGTGGCTCGGCTGAACTGGTGGGGATGGGGATGGGGCGACGCACATGGCATGGGGATGGGGATGGGGATGGGGCGGCGGCGCTCTGGGGATGGGTCAGAGGCGGCGGCGGCACCTTGGCGGCGGCTGCTGGGCCGAGAGGGAGAGAATGGAGAGAGAGAGAGGGGAGAGATAAAATAAAAGGGAAAAGAAATAAGAAATAAGCAAAACCACCATTAAGTGGCGCCACCTCAGCAAAACCACCCTTATGTGGTGCCACATCAGTAAAACCACCGAGCAAAACCGGATTATGATGTGTTTTGAGTCGGTTTTGAAAGTTCAGAGGGGAATAGTAGACCAAATCATAGTTTAGGGGGTTTTCTAAACCTTCGCGATAGTTTGTGTACCTAAAATGGACTTTTTCCTTTTATATTTACTCCATATTTCTCCACCACCACTCTCTACATTAATTCACTATTCCTTACTAGCATCACCAACGGGTTTCCAAAATTTCGATCTCTATAACTCATCTCCAAAACACTATTTAGTCTATATATCTCCATAATTTTTAGATAAGTCTCTATCCAAAAAAGATGGAGTATATAGATTGGATAAAAAGTCTTTTAAATATAGGGGCTAAGGGGAGAGTCTCTAAGTTGAGTCTGGCATATAAACTCTACTAGATGTATTATATAGACTAAAATTATTCGCATTAATACTATAGAGCTTCTTCTAGACATGCTCGCATTCATCTCCATAACACTTGTTTTAATTTTCGGTGTTCATTGGGCATGCCCTCTGGTCCCGCAGCCCCTAGATTTTTACCACTCTAGAACCGGATCTTCTTTTGAGGACATCAACCGTCACGTGGTCAAGCGTGGTCGCCAGCAAGACCTCCGTGACCGTAGTTTCGTGTAGGCCAAACTGCCAAAGGGTAACCGCCTCGTTTTCTTCAGGATTGGGTATGGGCTAGGTGATCAAGAATTTTGCGAATTCCTGGCAATACCTACAGATCTGTTTTTTGGGATTAAACTCATTAAAGATCATTTTAGAAAACAGGAGTTTTATGAAAAATAATTCAAATATTTGTGTGGACGGCAAAGTGGCATGTAGTTGTTTGGTCAACCGAATGCCATCCGTGCTTGACCCAGCAGAATATTGCTAATTTGATATACTAGTTTTTATTTTATTGGATCTTACATTTCTTCGATAATAGAATTACATTTTCTCCGATAATAGAGATAAATATAGATTTTATATCCCAAAATGTATACAGCATTTCTGGATTTTACATAAAGTCATGTTTGATTGAGACTCCTGGGTTTGTTTCTGAACCAAAAAAAGTTGATAAGCGATCTATTATGATAAATTAAAAATATAATTACAATGATAAAATAAAATATCTTCCTCTTCCGTTGATCTTACGATGGCACCAACACATTCACACATTCAATCGAGGCTACCTTTAACTCGCGCTTCATGTGAAAAGAAACTAGATTTCGTTTTAGTGGTCGATAGAAATCCTGCTATAGAGCTCACTCGCTTGGTAATATCCTCTTTCGTATTCTCACTAGAAACTCTTTTTTTTTTTTGAAAGGATAAACGTTGGCTGTTAACCTGCATCATTCTGTAGGTGCAGAGTTTCTCGTCTAGCACACTTGAACAGCAATTTCGTCGAGTCTCATCAGTTGTTCAACCGAAAGGGACCAGTTTTGGTTTCTAGTTGAAGTTTCCAACCCTGTCAATTCCATCACCCAAAATTGATGGAGACGGCCTGATCGTATTCTCAGACCAAGAAGGCAAGGAACAAGAGAATTGAATGTGGGAGGGCCCTGTCTGTGCTGTCAGTGAGACCTGTGCCCACTCTGCAGTTGCAAGGGCATCCATGAACTGGACTTCAGCGAAGACTTGGCCCTTGGCCAGTCCTGCAGTAGTGCAGTGTGCAATCCTGAAGGCTGCACAGTGGAAGAAAGAATCTCCAGTGAAGACTGAAGACCATCCAAGATCCAACCATTTTTTTGCTAATCAAAGGAAGAAACGAATGAGAATTCAGATGCAAAAAAATATACCATGGAGCTAACATTTTCCTTATTACTGAAGTATGGGCTTATCTGGCAGAGAGAGATTTGTAGGTTTGCTCACAATAATGCTGCTGAGTGCTGAAGCTTGCTCGCAATTTCGTTGACGAAGATGTGATTGTGAAGGTCAGATACTTGCTCCAAACGTGGGACGAATAAAGACTGCAGGTCAGGCTCTAGCTTTGCAGTCTGCCCCCTCTGAATCTCGAGTTGACTGATCTTTTGGTCCCGTTTCGTTTGGAACGGCTTGATTCTCGCGGCGGTATAGCATATATACCTGCAGTCAGCACTCAGCAGCTGCAGCTAGCTCGGTAAATAGCTTGGGAAGCTTGAGAGCTGAGACAATGGCGGGACGGCAGCTCAACGTGTTGGCCACGCTCGACCAGGCCAAGACGCAATGGTACCACTTCATGGCCATCGTCATCGCCGGCATGGGCTTCTTCACCGATGCCTACGATCTCTTCTGCATCGCCCTCGTCACCAAGCTGCTCGGCCGCATCTACTACACCGACCCCTCGAGGCCCAACCCCGGCACCCTGCCGCCCAACGTGTCCAACGCCGTGACCGGCGTCGCGCTCTGCGGCACCCTCGCCGGGCAGCTCTTCTTCGGGTGGCTCGGCGACAAGCTCGGCCGCAAGAGCGTCTACGGCTTCACGCTGATCCTCATGGTCGTGTGCTCCATCGCGTCGGGGCTCTCCTTCGGGAGCTCGGCCAAGGGCGTCGTGTCCACGCTCTGCTTCTTCCGCTTCTGGCTCGGCTTCGGCATCGGCGGCGACTACCCGCTCAGCGCCACCATCATGTCGGAGTACGCGAACAAGAGGACGCGCGGCGCCTTCATCGCCGCCGTGTTCGCCATGCAGGGGTTCGGCATCCTGTTCGGCGCCGTCGTCGCTCTCGTCGTCTCGGCCGGCTTCCGCAGCGCGTACCCGGCGCCAGCGTACCAGGACAACGCCGCCGCATCGCTCGTCCCGCAGGCCGACTACGTGTGGCGCATCATCCTCATGTTCGGTACTATCCCCGCCGCGCTCACCTACTACTGGCGCATGAAGATGCCGGAGACGGCGCGGTACACGGCGCTCGTCGCCCGCAACGCGAAGCAGGCGGTGGCCGACATGTCCAAGGTCCTACACACCGAGATCGAGGAGAGCGCGGAGCGCATCGAGAAGGTGGCCTTCGCCGGCGAGGAGTGGGGCCTCTTCTCGACGCAGTTCGTGCGCCGCCACGGGCTCCACCTCCTGGGGACGACCAGCACGTGGTTTCTGCTCGACATCGCCTTCTACAGCCAGAACCTGTTCCAGAAGGACATCTTCAGCAAGGTCGGGTGGATCCCGCCGGCGAGCACCATGAACGCCATCGAGGAGCTGTTCCGCATCGCGCGCGCGCAGGCTCTCATCGCGCTGTGCGGCACCATCCCGGGCTACTGGTTCACCGTCGCCTTCATCGACATCATCGGCAGGTTCTGGATCCAGATCACGGGGTTCGCCATGATGACGGCGTTCATGCTCGGGCTCGCCGCCCCGTACCACCACTGGACGACGCCGGGACACCACACCGGCTTCATCGTCATGTACGGCTTCACCTTCTTCTTCGCCAACTTCGGGCCCAACAGCACCACCTTCATCGTGCCGGCGGAGATATACCCGGCGCGGCTGCGGTCCACCTGCCACGGCATCTCCGCCGCCGCCGGCAAGGCGGGCGCCATCATCGGCGCGTTCGGCTTCCTCTACGCGGCGCAGGATCCCCACAATCCCGAGGCCGGGTACCCCAAGGGCATTGGCATGAGGAACGCGCTCTTCCTGCTTGCCGGCACCAATCTCTTGGGGACGATCGCGACGCTGCTGGTGCCGGAGTCCAAGGGCAAGTCGCTCGAGGAGATATCGCAGGATGTCGCCGACGACGAGGAGGCAGCTGCCTAGCTGGAGGCTGGAGCGCGGTGTCATTGTTCTAATTTGCATTAGCTTCCCTTTTCCCAACTCTAGTTAGCCTGATTGCTAGATGCTTTTGCGTGTTGTTAATAGTTTCTTCTTTTAAAAAAAAATCAGAGATGCTCCTAATAGTTTGTACGGTTGATCTAGTATAAAATTACACTCGCTGTGTGTATAGATCCCTTCAGATTTTCTGAAGTTTTCACTTTCAGAATGCAAATGTGTGCTGTTACTGCCTGCTGCTGCTTGGTAGAGGAGAAACGGCTTATTACAGAGCCATGTAAAGATAAATAGAGATCGACAACAATGATGTTATATTGTTATTGAAGCCGTTCTTTTCACAACTTACATACTCAGCTCCGCCTGTTCACTTGTTCAGTCAAACTTTGACCATGAGAGCAACCAATAGATGGCACATATCATGATTCATGGGTGATGGGTCATGGATGGCATCAGGAGTTGACGTCGATGCCGTCACTCGTCAGCTGTGTGTGTTCATCCATGCGGTGGTCCTGATGATTCCTCGTTTAGAGATGTAAATTCATACATGCCTATAATTAGCAGTCACGTTCGTGACCGTTAGATCTCGTTTTAAGATTTATGCTCCGTCCTCAATCTTACACACGCTTTTGCAAAAAAAGATATCATAAATTTTTTAAGCAAATCAGCGATGCTCATTTCCCTTCTTTTCTCCCGCTCCTCTTCCATGATCCATCTGGCCCAACCTAGGTAGCTACTCCTTAGGCTTAGCACATCAGGTCCTTGTTTGTTTCAGCTAAATTAATTTAAGAGTAAATTACACTGTAGCCCCCAGAAGTTGGCACCTTGTTTTACTTAGCCCCGAAACTTGCATTTTACTTTCTCGCACCCTAAAAGTTGGAACCGTTTGCACAGAACCCCCCGAGCCGTTATGTCCATCGTAAAAATCAGAAAAAAATAAGAGAAAATAAAAACCATTTAAAAATTCATAAAAATAGAAAAATCATATAAAAATCATAAAAATCTAAAATAGTAAAAAAAAAAATAAAAAGTAAACATAAAAAACAAACAATCAGAAAAATTCAGGTAGACAGGTGCATCGGGTCAGGTGAGGTAGTGAAGATGAGGTAGACCTAACCAGGGTGGATATAACGGCTCGGGGGTTCCGTGCAAACAGTGCCAACTTCCAGGGTGCTCCGTGCAAACGGTGCCAACTTCCAAGGTGCGAGAAAGTAAAATACAAGCTCCGGAGGCTAAGTGAAACAAGGTGCTAACTTCCAGGGGCTACGGTGCAATTTACTCTGAATTTAATTTAAATTTTGTCATAAACCAAATGATGTATGTGGTTTTAAATAGTTTTTTATAGAGCCCGTAAAATATTTTTTTCATAATTTTTGGAACTCTTTTAGACATCTTTCGAGGGGTCATAGTTTTTTCACATTAAAGTTTTCAGCAACATTCAACCCAAACAAACAAGGCCCAAACTACTAGCAAAGCACGCACAAGATTAAAGCGCGAGGTTTAAAAAAATGAGATACTCTTTCACAAAAACACACGGACATGAACGTGAAAGTGAACAGGGGACATCACACAGGAGTGACTGTAACCGCATTCAGGAGTGGAAAATATGTTCACTTCCTCGTCAATGTTGATGACTGAACTCTTTAAGACGTCTTTCAGGTGGTCACAACTTTTTCAGATTAAAATTTTCATCAACTTTCAACTCAAACAAACAAAGCTCAAGCTACCAGTGGAGCATGCGCAAGATTGAGCGCAAGGTTTGAAAATGAGAGACTTTTTCAAAAAAACATGTGGACACTAGCGTGAAAGTGAACAGAGGACGTCACACATGAGTGCCTAAACCCGCATGCATTCAGGAGTGGAAAATCTCCCTTTGTTTCGGTGCCCTTGATAGACATTTCGGCTCTAGGTTTTATGTGGATTTTAGGGGGGTTGAGCCCTGTTCCGGGTGTTCGCATCCATAAATAGTACAAAGCCGAACATTCGCTTCAGCGAGTTGCCACACGTCACCGTTGATGTGCCACGTCGCCCCATTTGTTCGTAGCCGTCCGATCGTGCGCAATAGCTAGATCTGACCGTCCATTATTTTTTAAGTATAAAATGATTTTTTTTGGCACAAATCTCAGCAAGATAGGTGATTTGGTGGGTTGGCTAGCTGAGGAAGCTGGTCGCCTAGAGGCCACGGTTTGATTCTTAGGTACGCCTCTTTTTTCCAGCTTTTTTTCCCCGGGGGCGCGCGGCCACAGGAGGACGTCGCCTTCCCGCGCTCGGCGCGCCCGTGGCTCCTACGCGGCTAGTACAACGTACAAGTAGCACCATTAATTTCGTTTTGTGGTGTACCCTGGCTCGCTTGGCGTTCCTACCTTCCAGATTTGCAACTTGCTACTGAAGACGACGTCGAGATCGGACCGTATTGGGACCTGTACACACAGGTTTTGACCCTTCGTGCTACCGACAGCCGGCATGGAAACCGTACCGTCCTTTTTCGTGCGTACCAGTACTAGTAGTATAGCAGCGGCTGAGCATATCAGCTGATAAATAGGATGAGCAAGTTCATGCATGTTTGTCATTTTTCTGGGCATGGGTAGTACTGTGGTCATGCATGGAACTACTTGCTCCGTACGTGCATGTCACACCAAATATATATCTGTGTGTACGTGGACAGCATGTGTATATAATCATGTGATCAATCCTGCCCCTAACTTCTGTATCCCAGCATTCATATGTGTGCGTCGACACACAAATTAGTAAACTCAGCGAGCGAGGAATGCGAACTAATTAACATAATTAAACACACAATATGATCGATGGGCATTTATAGGCAACATATATGTGCATGTGCGTGCGCCTTGTAGTATTCTAGATTAGTCGCGCAGTGTAGCATTACGTATAGATAGATTAAAAAGATCATCTTCCTGGCAGATCGATGAGTAGTACTTGCTGCTTGCTGCACCACGACGTTTCTTGAGGGCTTGCTGACGAAAGCGACGGTGGACTCCATCTTCACCATTGCTGCGCGACCTCGACCTCAACCTCAACGGTGGTTTCGGCCTCAACCTCAAGTCCTAAACACACAGGGCGGCTCCGACGAGGGGACACGCATCGCCGTGGTTTTCAACGACGCTAGCGCCTAGCGAGTTCATCCTTGCTCCGCTAGCTACATCAACACGTTCTGGATACATGACCTTTGCTGTTTGGTTGTGATGAAGCAATCAAATAATCTCCACGTCGTCGGCGATCGTGTCCATGGCAACCACGCGATGTCCGAAGAATTTATTTTAAGCTAGCATAAGCATAGTACTCCCTCCGGTAAAAAAAAATCGCCCTTAACTTTTAGACACGCCTTTGACCATTCATCTTATTTAAAAAAATTATATAAATATTATTTATTTTGTTATGATTTGGTTTATTATTAAATGTATTTTGGTTTATTATTAAATGTATTTTAAGTATGACTTATATTTTTATCAGTTTTGCTACTTCTCAGACGACTGATTTTTAAATAAGTCTCGGTCTATTTTCACATAGCTATATTCTACCGTTAGATCTTTTATATGTCCTATAATGACGTTTGATTAACGGTCTAAAAAATCGACTAAAAGATAAATAACTCTCAGACGCCTGATGATAAGTCGAATGGTCAAAGACGTGTTCAAAAGTCAACGAATGGTCAAATGCATGTTCAAAAGTCAACAGCGACTTCTTTTTGTGATTGAAGGTAATAATAGGAATCATATGTATTTACATTGATTTCTCCTATTATAACTATTATTATGAAAACGTATCCGCACCGTGATAATTTTGCCTACTAAAATCAATGGTGTAGATCTTTCTTTTTCTTCTTAGATTAACATAAGATTTTTAGTATTTTTTGACTAACACATGAATTTCTAATAATTTATAATTAACACGATGGATCCATTGTACTCTGTTTTTAGTAAACGTTGTACTCTGTTTTAGTTATATAACAGACACATAGCTCGCTGGTCTCCATGACTTCTCAGGGGCTACTACCGTCTACAGGTGCAACATGGTAGGAATTACGTGACACGCCACAGACGAGCCAATCTACAACTATATACTAGATTTCTATATGCCTAGTGCATGAAACATACCATCATAAGCTTCTTTATCTTCTGATGTGTGGGTCTGAAGTCGAAAATTAATTGAAAAATAGACTTTTTTCGTCCAACTGAGTACCTTTTACATTTTCTCATGGAAATTTCTTGATTTTTGGAGTTATTTGTCCAGCGCTGAGGTTTCCAATCTCATGCTTGTTCTTTTCGTTCCAGGTGAAAAGTCAATTGGGTAGTTCATATATTAGAGCATGACTGCCACATCTTTTAGCACCATAGCTAGCGCTGCCACCTATTTCATTTTCAACTTCTTTAAAATAAGCTATGAACTGATATAGCTGGTTAGATTGTGATTTCTATTTGTTTTGGCCTTTTGGGGCTTGTCTACTTCCACTATTCACTCTGTTATGTCAATTTAATTTATATTTAGTTTCTATTTATATTATTTTTTCAAAAAGGGAGTGCAACCCCAATCTCCATTACCATCAAGACAACGGAAACACATCGTAAATTCGGAAACAACCAACTCACATGGAACCAACTGACACACATGGTCTTAGGTTCTAAGAGCCATCACTTAAATGGAACACCCATCCAACAACTTTTTTAGATGTATTACAGAACACAAAACATGACAACCTACTAGGAGTTTTCTTTTTTAGACAGCAAAAGCCAGAAGTTTCAGAACTCATCATCCACTTCAGAGTGATGAAATTTTTTCTCCATTTTTCCTTCTTTTGTTGCAAATCAGTAATCATTGCTCCATCAGTCCTGGACACCTCTCAACTGGGTCACGCACCAGCTTGTAAGTCTTCCTGCCTCTTCTTCCCATTTCCTGTGTTTTGATTTAGACCTACAATAAAAACGCTCAATTGTTGGGCACAACTTCTCAGAATGTCATCCCGATTTCTTTTTTGCATGCCCGCCCAATAATTCATATTAGAGCAAGCCATATGAAGTATCGTGAGAGGAGATTTTATTATGCAATTATCAAAAATAGCTTTGTTTCTGTAACTCCAAATGGCCCAGCACAGTGAAGCAAGACACACTATATGATTTTCCTTTAGTTTTGGTGAAACAGAGTTCACCCAACCATAGTACTGTCCCATATTCTTAGGTCTATTCTTTGCCCCACAACACACCACAATAACTCCCCACGAAGCCTTAGATGTGGAACAAGAAAAGAAAATATGTTCTATTGTTTCCATATTATCACAAAAACTGCATCTCCCATCCCCACTTCAAATTCCTCTTTC
This sequence comes from Raddia guianensis, assembly GCA_036346415.1. Lineage (NCBI taxonomy): Eukaryota > Viridiplantae > Streptophyta > Magnoliopsida > Poales > Poaceae > Raddia > Raddia guianensis. The sequence goes on along the minus strand of CM070536.1, from coordinate 4,022,436 downwards.
TAAGATTATCCTTGGTGAGAATGGAGTTCCTAACTACCAGCCACATAAATATCTTGATTTTGAGTGGCATTTTAGCTTTCCAAATATTCATGAGTTCTTTGTCACAAGGAGCAGTGCATAAATTGTTATACATAGATTTAACAATGTAGATTTTTTTTTGTCCAGATTCCAAATTGCATAGTCAGGGTCCTCACTCCAAAGTGTATCCTTACACTTATTAACTATGTCCCTCCACATACATTCATCTTGCTGATTCATCCATCTTCTAAAGGGGAGCTCCCAATTTTTATCTCTACACTGTCTTACAGAAATTTCAGAATTTTGACAAATACTATATATATTAGGAATTTTGTCTTTCAAAGGGATGTCTTCCAACCAAATGTCTTTCCAGAAATCAATTTTTGATCCATCTCCCCTGTGATAGGATCTATTCTAAATATAAATATCTTTATATTTGAGTAGATCTCCTCACCCAGGAGAGTCACCCTGTCTAGGAGTAAGTTGTGATATAGTTTTGCCCCTCATGTACTTATTTTTTACCAGTAGTTGCCAGATGACAACCCCATTATCTAACCTCCACCACCATTTGCAAAGCAAACTGATATTCATGTCACTCAGATTGCTAATTCTCAAGCCACCCCTGGCTTTTGGCACAGTGATTTTATTCCATTTAACAAGATGATACTTGCTTTTTGTACCATTACCTCTCCAAAAGAAAGTCCTCTTGATTCTGTCTATTTGGTTTATAGTAGATTGTGGCATCCTAAATAAAGACATGTTGTAAATGGGTACATTAGATAAACATGAATTTATAAGCACCATCCTACCCCCATAGGACAAAGAGCTACCTTTCCAACTGTCCAATTTTTTCCTCACTTTATCCACAATCCCACCCCAATGTCTGCATTTAAGTCTATTCCCTCCAATTGGCATGCCTAAATACATTATTGGTAAATTTCCACTACAACAAGTAAATAATTCAGCATACTATTGTACAATGTTATTATCCCCATTAATCACAAATACCTCACTTTTGTGATAATTAATTTTCAGCCCAGACATAGCTTCATACAGGAACATGATAAATTTTAAATTGACAGCAGATTCAAGATCATGTTCTAAACAAATTATAATATCATCAGCATATTGTAGGTTAGCTATTCCCCCTTTTATTAAATTTGGAACAAGCCCTTTTACCACACCATTGTCTTGTGCTAATCAAATCATTTTAGCCAAACAGTTTGCTACCAAGTTAAAAAGTAAAGGTGATAAAGGATCTCACTGTCTCACCCCTTGCCCACTCTGAAAATAATCCCCATCAGAATTGTTTATTTTAACACTCAACGTGCTTCCTATTACTACTTGTTTTCATCCAATAAATTTCTGGTGAAAACCTCTAATTTCTAGGATATGAAACAGGAAGTCTCAATCTACTTTATCATATGCCTTTTCAAAATCAAGCTTCAAAAAGATACCACAGTCTCCACTGTGTTTAACAGAATGCATGATCTCATGGAGGGTCATGATACCCTCAACAATGTATCTATTTTTTAAGAAAGCACTTTGGGTGTTAGAGATTATTCTATTAAGGACACCCTCCACTCTATTTGTCAACACTTTAGTAAAAATCTTATATAGACAGTTCAATAAACAAATAGGTCTGAAATTCTGAACCATGACAGCATCTATTTTTTTTGGTAAAAGAATTATCTGTCCATAGTTTATTCTATTAATATCCATGTTGTGTTCAAAGAATTCTCTAAACACATCCATAAAATCATGCTTAATTATTTTCCAACAAGATTGATAAAACTCCATTGGTATATTATCAGGGCCAGGGGCCTTATTGTGACCCATTTCAAAAATTGCTTTTCTGACCTCCCCTTCCGAGAAAGGTCTAACAAGCAATGTGTTCTTTTCTAAATTAACTTTTTCATCCTCCTCCCAAATATCAGATAAACTCACACCCTGACAACAATGCTGTGACTTAGCAAATAGTTTTTTATAGTAATTAGTTGCATTAAAATTATATCTTCTTCCTTTTCAACCATCATACCCTCATTTTGCAACGAAAGGATTGTGTTTTTTCTTCTACGACCATTTGCCACCCTATGAAAATATTCAGTATTAGCATCTCCCTTGAGAAGCCAGTTAGCATGCGCTCTTGCATGCCAATAAGCCTCATCCTGCTCATGGATACAATGTAACTTTGATAGGAGACTAATTTTATCAACTATCTGTTCTTTGGTAAGACCATTAACTTCCTCTTTACTTTCCAAGGTTTTCAGATCCATCATGATCTAAGACTTCTCTCTCATATTGTTCCCATGAATGTTGGCTCCCCAACCTTTGAGAACTTTTTTGACCCTTCTGTCGGGGATAAAATCACGGCCCATTGCCATGGCCCACTCCCTGACGGCCCAATCGAACAGCCTACCAGGGCCCAGCTCCCTAGAAGGTTATATTAGGCCCATGTGCATCCTGCCGAACAACTTCTTGGCTGGCACGGTGCGTAATGGCCTAGGGTTTGTGTTTGAGTCCGACTCGAACAGAAGTTCTGCACGGCTACGTGAAGACCCGGACGTTGGTTTCCCGGATTGGAGCGGACGTCGTGATCCCCAAGACTAGGAGTATGCCTTATCTACCTCGGGATATATTTGGCATGTCGAGTTCGTTACGTTCTCGTAGTTAGCCCGGCCCGTTATTCCCTCGGTAGATCGGTTTGCTCTGCACTATATAAACAAGGCCCCTACGGCGTGTAGAGGGGACTTGATCTGGCTCTTAGCACTTCGTAGACACCCGATCATTGCATTGTCGCTCTTGTACACCATAATCTCGCCGAGACTTGCTCGTCTCGTCGAGCCACCTCTTGTATTCATCTCTGATATATAAGAAAGGTTGGATGTAGGGCTATTATCTCTCCTGAGAGGCCCGAACCAGGATAAAAACCCCTGTCTCCTGTTCGTTGTTGTTCGTGGTTGTTCGACGTGTCTCCTATCTCACTTCTAAAGAACCTTAGCAACTTGGGATCGTTATCTCAACCGTCGACAGTTGGCGCCGTCCGTGGGGACTCGCAGATCGAACACGTCGAACTCTAACTCTCTACGCACGTGCTTGAAGTCGCAAGTTCAGGTCTTCATGCATCGTCCGTACCGGGGGCTAGGGCGTCGCTCTTTCTCTTGTGCACCTGTTCGAGTTCGCAAACTCAGGTCCTCGAGCAGCTGCACAACGGGGGCTGGGAGTTAGGCTAAGCGTTCTACCGGTTTTCTTAAAACTTTCTAGCGCTATTCGCCTTGCTCTTGGTTTCCTGTTCGTCCTTGTCTTTTCTGCACTTTTTTTGCAGAAAAATTGCTCGTCGAACTCTCGCTCGATTCAAGCGGCCTTTCGGCGATCTTGAGTCGCTCGGCCAGACTCCTCGGGAGGCCAGCTCTCCTCGTCGATTGGGACTTGAGCTGAATTTCGCAACCTGGTACATTTTAGTTTTTCGTTCCTTTCCTTAGCGTTGGTTTTCCAAAACCTCGTTGGTCTTCGCTCCGTAGTGCTCCCGCGTGCGAAAGCATGTCTTTTATCTGGCGACGACCATGCGGCTCGGTTAACAAGCGGTGCACCACCGATGGAGTTACGCCCACCGTAAGCCGATTCATCGCCATACGGGCATGCCCACCGTGGCCGATTCTCATCGCAACGGCACTCTGGCGCTGATTCCGCGCCCGCCGAGGCAACACCAACGCCGCAGTCCATGCCGGATAAGATTTCGCCTCGCCGCTTTTGCTGCGGCTAAGGTCCCGATCGCCTTTCACGATTAGCGGTCTTAGCCACGGCTGGGCTGCACTTGTCCGCGCACGTCTTTTTATCCATGCTACATCCTTCCTAGCACGGTATCCGGAACAATGCACCACCAACGAGTCCCGCCCACCGTGGTGATTCTCATCGCAACGGGCACTCTTGGCGTCGGTTCCGCATTCGTCGAGGTGACACTAACGCTGTCGGGGAACGTACCCGGAAAAAATTATGTCTTGTGCGGGTAGATCGTCTTTTGCGTGTTTTTCAAAACTCGCTTTGCTCTTCTCGAGCTGTTCTTGCGCTTTTTCCCCTTTGCGGCTCGTTTCTTGTTTGTCTTCACAGGAAATACAGAACGGGGCGTCGACTCGGTGATGGTCGCGGCGAGTTCGGACATCCCCACCAAAACCGATGTCGCATCCCTCTCTTCTTGGAGTGCGCTCATGCGTGCGAGGCCGATTCCTCCACCGCGATATGATTTCGCGCTTTGCGCAACGCGACCTTCCGCAGTTCGGCTAAGTCAAGGCGATCGCCACCAATAGAGTCACGCTCATCAGAACCGATTCTCATCGCAACGGGCAAGCCCATCGTGGCCGATTCTCATCGCCATACGGGCACTCCAAGCGTCGGTTCTGCACTTGCCAAGACAACGCTTACACTGTCGCAAGGAATACGTCATGGGTAAAGCGTTGATTTCACACGTTCTCTTGCGGCTCTGACTGCATCGGGTTGTGATTCACCTCGCACCGGGCAGTTCTTCGCCCGGAGAGCGCATCTGGTCCCCGCGACGAGCTCCGTGCTCGGGGGCTAGATCACCTCGCACCAGGCAGCTCTTCGCCCGGAGCGCACGTCTGGTCCCCGCGACGAGCTCCGTGCTCGGGGACTGGATGGCCTTTGACCAGGTACGTTGTAAGATCAAGCCTCCCTTGGGCTTAATGTTTTGGTAATTGATGCCAACTGGGCCTCGACGGATTGCATCAAGGCTAAGGATGTTATTTTCTAGTTCTTCTATTTTTCTTGTGTGCGTGTCTGCTTCTGGCCCATCTGGCTCATTGATGTCTGCAAGATCACCTCTCTGGTTGTAGGTCCCACTGAGCACAAGTTCCAGTTCATCTGAGTGAGTTCGGCGGGTTCTAGAGATGCAGTGTCCGAGGTTCGAGAGAGTTCTGGCGGGATAGTGTCAAGATTCGGGTATCTTAGCGCCTAACTCACATGGGTTCCCGCCTAAGGCTATTCCAAATATTCCCGCCGATTCCACAAGTCGACAAGATAGGCCAACAACCCTAGGTGTGACGTCCGGACGAAGTCGGTATAGCCAAAACTTCGAGTGGGAAAAATTTCAGCCCCACCAGACGGCGTCGATCGCCATCGGACGGCGTCCGTGAGCACAAGCCAAAATCGCTAAGTCCCCAATACAACGTCTCATCGGACGGCGTCCGATCGTTTTCGACGGGTCCGACAATGAGGGTTCCCAACGAGTGAGCTCGAAATTTGGCTAAGTCCCAACGCGATCCCCTCGTCGGACGGCGTCCGTCGGGGACCGGACGGCGTCCGGTGAAGAAGAAATTTGAGCGCGAGGATCTTGGACGGCGTCGTAGCGTCCGACGACGGGCCACCCTCACTGTCGGACGCGTCCGATAATTATCGGAGACGCGTCAATGACGGCTAAACCGAGAGACCGAACACTGGCGGGCGCCTGTTCCTGTGGCGGCGCTTCGCCGGACGCATCTCAGTAAACCACCGGACAACATCCGACGGCACAAATTCAGCAAGACCCACTGCCGGACGGCGTCCGACGGAACCGAACGGCGTCCGACCGAGTGATCTGAAACTTCGCGATTTAATCTGGCCGTCCATTTCTAGGGTTCCGCCTTGGGCCTATAAATAGGGGCTTGGTGTACGGGTAAAATCGAGAGAGCCATCATTAGCGACCACCCTTGCCTTAGCCACCCATGAGAGCTCCTCCCATGGCACCCACCTCCACCTAGGGTTCCATGTGCTCGAGAGATTGAGAGGGAGAAGAAGAGAGGAAGGAGAAGAAGAAGGTGATCCCTACCTCCTCTCATCATCTCCAAGGTTTGCCCCATCTCCCATGGCGTTTTTGCCCTAGTTTTCATGGGGAGTGAGAAGGGGTAGTGGTGAGAGACGATCTCGATCTTGTGCTTTTGGGACTTCGCCGTCGGAGAGATCGTCGTCACGCCACGGGCTTCATCAACCGTACGACAACATCTGCTCCATCCGTTGGAGGCACAAGTCCGCCGTGTGTCGGCGGCCATCTCCGTGTGTCGGGGGTGACACGATTTCCGTGTGTCGGAGCCAAATCCTCCATGTGTTGGGGGTGTCTCATGTGTTGAGACGAAACCCACCGTGTGTCGGTGGTCGGTGCCGTGTGTCGGTGCGGTGGGTGTGAGTGCTCTCGCTTGAGAGAACTTCGCCTCTGTGAAGGTTTGGAGCTCGCCTACCATGTGTTGGTGAAGAGCTACATGAGTGGATTGAGGGCTAGGGGCGAGAGAGTCCCGACTTCTCTGTGTGAGAAGTTTCCTCAGCGGAGACGTAGGTGCTCATGTGTTGAGCACCGAACTTGATAAACACCTCGGTTTGCGTCTCCTCATCTCACTTGTTTAATTCGCATATTGTCTTGATAAACTTGCATGTGAGTGCCATCGAGCCTCCTAGTAGTCGCTTGTGCATTATTGTGATCACTTCCGCAACTTGACTCTAGGTCAATCGATAGCTTGGACTCTTAATTTGACTAAGTAAATCAAGCGAATCGAGAGAAGTAAAATTTGAAAAGGGCCGATTCACCCCCCCTCTCGGCCTAGGATCCTTACAAGTGGTATCAGAGCACGGGTCTCTAGTTGCTTAACCGCATAGAGATGGCTGACGGGGGTAGTGTAGCCGCCAATAGGATTCCTCTGTTTAGTGGCACTAATTTTACCTTTTGGAAGTTGAGAATGAAAGTATTCCTCCAGGCTATGGGAATGGATGTTTGGAGGGTTGTAGAGTCTCCTCATGGTGTCACACTCACTAACAACATACCTGCTACACCCGCACAAAACAAACTCTTAGAGACCGATGCTAAGGCTATGAACGCTTTGTTTTGTGGTTTGAGCATGGAGGTCTTCGATAGAGTTAGCAATCTCACTAGTGCACACGACATATGGATCACACTCATTGAGATTCACGAGGGCACTTCTGCATTAAGGAGGGTAAACTAGTAGTTGTCAAGGAGCGTTATGATCGATTGAGAATGCTTCCAAATGAGAATGTCAATGCTATGTTTACTCGGCTTAACCCCATCCTTAACGAGCTTAAGGGCTCGGTCACACTGCTTATTGCGAATGATGAAGTGTGCGGGAAGATCTCATGGATCCTCCCCAAGAAGGACTACGGGACATCATCACTTATCTCACCAACAATGTGATGTGGAGAAGTTGGCACCTGACTTTGCTAAGCAAGATCACCACATGCGAGATGATGCTCCTCAATGATCATGAGGACTCTCCTGCTCCTGCAAAGAATCAGCGATCGTCCTCAAGGCCAGTGGATCCAATCAGAGTGGCCTCAAGTCAAGTCAAGCTGAGGATGGTGGAGAGATGACGTGGAATGAGCTCGAGGAGGGCTTCCAACACCTCGGCCTGTTCATGAAGCAAGCTGGCCAGTTCATGAGCAGAAATGGCTATGGAGGCAAGAAGAGGATGAGCCGAAACACTCATGCGTCATATCGATGCTATGAGTGTCAGGAGAAGGGGCACATCACTTCAATGTGTCCCCAGAAGGAAAACACCAAGTACAAGGACAAAGGAAAGGAGAAGGGTGATGGCGAGAGGCCGAGGCACAATGACAACAAGAAGAAGAATCCCCAGAAGTCAGGGTTCAAGGGTCGCTCTTCGCAAGGCAAGAGGCTAGCTTTTGTGGGAGAATGGGTGACCGATGACAGCTCCAGCAATACATCAGCTTCAGGAGATGAGGAATCAGCTGATCAGGAGCTGGTCACCATGGCGATAGCTGAGTCCGTGCCACCTCATCCAGTCTTTGCTCCAAGATGTCTCACAGTCGTCACCGAGCCTCGAGAGTGGTATTCTGATGATGATGGATCTTCTTCCACTACTTCCTCTACATCGGCAAAGGCTTCACCGACTCCTGCTGGCACCTCCAAGTGCCTGATGGCTCGACCAAGTGGCAAGGTGAGCGACTCTGGTTCTGACTCTGATGAGGATGTTGAAGGCATGCGTGATTGTCTTAGGGAAGCTTGTGAGCGCTATAAGCATGAGACACTAAAGAACCTAGAGCTTGGTAAAACCTTGGTTGCTTTGCAAACTAAGTGCAAAAACCTTGTGTCTAGATGTGATAGCTTAGAATCAGGCATGATACTTTGCTAGGTTCTAACAAGAATCATCATCTAAGTGCAATGTGCTAGAACAAGAACGCGATGCTCTGAATGAATCCTAGATGATCTCATGACTACTTATCATACACTTAGGAGAACCATAAGACACTTCGGCTAAGAATGATGAATTGGTTGCTTTGCCTCTTGCTCAACTAGTTGATACACTGTTGATGCTTTGGATCTTTGCTTGTGCCATGCCTGTTATACATTGCTATTGCACCTGTTATTGATTTGACTCTTGCTTGCCCCGAGGTTGCCCATAATTGCCTTTGGATTGGTTTCCACCTCTAGCAGTTCCTCTAGCAATGCACTAGTGTGTACACCTGATAATTGTAAATTTGCACTAGTCGCTAGGGAGCTCGCTATTGAAAATGCTGAGTTGAAGTCTAAACTTGAGAAATTTGATAAGGGGCTTGGGAAGTGCTATGAGGGTAGCCTAGCCTTGGATAAGATGCTCAAGGAACAAAGAAAACCTTCCCAAAAGGGTGGCTTGAGTTTTACCCCTGAGAAGCCAAAGGGGAGGAAGAAATCAAGTGTTCCTCGAGCATCTACCCATAGGCAAGGTTACTATCAGGCTCATCCCAAGAAGAGGCATGGTAACAACTTGCACACTAGCAACAATGTTTCTAGGATGAACAATGGGCACGGCACTTGGCAAGGACCTCCTAGGCACTATAACTCCATATGGCAGCAAAGAAACAATAGTGCTTGGCAATATGGTCCTAGATCCTATGACAACTGGCAAGGCCCTAGGTATCACAACATTTGGCAATCACCTAGGCAGAATTTCTGGAATGGACCTCCTACGCACAACATTGGTAGGACACATCCACCTAGGCACCAAAACCGCAACACTCCCATTCACACACAACCAAGATTCCCTAGAGCACATATCGAGTTGTATGATCAATACTTGCTCAAGAAAAATGATCGAGGTAGGATGATCGCTAGATTTGTTGGGCTCAAGTCCGAGAATGAGCACAAGGCACATGTTTGGGTGCCTAAGTCATTGATTGATCGATTTGCTCGTGTTGCTTCGGTGTGAAGGCTAACCCTCGGGGACCTCTGTGTGGGTCCACGAGTCACATAAGTGATCTTCTCTCATGACAGTGAACTACTGGAGTGGAGGTGCATTGGATCATTGACGGTGGGTGCACCCAACACATGACCAAGCAACCCCGGTTGTTCACCTCATTAGGGAGGAAGGCAAGATTCCCCAAGGTCACTTTTGGAGATGGAAGCAAGAGTAAGGTTCTTGGAGTGGGAAGGTAGCAATTTCTTGAGATCTTTCAATTGATAATGTGCTACTTGTGAAAACTTTGAGCTATAACCTCCTCTCTGTTGCCCAAATATGTGATTTGGGGTTCCATTGCAATTTCTCACCGAGGGTTTGTTGGTTTTGGACAAAATGAAAACTTGTGTTCAAAGGCTTTCGTTTTGAAAACTTGTTTCTTGTGAACTTTAATGAGCTGCCATCTGTCTCGACTTGTCTTGTCGCCAAAGTCTCTCTTGGTTGGCTTTGGCATAGGCGTCTTGGGCATGTCGGCATGGCAAATTTGAAGAAACTTTTCAAAAGCGAGTTGATTCTTGGTGTGCAAGATGTGACATTCGAGAAAGACAAGCTATGCGATTGCTGTCGGTAAGGCAAGCAAGTGGCAAGCTCACATCCCGCCAAGAATGTCATGTCTACATCTCGACCTCTTGAGCTTTTACACATGGATCTTTTGGGCCAACTACCTATGTGAGTATCGGAAATCTCTATTGCTTAGTCATTGTTGATGACTTCTCCCGATACACAGGTCTTCTTTCTACGACAATACTCCAAGCGGAGATGTTTTCAAAAATTTGTAAAGAAAGCCCAAAATACTTTTGAGTGTACCCTCAAGAAGGTGAGAAGTGACAATGGAGCGGAGTTCACTAACACTTCGTTGAGATGTTCTGTGATGAATTAGGAATTGATCACGGTTCTCACTACCTACACCCCTCAAAGAAATGGGGTGGTTGAGAGGAAGAACGGGGCGCTCATCGAGATGGCGAGGACAATGTTGGATGAGTACAAGACTTCACATACATTGCAAATTGAAGCGATCAACCTGACTGTCATCAAGCATCAACAGTCAGTACCTTCACAAGCTCTGAAGAAGGCGTCCTCGAGTGCTAGTGGGAAGACGACCCAATGTCTCCTACTTGAGTTTTTGGTGCAAGGTCTACATCAAGAAGAAGCGGGAGCACTTGGGCAAGTTCGGAGCGAGTGGACACGGAGTCTTCTTGGGGTACTCGGCGGAGAGGTCTTCCTTCGGGTGTACAACGAGAGCAATGGTCGATTGAGGAGACTGCGATGTGAAGTTCGACGAATCAATGGGAGCCAAGGAGAGCATGAGAACTTGGATGATGTGGACGGTGGCGGTTGGTAAGAGCGGTGGAGGAGATGCTGCTGGTGATGTGAGGCGATGGAGGTTCAGAGGGAGACCGAGCAGTTCCATCACCTCTCACCCCGAACCAATGCCGGACTCGGGGAGCATTGCCTCAAGACAGCTCAAGTGTGGAGCCGTTCAGAGATGATCTGACTTGTGAGCGGATCAGAGTCAGCCGAGCTACCACCTCAGTTGATCAAGACCCATCACACCATAGCCCGTGATCATCCAGCTGATCAAGTGATTGGGGAATTGACTCAAGGTGTGCAAACAAGGTCAAGGACAGCTAGCGTCAGTGAAGTCAGTGCTTTGGCAAGCTTCTGTGAGCACACGGCGTTTGTGTCTGAGCTTGAGCCAAAGAAAGTGGAAGAGGCTCTTAGTGACCCTGACTGGATCAATGCTATGCACGAGGAGCTGAACAACTTTGAGAGGAACAAAGTCTGGACCTTAGTGGAAAGACCAAGTGATTGCAACGTGATTGGCACCAAGTGGGTTTTCAAGAATAAGCAAGATGAACTTGGTGTGGTGGTGCGCAACAAGGCTAGATTGGTCGCCCAGGGTTTCACACAGATTGAGGGAGTTGACTGTGGTGACACCTATGCTCCTGTAGCTCGTCTGGAGGCTATCAGATTGCTTGTGGCATTCTCTACATGTCACAACATCATCCTCAAACAAATGGATGTGAAGAGTGCCTTTCTCAACGGGTACATTGGAGAGCTAGTGTATGTGGAGCAGCCTCCGGGGTTTGAAGATCCTCATTACCCTGACCATGTGTTCAAACTGTCGAAGGCTTTATATGGTCTCAAGCAAGCTCCCAGGGCATGGTACGAGAGGCTAAGGGACTTTCTGATCGGCAAGGGATTCACGGTCGGAAGGGTCGACACGACTCTATTCACTAAGGTGGTGGATGGAGATCTGTTCTTGTGCAGTCTCGTGGATGATATCATCTTGGCAAAGACAAATGAGTCATTGGTCAACGAGTTCACAACATGATGAGAAAGAAGTTCGAGATGTCAATGATGGGAGAATTGAACTTCTTCTTGGGATTTCAAATCAAGCAACTCAAGACCGGGACATTCATATGTCAAGAGAAATACATCCACGACACGCTCAAGCGCTTCAACATGGAGGATTGCAAGCCAATTCGAACACCAATGGGAACGAACTGCCACCTCGTCCTCAATCAAGAAGGTAAACATGTCGACCAAAAGCTTTATCGTTCCATGATTGGTGCTTTGTTATACTTGACTGCATCTAGGCCGGACATCATGTTTAGTGTGTGCATGTGCGCTAGATTTCAAGCCTCCCCTAGAGAAATGCATATGACTGCTGTGAAACGAATACTTCGATACAGAAACACACACCTAGCAGAGGTCTTTGGTTCCCGAAGGTGCGCGGTTTGAGCTCCTAGGCTATTCGACTCAGATTATGCGGTTGCAAGATTGATCGCAAAAGCACTTCCGGCATGTCACTTCTTGGGTAGGTGTCTTGTGTCATGGGCGTCAAAGAAAGTAAACTCCGTGGCGCTATCTACCGAGGCCGAGTATATAGCGGCGGGAGTTGTTGTGCACAGTTGCTTTACTTGACACACGATCCTTTGTTTGACTTTGGGCTTAAACTTGACCATGTGCCTCTTCTATGCGACAACGAGGCCGCGGTGAAGATAGCGTGCAACCCAGTCCAACACTCACGGACCAAGCACATTGATGTCCGTCATCATTTCCTTCGGGATCATGTGACAAAGGGCGACATTGTGCTTGAGCACGTCTTGAACGGAGGACCACTTGCCGACATATTCACCAATCCACTCGATGAGGCACGATTACGCAAATTGAGAAATGAGTTAAACATCTTAGATAAGTCAAACATTGCTCGAGTTGATCGGCGTGGCTATGTCATTCATTGCAAATCTTTTAAGCCGTTTGAGTATTTAGGTGCTTTGCTTGTTATCTTTGGATGTTGTTCATTGCCTATATGTTCATCACATGAAATTGATAGTTATAGCATGTGTTTACCTTGTTACTAGCTCAACTCATGCTTAACTCAATATATCATGCAATTGAAAGCCATGAGCTTGTGTTAGGAGGGCTATAGCTTCTAGTCTCATTTGATTGCTCTAAACTCTTTGGTTGATCATGTGCTTCTAAGTCTAGATTGTGTTCTTTCATTTTGCACATGTCTATACTTATTTGAATTGAGCAATTTTGAGAAAATGTTGAGCCATATTTGCAAAATGTGCGAAAATATGATTAAGCATGTCTCACTAATGACTCCTCGATGAGATAGCTTGCCATTGCACTAGGCATGAACTTAGGGGAGCTTTGGATGACCGAGACGCTCATCTTGATGTCATCTTTGGGTGGCGTCGCCTATGGTTTGAGACATAGTAAATTTGAGAAAATTCAAGATGAAAAATGTGAAACTTTTCAATAATGAGCTCAACCAAAATGTTTTAGTCTCAAATAGGCTTGGTGATAGACAGTGTAGCTTGGAGTGCATCTTCTAGTGCTATGGTGCATCATGTGTCTCCTTTTGAATTTTGGAGCAACTCTTGATACTTCTAGCTATTGTTCATCTTATATCTGCTCTAGGTCATAATAACTTGAATTACACATCTACCAATTTGGCTCTAATTGATCTTGTGACATTGTGACCTTGAGATGGCTAGATTTTGAGTGTGATGAACTTATCGGTGTGTTTGCACTAGTATAACTTCCAAAGCGCTTAATTAATTCTCACTCCCTTGTTTTGCTACTTTCTGGTCATTGATGACAAAGGGGGAGAAATAATAGCAAATCCATGATCCATGTACATGTTTTGGATGTTTGGGAAAATTGAAATGCTTGGGGAGAATTGAATTGATTTTGGTTACAAGTGGTAGGTTTAGGAGGTGCTTTGCTCCTAGGATAGAGATTTGGATGGAGATGCTTTGCTCCATGAAATGTGATGAATTTTCAAGTGGTATGCATTAATTTTGGGGGAGCTCTAGTCTCACATATATTACACTCTATTAATTGGCCTAGTATCTTGTATGTGTTGAGTGGCGTGCAATGTTTCTGAACTAACCAATTGCACCAGAGATTGTATTTTGTTTGCCTGGTCATGTTGGATTTGCAGGTGTTGTCATCAATTACCAAAAAGGGGGAAATTGTAAGATCAAGCCTCCCTTGGGCTTAATGTTTTGGTAATTGATGCCAACTGGGCCTCGACGGATTGCATCAAGGTTAAGGATGTTATTTTCTAGTTCTTCTATTTTCCTTGTGTGCGTGTCTGCTTCTGGCCCATCTGGCTCATTGATGTCTGCAAGATCACCTCTCTGGTTGTAGGTCCCACTGAGCACAAGTTCCAGTTCATCTGAGTGAGTTCGAGGGTTCTAGAGATGCAGTGTCGAGGTTCGAGAGAGTTCCTGAGCGGGATAGCTGTCAAGATTCGGGTATCTTAGCGCCTAACTCACATGGGTTCCCGCCTAAGGCTATTCCAAATATTCCCGCCGATTCCACAAGTCGACAAGATAGGCCAACAACCCTAGGTGTGACGTCGGACGAAGTCGGCATAGCCAAAACTCGAGTGGGAAAAATTTCAGCCCCACCGACGGCGGCGTCGATCGCCATCGGACGGCGTCCGTGAGCACAAGCCAAAATCGCTAAGTCCCCAATACAACGTCTCTGCCGGACGGCGTCCGATCTGTCTTCGACGGGTCCGGCAATGAGGGTTCCCAACGAGTGAGCTCGAAATTTGGCTAAGTCCCAACGCCTATCCACAGCTCGGACGGCGTCCGATCGGGGACCGGACGGCGTCCGGTGAAGAAGAAATTTGGCGCGAGATCTTGGACGGCGTCGTAAGCGTCCGACGACGGGCCACCCTCACCGCCGGACGCGTCCGATAATTTACAGACGCGTCCGATGGCGGCTAAACCAGAGACCGAACACTGGCGGGCGCCTGTTCCGCTGGCGGCCTCCCAGCCGACGATCCGGTAAACCACGGACGGCGTCCGAAGCAAGCACAAATCAGCAAGACCCACAGCCGGACGGCGTCCGACGGAACCGACGGTGTCCGACCGAGTGATCTGAAACTCGCGATTTAATCTGGCCGTCCATTTCTAGGGTTCCGCCTTGGGCCTATAAATAGGGGCTTGGTGTACGGGGTAAAATCGAGAGAGCCATCATTAGCAGCCACCCCTTGCCTTAGCCACCCATGAGAGCTCCTCCCATGGCACCCACCTCCACCTAGGGTTCCATGTGCTCGAGAGATTGAGAGGGAGAAGAAGAGAGGAAGGAGAAGAAGAAGGTGATCCCTACCTCCTCTCATCATCTCCAAGGTTTGCCCCATCTCCCATGGCGTTTTTGCCCTAGTTTTCATGGGGAGTGAGAAGGGGTAGTGGTGAGAGACGATCTCGATCTTGTGCTCTTGGGACTTCGCCGTCGGAGAGATCGTCAAATCACGCCACGGGCTTCATCAACCGTCACGACAACATCTGCTCCATCCGTTGGAGGCACAAGTCCGCCGTGTCGGCGGCCATCTCCGTGTCGGGGGTGCCACGATTTCCGTGTGTCGGAGCCAAATCCTCCATGTGTTGGGGTGTCTCATGTGTTGAGACGAAACCCACCGTGTGTCGGTGGTCGGTGCCGTGTGTCGGTGCGGTGGGTGTGAGTGCTCTCGCCAGAGAGAACTCGCCTCTGTGTGAAGGTTTGGAGCTCGCCTACCATGTGTTGGTGAAGAGCTACCGCGAGTGGATTGAGGGCTAGGGACGAGAGAGTCCCGACTTCTCTGTGTGAGAAGTTTCCTCAACGGAGACGTAGGTGCTCATGTGTTGAGCACCGAACTTCGGTAAACACCTCGGTTTGCGTCTCCTCATCTCACTTGTTTAATTACGCATATTGTCTTGATCGCTTGCATGTGAGTGCCATCGAGCCTCCTAGTAGTCGCTTGTGCATTATTGTGATCACTTCCGCAACTTGACTCTAGGTCAATCGATAGCTTGGACTCTTAATTTGACTAAGTAAATCAAGCGAATCGAGAGAAGTAAAATTTGAAAAGGGCCGATTCACCCCCCCTCTCGGCCTAGGATCCTTACATACGTCTTCGTCTGGTCGCACTTTCTGGTCCCTTTAATGAGCTCCGTGCTCGGGGACTGGATCTCTTTACCTGGTTCCTTTGGCGAGCTCTACGCTCGGGGACTAGATCGCCTTCCTCCTCGTATGCATTGTCTGCTCCTAGCACACGATCTACGTCTGGGGCACGTCACCTTCGCTCCTGAGCGCGACCTTCGCTCGAGAGCGCAATCTCTGTTTTCTCGGGCAAGCTCTAGCCCAAGAGGTGGTTCCCCTATCTTTTTCTAGGCATCTGAATATCTGGATGCAGCAGTACGAGTCCGTCTCGCGACTTGCTATGTTTATTCTCTCGGAAGATCTGATCTTACCGGATGCGGTGGTACGCTCTTCACTACCAAGAATCCAATCACTTCTTGATGACATTCAGCCTCAAGGAGATGATCCACCTCACTTCTTCCGATTTCTGTATCGAGGGCTGGGTACTCTGCTCGGATAGTTGTTGTTCCCTGTTCGACGCAATAGAGTTGCTCGGCACTGGGCGGGTTTGTTCGGTCCTAAACAAGTTGTCGACGGTTGAGATATCGATCTCAAGTAGCTAAGGTTCTTTAAGATTGAGATAGGAGACACGCCGAACAACCACGAACAACAATGACGAGGAGACGAGTTTTATCTGGTTCAGCCTCTCGGGAGATAATAGCCCTCGTCCGGCCTTTCTTATATATCAGGGATGAATACAAGAGGTGGCTCGACGAGACGAACAAGTCTCGGCGAGATTATGGTGTACAAGTGAGTAGTATGCGACAAAGTAATCTTAGATGCCAGATGCGTCTAAGTCCTCTCAGATCGGCCCCTCAACACGTCATGGGGTCTGTTTATATAGTGTTGAACAACCGACCTACCAATGGATAATCGGTAGGTGACCACGAGTCCGTAACGAACTCGAGACATGCCAAATACATCCCGAGGTAGATAAGGTATACTCAATTCTTGGGGATCACGACTCTAATCCAATCCGGAAACCACGTCCGGTCTTCTCGTGGCCGTCAGAACTCTTGTTCGAGATGGACTCAAACACGATTCCTTGGCCACTCGCACCACGCCACCAGAAGGAAGTTGGCGAGGATGCATATGGGCGGATAGAACCTTCCAGGAGCCGGGCCTGGTAGGTCGCTGATTCGATTGGGCCGTCGAGGAGTGGGCCATGGCAATGGGCGTAATTTAATCCCGACACAAGTATTGTTCGGTTGAACCATAACTTGTTCGATGCGCTGTGTTGCGCCTTTGTAGCAGGAAAAATACCCTCTTCGTGATTTAGAGTCTCAAGAGGAAAACCCCACTCTAGTGAGTCCTTCCACTTAAGTCTCGGGGCTAGCTGTCGGGGATAAAATCACGGCCCATTGCCATGGCCCACTCCCTGACGGCCCAATCGAACAGCCTAGCAGGGCCCAGCTCCCTGGAAGGTTATATCAGGCCCATGTGCATCCTGCCGAACAACTTCTTGGCTGGCGCGGTGCGTAATGGCCTAGGGTTCGTGTTTGAGTCCGACTCGAACAGAAGTTCTGCACGGCTACGTGAAGACCCGGACGTTGGTTTTCCGGATTGGAGCGGACGTCGTGATCCCCAAGACTAGGAGTATGCCTTATCTACCTCGGGATATATTTGGCATGTTGAGTTCGTTACGTTCTCGTAGTTAGCCCTGCCCGTTATTCCCTCGGTAGATCGGTTTGCTCTGCACTATATAAACAAGGCCCTTACGACGTGTAGAGGGGACTTGATCTGGCTCTTAGCACTTCGTAGACACCCGATCATTGCATTGTCGCTCTTGTACAGCATAATCTCGCCGAGACTTGCTCGTCTCGTCGAGCCATCTCTTGTACTCATCTCTGATATATAAGAAAGGCTGGACGTAGGGCTATTATCTCTTCTGAGAGGCCCGAACCAGGATAAAAACCCCTGTCTCCTGTTCGTTGCTGTTCGTGGTTGTTCGGCGTGTCTCCTATCTCACTTCTAAAGAACCTTAGCGACTTGGGATCGTTATCTCAACCGTCGACACCTTCGTAGTTTAATTAGTAACACATCTAGACTAGATTTTGCCATCACTTTTTGACACCAAACACTCTGAACTTTCTCACTGAAATCATCATGTTTGATCCAACTAATATCAAATCTAAAGCCTCTAGATCTATGAGTTCTATTTATATTATGTGTTTGAGGTTCTCTAGTTTTCCATGTTATATTTCAATGTTTTAGCTTGTGCCGTTGTGATGAGGTTCCATGCAGTACCGCGACCGTACAATTTAAGCATGAAAACTCTGTTTAGGTTTTGTACTATTGTACAATGCAATTCGCTTGGGGAGATGTTTAAGTGAAACAATCGGTTCATTTTTGCTACATAGGATGTTTAGGTCAAACAGTCGGTTTATTTTTGCCAGAAAGTGATTAGGGAGGGGAGAGATGGTTAAGTTAGTATTGATGGGTTTTCCTGTCGATTCACAGTTATTGGGCTAGCGGCCCAAATTAACAATGGTGGTGCTCGGCCTGTTAGGCCTGTTTCGTTCGCGTAACAGTGAATTCGTTCATTAACATAGAAAATTGGACGTATTTTCAAATGAAAATAAAAACAAGCCGTAAGACAGATAAAACTAAATCGATTTTCTGCAATAAACACGATCGAAAGAATGGGTACAAAGTACTACTTCTAGTTACGTGCTAACAAAAATTCATAAACTTAAATACGATACAAATTAAAATCACTTTGACGTGCACGCGCTAGCTGTCGCGTTCTGAGCTAGTATCACACTATCTGAATCTCATCCGTCGAACGGCGGGCGGCATTGCCCCCGTCGCCGCCGGCACCGTCTTCCTCGTCGCCGGCCTCGCCAGACATCTCCTCGAGCGACTTCCCCTTGGATTCCGGCACGAGGAAGGTGAAGGCGAACCCGAGAACGTTGCAGACGGCCAGCGCGAAGAGCGTGTTACGCACCCCGATCCCTGGCTTGTAGCCGGCGTCCACATGCGCCTTGTCCGGCGACTGCGCCGCGTACAGGAACCCGAAGGCCCCGATGATGGCGCCGGCCTTGCCGGCGGCGGCGGAGATGCCGTGGCAGGTGGACCGGAGCCTCGCCGGGAAGATCTCCGCCGGCACGATGAACGTCGTCGCGTTGGGCCCGAAGTTGGCGAAGAAGAAGGTGAACGCGTAGAGGACGACGAAGGCGGCGTGGTTCCCCGACGTGGTCCAGTGGTGGTACGGGACGGCGAGGCCTAACATGAACACCGTCATGCCGAGGAAGCCGAGGAGCTGGATCCAGAACCTGCCGATGATGTCGATGAGGAAGACGGTGAACCAGTAGCCCGGCACGGTGCCGCAGAGCGCGATGAGCGTCTGCGCGCGGGAGATGCGGAACACCTCCTCGAGCGCGCTCATGGTGCGCGCCTTGGGGATCCAGTTGATGCTGCTGAAGATGTCCTTCTGGAACAGGTTCTGGCTGTAGTAAGCGACGTCGACGAGGAACCACGTCACCGCCGTGCCGAGGAGGTGCATGCCGTGTCGCTTCGCGAAGCGCGACGAGAAGAGGCCGTAGTCCCTGCCCGCCGTAATGCCGTCCAACTTCTCCGCCTCCACCGCGATCTCCACGTTGAGCACCTTGGACATGTCCGACGAGGCCTGCTTCGCGTTCTTGGCGACGAGCGCCGTGTACCTCGCCGTCTCCGGCATCTTCATCCGCCAGTAGTAGGTCAGTATCGCCGGCACCGCGCCGAGCATCAGGATGATGCGCCACACGTAGTCGGCCTGCGGCACGGTGGACGCCGCGGCGTTGATCGCGTACGCCGGCGCCGGGAAGGCCGACCGGAACGCCGAGGAGATGGCGAGCGTGACGATGCCGCCGGCGAGGATGCCGAAGCCCTGCATGGCGAACACGGCGGCGATGAACGCGCCGCGCGTCTTCTTGTTCGCGTACTCCGACATGATGGTGGCGCTGAGCGGGTAGTCGCCGCCGATGCCGAAGCCGAGCCAGAAGCGGAAGAAGCAGAGCGTGGCCATGACGCTCGCCGGCGTGTGCGAGAAGGACAGCCCGGAGGCGACGGAGCAGATCACCATGAGCAGCAGCGTCATGCCGTAGACGCTCTTCCGGCCGAGCTTGTCGCCGAGCCACCCGAAGAAGAGCTGCCCGGCGAGCGTGCCGCAGAGCGCGACGCCGTTCACCGCGGCGGCGACGTTGGGCGGCAGCGTGCCGGGGTTGGGCAACGAGGGGTCGGTGTAGTAGATGCGGCCCAGCAGCTTGGTGACGAGCGAGATGCAGAAGAGGTCGTACGCGTCGGTGAAGAACCCCATGCCGGCGACCACGATCGCCGTGAAGTGGTACCACTGCGTCTTGGCCGCGTCGAGCGCCGTGAGCACCTGCAGCTGCGGCTCCTGCCTCGCCATGGCGCCGTCGGTGTGCTTCTGCTGCGCTCCCCTGCCTCCCCTCTTATATAGCAGATCGCAACTTCGCGGCTCGGGAAGACGAAACCGAATCGAGCTCAAGTTCGTTTATCACCGGGAGGACACCCCGAGTTTGTTACGAGCACGGCTGCGTTCGTAGCGGGCGCAGTTATCGAAACCCGAAACGGGGTCGGGTGTGAATCCTGGCCGTCCGTTCCGCGATCGCCGTTTGATTCGCGCCGGCGGCGGCGCCGGGATTAGGGGGCCAGTAATAACGGCAATATTAAGGAAATCCTAGATTGATTCGAAGAGAATCCTGCGCCGCCCCAGGCTCGGCCCACCACTAAGCGGGCCAAGAAGGCCCATTCAACCGGCCCATTTTCCGCTGTAGAGCGTCCTCCGCCGCCCAGTGGGCCCAGACGGGACGCGGCTTTGAACGGTTCGCGAACCGCGCGCGCTAAGCGAGCGAGGCCACTGCTTTTGTTGGGGAATCGGCTTTGGTTTCTATCCAACCTTCACCAGGAGGACTACCGATTGACTCCTAGCGTACTACATCACCGAAACAGAGGGCACTGGATTTTTAAAATTTTAAAAAGAAATGAAACAAAGCTCTCACATCTACATCGTGAGAGTACAAAGAGCACTGGATGTATAGTAGCTAGTCAGGAAGAACTTGCCACCATTTATATCGACGCTAATTGATCACAGCGTACATAGAAGGCATTTTCATATTTCTGGTTATATGTATAAGTCTAGCTTTTCTAGACAAGGGGAAGTGTGATAGCTGGGGGCATAGCCCGACAGAAGTACAAACCAGAGCATTCAGCACATCGAATGCAAACCAGTAACCACAGGATGCATGCATGCATGTCTCGGCCACCATGTTTGGCATTGTTCAGCGACCCTTATAACAGAATGTACAATTAGAGTACTTTTATATGTGGACAAATCTACAGCCTTTCTCACGTCCATTGATCAAAATGAACATGCATATTCAGCCACATTATTGATTTATTGTGTATATATATATTTTGGTAACCTTAGGGAGGAGTGTCTTAACTTCCCATCCCCAATGTATAGCAGCGACAGTTCCGCCGCTAACGTAGCATGTGCTCCCTGGAACAACGACGTGTACGTAAGTTGTCCATGCAAGTCCATGAGTCATATTTATATGTGTGTCTATATATATTCTTTAATTCCGATTGATTATTAATTCCACCGATGGAATCAGTAGCGCTTGTTTCTGTACTGATCCTCCCGGAGGAGCTCCTCCAGGACCTTGTCGTCGAGGTACTCCAGCTCCAGCTTCTCCGTGGAGTCAGCGCCGCCGCGCCCCCTCCCCGGCCCGGCCGGCGCCGGCGCCGTGGCGGACGACGACCCGCCGCCGCCCATCGTGCCGGCGGCGGCGGCGGCCTCGCCTGGGAAGTTGAGCACGGCGGTGGCGCCCTTCATGGCGAATGCGGCACGGTCGTAGGCCCGCGCCGCCTCCTCGGCCGTGTCGAACGTGCCGAGCCAGGCGCGCGCGCCGCCGCGCTCCGGGTCCCGGATCTCCGCCGCGAACTTGCCCCACGGCCGCTTCCGCACGCCGCGGTACTTGCCCTCCTTCTTGTCGTCCTCCATGCTCACTGTCACTGAGCAGCAGCAGCAGCTAGTCAGCTAGATATATAGCTCCTGCTGCATGTGGCGGCTGGGGGTGGCACGGTGGCTGCTGCAGCAGCTAGCTATTTATACACCGCGGGCAGGCGGAACACGGCGTTGCATCATGCAGATGCAGGCGCACATCTCATTATCAAGCGGCCGGCGGCACTGCATACACTCGCCGCTTTTCTGACCATTCTTCTATTACCGTTGCTTCGCGATGGACATGGACAGGTGAAGGCAGTAAAGAAGAGGCGTCTGGGCTGGGAATGGCCGGGACATCGACGATGTGAATGTGAGTGCTCAGCTTGGTGACGCATTGCTCGATTGCTAGCTCGCTGCAGGCGCGCGTAGCCAGCCAGCGACGGCGGCCGTGGTTGCAGGTCGCTGGTGGGCAGTGGAATCTGGGGCACGTGGGGGCACGGCCCAACAGCGGACTAAGGCGAGAAAGGAGAGTGCCTGCCCGGAATTTTCACCGTGCCGGCGCGAGACAGCGAGGCACTCGAGCTCGATACTCGACAGGTGGTGTAGCTAAGAGACCGACCGTTGGAATTATTAGCTAGCTAGGCATGGACGCATGGTATATGGAGCGATGGATCAAGGAATAATGCACTGCGGATCAACGCGCGCGCCACCGATCGCCTTCGCCGCCTCGCCTCGTCGGACTAACTTTGCCACCGTCCCCATGGGCAGAGTGCGGGTGTGCACGCTTTCAGCAATACCTTCATTGTAGGAAGCGGCTAGAAGGCGACCGGGTTACCGTCACAATGGGATCGTGACACGACGAGCCCCGCGACAAGCCAAGTGGTCGAGAGTGGCTCACGAAGCAGCCGCGCCGTTAAGCAAGCTGTTGGAGCCAACAAGACTCCTCACGATTATCGTGTGACTACTGGAGAGAGGTTTACTTGTGTTTATTTCGACCGTCGAGAGAATGGGAACACTCGACTGTTGATTCGTGGCCGTCGAGAGAGTGTCCTTGTAGTCGAGATTTCAATTGTTTTGTGTAGTACTTCCTAGCCTCACCTCTATCTCTGCAAGCTCCACCCTCCTCCTAGGTCTGCTCTCCATATCTCCCCCATCGTTGCATGTCTCCGTTATCATCTGCAGCTAGTAACACCACCACCGCTCAACCGCCCAACCTTCCCCCACCATGACGACCCTCCAATCCTAACACTTGGCCACATACGAAGATCCGCACGACTATTTTAACTAATATTAGCGCCGTCGCTTCACCGTCTCCCTCATCCCACCGTCAATCCACCATCACCCCAACCTCCCTCCAAGCTCAGGGGGCACGGAGAACCTGCCTCCAAACCCGAACAGAGGGGGAGGGGACGGGGGCGATGAGGACGTATATAGCAAAGGATGCGTGAGGAAGGATGAGAGGTCGGCGACGCAAGGGAGAAGAAAGGAAGGGAAGGACGGCATTGAAAAAAAAGGTAGGGTGGGAGTACACAATGAAGAAGAATGCGGCTACCCCATTGGCAGTGGGGTACCGTGGGTAAGTATTTATCTAGTTATAAGTGCCACTTGCACTGGGAGGAGAAGGCAGAGGGACAAGGGATGGCGGGAAAAGAAAGGGAGGTCACAGGGGGCGCTCCACTTATTGTCATCTCAGTTGTCATTGGAGTAAAGATAATCAAAAAAAGAGGAGGCCTATGTCTTGTGTGAATAGTGGATACCGTGACTCCGCGAGGTGATGAGGTGGGTTTAGGTTAGGATCGGGATCTAGCTAGGCCAATTAAATCAAATCGATATAGGGTGTGTGGGTGAATTCACACGGTGTCTTTAGTTTTGGATCAAACAAGCCGTAAGTAAGTTTGTTTGGCTCGACTCATGTTTGTTTGAAAAAAAGATACCATATTTTTCACCATGTTTTATTTAAAATAATCATTTTAGCTACACCGTGGACCCGGCTTCTGCCATTCGCTAGGGATTTAGATAGCTACTTTTGTTATTGTTATAGAATTTTTTTTTTAGTTGTGAAATTTGGTTGTTTGAGCTGCAATGGCCAGTACCATGCACATGCCGAAATCTCTTTTTTTATTCTCTCTTGAATCCAATGTGTAACTAGTGGAAGTGGACACATACAACACCTTCAACATTCCACATCCTCTTGCTTCCAAAAACATGAAAGTTCGTTAGTTCCTTGAAGAACCCTCTTGCGACACATAGTTTTGTCTACTACAAACATATAAGGGCATCTGTAATGGTGCCATGTCAGCTGGCTATAAGGAGTCCACCTTAGCTTTTTGCCTATGTGGAGGAGAGAACAAGAGGAGAAAGATAAAAGCTGGCTGTTAACTAATAGCTCGTCTATAGCGGATTACAATGTGCATTACATCTATTACACATGGGCTCATATTAAATTTAATAGCCAATGCTATAGCTAATCCATTGGAGATGTTGTCTACAAACTAACTATAGATGACATGGAGTTTTCTTAGAGCATCTCCAATGGTGCTAGATATAAGAAAATGACATGGCACTAAGAGATAGCATATAGACAATATCTCCAATGGTGCTAGCTATAGTGTTGTCTCTAGAATTAATATGGGTCCACATGTAATAGTGTGTGTCTACCTTATAATCCGCTAGAGACTATCTCTTTGTTAAGAGCTAGTCTCTATCTCTCTCCTCCACATAAGCAAAAAACTGATGTGGAGCCCTTATAGCCAGCTGATGTGACCCCATTGGAGATGCTCTTATAGTCAATAGTTGGCTATACCATTGGAAATGCCCTAAAAAACATGTTGTTTAGTTGGATACCATTGAACTGGTTGTGTAAACATGTTGTTTAGTTGGATGCACTGCAATGAAAGTGGGATGTAGAGAAATTCAAGAGAAGTATGAAATAAATTGAAAAACAAGAACTAGAAAATCAACAAATTATAAAACAGAAACAATATTCTTAAAAAACAACAGAAAATCAATAAATTTTAAAAATCAAGAAAAACCTGATTTTTTTTTGCCCAATACTTGAATCTACGACTCATTTTTTTGTCTCGTTGAATTTGGATGCCGTTTGAATTTTTTTAAAAAAAAACTTCGAAGGCCTTATGTATATGCTGCTGGTTAGTGCGCATGCCGGCATCGCGGCATGGCTAGGCGTCCTCCACGGGTGTGCAACAGCTGGCTATGGACAAATTAATGGTGAATTTTCTAGTTTCCATGGAGTCAGGCTGGAAGGCGATTTTGTATCCGTGGAACCAGGCTGGAATATATGAGAAGATAATCAAACACTTATTTTTTCATATATAAATATTTTTTTCTGCATGCAGCCAACGAAACACCCCCGAAGTGAAAAGGAACCTAAACACGTCCCCGATCTACCTCTCATTAAGGAAAAAAAAGGCAGAATATCAATTCATAAAGGTAGCGAAGACTAAAGACTTGGCGCGTGTTATTTCATATTGATATATGAACATGGTTTTTCATGATTATAAACGGCTGACACAATTCTTTCTCTTGGATCTGGCATCATCCTTCTCTTGGATCTGGCATCATCGAACATTCCATGACACCCAAGCTCCAATCGTCCAACGGCTCGCTCTCTCTCTCTCTCCCTCTCTCTCTCTGTGGCGGATCCATCGCCCGAGTAGGGGGGGCAGCTGCCCGGGCTCCCGTGAATGTTCAAGGGATTTAGGGTTCATCATCAAAATAAAATGGAAAACTAAATTATATTTATTGAAAAAACACACAAACTATTCCATCGAATTCGGATCAAATCCGAGATCACACGAAGAACCAAGCCAAGCAGAGAGAGAGAGAGAGAGAGAGAGAGAGAGAGAGGCGGCACTGGATCTGGGATCTAGAGGAGGTGAGGCAACGGTACCTTAGGTGAGGCAACGCACTGCGGCGAGGCGGTGCCAACGAGGAGGCAACAAGTGAGCGAGGCAGACAAAGGCGGCGGCCTGGCGGCGTGGTGGAGGAGCCGACGAGGCATCAGGCATCGGCAACATGGAGCATCGGACAAGGCCACAGGGGACCACCGAGACCTGGCCAGCCCGGTCCAGCGCCCGGCCTGTCAGTTTGTCGAGCCGACCGAGCCTAGGCCCGTACGTGTTTGTTTCAGCTTAAAGTTAAATTGAATTTTACTGTATCAAATTGTGTTATTTTTATATAGTCTACATGTTGTAATTAATTTGTAGTTCTTCTCAATATTGTAAAACTATTTTTAATTACTTTTTTAGAATTATTAGAACACTTTTTGAGAACTCTCAATTTTTTCTACAGTAAAACTCCACTTTATTCAACGCTGAAACAAACAGCGCCTAAATTGTAATTGGGCTAGACTTGGCCCCGTTTTTTAAGCCCGATTGGTTGGGCCAAGATGGGCTTGGGCCCGGTCTGGTGGGAGCGGGCTTTTTCAAGCTCGTCATAGCCGGTGGATAGGTTCTAGTTTGAGCAACAGCTATGGTGCATAGTTTTTTTTTTTTAAGAAACTAGCACAACACATAAATCGACTAGTTAACATCACCCGCAGCCAAAATAGAAATATGGTCTAAAAAATTCTCAAGCCACACATTACACATACACATCCATACTCTTGTTAGCTAATTCCCATAATGACAATTTCATAGCTGCTAAATTACAAGACTTGAAAAATAAGTAACAGAACTAATAGTGAAATTATAAGAAAGTAATCATATGATCGACTGGATAATCATTGTATTCGCATATCGAGTTGTTTGGTTGGAGGTTAGCTTTGCGTAATTTTGTCACACATTATGTTTAGAGTTCTTAATGACGTGGGGTGGGACCAGGTCAAGCTTCGACTCGACCCGTCCCACCATTCTCAACATCCGCCTTACCCCAACCTGACCTGGTCCCCGGATGTACAAAACCTTGACCCGCCCTGCCCACTGTTGCACCGACAGTGCACTGACCCGAGGTAAAGAAAATTTACATAACATCATCCCAACCAAAGACAATTAGGCATATAAAAATCCCATCAAATACACAAATCCAGTCACTTAGGTACATGAAAATCCAACCACATACACAAATATAGTAATGGTGTGATAGTAATACATGCATTAATACGGTTAATGGGTTGGGCTAGGCTCACGAGTAACGTAATATACAGAATTGGGTCTGAGTTAGATCGGGGCAAGCCTTAATCCGGACCCACCTCGAGATGAACTGGTGCAAGACATCACCATGTCAATATTGTATGAATTAATCCAAATAAAATAATGACATAATGAGATGTAGTTAAAAACTAGGTGCAATATGTATTGAAAGTCGATGTTCATACTTATGTTAGAATATTCTAAAAATATAATTTTTATAAGTTATATTACATAGAAATGAATTATATGAAATAGGAAAATTATACACATGCCATTATAAAGTTGTTGATTCGCAAAAAATGTCACCCCATGCAACAATGAAATGTGTGCTCTGGACCCACATGTTATAGACATAAGAGTGAGATTTTTGCAAAGTGGAAATTTTATAATAGTATTGATGCAATTTACCCTATGAAATATATAAATATATAGAACTAAATTTTTATTATGTGGGATTTTTCATAGATGATTCTAGATTTAGTTTTACATGGTTTGGATTGTGCCACATGGCGACAATATAACGATATAATAAGAATATAAATAGATGCTTATTGTATCATCAAATCTCCTCCATCACACTACGTTGTATTATCAAAACTACTCCATCACCATTATGTCAAATTAGACCACATTATTAAACATATAATGAAATAAATTAGAGATTTTTTAATAAGTCATTATAAAAATAGAAAAATTTGTTAATAAGTTAAATATTTTGATTTTGTTAAATTAAATTTATTTGTTTGCCCAGGCTTAAAAAAAATTATAGATCCGCCACTGCTCTCTCACATACACCTGCAAAAATATTATAGCTATATATATTTACAATGTACCACAAGCAGGGATGCGGGATCTGCTTCTAAAGGGAACACATCCTCTACTAGTAGTTTGGTAATTTGGCTAAGGAGCAATCTCTGAATGAACTGTGCATGCAAATGCTGAAGCACCGTCGCAACAATGTTATTGGTTTTCTGTAGGATGATGCTGGAGCGTCCATTTGCAAATTGGATGGTCATAATCTAACGAAGGCAGGGTATTTTGCTTATCTGCCTTTTATAGTAGAAAGCTAGGTGATACCATTTTGATTGGAACGGATGAAAGCACAATCAATCACTGTACAACATTGACGTCGACGATGAATACACCGACGTACATGAGAACAACTATGGATTTGTGGGGGACAAGAATTGTTGACGATGAATACACCGACGTACATGAGAACGACTATGTATTCGTGGGGGACAAGAATTGCTTTGGGTAGTTATACTTTGTCCTGTAAATAGGATTAGTCAAGTAGTCCTCTATTACCCATCATGACTATTTTGCTTAATAAAAACACTACAATCATTTTCCCTCTGTGCAAATTTGAGAGGGGTGAAGTTTTTCTGTAAATGCATAGTAAGACCGAAGTGGAGTAGGTTGTGATCTTCATCGTGGGAGGCTAGAACCAGTATAATTCCATTATTTTTTATCCTTAATTAGCTCCGGGCATTTTATTGCATTCTCAAAGACAAATCACTCTTTTTGGTTTCTTATTCAAAGACTAGCGACGAACCGATTTCTCAATTGTTGGCAACTGCTTACACGACTGCGGCTTTAAAAACAATTCCGAAACATTCGTTTATATGCATGGGCGCCATCTTGGAATGATGGGAACAGAGCTGCTGCGATCACGTGATTAGTTATTTAATTACTATACGTAGTGAACCGATCATGTGTAACGTTCGGTACGCTGAAAAATACAGGATCGAGGGGGAAAAATCAGATGACTGCAACTCTGCAAGTTGGTAGCAAAGCAGACAGAGAGAGACAGGCAGGTGGTTCAAGTTGCGGCTTGCGCGGTGATGAGAAAACCGCGCGCTTTTTCCCATGTGCTGTCGCCGTCGCCGTCGCCGCCATGGTTATGAGAGATTGAGAGTATGAGGTGGCCTGTTTTGGCATGCGTACGTGGTATTCCGCGCGTGCCAAGTTGCGACGATCCATGTGAAGGCGGGCATCTGTCGAACGCTCAATGGCTCCTCGCCGCCATGGCCCATGGGGTCGCGTGGCCTGGACAACGGATAGCCCCGATAAAATCCACACGGGGGCACGAGCGCCGTAGTGCCGGCCGGGGCGCGGCCACTTCGTGCCGCTGCCTCGCCGGGTCGTGCTGCCTCGCCGCCGCGCGCGCGCTACGTGGCCCGGCGCGGCGCCAGAGCCGGCAAGCAAAGATCACCGGCGCACCGCGTAGTGTAGCCGTAGCTGACGACGACCGGAGCCGCGTCCGCGCGCGCGCGTCAAATCCAGATATTTTTCAGGCCGGGACGACGTGCAAGTGCAACACAAGGATGGGAGAACGACTGGCTACAGCTCGCGCCCCGGCCGACGTTGTACGGAACGGCTGATTTTTAGTGATACGATGGTGGCCGGACGGCACAACCGCGACAGGGCCCCGCCCTGGCAGCAGAAGCAACCGACCGCGCTGGCCCGTCGCGGCAACGCATGTCGGGTCAGACTTTATCCTGACCAGGGATACTTCTGATTTTAACGAACTTTAGGGCAATAAACCTAGTCCGCCACCGACCGTCAAGGATACTTCTGATTTTAATGAACTTAGGGCGATGGGTCTGCAGCGCTATACCCGTCGTCCGTGGCTTAGGCCTTGTTTGTTTCAGATTAAATTAAATTAAAGGAAAATTTGTTATTTTTGTATAACCCAAATGATGTAACATTTTGTAGTCATTTTTGTAGGGTTTCAAATAGTTTTTCTTAGAGTTCGTAAAATAAATTTTTCATATTTTTTAATTTTTTTACAATGTCTTTCGAGGGGGTCACAAATGTGTTACGGTAAAACTCAACTCAACTTTAATCTGAAACAAACAGGGTGTTAAGCGACTGTCTCTGACGTAAGCAACGGGCATCTAGATAATAAAAAAGTTATTAGCATAATTTTGAATTTGACCTTAGCCCAACCAAACCCAAGCCAGGCCAGCCCAACTTGACTACTTAAGCCCATAGCCCATGCGTTAACTAGGATTCCAAGAATTCAGGTGTCCACAAGTCCATCTGCGATTGAGAATTTTTAATGTTTTATTTTTTTATTTTTTTTAAAATAATTTATATAATATAATTAAATAAACAGACATCTCCTGCCATCCCATCAGACGAGACATTATTCCCATCTGATGGAACGGCAGGATTTAAATCCCGCCCGTCCATACGGTGGGATTTCGTCAATCAGCGAAGGGTTGAAAATGCAACGCAGGAGGAGAAAAATGAAGATCATTGGAATATATTGAGCAGTGGAATTCCCTGAGGGGGTTGAGCTAATGCAGTTACAAAATCACTACCACACGCTGATTCTGGAAAGGTAACATTTCTCTCTTTTGAGTAGTTTACAGAAATATGATACCTACTAGAGCTAATTTGTGGCGATTGCTTGAATTCACACGGGCATGAGAAATCTGGGACACGCTGGCTGGGCTCTCGGAACAATTTTCCCAAGCTATCAATTCGCTCGTTTTTGCATACAAGCGATCGTCAGTTTAAGCGAGCACGGAAGAATTTCAGATAGATAGCAAACAGATCCCCTATGAGGCACAAGGCAAAAACAATGCGTGTTGTTCTGATTCCGTAACGAGCAAAACTAGTAGCTCTAGCCCAAAATTCCCAATTGCGATCGCAATTCGCAGTGACCGAACCGGGAACTGTGAATCCCTATCAGCGCAGATCGAGCAGCTCAGCACGGAACCGTTCTGAGGCTAGCCGTACCGTTCTGGAGGCACCGGCCGTACTCGGTGGCGGTGAGGTGCATCTTGACGTCGTCGAGGGTCACGCACGGGTAGAGATTGCCGTAGTTGGCGGCGGCGATGAGCCCGGAGCGGTTTCATCAAGCTGGATTTAAACCCCGCCCTTCCGACAAGTGAGATTTATTCCCCTTTCAATATTAGTTTAAGGCTGTCTCCAACAGGCTCCTCTAAAGCACCCTCTACCCCAAAATAGGGACGGATTCTTCCCCTATGTGCTCCAACAACATTCCCTATTTGGTTCCCTAAAATAGAGGATTTCTCTCTATTCCCTTATATGTAAGGGTTCTCTCTCCTCCCCCTATACAATTCTCCATATAGGGAACGCTGTTGGAGATGGAAGAAATATAAGAAGAGATTTTTTTTTAAAGGGAGCCTGTATATGAGGCTATAGGGGATCAGATTTAGGGATTCCTGTTGGAGACAGCCTAATCCCCCCTCGTTTGGTGAATTATATGAAGCTCGTCAGATGAATGGGCATCATTTATGTTCTGCTCAATAGGCCAGCAGGAGACGTCTATTTATTTAATTACGGTATGTTGTATGAAATATTATTTATTTTTAAAAATGTTAAAGTTCCCGCGGCCGATGTGAGTAAGGGTGGAACCGTGCAGGACTGGAATCGCATGGGCTGCTGGGATGTGCTTATTAAATTCTCAGTATATATGTT
This sequence comes from Raddia guianensis, assembly GCA_036346415.1. NCBI lineage: Eukaryota > Viridiplantae > Streptophyta > Magnoliopsida > Poales > Poaceae > Raddia > Raddia guianensis. The sequence goes on along the minus strand of CM070536.1, from coordinate 3,991,210 downwards.
TATTGTGCCAAGCAACGTATGAAATACTGTCCTAACAAAATTAACTGTTATCGGAATTTCACAAAATACTAAATGTATTTTTGTTGCCACGAATGGGACTCTTGAATGAACTGATCAAGTAAGATCCCTAAGGCTCTGTTTGGCAACAAAGTTTTTTAAAACCATGGTTTTGTAATACCATGATTTGTGTTTTGCTATGACCATGAAATACTATGGTTTTTCAATACTATGGTTTGCTAGCACAAGCGAGAAACCTTTAGATTAGAGTGGAGTCTACAATACTTCAAAAATACCATGATATTATCAATACCATGGTTTTCAAAACAGAATTTTTGGGGTTGCTTTCAAACACCCTATGGTCTAAAATACCATGGTATTTGAGAATACTATGGTTTTATGTAGAAACTATAAAAATACTTTGTTGCCAAACAGGGCCTAAGCCATTGTATGAAACAGACATGATTCTAAACAATTGGATAAGTAAAGTAAATGACTGAGAATAGTTTAGATGTTCGTCGAACAATCGATTAATAAATGACACTGGGAAAGTGAATGCTAGGTGCAGTTGCGGCTTCTCTGAATCTTTATTCCTTTGGTAGTTTGGCCCAAGGCAGTGCCCGGGTTAGTACCGTGTTAAACAGCTCGAGAGCAGATGCAACTGTTCCATTGTTCCTTTTCTTTTCTCTTTTGATACTCCCTCCGTTATGAAATAGTTGTCGCTTTGGACATTGACACGGTCTTCAAAATGTAATTTTGACCACTAAAAACTATTGTAATTTAATTTTAACATGCATTAAAATTGTACTTTTATGAAAGTTCTATTCGAAACAAATTCATCCATATGAATTTTATGCTTCAAATCTAAATGGTTTAGAAGTATTTTATAGATAAAATTTTAAAACATTGACTTAGGACACGTCTAAAACGACAACTATTTCAGGATGGAGGGAGTATATCACTAAAAGACACGACCAGACAACCGCAACTGCACTATTATAGTTTTCTTTTCACAGGATGTCGGCTCCCGTGTTATTAATCAGGCCTGAAAGAAGTGAACTCTGAAGCTGCGGGCAGCGTCTGAGTTTTGGGCCCACACGTAAAGACACTGAAATAACAAAGAAAAATAAACGAGAGCCCAGTAGGAGCCCGCCATGGCCCATGTAGGGCCGGCTTCTTTTGCATCGAACTCATAATGTATTTATTTTGTTTTTCCTAAGCTAGGCAGTACATGCCGTCGTGTGCTGAACTCTCTGAAAAGCCTAGCTAGCGAAGGTTTTCTGAAATTTAATCGGCATCTGATCAGATCCCCAATATGCATACAGTTTCAGATTGAAGATTTTTTCAAGCAGATGGAATGCAACAAAACGATGAATTACGTTATGTGTGCATAATTTGAGTTGATTCTGATCAATCTGTCAGTTCGACGAATACATAACAAGAGTAGTTAATCTCAAACTCTATGTTAAGTTGGTACTAGTATCCACGATACCTACTTCGGTTACGACAAATGTATTAACTACGCGACAGTAGGTAACGCAACAATATAAAACAGTGCCGATATCACCAGCTACCGTGTGTAATTGTGACATATGCAACTTGTTGGAACGCTAGAGAATTGATGGCAAACGGGGGCACATGAGTTTTTTATACATATGTACAAGTTTATTTACTTATCTACTTATTCTTTAATTTTAAGAGCTTTCTGAGAAGATTAAGAGAGTTAATTAGATCCATCTTGTTGAAGTTTTGATATGCGTCTTCTAGATGGAAAAGGACTAAAAGTTGAGGTGTTTGTATTTTGGAAACAAAAAATAATAATTACGGTTTTGCTGCTTCTCGGACGACTGATTTTTAAATAAGTCTCAGTCGATTTTCACATAGCTAGATTCTACCGTTAGATCTTTTATATGTCCTATAGAGACGTTTGATCAATGGTATAGAAAATCGACTGAGAGATAAATAACTCTCAGGCGCCTGATGATAAGTCAGCCCCAATTAATTAAGTTGTAAAGAACACACTACTCCTCACAAACAAATAAATCTATGAATACTTATTTACTTATCTCTAAAATTCTGAGAGCTTTCTGAGATGATTAAGAGTTAGGTCCAATTCGTTAGAGTGCTTGTTTTATAGTTTTGGCAAGTGTCTTCCACTTAGAAAAGGACTAAAAGCAGTTGTTTTATTGTGTAAACTGAAATAAGGAAATAAGTTGTAAAGAACACACCGACGCTCACAAACAAACAGATTATGATATAATTTATTTGATTCAAAACACGTAGTTTAACGATGCCATAATTTGTGGCAAAAAATGACAATGCATTGTAGACATCAAATTGTTGACCACACCACCATAATTATAAGAGAATGTGTGCCATGGGCTAGGTTGAATTGTTAAAGTTGGTGATTAGTTCATGTTTAGTTTTTTTTGAGTTTCTCGATGCTAATCCACTTTATTTAATTTGGTTTTGAGAATTTTGAGAAGCAACCTTTTTTTTAAAAAAAAGGCTTCAAAAGATGAGTTTGACTTTTGGAAATGGTCCCAACTCCCAACTCATAGTATGTGGCATAGTTTTCACATTTGTGATGAATTGTGGTAATATTAATTTGATTCAACCAAACATAGAAATAAGAATAGCTTTGTTTGGAACTTATATATAAAAATTGCCACTGCTCACTTCAGTTGTATGAAAAAATAATGAACAATGGACTTCTTCATTTCAATAAAATCATTTGGAAGCTTAAACATCCTCTAAAGATCAAAATGTTTCTTTGGTATTTAGTCAATGGAACTATCTTAACAGAGAGTGATCAAGCAAAAAGGGGCTGATGTGGAAGACAAAAATGTTTTTTGTGCAACGAGAATGAAACAGTTAATCAACCTTTTTCAATTGCCATTTTACTATATCAATTTGGCAGATGGTCCAAATAGCTCTAGATTTGTGTCCACGGCTTGTGTCGTGTCTTAATTAGAGGATGTTGGCTTTTAGGTTTAAGTTTCTTTCACAAATGTCAAGTCTTGGTTGGCACAGTAGTTATATTTGGGCTATTTATCTTTCATGCAATGATATTGTATTCGATAAAAATAATGATATTTCTTTTATACAGAGTATCTTCACACGAGCATATATATTGGCTGCGACAACGGTTATTTCTTTAGAAGGATGAAGATCATAATAATCAAGGTGTGCCCATGACTTGAGGTGATAGCAATGGAGTTCTTTACTAATAATGGCCAGAGAATTTGACTTTGTGTTGGACAAAAAATTTATCTGAATTTTGTTGTATTTTTTATTTATGCCTATCGAACCTACACTGATATTTTGTAATTCAAAATATAGGTTGTGTACATCTTATAATGTAGTGGTTGGAATTGTTTCCGATATGTAAAAACAGAATACCGAATTTATGACAAATTAGGCATCCGAGTCACATGAGTTTAACACCTTATGGATGCAATATGGTCCCGGCCATGATCTCATGTGAATACGATCCTTAGATGAGTTTGGCACCTCACATGAGTAAACAGCGTGTAAAGAACAACGACTTGGCGAGTCCGGTGCCGGTTTGTCAATTCGTTATTTCATCTACCGTTGTTATTTGAGAAAATACAACACAACGTTATATCTTTTTTCTGCTGATTTCTATATGCATATACATTCTCTGTGTTCTTTCGAAAATTTCCCGTAGCAAATCGACCGAGTGAATCCATGCAGTTTAATAATGACTTAACTAAAGGATCGATGCATCATCCTCCAAAAACAAACAAACACACAAACTAGATCTAGAGCATGCATGCAGAGGAGGAACGGAAAGCCGCCGAGACTTGCGATATGAGGATGACGTCACGCCCGCATCGGCGCGCCGGCGAGTTGACCCGACACGGGAGGCGACAGCTCAGCCATCGCCGTCCGGCCTGAGCTTCCCACCCATATAAAACGCGTTTCAAACTTGCCCGGCGCTGCCCGCTGCCGCTGCCGCTGGTCATCTCTTTCGCAAGTTGGCGCTGTGCAATTTTCTATTAACCGACGCAACGCACGCCGCCCCTGCGGGTACATACGGCCGGGGTCGATCCATCGTTCGATCGCCGGTACAGCCTACACCCGCAGCTCGCTCCCTTGGATCACTCGCTAGCTCCCAATTTTTCTTCTTTTTCTTGCTCGGATCGAGACATTGATTGTGCCGCGTCGATCTTGCCTGCGAGCTCACCGGCGGGCGGCGGCGGTAATGGATGCTGCGGCGGGCGCGCCAGTCGCGCCGCCGGACGCGTACTCCCCGCAGCCGTACGTGAGCCTGCCGGCCGGGTTCCCCATCGCCGTCATCATCGCCATCGGGTTCATGGTCACCTCGCTCGTCCTCGTCAGCTACTACTTCATCGTCGTCCGGTGCTGGCTCCGGGGCGCCGGCGGGCCGGGGTCCGGCCTGCTCCACCGCTCGCGCCGGGACGAGATGGTGGAGCGCGTCGCCGCCGTGTTCTTCTCCGAGTACGACGAGGCCGACCTGCCCGGCGGCGTTGACCCCGACGTCGTGGCGGCGCTCCCCGTCGTCAAGTACCGCCGGGCCCGGCAGCCTTCGACGGCGCTCGAGTGCGCCGTCTGCCTGTCGGAGTTCGCGCCGGAGGAGCGGCTCAAGCTGCTCCCGGCGTGCTCCCACGCGTTCCACATCGACTGCATCGACACGTGGCTCCACCACAACGTCAGCTGCCCGCTCTGCCGGACGGTGGTCACCGGCGGCGGCGCCGGCCCGTATGCCGCCGCCCGCGACGAGCACGATGCGTCCGCCCGGGAGCTGCCCGGCGACGGCGAGAGGCGCATCGACGCCGCCGCGCGGATGGCTCAAGGGAGGTCGTGCAGGTTCCCGAAGCACGACCGGAGCGCCGCCGTGCAGGAGCCCATCAGGCGCTCCTTCTCCATGGATTGCTTCCCAGGTGACCTGTGCCGGAAGCCGCCCAAGGAGCCCGGCTGCTCGGAGGCCGGGCCGAGCCGTGCCGACGCCGCCGGCAGCAGCAACGCCGTCGTCACGCCCGGCGGCGAGACGAGCGGGCGGTTCCGGCGGCTGCTGTCGTCGTTCGGGCTCGGCCGGAGCTCGCGGAGCACGGTGCTGCCGATCCACCTCGACCCGTGACACGCCCTCGGGTTCGCGTGAGCCCCTTAATTAACCCTTCTCCCTTGCCTGCTTAATTAATCGAGTAGCCTTGTGTTCATGCAATGTACAGCAATAGCAAACGTACTCGATCGGATTTGGGTCGCTCATTTCGCGCGCGCGTTCCATCGATGATCAATTACTTCTCGCCATGCATGATGCATCTCGAATGTTCCCGTGTCCATCTCTCCAGTAGCTGCCGGTGCAACCGATGGGTTTTTCGGATCAGATGTCAAGTACGTGTAACACACTGTCGCTAATTAACCACGCATTCCTCAAATTGGCCTTTAATTTTGTTTCACGCGTCCATATGGTGCATGCAAGATTGCGAGTCCATATCCCTTTGCACGAATGATTTTTACTTGACAAGAAATCTGAAGAACATTTTTGGTTGGCTTTTACAACACGCCTGGACGGTGGCGATGGCAAGATCAGCCGGGGCCGTGCGACTGCGAGGCTGCGAGTCAGTATCACAAGCTGGTAGGTCATGTAACCCACACATCACCGCTTTAATTTGTTCACCAGGCAATTAACTAGCGAACGGCATGGAGGCTTGAGCAGGACTACACGCTAAGGGCACACTATTTGTCAGCAAATAAAGCTATCGTCCTCGCGGCCTCGCCTAACCATACAATTAACACACCCCATCTCTGAATTAGCATACGCAAATGCGTACAATTAATCAACAAACCCAATCTCTGGATTAGCATGCATATATATACGCGCAGGTAGGTAACTAGCTATTTGGCCGGCAGCAGCCGATCATACACTCCAGACTCCACTTCTTATAGTCGGAAACTCGGAATATGGAATTTCTCTATGCTCTACGTATATATTTTTATTTATTTAAAATAATTATCAGTAAACGGTATACCGCTGAAACCATATATATTTGTCTGCCCTTGCAAATTAATTAAGGCATAATTGAGGGGGAGGGATATAATATATTGCGACCCGGGCTGTCGATCGATCGAAGCGACAAACTGCAGCGTTGACCAGGATGATGGAGAGGAGCGGCGTGGCAAGTGCGCACGGCAACGGCTCATCTCTGCCGAGGAATTAAGCAGTGTGGAGAGATGCGTGCGCACAATGACATAATCAAGGGCGCAAATTAATGGCTCGGCTAATGCCGCCTGGTTGCTTAGCTTCTGTCCATGTGGATGGATGCTCTCATGATTAATTAGCAGTGCCAGGGGGTTGACTTTGATCGCGGCGGGCCTGGCTACGCGGCGACGAATCGTGCGCTGCCTCGATCACATGAAGCATGGAACGCTAATTCTTTCTGCGTGGGACAAGGTTGGATGGGAGCACGCACTCCGGACCGTTGACTTGGATAGCTTGATTATATCACGCATGAGGCGCCGTCGAGTCGACAAGGATAGCTTGATTATATATCACACGAGGAGGAAACTTAGTAGCCGACCGAGCTACAGTGCCGCGAAGACACCGCTGTGATGGATGGATCTGAAAGAAACGGGACAGATGTGGATCCACGTATACTATATGTTTGTTTTATGGAGTATATTTTAGTAGCTAGTTTTGGCGATGCAGCGCACGAAGAAATAAGGCGTCTGCTTGACTTTTCGCCGGATGGTGGAGACATGGATGCAGCGCGGGATTTTGGTTGCGGGTGCATGCGTGCGATGCGTGCGATGGATCTCCATCGTGCGCGCGAGGACGACGCGGAGCAGGCACACGAAACCACAGCTAGCCACGTCGTCGTCGTCGTAGAGTTGGCAGATCGATGTGTGGGCGCTGGGCGCCGTCAGTGCGAAGGAGCACGATGCACACATGCACTACGGGAAAAGATTTGAGGACGTGTCTGGTTTGTAGCTCTAAGTTGATCTTACCAATAAAAAAAGATCAGATCATGCCTTCATGATTTGGCCAAACATGTTTGGATTGCAGCCTCTATTGACGCGACATTAACAAAATTTTCGTGCCGTCGTTGTTCTACGTTCGAGGAAGGCAGGGCGACGGCGCCCAAATCAGGCGCCTTTCGTTGGCGCGCCCGCGAATCCAGGTGTGGGACCCAGCTGCATGCGGCTCTGATTGGCTGACAGGAGAGCGCATACATGCAGTAGGCCCCGCTGGCAGGCACACGAGTTGGAAACAGCGGCGACTAGTTTATGTGGAACGTTTTTCTTTCGGTTGCAATTAAACTTCTCATTTTTTTTATATATTCCATTCCGTGTCCAAATTACATAAAACAAATCTTATGATTCATCTCAAATCCTAAACAACCTATTTTAAGTATTTTTGAATTTTTCTTTAGCATTCATTGGTCATTTTTTTAAGGCTACCAACCAAACACCTCCACTTTTGCCGATGAAAGGTCATTGATCATGACCAATGCATTGGCACAACAACCGAGGGTTATAAGCTAAGCATGCCTTAAAAGGTGATGGCCAAATACTAGTCTCACACGCATGAAAAGGTTATGCCAGGTTGGCTATGCATGGGGCCATCGGCAGAAAACCAAACGACAACAATTCAGTAGTCAGGACTATGCAAGTAGTATGATGTAGCACTAGCATTGTTAGTCAGACTATGGGCTATCGTAGCGGCGATATTATTCAACACAAGAAGGAATCACCAAACTAAGTAATTGAATGAAGCCTTAGGGCTTTACTACCACATATACTATATACACAAATGGGTTGGGGCCTCTTACCATCATGGGCCTCGGCGGTTGTACCCTAGCTAGTGCACCGGCTCAAGAACGGTCCTTCTCGATGCTTCGAGCGTTGGCTATTTATGATGAAAAATAGTGTTTGTTTTGAATATATTGAAAGAAAGGAATGCAATGATTGAATAAGAATACATTTCAATATGCGCAAGAGATTTACCAACCCAGTGATCCAAGACATTTCAATATGCGCAAGAGATTTCCAACCAAGTGATCCAAGACGTGGGTGGTAGAACTTTGTACCGGGCGTACGAATATAGGCCGGTCATTTATCTCGTATTGAAGCCTAATTGGTTTCTTAACTTAGTATCATTTAAGAAATTACACAACAAATCAGAGCGTCGTAAGTTAAAAAGTACCAGGCTCAAGAAATGCCTATTTGTCGACTGTCGTCGAACGGTGGAGGCACGCTGAATTGTTGACATCCTGACATGGCCGGATGGACGTCCCTGTCCGGCATCGATCCGGATCTGCTTGCGGTGCGCGCGTGCGATCGGCCAACTTGCGGGGCCGGTGAGCCGGTCTCCATCGCGTGCGCGCCCCGTCGCGGCCGAGCGATGCGGACGCGGACGCGCGACGAAGCGGAGCGAGCGACGCGGACGCGGACGAGCGCGCGCGGTGTTGGCGGCCGAGGGAACGGCGGTCGGAGCAGGCGGACGATCGGAAGAAAAACCGCGGCCGCGGCGGGTGATCGAGGCGAGGCGAGGCGCCGCCGGTACGAATGGTGGAGAGCTCGAGTCGGCTAAGCACGGCCTCTCGGTTACGTACACAAAGGTACTAAGCAAAATCAGATCGGCCGGCCTTCCTCTGAAGCTCGGGTGGGGGAAGCTCGTCGGGGTTCCTTCTCTTTCACCAATAAAAGCATTGGCCTAAATTGTCTGATTGATAATATAACGTGTTTACAGTTGCAAGTATTGCGGTTTAAGTAGATTGAGCACATAATTCACAATGAATATAACAAAATGAACAATAATACCATTAATAATTGTCAAAACCATTAATTCTACAAGATTATGCAAAAGGGCATATAAATCCATGATTAGCATGCATCCAATAAACATGATCTCAATTGAATTCAACAAACTCAGCATAAAGCTCAGATTTAATTGAAAATGAATTGCTCTCAGATTGTTTTAACGGGTTGCTAAACAAGTTAGCCTTCCAACGATCAAAGATGGCTTAATATCACAGATAATAAACTGAAATTTAGGTCTAAGTAATAGATGAACAGCACTGCTCTAGGGAATTCAATGTACAGCAAATCTACCACTAATTTAGGAACAACTACAAAACAGTTCGGCAGCACCAAAACAGCCCAAATCAGTGGCAAAATTGCCACTGAACACAGTACAGTACCGAACAGCAATCAACCAACAATAGACAATGCATAAAGCAATATCAATTCTCCAATTAGATGTGAATCTAACAGCTAGTTGACCAACAACCTAAATGCAATGGCAGCAGCATATATAAACAATGAATTCTCACAAAACAATCTGGAAGCAGTGCTGAACAAACTACACAACAACCTAAGCAGATTAGAGACAATACTCAGTTTATGCAATCATCATCGAGCAGCATATTAAGCCCACAAAGCACAGTGCAAATACCTTGATTGGGATCGGCCTTTATTCGAAACATAGATCCTCGGATGCCCAATCGACCTACTGCACAAAAGGAAAAGCACGAACACTTACGGTGCGCCGAATCCGAATCTGCAAAGTAGCAAGCAGTGGCAAAGCGTGCACAAGGCACTGACCCAGAAATCAGATCATTGTGCTACTTAGCACCACCGACGAAATGGATAGGAGATACGATGCCGTCACCCCCCACCACGGACAAGCCGAGGAGAAGAGCCAGAGGAGCACAAAGGAACAACACAGCAATACAACGACCACCCCGTGGCCTACGGGTACAGTGACAAGGGAGGGAGCACCATAGCAGCAGCACGCCGGAAATCCGGCGAACAGTAGCGGCAACAGGAGCACCAAGGGTGAGAGCAAAGGGGAAAAACTCAGCCAAAAACCGATAGCCAAGAGAGAGGAGTGGGACTTCCCCATATAGGCGACGTTGGCGCAACAAACCCCGAGAACGACGGCCACACGCGCAAGCACAAGCAGCCCCGCACTCGTCGGGGAGCTCGAACGGCCGCCGCCGCCGTCGCCAGCTAGGGTTCGGGATGGCCCTAACCCAGCTCAAGCCAGAGGCAACAGCGCTGCCCCTCCTCTGCCTCTTAACCGGCCAATAGGGCCAGATGGGCTAGGCCCAGTACGGGCAAAAGCCCAACATTTACCACTGTCTTAGTTTTTATCTAAAATGCCTCTCAGTTTAATATTCAATTATTTTCTCTGGTAATTTCATGGGGAAGACCAAAATGCCCTCCAATGCCTTTTGAAGATGTGAATACATGTCTCATCATGTTACATATGTTCATCTATGCAAGTTTTCCGATCTAAGTATACCACTCCTAAGCGAAGTATCCCATTCTTTAGTTTCGTACGTCATTTAAGTTTTTAACCTTCACAATAGTCTGTGCGTCATAGATAATCATGGACTATAAATCCTATCACCCCTGTCTCTGTTCTTTTAGAGTTATGTATCATGTCACAACTCCTATCATTCTATTTGTTCGGAATTTTTTTTTTATTAAAGAGGGGCAGGAGAAAATAAAATAAAAGCCAATGCAAGCATGGGTACAACCGGCCACCGTCGGAAAACACAACCTACAGAAAAGGAAGGAATAAAGTCATTCTGTTACCTACGTAAAGTTCGTATCATGAAACTGAACGTCTTGATTCATATGGGTAATTGTTCAGGATTCGAACTTCCATACCAAGCTGAAGTTTCACGTAATGGTTGTTGATTGGGGTGATGGCATTTGGAATTTTGGATCATTAATTCCTACAAATAACATGTGCAAAAAAAAATGGACTAAACCGAATGGCATTCGCAATAGACACCTTTAAGGAGTATTTACATAATAAAATTGTCAATTTTTTTATGCCATTGCATGATCGGATAACACCTTACCTTCCATCTTAGTCGTCTCTTCTTCATACACATCACAATTGCTTTTATATTATCGATTACGGCATTGCTAAAAACTTATCCTTTTTAACATATATATATATATATATATATATATATATATATATATATATATAGAGAGAGAGAGAGAGAGAGAGAGAGAGAGAGAGATTTGCTAGTGTACACTCGAGTGTACGGATATCTCCGTACACTCGAAGGATTTTTGATTTTCGAGATGTCTAAAAACCGATCCGAACCGTTGATCTTGTTCGTCATGTTGAAAACTTTCTAGCTACCAAATTTCGTATTTTTTCGAATTTTTTTGCTATTTGTTTTCTAATTTTGAAAATCAGCCTTCTAAATAGTCGTGGAGCGTCCAAAAAAGCTGATTTTTAAGCATAGTATTAGCGGATATGCAATACTTTCCATCTATTTTTTTTTGGGTATTTTTATGAATTTTTTATGGTTACATTTTACACATTTTAAATCATTTTAAACATAAAAGATTTATTCTAAAATACTAAAAAAATCTATATATTTAAATTGCTGCATGCTTATTTTTTAGAATTTCTAAAAATATGCACATAGCCTAAAAATAAAAGATATTTTTTCACAAATGACATATATAACAGTAATTGAGCAATTGCAACGACGTTAGAGAGATGAACCATTAAAATGATGATATGGAGAGGACTATACTCAAACATTATCCCAATAAAGTTTTATCTGACCGATTGCATGGTCCTAGATTTGGCAATTTCTCTTTACGGTACACATTAGCGAATACGGATCGTCCATACCTTTCGATCTGACTCAGACTGTTTTCTATTCTCTTATACTATCATGGTAGTATTTATACTACAATAGTAATATATGTTTTGTATAAAATACTCTTTTAATGAACGGTTAGATCCGAATTATACCACCACCCTAATATATTTGTCAATGCGAACCGTAAAAATGTTCAATCTTTTTTTCATGCTGTTGTTCGTATATACTCACACGGCACTGGGCCTGAGTGAGTTCTGGACCGTCCGTTCACTACAAATCCCTGGCGTGGCTGGGCCGTACGTAGCAATCCGAACCAGGAGCAACTAGGCTCTACCACCCAACCCAACCCATCAGACCAGACCCTGCCCAGTTCGCCCTGGCCACCTCACCAGGGCAAGCCATTAGCCATGCTTGGTTGGGCGTTGGGCGGCCATGCGCGTCCCATCACGTCCGCCGTCCAGCCCAGCGCCAAGGTCCAAGGCGGTGTGCAGCCTCTTCTGGCTTGTGCTGCTACACGCGGGGCACTGGCCTCACTCACTCACTCACCGGTCACCGCCGCACTGTCAAATTCACTGCTCCAAGGCGGCCGGGCGCCCAGTGGAACCGGCCCGATCTGCCACCGCTCTCCGGCGCTCCCTGTTCGGCCGCTGTGCCGCTGTCGAGCCAATCATCCATAGGCGGTACATAACTGCTCGCATCGCATTGCATCGAATCGCATTGCCTATTTGCCTTGCCTTGCCTTGCCCCCGGACAGGGAGCGTGAGCCTCCGCGGCGCAGGAACCTTCCCTGCCTCGCTCCTCTCTCATGCTCATGCGGCCTGTGCCCTGGCTGCCGGAGCCTGGCCTATGTTTTTATCTGCTATAAATTGTTGTAAATATTGCGGAAACGACGTAATATAATTTCAAATCTAAAAAACAGGAGCCACAGAAATTAATTGAAGATCAACATGCTTAGTTAAATTATTAAAAGTATTGCTATATAATTATTTTTGGTGCCGGGTTGTTTAAAAAAGCCATCCATCGACGACGGTAGCATGTACAGATCATAAATTAGGCCATGGCAGTTTCCGTGAATGATTAAGGCCCAAGGCCGTGTTCTTTAAATCTTAAATTAAAATTAAAATTTATTATTAAAAAATTTTGTCCAAGCTTCTCCGAATTTCTTTCGCTTACTTGCTTTTCTTTCACTTAACTATTATTTTTGTATAAGCCAAACGATGTAAGACTTTATGGTAATTTTTATATAGCTTTAAAATGATTTTTCTCAGAGTTTTAAAATAAGTTTTTAATAATTTTAAAACTATCAGAGCCTCTCAAGGAGTTGCAGCTTTTCTATATTATAGTTTTTAGATGGTTTCGGATGAAAAAAAAAACTGAATAGACGATGGACAATCCAATCTAGGCATTGTTCCTTTTAGTTTAAACCAATGGTAGATTATATTTGAGAAGTTGTGGAGCCTCAAGAGGAGGCTTGGAGAGCCTACAAAAATATTAGAAATGGATTTGTGAGTTTTGAGAAGAATTACCAAAAGCCTCACAAAAAATGACGACAAAGCATGACATTGTTTGGCTTCTTCATGCAATAATCATAGTGCGAGCTAGAGAAATAAAGATAATTGATTTGGCGATTTTTTTTCATCATGTGTGTTCTACGATGCCTCCCCTTCAATACGCTCGGTCAATGCTTGGATCCAGTTCTCTACAACGCCTCCCCTGATCAAACACCTCTGTCATGAGTACTAGCCCAGACTAGCCCAAACTAGTACCTCATGATGAACAATTCAATGGCTATCATCGCTGGCATTCCATTATTGTTATTCAAATAACAGAGTATTACAAGATAGCATCTTGTGCTAATACAATAAGACATATATTACCAAATCTTAAGAACGAATAAAAAGAACATCAGAACAGCAACAGCCTTCAGCGACGATATCCAAGCGATTGACCTGGACTCCCGCAGCTAGTCCTGCACACCTGAGTTCGAATCCTTCCTGGTCCTGATTAGACTTGCAACCTGAATAACAAATATATCCGCGATAGGCATAGTGAGTACACGGCTACCCAGGAAGCAATCCTTAACAATGAATGCAGGAACAAGAGATGGATGGTTGTTTTGCCAAAATAGCACCTATCTACTCAAATGTTTGTTTAAGCATTAATTATTCTGTGAACATTCTACTACACAAGATCCACAGGCACTCTCTGCCTACACTTGACCAAGGGGTGATCAAGCAGCTAAACAGGCACTCTCTGCCCACATATAACCCCATATAGGGTATAGGCGGTCATGCGGCACAACGAAACGGGCACTCGCTACCCACACATGACCGAGAGATGATCATGCGGCACAATGAAACAGGCACTCTCTGCCCACACATGCCCAAGAGACGGACATGCGGCACAACAGAACAGGCACTCTCTGCCCACACATGTCCGGAGACGAACATGCGGCACAACGATACAGGCACTCTCTGCCCACACTTGACCAAGGATGATCAAGCGGCTCTACGGGTACTCTCTACCCACACATGACCAGGGAACGGTCATGCAGCACAAATCCTAACACTTCGTCAACCCCACAACACAATATTTTATTTGATCAATTTATCATGAAAATCATCATGAAACCTTAGCTTCATAACGTGCAATTTTATTCAAAGTGACTCATATTAATTACCCAAGCACATCTAAGCAACTACAAAAAGGATAGGCTAGTAAATCACTAAGGGTTTGACAAATAAGGCTAATACATATTAGTCGATGACTAATACGACATTAGGATAGAAACTCACATACTAATCAGATTATGCATGCAATTAACAAATAAAGGTAAATAAGGATTTAGCAAACTAGAAAGCAATATGCATCTAGCTTGCCTTCGAAGAAGTCGGAGCTCTGCGGGTCTACGTCAATTCCCGGACAGCACTCCACACAACGGTCGCAGCGGGGACCTATGCGTAGAAGCAAATAGCAAAAGAACCAACTTCAATACAGAAAAATAGTTTAGTAAAAAAAAATAAAATTATAGGGATGGCGGCGATGTCGGCGGCGGCCGTAGGAGCGGCAAACCCTCGGCGGGTGATAACTTGGGTTAGGGACCTCGGTTTTGGGCGCTCTTGGTACCGTCCGTCTCGATGAGATCTAGGATGTTCTAGATGCTCACCAAAGCTTGGGTGTTGAAACTTTGTGGAATTTCTTCGGAAAGCTTTGTGAAGGCTAGGGTTTTATGGTTAGGGCTCCAACTTGAGGCTCCACGAGTTGTGAACAGCAAGGGGGGGTCTTGGGGGGTTTATATAGTGCTGAGGGAGGGGTAGATTCGGCTGGGATGAAATAGGAAAGGTTTAGGAAACCGAATCCGACTCGGAGTATAATTCGGAGCTTGCCAAATTAGGAATCCGACTTACCCTGCAAGATATCGGCTGAAACTTGGATAATAAGTCGGTTTGGGCTTATAGAAGGTTTCCTAATTTTTGGAGAATTTTTGGATTAGTATTTCTCATGATTTCATGCGAAATACCTTCTAAATTGGGCCTTTTCGGGCTTAATCCGACTTTTCGGTAAACCCAAAAATTAGGAAAAGTTAAGACATATATTTGGGAACCTTGGGGACGTGTTGCCACTGCCCCATCCCGATTTTAAACAAGTCTTGTGCATAAAATAGCCTATCGGACCATAAAATAATAGCTATAATAGGTTTTATCTACATAAATAATAAAACCAAATTTTACCTTATATCTCATATCTTTTAAAAACACTTGGGACACATAATATTTTTATTAGGATGTCACTACCTCCCTCCCTCAACAACTAGGGTTGGATTCATAATAGCAGCAAAGTCAAGATCTTCTCACATCACTCAAAATGATTTAGTGAGAGAAGAGAATAAACGTAGAAAGAAATTACATGTTTGGCTATCGGGTCACATACGTATAGTTTTAAAGCCAAGGACCAAGAGTCTTTGAAAATGAAAAAACTCAAATTAGATCGGTTTATTATGATATGCATGAATCCAATATGGAACGTTAACATATCCTAAATAGGATCAAACTCTTAACATAACCTTCATTTGTTTGAGGTCTTGCCAACTTTGATCATGAATAATTAATAGTTCCAGTAATAACTTTAGTAGAGGCCTCGGCATGTATGTGTCAAGCTTCAGTACTGTGACTAGCTAGATTTAGATGGGGCTTAATGGTTAAATCGAAATGATGGGTTTCAAGAGCTCTGGGAATGCAGAATGTCTGGTTCAACCGTACGTGCTATGAGAAACGGCTTCGTAATATTCGGAAACGACATCGATCGAGAAGCCGGAACATTTGGCTCCAAGTTAAATCATTAATAGGTCATGACTGAGCTATAGATCGCATGCCAAATTAAACATGACCATGTCCTGAATGTCAAGCTACGGGATGGACCGCGAGCAGGGGTAATAGATGTCAAATCTCTGTCAGTACACGTACTTTGGCTAAAAAAGACTTAGCCGGTACCTCAAGTTTAAGACTGCACACCTAACCAAACCTCCCTTGTGTACAGACGCGAGAGTTATTATTCACGCACGGCGTGTACGGCACTGTGCTATAAAAACCGTGTACGCCGGCAGGGAGGCACACATGACACACCTTTTCCCCCATTTTCAACTGCCCTGTAAATGCAGGTGCAACGCCTCCCGGGCTCACATATGTATCACCTGCCCATATTTCGCCTAGATTCGAGGCTCTCATTGTGATCACACCTCTTGTTTCAGGTGCTGTACACCCTCGAACTCTACCGTGTGCCAAGTACGCGCATTTTCGACCAATTTATACTCTAGCTAAACCGGTAAGCTGGTTACATTTTTCCGAGTACAAAAATCCTTTTTCGCGCGCACATGGAGTTCCCCGAATTATCTAATCCGTTGATCACACGTTGAGATCTCGTGCTGTTCTCTACCCCTCTTACTTGATCTTTTGCCCCAAAAAAAAAAACTCCCAAAATCTCAAAAAAAAAAAAAAAGTCGGACTATTCTTCTCCATCATCTACTCTCTCCATCGAGCCGACCACCACTCGCCGTCGGTGACTAGCATGTTAGTTGTGAGTGACCACGACAGCACCTGCTTGCGCCAGCGCGCTAGCCGTAGTGCTGAGCCAGACCAAAATTTGTTGGGCCATCGTGGCAGGCCCGTCAAGCCGTCGCCCACCCGTCACCGCCTACAGCCACTAGCAACCTCCGCCCTGGCAGACCACGACCACGATAGTGCATCCGCACGTTGCCTTGCCGACCATCGCGCCAAGTCACACCGCGCTGAACCACTCTAGCGCCGAATCATCGATGCCGCACCCATGGGGGAGGTGGTCGTCGACGGCGGGGCGGGGATTGGCACCCGGTTTTGGTGACGGGAGAAGATGGGGCTTTTGAAAAAAAAAAAAAAACTAAGCTGAGTAACTATGGGACCGACTGCAACCCAGTCGTCTATCCTCGCGCGTGTCTTCTGTGGGCCCATCCATCAGCGAGGAGCAAAACCGAGTAACTATACAGGCGCGAGGAAAAGACGCGTTCTTTCCAGCAACATCGAGTCCATAAATATGATGCATCGTGCAAGGCTTGATCGTTGGATTGGAAATGGACGGTTGAGATTTCGATGGATGCTCTTCTCCGATGATACCCAACACCTCACAAGTCACATCCCATAACCATCTAGTAAGCATTTAAGCAGTGATCAGTGCAGTCCTGCAGGAGTGCATCAGGAGAAATGGGAAATTCCACGGCAAGGCATCAGGTGCAGCGCACAGTGCGCGTAAAACTCGGCATAATAGTGGCCATCTCGGGGTGTGTTACTACAAAGCCGCTCTACGTCTCTCTCAGAAGCTTTGCTTTCTCGCTGCAGTTGCCATATACTTTTCTGCCTCTCCAACTGTATCTGGCTAGGCTAAGCACAACCGAGAGTGCGCTACAAAATGGACGCGCCACCGGCGATCCCCTCCCCGTCGTCGTCGTCGCCGTCGAGCGCGAGCGTCCCCATGGTGGTCATCACCGTCGTCGGCATCTTCGCGGCGTTTGCGCTCCTCGCCAGCTACTACGCGTTCGTCACCAAGTGCCAGCTGCTGCGCTCGCTGTCGTCGTCGCGGTACCCGCCGTGGCGAGGGCACGGAGCGCGGCAGCGCGGGGCCGGCGGTCGGGAGCCCTCGGTGATCCGCGCCGTGGCGACCGAGGACCGGGGTCTAGGCCTGCCGTTCATCCGCATGCTCCCCGTCGTCAAGTTCTCGGCGGCGGCCGGCGGCGGCGGCGAGGTCGGCATGGCCGCCGGGAGGATATCCGTGTCGGAGTGCGCCGTGTGCCTGAGCGAGTTCGTGGAGCGGGAGCGCGTCCGGCTGCTGCCCAACTGCTCCCACGCCTTCCACATCGACTGCATCGACACGTGGCTTCAGGGCCACGCCCGGTGCCCCTTCTGCCGGAGCGACGTGACGCTCCCGGCGCGGCCTTCCATCCCGGCGGCCCCGCCCAGCGGCGGCGACCAGGACGCCGGCGTGGAGCGACGCCGCCGGGACGAGGAGCTCATCATCGGCGACAGCATCGTGATCGAGGTGAGAGGCGAGCGCGAGAGCTGGGTGAGCCACCGCGGCGGCGGCAGGATAGCCCGGAAGCAGCAGCGGCGCAAGGCGGAGAGCGTCGGCGACGAGGCCATCGACACCCGGAAGAAGGACGAGGCGTTCGCGGTGCAGCCCATGAGGCGGTCGCTCTCCATGGACTTCTCCTGCGACAAGCAGCTCTACGTGTCCGTGCAGGAGTTCCTGCAGGCGGCACAGAGGCAAGTCTGAAACACAAACAAGGAACACACACACATTCTTTCACCGATGCTGCTGCGTTGCGTGCAATTAATCCGTACGTGTAAATCTGCTCGATCAGGTAGCTAGCTATAGCTGGTGGCACGTACACGTACACCGGTACACGTACACGTACACGTACAATTCTTTTGTAGGCGCTAGTGAGTAGGGAGTGAGTGACCATTGCAACAAGTAAGATGAGAGCATTATTTGTGCATGAGTTTTAGCGCCCGGCCGTGCGTACGTGCGCGCCTCTGCGTTGCACGTCTCTTTCGGGCCGATCTGCTTGGTTGGCTGGCCAAGTGGCCACTGCAGGCCAGCGCATTCCCATGGAACCGTTAATCCGTTATTCCTCGTGAAGCCGGGCCGGTTTTTAACCGTCCCAACTGTGCTATGGCATTGGAGTATCCGACTCGAGTATGATCGCACAGCGAGCTCCTTTTTCCCCCATCAAAATAGTCTTCTCCACGTCTCATTCTCATGCAGCGGCGGTTAAAAGGTAGAGTAACTTTTTTTTTTTTTGGAGCCCTGCAGCTAGCGTTCAGGGATCTATAAAAGAAGAATGGACTTTTCCGAGGGGGCAATTAAAACGAGAACTGTAGTTGGCACTTGGCACTAGGTAGTAGCGCCTGATCAGCTTGAAAGGTGTCGTGTCACCGTGTGTGCGCGCAGTGCAGTGTGCGTGCACGGGCGTGGCCGCTTTTTACCTCTGGGGTGCATGCATGCTTGATGCTTCACAGTGAGACCGGGACTTGTCCAATCACGCGCTCTCGGGGTGGAACAGCCGCGCTACTGCGCTAGCTCGGGCCGTGCTCGCGCGCGCGGACATTGGCTCGGCTCGGCTTGGCTCCCGCGACGGCTCGTTGATTCTGTGGGTGCGCCGTGTGCGCGGCAATGGCATGCATGGCTGGATCGGCCTCTCCCTGGTCCCTGCATGCATGCCGTGATGCCGGCCCGGTAAATCGATCTCACGGCAACAAGACAAAGGGAAACCCGTGCACGTCATGCCTCATGTGTATGCGCTGCCACCGACCTGCCACTTATATGCACGCCACGTTTTCTCTCTCTCTTTCTCTCCACGGCGGCAAGGACATTTAAAATGCTATTCTCATCTGCTGTCTACTTATGACGTGCAACACTATAACAATAGGTAAAAAATAAAATATAAGAAAGAAAAATATAATAATTAACACTGAGATAGTTTGTGTATAAGAATAATAACATCGGTCGTCGTGGAGCATGGAAGCAAATGCTCCTCCACGGTGTTACTGCCATGTGTGGTTCTGCCATTGACATGTGGCCAAATAGAGTTGAAGATAGCATCGTAGTCGGAATCATCGCATCTCAAGAAGTTTTTACGATCGGTCGATGCATCACGCATACATGTGGAATTCATGCATGCCATGACATTCTCTGTTGTAAGCGTGTATACGTAGGTAGATGGATTCGTTGTTGTCGGGCAAATATGTAACTATTCATTCAAGGGGGGCTATTGGGCTAAGCCTAGCTAATGCGATGGAGGGTGGGATGTCAACGTTGGGGCGTGCTTTTGGGTGCGGCATCACCAGCGGTGCGTCGACGGGGACCAGCCCCCAGGGCCGGATCCATCCATGCATCCATCCATCCATCGGCCGATCGAACTAACCAACCCGAATAATTGTGATGCCGCATGATAGCTAGCGCTACGTACGTACGCGCTATAGCCGGCCTAGCGCGATCGATCCATCCATCCATCCGCGCTGTGGCCAGTGGCCGCGGCCGGGCGCGCGCGAGCAGATGGAACCCAACGGCGCAGAAAAAGTCGGGGCCTTGCACGTTTGGATGTTTGATCGTTCGCTCGTCACCACGCGCGATCGAACCCGAGCATGCATGCATCGCGTCGCGTCGCGTCGCATGCATTGCGCGCGTACGTTGCATCACATATATGGCAGTGTGTACGACCGGTGAGCTGGGGGGAGGCAACGCCACTGCAGCGAGCCCGCCCGGCCCGAGCTAGCTAGCTTCTAGGTAGCCTTTCCGGTGCTGCTCGACGCCTCCCCCTAGGAATCATGCACGACATGCATGGTCCATCGCTTTTGGAACAACACGCTCCCATCACACGCCATGTCTTGGCCAAGACAAAGGCGGAGGAGCACGGTGTCGATTGATCGATGGTGGTTTTCGTTTTATTTGTGAGAGGATTAATTGATTGCACAGACTGAGTATTGTAGTGCTGTGCCGTAAGAGCGCGGTGGAAATGGTATCTTGAATCACCAGGACCAAATAGGTATGTACAATGTATGTAGTACATCCACTATTCCGCACCGTAGCCAGCTCGATCTACTGTTCTTTCTTTCTTAGTCGTACGGCTAGGAACCACTACAGGAAACGCACTCTATGTGGGCGGCCAGAAAAATCAGTGTCGGCGGCGAAGAGCCGACAATACAATGTCGGCGAAAACTATACCCGATATAGATTGAGAAATATCGGCGGCCATATAAAGACCGCCGACAAACATTAGCCCTCTCCCACCCGCCTGACGAAAATTCAAATTAGTTTCCCGCCAATTATTCTATGTCGGCGGCTAAAATAATACCCCGACATTGCTCCTCCCATTTAAAAAATAACGGTTTGAGCGGTTGAACAATAAAGAGGCCCACGCGTCGGTCGGCGACGTCAACGCCATGTGGGGCGGAAGGATAGCGCGAGGGAGCACGGGCGGCCATCTGTCGGCGGTTTATAGTAGGCGCCGACACATAAAAATAAAAAAAGCGAGCGCGGCGTGTCTCGAACCCACGACCTGCGGGGAGCCATCGCCGCGCCGCGCGCTGTTAACCGGGTGAGCAAAGTAGTTTATTCAACATATGATGGCTACAAATTCTTTTATATGTTGCCGATTCCATCAGTGTCGGCGGCTATGTGCTATACCGCCGACACTGGTGAGCTCTGTATCGGCGGCATCCCCTGCGGCCGCCGATACTGACCCTGCCCCCTCCTGGCCCGCCTTCCCCGTCGCTCCCCCGGGCCCACGTCGCCTTCGCTAGGTCCCAAGAGGCTTTCTAGGACCATGCAATGGCCATGAGACCTCATTGGACCTGCGAGCGACGTCTCGGCTCGAAGCCTCAAGCAACTTCCTTTTGAACGGTAACCTCGTACAAGCCCGAGAGCCGTCGACGTTAGCGTTGTGAGGAAGCTGCCGGTGGCTTCAAGCGAGACGACGCTTCGCCGGTCAATGTGGCCTCATGGGCATTGCATGATCCTAGGAAGTCTCTTGGCACCTCGCGATGGTGGCGTGGGCGGGAGCGACGGGAAGGCGGTCGGCGTGTTCGATGTCGGGGTTTTATGCTAAACCGCCGATCTGATTAAACAATATCGGCGGCATTATATATGGCGCCGACATTAGTGAGCTATGTATCGGCGGCACCGGCTTTAGCGCCGATCACGAGCTCGCCTCTGGCCCGCCTTCCGTCGCTCTGCTCGCCCACGTCGTTCGCTAGGTCCCAAGAGGCTTTCTAGGACCATGCAATGGCCATGAGGCCTCATTGGACACCAGCGACGTCTCGGCTCGAAGCCTCAAGCAACTTCCTTTTGAGCGATAACCTCGTACAAGCCCGAGAGCCGTCTGAAGTTAGCGTGGTGAGGAAGCTGCCGTAACCGAGCCGAGACGACGTTCGCCGGTCCAATGTGGCCTCATGGGCATTGCATGATCCTAGAAGTCTCTTGGCACCAGCGATGGCGGCGTGGGCGGGGAGCGGCGGAAGGCGGGCTGAAAGCGAGTTCGATGTCGGGGTATTTGGGTGTATCGCCGTCTGAGAGGAAGCAATATCGGCGGCCTCGGTATGGCGCCGACATTGGTGTACTCGTGTCGGCGGTTTACTATGGCCGACATTGCTTGGTCACCTCGAAAAAATAAGGGCCGTCGCTAAGTGGGCGCCTGGCGAAAACCTAGCCGCGCCTCTCCCCGCCGCCGCCGCCTGCCGCCTCTCCCGCGCCCGTCGCCCGCGCCGCCGCCTCCCAGCGCCTCATCCCATGCCGTCGCCTCCCAGCGCCGCCGCCGCCGCGCTTGCCCGCCTCTCCTGCGCCGCCGCCTCCATCCCAGCGCCGCCGCCTCCTCCCTGCGCCGCCTCCCATCCCACCACCGCCGCCTCCCCACCCCGCCTCGAGCCGCCTCTCCTTCCCCTCCTCCCGGTGCTCTCCCGAGCCCCTCCTCTCCCTCCTCCCGCCCCGCCTCTCCTTCCCCTCCTCGAGCTCTCCCGAGCCCCTCTTCTCCCTCCTCCCCGCGCCCCCGCCTCTCCTGCCTCCTCCTCCACCCATCGGCCTCCGAGGTAATCTCCTTTTTTTTTTTGGTGTAGTAGCTATGTCGTCGGTATTTTGTGTACCGACGACATTAGTGCATGTTAATTAGGTACTTAACCATTGCTAATTATGTATTGTTAATTAGAATTGTTAATTATTTATTTCTAATTATTCATTGTTAATTACTTATTGTTAATTACACATTGTGGCCTATTTTGTATTATTTGAACATTGTTAATTAGTTAAATTAGTGCATGTACGATAGTTAGGCGTTGTATCATGTACGGAGCCATAGTCAAACCCGTTCGGAGGTGCAACACAATTTCGTAAGGAACACGGACGGTGATTCGTTGTGTTCCGTTTACGAAATACGTTGTGCTTCCGAGCTGTCCACGTTTTGGACAGCCCACGGATGTTGGTATGAGTATGGGGTCGTGGCCATGGGAGGTGCACGGGTCGAGATTCCGGCGGCATAACCCTGTCGTCCTCCTAGTGCATAACATAAGCGGTACGCCGTACCCGTCGTTGCACTGGGGGACTATGGGGTTATGCTGCCGGAATTTCGACCTGTGCACCTCCTGTGGCCACGATCCCGTACTCATACCAACATCCGTGGGTGGGTAAGCCCTCCTATTTAGTTAGACATGGACTTATAGGTAGTAACGTCGATATATGACATATAGTTGTGTATAGTTGAATAAATGCATAGCTCCAGAATTTAAAAACATGTTTGATTGTACATATAGTAATTGCTTGATGGAAGATCGGCGGTGGATGTATGATGGATGGAAGAGGTGCAGGCAGCATCTGATTTAGTGGTTCGATAAAGGCGGAAGCATTCGTCAAGAAGCTTTTCGAAGATTCCCTAACCCTAGCGTAGCAAAGGTGCCTTGTCCTTGCGCGGTGTGTTCGAACACGCTGAAGAGGTCGAAGAGGGAAATCAGCGAGCACATCTGTAGGCATGGCTTCAAGGCAAACTATTTTGTATGGGTATATCATGGAGAGAGGAAGCGTCCGGCGCCGGAGCCTAGCCCTGTGGATTTTGGGGAGGGCTACGATGAGGTTGAGGTCGACAGGTTCGACGAGCTAAGGGATGATGTGGAACAGGCTTTTGATATCTCCCCCGAAGAACAGTCCGAACCACTTGCACAGAAATTCGAGGAACTCCTTCAGTCTGCGAAAGAGCCGCTCCATGAGCGAACCGACGTGACTGTGCTCTCGGCGGTGTCGCGTCTAATGGCGGTTAAGACGAAATACAACCTCTCATAAGCACATTTATCAAAGGCCCGACGTGTTCATTCTCCCCGAACAAGTTGAGCTAGTGTTTTATTTGAGTCTACGGGGTCTTCGGGCTCCAAGAGACACCGGGGGCGAGGCAAATTGAAAAAGGCTCCCAACACACTAGAGGAGAGGGCCATTGTTTGCATTGCAATTGGACAAAGGTATGTGTGCTAAGTACAAATCTTTCCATTTCGATGCATGTTATTTCATGTATTATTTGTGGATGCATTTTATTTGAATGTATTCTATATCAAGGGCTTTTTTGCGGAACAAGGGGGCGCTGAGCAGGAAAGCGGCTTGGTGTGCTTGTCGTCCCTCTACCCGGCCTACTTGGAGAGAGGAGGATAGACGCCTGCACCGAAATGGGCGCGACTACTACCAAAGGGGTTCGACCAAGGAGGATCTGTCGCCGAGGCGGTCGTCGACGAGTTACAGGTAAGCGGTTATTCATCTATTAGTGTCGACGTTCGTAATTACACTTTGCGCATTCTTGCACTTACCCGATATGTCTTTGTTTTTGTTTGGTGAGGTACCGCTTCCTGGCGATGATGGCGAAGAGTACACCGGCTAATCGGGTTATCGGCAGAGATGGCTACAAAGCTCGTAAAGGAGGCCCTAAGGCTTGCCGTGTAGATGCGATGATGAAGCACTGCAGAAGAGGGCGAAAGATGACCAAGAAAGCAAGAGACCATGAGTACCTTACCGCCAATCAAGACCTCCATGGCGTCGAGAATGGATGGGCGGGACCACCGTGCTTGAAGCACCTGTCGCCTGTGGGCCTCGGAGGAGTGGATCGACATGTCCGGGAGAAACAGGGAAACAGGGGCCGGCAAGGGTTTGTGCAACACGTACATGGGAGGGCTCGGCATGGGTCACGTGGCGCGAGACCTAGTAAGCACACTTGTCTTTTAACGCTTTTAATTTACTACATTCACGCACCTAGATGTAATTAGATAATTATTTAAATCCACGCAGAGCACGAGGCGGGGTTGAACCCTCGGCTTTCGTGGTTTCGAGGTTGCACACACTCCCGTGTGGGGCAAGGCGGGTCCGACCACATTGCCGGCGCCTATTCAAGAGTTAGCTGTAAGTGCATAAAGTTATTTATTTCAATTCTTTAGACAACCCAGCAAATGACCGTGCCAGGAGGAAGCACGCAGGCGCGATCGCTGAATTGGAGGAGCGGAACCGCACCTTGAAGAGGAGAGAGCAGGAGCGGAGGAGCGAGAGGAGGAGCGTGGGAGCGACAGCGCCATGGAAAATCTGAAAGCCGTCAAGAACAAAACTTGCTCATCATGCGCATGTACCAACAGTAATTACACATGCATTGCTCGCCAAGTTGTCTTTCTAGCTATGTTTAGTTCCTAACTTCTCCTATTGATCAGCATGGCTTCCAGATGGCGGAGACCGGCGGCTCCGGCCGACCACAGATGCTCTTGTGTTCACGCCGACGCAGGACCCCCAACCACACGATTCGCCGCTTCTCCTCCCGCTTCGTGCCATCGCACATTTCCGATGGCCTACTTTCCACTGCACCGAGGCCTTCACTAGGGGTTAGTTTCCAAATATAGTGCATTGCCTCTAATTTGGTATCTAGATATAATGCATCGACTCTAATTTTGTTCAATTTTCATTTCATCCAACAATGCTTTGCCTCCAATTTTACAAATCTGTCATTTCATCTTGTTTCATGAGCGTCCGCTCAGTACACTGCTCCAATGATGATTGCTTCAGAGGCGATGTGGATAGTGGAACTAGGTCCACGGCCGAGGAGTTTGTCGAGGGTTTGTTCAGCACCAACCCCGAGTGCGACTTGAGTGGCGGCGGCCCGCACTTGATGTAGTTAGGGACTTCATTTCATACTTTTCATATATTTCATCTGTTTCAACTATGTGCCTTTTATGTGGATTTAATTTGAACTCTAGTGATGACATATTACTATGTGGTGCGATTTTTGTTATATGTTGGGTTGTTTCATCCATTTGGCCATAATTATGGATGAAATTGTGTTTTGCGATTGTTTCATCCATTTGGCCATAATTATGGATTAATTTGTGTTTTGCGATGATATGGATGTATTTGGGCTCGAAATCGTGGTGGTGACCTTCTATATATGTGTGGATGTGAATGTGTGGATTGGAAAATTAATATATGTTGTGAATTGTTTAATTTTACAGGTTGAAGTGAATGGTTTTGAAAATAGGCAAAGCAGATTTTTCTGCTTTATAAAGCAATGTCGTGACATTAGCTAATACCCCGACAAAGATTAAGACAATGTCGGCGGTATTATTTTACGCCCGAAATCGACAACGCGCCTGCTTGTTGCATGACCATAAAACAAGCCGTTAGTGTCGGCGGTATTATATAAGCCCCGACAAAATCTAATGCACCCACTTTGCATCTCGCCCCATTTCACAAGATCTATATCGGCGGCCTATAATGCCGCCGACATAGATCAGCCGCACCGTAGCCCTCCCCTGGTTCCGTCTGTGTCGGGGGGGGCCGCCGATATAGATATGCTATGTCGGCCGTTCTGAGTCGGCGAAGCAATGTCGGCGGTCGACCGCCGACATAGACCAATGTCGGCGGTTATAGGGCTCAATATCGGCGGTTTTGGCCCCCGACACTGAGGCACTTTCCTGTAGTGAACAGGGTTTAAGGTTGGAACACCCTGTTCTTAGTACCACCTCATCAATTTACATCGAGCTAATTCTACTAACTTACAAACTTCACTGGACCAAATATTGCCCTCATAGGCGAAGCAAGATTATAAGTCGGAGAATCAAGAAAGATATGCTATATATTTATGTTTGGACCACCCCTAAGGCGCATTAGTTCTAAGCGAATATTAGACGAGGATATGACAATAGTGGCACATTGCATGAATCATGTATGCTGTAGAAATTCCTAGTTTTTTTCATTGCCGAGGACGGCAACCCATTAGAGGTCTACCAAAATTTGCTTAGAACTAGCTTGTCCACCTTATAGGTGGTTTGCGCTTTCAACCCTGCTGCCCTCAAAGGGGTTAAGCCAGAATTGATACGCTTTGGCTTGTCAGTGATTATAAACTAGTGGAACACCAAAATGTTTAGTTAATATGATTTTGGTGGGCTTTTTTTTTTAAAAAAAAAGCAAAAGTATCAACCCCCATATCATAAAACATGCACAACTTTTATACATATGCAACACGTCGTGCCAATCCTAGGATGGGACCTGGGCAGGTGAGAACAAACAATCTCACTCCTATCCGTAGGCTACAAGCTTTGATAGGGCTTTAAGATATTGAGAAAACAATTTCGAGAAGCATAATATTTTGGCGTGGAAAAAAAAGTAAATGCCATAAGTTGCGATCCAAATTAAACCAGGGTAGCACACCCAAGAAAGCCAACACAAAAAATAAATTTAAAATAAATCGCTTTTGGGTACTCAAATTAGCCGACTCTTTACTTTGGCCTTGTTCTCAGCTAAATTTAAATGGAAAAAGTCCATGTTATACCCCTCAAATATCCGAAAATTGTCCATTTTGTGAGATTTTGAGTGTTTTATTAAAACTTCTAAAGCCATTTTTTACCAATTTTTTGGGCACTTCAAAACCGCCATGGAGAGTTTACAGCATTTTCACGTTACCATCTACATTTGAGAGCTGCTCTTAGCCCAAGGGCAACTCGGGGGTGGCTAGGTCTTCCTAGCCAGCCAATCCACCACCGCAGCCCACCTCGGTGCTGCTGTCTCTCCCTCCCTACCCCGCTGTGATGGAGAAGCCTTCCCCGTTTTCCCTCTCCGTCCGTCCCCCTTTCTCTCTCCTACGGCGCTTCATTGGTCGAGCTAGTGGCTGCGATGGCAAATTGCTCAGCTTTAGCGGCATCGGTCGGATCCATTGGTGTGACGATTGGAGTCGACGACTGATAGTTGGATCTAGAGCAGGGTGCTCGACGAGGCGGCCGTTGTCTTTTACTCCAACTCGAATGAATGATGGTGATTCTATCATTGATTGAAAATAAAATCTACCGTTGTTTCAACTCGAAAGAACAAAGCCATTTATCAAGATTGTAGCACATGAGGATTCAACCTATTCCGAGCAACGATGTACATAGAGCTAGCGTCTAGCAATGTCGGGTGCATCTCAAAATAAAGCCAGGCGCACCTACAAATTAGGAACTGGCATGAAAGGGTCGAGGCCTCTCACATGCAGAACAACAACATAGGTCGATGAGATTTTTGTTTGCAGCATTAAGGGCTAGTGCATTTCCTGACAGTCGCATGGCAAAGAAAGAGGATCTTGAGGTTTGGCACTGGGGACAGCTTTCGAGCTGGACTTCCTATAGCTTATGCATCGACTTGCAAAGCACAGACTCTCTCGACTTCAGATTTTCTTCTGTCATCATGAATCTTCACAGGTTTTTAAGCCTCCAGAGAAGAGAAGTGAATGAGCCAATGGAAGCGCATATGTGGCCTAGCTTGTACTACTAAAACGGATACAGCTCCCTATAGACTCTGCATGCCAAGAGCATATTGACCACTAGCGACCAGAACGACTTGAGGCAAGCCAGCCACCCTCTACTATAGTTAGTGTTGGTACATAGTTTTCCCATATCATTCACTAGTAGCAGACAAGCCCTTGAATTGTACTCCATGTGCGCCGTTTGCAAATATTGCGTTGTAGATCAAGGGTTTTGACTAGATGGTTTAGCACAAAGAACAATTTTACGGTACACAATGGTGGTGTAGTATATAATATAGTGGTTGTAATTTTAAATGGGACGACTAGAGCGTAGACAACTGTATTTTGCACACTCCTTCTCATGCTCCTCTCCTCCTTCTCCGGTGACGGGATGCTCCGCGCGTCTCCACCACCATCGACCCACCTATCTGCATCCGACAACACCCTCACTGCCTCACCGCTCACCCTAACCCGACCACCATCGTGTGATGCTCTGCCCACCATCGCTGCCCGACCCTTGACTCGTGTCTCCGGCTACACCCTGCCTCCTCCTGGTCCTCCTCCCCTCCCCCCCATTAATCTCCTCACTCTTGAACCACTGCCACTCCAGCCTCCTGTTAAGTCCAAGGAATATGAGGAATGCACCTCAAACCCTAATTTTACGGGCGACGGTGGCTAGAGACAATGAAGAATGCGACAATGGCGATGGATTCAAGAAAAATCAATGTTAAATTTAACAGTGTGTTTGAAAGATCAGTGCACTCTTTTTTCTAAAACCCTAGCGGCTCGCCGAAGATCCATTGCCTGTAGTACCGACAAGCATAGAAAGCGTCGCAGTGTGAACGTGCCCATCATGGCCCTATTTATACATAGGCCGAGGTAATAGCCAATAACAAACCCTTTCCTGCTTCCTTGACCTTAATTAACTCCCGTCATGCTAAGCTTCATCTGCCAGTGCATTGTATCTGGCATCCGACATCTCTGGCGGCGTACGTCCGCCTCCCGTTGGCGGTGATACCGGCCAGCCATGCATGCAGATGGTCGGTAAGGTCACGTACAACAGTATTCCCAGTCCATCGAAGTCACAGCCCACGATCGAAGCTACTATATAGGAAGTCCCCCAACAATATGTTGCGACGTGAGGATTATCGACTTCAATTGAATGGAGATGTAATATCCATATGAGGATTGCCCTTAGACCGTATAACTAAAAAAATTATTTTGCGATTTCCTTTCAATTATCATGTACCTATCAAAGACAATATATCTGATATTAATGTCCATTAGATGCTCACATGCTATCATCAAATCTAGTATCAAGTCTGTAAAGAGCAGCTCAGGTACGAAGGTGTAACCCTCTTTCCTACTTAAAAAGTTGAAAGATTTTGTGAAAGCGCTTAAGTGAGAAAGGGAATTTTCATCTCTCTATATCTGAGCCACTCTTTATGTTTGATGGCCTAAATCTGATGTTAGCATGCTAACACTTAATAGACATTAACACTAAATATGTCCGAATATGTGGCCCCTATCAAGAGGTGGAGACTGAGCAGTAGACCATTTGCCATCTGTCGAGTCACATTGCAATCTACTAGTGCAGTATGTGGGCTGAGGAGGTGGGGTACCACAATCCTTCCCTAGTAAAAGGCTCTGACCGTTAGTAGCCACCGTGCACGGCCCACTGCCCACTGGTACAACTGTCGTGTGTTTTGGTGCAAAACTAACAGAACCTAACTAAAACCAGGGTGAAAAGGTCAAAGAAACGAATGTTCAAAACATATGCTCCTTCTCTCATACAAAACTAAATTGTGGGTTCTTTCTTATAATACACCGAAATGATGTTGGTAGTATAATTCTCCTAATTAGACAGCTGGATCCAAAGCTCTGTTCTTCTAGCTTATGTTATTTAACTTAACTACTTATTTGGCTTCTCTCTCTCGAGTCCGATCCACTTTGTTCAATTTATGTTTTAGAGCTTTTAGACAAATCTTTGAGATGAAAAACTCAGATTCAAAAAAAAATTAAAAAAACTTAAAGATAAATAAACATAAGTTTAAGCTGTTTTAGTTTAAGCTGACAAAAACAGACCTTAATGGAGATGAATGTACTATCGTAATATACTACCTCCACAGAAGATGCCGTAAAAGAGTTCTAAGACAAAAGGGGAACTGGGGGGCCGAAAGATACTAGGGACCCAATTGAAAGCAAGGCAAAGGGGACCAAGGCTCTACTTGAAGTCCAAACAGCGGCACCTAGGCAGGAGATAAACACACAAGGACCTCTTAAGGAACTGAAGGGGAACTGTATGTGACCATGGAAAGAGAACAACCAGTCAGTCGGCGTGTCAGAAACAAATCTCTTACCCCAAGGCCATAAAAGGTGTACTCCAAGCCGAGCAAACTCACGAGACTTGATCCATGGCAGTAGCAGAGACGTTGCTGCACCATATAGATGTATAGAAGGCAAAGCTCGCCAAAGAAAACAGCAATCTATCGAAACCATTGCAATTGCACAAGAACAGGCGCTGTTCGAGCTGCCCGATTCCACCGCTGGGTTGATGATAGATTTCCACAAACCGAGCACAGGTGGGGGGCAGTACGAATGTAATGCACATCGAGCACTCGCTATCCATCACCAACCGAGAGAAGTACATCGCAATCATACCCAATCTCATAATCAATGCCAATTCATGTATGAAAGACAGAAGGAAAAAAGGGGGGGCGTATTCAGCAGCTGTCCCTGAGCATATGCAACTGTTGAGGTAACAGCATGATTGATGCAGTGAATGAGTCGAGCTGCTTGCGTGCTTGCACCATTGTAGGGGTACTAGAAGTTAGAGGCCACGGCTGATGCAGTGATCTCTGGGGATGTCTGATGTTACTGAATGGTCAACCAGAGCTGCAGCAGCAGGCGCCATTAACTATCAGTGCAACCATCTCTGATGCATATGGCGGAGCTCAGGATGCCCATGCATGACCAAGACTGCAGATTGCTGAGCTCATGAACAGAAACGTGCCATCGAGATTTCCAGCCCCGATGACACACAATGCTCAATGCCTTTTGTCCGTCAGCATCCCAAAAATACTCATACTACCATAGTGTGATTACCATCCAGTGCCAACATAGTTTGCAATCTGCAAACCATAATCAATGCACATGCCGCAGATTAATTGAATTCTGTTCCACAGTTGGGCAGAGCGCAACGGACGGTCCTTTCGCCAGTCCCACCAATATATTGTTACACTCATTTTTCCTTTGGGATTCCATGAACAGAGTTGCCGCCAGATAACTGAATTGCTGATAATCATAATCAATAAATGGGGTGCTGATAGTCGTACAACTGGCTGTAGTGCACGAATGCAGGAGGCATGCAAAATTGTTCATGGTCCCACCTCAACGGAGGTATTTAGTAGATGCTTCCAACTTGCCAAACACATACATCCAGTTGCCATCAAGTGAATAAACTGAAAGTGGAGTAGTGGGCATCATAAGTATCAAATGCAAAGTGATTCCCAGTCCACAATCCAGAAAGGATGCGATGCCCTACCTGGAAAAAAGTTGCATCGATCTAACAAGATCTATTTGGTTAGTACACAGGAAATATACACATTGTTTTACAAAGTAGTTATGAAACAACATTTTCTACATATAGCTAGTATAAGATTGGATTTTGTGTATTTGATTATGATACAAAATATCCAGATGTATGGCAGATTTGGTTGCTGCATATACTTCAGCTCATGCAAGTTATTCAGATGTATGGACCTAAACATAATGATTAACAACCAACTTTTAAGGGGTCAATTCTTAACAGAAGGTTCAAGTAGACATCATAACAATACAATAATGTGTCTCGACTTACTAGGAGCAGTCTAAGAGAGAAAGATAATCAGAACAGACATTAGGAAATACAAAACTGACAAAATGAAGCAAAGCAAAATCAAAAGGTTGTCATCGAAACTGCCTTTGTAAATTAGAAGCTGCGATATGATTGACAGATTGGTTGATAAAGACAGGTAACCACCAGATCAGAGTAGATGCATAGAAGGCTTTCCCAATCAGTTCTACTGCAATTTCAGAACTTCGGTTTATAATTTTAACAAGGTAGCAACGTTCAGTTCTATGCTTGACTAAATTTGAATCCTGCAGATACCATCAGGTGCACAGGCAATGGCACTTGGTACACTTTTATAATGATAAGTAAGATAGAAAATAAATCCACACCCAGTAAGGACAAGCATGCATTTACTGACCAAACTATTTGGCTATAGAAACAGCGTCAGAACACATAACAGCAAGTGCAGGGACCTTTTATGGGACAGTGGTTTGTCATTTAGTACAGGTAGAGCCATCTACTCAAACAAGGAGGGAAAATTCCAGACCTGGAGGCTGGAGTACTAATGTGCTATTGCACATGTAACTTGGAATTCTGAAGACAAAAATGCTGTTTTCAAGATGACAAAAATAGAAACTCAACAGTCAGCAGACACAAATAGTGGATTCACCACAGGCATAATTGTCCCAGTGCTACAGTCATCATCTTCCCATGGGAGATTATAACAAAACAGAAAATGAGAACATATGATTGTAGCTCAGTGTTCTAACAGATGGGCATCCCGACTTAAAATAATTGATTCATCCAAACCTAACAGTTTTATACATTGGTACTTCTGTAAGAAATATTTTTATTTCCATTGGGCACTTGGCAAGTGCACCTAAAACAACAGAAAAATCACAAGAGATATAAATATATAATCACAGCATCAGATCAATGAGTGATATGTGGGTCATTTTGTTTTGACACTTTCGCACAACGTATTATGATATGTTACTTGCTTGGTGAAGTAGCTAAAGGTAACCTATTCAACCATAATGGTCAGAATAGCAGTTAAATGCAGTCAAACAAAAATAATAGTCGGATAATCCTCATGGAATTATAAAAATACCAGAAAACATTTTTACATGAACTTTTGATAAACTCATGTACATACATGTTAGATTCATCTCAGCAATGTTTGTACTTGTTTCCATAGTTTTTTAAAAAAAGAAACTTCCACGGTACTTAGAGCATCACATCATCTATATATATGATACAGTAGCACCTTCAATTATCTGAAGTCGGTGCCCTCAATATTTTGTTGATAGCTAAATTTATTACAATTGAAAGATCTGCATGTTCATGCCTAGCACATGGATAATCTGTGACAAACTTCTCATGTAGATTTTGCAGCATGGTCTATTCATCTAATTCCGTCGCAAAATTACTAAACAATATAGTAATCATGTCACCAAATTAAAACAACTTGAGAGATCACTGTTATCATCATATACCAAAAGGTCATCTTAGCGTATTGTATTGATGGGGAAAGCATTACTCTTGATCTTTAGGTAGCACTGGCAATGAATATGCAGGAAATACTGCATGAGGTAACCCTTGTGTCTTAATCTTTAGCTGTTAATGAAGCTGGCAATGAATATGCAGGAAATACTGCATGAGGTAACCCTTGTGCCTTAATCTTTAGCTGATACTGAAGCCTGCGAGCTTCTGTTAGATCATATGAGGAATCAGGACCACAGCTTTCATAAGCAGCTACGACTCGGTTTTGGAATTCCATCGCACGTTCGTAGCTGCAATTAAAAGCAATATTAAGTGCTTACACGAAGCATTTAAAAGAAATCACATTATAACATAATCAAAAAATTGCATTCAGCGGTTCATGCCTGGCCAGACCCACAAAACAAAAAACTATGTTGTCAATGAGATAAACACTGTCAGCAAGTGCATATGTAACGCGCACGCGCCCACGCACGCGCACTTGGATAATACATCGGCACCAACTTACAGGTAACTCTTCCGTATGAGAGTAGATCTCTGAATCTAATACTCCCCTAGTTTCTATGCACTTGGCGATCCTGACAGAAAAAAAAAATGTTTCTAAATACTTGACACTTCCAAATGCTTGGCAAACTTTCCGAACTACCACTATTAAACATACTCATCCCCCGTTTTATTTGGTTCGTTTTTTTCCTCAAAATGATTTTCCAGTTACGTGCATTGGTCAAAAGTGTCAAATATATGGGGAAAATGGTATGTAATATGCCTCAATGATGCAATATTTAACAAATGAACAAAACCTAAGAAATTTACCTGCCCATTAGTCCATATGCATTTGCAAGGCATTGATTTATGTTAATGGAATCCTCATGTATTGGCCCAAATATAGGAACAATAATGTCACTTGCAAGAGCAAGGAACTTCACTGCTGATTGCAGTTGGTCCGCGGCAGTACAAGCTTCCCCTAAAATCCTATAAGCAAACCCTAACCCATAGTGCTTCGGTCCAAAGCAGTTCTTCAACTTATCAACTGCTCTCTCCAGATAAGGAATAGCCTCGCCAGCTCTTTCTGTGTGCAAAAGGAGCCACCCCAACCTTGCTGAAATAGTGCCTTGAATGTGTTGCACCTCCGAGCCCGAGACACCCTCAAAAGATGCAAGGATTCTCTTCATCAGACACAAAGCCACCTCAAAGTCAGTCATGGTCTCATACAACATCGCTATCTGCGCATATGCTTCGGCAACCCGTCCATGGCTCATAGAACCCTTTGTGTCAAGAATCCCAAGACCAATTTCCAAACACCGTTTTGTGTCAGAAAACCTCTCCTGGGAGCACAAAATATTAGCCATGGCAACAAATGCCAGTGCACGCTCCTCACTATCCTTTTTGGCCTGCTGCATCACTCTCTTAAGGAGACTCATTGCCTCCTCCGGTCTCCCCGACGAATTGAGAACATTGGCGCCATCAATTTCAGTGAAAGAAAGTTCCACATCCAAGTCCATCCTATCATACACCATCCTAGTAAGCTCATTCTGCTGCAACGCCTCCTCATTGCGACCCAACCCAGTGTACGCAACCATGAGGATCCGCCGGACTTTAGCCACCTCTGTGGTGTCCTCTCCAAACCGCTTCTTTGCAATCTCCAATGCCTTCAAAGACAAGGGCAGTGCTTTCTCAAAGTCCAGCACGCCCACGTAGGCCTCAGCAACATCCCTGTAAGCATCCCCTAACTCCACACTCCCTTCCTGTAGGAACACGCACTTCAGCTCGAGCGCGCGCCGGAGGTCGGCCACCGCGTCCCACGGGCGCCCCATGGCCGTGTTCGTGCGACCGAGCTGCTCGCGCACGGCGGCAGCGACCTTGGCAACCTCGACAGTTCCACTCTCCAAGTAATCAACGATATCGACGGCGGCATTGAGGGAATCGAGGCTGTCAGTGAGGAGGCCGAGGTGGGTGCCTGCAGCGCCGGCGAGGCGTAGGGCGCGCGCCACGGGGAGCGACCAGCCACCGTGGGACTCCTGCAGGGGCCCAAGCGCCTTAAGGGCGAGGTCGAAGGCCTTGTGGTGTTCGCTCGCAGACTCCTGGAGCTCGCCGGCCTCCAGGAAGGCGAGGCCATCCGGTTTGGCGGTCGACGCCGCATCCGGAGGAGGGGCCTTGCTCAGGGTTCGGACGGAGAAGGGGAGGAGGCGCGGGCGGGGAGGCGGCGCCGGGCGGAGGAGGGGGAGGGCGGCGCCGTGGCGGCGGAGGGGCTTGGTCTGGGAGAGGAAGGCGACGAGGAGAGACTTGGGGAGCCGCCGCATCGTCGGGAGGGTTTACCGGCGGCGGCGGCGGCTGGGACGGCGGAGAAGGGGGAAGTTCGTTTGGCAACGGGCGCGCGGAGCAAGAAGCCATTAAGCTAGGGCTCTGGGCCTTGGGCCTTGGCAGAGGCTACTGGGCTGTATGGCTTGGCCTGTGAAGCGAGGTGGTGTGTTCCCTCTCTGTGTGGACCGTTGGTTGGGCTGGGCCTCGGGCAAACGTTCGAAAGTATTCTGCGCAAGGCCTTTACGATACGATTGCCCTACCTTAACTGAGTTGGTTGCTCTTTTTTTAGAGCAGCTGCTTGCTATCCAGTCGTTGCTGGCTTGCTGCTTTTTTTTTTTTTTTTGAAAGAGGGGCAGAAAAACTGCCGTCCTATTTCATTGATAAGCAGGAGAAAATAAAATAAAAACCCATACAAACATGAGGTACAACCACAGCGCTCCGCTGCAACTCTGGACAAAACCAGACACACCTCCGCATTGTGTTCGGGCGCTTTGGTCAGTAGTTAATTGATTTGTAACTATTTGTTATTAATAAGAATTGGTTTTACCGAGTTATGGTAAAGTGATTCCCAGTACACTTCAGCGCAAACGATCGGCACATAATTGGTGCAACACAGATTTTCTTTCTAGTTTAGGCCTCTCATATTGAAAACAGGGACCCTACGTCCACTATATTGGTTTTTTTAGAGGCCAAACGAAGCCTTCTACGTATATAATATTGGGTTATCGTGCAATTTGGCTATGAGCTAAACATTTGTATCGATTGGGCGTAGGCGGTTGATATCCTCGCAACAAACTGGTGAAACACAGATTTTATCCCAGTCTAGGTCTTTCATGTTGGAGATACCTAGTCCACTGTATTAGTTTCTAGAGGTTAAATGAAGCCTTCAATGTACATAATATTAGGTCGTCTTATAATTTGGCTATGAGCTAAATGATGCAAATGCTAAAGAATATAGGTAGCATGATCATTTTCTCTTATTTTTTTATTTTATAAATTCTTTAATCTACGTAACAACGTAAAATACGTTTTACATAAAATAAAAAAAAACTAGGGAGTACTGATTATAGGCGTCATCGGATACGATGAAATTCATAAACGACGGTAAGGAGAGGCACGACAAGTCGACAAGTACCTCAAAATCACTCTCCCCGAAGGTATCACTCCCAGTGAGACGTCAGTGCCAAATCGTATCCAGGCAAACAGTCCTGCGCACGCAAGCCGCCCTGTTGCCCGCATGCAAGATGTGCCGCAGCTCTATCGCTGAAAGTTGCAGGCTTGCGGCCATGTTGCCCACACGCCTGGCCCTCCGTTTTGCCTCGATTTCAGTAGGGTCCGGACAGAGCACCAGGTTCATGCGTCCCCATTTTTTTTTTTTTGGCCTTGTTTGTTTCGGTTGAAGGTTGTTGAAAAAATTTAAAATTAGTATAAAAAGATTGTGATTTTTCGAAACACATCTTAAAGAGTTCAAAAATATAAAAAATTTTACAAATTCTAAAAAAACTATTTATAACCTCATAGAAATTATTACAAAATATTACATCGTTTAACTTATATAACAAATTTTTTTATTTTATTTAAGCGGAAACAAACAAGGTCTTTTTTGGCGACACCTCCGAGAATCATGGGGGAGAAAAGGAAAGGAAAGGAACGATTTTATTCTGCGCAGTAAGGGCATGAATCGATCCATCGGCACCAAGGCTCACGTGGCGCAAATGGCATGCAAATTTCTCTCTGTTTGGGTATCGATTCAGAGGAAACGATTCTTCGGCTATTCCATTCACCAGCCTGAGAGGATTCATGCATGATCGAACAGCATCAAACGAGCCCAGTTGACATGTCGCACACAGATGCTGAATGCCGCCCTCTCCTGGACACCACTTCCGTTTCTCTTTCTGTTTTTCTTTCCTGGAAACGTTTAGTGTTTTAGCTTTGCTGCCTTGCTTTTAAACCCACTGTCTCGCGAATTAGGGCTTTAAAAAACATTTGCTGTGCAGGATTCGGATTCTCATATCCACATCCATTTGCTCTCTTGCTCGTAAGCCGTTGCAGCTCAGAGGTGGCCAACGCATTAACTTAATGAATCCTATAATTAGCCGGCCGGTGTGCCCCAAATGATACAGTAAATAACTAATTTATAAAGTACTAGGAGTCCAGGAGTCAGGAGTGTTTTAGGGAAAAAAAAATACTCACTTCGTATCAGAAGTGGATGCCACGTGCCAGTAATTACGAGTACGACACTGACAAGTTAATCAACCTGGGCCGATAGCCCTGAGCTCACCTCAGATTTGGCAAATATTCTCAATGCCACCATTGATATGCTCTTTAGCACCACAAATACCAACCAAAACCGAATATCAGCGCTGCCACACTGCTCCTAGTGCAAATCTAGCAGGAGCACTTGGAGCAACTTCAATGCTCTCCCAGACGCGCCAAAACCGTATTAAATATTTATATATTCGTCCACACCATTCTAACATTCTTTACATTTTTGCCCGGTTCACTTGCCAGTTGGCACCTGAGACTATGTGCTGTTCCCTTCAAGAATAAGCTGAGAGGGAATTATGTATTGCTGCCAAATCCCATTTGCAGCTGCTGGCTGCTACTGCTGAGGCAGCTACCTCATCAAGCTTGTCGCTGTGATAGAGCCATGCACCTGCTAACCAGCCCACGGCTCCACCTGAACCATATGGCCTATATATAGCTGTATATAAGCACAATCTGCTCCTCCCATTCTCGATCCAGGTTTTATAATTCCCTGAGCTGAGCACTCGCCATTGGAGCTGGTGCTTAGGGCCTGCTTGGCCGTCTGGTAGAGAAGAGAATTAATGGCGCTCGGTGTCGCTGAGATGGGAGGGGTCTGGAGGAGGTACGCGCCGCACAACGTGATGATCCTGGTGCAGCTGTGCTACACCTTCATGTACTTCTTTACGGAGGCCGCCTTCAACAGGGGGCTTAACCTCTATGTCTACGTGACCTATCGCAACCTCCTCGTTGCCGTCCTCCTCTCGCCCTTCGCCTACTACCATGAGAAGTACGTGAGGGGCCAGCTGCTACTCGCATGTTCAGAGTTCAGAGAAGATGGAACAGAGTTGTATGTAGTTTGATCATTCTTTTGTTTTTGTTTTGTGCTTCTTTTCTGGGCAGGAAGCTGAGGCCCAGAATGACGCTGATGCTGTTCCTGGAGATTTTTGTGCTATCGCTCCTCGGGTAAGAACATGAACAAACACACCATTCTGAGCTTTCTGATTAAGAATCAAAGGAAGTCAAGGGGGGCAAAGCAGAAGAGCATATCGTTCTGAGAACAAAGTTACACAGCGTATGTGATCTTCGTCTTGCACTCTTGCTGCAGGGTGAGCTTAACCATGAACATGTACTTCGCGAGCTTGAAGTATACCTCGCCAACATTCGTTACGTCTGTGGTGAACACCATAGCTTCGATCACGTTTGTCATCGCCATCGCCCTCAGGTCATACTCATATTCTGTCCTTTTCTACTTTTATTGTTGACATATGATGCAAGATCTCGTTATGTTAACTGAAGCCTGACTAGCACTCGCCGATTCTTGGTTTTCAGGATGGAGATTGTGAACGTGAAGAGCCTGCGAGGGCTCGCAAAGATTGCAGGAACTTTGGTGTCGTTCGCCGGAGTGACAACCATGACCCTGTATAAAGGAGCAGCGATAGCGAGCCTCTGGAAGGCGCCCATTCACATAAAAGGCAGCAGCGCTGCCCATGGAGATGGTAGCTGGGTGAAAGGATCAATCCTTGCGGTGGCCAGCTGCATATGCTGGTCTATCTGGTTCATCTTGCAGGTTTAAGACGCACTCGAACCATTTTATGCCATTTATTTATGGGAAATGCTAATCATCAAGCGACTGAAATCCGGGATGATTTCAGTCAATCCTCACTCACCCGTCCGCCGCCGGCCGTCTTCCTCCACTCCGGCGACCTCCTCCTCTCCCGGCGCCGCGCCGCCATGGATGGGTTCGGGTTTAGGTGGGGTTTGGGTTCGGGGTGCCGCCAGGCTTAGAGGGATGTCCGGGGAAGGCAGCGGCCAGATGGTTGGTGGGGGATGGAGTGAGGGCAGCAGGCGGAGGCGGCGGCGCCGGGACGGGGAAGGCGATTAGGGCGGCGGTGGCGGGGGTGGAGGCGACGGCGGGTTAGGATGGCAGGGTGCTAGCGCCGCGCTGGCAGCAGCCAAGCGGTGGTGGAGGCGGCGGAGGAGGAGGAGGAGGAGCGTGGAGCAAAGCAGCCGTGGGGGTCAGGCGAGTGGGGCGACTCCGTCGGGCGGTGGAGGGGAAGGGGAAAGTAAGAGAGAGAGTGGGGGCGCGGGGTTGATCTCAATCCAACGGTCCAGAAAATTGACTGATAGTTAAAAAAACAGACGACTGTGCAATAGACAGTCCCTTATTTTATTGACTTCGCTAAGCATTAGTTGTTCGGGAAAAAAATCCCAACTTTAAATCAATCTTAATTTAACTAGGACCTCTGGCCACCACCTTCTTCTTCTTCACCAGCCTCGCCTTCGGACACCGCTAGGGTTTGGGTTCGAGTTAGGGTTAGCATTGGGGTTCGGGTTCGGGTTCACATCGAGGGTTCTTCGTGCTCTCCAAGCTTAGAGGGATGTCAGGGGAAGCAGCGGACTGGCGGTGGGGTTGGGATTGTGGTGTGAGCGGCAAGGCAGCGGTACGTGGTGCCACCGACAGCGAGAAAGTGGGTCGGTAGGGGTGGTGGAGGTGGTGGAAGCGCATGGAGTAGCGACGCCGGAAAGTGAGAAGGAAGAGGGATGGCGCTAGTAAGGGAGAAGGGGGAGGAGGAGAGGTGGCCTTGGCGAGGGGGGATAGGGTTGGGGTCGGATCGAGGGAGGAGGGGATCAAGGGAGATGAGTTAAACGGTACGGAGGGGGGGGGGAGGGAGATCAAGGCAGTTGGATTAAGAACCAACGGTTTAGAAAATCGACTGATAACTGAGAGCTAGTCAATCGCTTATTTTATTTTATTCAATGGGACAACAATTTGTTTGTTATCCCTAGATGTGACTAGCATGAGAAGTGAAGGGGAAGGAGCAAGTGGGTGGAAAGAAAATTCATTACCTCCCAAGGGAAGTGAATCCCCATCATATAAGGGCTCGTTTGAGATGCTGGATCTTGGGCAGGATCCTTGTCAGTTCCCGTGGTCAGATGCCCACGTGGAACACATCCATCGGAAAAACGATGAGTGATTGGGGGAACATGGGAGAGAGATATCCCCTGTCAATTCCTGTAGACCCCGGGAAAGATTTCTGCACGAAAAAAGTAAGGAAATCTCTGCCTACACAACAACGCAAGTTCTCGATCCGCTCATTGCGTGCTTCCTCCTGCTCGAGGAGGCTTCTCTGGCCATCGTCGTGGCATCCCCACACCCCCGTGCAACGCAGGCTCTCCTCGCAGGCGATGATCACCCTTGGATCATGTGTTCCAACGGCTGCAGTACATGTGAGCTCGTTGCCGACCTGCTCCAACTCCATTGCGGCTCACACCGATGGCCACCTACACATCTCCTCTACCCCCCCCCCCCTATCCACGGCTCACAACAATGCCCACCTCTGGCTACTCGTCGGCATCGTTTGCCTTGACGTGGGATGGGGAGAGAAAGATAGATGGGGAGTGGGGAGTGGCGGAGTGCGAATCGGATTTAGGATTTGGAAGAGAGATGAGAAGGGTGGACCAACCTAGGGATATGAAATGACAAAAAAAAAACTTGAGGGAGTTGTTTTCGCCGGGATTTCCTCCCGCTGCTCCTAATTAGCCCTAAATAGCAAATTATCGTTTCCTCTCTCAATTCTCTTAAATCAATCAAGGTAATTTACAACCCCTATCTTCTATTTCCTTTTCTCAATTCTCTCCAACCAATCAGGCTAAGACGATAAGACGATGCTCGATGGAGTGCGTGAAAACAATGGCTTGTTAATTGACCAATATTCACATCTCTCGAATGGCAGGCGGCGTCAATAAAGAGGTACCCAGCCCAGCTCTCGCTGACAGCATGGATGTCCACGGTTGGAGGGTTACAGTCTGCCGTTTTCGCGCTGTTCATGCAGCACAAACCGGAAGATTGGTCGATAGGCTTCGGCCTCAAATTCTGGTGCATCGTGTATTCTGTACGTGTGACCGATCATTGTAAAAACATAAGCAAATCTCACCGTACAGCAGCATTCGTATATCTCATATGTACACCGTGCGTGTGTTCTTCAGGGAATCGCCTGCAATGGCTTCACGGTCTTCGCTCAGTTGTGGTGCACCGAGAAGAAAGGCCCCGTCTTCGTCACCATGTTCAACCCCGTCGCAACGATCATGGTGGCCATCCTGGCATACTTCATGTTCGGTGAAAATCTATATATTGGAAGGTAATGTAGTGTAATGTTTCTAAAGTCGATGTTCCTTTTCTGCATAAGTATTTCGACACAAGAGAAAAGGAAGATTCATCCAAAATGGCACTTTTAAAAATTTGTATCTCAATAAATAACATTTTAGCCCATTTACTCAAATGATCCTGCATGTCATATACACATACTCTATCTCATATGCACTTTTCCTCGGATAAATAGAGATCATGAGTGATCATGGGCTCACGGCCATAGCTCTACTTATGCCTCATCTAATCATGGATCTGAAAATTTTGCTCATTAGCAGAGATAGATTTGAAAAGTTTTAACAAATTCCATTTGTCACATCAGTTGAAAATTCATAATCTTGGGCGTTTTGTTGTTAATCTGCAGCATAATCGGAGGAGTGGTAGTCATACTGGGCCTCTACATGTTGCTGTGGGGAAAGGAATATGATGCAAACAAAGAACCGGAATTCGATTTGGACTGCGAGAAGCAGGCCAGGATAACCGATGCTTCTGCGAGGCAGAGTGGTTTGAATGATCCTAAGATGATGAAATGAAGGAATCAGATTCAGGTGCATGAGGCCACACTGCATGTACATTCCCAAATGGATTTCTGGTGCTCACTGCTCAGATTCGGCCCTGCCTCCTCACCATAACTCTGAACTCCGAATCAGATTGTGACAAACATATGTTATGTGGATCCAAGTGGTATATCATTTTCAGAACACTTTGTGATTAGATATACCAATCCGACTAGCTTGTAAAGCTGTTTTGCAATTTATACATGCTTTCTTCGGCGAAATATCCCATACTTTGGGGATCGACAAGATTGTGGGCCCGGTCTCAGCTTAGACCAGCCACTGGCATGGGCGATGGGCTGGGTAGCTACCTGTGTTGTATGCTTGTATGGGTTAGTTTGTTGGCGCAATTGCAAATTCGCGATATTTTGGATCTGTTAGGTTGGGGACTAATATTGTCTAACCTTGTAACACTTAACTTATCAAATCTGTTTAACCCTAGTTCATCAAATTGCTGACTGGCATGAGCATATAGTAATTTCAAGTTGGAACTCTTAAACAAATCGAAGTTAAATTTACTCTTAAACAGGTCAAAGTTAAGTTTCTTTTGAAAAAAACGATTTTTTTAGTTAATGCCACTTTGTTCATAATTGCACGTCTGGCTACCCATCTCAATTTACAGTGGCATGATATCCACCTCGACGTATAACAAATACATAGGCTACCACATCAAGTTTGATGAAATCCCTAATCGTCTTCAAATGGAGACGAGTTTATGGGGGCAAAGAAAGTAAATGCAAGTTCGAGGGGGCTAAGTGAGAATCTTTGCAACTTTTATGGTTGCGATGTAATTTTTTTATTCATTGTTTTATAAATACATGGTCTTAATGAAAGTATGACTGAAATATTTAACTACTTTTCAATGCCAGTGCCAAATGGTAGAGGAGGTCTTAACCTTATCCACAACAATTGTTCCAATCGGGTCTTAACCTTGT
Source organism: Raddia guianensis (assembly GCA_036346415.1). Classification (NCBI taxonomy): domain Eukaryota; kingdom Viridiplantae; phylum Streptophyta; class Magnoliopsida; order Poales; family Poaceae; genus Raddia; species Raddia guianensis. Next base: position 3,947,266 of record CM070536.1, on the reverse strand, counting down.
CCACACTGATTGTTCCAACCAGCCTCATGCGTGCACAGTGCCACCGTGGTGTGGTAGGAAGCAATTTTTCGCATCTATCTATTACATATACAACGCGCTAACGTCGAACGATCCCCATGCGATGCGTGGCTTCGTCCAGAGCCGTCCGATCGATCGTTGAATCAAATCTAGCCGTCCATATTAAACTAACCTTCAAAAGCATTTTGCTGCCCACCTGAGCAACACGGTGCGCGCCATGGCGAGTTGGTTAGAGGAGCTAGCTTTTGCCCGGGAGACGGGGGTCGAATCCCCGCTCCGCATTTTCCTCTGCGCCTTTTTTCCCCTGTTTGTATCTTATGCCCTGTTTGTTTGAGCTAAATCTTCTCTAAAAGCTGCTTCTTACTTTTGACTCTAAAAAGTATTGAATACAGTGCAATATAAGCATAATAAGATGACCAAATAACCATAATATAAATAAAATAAGCAAAAACAGAACAATGCCATGGGATAATATGATTATCATATACTATACAAAATTGGACTGCAAAGTACCAAGTAACATGATATACCAATTAAAAAACATGGCAGCCAACAAATCAGGTAAATAGATCACCATTGAATTGATTTAAATAGCTCTCAGAATTAAATCAATGACTGGCCGCTGAGAATAGCCGTCCAAGTCACAGTAAACAATGATTTCATAGGTGTCGCGCGTGTTTCAACTGACAAGTTTTTCGGGACCTAATCCGGCTGTTCGGCAGTGGGGGTGTGCGTAGCCGGCTCACTCCTCTCCTCTCTCTTCGGCCAAGAACACAAGAACATACGCTAAGTTTTACCCAGGTTTAGGCCCCCTCATCGGGTAATCCCGCTCCAGCTCCTTGCAATGTATGAACTGCCTAGTCTTTAGAGGTTCCGATCTTAGGATCGATTCGGGAACCTTTTTACAGACGCACCCCCAGCCCTTATATACTCGGGCTGGCCTGGGTTGCAACTTGCTACACAATGCGCATTAAATGATCCTACTACTGTAACCATCATTCCGCCCGTGCTAGACCTCGCCGCCACCGCTCCTGCCCTCGCTTCTGACAACGGGATAGCTTGAATAGGACAGAGCGGCCTGCCTGCCCTGAGCGCTCTTCCGTCACACCATAGTAGACGTGAACGGGACGGTTACGGAGACGGCCACAGCGTAGCTGACCTCACTAGCAGGGTGGAGGCAATCATACTGTCAGAGCCCCGCCCACTTTGTCAGACTGGTTTCGTCGCATTAAATGCTCCGGATTCGATGTACCTCGAAGAAATCCTTAGCAAGGAAGTTTCCTTGCACCTTCGTCCTGTATCCCTGATAGTGGGGCCTGCGTACCCCCTGCTGCCCCAGTGCGCTCACCTAGCGCCTGCTCGCCAAGCGCCACGTGTCCTAGGCGCCCGACGCATGGGCTTGGTCACCCGCTTGCGCACCGGACGCCACGTGTCTTGATCACACGGTTTGAACTTCACTTTGTCTGAAGTCAGATCTTGATCTGTTTGGGGGCCGGTATTTCCAAGTATGGTACGCTTCCTAATTGGACTCTGGTCCCACCTGGCGGCGGAGCGGGGGCACACCCCGGTGTAGAATACACTGACAACAGGCAAATATATAATATGAGATTAATATCAAGGATTAGACAATTATTTATGCACTGTTTTGGAATGGAATTAAGATCAGAACATCCCAATTTAGCCAAACAAATCTGCTGATCTACAAGTATTCAACCTAATAGCCACTAGACCCAAATCAGATTAATCTGAACCAACCGAACAACACCAAAGTGCTAAGCAAAGGTACCATTATATTACTAAGTGCAATCTGAGCAGAACACTAGTACAGCCGAAGGCACCAATAACAGATCAAGATAACAAGTATCCAGAGACTAAACATCAACTAATCATGGCATGGATTGGGATGGATACAAAATAAATCCTTAAACAGTGTAGCTACTAATTGAATCTATCACAAGATATAATCAACAAATTATATTTATAAGCCTCAATCAGATTATCATCACAGAGCAATTAGGGTGAGCCCACAGCCACAAATGCAGCGCATCCAAATTAGAGAAATAGCCTCTAATTAGAAAATTAGATACCCAAAATTCTACAATTGGTTCATTGCCCAATCACAACCATAGCAGAATCACGAAAATTCTTACGCAACGTCGGATCCGAGCCGACAAGGAAGGCAACAAACGTGAGCAACTTGCTGTCCCAGAAAATAGATGGCCAGGCTACACCGTGTAACCACCGACGAGATGATCCGAAGATATGATGCCTGTAGCCCCTACCACGAACCGAGACGAGGTGGAGACCCGAGGAGCAGATGAAGGATCAGGATGTCGCCTAGAGGGGGGTGAATAGGCGTTACAAATTTTCAACCCTTTAAAGCACAGCGGAAAATAATATCGGATGTTCCGATGTTGATATCGGACAGTCCGATTTGGATACCTACACCAAAATCAAATCCACAACACAAGAGAGAGTAATAGCACACGACGGTGCTAGCCAACAACAAGTATAAGCACAAATCAAAGTATATCAAGTCAGAGGGCAAGGGGGAACCAAGAGTGAAGTGGAGACTCGAAGATTTGTTCCCGAAGTTCGGATCCTTGAGGGGATCCTACGTCTCCGTTGAGGTAGGCTCGGTCACACTTGAGCCCGGGTCTCTTTCAACCCTTTCCTCACCGAGGTCGCACCAAAACACCCCGGTTTTACTACTTGATTCCTTCCCTTCCGGAGGCGGAATCGGCCTTCACAAACTTGCACGGCTCACCACACAAAGCACCGGTGGCTTGTGGTTGACTTCTAGCCGTCTAGGAGTCCTCAACCTCCAAGAGTAACAAATACACATAAAGAACGAACTCGGAGATGAACTCAAGTGCTCAAAAGATCGACTTCTTCTCACTTAGCACTCACACCCTCTCCCAACTCTTCTCAAAAAGAGGATCACTTAGATCTAGAGTGGAGAGGCAAGAAGCCCTAGGTTGCTTGGAAGTTCTGCTCAAAAATGGTGTGGAAGACAACACTAGCCCGTGGGGAAGAGGGAGGCCCTAAATAGTCTCACACAGAAACTAGCCGTTTGAAGCTGACAGATATCAGATAGTCCGATGTCAACATCGGATAGTTCCGATATTTTTGGATCTGGAGATAGAGAGGGGTCAATCGGACCTAACATTGGGACATCCCGATCCTTCAACAGAGAAGGAGCAACACAGGGACTCGGCGCCCAAACCCGGGGCCACCGAGTACCCGAGTCGGAGAGGGGCAGTAGCACCACCACGAGAGCCACCACCGGCCGACGAATCGACGAGGGAGGAGGAGCAGCGGAGTGCACAAAGAAAAGAGGGGAAGGTGAGCCCGTGCAAGCACGTACAAGAACTCAAAAAGGCAACCGGCTAAATAGAGAGAGGGATAAGCACGGATGAGCAACGAATCACATGAGAGAAGCGTGATAACCAAATTTCACGACGACGCTGCAAGACGCCATGAAGTCATGAATACCGCCACCTCATAAGCGGCGACTTCTCGTTGCTTCCTAGGGCAGCAACTGCTTATCCTTCGAATGGGCCAAGGCCCAAGCAGCCAGTAAAAGCCCAACAAAAAGTTAACTTTTACCACTCGCAAAAGCTAAGAAAAAAAATCATCCAAAACTTGTTTCTCAGGTCACGATACAATTTAGTCTTTTTTTCAAACATTTGGCTTCTTCAAAGGGGTTGCAAAAGCTGATCGTTTGTTTGGCCTTCTGTCTGTTAGAAGCTCAAACAATCAGGGACTTAGGCCCTGTTCTTTTGAGCTGATCTTAACGGCTGAACGACTGAAATGACTGAATTTCAAGCGTTTTTCAAGGCAGTCTCGAGATTCGAATCCATTTTGTTTCACTTGCTATTTAAAGCGTTAGTACCCACCTTTGAAATAGCGAAAAAAACGGACTCAAAAAACTCAAAACATATATCTTTTTAAAACGTAGATAAGTCGTTAAGCTGTTAAGCCGTTAAGAACTGGGCCTATCATTAGTGCGTAGACACAGTGGCGGAGCCAGGATTTCAGAGGAGCCTGGGCATAGCTATAGTGCACGAAACAACAAATACCAAACAATTACATATGCTCACGAAATTTAATAATAATTGCACTCGCTCACAAATTTTGATAACAATTATTTATTAGAATTTATGGTCTGATGCACGTACAAACATTTAAAATTAAAAACGTAAAAATATAAGACTAATACCTCATATAAAATATAAAAATATTTCGAGTACGATGCACGATAACATGGACACCCTATGAATAAGACAATCTAAAAAAAATGATTAGCACAATATATAACATAAAATTTATACATCCATTAGAATATCGAAAAGTATCACGCACCAAATTTGTTAATCATTTCTAAAACGAGGCAAACTGGTTAATAGTCCCGTAACAGGCTAATAGTGGTTTAATTAGGTTGGCTAATAACTGGTTATCCCCGTAACAGGCTAATAGTGGTTTAATTGACCGGTTTCTTTTCAGGTCAGTAGTAGCAGGCAACAGCGGAGCAACAGTACTGCACGGGAGTAGCAGGCCACAGCGCACCAGCAGTAGCGGGCCAAGGCATCAAGCTACCAGCCCAGCAAGTCGCAGGCAGCAGCGGAGCAGCGTAGCCCGCCGCCTGAAGCACGCGCAGCGCACAGCGCCCATGCCCAGCCGCTGGAATTTTGTACTGTACTAGCATTAATTTAAATCGAAATTAAAAAAAAATTACCCGTTTAAAAAAATTAAAAAAATAGCATCCTAGCGCCCGTTCAACGGGCGCTATATAATAATCGCCCGATAGACGGGCGTTATTAAAGGCCTACAGTACAAGAGAGCCGAACCAACGGGCGTGTAATGGCGGCAACGGTCGCAGTCAATAATCGCCCGTTGGACGGGCGTTTTATCACTATTCGAAAAAAACCGCCCGTTGGACGGGCGTTTAATGGATCGCCTGCTGACGGGCGCTAATTAACGCTAACCTCACATGGCGGCCGCCGGATCGGACAAGAGTCATTTGCCAGGCCTTGTTGCAGAGAGAGAGAAAAGAGAGGAGAGGAGGAGGAAGAGAGAAGAGGGAGAGGAGGGAGAAGAGGAGAGGAGGAGGAAGAGAGAAGAGGGTGAGGAGGGAGAAGAGAAGGGAAAAAAAAAGGTAATTTTAAAACTCTGTTATATTTTTATTTTGTAATGTTTAAAAACAAGGTAGGTTAGCAATATGGACATGATAAATTAAATATTTCGCTTAAAGCCTAGATTTAGCGATTAGGTTTTAATAAAAATTAGGTATATTTTCTCGTAATTTTTATGTACATTTGATTTAGAGTTTTAAATTAGAATAATATTCCGATATGTTTTTTGTATGAATATGTAAATGAGTTTTAGGATTTAATGTTTTATAATATATGCGGTAATTTGTAGTCTATATTTAGGGTTATAACTAGGGTTGTAAGAGAGGGCTATACGTTGATTTAATGCGTATGTTTATTTTTATACAGTTTACTGTTAGGGCTTATAAATTTAGAGGACATGTGTAGGTCCTGACGTTACGGTAGTAGCAGACTCGATTTATATGAAGCATAATGCATGTTGGTTTAAAGCATATTACAAAGGATTAACAATGATAAATCTTTAAGATGTTTTTGTCAAGACAAAAATAATTATAATTTATTAGTAGTTCATTTCGTTTTAAATGCAGGTCAATGGGAGAAAGAAAATATTTTAATGTTCATTATGGGCAAGGGATATCAATTTTGGTCCAGACGGGTAGACCTATCTATGTTCCGTCGGTGATGTTGGGGATATCTAGGCCCACGGAGAGAACGTTAGCGGTGGCTTGAAAATTGGTCATAAGGACGTTTAAAATTAACCCGAAGAATATGGTCTCGGATATCGTCATTGTTAGCCGTATTACGGAAAGACCTTATTGGGAGTTGGTACCAAAAAAGGCAACCCGAGGATGGAGGCGTTATGTTGAGATTGCCACCGAACGAGGACAACCACTAGCACTTCTTGTTCAAAGCCAAATCTGGGAACAAAATGAAGAAACTTTGCATCAACTCGTCAAGGAAGTAATGTAGTGCGAGAAGAGATGCAGGAAGATGGTGACGACATCGAGCATGTGGTGCGGGAAGAGGTGGAGGAGCTGGAGGAGACAATGGATGGATCAAGTGAGCAACAAATAACACAGAACCCATAGGTGCGGCGGATGAGGGGAGTATATTGAAGCTATAGTTGCGCCCATGGAGGCCGAGGATGCTGAGCACGAGCAAGTCCCTGAGGAAGATGTGTCAGACGATGAGAGTCCCGGTGGCTTTCAAAATATCGTGCTGGTCGAGTGGAACTCATCAAACTTTGCAGAGCTATCTATCCGAGAAGACACTCAAACAGCCTGGGAATACCACCAGAACGAGGTGACACAAGGAGCGACATACCCCTCGAAGGAAGAATTGGTGACAGCCGTGAAGATTTGGGCATTATCACTTATGAGAGAATTCAGGTTGTCGTGTCTAGCCAAGTGTGTACGATGTGGTGTGTGTTGTCCCCTGCTTGTTCTTGGCGTGTGCATGCCTTTAAAGGAAAGTGGGTGGAATACTGGGTATGTTCAATAGTGAGGAGCATAATTGTACGGTGATCCGAGGTCGATGTAAACACGTAAATCTAACATCAACAATGGTGGCACATATAATGCAGGCTCAAATAGCGAGAACGTTAACTACGAGCCTCGGTCTATCATTCGAGCCATGGAGGAACAATTTCAAGACACTATTCCGTATGCAACTCGCTGGAGGGCAAAGCAAAAAGCATTAGAGATGAGATTTGGAACATATGAAGCATCTTATGCGAATATGTCATCCCCATGGCGCCATAGCTAAGAGAAATTTGGGTACATATTATGATTACAAAGAGGTGGAGGCAGAGGGCGATGATATTGGAAAGTTCGCTTCTGCGGGTTTTCTTTGCCTTGGGGCGATGCATCGTGATTTCAAAATTGTCCTCCGTTCTATGTGTTGACGGAACATTCCTAATCGGCAAGTATAAGGGCGATCCTCGACCGCAATCGCCGTTGACGGGAACAACCAGATTCTGCCGGTGGCATTTGCTTTTGTCGAGGGTGAGAATACGGAGAGCTGGTACTGGTTTTTAGAGAGGGTGAAGCATGCAGTTGTTGTTGGCAGATCAGATGTTTGTATAATTCATGACAGACATCTTGGATTGTTAGCGGCGATCGAAGAAATTAAGTTTGGCTCTGACTATCGAGCTGCTCAGTGGCCGGACATACATACCCGGTGGTGCATGAGACATATGGGTGCCAATTTCTTTATCCAGTTCAAGAATAAACACTTAATGAATTGCTCAAACGATTGTGCAAGCAAAATCAACAACGTAAGTTCAATCGGCTTTGGCGCACTTTGGATGAGCCGACGACGAAGCATACCAGGAGGCCGGGAACGTGAGGAATGTAAGAATTACAAATTTTTCGAATGGATTGAAGATCGTCCAAAGAGAAGTGGGCATTGCTCTATGATTCGAAGGTCGTCAGATACGGGATCATGACCACAAACTTGGCGTAGATATACAACCGGGTCATGAGAGGGACCAGGCACCGCCGCTTGTAGCAATTGTCGAGGGATTCGCGCACCAACATGCAAGTATTTCATGGACAGTATCGAGCGACCTCAATTGCCATGTCCGATAATCGGTTGTTCTTTTCTCGGGTTGTCACAAAGTACATCATTGAAAAGGTTAAGAAGGCATGCCTACACTCACCTCACGCAATGGGTACGGACGAGTTGAGGTATGAAGTTCATCGCATGGATAGGGCTCGCCTTGGGCGTAAACGCCGAGGAATGCATAGAGTGCATTCTTCGATGATCAATGCAAGTGCTCCCGTCAGAACCGAAACTTTTACACAAGCCTTGCTCTCATGTACTTGCAAAAGCGCAATGACAAATCAATCAACATACAATTATGTTTCTACGTAGACATGTGAAAGAAGCTATATTACACACTTGGCATGCCGAGATATACGGGTACGGTATGTACGGGTCATTCATCGACCAGTTGGGCTAAATCGTAGGCATGTCCCGGATAGGAACAAGCTAAAATGCAACTTAGGACGCCGAGTGCATCGACGATTCAAATGACATGGATCACTCGAGGCGTATGCGTCCGTGAAGATATGCAAGCAGATGCAATGAGGTCGGCCACACGATGAAAATTGTAACAAACCCAAAGAGTGGAATGTACGATTTCGAGGTCGGACCTTCGTGTTCAAAGACACGATGGTCGACGCCCTTTCCATTGATCGGACATGTAATGTAATGCGTGAAATTTGTAATATTTATATTCGTATGTCATGTTGTAACGAAATAACATTTCGCTTTGGGCTTCTCACCATGTATTGTAATAATGCTATATTCGCTGCGCATATTTACTATGTACAATGAGGAGTGTTTGTCATATTAAAATTTGTGTTATCTGCATTTAAAAGTGTGGTAATCCATAATTTCATTTTACATTGATCCGTGCGTCAGTAAAAGATTTTATTAATTCGTTAAATTAATGTCATGCAGGTGCTTCAAAGATGGCGGGACGAGGGTGGCGACAAAGCAGCCGATCGTCTTTTGATCCTCTGTGGACCAAAGGCATCGGTCACAAGCAGAGTGCCGCTTGAGGGTTTCCGCTCCCAACCTTTCGTCATAAGTACCAAGAAGCTCGACTATCGACGCATCACCGGGTTCATAGGTGAGGAAAAATTGTATATTGCTTAATGAAATTTTACGATATCTTATTTATTATTTATATGTAGGTTACGCCTTGCCGGCTTACTCCCAGTGTTGGATGTCGAGGCGATCGCCTCGAGGAGCGACAGGCCCTTCCGCGTCGGCTTCAAAGAGACCGGTTCGGCCGACAGTCTTTGCTTGCGGCTCTCGTCGACCGGTGGAGGCCAGAGACCCACACCTTCCACCGCCTCAGGTGAGAATCGCCCCACCCTACGTGATGTGTCCTATATACTAGGACTTCCCATGCGGGTGACCCAATGGTGGTCAGGACGTGTCGCCACTTTGGCGTCTTGGTGATGGCCCGAGACGCCAATATCCAATGGCGGGTTCCCGCGACTACGTGCCCATTCCAAATTCGAGACGCATGGGCCGACGAAGAGGTGGATACCGCAGTTTACGGTAAGAGGCAAATTGTAAATGATATTTTTCTAACCAGTGACGCCATGCATAATACCTTGTTAAACTTTTTAACAAAGGAGACCATCCACCCGGAGGCAGACGAGGCTACGGTGTCCGGACACCTCGAGGCGCACTGCTTTGGTTGTTCGGCACGTGTTGTTTTGCAACACGTCCGCAATGCGATGGACAAGTTTCTTCTTTCAGACGCTCGAGGGATCGCCGACCGAGGAGATCAGTACCAGCAGACAGCTTGGGCCTCCGCGGTGCTTGCGCCACGTCTGTGGGTCAGGCGATCGCGGTACAAGACGGAGGAGGCGAGCCGTGATCACAGTCGCCCATCGCTACTCCGCTTGTGGTCGACGAGAGGATCGCCGTCGGTCGACCTCTCATGGATCACAGCAGGTACGGCGCAGTACTACCACGAGACCGAGGAGGATAGACCTACGATGGGTTTTCCGTGGTTTCGCCGACGTAATGAAATAACCACACTTTCGATTTAACAATTTGTCCTCCTATCTTATTGATATTCGTAATTTAACAATTTCACCTCTTTTGCGTACCGACGTGGGCTCACGCCACACCCCATTGGGGACTACGGGACCACGTCCGGATGTCGGACGAGCCGCAGGACCACGACTTCCAAATGGCGGCCCTCCGGGGCGACCTCGCCGAGGCTCGTGCACCTCTTGGTCTGTCGTCGCTGATATCTGCGTGACTCGAGTAATCGGCTTACGAGAAAGCCAGACTTTTCGACATCTTTGTCGAGGAGTACTCACCGCATAGGGTGATGCGCCAGATTCAGCTACGACGAGTTTCCCTACCGGTCGTGCACCGCTCCCGTCCACGCTCACCAAGATGTTCGATACTCGTGCTTTCGCCACAATTGTTGTTATCGTAGTGTAATGGTCTAAACATTTCATAATGCTATAGGGTCACCAGACGAGGTCGAGTGCCGGTGCTCTTTGGGCCCTGCGATGGTCCGATGGGTGGAAGAGTGGAACATGCATCGGAGGATATCGTCGACGAGGATCGGAGTACGACGGCGGCCGCGCTCGACGCAGACCTACGGTGGTATCGTATTTCGCCACGCGCTTTTGTGTCGGATACACGCCCCACGGAGATCGTGCACGCACCTAGCGCCTCCGACACGCACTCGAGCACCACCGACAGGCTGCATATCAAGCGGTAACATTTCTATCTCGTACGGATAATTACTACTTTGCCTGCATCATAACACTTACAATTGTGTCGGATGTCGTGTTTTTGATAATTGTTGAACAGCTTGACCTCGTACGACTGTCCGGCTTAGAAGCGCGCCATGCAATGGAGCGCATCCAGATGGGTATCCAGATGACGACAAGCGAGGTCTTTGAGTCTTTCAGGAGGATTTACGACAAGTGCACGCGAGTCAGACGTCGACGTCTGCTATACCGATCCAAGCGCCTCGCTCAGCCGCAGCCGCCCCCGCACTTCTCTCCAGTATAGTACATATGAATTATAATAATTAAATATACGCCGCACATATGAATTATAATAATTTAATATACGCCGCGTCACGATCGGCCAGCGTCCCGTGCTCCAAAGACCGAGTGTCGAGGGACGTCCGGAGGCTTGCGGGTCTTTTTCGCCCACTCAGACGGTCCGGTCGTCCGGAGGCTTGCAGGGTCTTTCCGCCTCAGACGGGGCGTGCCGCGCCGTCCGGAGGTTTCAGCGCTCTTCCGGCCCGATGCAGACGACGCGCCTCTACGTCGGGTGGGTTTCGCGGCCCGATCCGTCCCTTCGCCGACGTGCGAGCTCGCCCACTCAGCGGCCTCGCGCTTTCTGGTCGTTTCAGCCACCGCTGCGCCCACTTTTGATGGTTAGTTCTCTGTTTTCATTTTCGATAGTCGATATGTGATGATACTTACAAATAAACACATTGCGAGATCCTGCGTTGCCCTCGGCTTGGGACAGCCAGAGCGGGCGCCGAGATGCGTTCTGACCATCTCGCCGATCCACCATGTGCGAGCAGCCCTCTCCCGCCGGACTCCTTCGAGTACTTCTACGTGAGTCGGCAGGAGATAGGGCGTCACAGCTTGCTTCGAGGCACCCCTCGTCACCTCACGCAGCCGCAGCGAGAGCATGCGACGCCGAGCCACGACCCGACCGCGGCGAGACGTCGGGGCCCTGGACCGCTTCACTTTTCCCTCTACACGGCTTCGGACGTGCGCGTAAGTCTCGAAATGATGGTTCTGCTATGGGCGTGAAGCCTAAGAGGGGCGTCCGTGGGGCGATGTTAGTACATACCTTTTGTTTGTTGTTAGTACCGCTACTATGTCACTTTCCATATCTTATTGTTATTAATTTGTTTCGTTATTTTATGCACGCCGATTGTATAATCGTAATGTTTAACGCCGATTGTACAATCGCAATGTTTAACGCTAGACGACGTGGCGTCCGTCAGACCTAGTAGCGCAAAGGCAACAAGAACGCCTAAAATGCCTTCGATTTTTCCTATTATGCAAAACATATCGCAATTAAACTCATAAATTAAATACATAACAAGTCGCATTTAACATTAATGATACAACCATTGTAGCATAAGGTCGCCACCAAATACCTACTATTTTACGTGCATGGCCACTACCGTAAAAGGGTTGTGGCATTCGCACGACACCGTGTGGTGAACATTGAGAAGTCGCCTCACGCCAGTGAAAATACCACGGATATTGTTCTTGCATGACCGATCTTCGCCAAGAACTTCGCGTTCGGTGTCTTTGGGGTAATGGCATCCACAGAGGCATGAGGTGTCACTACAAAAACGAGTTGGGATGTAGTGTTGATCGAGAACCATGCGGTTTGATTGGCTCCGCTTCTTGCCGTCGGTTGCTGGCGCGCGCCCGAGGACGCCGCTTGAGTTGTTTGTTGTGCGATGGTCAGTAGTGCACGGAGCCCGCTCTTCAAGCGATCTATCTTTGCGTGGAGACTTGCGATGTAAAAATATGCGCGCCGGGGTAAGGCTCATCCATCCACATAGTCCATCCACATGTAACATCCGGAATCTGTGAGTTCAATTGATATACTTAGTCTGCGCACGAGATGTATGACGGAAAATAAGGACGATACTTACGTTGTAGTCCGGGCACCGAGAATCTCGACCGGTGAAGCCTTCATGGACGTGGTCGAACCATCGCACAACGGCAGGTTACCACACCGCATTTCGCCATAGCCATATTGAAGCATAGCTTCGATCTCTCGGGAGGGCTGGACCATCTCTTCACCGTCAGAGTCCAACACACGCATGCGGATGCAAAGGACGAGCATGCTCTCTGGACCAAATGACTCCCACCATGTATCAGAATGAACGGCCGTGGAAGGACCCCAACTTGCCATGGTGTATGTGAGCTTCGCGGTTCAAGCTTATGGAGACACGATATTTATAGATGGAAAGGGTACCACATCACACGGTGAGAAGAGATAAATGTTAAGTATTTTTAAGCAATAATTCACGATATCTTGCTCGTGAAATTGACCATCCATATCAACACTATTAATCCCACCCTTTCTCTCTCGTCGGTGCAAACATGTCCTTCCGCTGTCCTATCTCTCTCCGTCGGTGGACACCGCAATTGCCGAAGCGACGTGACAAAGATAAATAGCAACAGATTCTACATGCTTATACAAAGTGTCAAAGCGACATGACAAAGACAAAAGACAAAAAGCGATCACACGTTGTTCGTACACGAGCTTATACACAAGTTTAAAAAGCGACTTCTCGCCCACGCTACCGGTACGAATCCGATGTCAATTTCCTTTAAATGGAGCACCGGTGCCCACGAATCTCGTACCACACTAACACCCATAGCACGATCTAGTTTTTGAACACTCGTCAATTGCACAAGAACCGTATCTTCAATCGCTTTGAGGTGGTCTCTTATTTCATTCCGCTTAATTGTGACAATATTTTTTATTTTATTCTCGCTCAACCTACTTATATGTGTGTTATGTATGTTTCATCGCCCTTGTTATGTGTAGTAGATGGATAACGTGCATACTACTACTGCTCCATTTGTGCCACCTAGATGGTGGCTTTCATATGGCCCAGAGTTGAAGCACACGAACCCTCTCAAGATTTGCCGATCGTATCGAGAGCTCACTACAATACAAATCCTACGATGCTTAGAGATCCGAGTTCTATAGAGGATGGCGCAGCCTTCCACGGGATCGACACTGTCGTGCAGATTTATGATCGTGTTGCGAGATGGTTTTACGGGCCGTAGGTTTTACCGATGTCCCATGTTTGAGGTGCGATACCATCAAAATTAACCATATTAGGTTAATAAAAGGTTATTCAAATAAACTCGATTTTTGCGAGCACGTAATTGTGGCTTTACAAAATGGATGGATGATCCATACCCCATGGTCGCATCTACATACATAGACTATCTCGCACTAAGAATACAAAGAAGCGATTCTGATCGAGTAAATGGTCTATTGATCGTGCAAGCGGCAGAGGGGAGCGAATGCGATTAGTTCTTGATCCACAATTTGAGGCGAACCCCCATGCACCAATTATAAATGCCTTTGTGGATGTCACTACCCGACAAATCGAACGAATTTAGGCGCTACAAGCGAAATAAATTTCGGAGAGAGTATGGGCACATCGAAGATCCGACTTCGAGAAAACCTTTCATGCAAAGACTCGGTGGTGCATTTGTCCATGTCATTTTCCGATCAACCGCTTTAAACGGATGCGCATTTGTATTCCGATCGAAGTCGTAACAAATAAAGTGTCATTTACCTTCTCTTATCATTTTCGGTTGTCACCGCCAAATTTTATGGTTTCTCACAATCGATGCTCAAATATTAAAATAAATTGATTAACGTGATACAAGTCATCGCGCGTTATATGGATAAAACAATTTAACATATTAGCGCATCATAACTAAACCTAAACTTCCCACTCGCTTGTGCAATAATTTGCTTTGCTCCCTTTTATAGCCGAAAGTGTCCGTTAATTAAATTATCAACAAAACCTAATTAGCTTCCCTAATTAGCAATTTCGTTGCATGAACGATTAGAGTTTTATGGTCGAACCGGCGGCACCGCACGAATTATTATTGTCGAGAATCTGGCGGCGATGGCGAGACGAAATGATGGTGCCGGCAGTACGAATTGATGGCGATCTTGAATCGATGTAAAAACAAGACAGTTGTTTTTACACATAAAACGCCATCGACGGGCGCGATATAAAACGCCCATCGAACAGGCGCTATTTAAATACCGCCATTGAATGGCATTGTTTAAATAGCGCTTCTTTGACGGGCGTTTTATAGTCAGTCGCCCGTCCAGTGGGCGTCAGGATGCTATTTTTTTAATTTTTTTAAACGGGTAATTTTTTTTTAATTTCGATTTAAATTAATGCTAATACAGTACAAAATTCCCAGCCGCTGCTTTCTCCGCGGGGGAGCTCGGGCAGTTGCCCACCATGCCCGGGCCTTGGATCCGCCCCTGCTTAGGCAGTGCTCCTGGTAGGATTTATATACTCCATGTGTTAATCCATGTTGAGATCATGAGCTAGGGATCGAACAGAAAGAAACGTCGAAAATAATTCGGCTTGCTTTAAATAAAAAAGAAGAAGGGCACGTAGGAAGTTGAGTTTCAACAAGAGAGAAACGCACGTCCTTTTTCCGTGTTATGAAAAAAGGGCGGGAGCAGCGGCAGTAAAAGCAAAGCATTTACGCCGTCCTGATTCCTGCCGTCCCATAGGTCCTACCATACCTTGCAGGCGCAGAGCCCTGCGCAGCTGCGCCGGTGGTCCACCCACCCCCGCACGCCCACGACGGGGGCACCACTGCCGCCGCCGCCGCACGCCATCCCTCCCCCCACCTCCACGCGCGTCCGGGTTCAAATTCTTTTCGCCAAGCCGTCGCGCCGGATTCCAGAGCCGATCCCGCGCGCGGCTGGGGGTGGGCGTCGTCCCATCGTCTCGTCGCGCACTCGCGCGCGCACGCGGTACCTGGATCGTGAGACGGACGGACGGCGTGATGGATGGGTGGCACTGGCACTGTGGCACATGGCACATGGCACATGGCACCTCGCACCCGCGGAGAAAATTCTCGCCGGAATCCACAGATTCGGTGGTACTTCGGGCGGGACATACGGCTCCGTCGCAGCCTCGCAGGCCCGCAAGGACGCAACTCCACGACATCTTTTCATCCGGGACAAAGCATTATTCTCGTTTCATCCGGCACAAATTTTCATCCTTTATTAGTGCTCCCATTTACTCCATCACCGTTTGAGGGACTTTCTCCAAAGCACATCGGTATAAGACTATGGGCATGTTTGGTTGGGGGCCATCGCCGCCGTGCCTTCTCAGGGAGCGGCGCGCGCGCGTGCCATCCGGCGGCGCCGAATCTGGCGCTACGAGAAGGCGCTACGACGCCGCTGGCGTCCTGTGTCTCTGACACTCAGGCGAGGGCGCGCAGGGGCGAGGGCTACCAACCAAGCGGCGGCCAAATCGGGCGGCGAAGGCACGGCAGCGACGGCGTCGAACCAAACACGCCCTATAATTTTCTTTGAGCCCACCACCGCTCTTGACCCTTGTTGTTGTGCGACCCTGATCCCTGGCAGCTAGAGGCACTCCGCGTCGTCGTCCGTTCCATCCTCCATGGCTCTGGCCGCAACCTTGATCTAATGCCCTTGTTGACGGTCACTCACGACGGCTCCGTTCCCCCTCTCCACTGGCCCTACTAACCACTGCCTCGAGCAAGCCTGTCTCCATCCGCTACACCCTCCACCCTCTGCACCTCCCAATCATCGCACCTCGTTATGCATGATTTGCTGCTTTAAATGAATTTAAATAAACCTCGAACTCAGTTGAGCCTAGACACGCTCATGGATACGGCCCGAGCCGAGCCGAGCCGGCTTGAACCGACCAACAGTCGGTAGACTCGGCTCTTCATTCAAATGGCCGGTCCGGAATTTTCTGTTTTGGTCGTGGTCGGCCGGACTTCAGTAGGACTTTCGAACCGGCGGTTTGACAACGCTGCCGGTTCGGGCTCGAACTCAGCTTTTTTTGGACCAAGACTTTTCGGGCCGGCTAAAGATTTGAACAGTCTAGTTGAGCCCATATAACTCTCCCTACTTTCTTCCAGCATTGACCAGCTCATTCTAGCTCAGCCAAGGAGAACTAATTGAGGTTCTACCGAGCCTAACCTTGAGCACAATTCTATGCTCCAAACTAATTTCAATCGAGTTCAAATCCGGTCAATCCAGACTCATCTAAGATTAGCTCGAATCAAGCTCTATCCACCGTGTCCTATCTCAGTCATGGAGGGCAAAAACGAATGCATATGTGTCGTAAGAGCATCCGCAGCAGAAGCTATAAAATAATATATGTAGAGATTGAGTGTCTGCTAGAGGAAATAAATTTTTTAGAGTGTAGCGTAAAGTGTGAAGAAATTTAAGAGGAATGGATAGAGTGTGCGGAGTGCTTTAAAGTGTGACTTTAAAATCTCTGCGGGAGATCTCTAAGGGTAAGTTAGCCATTTCACCTATGGAAATATTATAATAATTATGAAAATGACATGCTCATATGAAGAAAAGGTATAAAATGCTTATGTTTGGAACGGAGTAAAATGCACCGGGGGCCCTCGAACTTGGCAGGGGGTGTCATCCGACCTCGAACTTAAAACCAATTTATTCGGTCTCGAACTTGACGGGGATATCATCAGGTCCCAACTAAAAAAATTAGAAAAAATCATTTAAAAACTAAAAATAAGAAAAACATATAATTGTTTTTATGATATTTCTAAATATTGTATAGTTGTTTTATAAAGATTTTAATGATTTTTCTAATTTTTTGAGTTTGGGAAACCTGATGACACCCCTCGCTAAGTTTAGTGACCGAATATTACACATCGCTTGAGTTCGCGATCCGAATAATTTGGTTTTCTAAGTTCGTGATCGGAACGACACTGTCGCAAGTTCGCGACCAATAAATTGGTTTTATGAATTCGGGGACCAGAATGACACCTCCTGCCAAGTTCGAGGACCGCAGGTGCATTTTACTCTTTGGAACGTAAATCAATCTTTTGGAGCGTCGAATGCCGAAATTTCTCGGAAACTTCACGCTAAGACACATGACGATGACGGCATGGAACGGTGAACGCCGAACGGGGAGATGGGGATTCAAGCTGGAAATTGGAATGGGAACGAGACGCCAAGGCGCGTATAAGTAGCGAGTGGGGTAGGCTCGATGGCCGTCTCCATCCCAGATTCCGAGAGCTCCCAAGGTCCCATCGCCCCGCGACTCCGGCCCGCGCCGCCTGCGCCATCCCGCCCGGTCGCCCCGCCGCCTGCTCGCCACCGCCGGCCGAGATGGGGTTCGTGTCCTTCGCCGGCAGGGTCCTCTTCGCCTCCGTCTTCCTCCTCTCCGCATACCAGGAGTACGAGCTTCCCTCCTCCCATTCCCAACTCTAACTCATCCACTTGCTCTCATTGTCGTCATGCTTGCTCGCTGGGCGCTATCCGAGGCTGGTCTCGTTAGATCTGGTGTGGCGCTCGCGGAATCCCGGGGTAACTAGGCGCTTGGAACGCTCCAAGTGGCTGGATCTCGCGGTGGGTAGTTTGTTTCGTGGGGTCCCGGGGTGTGAAGTGCCTGGATCTGCTGATGCGTTTAGCTCGGTCCATGAACTTGGGTAGAATTTGGTTTCTGTTTGTTTTGATCTAACCTTGGGCTGCTGAATTGCGGCATTGGTACGCGGTTCAGAGAGAAACGAAGAAGAAATTTGTGCAGAGAGTGAAAAATGAGCCTCATTTTATCTGATCTGGTGAGCACTGGATTTGCTAGCTTGCTGTGAGTGTGATTGCTCTAGTGGTACGGAAAATTACAATGGGCTAGTCGGCCAGCTAAGATTTATCAGGATAGCCAGAATTTCGGAATTAGGATTTGTTTCAACTTATGTGGTCCATTAGCCGAATGAGACTTTGCACTGGGCCGTTGATTTGTAATATCGATGCTGGCTACATTAGTTAGATTTTTTTCATTGTCAAACTGGACATGCTTGTTGCTCCTTGCTCAGCTTTGGTTCATTACATACCTGATGATGTGTATCATTCTATTGCGAATTTTCTGTAGACTTCCTCAATTTAACGTGTAAAACATGTTTTTAGTTTTGTACTATGGCGAGTTGATGTGGAATCATTGTGATAGACATGTAATGTTTCCACCTATTTTACCTCTTCAAAAAATGTTTTAAGGGGAAGGATTTTATAGGAAGGGCCAATATGTAAGGTTTTTAAACTAGGGAGATTGCCATTCGATGAAGTAATGTCAGGCCTTACTGTCTGATACCATTTTTTTTTTTGGAGAACCAAGAAGACTTTTATGTTAGCTCCCAGATACCTAGATACCAAGCATCAATCTTATTGACATGTCGTTTACGCGCTTGTTCACTTGGACAGGAACCTATCAAATGGTTGCATATGCAGTCAAAAGAAGGCTTTGTATTTGGTAGCCATATGTAAAGCATCGATAAAATTTGAACCTTCTTTATGTGGTCTACTAAACATGCATGCTCTTCATTCACTTTTGTGGGAACCTATTAAATGGTTTCATATCCGGTCAGTAGAAGGCTTGAATTTAGTAGCCATATGTACAGTATCTATAAAATTAAACCTTGTTTATCTGGTCTACTAAACATGCATGCTCTTGATTGGAGTGCTAGTGATAAGATTCAGTATCTATAAAATCAAATCTTGTTTATATGTTTACTACTAAACATGCATGCAATCTCTTGATTGAAGTGTTAGTGATGAGATTGGTAATCTAATTTTGCTCAAAAAGAGATTGGCAATCTAATTTTGCTCAAGAAGAGATTGGTAATCTAACATGTCTTGAACAGAAATATAATATCATATATCCATAAATCTGAGTTGTTTAAGCTGGTATTGTTCCATCCTTTTATTATGTTGCATTAGGTTCAGAAGAAAAGTACATACCCCTGAATATCTGCTGATTTTTGAAGTTAATGCTTTGTTCTGCATGCAGGTTTAGTGAATTTGGAGCTGATGGAGGGCCAGCTGCAAAGGCCCTTAAACCCAAGTTTAATATTTTTACCAAAAATATTTCTGCACATCTGGGAGTAGTGGTGCCACATGTTGAAGTGAGAATTTTGCTTTGCTCATGATACACTTTATGTGGTCCTAATGTTGTCTAGTCATTAACAAGTTCTGCTTTTTTGAATTTATCCAGTTGAAGCATGTGATTGCTGCTACCATTGGTCTAAAGGGTCTGGGAGGTCTCCTTTTTATCTTCAGCAGTTCGCTCGGTGCTTATCTCTTGGTATATACTCAGAATTCTTCATATTTTCATTCCTGCCACTGTTATTTTAGCACTTCACTGGACCTGTGTCTAGAATTATGGAACAATTCTTGTCGGCATGTGTTCAGATGCCTTATTTTAGGGTGCTCTTAATGGGAATATTATCATTTATCTGGTGAATACGTGGAGGAATATATTTGCTGAATGTTGCCCTGCAGAAATCTTTGTCATCTGGTCATGCCAGTGTTTTATTTCATATAAATATCATATAATTGTTAGCAAATTATGTGGGGCTGGACTCTTGACATATTTAGTGTTTATATATTTCTTTCAGTTAAAATTTTATTGAACCTGGCCACCAAGATGTTCTATTACATTTTCATTATGTCGTAGTGCTGTGCATGTAGTAACTGTTAAATATACTGATACAGCCGAACTTAGTATGGTAGTGCACTCCCAGTTCATGTGTTTCTTTGATGGGTAGTTTTAGGCCACAAAACTGTTTTTGTAGTTATGTTAGGCAGTCTCACTCTCACCACATTTGACCGTGGGATAATATGATTGCTTCTTTTTACTGAATTGTGGAGTCTTTATCTGGTGACTTGTGTTTGCTGTGTTCTTCTGCCCATATTTATGTGTGTGCCATCAAAATTAGAACATCGTTAGTTTTTATTCTGTATTTTACTTCTGTGGATACTGTATTGCGAGATTGGTGAATAGGTTGGAACTTTCATTTGGGTCTCTGGTGATAAGTGCTAGTCTTAATTCTATTAATTGGGAATTTTGGCAAATGCATAGTTTGCTTCTGTTGCTTTCTTGTGGGTCTAATGCAGTTATTTGTTTCTGTAGTTGCTTTACCTCGCATTTATCACCCCTGTCGTGTACGATTTCTACAACTACGACATGGAGAAGGCTGAATTTGTGCAGCTCTTTATCAAGTTCACACAGGTAAGGATGCAAATTTTACGGATCTTTCAAACAAGGCATGCTCTCAGTTCTACCATAGCTGAATAATCCGTGCCCCTTGTGTATTGTGATCGCAGAATCTTGCCCTCTTTGGTGCGCTTCTCTTCTTCTTGGGCATGAAGAACTCTATTCCCAAGCGGCAGGCCAAGAAGAAGGCCCCCAAGGCAAAGACAAACTAGGGCGTTTTAGATAGGAGCCTTGTCAGAGGTGGTGTGTGGGAGACGGTCTACTTTGAAATGGAACACAAGCTACAGTACCATGTCGTTTGTGCTGCCCTTTTATGTATTGGATCCTTTGTTTTTTTGAAGGGCAGGGCCCTAATGAGGTGTGAGTGGAGGGGTTAGGCGACTAGATTGTATTATCATGTACTCGCGATTTGTTTGTTGGACTAGGCTGCCAAGAGTCATGATTATCAATTTGTTTATTTTGTACCCATTCTTATTACTGAAGCAAAATGGTGCTGTCTCAGGCATGGTGTTCTGGTTGAACTAACGTTCAGAGTCCCAAGGTCATGCTGGGGCTATGCCCTCACGTTCTCGAATGCATGGCATTTTCAATTCATCTGTTGCTCCGTTCGCTCTGTGTTTCGTGGGATGGCATGATGTTACATCATCGATGTACCTTGTAGCCTGTAGGCGCTATCGTGCGCCTTTGTGCTTGATGTTGAGCCTAAGCTCTGAATGGTAGGCAAGGCATCGGGTATTATTATGGTGTAATCTCTGCAGGCTGTCAGGCGAGCGTACAACGATATTTTCGGATTATTAGGACATGATTACAGTAGGAGGAACATGAACGAGAGAGAGAGGCAGCACGTTGAGGGATCGAGTTTCAGGTTGCCTTGTGTCAACCTCCCTATATATCTTTCTCGGGCTTCTCTGTATTTGGCTCTCTATGTCTGTAAGCTTTTCTATATCTTTTGTAAGCTTTTCTATATCCCTCTTATAGCTAACTTCTAAATGGGCCATGAGCTCTCATGGGACCAAATTTCAGCATCTACGCAGGCTTCCCATCAGTGCAGCTGTAACCTGCAGGTTAGGTGGCAACTGGCAAGGCCGATGGGATGGCTGCAAGCTGGGCGGCGCACCGCCTCCAAGCAAGGGAGAGAATGAGACGGGGGAAGAGGAACATACAACCGTCAATAGAGACCAAACAAGAGCATATGAACGTCTCATGTCAAACTAAAAGTATTGGGGATAATACTTTTGATAATTAATTTAGAAAAATATCTATTTTACACACTGAAATAGGATACTTTATCTATTTAACCCTCTAAACTATGAAACAAGGCATTTTATCCCGCTCCACCCCACAAAACCAGAAAAATGTGCAAAACAACACCCATAGAGGATCCCGCGTAGTGGTGACAACTGATGTCTTCTAACGTCTTGTTTGAGCTCCATGTGTAGTGGTGGCGATTGACATGCAGGCTAATCATTGTGTGCCTCGTAGTGCAAGTAGTAGTGGTGATGGCTCGGTTTTTGTCTAGCATCCTGTGTGATGGCGGCATGTGGTTGCCGACTTAGTTAGAACACTGAATGTTCCATGGTATTCTATTGATACTTGCCGCTTCCCCATTCTTTCTTTTCATGTACCTTTTTTTTTTCTCTCTTTATGTATACTATCTAGTTTCTCTTTTTCTTGAATAAAATGACAGAACACCTACCTTTTGCGTTGAAGAAAGAAACTTTCAACTTATACATCAATCATACAACCATTTTTTGATTCAGATAGGTAGGCTCATGTCACTCACCGTTCATGACGTTCATCACCGAGGCACTAAGATCATCTTAAATGCTAGCCCTAAATTGGAAATCCTATCTCCATCCACCATTTACATCCATTTTCACTCTTCATCCATATCTCTTTGATATATTTTATTCGCTACGGTGTTTATAATTTGCTACGGTGTTTAGAGCTTGAGCTAGCATTAGAGGTCCCTTAAATAGATTGAACCATGTGTCGTCCAAAAGGCCAGTCAATTTCTTGGTCCTCTAATACTGCCAAGAACTCCATAGTGGCCAACCTACCTCAAGTATTATCAGTTTAGAACTTTTTAAACGCTCTTCCTGTTTGCCACGGCCTATTGGCTCCAAACCGGAGTCCTTATCACGACCTCTTGCTTGCATTGGACGTGGGACTCGGCATGAAGTGACTCCAATCACTTGTTCCCTTGCGCCTACTCTAAATTGATCAGTTAACTAACATTAAAAAAAACCCATATCCTATATAATTAAGTCCCCGGTTAGAGACGCAGGCATCACACGCACGCACGCATGTACGATCACCAATTCATTTTCCTTAGCCACAATTAAGTTGTTTCGGATTGTTTTAGAGCTGGGTTGGAAGATCTGTCTCCACGCCGAGCTACACGCCATCTACCTCACGCAGTCACGCTAGCTTCATCAGCCATCTACAAGCTCGGCGCGAAACAACAATTTAATAGCGTCCGATTCATGGAGGAGCCATAGGCCATTCCTGTTCGACGTTGGCGTGGAGCCGGAGAGCGACGTGATGGCGTCTTGTCCCGCGACCATCGGGCAGGGCGCGCCCGCGCGGCCGCCCCTGTCCCCGAGCTCCTCTTCTCCGGACGCTACGTCGCCGTCGTCGCCGTCGTCGTCGTCGTGCGTGTGCACCTGCGGCCATGATCGATGATAGCGAGCCAGCTGCATATATGCTCGAGAACTTGAAGACCGATCGGTTTTGGGGCAAGGATGTGATTGCGAAGCGTGCGCGCGTGTTGCCGCGTAAAACAATGTGCGCTCGATGCAGATGGGAGATGGCCTGGCTTGTTTCGTGTTGGTTTGGACAGTGGCATGGGAGCTGAATGGGTTGCTACTTGCTAGGAGAGGTGGGGTGATCCAACACTCCAGCTGATTGACCACAAACTTTTAAGGGCGGTGAGACAGAGATTAGCTTGTGAGTTTAGAGTCGGGCTATTTTCAAGTTTTGTTTTTTATTGACCTTTTGTACTAGTTACTAAAAATATGGGACCAACTATTTGACAGGCGCCTGCAATAAGCGTTTTGTGCAAATACCAAAAATCCCTAAATCAGTGCTATTGTCAAAAATTCCACTATCGCAAAACATTTTTTCCAATAAATGAAAATATGAAAAAACAGTAGAAATTTTGTGGAATTTTTTGTGCTTGCACAATTTCGCAAATTATACGACCAAAAAATCTCTCGACGTGAAAAATAGAAAACAAAATAAGATTTATAATAAATAGAAAATAAAATAATCTATAATAAACAGAAAACAAAATAAATCTATAATAGATCAGACCACGCGCAAAAAAATCCACTATCACAAAACATTTTTTCCAATAAATGAAAATGTGGAAAAACAGTAGAAATTTAGTGGAATTTTCACTAATTGAGTGCTAATTAAATAAAAAATAGAAAATATTTAAAATGGGTTGATTAGGATTTTAGAAGAATTATGAAATTTTTTCTACGCAATTTGGACTCCATATAAAATAGAAATGAAAAAAAGAAATTTAAATGGAAAACGTGTCCTCAGACAACGTGATCGTGATCACAAGAATCTCGGTGGGCATCGCTTGAGCGTCAAGGCGATTTGGCTAGGCGCAGACGCCTGCCAAATAGCCAAGCAGTAAAAATATCTGATATTAATTTTTTTACCGGTTTTTGCTAGGATCCAGGTGTCTGGATTGGTTGTTTTGTCCTTTTTAGCTAATTATTTTATTTTACATATTTATGTTTTGTAGAATCTACTATTTTTGGATTTATATTCACTAAAATAATCAATTTTGTTTTTTCGATTTTGCAAGATTTACTACAAATAATTATTCACCAAACCTTTTTTATGGTTTCACTAAAAAATTCTTATTTTTTTATCTTTAAGGATTTATTGATAGTCTCCAAATGTAAATCGTGACTGTCAACTAATGTTATTGAGTTTCTTCATAAAATGTAATAAGACTGTCATATTATAGAGAGAGCGGATTTGCCAATAGTACATGCATTTCTAGACATCTTCCCCACCATCCAATCTCACTTTGAGATACGTGCAATGGTGTCCCTCCTCTGATCCTCTCTAATACATTTGTTTTTTCAAACCCTTCCTTTCCCTCCTCCCTACCTTCCTATGGATGGGCCCAACGCTCCCCTTGCAACAAACATGCCACTAGCACCAACTAGCAAGGTCATGCGAAGGCAATCCAAATGCAAATATAAAATAGAAGATATTAATAGTTAAAGTTTCTAAACTTGGACTTACATACTCCTTCCATCATCATAAAAACTCGATGTTTTTGACATTGATACGTTTTTTGAAATAGAACTTTGATTTGACCATAAAATCGTACTTCCAGTTTATTTATAAATTCCACAATATTATGATAAATAATTAAATACTTTTTGAGATGAATATACATATATGTTTTTCACGTATCCAGTCTAAATAGTTCGAAAAACTTGTATTGATAAAGTTTTGAATCTTTGATTTGTTTTGTGATATGGAGGGAGTATATGCATATACGGGATATATTTATGACCCAAGGGACTAGAGAGGTAATAAACTGAAAGTGAAACGAATGAAATCATTTAATAAGTTCACCACCAGGGGCATTGAATATGTAATGGCAGCATGCACAACGGGCGAAAAATGAAGAACCACACTTGCGCTTGATTCTTGATAATTAAGAGACTGACATATGCTAATGTTATGCATTGTTCGGAATTGCATTGTCATAATTAATCTTCTTCCCTGTTGGAGGTCGACTGGTCTTGAGGATGCCAACAGATCGAATACAATAGTTAGCAAGCTGGATCCACTTTGATGTTTGATGATCGATGCGCTTCAGCTGATATGCAATCACACCGACAAATCTATATATGCTGTTCCAGGTTAAGATCGATGACCATTTCATTTTCTCATGGCTTGAAGAGTCCAAATCATTCAGGCCAAACGATCATTGGGCGGCGTAGACATATGCATGGCATTCTAGGCATTGGGTTGTCCTCTGTGTACTGATCGAGCCACTGACAGCAGAGAGAAAGACAAATAGCTAGTGTCATTTCGTTCTTTCAGGACTGAACTAGTGAGCTGTCGCAGGACTATACAGGTTTGAATTCTCTGGATCTGATGCTACTGGAGCTGGAAGACACTGCATGCGACAGAAATAACAACGTTCGTTTCCTGCAGATCGAAGCGCCGGCATGTTTTCGAGTCCTTTTCTCATCATCTTTCGCGGCGAAAGTTACACGCAGGCACCATGCAGGCAGCGACGTGAATCCTCCAAGACCATAGCTTTGGCTCCATTGTACATACTACGTAAGGAATAAGCTAGTTTGCATAAACAACGACAGCTATATATATTGCCATTGTATGTAACGTCATTAGTAGCTAGTTTAACATAACCTTGCCAAATCACGCCGCACAAGAGAGTTAATTAATGGGTGCAACTAGCACATAATTAAACATTACTGCAGACAGATAATTAACTATTGCAAAAGAGCAAGTTCTATGTTTGACTACTACTAATGTGAAATCTGGTTCGTTGTTGATACGCATATCTACTCCCACCATCCAGAATTCGAAATACATGTCTAAAGGTATCCAGAATTCAAAAACTATTTATAAATATGTTTTAAACTATTTGGATTGAGCATATAAAGTCATATATATAGATAACACTTCCACAATACTATAACCCTCTAGTCACAGATACTTGACGTTTGAGATACTGTCAACAAAACTTCGAAACTTTATCGAGCTATTAATATTTTTTAAATATTTAGATTGACTACATACAAATAACATGTCTAGATTTGTTTTGAAAAGTACTTTAGTAACCTTGTAAATTTAGTAGATTTTATAGATAAACTATATTGGTAATCAGCGGTTAAATTGTGTTTTAGTGACCTTTAAAGTAAAAAGGCATCAAGTATTTGTGACAGAGGGAGTAATTATTTTACATATCCTATACATAAAATGAATTGATAATTTGTGGTGGGGAGTAACACATGCATATGAAAACCTGTATGCGGCATATCATTAGACCGTGCCATGAGTTAATTAGCTGTTATGCAATGACAGTAATTAAGAAACCCATAAGCAAGAGAGAAGGTAGAATAAAACGTTAAAGAAGGAGGTTCGACGCCGGCAATCATGTTGGCACGTGCCGCGGCCCCACACGTGCGGTGCGAACTTGCGAGGTGAGCTTGGCATTGGTGGTTGCCCGAACGGAACGGGTTACGGTTATTTTGGACCACCGACCGTTCGCTCCACGGACACGGCCAAATTTGACCAGCCACCCAACCCATTTGGCGCCTTCTTGGCTCACTAATCCACTGGGCTTATGCACGCCATGTGAGCCGTGACGTTAAGCTAATCTTGCTTTGGATCAGCTGCCGCGCGCTTTTTAATAATCGATTTATTTGACCATCACGTACCGCAGAGGAGAACATGCTCGATCGATTGCCTCCTAAGCATCCCTTCTTGGCGTCCGACTAGAGAATTAGTCCTGTTCGAAACACAAGAAATGCTGTAGATTTATATTTAAAAAAAAAATAAAAACGTGGCTATCACTGTAGAAATAATGCTTGTTTACGATGACCAAAACCGTATTCACTATCATAAAAGCCGTCTACCCTGTTTAGGGTTGATGGCTGGTCATTGACCATAAACCGTGTAGAATAAGCTGTCGATCATAACTTTACGATCGACGACTTTTTCTCAGCATTCTACCATGAGGTTGAACCTAAAAGTGGATTTATCGTCATGCTATGGTCGACGGCTCACTATAATTTCAAAAATATGATCGACGACCATGTGGATTGCATAGACGATTTTTGCATGCCTTTGTACTCGACAGGATCGCATAGACTATTTTCGTACCATTTTTCCAATCTATTTCGCATGTTTTCCACATTTTCTTCTTCTAGAAAAATGTACTACCTCCGTTTTTTTTTATTTGACGCCTTTGACTTTTCGACTCGTCTTTGACCATTCGTCTTATTCAAATTATTTTTGTAAATATCATTTATTTTGTTGTGATTTGTTTTATCAATAGAGGTACTTTAGATATGTCTTATTTTTTACATCTTTGCACTAAAATTTTGAATAAGACGAATAGTCAAAGACATACAAAAAGTCAAAGGCGTCAAACAAAAAAACAGAGGGAGTATTACTTTTGATGGCTCCAACAAGGATTTAAGTATTGTTTTTTTTGATCCATTTCATATGTTTTTCCGTATTTTTTCTTTCTGAAAAATGTATTGATGTGGTGGATTTTTTTTCCAACCAAGGGCAAAAACATTGCCATTCATTTAAAGAAGGGGTAAAATACAAGAAAAAGAAAAAACAACAACCCTTGCAAAAAGGCCCAACACAGCGCAAAACACCGCCACCTTAGCCTAAAGCCAATCAACTCGTAAGCCACATCGGTGATCTAAAGCTAAACACTTCGAACAACACGGCGGAAGAGACATCTCCAGGCCAACACGCACACATCGACAACCGAAAGAGACGATCCGACCGAAACCACCGCTGAAGAGAGGACAACACAGCTACCGAACAAGAACCACCCAAGAGGCGAAAGCATGGGAGGCTCACAATGAAGCCTTTACTATGGTGACAACAACAAGATGGTCGCCTTCACCGGTGCACAACCTGTTTTCACCTTAGATGAGGGAGCACCTACGACGGTGCCACCAAGGTGTGGAACGATACTGGAGGGGTGTCTGAGTGTCTCCACCACCGACCCAAACTGGTCAGGGCTTTCGTCTGACGCCCTTGCCTTGAAGCCGTGATGCAGAAAACGTAGCCGACCGACATTGACACCACGATCACCTCAGGAAGCTCGATGAGACCGTCATCCACACTCCCGCATTGACGCCACGCGGCTCCCATATGATGGTGGGGGAAGCCAAGCTGGAGGAAGAATCGCAGAGAGAGACGACATCAACGGCGAAGCCTGGAAGGTCTAGGGACAACATCGACAACGTCAAACTAGCTGAGCGGAGGACGAAGGGGGACGTTAACTAGAACCACCGCACGATGAAGACTGGCCAACAACGCCAAGGATCATTATCCTCGGCCAACTCAATGCCGCGCTACCACAAGAACGCGACAGGTACACCACGGGTGCCACGGTCACGCCACGCACGCCGCGGCCTCTATCGTCCCTACGGCAGACTTTCTGTGCAGAGACGGTTTCAATTTAGTCTGTCCCAAAAATTAAGCCATGAAAAATTATTTTAAATACTGACCGTGTTTTTATGGAAATGACTACACGGACTTTCCACAATTCTATATTAATCAAATATATCGACCCCTGTTGCCGTTCACATAAAGGGAGGTTCAATACCACCATTGATTCGGTTCAACGGTGCAGATTGAACGAAGACTCGAAGAGGGAGGATACCAACAGTAGCGTTTTGTCCATTTGTGGCAGATTGTGAAAGAAATGAGAAACAGTTTGTGTACCATCCGCGTCAAGGAAGTCCAGCCTACCGGTTCACATAATAACGCAGCGCATTTAGTCAGAGCAACTGCCTCTCTGTCTCTGTCAGACGATCTCCAAGTCGTAGCTACTATGCGAAAGAAAACATCCAGAATTAATGAATTATCACCGCCGCTATGCATCACACGTTGCTGAACAGCAACCTGCATCAGCTACAAGGCGATGTTATTAGCAGTAACGAGGAAAATTGATGGTTGCATCAGTGTACTGTTGGGCCCCGACGAGTCGCCGTCGGCATTCTTCTGACCAACATCTGCATGCTTCGATCGTCGCTCGTGTGGTGTGGAGAATATTGTAGGCCGTGTTGTGAGCGCGTTTCCTGGCAAAACGAGTTGAAGCAAGGGATGTTAATTACTTACATTTGGAGGACAAATCATATGCCGCTGGCAATCTCATCGTAACAAGGAAAGAATTTGGCCATCCCGATCAGTTTAACTTAAATCAAGTCCAGTCAAGGGTCTCTGAGTGATGTTCCAAGAAACGGGAGGCTTGAGGTAAAGCCTCTCTGACTCTCTGATGATTGGAGGACACCTAATGGTCCGATTAATTAGCAATGGATGACAAGGAGCGTTAGTAGGATATAGCATGTTTGAAACTGAAGTGAAATTTAAGGCCATCTTTAATGATGTGCTAACTGAGAAAGTTACTTTTACTATCTATCTATATTTTTTTCTCTCTACTATTTTATTTGGTACAGTAATATAACATCCTAAGTTAGAATCCATCGAACACGTACCGACAATGGATATATACCTGATTTTGTTAAAATCGATCAATTAAGCAAATTTGCATGCTAGTGCAGCAGCTATCTGAATATGACAGACACCCCAACCCTGTTGGTATTTGGTGTACGGGGTTTTCATATTGCGCAGATGTCTTTAGGTCAAAAATATTGTGCAGATGTCGGGGCCATGGATGAGAGAGAGAGAGGGCACGCACTGTTGTTCGTTTCATGGAACCTGTGGGAGAGTAGGCAAACAACGAGACCCACCACCGAGCTATCTGCCAGTGCTAAAGCACCGAGGCCGCTAAGCTCCATCAGCTCATGCATCCCCAGGAATACTTGGAACATGTCCTTCGCTTGCTCCTCCAAAACATGCATCTGCGTACGTATAGTGCGTGCAATGCCAAACCGCCAACCTCTTGAGGGAGCTTTTGCAATAGTTTTTAGCCCCACTTCTCTTGGTTTCCTGGCCGCTAAGCTAATTTGGCAGCTGTGGTGGCCAAGGCCCCAGCTGTGGCACATCTAGCTACATGACACACAGCAGCACAAGTTACTGAACATGTCCTAATTCCTGATGGCTAATGGGAAATAGTTTGGCTAGCTATGTTGATCCGCACGTACACGCATGTCCCGTTTGCTTTCTTTCTTACCCTTGTGCTTGCTTACTGGTTACCCTGGCATTCTTTTTGAAAGGCTAGCTACCTTGGCATTCTTGACTTGCCATTGCTTGGAACCTTTTCATGGCTCATGAGAGAGCTAGCTGCTACGGTGTGTCGATGAACATAAACTTTCATGGACAACTTTTTGATGTGTGTCTCATTCTTTTTGGCTAAAAGTCGCTAAATACTGTAAATAGAAAAATTGTGGGCTTTCATTGAGAGTTAAAGGTTGACAACGTGTTCAAAACGGCTTAGACTTAGTTGGCTAGAAAATGTTCTTAGTCTTCTTTTTTGTCACAAAGCCTTTGGCATTTGCCTTATATATAAAAAAGTTGTAGATTATAATATGAATTTAAATTAGAGATAATAAGACAGTACATGGTAGGGCTAGCAGGTATATCTTTTTTAAATAATGGAAATTATTTCGACCATATACAACCTCTTACAATAGACCTGCTCATAGGTAGTCCGGCCCGACGTACCCGACCCTGCCTG
Organism: Raddia guianensis; assembly: GCA_036346415.1. Lineage (NCBI taxonomy): Eukaryota > Viridiplantae > Streptophyta > Magnoliopsida > Poales > Poaceae > Raddia > Raddia guianensis. Next base: position 3,916,422 of record CM070536.1, on the reverse strand, counting down.
ATCCCAAAAAACCCGGTCCGACCAGTGCATCGGGTCGGATCTTGATTTGAAGCCCAGCCGTCAGGTCGGGTTCGGACCCGAAAAACTACAAAAACAGTCATTCGGGTTTGGGTTTTTGGGTTTCAGGGTTGAGTTTGTGACCCGGTGCACTAGATCGGGTCGGGCTCGGACCGACCGATTTTTTGTTGGGTTTTAAAAAACCTGGTCCAAACCCGCTCGAACCCGAGACATGATCAGGATGGTAGGGCTAGCAGCAAAATGAAAAGAAAGGCAAGAGTGGTAGAATCTAAAAGGTAGCATTATGGTTGGAGGTAAGAGCAAACATGGTGATTGGGCTACCCGAAGAAAAGTTTTTGTGATTGGCGTCGAAGCCGCCGCTCTCACATGACAATCACGTTGTGGTGTGGGGGAGGCGAGGAGGATTGATTGGATTGGATGAGGGGGGAAGAAATGACAGGTGAGAGCAAGGCCTTGGGCACGCGTACAGCATTCCAAGGGAGCAACAATGGCTTGCGGCCTTCAAAGGAATCAGGGCCTCCTTGTCCCCTTCTGCTCCTGGACCCCGGCCGGCCGGCGGCTGGGGCTCACTCACCACTACAAGCTGAGCTGACCCTAGTTTCAGCACTGTTGCATCTTCCTCCTAGGAGCTCGAGTCCTAGCTTCATTTTCATCGTGCCTGCTTTCCATGGCCGCATATGCGTGGCTGAAGTAGGCTTTGCTCAAGACTCAACAACGTGGCCAAGAAGGCAGGCTCCTTATTGAAAACCAGAAAGCATGTGATTTTGAAAATCGGACGCTTGTTTCGCACTTGTTTCGATAGTTCAATTTATTTGCTCTCGTAATATACTCAGAACAAAGTGAAATGTAATACTGAAACATGCATATTGAATTAATGGATCAAACGAAAATGTATAGCTAATCAAATGGATTGAATTGCAATACCAAAACAAGTGTGCTTTACGAAAATAGTACATGCGTATTGAACTGTTACAACAAGTAAGATGTAGGGCTGGAACATGCACTTTGAACTGTTAGAACAAATCAAATGAATCAAACCGCAAGAACAAACATATGTGATATAAGAAATGGAACATCTACATTGAACTAACGAAACAAATGAAATGTTTACGCTTGAACATGCACTTTTTAACTACCGAAACAAATAAGCTTCACTAACAGTGGTGAGTGAACATGCACTTTTGAACTACTGGAACAAATAGCCTTCACTAATAGTGGTGAGTTGGGTGGAAACACGCGCATGGTGGTGGGATGGGTCGAAGTGTCCGATCGGGCCGGCCAATCCACAGCAGTTTTGAAAAATCAAATCAAATCAAATCCTAGAAATTCTAGATCAATTGTTCCTATGTATTGCTGAAAAAAATTCTTCCTATATATAGATCTAGAATTTGTAGTCATTGATATGAAAAAATTCAAGTTTTACCCATGTTGCTGTATTCTTTTTTCTTGACTTGTATCTTTTTTTTCAAAAAAAAAAAGGATCCATACCACCGAAAAATCACATGTTCTAGTTTATAACATCAAAAAATTATGATACATTTAATATCATCCAAAGATCCATCTCTTTAGATTTTGCCACTCTTCACGACTCTTCTCCCATCGACTTTCTTTTCTCCCACTCGCCCCATTCTTTCCCGCCCGCTTCCATCTTTCGGCAATTCCCTGCTCGTTGGCCGATGGGTGCACACCGATCGCCGCCTCCTCACCTCTCCTTCTCTACCCCTTGCAGCACGTCGTCACTTCTTCTCTACTTCCCTCCCTTCTCTCCCGTGCCTCTTTTTTCTACCTGCATCCATTTCTGACGAATGAACCACTCCTTGCTCGCCAATCGTTTCCTGCTCACCAGCCACCACCTCCATCACCGACAAGCTCTTCCAAGGCGGTTCCCCTGCTCATGGTGTTCGCGCGCACACACAAAGAGGGAGGAAGGATAGGGACGAGGTTGCCAGGTCAAGGCCGAGTCCGCTAGGATGCTACCAAGATTTGGTGTTGTGCACTTCTTGCAGTGAGAAAGAGGGACCAAGAGGAGGTGAGGAAAAGGAGAGGAACTACCAAGAATAACGATGGATGGATGGAAGCACAACGGACTGGCAAAATCAGACAAGTGCGTCACAATTTATGGAGGCTTTGTAAGTGCACCACAATTTTTTGATGGCATAAACAAAAACTTGTAATCTTTTCGATGATTTAGAACCATTTTTTTATTTTTTCTATTGCGACGCCACTCTGCTTATTACCCAAACCTGTAATATTTTGATGGCATAAACCAAAACTTGTATGGAGGCTTTGCAAGTGCATCACAATTTTTTTTATGGCATAAACCAAAAGTTGTAGTCTTTTCGATGATTTAGAACCATTTTTTTCTTTTTCTATTGCGACACCACTCTGCTTATTACCAAAACCTATAATCTTTTGATGGCATAAACCAAAACTTGTATGGAGGCTTTGCAAGTGCACCGTAATTTTTTGATGGCATAAACCAAAACTTGTAATATTTTCGATGATTTAGAACCATTTTTTTCTTTTTTCTATTGCGACGCCACTCTGCTTATTAGCTCGATCATTATGATATGTCTAGCAATGTATGCAATTATGAAAAATAACAGTAATAAGTGGAAACCATACATGTGTCATTCTTCTCTCACGAAATGAGATACATATCACACAAAACTAAATAAATTGGATCTATGCCACTATATGAATCATGAAAACAGTTATATGCCATTCTGAAATGGCTCAGGAAAACGCCTAGAGTGACATGCATCTAAATATTTTGGGTTTTGACAGGCATTTTTTTTTTGGAATTTTATACTTGACGGTGGTATGTATCTAAAGGTCCGATTTTAGTTTCAATTCATTCAAACTACGCGACAACAGATGGTCTCTGTTATTCTGAACATCTCCAAGTCCTTTGTCATGGATGTAGCATCCTAATTTAACTAGGAGAATCAAGATTTTCAACAGGTTTACGGAGGTACTCCCTCCGTCCCAAAATAAGTGTCCTTCTAGGTCTTATAATTTGTCCCATAATAAGTGATCTTCTAGCTCTAGATTCCTCTTCCACCATAATAAATACCCCTAAATTCCTCTCTCACAACTATAAAATACCCCTTTATTCCCCTCCCATACTATAAAGTAGCCTAGATTCCCTACTGCATATACTCCTTCTTAGTTTTTTCAAAACAACCTTAAAGTACACTTGTTATGGGACGGAGGTGTAGACAAGAGAAGAAATTTTCTTTTGCTCCCTGTTACCAAAAGTGGCAGATAACACTAGTCCCCAGGGGGATGAACAGGATTATACAGGGTAAGCAACGGGAAAGCGTTGCATTAGTGGTCATCGTGGGACCAATAAAGCAGCACCAAAAATATAAACACCAGGGTACCAGTACCAGTCCTAGCCTTTCTATTTCACTGTTGATTGCCACCGCCTGTGAGATTGATGTGACACCGGAGGAAACAAACATGAAAAAACTTGAAAAGAGATCGAACTAGGCAGCAGGTGATCAGCGCTACTTGTAGCTGTAGGACGATGTTTGACACAAACCTGGCGGATCTGGACTTCTGGAGGGCTCCTCGAGCCTCATTATGAGAAAAATCATATCGTTCTTACTTGCGTGGAGCAAAGAAACTTTACACAATACAGTTCTGCATGCTACGATAATAAGCAATGTTCGGCTCTCCCTTAGATGTTCCACACCACATATCTCACTCTCCACTTCTCTACAAAATTTTAAAATGAATTTTAAGGATTTTAAAATTCAAAAATTAAACCTGAGGACTTTAAAATTAAAAAAATTAAATCTTGGGATTTTAATTTTTTAAAAATCAAAATTTAAAATTTAAAATTAAATTTTATGTACCAGAACATTTAACTTTGCGAAACTTCTACTGTGTTTGCGGATGACACAGGCCATCCATTCCATCAAATCGAACGCTCCACGATGAAAGGTATAAAGAAAAAGGTACTTAAGTACCCGTGGAGGTACACAAGTGGAGATAGAGGCGGACCACTGGTGGGTCAGGGGGGGCTCTAGCCCTTCCTACGCGGTCTATGACAGTAGAGCCTCCCCTTAGCCCCCTATAATTTTCAGGAGATTTGGGCCTTGAGCCACAGGCCCAGCCTGCCAGCCCAGCGCTCCCATCCGCAGATCCGCCTCCCTCCAACTCCAATCTCCACTCCCCACGGCCCACACAACACCGCTCAGCATAAGCGCAACCCTAGCCATCTGCCCATCTAGCTGAGGCGGCGAGGCGGTGAGGCCCGAGCGAGCGAAAAATTTGGGGCTGCTGTTTTTGCAAAGGAATGTTTTATAAATTGGAATAAAGCTATGGAAATCTTTGTTCGTCATAGTAATTACATGACTCATAAAAATGCAAGGCTAAAATACGAAGACTTTTTGAACCAAAGAACAAGTGTGTCCCGAAAAATTAGATAAACTAGCAAGGAGGAAGAGATTCGATACAAGATTCGCTTGACAGCTTCTTTAGATGTTACAAGATTTATCATTGATCAAGGTCTTACTTTTCGTGGATATGATGAGAGAAAATGGATTTGAGCCATTGATGAAAAGAGTGAAGGATCAAGACATTGTTGAAACCATGAATTTGATCATGGATGTAAAAGGCCGTTTGCAGGATATGAGAGAAAATGAATTTGAGCCATTGATGGAAAGGGTGAAATCATTTTATGGTAAAAATAAAATTGAAGTGCCAAACATGGATAAGAAAGTAAATGCTAGAGGGGGCATCTGCACGTAGAAGGCAGAAGGTAACAAACGCACATTTCTACAAAGTTGAGATATTCCTTGCTGCCATAGATGCTATTTTGTCAGAGATGAATCGTCGGTACAGTGAAGTTAGTTCAGAGTTATTAGTGTGCATGGCTTCTCTTAATCCAAAAAACTCATTCTCTAATTTTGATGTGGATAAGCTTGTGAGACTTGCTGAAATTTATGCTGAAGATTTCTTGGTGGGTGATATTTTGTTGTTAAGGTCTCAATTAGAAAGCTTTATTTATAATGTTCGGAGAAGTAAAGAATTTCTAGGGTGTAGGGATCTTTCAAAGGTTATTGAAATTATGGTTCAAACAGGAAAGAACAGATCCTATCCTTTGATTTATCGCCTCATTGAGCTAACATTGATACTTTCGATGGCAACGGCTTCAGCTTGAGAGAGTCTTTTCAGCTATGAATCATGAAAACAGTTATATGCCATTCTGAAATGGCTCAGGAAAACGCCTAGAGTGACATGCATCTAAATATTTTGGGTTTTGACAGGCATTTTTTTTTTGGAATTTTATACTTGACGGTGGTATGTATCTAAAGGTCCGATTTTAGTTTCAATTCATTCAAACTACGCGACAACAGATGGTCTCTGTTATTCTGAACATCTCCAAGTCCTTTGTCATGGATGTAGCATCCTAATTTAACTAGGAGAATCAAGATTTTCAACAGGTTTACGGAGGTACTCCCTCCGTCCCAAAATAAGTGTCCTTCTAGGTCTTATAATTTGTCCCATAATAAGTGATCTTCTAGCTCAGATTCCTCTTCCACCATAATAAATACCCTAAATTCCTCTCTCACAACTATAAAATACCCTTTATTCCCTCCCATACTATAAAGTAGCGCAGATTCCTCTGCATATACTCCTTCTTAGTTTTTTCAAAACAACCTTAAAGTACACTTGTTATGGGACGGAGGTGTAGACAAGAGAAGAAATTTTCTTTTGCTCCCTGTTACCAAAAGTGGCAGATAACACTAGTCCCCAGGGGGATGAACAGGATTATACAGGGTAAGCAACGGGAAAGCGTTGCATTAGTGGTCATCGTGGGACCAATAAAGCAGCACCAAAAATATAAACACCAGGGTACCAGTACCAGTCCTAGCCTTTCTATTTCACTGTTGATTGCCACCGCCTGTGAGATTGATGTGACACCGGAGGAAACAAACATGAAAAAACTTGAAAAGAGATCGAACTAGGCAGCAGGTGATCAGCGCTACTTGTAGCTGTAGGACGATGTTTGACACAAACCTGGCGGATCTGGACTTCTGGAGGGCTCCTCGAGCCTCATTATGAGAAAAATCATATCGTTCTTACTTGCGTGGAGCAAAGAAACTTTACACAATACAGTTCTGCATGCTACGATAATAAGCAATGTTCGGCTCTCCCTTAGATGTTCCACACCACATATCTCACTCTCCACTTCTCTACAAAATTTTAAAATGAATTTTAAGGATTTTAAAATTCAAAAATTAAACCTGAGGACTTTAAAATTAAAAAAATTAAATCTTGGGATTTTAATTTTTTAAAAATCAAAATTTAAAATTTAAAATTAAATTTTATGTACCAGAACATTTAACTTTGCGAAACTTCTACTGTGTTTGCGGATGACACAGGCCATCCATTCCATCAAATCGAACGCTCCACGATGAAAGGTATAAAGAAAAAGGTACTTAAGTACCGTGGAGGTACACAAGTGGAGATAGAGGCGGACCACTGGTGGGTCGGGGGCTCTAGCCCTACCTGCTGATCTATGTGATGAGAGCCTCCCTTAGCCCCTATAATTTTCGGAGATTTGGGCCTTGAGCCACAGGCCCGACCACCACCAGCGCTCCCATCCGCAGATCCGCCTCCCTCCAACTCCAATCTCCACTCCCCACGGCCCACACAACACCGCTCAGCATAAGCGCAACCCTAGCCATCTGCCCATCTAGCCGAGGCGAGGCGGTGAGGCAAGCGAGCGAAAAATTTGAAATTGCTTGTTTTTGCAAAGGAATGTTTTATAAATTGGAATAAAGCTATGGAAATCTTTGTTCGTCATAGTAATTACATGACTCATAAAAATGCAAGGCTAAAATACGAAGACTTTTGAACCAAAGAACAAGTGTGTCCGAAAAATTAGATAAACTAGCAAGGAGGAAGAGATTCGATACAAGATTAAGCAGCGGCTTCTTTAGATGTTACAAGATTTATCATTGATCAAGGTCTTACTTTTCGTGGATATGATGAGAGAAAATGGATTTGAGCCATTGATGAAAAGAGTGAAGGATCAAGACATTGTTGAAACCATGAATTTGATCATGGATGTAAAAGGCCGTTTGCGGATATGAGAGAAAATGAATTTGAGCCATTGATGGAAAGGGTGAAATCATTTTATGGTAAAAATAAAATTGAAGTGCCAAACATGGATAAGAAAGTAAATGCTAGAGGGGCATCTGCGTAGAAGGCGAAGGTAACAAACGCACATTTCTACAAAGTTGAGATATTCCTTGCTGCCATAGATGCTATTTTGTCGAGATGAATCGTCGGTGCAGTGAAGTTAGTTCGAGTTATTAGTGTGCATGGCTTCTCTTAATCCAAAAACTCATTCTCTAATTTTGATGTGGATAAGCTTGTGAGACTTGCTGAAATTTATCTTTGAAGATTTCTTGGTGGGTGATATTTTGTTGTTAAGGTCTCAATTAGAAAGCTTTATTTATAATGTTCGGAGAAGTAAAGAATTTCTAGGGTGTAGGGATCTTTCAAAGGTTATTGAAATTATGGTTCAAACAGGAAAGAACAGATCCTATCCTTTGATTTATCGCCTCATTGAGCTAACATTGATACTTTCGATGGCAACGGCTTCAGTTGAGAGAGTCTTTTCAGCTATGACTCTTATAAAAACAGATTTGCGTAGCGAAATGGGGATGAATGGCTCAATGACTTGATAATATGCTACACCGAGAAAGAGATATTTAGAAGCATTGGTAATGAAAAAATCATGCAAAGGTTCGAACAGATGAAAGAACATCGTATGTTACTGCCTTAAAAAAATCTAGTGGTATACAACATTCTCTTGTAATGTTTATAACTATTTAAAATTATTATTCATCCCCTTACTAATTTGTTTTGTTTTGTATTTAGATCACTTCTCATGAAGAATAAATTGAATAATGGACGTCACGGTGTCGCGCATTACACATTGCTTTGGTACGAAAAAATTCTTCCTTTATTGTCAGTCCCTCCTATTATTTTTGTCTGCGTCTACCCCTGAGTGGTGAGGGTAACCAGGTCATTTCTCAAAAAATTAACTAGGGGCAAAATCGTCGTGTCAGAAGTCTCATAGACCTCGTCGTGCCCTCCCTCGCCGGCTCGCCGTCGCCTAAAAGCGGCGGCGCCTCACACTAGACGGTTTTATGGATAAGCCGCCTCTTTCTCAAGATCCAACACTGCGTGCCTAGCTATCACGGCCACGGGAAGGTGCATCCCCCTCGCCTCCGACAGTGCTGCCTGTGACAACACATTCAATCTCAAACCTCTTCTCTCTATTTCCCTTTGAGCGAATTAAATATGTTGTGTAGTCACATCCATCAAATATTTCTGTAATCACAAAGTTTCTTGATTTCTCAATCTCATGCTTCACCCATAACAAATACAGTGGCAGTATAAACAACAGCCGCATCTTTCTCAAACTCTTTTGCATTGGATTTAGTAAAAGGTATTGATTAGAATGTCACACAATCTAGTTTAGACTTATTTCGGCGAAGATTGAACAAGCAATGTTCATAGTGTTGCAGCGTATCAAACAATGTCATTTTACCATCTAGATGATTATACAATGTGGAATTCAGGCTCTCGTTACGCTGATTACTCTTCAAACCCAAGAAGCATCGATCTACTTGATAAGATGCTGCCTATAGATGTTTTATCTCAAACATCATGTTTAACCAAGAATGCTCACTAGGAATATAGTATCTCTCCTTAAAAGCAACATATTTTTCCTTAAATTTCTTTGTATTGCAAGTGTTATATAAAAATTTTCTAAATTCCTTGTCAACTTCAAAATTATGGAGACGCTTTATTAAGTTTTGCTCAACATGCGAGGTGCATAGTTTGTGGTTAGAATATGACAAGATAGCCCCAATAGCCTTCTGCATTGCAAGGTCACCATCAGTAATAACTGAAATTGAATCTTTCTGAGACATGGTAGTTAAAAAGGTCTTCAACATCCACATATATTCATCAATATTTTCTTCTGAAACTACTCCGTAACCAAACACAACAGTGATTCGATGGTGGTTCAATCCAACAAAAGGAACAAATGGTAATTTGTATTGATTCGTCCTGTATGTACTATCAAATACAACCATATCACCAAAAGCTTCATAATCAAGATGAGATTGACTATCGGCTCAAAAGAGTAGTTTCAAATGACCATCCTTATCAGCCTCGTGTCTGAAGAAAAATTCTGGATCCCTCTCCTTCCACGCCCTAAGGTCACCCAAAACAGTTTCAGCATCTCCTGCGGCTATTGTGTCAAGCTTGTACCGGTAACAAAAGTTATACAAATCCTTCTCAATAAACCAAGTATTCCCATAACCTCATATTGAGTTTGCATTATATTCATAATCTGGTGTTTTCGTATAGCTGCAATGTCCATCTCTATTATCTCTTCTTTCTGCACATTGCTAATGAACCGTTGAGAACGGAGAAAACAAGTCTGATCTGGTGGCACTAACGGATGATTGTGTTCATCGACAAAGTCATTCACAAACCATGTGCATGTGTCATTACGGAGCTGAATTACCATCTTCGCTCTGCAACCACAGCAACTATTGTTTCGTGCATTTCTTATCCTGTTGTTTCTCTCTACATGCTTTTTTCACGCCACCCCTCTCTGCTACACATCATCATTTGGATACGCGCTTTCTTTTCAGCGTTTCTTCTATCAACATACGATTTTCTTAAGCTAAACCCTTTCTCCCTGGCATACCTTTTGTAAAAATTAATTCCTTCAACCTCACTGTTGAACGTCATTGTCACGATTTTTTCATACTCCATAAGGTTCTCCACCTCTGCACTTAACAATACAAATTTTAAGAAGAAGGATATCTATAATCAAAATTGCACAAGTAAATGACATTGTGTGCACCAAAAGATGGTAAATCAATACCAAAACTATGTGAATCATCGCTTACCGCATAAATTCTGTGGCTCTGTGAGGCACAAAGGCGGTTCTCAGCGACCACCCGACGAGGCCGGCTATCACTAGGTATACCCTCCGCCGCACCGTGCGGACCGTCGGGGCCCGTAGGGAGGCCGCACCCACTGTGAGGGGCGCCGAAGGTGGTCGCAGGCGGTTGAGGATGTGACGATCTCAGGTGGTTAAGAGGGTGGAAGTTACTTCTTGGTTGTCAGCGATCACCCGACGAGACGGCAGCTAAGGTACCTGATCGAACCGTCGCGTAGATCGACTGCTGGCGTCCGGAGGCTCGACCGCCGCGCAGATTGACCGCCGGCGTCCGGAGGTCGCGTTCGACGCCAGATTTACATTCAAAGTTGAGTTTTGGACAAATAGATCACGTCGAACAGATAGACGATTACCCAACTAATCCCCAAGTAATTACCTAACTGCCACCGGTTATAAAATTCCCACTACCGTGGATGCCCTTCGGCGATCAACGGTTCACCTTTCTTCCATCTGATGTACCTCTAGGTACCTCGCAAACACCGTAGCAAACCTCTTAACTTTGTCTAGTAAAACATTAGGTTGTACCAACTGAAACAACGTCTGATTTTTGAATTTTTTATCGGACGTCTGATTTGCAATCACGTCCATATTATTTCGACAATTCTTCGATGATAATTAATCGCATCATTGTTAGACGTCAATTCGCTTATTGCTAATCGGAAAGAGGCCGGCAGCTAAAGCCGCCACTTGCCTACTTTAGTGATTAGATACTGAACTGATAGCCGCATGCCGGCTGGTCTGGTAGCCTGGTCTAACCCGGGAGTTCTAATTCAAATTATTAGCAAAACAGGTGACACCACAGAAGAAATTTTGCAGCTTTTTAGTGCCCAGAGAAGCTAACTCTGCTTTGCTGCAAACTAGAGGCGAATGGGGAACACGCGCACGAATGTCTCCCGTGGGAATGTTTCAGGCAGGGAGGCCTTGCCATGCCTGCCACAGCGACAGTACTCGAGGAATATTGTGTTGCGACTTTGTGCCACGAAGAATTTGTACTTCTGGCTGTTCCATCTCAAGTTACATCACAATGCAGATTTCTGAATGGTGATCTTGCTCTGCTTGTGTTTCCTTTGTTCTTTCTTTTTTTATTTGTCGACAAGGTCCTCAGATCCGCCATATATTAAGATATATACGGAGAGGAAAAGAATTTATCTAAAAGAATATAGGAAAAAGGAACTCCATTATTATTATTATTATTTTTTGTTCTACTAACATGAGCCTACGAATCTAACGCGTAGTAGAGTGATGTTAACAATCTAACAATCTGGTTTGAAAACACTAGTTATAAGATCACAATAATAATATAAGCATATAAGCATATGCCAGGATCATGGATTCATGGGATGACAATAATAATGTAATCATATAAGCATATGCCAGGATCAAGTTAAGTGAGCAAACCTTCGAAGGATGGTGGAATGCAGAGTAATCGTGCTTAGGATATGATAATATCCTCTCTTTTAATCACACGTGTATAATGTAGGATGATTATACACGTGTATAATCACACATGTATGATAATTCCGCCTCAATTTATCGGATGTTTTAACCCGAACGGGGCTTTCTCTGTTATTTCGGCCTACAAGATTCAATTTATCGGACGCTACTTCTCAAATTATACACCCGCCTTGAGATACTGGGCACCCTCCAAGTGCAGATTCTTCCTCTGGCTACTTTCTGCAAGGTCATGTCCTCACTTCCGACGCCCTAATGAGGAGGCGTATCCCGAATGGTTACTTCTGTACGCTTTGCCGAAGAAACTTTGAAACCAAGGAACACCTGTTTCTGGATTGCGACTTCAGCCGCTTCATTTGGAGTCGGATGGCCTCTCAGTTCAACAAGACAATCCTCCAACCCTACAACTGGCAGCAACCATCATCCATATTGCAGTGGTGGTTGCGAGTCATCTGTTAGAGCAGATCTGCCAAAGGAACCCTCTCGCTGGTATCGGCAACCGTCTGGTATATCTAGATCGAGCCAACAACCATATTTTTCGTCAAGTCGAACGCCCATGCGGCGTCCTCCTTCAGACATTAATTGATGATCTGCGGCTTTGGGAAGCCGCAGGAGCCCTGTTTGTGTAATTTAATCTCCTTGGCAATGCACTAGGGGGGAGGGGCGATGTTCCCCCCATTTTTTTAAATAATTCCGCCTCGCCGGGGCTAGGCACCGACTTGCTCACCCTTTGAGGCCACCCTTGCTCTACCTTGCGTGGGAGGTCTTTGGCAAAGCCCCTCGGCGAAGTAAGGGCGACTTCAATGGTATCCTAACTTAGGATGAATTTATAACTGTAGAAATAAAATAGAAGATAGATAAAGCTGATGAATAGTATTAAATAATGCTAATTAGTCCACCCTATCATTTGACATGCTCTAAGTCACTCCGGCGGTCGCTGCTCTATCCTGTCATGGCTCTGCGTGATTTTAGCTTTGCACTATCTGCTTGGCATGCTCGCCATGCTATAGGGGTGCATGTATCTGATAGTGAAAAGAATTCACGCAATTCATTGATATGAGGGATTACAAATGTATATAGACCGGACCCTTCCATATTTAGAGTCCGACTAATAGAAACAGGGAGGGATCGGGAGAATATGGAAACAGTCCTATAGTAACATGCAAGACAGAGTTCCCTGCAAGACAACACACTAACAATATTCCTCCTACAAGTTTTTCTTGCCAGGTGCTCCACAAAATTTATCAAACATAGTCCTAAATGCATGATTTCTTAGGCTCTGTTTCTCTTAGCTTATCTTATTTAACTTATTTACTTATTTATCTTATCTTCTCACTCTAAGAGCTTTTCGAGATAGTCTCGAGAATTGGATCCACTTTATTCGACTTGTGTTTTATAAATTTTGCACAAATCTTTGAGATAGAAGAAAAAATGGATTCGAAAAACAATTATTTTAGTTTAAATAAAAAATAAGCAAATAGATAGCTAAGTCAAATAAGCCTGATATGAGGACATCCTTCGCCAAAACCTTTGAACTCTCGTAAGCTATTCTGCGATTTAGAGCGTTGAAAAGGTCAAATGCTTTAGTTTCTCGAATTCTCAGATAGTTTCTTATAAATCTTAAAACCACACCTCACAGTCTAAGCCGAATCAAGTGTTTCAACTTCCTGAAGCTTTTAAAGTTTAGATTTTCAGGAGTTAAGCCATTTAAAAAATCCATCTGCTTGAAAATTTATTATTTTTCTATAAGCTATATGTTATAGCACTTTGTAGTCTTTTTTGTAAGGCTTTTAATGGTTCTTCTAAAAAACTAATATATTTTTTAATATTTTCTAGTTGTTTTTTTAAAAGCCATTCATTTAATCAGATTTAAGATGAGAGAACAGGACCTTAAGTCTTAGTTTTGTTTGCCCCCTTTCAGCCTTTCCTTGTGTCATTTTCTTTAGAACTAGCATACGGTGCGAATCGTGGTTTCTTTCTAAAACATATTAAAAAAACAAATTGGTAGCCCATTGCCTTATTGTGTTGTCAGGGAATTGGACATACATGCCTACAAAAGAAAAATTTGGATGTCGTACTATATACAATGCATGAATATTTCCCTAATAATTAAGCAAAGATGTCTCTCACCAAAAAACAGGCTCTTTCCCATCACTTATTGTTTGCTTTTCCTCATGTCTCCTGGCAAAAACAAATGGGAAATGAAAAGGGACGAGAGAGAGGCCAGGTGATGTATGAATGTATGCACTACACCATACACTCCAATTTAAAACCCATTTATCCCCTAATTATCAACTGAACCGTGCCCTCGAGTCTTGCAGCAACCAAGCCCAACTAATCACAAAAGAAATCATTTGCAGAAGCAGGCAAAGGAAGTAAACTAAACCGAACCGAAAACCCAAGCAAAAAATGCATAGACAACTGCGCCCAGATGACCCAGCCATCATCCCCACTGTCCTTTGCTGATTGCTGTGGAGTGGCAGCTAGCTCGTCCGGCTCCATGTAGATGTGTGGCAGTACGCACAAATGGGCATAAAATTTAGCGGCGAGAGGCGAGCTCAAAATAATGGAGCTGGTTGCCCATTGGGGAGACACGCCGGAATTGTTTAATCCCCAGGCCCTAATCCCCAGCTCGTCCGTCCTCCGCCATGGCTCTCCTCTCCCTTATAAGCGACGCGGCAGCCGCTGGTGTTGCACCACTCGCCTCGCCACAAGCTAATTAAGACCGGCCGGAGATCGCCGGAGTTTGATCGAGCTCGCCGGCCGAAGTTTGAGGATGACGGGGTTCGGGTCGCCGTGCGGGGCGTGCAAGTTCCTGCGGCGCAAGTGCGTGCGCGGGTGCGTGTTCGCGCCCTACTTCTGCCACGAGCAGGGCGCGGCGCACTTCGCCGCCGTCCACAAGGTGTTCGGCGCCAGCAACGTGTCCAAGCTCCTCGCCCACCTGCCGCTAGCCGACCGCCCAGAGGCCGCCGTCACCATCTCCTACGAGGCGCAGGCGCGCCTCCGCGACCCCATCTACGGCTGCGTCGCCCACATCTTCGCGCTCCAGCAGCAGGTACGTGCTCATAAGTCATCTCCATGACTCCATCCATTCATCTGCGTTCATCTCCTCTCCAATCGAACGACTTTGCTAAGTTGCTGATCTTGATGTGGCTTTGTGTCAAGCAGGTGATGACCCTGCAGGCGCAGCTGGCGTCGCTTAAGGCGCAGGCGGCGCAAGGGCCAGCGATGATGCAGGAGGACGCCAAGGGCGGCTACATGAGCAGCGCCGAGCAGTTAGGGCACGCCTACCAGTGGTGCAGCGGCAATGGCACCGGCCTCGCCGGCGCGCCGGCTGCGCACAGCAATGGCGCCGGCCACGAATCCCTGAGCGCGCTGCTGGCCGGCTCCGACTCGGACTACATGCAGCAGTCGCTGTACCACGCGTTCCAACAAGCGGCGGCCGACGACGGCCAGGCGGCGGCGGCGGCGTTCGGCGCGGCGGAGTCGTCGTCGTTCGGAGCGGAGGAGAGCGGGTGGAGGCCGTCTTCTGGGTACCAAGATTGCGAGGACCTCCAGAGCGTTGCGTATGCTTACCTTAATCGCTCGTAAGAACCAAGAACTACTAAGCTAGTAGCGCAGAATATGTCACAAGATATATATAGCCTCAATTCCTCATCATGTTTTGGACTTGGGTTTGGGTAATATATGTGCGATTTTCAAAGCTTCGGTCGATCGATCGAGGAATCTTCGCTAGCTAGTAATAATTCAGAAGAGAGATGTGTGAGAGATCATTGATCGATAGAGCTAATATATGATCACTGTAGAAACCTAATTAATTAGACAGCAAAATTTCTTCCTTGGATGTATATGATCATGGTGCTATTTCTGGTTTGAAATGTGTTTTATTCACGAGTATTCTTCTTTGTATCTGCAGTACCCCTGCACATAAATCTACAACCTACTACACGTACAGTAATATAGAAGCCAAGCATAGTGACAGACAACTGATTCATGGCCACACACACATATATGCATGTGGAAAATCCAATTAGACTACTATTATCATTGACTCCTGAAACTCTTGTATCGAACATATCTTATAGCGCCTTTCTGAA
Source organism: Raddia guianensis (assembly GCA_036346415.1). NCBI lineage: Eukaryota > Viridiplantae > Streptophyta > Magnoliopsida > Poales > Poaceae > Raddia > Raddia guianensis. The sequence continues at coordinate 3,900,843 of CM070536.1, read as the reverse complement.
GATTCCTATATGGCTATACTGGTGTTGTGTTAATAATTAGTTTGATGCAATCGACCTCTACTTGATTAAACTTGCTAGCAAAAGCTTGCGGCATGCGATAATGTTGTAGTAAAATGCTAAATCATAGTAAGCTTCATCTTTACAACATATGTTTAGCATTTTTTTCTAGTTAGTGCATGACATTTTTCTAGCTATATAGTGAATGCCATTTTTCTTGTATATTGAATTGATTATAACTCCCTTCTGAGGGTTTTTTAGGACCATGCATGTCATTTTGATATAATTTTACAATGTTTGCATAGGTATATATGATACTCTCTTTATACTGTTTCAAGCATTCAACATTAGTAGTTAAGAACATAAATGTGGTCAGGATAACTTTTTTTCCTAAATTAATAACATGAGACATGCATGTTGCGACAGAATATTGTGACAAGCAAGAGATACGAAAGAAAAATATAGAAATTAATGAGGCTCATTTAACGTGCAAGAATATATATATTGTGATCAATACTATAGCACTAAGCATGAATTAAACTAGATAAAATTGCAACATGCTTGTACCAATGATAGCCAATAAATTAGTTTATAGGCTTAATTTGTATGTACATTGATGTTCTCATTCAGAGCATTTTCCTCCATCAGTCTACTCATTTCAAATGAAATTAATGTTCCAAGAAAAATCACGTACGGCGCCAAGATGTCCTGTCATCCTGTATCTGTACTATATATAAATCATATGTGTTCATCCTGAAACGGTAGAAAAACCGTCCTGATACCATAATACTGGATTCTGGAGACATACATGGTTTTTAGCTATTATATGCATGTGTTGCTTTGAATTGTTTTGATGGAAAAAATAGTAATATATTCGTACTTAGTCAACCTTTGTTAATTTGGAGTATATATCAATTGTATTTTGTGTAAATAGCATGTTACTATGTAGCTAGTTTTCACAGATTATGCTAGCTAGTTTGTTCTGTGAGGAAATAAAATACAACGAATACTTTTTTGGTACGCTTAGAGCTAAGAGTATTTTACATTGTTGATCAAACACACATGGTTAAGATGTACTTACCATTTACTCGTTGTCTTGCCCTTTAGAGGGTAAGAATTCTATATACCGTTGGATCAAGCAAAATGAATGATCTAGAATAGTTTCACTTTATCAATGCGTACTTAAAAATAAAAAGATAAATAGAACACAGTTTCGCTTTTTGAGGAATAAGTGTACTATTATTTGAAGGCCATTACCATCGAAGTGAGAAAAACCATAAAGTGCTATTTCCCTCTAAAATCTGAAACAGGTCAACTAATTGAAGCGACTAAAAGTTGTTTCCAGAAAAACTAAAGCTATATATGCTCTCCACACAGTGTTGTTTTTTCCCTTTTAATACATGGGCAGAGGAGCTACACAACGAATTAATTAGTGCCACAAAATGGAAAGTAAAGCAATATATATAAAAGAGGTGTCACTTTCGCACCCTTACAACGCAGGCATTTTCCCCTTATAATACATGGACAGAGGAGCTACGCATTGAATTAGTGCAGCAAAATGAAAAGAAAAACAATATATATAGAAGAGATGGCACTTTGCACCCTTACAACACAGACATCACAATAAGGTTAATCTTAATCTATCCTACCTGGAAATGAAAGCCTCAATTATTGCTATCTTTACAGTGAAGAACAATGCACAACCTTTCCCCATATGCTACCCTCTTCTCATTATTGTATTTTATGTAAGTCAATATAGCATAGTAAGTTAATGCTCTATATGCAGATTAGTATTTAAGAAGCATTTGGTGTTCTATATATATATAATGGCTTAGCCTAAGAAGCTAAATTAACCATCACATTTTCAGCATTTTGGAGGCAAATACAACTAACCATGCATGCGTATATATGAAAAGTCACAAAATCATTCCTGTAGTTAAATATTCAAAAAAAAAATCTGAATCGATCCGAAAAATTTAATATATATGCTATGGCGTTGACACAGTGCATGAACAGTACCATGGTACCCTATGTTGATCTATCTAGTTGGATTTTAAGCAATCTAGTAAGCATATCTTGAAGACTGTTCCGGCCATGGAAAATTGTTTCGGTGAAATTTCGCCAGTTATGAGCGAATTTTTGTTGTATCGTGGGTTTGGTAAAAAAAAAATGACACAGTAATCTTTTCGATGTATTTATTTTCTTAAAAAATCTACAAAATTACTGAGCTATCTAAATTTTGGAGAATTTAGGCAGGTGCAATCTAAATTTGGTTAATCCAATTCACCCCTTTTTTCTTGTACCACTACCATGCCGTAAAATTTTGGAAAACGTTAGTATTTTGTTGCTGATCGTTACAACAGCAGCACGTTCATGCAAGCAAGGGCCTGCAAATTGGAAGTCCAATCTGAAATCGATTCTTGTTGCCAATGTTAGATAAGCGGTGTCTGGACAAGGGTAACAAAATGCGTCGTTCTCTGTCGCAAAGGGGAAGCTGTCTGATGCGGCAAATATATATATGCACAGATAATCCCAAGGTCCCAACCCAGTGCCTTGTCACTGCAAAACCTTTTTTTTTTTTTTTGAAGAACTGATGCAAAACTTTGGTATGGAGTTTCCATCCAATGGCCAGCCTTAGATCTTAAGGCAAGTTTTGTTATTTTTGTTTCTCCATGTAAACAAATTCAAAAAATAAAAAATTATAAATACTCTCTAATGCATGTCCATTCCCCACATATATTTTTTAGATTGATATACAACATTTATACATCTAGGTTATCTTTTAAAAACCGTTTATAAAAATGAATATTGGTCATATCGATTCGAATAAAATAAGTGTAGGACTTGACATAGATTAGAGAATTTTTTTTATTTTTAAAATTTATTTACATGGAGAAACAAAAATAACAAAATTTTGTCTCAAGATCTAACGTTGGCCGCGCGGGCATCGGACGGGAGCGCGTTCGACAGGCGTTGGACGGCCCCCGCGTCCCTGGCCAAATGCATCAAACGCCCCAGCTGTGTGGTTAATTAAGTAGGGCCATGCAGAGGAGCTGTTTCATGGGCAATCAAGCTTGCTCTTTTAGCCGGGCACGACTGAAACCCTAAAACAAAACCTGCTGAAAATCAGAGACATCCAATCCTTGCACTGCCCTGGTTAGCCAGTCTCGTCAATTGGCAGCTCTGTTTTAGCATTTCTTACCCTGCTTGTCCCCCATAAACTCAGGGTTTAGTATTCAGGAATGGCTATTCAGACCAAACTATGATTTTTTCCCTTGATCTCAACTTCTCAACCACATGATCAGTCGCACCCTTTACAGCTGAAACCACCAAATTAAGCTGGACTAAAGCAAAACGCACGCTGCAAATCGAGATGAAATTTAAGAAGAACTTTTAGTTAGGCGCCGTGCCGGCCGCCTGTCGATCGCGCAGGGGGCGAGGGGGAATCATCTGGAGTAGCTGCCTTCCTCCTGCTCCCCGAAGTAGTACATCTCCTGCAGCGACGACCCGTCGGAGCGCGGCGCGCTGTAGCACCCGGAGCTCTGCGTCGACATGGACTCGGGGTCCATCTGCCACGCCTGCTGCAGCAGAGGGTTGCCGCCGCCGGCCGCCGCCAGCGTCTGCGCCACCTGGGTCCTCGCCTGCGCCACCTGCACCTGCAGCGTCGCCACCTGCGTGCACAGCACCACCGTCATGCCCATGGCCGATGGTGGCGGCGTCGTCGTCGCTGAATCACGGATGAGCTGCGTACCTGCTGCTGGAGCGCGAAGATGTGGGCGACGCAGCCATAGATGGGGTCGCGGAGGCGCGCCTGCGCCTCGTAGGTGACGGTGGCGGCGGCCTCGCTCCGGTCGGCGGGGGGCACCTGCTGCAGCAGCTTGGCGGCGTTGCTCGCGCCGAACACCTTGTGGATGGCCGCGAACTGCGCCGCGCCGTCCTCCGAGCAGAAGTAGGGCGCGAACACGCACTCCGCCGCGCACTTGCGCCGCAGGAACTTGCACGCGCCGCACGGCGACCCCGGCGCGCCACCGCCGCCGTCGCCAGAGGACGCCATGAATGATCGCGCACCCAGCACCTTGCGCGGCTGCACTGCGACGCTTTCAACCTGCACGCGCGGGCCTCGAGTTTTATAGAGGAGGAGACGGCAAAGGTTGCGAGGTTGCGAGGGGACAAGGCCAGAGTAGAATGCGCATGATGTACAGGAGAGCGAGGGACTCGTGTGTGTGGGTTCAGGAATCAGGACACACTCGAGCATAAATAAATTTCATAAAAGAGAAGAAAAAAAAAAGGAAGAGCATCAGTTGCGTATCAACCCCTCCAATATTGTTAGTAGTTTGCATAATTTATGGCCCACACATGTCACAAGAGGAATGTCTAATTGTCTATGGTCGCTATTCATGCAGACTGGTCGTGATCAGCAACTACTGAGTTTGTTTCACAATGTAACGGGCCTATTAGGGGAAATAATTTTCACAAAACTTTCTGAGGTTAACTCTTGTATCAGTCAGGTCGGATAAAAAAGTTCACGGCATATGTTATTTTTAAAAAAACGGACATGAACACTGGTATTTCATTATAGAAAAATATTACAAAAGGTATATGTGAAAGAGGCTGGCTTATATGAGGAGCCAGCCCAAGATAAGGCACGAAAGACTGACTACTCAGTGCCCGCGGACCCTCCTAGACGGCAGTTTGTCCTGACAAGACTCGAGGTGGTCTCAATGTCTTTGATCAAGAAAAAGACTTGGTCAGCCAAAAGGTTAACCCCTCAAAAACAAGCGCCGATTCCTTTCCTTTCATATGTGCCACACCATCGAGCTGACTAGCCCATTGAAGCTTCGTCTATGCGATTCAGGACCTTGGGCCTGGGCTAGCCACCAATCCAGGTAGGGTGATGAAGGCGCAGACGGAGTGTTACGCTGATCAACGATAACCATGCCCCGTAAGTATATTTTAAAATAATGACTAAAAATTATGCGATAGACCGTAATTTATGGTGACACCAAGATTTCGACGATTTTGGACATCCCACGAATTTAGGCATTTAAATTTTGTCTAAAAACTAGTAATTGTAAGAGCATCCCCAACAACCATTCTATATCTCCGTTGGGGATGCTCTAAGTTGTACCCAGCTTGTTAGAGAAAATAATATTGACAAAGTTTCTGATGTTAACAATTACATCGGCCAGGTCTGGTTAAAAACGTTTGGTGCGTATAAGCTTTTATGAAAAATGTATTTACATGGTAGACTAGAAATTTTGGTAGCACCGAGATTTTTGATAGTTTCAGACAATGCTACAAATTTAAAAATTTAAATTCAAATCGTAACAATTTGTCCGAGTGAATAGTACCCGTAAGTGGTCTCGGTATAGTGAGACAATCCTCTCAGATACTGTAAAATTTTGGAAAATTTTCCTCCCCTGTACCTTGTTGGCACAAGTAGCAGCTAGCACAGACCGCAGAGTCGCAGATCATAGGTTTTGAGCACTGGAACAATGGATCCCAGAAAGATGCCAAGATGTGCTCATGTGCACAGGAGGAGGGGGTAAAAGGAAGGAAAAACCTGGGTCATTCCATGGCGGCCGGAGAAGGTGGCTTGCTCAGCTTCGACTGAGCAGAGCTGGAGCGAAGTATATGGTTCAGTGGTTGAGGCCGGGACGCTGAAAAGGAGGAGGAGGAGGAGGAGGAGGAAAGACGCCGCCGCCACGGCGCCCTTTTGCCCGCTTCTTAATTGTGCGGTCGCTCGCCTTGTTTATCATGGGTGACCTCACCTTTTCGATCGTTCGGTACACCACCCATGCCTGTTTCCTTGCACTTGTACATGATTCCAGGGTTCTTTTACAACGTGTTTGGTTGCTAGCTGTACGTAGAAGCCTAGCCGGCCTTGGCCGAGACACGCAGGCTCGTCGGACGAAACTAGGCTGAGCTCATGTAGCCCACGGTGATTGGTTGCATCGCTCGGATCCACCGCCACACACCTCGTCGGAGCTCCTCCGCGACGTCGCCAACTTTGCCCTGCCGCCGCAGCTACCTCGCACTCCTCACTATAAAAATTAATGTGCAATGGTTAGAGATCAACTCCAAACAGAAGGGGCCCCTCCCCCAATTCCATTTCAGAAAGAAACAGAATTACACTGTCCACTACAGATAACAGATAGTCACCCGAACACTAACTAAAAGGCTACCAAACATCCCAGAAACAAAACAGGAAAACCTGAAAAGATACTAACATCTAGATGCCGACCAGAGTACAGTCAGAAATTAACCAAAACTCCAGCCCACAGATACATTAGCTGCCCACATTTTAACTAGAGCCTTAATATAGCCATAAAGCAGCAAACCAACATCATCTACAGATTTTAATCTCCCCTGGCCACAAATCAAATCTTCTGATCGGGGCTTCCAGAGTCCGTCAATAAGCATCCACCCTTCTGGTCTCCATCTTTTTTCTGAAGCAACCTTTTGAAATGTTCCACTCCTAACAGAAGTAAATCCTTGTCCCCCTCCGCATAAAGCCCATGTCCAATAAGATACAAAAGCACAGGCCAAATATATGTAGAACTGTAAATAGGAAATAAATCACACGACCTTAACATCCTTTTTTAGTACCACATTATCAGTCTACTTGATTTTTTATTGTATGTAACACATTGCAGCCTAAAAAATAGGTATGCTGGCATGTTCCTTATGAACAAAGCGAGGCTGAAAGTAAAGGTAATTAAAATGCTATGTATACGTGAACGGGTTTAATGCGAACTATAAGCGGATTTTGAACCAAGATGTTACGTGAAAGATATGAGTATGCTACCATGCCACATACATATCGCTATCAGTTCTGCCTCCGTGCAAACCAGCAGGACGGTACAGAGTTTAGCTACACTAATGATCAGCAGTACTCCCCTTGCACTTAATTTTCAGTGTCGAGGTTAACGTTGATCACGTACGTAGTTCTCCATCTCCCTTATCCCCACACATTGATTAGCTGCATGCAGCTTTGTTGCCACTCGATTAACTCATGGTCGAGGGCATGATGGCACATGATTAGGGACACTAGATTGTCCTTAACTCTAAACAATGTGGGTCGTTGGGAAGCTCACCTCAAGTGCGCCAGCTTTGTCAAGGGAATAAAGATTAAAGAAGCAGCAGCAGCAGCAGAAGAACCGAATGGAAATAGCCTGCACGTAACCTGACTAGTTTATGCCATGATGCGAGCGTCGCCGTACGTGCAAGCGCTTAGTTTTTTTAGGGCTTCGCTGGGGGATAAGGTAATGTACTCGCCAATGCACTTCTGATTGCCCCGTTTGTCTGCTTCCTCTTGATTTTTTTTTTGGGTGTGTGTGTATGCATGTGCATTATGAAGAGCGTGCGTACGTGTACATGTCCTCCACGACAAGAACACGGGTGACGGCTGGTGAGTGCCCAGGAGACTAAACTAGTTGGGTAGGTGCGAAGTAAGCTGAGGTGTGGCCGTGTGGGCGAAGAGAAGAGAAAACAATTCAGAGCATGCCGGCGCCTCATCGAAATGTCTCCGGATTTTAATTTTTTTATTTCCAAAAAGATTTTAGAATTCAATAAGCTTCTTTTTATTTTGGTTGAGGCGGCGGAGGAGGGGGAGGTTGCTTGCAATTTGCCTCGAACCCGAACCCATAACTTAAATCTTAAATTTGAAGTCATTCTTGATACAAAACAATGCTCATGCCGAATCCAAATGGGTGCCTAGGAAATGGTCATCGTCCACGGTCTGAGATCTGGTCGTCCCTATCGTCGAGCCATTATTTCTAGAAACCAACATGCCCAAAAACACGTCGTAGATCAAAATCAAAAGAAACAAGAGACACATATTTGACGTGGAAAATTTTTACGAAAAAAATAAAATCCACTATTTTCTAAGAGTTACAAATGCAAGGGATTACAGCGTGTTAATTTTTCTGTACGACATACAAGAGGTATGTATAGATGGTGGCGACCAGGGGTCTAACTCCGTGACAATCCGCTCCACTCTGGTCCAAAGAAAATTTGGGGCTCGCTGTTCACCTCGTAATGCTCAAATGCTTTGTCCAAAGGACTTCAAAGTTTTTCTATGGATGGATATGGAATTCAGGCAACTTTTGCCTCTGGAATCATCAGAAAACAATTTTTTTAGAGTTGTCTAAAATTCCTAGGCTACAATATGCACGAAGAAAAAATTCTCGATAGAAATGCAACTAGTTCAAGAACTTGATCTCTGGCCTCTCCTAAGTTGCAAACATGTCTCAAATTATATGTACAACCTCAATGTTTCCTGGATCAACAACAAGAAGTAGGTGAAGCAAATAAACTTGTTGCAAACAAAAGCATCAAAGAAATAAGACCACACACAAGAATTAGACAAAAACTTGGATGAACATGGTGAATTTCATTGCTTTGAGTTGGGGGTAATACAAAGCCATGCCTTGTGGGCAAAGCACTTCATAGGTACACCACAGACCACCCTAATTTTTTTTTTGTTGAGCAAACAGACCACCCTAATTTGAGCCTCTCTTACTCTGAAGTGGCTGGTTGGGAGGCACCTCCTCCCCTCCTTATATAGTCAATAAGCTACTAAAGTATCCCGATACCTCGCGAGAAACTAAAACTACCCTAGGATCCCTCATGATTGGCTGAGATTCGATCACACACTTCACCCAACGCACGCTGGACTCTAGATGCAACTAGTTTGACTTAGACGTTAGTTTCTGTTGCCCTCGACTTCTTGCCGAGCCTCAAATCCTCACGGCTAAGTTTGTCATCCACGCTATCCTTCTCATTTGCGTGATCCCAAAGCACAAGTCCAACCATATATCTCGCGCAACTTCCTTGTTTCACCCTTAAACCACTAGTTTGTGTCCCAACATGTTGCCGATCACAGTCCACCTAAATCTGTATTACAAAGATTAGTGCATTCAAAATTTTAAATACCTTCATCACTCGTATGCTAGTCCATAATAAATCATACACAAAACATAAAAGATTACATCGAACAACATAACAAAGCATGGCTACCTGGAACAAAACAGCCTCACCGTGCTCTGTCCATCGCCACCGGACCCGGTCCAAATTTCAGAAACATACACCAATTATTCAAAGCCCAGCAAAACCGATCACAACTCAAAATTTAGATGCTAACCTCAGGACCTTTGCAAATGCTTATCATAATAACACACGAGATGGCCTCCACGTGGTCTAGCACCGGGGTCTCGCACACAGGTCGGGGAAAGGGGGATCGCGAGCTGCAGTGCAACAAAATTAGACAGGAAGGTACATGGCGTCGTCCTAAGAATCAATCACATAGTAGAGGATCCGGTTCCTGTGCGGTCACTATTATGATGACAACTTAATTAAGTAGTCATCCTTGAGCCATTAGATAAAATATTAACCATCTAGATCCAAGAAAAACTGTAGCGAACGAAAATCATTGTTTCGGTAGTGTAACATAAATCACCATAGCATTTGATCTGGACGGTTGTCCTAGAGAACGGATGACAGGGAGACAGGGAGTACATGCAGTTGCTAAACGTGTAGCTGTAGTAGCAACTGCATCTTGATCTGAGCAGCGTAGTAGATATGAACCTTTTAAACATGCTATGTATAATCCTACTCCTCATGTTACCGCTTTTCTTATCCCACTCGACACATTTCTTGATCTACCGGAGTTTTGTGTTAGATTTGCAATCCCGAATTTACTGAATGAATTAATTTTAGATTTTTCGAGATGCTTACAAATTAGCTCACGGTTTTCCCGATCCAAAAAAACCAACCGAATAAGACAACCGAACCATCAGCTCGGTTTGACGGTTTTTTGTTGTTATTTCCGTAAAACCAGATGGAAACCGTGGAAAACCAAGAAACCGACTAAGGCCCAGTGGATGCCTTCTGTCCCCTGCTCATGAGCCATGGCCCATGGCTAGTCGCTCGACGGTTCGTCCCACCAAATCAATAGACCAGCCCAGCATCACGAGCCTTGAGGCGGGCTGGCTCCTTCTTCGCACGTGGGCTTCCAGCCGGCAAGCCCAGAGATTTTAGGAATTTCATACTAATCAGGATAGAAGTATGTAGTATACTACACGCCCAGAGATGAGATGGCTTCCAGGAATTTCATACTAATCAGGATAGAAGTATGTAGTATGCACTAGCCCAGTGTATGTTAGATTGACCAATGTGAGAATAATCATCACATATACTGAACAAAAATTTTTAGGCATTTATCGATACCGAACGAAGTTTTATATGGTATATTTGGTATCTCATTTCAAAAACCGTATTTTAAAAACTGTATTTACCGGACCATATTTACCGAATATACCGCATGCATATCCCTATACCACGAATTAAAAGTAGTCACTAGTTGAATTGAAATGTCATTTGTGCCATCGCAAAATCATCGTTATCTTCTATGCCATTGCAATTCGTTTTTACTTTCTTCTATGTCATTATGTTAGTTGACACCATTAGAAACTACTATAATGTTCATATTACTCCTACTGACCACAAGGGTTGACCTGAAATCTAACCAAATTTGTGTTTGGCAAAAACATGAAGATTTAAAATTTAAAAGCTTGATGAGATTTCAGAATTTTGAACATCTTTCAAATTACAAAATTGTCCGGTTTTTTAAATATAGTCAAATATCATATTTCAAAATTCGGCCAAGTTTCCAAAATTTTTAGATTTCATCAAATTTCAAAGTTTAAATTCGTACATATTTAAAAATATTCAAATTTGGTCAACTTCAAATCGTAATTCATGCCAATTTCAAAACATCTCAAATTTGTTATATTCATTTTTAATTTTTTAGCCAGATTTTGATCTTTTATTTTGGTCAGATTTCAAATTTTCGAATTTATTAGATTTGAAATATTTAGATTTTAACTTTCTTGAATTTTTTAAGATTTTAAACTCTAAAATGTGGTCAAATTTCTGATTTTAGGGGAAAAACAAGGGCAAAAAGGGTCATTTTATATGTCAAAAAGGTTTAACTGACAGAATTTTGTCAACATTTGCGTAGAGGACAATGAAAAGTGATTGCGATGGTATGTAAGGAATAGGCGACTTTGCAACGTCATGTAGGGGACTTTGCAATGGCATGGAAAAGAAATTACCTAACAAAACACATCTCCACTCAACATATTCAAATAAATCACATCAAATATTCTTCAATATTCAAAATTTGACATGTCATAGAAATTGAAATTCAAAACATAAAAAATCAATTTTAGTTAAAATCAAACCTCCAAAATAGTTATATCCAAATTGAACTCTCTACGAATGGTAGAATTGACCGTCCTCTAAAACTAAACACAACTTAAAATTTAAAACTTAAGGGAAAGACACCAATGAGCATTACCACATTACCAAAGATTTTTAAGTCATCGATAAACTTTTAGTTCTGCATGCCAGTAAAGATAAAACAATACTCATCAATACCGAATTACACAATGATACATACCAATACAACCTAAATATATATCAACTATCTAGTCAATTTACTGAAGGTAAATAATTAATAGCTTTTGCATAATTATGCAGCATATAGAGAGTATTGTATAGACGTCAATAAGATTATCTGAAATTGAGTGATGGTTTTATGCAGGTAGAGATAAAGTTAATAAGATCGGTGAGATGCTAGTATAAATTTGAAACATTTATGTAGTATGTAAATACCCTAAAAAACCATATAAGATTACAAAAATGTATTGATATAAGGTTGCGTAAAATAACTATCATTTTTATTTCAACAATTTATTTGGTTTACTTTGCACTGGCTAAGTATTATTCGACACACCATTAAGTGAATACGATGGAGTATTCGTAATATCATTGCGCGTATACAATGTGTCTTGTATTTAATTTAGTTTAATTTACACAAAATTATTCACACAATCATTAATATTAGTTGTTGGAGTAAATTTTGAGTAGTTCGCGCAGCCTTGTTTGTTTCAGATTAATGTAGAGTTGTGCTTTACTGTAGCAATTTTTTGACCCATCAAAATACGTTTTAACGAGTTCAAAAAAATATGAAAAAAATATTTTGCAAACTTTAAGAAGTACTATTTAAACCCCACAAGAATGACTACAAAATATTACATCATTTGGCTTATACAAAAATAACAAATTTTCATTTTATTTAATTTAATCTAAAACAAACAAGGCCTAAAGTGGTGATGTGAGGGGTCGTCGACGTGCCTCCATGGCCTAACCATAGTGACCGGCGAATAGCACGAGGAGTTGCCAAGGGTGGCGGTGCCGGTGACCATGGAGTTAGAGAAAAATGTGTAAGGTGGAAGAAGACGGGTACATAAGTTATTTTTTGTGTCTAAACAAGAGAAAATATTAAAATCACGTACAACAAGGAGCCCAACATTAGGGATAGTATTTACTATCTTGATAATTTTCATATGAAAGGTGAGTCTATACTTCGAAAGTGACATAGACACAATTATCTATTCCAGAGAACTAGAACTTTTTTTTAGTAGTCAGAGGACCAAAATTGGCCGAGTGCGTACGCCTCTAGGCTCCAGCAACGACACCATCTCGTCCTCACTGTAGCCACTAGCAAGCAACCTGAAGACTTTGGAGTGAATATGGAAGTCAGTAAAGCAGGAAGGCACACAAACAATGGATATGTCAGTAGGTCACGACCGCCCTAACTATTAAGTGCAAATGGGTTGAATACGAGCGGATACTACTCATCCTATGTCGTCACCCATTACTATTCCCATTTTATAATCCATTTTTTTTTGGACAGCCAGATTTAAATCTAAATACAACCGTCATTATTTTCCTAGATCGAATGGAGGTTTTAAATAAATAAATTCAGGCTTCTATGCGACGAAAAATTTCCGTTCCGTTTGGACCATGCTATAACCGAAGTATGGTTGGAGCGTGAGATGAGCCCAGCGCCCCAGACCAGACACGAGGACACGGACGCGAAAAACTGCACTTGACACTCCCACACCACACCAGTCTACCAGAAAATTCTCCCCGAGGAGCTCCCAAATTCCCCAACCCTCTCCACCCGCGTCCCCCCGTCCCCACTCCTCCCCCCACCGGCCACCGCCGTCTCTCCCTCTCCCCCCCGGCCACCGCCATGCGCATCCGCCGCTACGCCGCCCGTCTCCTCGCCTCCTCCACCTCCACCGCCCCCTCCTCCCCCCCTCCGCAGCCCGCCGCCTCCTGGTTCCACGCCGCCGCCGACGACTGCGCCTTCTGCGAGCTCGGCCGCTCCGCTCCGCAGGTACTCCCGCCCCGCCCCGCCCCCTCCTCCGCCCCTCCCTCTTCTCCGCATTATCGCCGCCGGTCGACCCGCAGGAGGTGATTTTGCCTCCACCGGTGGGGGTTCTTATTGGCCGGGTGTTCCTCGGAATCGCAGGTGGCTCCCGATGGAATCAAGCAGAAAAGGCACATTGCCAGCCGGCTGCCCGAAGCCGAGCGCGAGAGCGATGAGTGCATCGGCCTAGCTAACCGCCCCCCTGTCCCGGAAGGTGCGTACTGTATTTTCATCCTAGGGATCACCTCAATGCATGGAGGAATAGCTTGCTGATATACCAAATTTGTGTTCTTTTGGGCTTCTGCCAACGATTGCAGCTCGAGGATGCAATATGGATGATGAACCTCATGTGTCTAACGCTGCTGCTTCACTAGAAGTTGCAATGGGAGCTTCTCGTGTTAGTGGAGCTTCTGTGAGACCGGGAGGTACAGAGGGAACTTCTCTTGTCTGTGAAGCCGCTAGTGAGCTGACAGTTAAAGGGGCACCTATTATTGCTAATGAGGCTACTGACGAGCTGGAAGTTAGCGGGACAACTCTTCTTGTGGATGAATCTGCTGCTGTGCCGGAGGTTTCCGCAGGAGCTTGCCCTGTGAATGGATTAATCGCTGAGCCAGAAGTTTTAAGGGAAGCTTCTTCTGCTAATGAAATGGTTGCTGAGCCAGAAGATTCAATGAGAGTTTATCATGAGATTGAAGCTGCAACTGCGCCAGTAGTTATGCCTACCATGTCAGAACTTACTGGGGTTGACCAAGCTGCCTCACAGCCAGAAGTTAAAAGGGGAGCTTCTGTTGTGAATGAATCTGCTGCCAAAATGGTGGAAGTTATAAGGGGAGCTTCGCTTAATGGAGCTGCAACTCAGCCAGGGCTAAGTGCTCAGGAACCAGAAGTCACACTAGGAGCTTCTCTTGTAAATGAAGCTACTGAACTGGAGATTACAGGGGGAGTCCATTTCGCTCATGAAGCTGTTGCAGTACAAGAAGTTACTGGTGGGGCTTCTGCCTTTTGTGGAGTTGGTGATGCAGCATTAGACAAACTACGGCCACCTGACTGTGATGTGGAGATCATCGATATACTGGCTGAAAATGCAGGAGAGGCTGTTGCCAGCACGCTGCAGCCTTCTAGAGATGATGCAGCAGATGCTGTTGGTTCTGTGAGTTCCACAAGCAATGGTTCTGTGAGAGCCAAGAGTCCAATTTCTGAGGATGTAACACATCATAATGGATTTATTGACACACCTAGTGTTTCGTGTGTGTCAGACATAGTGGCTAGAAGCGTTGGTAAATCAGGGAGAATGGATATCATATGCTATGCTAGGCGCAGAGGTAAAAGGAAGTTGGAGGTGGTGGAGATAAAGACAGAACAATTTGAAATGGATGATGGTGCCATCTATCATCAGTGTGAGGAAAATGTGACACTGGGGATAACTGATCCTTGCGAGAGCGTGATGTCAACGGCTGGATCTACTGAAATTAAAATTGCTGACATAAAGAGAGAACTTAAGGATAACTCAGCTGCAAGCAAGGGTAAAAAGGCAAAAATGCACCGTTTTGAATGTGAGATTGATTATTGCCGTATGACATTCAAGACGAGGGCTGAGCTTTCTGTCCACAAGAAGAACATGTGCACGATCAAGTCATGCAGCAGACATTTCAGATCGCACAAGTATCTGAGGCGACACCAGAACATTCATAGCGATGATATGCCTTACAAGTGCCCATGGGAGGGTTGCAGTATGGCTTTCAAATCAACATGGGCTCTAGCTGAGCATTTTCAAGTCCATACTGGGGAAAAGCCGTATAAATGCATGACACCTGGATGTGGCAAGGTATACAAGTATGTTTCAGACTTCATCAGGCACAGGAGGAGGTGCAAACCTCCGAGGTAAAAGTTCGCTTGATATTATAGAGTTAGGATAGGAGTAAAGCTCGTGCTTGCTACTGTAGATGCTTTTTATTTGCTGGAGGACCCTTTGCATGGTTGCTCTGACGACTTATATAGTGAGATTGGTCGTTTCTTTGTTGAAAAAAATGTTACATTCTTTAGTTTAGCCTTCGATCATGTGTTTCTCAAACATTTGTGTACATTTTCAAAAGCTGGTTGATAATATCCATGGCGTTTGTCTGTTACAGCCAGTGATATATCAAATCTTGAAACTTAGAACTGTAAACATGAAGCTATTTTTTGTTCGTTTCTATTTTCATTCGGTTTCAGGATATTACTTCCACATTCATCTATCTACCTGCTTATTATATATCTTTTTGGGAAAAATATAAAATTAAAATTGTTTAGCCTGATTAGTTTTCTACATAGCTTTTTCTGGATGTCCATTAAGCTCTAATTTTGTTTAATCATTGGCAATTGTAACGTGTACACTTTCATGGTGAGGTTTGAAAGGTAAATACTGTGTAACCACCGTTTATGATGAAGGTCCTCACTGCTTCTATGCAGTCCCAAAAGAAAACAACAGAAATCAGTCTTCTGATTGCTTTTAGGCTTTTGATAGTTTCAGTACTTCTGATCCTCCCAATGCATTCCTTGTTAGGCTGCATGCACCAAACTTGCTCTCAGATGAAAATTCGTTCATGCTAGCAGTGTAGCTGAAATGAGCATACTATTTTTTTTTTCTTCAAAGTGATTTTAGCGACCAGGCTGGCTTCGATGGAAATGTAGCTAAAGACAGATTTTGGTGTTTTTGCTATACTTCATAAGCACATTCTATGAAAAAGTTGGTTCCTAAACAAAAGGCAAAATATTACTTCTGAAATAGCAGGAGATGGTAGATTTTTCATTGATCATGAGAGAAGGCAAAAAAAGAATTGACTACGCTTCATCTGGACTTGAGTACTTGCATGTGGTAACCAGATATCCTAAGATTCATAACTACCGTTTTCTGCTCAATCTAGCATTTATTTTCTCATACAGGTCATCAAGCAACGCTGCAATGTTGTATAGTTACGGCTGAGCTGATGATATGTGATGGAACTGGTCGACCAATTTGCCTCTTTTAAGTTTTTGACAGTTTCCAACAGAAACAACTTACTTTTTACTTACGGTATCGAATTGAAACGTCTGGACTACGAGGATATGTCTTGATTTGCACTGTGTGGGGAAGTTGACGAGCGTGTGCATTTGACCGATGTTGGCATATAATAATCTTGCGTCTAGAATGATCTTTCATTCGAGTAAACCTATGGAGAAAAACGGCATGGTTTTGTTATTGATGATCATGATGGTTGCCAAGGGGTGCATGTGTTATATGAACACGATTTTTTTGTCTTCGATAGAAGTAGATGCCTTTCACTCCGTGAAGCTACCGTTTTGGCTTATATCAGCATTATGCAATCACAAGTCTTTTACACCTACTGAAAAGCTCTGGGACTGCAGTTTGGAGTGGAACCCGCGGAGCATTTTGCCTCCGTTTACCGTTGAACCAACTGCCAACTGCTATCTAACTTAAAAAAACCTACCAACTGCTATCAGTATATCTTTACTCCATTCGTTTTTGGATTTATGCTGCGTTTTAGCCCTAGTTTATGGCTTCGTGTGACGTGGCCGCTCCTTGCGGTTCACTCTAGATTTGCGTGCAATGCAGTAAGATATTAACCGAGCTAATTAAACAAGGCTCCAGTTCATCTCTCATGTGCTCCATCCAATTCCAGTGTAAACAATGCGAGCAAAAACATTCCCGTCAGTCACGTGAGCAGAAGAACTAGCTAGAAGGTGCTCTGCTCTCCCTTGCTGGTAGATGCAGTACAGTAAGGGAACATATTGTTTTGTTGGAATATCAATCATTTAAGAACTAAAAAAATTAAAATGTATAAATTACACAACATTAAATAAATATTGGAAAAATAGCAGTGGCCGTCGCCGTGCAGGCCGTCGTATGGGGTTTGGCGGCAGCCAGGCACGAAAGCATGCCGGCACACTACTAGGCACAGTACAGTGCTAGTTAGCGCTCTCTCTCCATATATATATATATAAAACGTTTGGAAAAATGGCACGATCTTTACATACAACATCACTAATTACTATTGCAATTTCTATATAATCCACTAGAAAATATGGTATCGTAAAAGTGATTTTTGTGATTAATCTATATGTATTTTTTTTAGTCACCCAATCTAAATAGTTTTAAAAAAAATTCGTAGATAGAGTTTCAAAGTTTTATTTCAAATAAGTATAAAATGTTAAAGTTTTTATGGTATGGAGCGAGTAGTTAGTTTCAGTACATACTTGAGGTATACATGCATAACAAACTTCACCCAAAAAAAAAAGTTGAAAATAATGTAACATCAAAATGCAACGGAACTTGAAAAATTGAACTGTAGATTCGCAATTCTTGAATTTTGAAAACTTTTTTGAGTTCAATTGTTTCCCAATTTAATATCATTTTTAAAAAACACGCAAATGCTACTCAGCTAATATTATACATATATTAAAGGAGCGACTCCCCAGTAGTCGCCTGGGTCGCTACTATGCGATCCAGGCAATTTCGCCGGTGTCGCTCGTCCTCCTCCCTTCTTTGCTTCGCTCCTCAAACCTCCACCGCCCGCAGTTGGGGGCACTCTTGCCGCTTCACCCCTTCCCCTCCGCTATGTTGCCCTGCCCACCCTAACCCGTCATCGCCACCTGACCGCCTTCGACATTTCCCAGGACTTGGTGCCACCACCAGCGCCTCGCCGCCCTTACCATTAACCCCTCCCACCGTTGACAGCCGCCTCCCTAGCTTCCCTCTAAGCCTGAGGAGACCGGTAAACCCCTACCGCCCTACCCGAACCCCAACCCTAACCCCATCCCTAACCCGAATCGACTAGCGGTAGAGCTCCGATGAGAGACGGTGGCGCGCAGCAGCCAATAAGAACAAGGGGAAGGAGCATAGATGGCGGAGACATGCTGGAGATGGAGAAGGAGAGGGTGAGCAGGTGGCAGAGCCATGCGAGTGGTAGCGACGCGGTCTCTTGAGCTGGTGAAGTGCAGCCCAGATGACTGCCAATCAGCAAATCCGATTACATAGTAGTTATTTTTTAAAAAAAATATCGAATCGAAAAGCCATGGAACTTGGAAAAATGGAACAATTGTTTCGTGAAAAAAGTTCACACAAAGTTATATATATTTTTTAAAAAATGCGTCTTCACAATTTTATAAGGTCAAAAGAGAGAATTGCGACGTAGTCCCCAAACTTGCGGCAATTCTTACATAGCCTTCGAAAGTTACATTTACGATGTCGATCCCCAAACTTATCTTTGTTTGCATAATTACTCTAAAAACTATTGGTATAATCTTATGTGGTTGCTTAGGTGTCTGCTGACCAGAGGCAACTACCACGTCATTTTTGCAATAAATTATGTGGTTGCTAGGCACAAATGCACAATAGGTAATCGTTACGTGGTTGCTAGGCATATTTCTAATAAATTGAAGGATGAAGTGATAAAAATGTTAAGAAATCATGTTTTGGAAAAAAACATTCATTTTTTAAAGAGTTCCAAGTTCCAACCATAAAGTATCAAATTTTAATATTTTAAACTTTCAAAATCTAATATTGAATTTTTAAACCTAGAGGTGAATTTTGCAATTTTGAAACAAAAAAATTTGAGCTTTGAATTTTAAAAAATCAGTATATTTTCATTTTTTGTACTTTCAAAGTTTCAATTTATAAAATATATGATAATTAATTTTGAAAAACCAAAAATTGATATTTAGTTTTCAAAAGAAAATTTGAATGAACCTTGTAATTTTAAAAATTCAATTTCTAAAATTCTTAGGGTTTGAAATTACAAAATATCAATTTCTAAAATTTTAAAATTAAAATATTTAAATTTCAAATTTTAAATTTTGGATATCTCCATTAATACAAAATTTGAAATTTTAATTTAGAAATTTTTTAAAAAGGATTTTTATAATGATTTTAAGTATCTAAAAATCATACCAGCCATGCATGGAATGTGGGATGCACATTCTTTGTCATTCTTCAACCAAGGCAGAGGCTCGCAGTAATAGAGAAAGCACGTATGAACAACAAATTAAGGATTGTTCTTATAGCATAAATCTTGGTTCGATTAAAAAAATCTAGAAATGCAACAATGTGTCAATGTCCTATGCTTTTCTTCAGAAAACAAAAAGCAAAGAAATGGGACCAACTTTTATATTCCACGACCCGTTGATCTCAGGTGCCTATTAAATGATCTCAGGTGCCAATTAATCGAGCAATAAACATGAACTCTTTTCAAAGATGAATATAAATTAAAACATCTACCGGGACACAGGTTCCAAATCCATACGATTAACATTGTTGTACAACAGAAACATGCATGCAAAAAACAAAACTCACTGCGAGCCGGCACGATTGGTCGAGCTAATCAGAGCTATGCCATGGAAACTATCCAAACAACCAAAACCATGTATAGGCCATGGCGCCTGGATCATTCTCCATTCGCCATCGCCTTTTCAAGGAGGATTTTCAGGCAGTAGCAGGTTACAGAAGGGACCTGATGGATCGCGAGCGCGTGCGCTTGCGCTTCTTCGGCTTCGCCTTCTCTACGGATATCCCCCCTTTCCTGCTCCTTCCGACGGCATTGTCACTTGCAACGTCGTAGTCTTCGTCGCTCCCCTCGTCGCCGCCGGCGATCTCGCCAACAATGTCTAATAGGTCACTCTCCACGTCATCGTCGTTCTTCTCGGCCCGGGCTTCTGCGGTGGCAGCAGCCTTGTCCTCCGGTGATCTCTCCTCTCTCAAATCAGCAGTGCTGCCTTCGATATCTTTCTTTGCGCTGCTTCCGTTGCCGCGTTCCTTTCGTCGGAATGGCCCCCAGGGTGTATAGAACGCGTACTCTGCGTAGATATCGATGTACCCTTGGCCAGAGCCAGTACTCGCCTTCTTCTTCTTCTTCTTCTTCTTCTTCTTGTCCTTCTTGCTATGCTTGGAGATGGTCGGCGCTCTCGCCACCGACGAGGCTGCTTTGTTGCTGGAAGCGGCGCTCGCCGGAGCTGGCTTGGAACTGGCAGAGGCCTTCGCCGGAGCTGCTGGCTTGGAGCTTGCCGAGGTGGTGGATCCCGAAGCCACTGCCACTGCTGTCACTCTACCAACGGGAGTATAGTAGGAGCGGCTCTGAGCGAAGTGGTAGTCACACAGTGTACTGTTCATTTTGACGATGTTGTTGCAGTGCCACCTCTTTCCGTCATTCTTCTTGCAGTACCACACATTAGCCTGCTCACTGTCGCCGGCTTCTTCCTCCTTCTCATGCATGGTCTCCTCCACCTTCGCCTTCGCCTTCCCCTTCTCCAGCTCCTTCCTCGCCTTCATATTGACGGCCCTCTTCTCGCCATCTTGGTTCATCTTCTTGGCAACGTTCTGTTTGTTCATAGCCTTCTTCTCGATCTTGGACTCCCCCTCCACAGTCTCATCTTCCTGATCCTTGTTCAGAACCAGCACGCTGCTCAACTCCGACCCAAGCCTGCTGGTGGCGCACCTGAAGTAGTTCTCAAGATCCTCCTACAGTTCCCGATATGTTCAAGAATATATCCAGCATGCAAAACCATGGTAAACCACACGTATACACAGCCTGCAGATCACGAGAAAGCGTGCAATTTTTGAAGCAGGCGACTAGGCTAGAGAGAACCGGCTAGAAGCAGTGCAGACTGCAGAGCAATCGAGTGGCACGCACACACCTAGGGTTCGAGCAGGAAAGGTTGCTCATTTTCCGCAGATCCCCAACCCTACACACATGCCCCGAATCGCAAGCCGAAGAAGCCCCCGTATCCCGCCGGAAGACCGATCCCGCCGGCCGGTTCCGGCGAATTTCGCTCGCTGCCACCCGCCACGCCGCGACCGCCCACCTCGATCGCGTCGCGACGTCTCTGATGCTAGGGCTCGCGAGTGGAATGGAGGGGCATACACGAACGCGAGAGCGACACCACCGCACAAAAACCAAACCAGAACGCAGAAGCATGCGAGCGAGGTCGCCGGCACACGACGCGGGGAACAGCCGGGAGCACGGAGGAACAGGCGAACAGCAGAGACAGAGCGCGGGAGGAGGGAGGAACGCGGAGGCTAACCTGGGGATTGGGGACGTCGAGCTCGCTCCTCAGCTCCCATGGCGCCCGGTTCAGCCTGCAGACCCCCTCCGAGGCGGCTTCGGCGCGTCGGCCGCCGCTGGCGGCGCCGTACGCAGAAGGCGCGGGCGGCGGGGGCTGCGTCGGAGGCGCCGCCTCGGGCTGCGCCTGCGCGTTGTAGTAGGCCGATCCGAGCACCCTGGAAGCGGACTTCCGGATCCGCATGGTTGGACCCTGGCCGCCGGCGGGCGGCGGAGCGGCGAGGGGCCGGGATCTGAGGCGCTAGGGTTTGGGATTGGGGCGCCGCGGAAGTGAGGAGGCGATGGGAGCGTCGTGGGTTTTTGCTTTGCTCGGCTTGGCTGGTTCTTGCAGCCTTGTGTGCACTAGTTTCTTCTCTCTCGCTCGCTCACTCTCACTCTGCTACTGCTGCTGCTGCATCCGTGGGCTTTGACGTTTTGTGTCCTGCCTGAAAAGGACGCCATGTAGAGGTGCAGGTTTTGGTCGAGGTTGCAGTAGGCTTCCACGAGTTTCATGGTTATAAGAGCAACTTCGGCGGCTTTAGAAAAACACTGAAGCAGATGTGGTGGAGTTGTTGGAGGAAAGAAATCTTTTAGAAAGTAGTGTAAGTTGTGAAGAAATTTTACGGGGTGAATAAAAGAGGCACTAGTAGTGTTTTAGAGGAGAGATATAAGCCTAAGATGTACGTGTTAAATGACATTTATGTCCTTTTCGCATTGAAAAGTGAGTTTCAATACTATGTGAAGTTACATGCATCAATCATTTTATCCAAAAAAAATTAAACTAATGGAACAAAGAAAGGTGGGCGACACACTTATACTTTTCGATAAGTGATTTTACTTTATACGAGACTTACGCCAAATATTCATGACTTTGATTTTGTATAACGATTTTTGTAAATTACATTTAATTTTTTAGTTAGTGGGTTCTACACTCGATTATATGTGTGAAAATGGGCTAAGCTAGGCTTTTATTTTTTGGATGTATTAACGTAGCAAGCTAAAGGTCGAATGGCCTTTTTTTATAAATGAAAGACTATGATATAGTATTTTTTTTCTTCCTCTTTTCTTTTTTTCATGATGGGTATGTTGAATTGGAATGTTCTTCTTTTCAGAGAGGGCCCACGTAAAAATATTAACAAATCTGTTCTGGCATGCGCGCACCCCTCACCCCCTCCCTGTGTGGTACCAACTGAGCACCAGTTGGTTCATATTGAAATTTTTCTTGTGGACTTTATAGAGCATAGCAACTATAAATCGTAACAGCTTAAAAAATTGTTTGGCCTCTCTCAGACCCGATGCTTAAATATTAAAAAGATGTGGTCCAACTGAGATAATTAAGCTTCGCCTAGCACCCTAGAAGTATAAAAGAGGGTTGAAACACATAAAACTTCAATAATATACAAAAACGAAATGTTCTTTGAACCATGTGGACACCACACGTGTATAATAGATGTGAGGAGTACACATAGCCCGTTTGGTTCATGTATCATAGGTCTGACACATTTGTCGAACTTAACTAAGTTTAGTTTATGAAATTACTAGTCACACTCTCTCTATTATAGACAACTTTGCTAATCCAAAACTTATTCAACTGTTGTTAGACACATTTTTTTATGGTTTGTGCTAAAGTGTGGTTACGAAGAAGTAAATGGCTCGTACATATTTTTTGGCCCGGCATGGGGAAGAGGGAAGACGAGTAGCCATACGTTGGGTGGAAGGGGAAGGCAAAGGTCCGTACGTGTTACGTACGTACGGAGAAATACATTGATCAACTGCCACGCGTACAGTATATTTGTTCGATCTGCATGCATTGAGATCTGCTCCATCGGACGGTGCGCACGGCTAGAAATTAGGAAAATCAACGGCTTGCATGCATGCCGCAACGTACAGCTGGATATCGAAGAACAAATCCTGAGAAATATTCATGCTCTTCTTGCACTTTTGCGCGCCAATAATCTTCATGACACGGTCGTTAGTTCTCCAAATAAATAAATAAGGCGAACGACAGCGTCCGAACGTCCGTCCGAACTCGCATGTGTCGAATCAGGGACGACCGTCCGATCAGCCATTTGCGCGCGCCCCACGTTGGCTGGCTAGATGTGCTAGATGCACAGTTTATCATTTTTCAATTAAAACTTCTGATTTTTGTATAAAATTTAAACAGTGTTTAAAATACGTGGAATAAATTTCATAAATCTTCTAAAATCAAGAGCAACCCATTTTAAATACTTTTAAAATTTTAGATTTTTTCACTTTTTCAAAAAAAATGTGAACCTAGGAGGAGTCACTTGTGAAACTTATATGTATACTAGCGAAACTTGGCCGTGTGTTGATGAACCTTGACCTATGTATTGATGAAGACGAGCAATAGATGAAATCTGATGAAACTTGGATGAAACTTCGATGTAACCTAATCATGGTTCTAAAAATCGGTATTACTCGGCGATTACTCGCCGAGTACTCGCTACTCGCCGCCCCACCGAGTCGAGAAGGGCCAACTCGGTTGATTACTCGGTCAGACCGAGTAATCGGTCAAAAACCGAGTAAAAACCAAGTAACGGCCGAGTAAAAACTTTGAGTGCTTGTTGGTTGTGATTTGCGGACATTTTATGATGTTTTAGTGTATTACCTATCATGTATTTATGTGATCATGTCATATGTTGCGAACTTGCGAGTTGCGATATGTCATATGTTGCAAACTTGCGAGTTGCGATATGTCGTAAGTCGTAACGTGCACTCTACTTTGTGTTAGTAGTTTATACATATAGATTTACAAGTATCATTAAGTCATATGAAAGAAGATACGCCATCATTATGTCGATATATGTCTACTAATGCTATATTAATTTTCTGAGTAATTGGTGCCGAGTAATTTCCGAGTACTCCCGAGTAATCCGAGTACTCGCTACTCGGTACCTCACCGAGTCAGTACCGAGTAGCGAGTTCTTGAACCTTGAACCTAATGAAACTCGGATGAAACCTGCGGAAACTAGATGAAACTTGGATTAACTTGATGAAACTTGAAGAAACTTGGATGAAACCTATTGAACTTGAAAAAACTTGATGAGACCTAATAAAACTTGACAGTTCGGCAAAGTTTAACAAGTATGAAACCTAAGTTTTAGTAGGCAAAACCTAAAGTTTTATTAGGCAAGATTAAAGTTTGAGGAAACCAGGTCAAAATTTATATAGCAACATAGGTCTTGTTTTGTTCGTAAAGATACGAGAAACGCGTTGGTGCAAACGGTTGGTGGATAAGAGCACCTAGTCAAAATTTATGGCCACCAAAAGAAAAAAATATTGTGGGACCCACTCCTGCATGCCCGCACAGTGTAGTTTCCGGCGCGTTCGCGTGCGCCGCGCGCGAGTTCGGTCTCGCCGGACGTCCATGTCCAAGCGTTTTCGAATAAATAAAGCTCCGACTTCCGTATAACAATCGAAAATCGGTCCTAAATTAGCTTAATGCTGAACTAATATTGCAAAGAGATATATACGGCTAGCTGACAAAAGACCGGGGTTTCATTTTGCATGCAAAGAAAAAGGCCGGCCTCAAATCTCGATTCTCGTGGCATGCATGCATGCCCGTGGGCTCCACAACTTGCACTTAATTCCATCTTATATATCACGATGCGTAAACACTAGTTACTATATATATCATGCATGTTTATTACGACAAGATCGATCATAGAATCGATATATTATAATTCTTCGCTTTGTCTCTAGCATGTGGCCGGGATGGTTTGTGTCCCCTTTCAAGTGTAATCCTATGGTTCTTATAGATATGCAATTAAGCTTACAGTACGATCATCGTGCAACCGAACTATCAAAAGTTGTTAAAAAATTAAAAAAAATCTTGCATGTACTTCATTATTTACTCTACCTATGTACGAAATTTTAAAGCAAAATTCATTTCATATTAAGAGTTATAAAAAAGAAAAAATTGACAGCTTTAACGAGTTCAAAATTGATAGAATTTTATTTTTGAACTTTCAATATATGATGAATTTGAACTTGAAATTTTATACAGGAGTAGAGTAAGTTGAAAAGCGCATATAAATTTTTTTTTTTTTTGCAATTTTTGATAGAATGAGTGAAGCATTTACCGGCTTCCTACGCGCGGCTACTCGACGAGAAAGAAACCATAACCAGGTGAACTTAGAGCATCTCCAAGAGTGATAGTAAAATGGGAGCCCTATATTGCATTATAAATACTTCATATAATGTTTCAAGAGCACAAAAAATATATCAACTCCAACAATTAGTCTAAAACACACACACACACACATCCATTTAAATAAACTAACTTGTTCATTTATTGCTCCTAGAATATAGTGAAACCAAATATAGGGCTTGACAGTTGAGTTGCCATGTTTAACAATTTCTCTCAGAGTCAAACCTTTTTAGGGCTTTTTGTTAAGATATGATCCATTAATTGTTTGAGCTGATTTAAAAAAAAACCCCAAAATACAGGCATAACAACCCATAAAGAGCTTTTCTTGGAGATGCTCTTGGAGCATATCTAACGATGATCCTATATAGATATATGGATTTTAATTCTGGGGTTTTAATAAAAAACCACTGCAACAAGAAGTTCTAGCTTTTAAAAAAATCTCAATATGATAGGACTATTGCTCATATTTAGCTACTCTCCTTATAAGTCCCACGTAGTTTTAGGACTCATTGTTGGAGTCAACATGTATTTATATAGGTTAAAAAAGTTTTAGGAAGTCCCTATATTTAAATATAGGGCTCAAGTTTTAGCAATTATTGTTGGAGATGTTCTTAGAGCCTTTTTGGTTTGTGTTTAATATTGTCTAAGTCAATCTTAGGCATGTCACAGTTTTTTAGATGATGTTTGGTTTGTGCCGCAATTGTATCTTGACGCACTTTCTTAATCATCTAGCCCACATGTCATAGACTTACAATTTTGTCCAACTTTCTCACAAATATGGCGTTTAATTTCTTTGCCACAAAAATGTAGCTTGTCACACTTGTCTTAATGTACAGGCTCTTGGGCTCCTAAGCTGCATTGTGGTTAGACCTAAACTAAGCTTCTTAAATAAGGTCTGGATCATACATGCATGCATGCATGCGTACGTGTGCATAATGACACGGTTGTCAACCACGCACTTCATTGTGTATAATAACACTCTTTCTACTGTTCGTGATAGACACGAAAACATCCAGGAGTAAGAAAACACAGCTGTTTAATTTTGTTCATCATACACGGGAAATGCATTTACTCAAGAAGTAAGAAAATACAGGTGTTTAATTTTGTTCATCATATACAGAAAATGCATTTACTTATGGGAAATTTCCCCTCAGAATCCGCTTTGTCATGCATCTACAAGATATACATACCATTGTATATCCATACCTGAATATGTTTCTTCACAATTTATACATACTGTATAGAACTTAGGAACTCTTGCTAGTTGCTAGCTAGTAAAAACACAATTTCTAGGAAGGTCATCAGTCCCGTTCACAAATACGTGGACCATAACTGAAGAAATAAATTCAGCCCCCATCAACCAGGTGATCCATACCTCTATGCTTTGAAGAGAGGCAAATTGGAATGTAGCTTTTCTTTTGTTGATTAATCCATATGAACTGCCTTAGTTCATGGAGGAGGTTGGTAAAGCTAACTCCCTATAATCTTTACGTATACTCCATAAGATTTCTGCACATCGCCTCATGCTCGGCCGGTTCCTCTTTGTTGGAGCTAAGCACTGCAGAGCCAGCTCGTACATCTTCTCAACTGCCAGATTGATTGCATCAGTCGCCTCCAAATTTGAATCCAATGTTTGTATCGCATTGCCTTCCACAAATTTTTCCATGGCCTGTTCAAACCATACATGGAGTTGATAGGATATAACTGCATTATTATCTGTGTCCTAGATGCTAGAAACAATTTAGGGAACAAACATAATGACAACAATGCCAAAAACTAACCCATTTTGCAGTAACACGTTCAATGATCGCCCTCTTTGGCTCTATCGGGCGTCTCCCGGTAACCAACTCAACCAGAAGGACCCCAAAGGAGTAGACATCACTCTTTTCATTCAGCTGATATGTTCTAAGATATTCTGGATCGAGATAGCCCGCTGTTCCTTTGACTTGAGTAGAGACATGGCTAGCATCAGTCGGAGCCAGTTTGGCAAATCCAAAGTCAGCAACCTTAGCTCGACAATTGTTTGTGAGTAGAATGTTCGAGGATTTGATGTCCCTGTGGATGACAGGGTGATCTGCATGGGTAAAATATGTGGGTTAGGACTCAAGATCTAGTAGCAAATGATCTTAGTTGTTAGACGTTCAAAAGATGATTATTCGAAGGATATATTTTTTCTATCAGTTTTCCCCAAAAAAATGCATGTAAACAGTGCCCTAGTGGATATTTGATATGAAATTATGAATACATCCCTACAGTTATGAGATAAATGTAACCATGGTAACTTAAATCACAAGGAAACTACCAAGGATCTCTTGTCCAATATTAACATCGAATAATTGTTGAGAACTCAAGATTGTACTGTTATGTAGTTCTACTCCTGATCTGATTTGGGCCATCTTTTTAATCAATTTTTTTTTGAAAGAAATGCTAAAGTATGGATTCAAAAGCAATACCTGCCTGTTGCAGAGGTGGGGAGCTACCACCAGGCCGAACGCGAGGGTGTTTGACCATATGTTTTACATACAAGCTTTTTTACTATTAATATTAGGAGTGATTGGCTTAGGGTAAAAACTTTTCTATATAGACTTTGTTATTTGAGGTGTTGATTGTTTGTGGTAGCAGTTCTAAACATGTCCAATTTTGGTTTAAGATGTATCTTTTCTGTGAAGTTTATCAAAAGCAGGCGAAGAGCTACTACAAGACGGTTTTCCTAACCAGGATTCTGTGGCATACCTGAACTTGAATAAACAGCCCTACTTTCGGAGGTCTTTTCTGAGTTTCAAAGATCATTTGCTGATCCTTTCACATCCAATTAATAAACCACCAAATCTGGTAAATTTGAAACAAAAAAATACAGCCCAAAGCAGATATAAGAAATTGATAGTACCTGAATAGGTGTGAAGATATGTAATTGCGTGAGCCACATCAATTGCAATATCCAATCTCAGACAGAATTCAAGAGCATTCCCATTCAAGCCTGAATATGGCTAACCTCATATAAGACACAAGAAGCACAAACTCTGAAAATGGCAGGATCATAGGATTCTTACAGTCAAGGTGTTCTCGAAGATTCCCGTTGGAAACATACTCAACAATGATCAACTGCTCACCGCCAAACTCCAGGTACCCATGAAACCGTACCAAATTCAGGTGCTCAATGCATTCCAATGTTGCGATCTCGTTCCTGAACTCATGGCCCATATGCTTGTCATACACATTCTGGAAAGAAAGACAACCAACATAGTCTTGAGATAATCACCAGACTGTGAAAGCTGCACATAAGAAGATAGGTACAGACCTTCTTGGCCCGTTTGACAGCAATGAGAGTGCCATCATTGAGCTGGCCTCTGTATACCGTCCCAGAACCACCCTGCCCAATCTTCAGGTTCGGGGAGAAGTTTTTCGTTGCTTTCTGGATCTCGGGCAACGAGAACTTTGTGCTGCCAGGTATCTCCATATCTGAAGAATTCCTACGGATGGGGGTATACAGTCCTCTAATTGATCTCTTGCTATCTAAAGTACTTCCACTGCTAGAACCTTGTGAGCTCACCGACTGTGAGACTGAAATAAATAAATAAATAAATAAATAAGTACCGTATCAGACCATGACAGAACACTGAAGGGTGATTCTTGCAGCGAAGTACCGTCCAATTATCTCAACAGTATCCATTAGAGGATCATAACTTGTGTATGTATCATTGAGATTTTTTAATATAAGCAATACTTAAAACTAACAGACAGGACACAACTCACCAATGTTTGCAAATTACAGGCCTTCTAACTGTCCTTCAATCATAGAGGGAATTAACAAATGAATGAAATGATATAGATTATGAAGGGGGTTTGCTTATAGTATGGTAACTCGTACTAAATTTTTTGACCCAGATGTGTTCAGGACACATGATCAAACAGCGACAAATCGAATGGAAACAAATAAAAAACCATAAAGTATGAATGGATGGTGTCTCCACACTTGACTGAATAAACAAAGCTCAGCAGAGGTGAAGGCGTATCCTATTACTATGCGCACATGCTACAAAACACAAGCAAAGCTAATTGATCTAAGCAAAAGGGGAAAAAAAAAAATCAAAACTTGTGACAAACGAAGTAGAAATGATCAAATGAAGACAAAGTCTTAAAAAACTTTCATCGCACTTTATTTTGCCAGCATTAGCACACTAACTAGTACAGTAAAGATCCTAAAACAAAAGATCATCCTCCCAATCGAGGCGCCGTACGATCCTACGCGTTGACCAGAAACAATTGACGAACAAGAGGACTAGCCTGACCGACAAAAATACTATCTTTGATTGCAAAACGTAACACAGAAACGGGAGGGGGGATAAAGAGAAGGCGCGCGTGTGCGTACGTTGGCGGGAGGGGTGGAAGTCATCGGACAAGGAGGTCTCCGGCGAGCGCGCCTCCGGGGAGACGAAGCAGGACCGGAAGGCGTCGATGAAGGAGAGCCCCCGGGCTCCGCCGGCACCCCCGTTCACGGACCTCTCGGAGGCGGCGGAGGCGGCGGAGGCGGTGGAGAAGCGGGACAGGTCGCCTGACTCGCCTCGGCTGCCGGGGTCGCTCCTCTGCCTCCCGGGTCCGGCCGAGCCGGCGCTGCTCCTCATACCTGTATCAGGAACTCAGGGCACGCGCGGGCCGCGCGGAGAGGAAGGGGAGGGGGCAGTGGGGCACTACTGGATTGGAAAGCTGCGGTCTGATGACGACGTGGAGGAGGAAGGAGACGAGCCGGCCGGGAGAAGAGAAGCGATCTCTCTCTCTCTCTATCTCTCTCTTCTTGCGCGCGCCAGAGTGGACTAGTTCGGGATGGAGTCCGGAGCCCGGACTTGCATGTAGGTGTAGGAAATACTCCTGCTCTTTCATCTAAACTTCGTATTTACCTAGTCCAAGAAATACTTTTTTATCTAAACTTTTGCTGCTCTTTCATCTAAACTTCCGGGGCAAATCCTCTGCCGTTGTGTGCTAAAAGTCGAGTAAAAAGCAGTCAAAAAGCGAAAGATCGCAAAGAAAAATATCTTGTTAAAAAATCTTCACAGATCAGAAGAAACACCGCTTGAAAAACACTGTTCATTTTCACTGTTTTGTACTGTTCATCAGTTATAAAGTCACGGTTACTGTTCATCCTCTGCCGTTTCCAAAGTGCTAAACGTCGTGTTTTCCTAGTCCAAGAAATACTCTTTTATCTAAACTTTTGCGTACCGCACTTACATGCAATTTTTCCCCCATAAATTATATTCTGCTTTTGCAAGCATATCCAGTGAGTCAGTTAGACAATTTCTACATATAAACAAACTTCATGTCATTTAAAAATAAGTGTGCATGTACCTTGTAATTTATGATAAATTGCCTCTTAGTTAAGAGTGAGTGTCTATTTCTCTCTTCTAGTACTTTCCTCCACATAATAAAAAAAAGATAAGTTAGAATTCGTATAGCTAATTGATTTAGCATCATTAATACATCTTCAACGGCGTCAAATTAAATAGCTGCAAGGACTACACGTCAGTCTATAGCTACGAGGTGCATCC
The DNA here is from genome assembly GCA_036346415.1 of Raddia guianensis. Taxonomy (NCBI): domain Eukaryota; kingdom Viridiplantae; phylum Streptophyta; class Magnoliopsida; order Poales; family Poaceae; genus Raddia; species Raddia guianensis. The sequence continues at coordinate 3,869,781 of CM070536.1, read as the reverse complement.
ACCCTATTATATATGAGCTTATATTAATTTTAAAAGATAATGTTATATTTTACACATTAAAAGGTTGTCTATAAGTTATATCTAGATTATATGGAGCTTGTTTGTAGTTAGCGATTGACATTGCTATTGAAGATGTCCTATGCTTTTATATTTGTGTCACTCCAGATTGTATTATGCTCTGCTTCATAGGTTACTATGATCACGACAAATTATTCCTTTTGGTCCTTCAAAACTTGGTATTTTATATATCCATATGGTTTTTAAAATGCAATTTTGATGTTTTATATTATAGAAGTGTTTCTTTAGATGAATATAAATGCACTTTTTATGTGACTAATTCAAATAGCTCAAATTTTTTTAATAAATAAAATTTAAAACCTTGATCTGGCTCATGTTTTCGAGCACGAGGGAGGAGGCGGTAGGTTCTGTGTCGAGTATGGTCTTGCTTTTTTTAGCCGAAAGTTGTTAAAAATTTTAGGTCCTGTTCTTTTGAGCTGATCTGAAAGGCTGAACAACTGAACGACTGAAATGACTGAATATCGACAGCTTCTCGAGGTAATCTCGAGATTCGGATCCATTTTGTTTGACTTGCTTTTTAAAGCGTTAGAACCCATCTTCAAAACAGCGAAAAAACAAACTCAAAAAACTCAAACACATATGTTTTTTCAGAACATAAATAAGTCGTTAACCTGTTAAGCCGTTAAGTTGTTAAGCTGAAAAGAACATGACCTTAATCTGAAAAGGTTGTAACATCTCGAGAGATGGCTCGGAGAGTCTAAAAAATTATAAGAAATTACTTTCGAAACTTTTTAAAACCCATTTAAACCTCAAAAAATGATTACAATGTATATTATACTATTTGGCTTGTAAAAAAAAAGATAAACTTAATTTTAATTTAATTTAAGTAAAAAAACAAGGCCCATCTAGGAGTAGCTGCCGATGTAGAAGGTGGGACACTTGGCATAGTGGTGACAGTAACATCGACGACGACCAGCATTAAAAGAGGAGACGGTGGTGGCACAAACCGTAGGTGGTAGTCAACAGGGCTGAGTGGTGGTGGTAGCTACAACAAACAGAGAGAAGGTTCAGGCTTCAGAGTAGCACACACCGTTCATTCATATGCATGAGATGTATCCGACGGTGAATCTTCTATTCCAAGGCGTGTCACTGTGTCGGGGCCTCGCCGGTGGGACCGTCGAAGCGTGGCCGTGCGGAAATGGAAATGTGGGAGTGAAGTCAAAGTCAATCCTTTTGTGTTCATTCGGGCAACGTCTCGGCGCTTCATTCGTCTACCTGGAATGAGATGCGTCATGGCCCATGATTTTAGGTTAATCTGTGACAAGCTTGGGTTAGATTACCGTGTTTGTGATGAGTAGATTGCAGAAACGTACGTAACCTTTGGCTTTCTGAGGGAAGTCGCAGCGACCGGTGAGTGAGCGGTCACTGGTCAGCAACAAGCCGGCCCTGCCGACTTAAAAGGAAGATTCGTCGCCACGGTGGCGACGACAGCAGACTGTGCTAAATCATTTATTGTACACGTTCTACCGCAGAAAATCGTAGAAATACCGATTTTTTTTAAAATGGTTTAGTTAAAATACCACTTTGATCTACTGTTATAGATACAGGGGATAGATACAGATGGTTCTAAATGTCAGGGAGAATAGACACATAATAGTTCTAGATATCAGTGAGGAAGAATTGGCAATTTTACAAAACTATTTATTGGGATGGCATATAGCTACGGTGGCGACAAGTGCCAGAAGGCGAGCTCATAGCTCAGCACTCGGTCCTTACTTTTTTGGGCTGAAAATTACTGAATTTTTTGTCTAAAAATATTGACCCCTGAAGAAGAGTCCAAAAGTTATTGATTTTTTTTCAAAAAAATTTAAAAACTATTTAAACCCTATAAAAATGACTACAAACCATCTGAGTGTATGACATGTGGGTCTAGTGACATACAGGGTATTTTTATTTTTTCAGTGGCATACAGGGTATTTTCCCTTAAGTTTAAGCCGAAAGAAACAGGCCTCGGTGACGCCGTCCAGTTCGGCCATATGACGCGCGTTGTCCGTCCGAAACGACGTAGACCGTGGGCCGTGGCCGTGCGTTTCGGTTCGACCTGCTCGCCGCCGGGTCGGGCCGAAACGAGATGTGGCCTGGGCCCTGGGGTCCTTGGGCGTAGTCGGCGCTGAGCCATGTCGGGTCCCGGGCTCCCAGCCACGTGGATCCATACACGTCAGTTGCCATCCCTAATTTGCTCTTCTTTTGTTCTTTGGCAAGAGAGTGTGACATATGCCACTCTCGTAACCAAAACGAGAGCACGGATATCTTGCAGGGGCTAGGGAGCGACCAGTCGAAGGAGGTCAGGATGACAGCTACTATGGGGGATAAAAGTGTTAAGGAACCACACCAAGCCGACCGGCTTTAGGTCTGGCTCGGCTAAGGGGTGGGGCCCACTTGGTTGACCAAGTAAAACCCTAAAGACCCAAGATAACAGAGAGGTTTAATCTATTATGACGCAAAGAGAAAAGCAAAAAGAATCCTTTCTCTCCTACATATCGTGTTCTTCGCGATTGTTCTTCGTCGTCTACGATCTACGATCGCTTCAAGCAACCTCGGACTACACTCGGTAGCGTGGTTGTCTAACACGTTATCAGCACGAGGCTCTGACGAACGACGCCGGAGATTGGTCGCCGACGAACAAGCAACGCATCTCCATCGCCTTCGTCGACCTAGTTGGGACCCGTTGATCTATCCTACGCGATAGTTCGCGCATCCCACCTTTGCCGCAAGCATCGAAGGTATGGATCGGTTTTTCCCGTGGGATCCCGCTTGAATCTGTTGAAGAATTGGCTCGGATCTCGTAGATCCTATTGAATCTAACTGCCGGTCCTCTGGATCGGCGATGAACGATGAAAAGAATTGAACCGGCCGCTTGAAGAAAGCTGCACCGTCGCGTCGCCGCTGCCAGCGCGCGCTTCTGAAGGCCGTGCGTCGCGCCGCCGTTGGAAGCGCCGGCGCCGCCACGCCGTCTGCCTGGCCGAAGCGCGCCAGCGCCATGCGCGCCAGCCGCCGCGCCAGCCGCGCGCCATGCTGCCAGCGCGCCGCATCATCGCGCCGCCATGCCGCGGCTGAAAACCGTCTGCGCGCGCCGCCGTTGGAAGCCAGCGCCAGCGCAAGCGTGCTCTGGAAGCCGCGCGCTGCGCGCCGCCGCCTACTGCAAGCGCGCCGCCGCGCCGCCGCCGCCTGCGCGCGCTGCGCGCCTCCGCGCGCCCAGCAGCGCCAGCCGCGCCGCCGCCGCCTGCTGCCAGCGCCGCTGCCGCGCCACCGCACGCCACGCGCATTGCACCGGCCAGCGCACGCCAGCAGGTTTGCGCCACGCCGTCATGCCGCGCCCGCCCGCGCCAAGCCGCGCCATCGCCTTTGCCCGGCAGCGGCGCGGCTAAAACCCTAGCGCCCCATGCCTCCCACATTGCCAAGCCGCCCGTTGGGCCACCTCCCCCATTGCGAGCCGCCTAGCAGCCCGCCATGAACGGGCCGCCGCCTCTCCCCTGGCCGACGCCCGGGTGGTGTTGCCCTCCTCTGCGGCAGTGCAAGCCGCTTAGGTCAAGCGCCATTGGCCGCTTTTAGCAGCAGCGTCGTGGGTCGCTTGGCGAGCCACGCCACTGCCACACGTGGGCCACCTCAGCAAGCCACGTGTGGGCTATCTCTGTAGCAGGCCCAATGAGGAAAAGAAAAAAAAAGGAAAAAGAAAAAGAGGGGCTGGGCCGTAGTATAGAATAAAAGAAAAAGAAAAGAAGGCCCGCTGGCAAGAAATGAATTACAAAATTAAATAAAAAAGAAATGAATTAAATGGCGCTTGAATTTCGAATTGCATGTGTATTTTCGCAATGCGAATTTACATTTTGACCCCAGAAATTTATGAAAAGAAGGGCGTGGGCCGGATCATGAAATAAATAAAAAATAAGGGCTACTGGACCGGTTTTGGACGGTCCAGACCGAAAAAGTAAAAGAATGGCTCGGGGCAGACCGGAAAAATAGGGAATAAAACCTGTTTGCCCTGTAATCTTATGAATAAGTTCTTGGATTTTCTAGAAATTATGAGAAATTTTCTAGGCTATTGTTTTACAGAAAAATTCTTGGCATTTGAAAACTACATGAAGTATTTTCTGAATTTAAAGAATTTTGCAGAAAGCCCCTAAGAATTATGGAATTTGCACTTAGCTTTTCCTAAGCATTGAAAATTTCATAAATCCCCTTGGAATTAGCAGAAATTGAAGAAAGCATATATTCAGGCATAAAAACATTCTGGGAGTTCTTTATGACCCCGGTTTTGAATTTGCAAGCTTATTTAGCTACTGTTAATTACTTTTATGCAATTATCTTTTGAATTTGCTTTTGTAATTATCAGTTTTGCCTGTTTATTATGTGAATTGGTAATGGCATACAAGCAGGAATATTGGATATACATGAGAATTTTGAATTAAATTCTTCTTAGCACCACTCTCCCCACTAGATTACTTATAGTAATCTTCTGAATGAATTTTGAAATATGGAATTGTCGGGTATCACAATTTATGAATTTGAGAAACTGGCCCCCTGTGGCCTGAATTATCTCACTTGGACATAGGACGTAATGGCTGTATTCGGTTCTTAGAAACCTAACACTGTCAATCGGTTTAGGTCCCTGCAAGAAAAAGAAACCTACCGATGAGCAGGACGAAAGCACTGCACTTTCTTAGACACCACCTCCTTACCAAATTTTGCATGCATGGTTGAGGGGGGGCACACTGATGCTATGTGCTGCACTTTAGAAGTAGCTTATGAAGTTCAAGCATGCTGTCCTGCGATAAGTATAACAGGATTTGGTGCACATAAGGTTTGCAGACTATAGAATTATGATCGAGTACAACTAAATATGCATAGAATTTATACGATCCCTCTCTATGTGACAAGATCACAAACGAGGGGATTGTACCTCCCACTTTTCACCTCAGTGCAATTAGAGCAGCTACTAGGGGTGAAAAGCCCATTCGTTGGAAGAATGGAAAGAAGGGAAATTATAGAAATTGACCTAGAAAAGAAAGTCCATTATCCAAGTGACATCGAATATAAGAATAAAGTCACATAATGCAAGCCACATGACCACTAGGTCAAGATGTGCTATAAATGTGGCATTTAGGGGCATTGGTCGAATATTCGCCGCAAACCTGTTGATGAAATTGCGGCTTATTAGACCGAAAAGAATTTCAAAGCAGTAGAGGTGTCTCACTATGGATAGAAAAGAAACCTTTTGGTAGAATACACTTACGGAGAGACACCTTTGCATCGCCCATTAATCGTATTGAAGCCACAAGAAGTGGATAAAGAAGAGAAGATCTCGACAAATAGGATTGATGCTAAGAAAAAGTGTATAATTGTAGCATTTAATTATGCAAGAGTTGCACTATTAGTCTTCTCCCTGCAGATTGTGGTCGCTAATAGACATTTATGAATTTTAGCATGAAGATTTTGAAGCTCTCGAAGAGCAAACATTAATTCTCATGTTCATTATGAATTTATCCTATATTCCATTATATACTCTGAAGTTGCAGTCAATATTTGAATCAAATGAATTATGAATATTGCCATTGCCTGATTGCAACTATGAATAGAACTAGTGTAGTGCCCTATGGAGATATGAATTGTTGGTAGTTTAATAACACCAATAGAATTTTAAGAGACAACATAAATTTTGTGGGTATTACATCAGCACTTTAAAGAAGCATTGTTTTACCCAGAATGCCCTTGAACTCTCTTAAATTCGAAAGACATCCATCTCGACGGTTTCCGCGTTGAGACCAACGAAGATCGATAAAGAATTGTTATACATTTTGAAGCATTTTGGATGTGAGTAAAGAATGTTAGAATTTTCCCCTCCATTTGAATTTGGGCTATACTACATTAGAATGTATTTAGAAGCTCTAATCTCTTCCATCTGGCATCGTAGAATTGCCATCTCAATTATAGAAAAGATGAGGTGCAATCAACTCGCAAGGACATAGCATTAGTATAAGAATTTCCTGAATTTTGAACTGGGCACTCTCCTATTAAAGGTTAAGTCGAGTTTTCTCCTTGCCTATAATGCATCTAGGAGAGGTTCGCGGCCGTTTGCAGCCCTTGCCAAGGGCATTTAACGACATTCTAGTGCTCACAATTGCTTCCTTATGGTAAGGCATGAGTTTATTCTCTACATAAACCATATGTTCGTGAAGCTGATCTCGCAGATCATAAGAATTAAAGAATCTATTATCTGATCATCACTATGAAGTCCGAAATAAGAAGGACAATGCTAACTGATCGATAATCATTGAACTGTATCGAATACCAAAGAAGAGCACTATATATCTCATGTCCGAGCGTCATGGACTAGAGATGTCCGGCCGCACTTGCTGAGTTGTCATATATTGAATAAAGAAATAGAAACCCGACAAGCAGTCCTCATCAATTAATACAAGGGACACGTGGTCCCACAACATCCAACTAGTGCAAAGAAAAGAAATTTCTCAATTTGAATGCAAGTTTTATGTATCTATACCACACTTGCAATGAATTTAAAAATGACTGAGGATCAATTCTCATCATTAGGAGGAGGAATAGAACCCTGAAAAGAAGAATGCCGGGAAAAGATGTGGCTAACCTCAGACACCACTAATGCATTCCCGCGCATTAGCCGCACTAGTATGAATTTTAAAGCATTTAAGAAATTAATGAACTGTCTAATCATTTTTGTGATTTGAAGGATGTGATCAAGTCGCATTACTGACAATAATGCACCAGAGAGGGTCGAAATACCATAGAAGGTACCCTCATTCATTAGAGGCCTCAATAAAAGGACGAAAAATCGGTTATTCGAATCCCAAGTATCCGGGGACGCCTGGAGAAAAACGGATAAGAGAGCTTGCCACAACCGATCACGAAAATACCCCAAAGGAAATAGAAGGGGAGCCAGTTGAGACCTGGCGCTGGTGAGCCTGCTAGCGAGGCACTCACAGTTTTGAATTTACCGGTACAAGAAGAAAGAATTAAAGAAGAAGCCAAAAGACAAGCAAACGAGCGTGCCGAAGGGCGTGCAGACGAGCATGTGAATGCGCACATCGGCAACCATCTAAAGGTCCTTGCTCCCGTAATTGGGAAATAGCGGTGCAGAGCGAGTGATGGTGCAAGCAGCACAAGTGCACGAAGCACCCCATGAAGAAATGACCATAAACTCTGTGCACTCCGGGGATATATGAATAGAATCACAGCCAATGTCGACATATATTTTGCAAAGAATATTGCCAAAACAATTGAACTCGATCCTGAGCCTACATCTCTCTTTGAGTGTAAGACATGGCTGGACCGAAAAGAATGAAAGAAGGCAATCACCGCGGATCTATTTTCTCTGAACAAAGAAGAAGTGCATAGGCCTATGCGCCGCACATTCCCTCGTGTATGCCCCGTGGGCCTTTGTTCGAAAGGAGAAGTAAAGCAAATGAAGTGGTATGGTACAAAGCAAGGCTGGTAGTAAAATGTTTCACTCAGCGTCTTTGCGTTGTTTATGAAGAAACTTATTCCTCGGTCATGGGTGGTGTAACCTTTAGATACCCTTATCTCAATAGGCAGTACTCAACTGAAAGTTGACAAAGAAAATGAATTAAATGGATGTTGTAACTGGAAAGAGACTTGGATGGACTTATATATGAAGATACATGAGTATCATTGTCCTAAACCAAAATAGAGCAAATAGAAATCTGTACAGTGTAATCCTTTGATTTACCATACAGACTGAAGAAAAGAATAAAGCACATACTTGATGTATGAGAAAGAGATGAATGGATTGGCCATTGCAGCTTAGGTTAACACCTTGAGCATATGCCAAATGAATCTCGCTACACCAATCAACCTACACGTTGATCGTGTTGTAAAGGTTTGATTTTGAGAAGGTGTATCGAAGAAAACCCAATGGTTGGTCGGTCATTTCTTATAGACCTAGACCTGTACAAATCTAGGGATGAGGGGAAGGATATCTAGAAACATGAAATTTAGTATTAGAATTTGAATGGCTCATATACCTCTTCAATAGCATACGGCAGTACAATGCATTTGCCGGCTGTACGTTGCATTTGCCGTTAATTTTATCAACTTGGTATAACGCAGAGCACAAGAAGGGCATTTGAAAGAATCAAGGACATCACCCGATACCTCTAAAGAAAGAGAAATCTTGGAATGAAAGAACCAAGATATGAATATGAATATGTTTCCTATGCGGTAAGAATTGGAATTAAGTAGAAGTCGTCAATGCAGACTTTTATGTCAATGTCGACAAATCACTCGGAAATCATAGCAATGAATGAAGCCTATTATGAATATGCATGGCTTTGAAGAAGGTCATTCCATATTTTCAGTCATGTGGATTGTACGCTGAATGAACCCCTAGTATTATTTATGAAAATAATGCAGTATGTGTCGCACAAGTGTAGACTGGATATGTGAAGGAAAATTTAATAAGTATACGGACCCCAAGTAAAGAATCAGTCTTCTACACATTAAGTCAATTGAGAATATAGCAGACTTATTTGATAAGTCACTCCTTACATCTACCTTTGAAAAATGTGTGAAAGGAATTGGAATGAGAAGACTTAGAGAAATGCAGAATTCAGGGGGAGAAAACTTCATATATTATGAATTGAAATCTTGAGCATGAAGTTCGAGTACCCAACTTGAATGAATGAATGTATGAATTATGAAGAAACGTTGGGTGGATCTGTACTCTTTTTCCCTTAAGTGAGTTTTCAATGAAGTTTCTCACATGAGGTTTTTAACGAGACAAATCCATGCGCACAGCAAGCGTATGCTATGTACTCTTTCTTCAACATTTTTTCCACTAGGTTTTTGTGGAGTTTTTGGGGCATATGCATCACGCGGCATGGTCCAAGGGGGAGTGTTAAGGAACCACACCAAGCCGACCGGCTTTGGGCCTGGCTCGGCTAAGGGGTGGGGCCCACTTGGTTGGACCAGCCAAAACCCTAGCACCCAAGCATAAATAGGAGAGGTTTCATCTATTATGTACACAAGAGAAAAGCAATAAAGAATCCTTCCTCTCCTACATATCTGTGTTCTTCTGTGATTGTTCTTCGTCGTCTACGATCTACGCACTGCTAGGCAACCTCGGACTACACTCGGTAGCGTGGTTGTCTAACAAAAAGATTAGTGGCCGGCTCATCGAATGAAATGAATGGTTTGAAATGTTTCAAGTGCATCTTAAAACAATTACTACAGATGCATACACTTATGAGTATGTGGTTCAAAAGGAAAATAGAAAGGAGTGGTTCATTTTCCTAGAGGGTCCTCGCAACAACGCATAATATATGCCTCCATTATAGCTCAGGCAAAGTTAACCTATTTTCCTCCGTCTAATAGAAATAAGAAATATAAGTTATTACTTCCAAAGATCAGAATGGACTAGCTCAAGTGAAGAGGTGTCTTTCCCCTTAACTGTATGGAACGACTTCTCAGGCTGTTTAGCTTGTACGCATATCTTACACTTAGAACCCTTCTCATAAATCTTATTTGGAAGGCGCACAATAGCATCAAAAAATAACATGACATAAGCAGGGATGCCTTGAATCAAGTACTTTATTACTCGCTTCCGTTTCATAATACTTTTCGTTTTAACTTTGTCCTAAGTCAATGTTTTAAAATTTTATCTACAAAAAAATTTTAAACTATTTGAATTGTGTACATAAAAACCATACATATAAATTTGTCTTGAAAAATACTTTCGCAATATCATATTTTTACGGATTTCGTAAATAAATTTCATTACTAATTTTTTTGTCAAAGTTGCATTTCGAAAACCGTATCAATATCTAAAATGGTAAATATTATGGAACCGGAGAGTGTAATACAAACCAAGTTATGAATGGAGATTTTATCATGACTATAGACCGAGAGACAGGAAGCTAGAGCTGATCATTGTAACGTGGTTTTTGCGTGTGAGCTTGCTGGTGGTGCAGTCCGGCCCACTGATCTCAGGCCCGAGCAGGGAAACGCTATTGAAAGCCTATTTTTGGACCAGACCGAGCTACGGCTGCGTCACAAGGCCTTGCGCGGACCAGGCTGCCGTCGGCCGTCCTTGTTCGAATTTTTTAATATTTAATATTTTTATAATAAATATAAAATGCTTTTACTAACATTAATTAAATGGACGGTCATCATCATTTTGAGACATGATAAGAGACAAATATATGAGCACATGTATTTAACAAATCTACATAGTAATAAAATATAGAAAATCAATGAATAAAATGGATAATGGATAAATTATATTTTGGTGACCAGTACAATTTAATTTGAGACGTTTATGAGAATCAGCAAATCAATTTTTTTCAATAATAAAAAATAAAAAACCTGTTTCTAGGTGTAAAAGGCTAGGGCTGGTAGCTCCAGAGCGGCCGTCCGTTTGCTCGATCGACCAATCGAAAGTGTTTGGATGGCGACCGGCACTCGCCGTGCCAACCGTCGGCGCGCCATCGTTTTTTGGCGTGCGTTTGGATGGCGGCCGGCGAAAGGCGCGGGCGCGGCGCCGATGCACAGTCAACGTGCTTGCGAGCTTTGGCGTGGGCGGCCGATTCGTTCGCCAATCCGTGCCAACGCAAGCCGTGGGCGTCGGCGCGCCCTTGTTCGGCACGGCGAGCTGTGGCCGCCATCCAAACACGCCCATTGACTTATTGCGCCGAGGCGCACAGGACACCGGGATAAAAACGGTGAACCAACATCAACAGTTTCACATCGTCACGGGCCACGCACGACGCCTGGATGGCTGGATGGGCAGGGCCCCGTAAAACTTCATTATTACTGTGTGGTACTGTACGTTGCAGAGGAAGGACCATGCGATTGTGAAGATGAGTAAACTATAGTTACTATACACGGCAAATGCCCAGTAAAGTGCAGTGCGGTGAAGTTGCACGTACCGCCGATGACGTTAAATCCCGCGCCGTGAGTCCTGTGACGAGCGACGCGCACCGCAGCGCGCGCATTAACGCGGCCCGCGGGCCGGGGCGGGCCAGCCCAGCCCAGCCCAGCGTCGCGTGCCGGCCCGCTTCGCCGCTTCCGCGTGCGTGCGCTAGCTGCGCCGTGTGCTTCTTCTCCTTCCTCGTGTCGTCTACTCCTCTCGATCCCACACGCACCCGCTCCCCCGAGCCCAAAGGTCTCGCTTTTTTCTCCCCGTTTCCCCACACGCTGCTGGCTGCTGCCCCCGAGCCCAAAAGTCGCTTTTGGGGTCGCGAGTTAGGGTTTTTTTTTCCCTGGGTCTGCGCGCACTGCCCATGTCGCGCCCGCTTGTCCCCTCCTGAGTCCTGGCCAGATTCGCCCGCTGCTCGCCTGCCCGCTACATAACCCGCCGCCCGGTGCCGGCCGGATGGAGGTGGCGGAGGAGCCGGAGCCTCCCAGCGCCGGCGGCGAGCGCTGCGGGAGGCACCCCTCGCAGCTCCTCAACGGCATCTGCTCCTCTTGCCTCATGGAACGCCTCTCCTCCGTCCGCGACCCCCCCGCCGCCGCCGACGCGGAGATCGTCGAGGTCGGCACCGCCGGCGCCGACTCGGGCAACCTGCGGAAGACGCTCATGCTGCTCTTCCAGCTGGACGACTCCGCCGGCGCCGGCGCCGCGCGCCCGCCCGAAGCGATGGATCCCCAACTCGCCGAATTCGAGGTGGACCCTGGAGGAGGAGGAGGAGCTCGGAATCGGAATCGGAATCATCAGGGGGCCAAATGGAAGGGCGCCTCGTGGCTCAGGTCCATCCTCCCGAGGAGGGGGATGCGGTGGAGGAGGAAGGAGCCCACGCGGCCGCCGCGGGAGGGGTCGGTGGATCCAGCAGGCGCAGGCGCCGGCGCCGAAGCGAAGATCGACCGGAAGCCGAGCTTCCGGCGCTCGTGCGAGTGGATGGTGTGCCGGGAGCCTAGCCGAGGCTCCCTGGAGCCGCCCCGGCACTCGTGGGACGGGACAATGGTGGGCAGGGCCTTCGCTTGCTCGTTCGCCTGCTTGGAGCAGGAGCCTCCCGATGGGGCGAGGAAGGCGAGGCGGAGCAATGCCGATGAACCGGCCAGGGATAGTGTTGCTGAGAGCAGGAATGGGGATCATGGCGGCGAGGGCCGGCATATCAGGGGAGGAAGCTGCGGTGACACCGGGCCAGAGATATCCGTCTCAGGCGTTGGAAGGCGCAGGTCCAACAGGTGGAGCAGGGTGTGGGATCGGAGCATCACCAGTCCACTCAAGGAGTTTGTGAGGAAAGGGGAGCATGTTCTTGAGCGATCCCTCTCGGAGTCGAGGAAGGAGACTAGGAGGGGCAAAAATGGGGAGACAGCTGACATCGATGGGGAAATTCAGCCCGGCCGCAATGGGCATGGTTCAGACAGAGCGATACAAGGCGCGCCCAGAAGCTCGCAAGCTGCAGCTAATGGGGATTCACAGAATTTCCGCGCCGATTGGCTTAAGAGTAAGGAATGCAAGATTGGCAGGAGCAGGAGCGTGCATTATACATCTCCCGGGAATTTGGATAATGGGATGCTGCGGTTTTATCTGACGCCAATGAGAAGTAGCAGAACAACAAACAGGGGGAGGAGGAGAAGCTCGCGCTTGTTTGCGAGAGGACTTTTCGGTTTCATTTGAGTGGCTGAAGTAGAATTCTAGCCAATGCCATGTGTTTTAGAAGATGGCAGCAGCAGAAGCAACTTTCTGTGGAGTCTACTTGGTTTCTAAGGGCTGGCGACATCGTAAGTTAATTCCACTACATTTTTACTTGTAGGACATTCGTGTCTCTATTGGAGTAAAAGAACTTCAAACTTAGTTGCAGATTTGCTGCTCTATTCTTTTAAGATATTGCTTATAGATGAAATCTGGACAAAGGTGTGCAGATTAGTATCACAATGTAATTATTTACATGAATAATAAATATTTATGCTATTTCTTCTGTGAGGTCTGATTTTTTTTTCTTTCAGTAAGGGCACATACTGTATGTATCTATTGCTGGGCAAGTTCATAAGCTAAAGAATTTTCTACTGTTGCTGTATGATTAGGAAGTAACCTGACATACGGTCCACATGCTACAGTATGGAGTGCTGATCTACCGATAAGCCGCGTATGAGCATTCCTGTCGAATAACTTTTCCACCGTTCCTACATTTCCTCGTCTTGAAAGTTGAAACTGTTCATGTTTAGGCAATGCATTATAACCATGGTCCATGGCATTCATTGCTTTATAAATAGCATTAGCATTGCAGAGCTGCAAGGAAATTCCCATCGATGGGGTCCTTATTGTGCACAACGCTTCCATATGGACTATGTTTATTCTTTTTTTATAAGTATCTATGTTCATTCTTCACTAGTCTCAGCACGCAATCAAGTATAAACCGCATTTGCGTACCTATATAGTGAAGGAAACAAGTATTTCAGTGTCGGCATTCTTTATGTTCGTTCGTGCTGAACCAATCACGTTATGGTGAATAGATGATATCTACTTATCTATTTGTCTGCCTAATATATCATTTAAAATTAATCCCTCCATTTCAAAGCAGTAGTTCCTCCATTCAAAGCAGGAGTTGTGTTAGACATTAAGACGGTCTGTAAAATCAAAACTACTATAATTTATTTATATATATATTTATTAAATTACAATATAAAGATAGTTCTTTGTGCAAAGTTCCCCTGGGGTATGAGTTACCACTATTTGATCACTTATAGTACCCAAACATCTGACTGCATTTTTCAACTGAAATGGAAAATGACTACCGAAATTGCATTGTACATCCAGAATAAACCTAAGAAAATATGATCGCAGACGGATACTTGACATGTACCCCCTCTTCTAGGCCCATCGCAAGGGAAGTGAAAGCCTAGATTTGCTTTATCAGATATCAAACGGGAACTGCACCTCGTGTGAGGCTAATCGTTTTTATTTACCATCTCATGAAAACCCCTTTTGAGACGAATCCATCTATATATGATTATTATGTGTTCATCTATAATTTATTTATTAAATCTTGAGGTGTCTGGACACCGTAGCCTCGTCTGCCTCCGGGTGGATGGTCTCCGCCTGTTAAAAAGTTTAACAAGGTATTATGCATGACGTCACCTGGTTAGAAAGAATATCATTTAGAATTTGCCTCTTACCGTAAACTGCAGTATTCACCTCTTCGTCGGCCCATGCGTCTCCGAATTTGAAATGGGCCTGTAGTTCGGGGAACCCGGCCGCCGCTGGATATTAGCGTACCGGGCCATCAGCTCAGCACGCCAAAGTGGCGACACGTCCACAGCTACCACTGGGTCACCCGCACAGGAAAGTCCTAGTATATAGGACACATCTTGTAGGGTGGGGACGACCTCACCACAGGGCAGGTGGAAGGTGTGGGTCTCTGGCCTCCACCGGTCGACGAGAGCTGCAAGCAAAGACTGTCGAAGCGAACCGCGTCTCTTTGAAGCCGACGCGGAAGGGCCTATCGCTCCTCGAGAGCGATCGTCTCAAAGATCCCAAGACACCGGGAGTAAGCCAAAAGACGTAACCTACATATCCATAATAAATAAGATATCGTAAAATTTCATTAAGCAATATACAATTTTTTCCTCACCTGTGAACCCAGCGGGCGTCGATAGTCGGGAGCTCCTTCGGTATTATAGGACGAAAGGCTGGGAGCGGACACCCCTCAACGGCACTCCTGCGCGACCGATGCCTTTGGTCCACAGAGGGATCCAAAAGACGATCGGCCTGCTGTCCGCCACCCTCGTCCGCCATGCTGAAGCACCTGCATTATATAAAATTAACGAATTAATAAAATCTTTTACAGCGACGTACGGATCAATGTAAAATGAAATTACGGATTACCACACTTTCAAATGCAGATAACACAAATTTTAATATAACAAAGACTCCTCATCGTACATAGTACATGTCTGCAACGGATATAGCATTATTACAATACATGGTGAGAAGCCCAACTGAAATGTTATTTCGTTACAACATGACATTCAGGAATATAAATATTACAAATTTCGCCGCATTACATTACATGTCTAGTCAACGGAAAGGACGTCGACCATCGTGTGCTGACCCTGAAGGTCCAGCCTCGAAATCGTACATTCCACTACTGGGATTGTTACAGTTTTGGTACGTGTGGCCGACCTCATTGCACCTGCTGCATATCTTCACGGGACGCCCTGCCTCAGACTGATCCATGTCATTTCGAATACGTCGATGCACTCGGCGTCCTAAGTTGCATTTCAGCTTGTTCCTATCCGGGACATGCCTACAGTTTGGCCCAACTGGATCAGTGAATGACCCGTACATACCGTACCTGTATATCTCGGCATGCCAAGTGTGGAGTATAACTTCCTTCCTGTAATACTGAAAAACATAATTGTATGTTGATTGATTTGTCATCGACGCCGCTGCAAGTACATGAGAGTAAGGCTTATGTAAAAGTTTCGGCTTACGACAGGAGCACCTGCATTGATTATCAGCAAGAATGCACTCCTGTCTGTTCCTCTGACGTTTACGCCCAAGGCAAGCCCTATCTATGCAGTGAACTTCATACCTCAATTCGTCGGTACCCATTGCGTGAGGTGAGTGTAACTGTGCCTTCTTAACCTTTTCAATGATGTACTTTGTCACAACCCCAGAAAAGAACAACCCATTGTCAGACATGGCAATTGAGGCTGATCGATACCTGTCCATGAAATACTTGCATGTTCGGTGTATAATCCCCTCAACAATTGCTACGAGCGGCAGTGCCCTGGTCCCTCTCATGACCCAGTTGTATACCTCTGCCAAGTTTGTCGTCATGATTCCGTATCTACGGCCTTCTAAATCATAGAGCAATGCCCACTTCTCTTTCGGACGATCTTCAATCCATTCGAAAAGTTTGTAATTCTTCATTCCTCACGCTCCCAAATCCCCGGTATACTTCGTCGTCAGCTCATCTAAAGTCTGCCAAAGCCGATTGAACTTATGCTGCTGATTTTGCTTACACAATCGCTTGAACAGATTCATTGAGTGCTTACTCTTAAACTGGCTAAAGAAATTGACACCCATATGTCTCATGCACCACCGGGTATGCATGTCCGGCCACTGAGCAGCTCGATAGTCAGAGTCAAACTTAATTTCTTCGATCGCCGCCAACAATCCAAGATGTCTGTCATGAATTATACAAACATGTCGTCTGCCAACAACAACCGCACGCTTCACCCTCTCTAAAAACCAGTACCAGCTCTCCGTATTCTCACCCTCGACAAAAGCAAATGCCACCGACAGAATCTGGTTGTTCCCGTCAACGGCGATTGCAGTCAGGATTTGGCCCTTATACTTACCAGTTAGGAATGTTCCGTCAACACATAGAACTGGAGGACAATTTCGAAATCCCCTGATGCACTGCCCCAAAGTAAAGAAAACCCGCTGCAGAACGAACTTTCCAATATCATCGCCCTCTGCCTCCACCTCTTTGTAATCATAATATGTACTCAAATTTCTCCTATCTATGGCCGCTAACAGGGATGCCATATTCGCATAAGATGTTTCATATGTTCCAAACCTCATCTCTAATGCTTTTTGCTTTGTCCTCCAAGCAGTTGCATACGGAATAGTGTACTGAAATTGTTCCTCCATGGCTCAAATGATAGACCGAGGCTCGTAGTTCACGTTCTCTGCTATTTGAGCCTGCATTATATGTGCCACCATTGTTGATGTTAGATTTACGTATACATCGACCTCAGTCACCATACAATTATGCTCCCTCACTATTGAACATACCCAGTATTCCACCCACTTTCGCTTAAAGGCATGCACACGCCAAGGGCAACCGGGACAACACACACCACATCGTACACACTTGCTAGACCCGACAACCCCGAATTCTCTCATAAGTGATAATGCCCAAATCTTCACGGTACATTAGCAATTCTTCCTTCGAGGGTATGTCGCCCTTGTGTCACCTCGTTCTGGTGGTATTCCCAGACTGTTTGAGTGTCTTCTCGGATAGATAGCTCTGCAAAGTTTGATGAGTTCCACTCGACCGGCACGGCATTTTGAAAGCCACCGAGACTCTCATCGTCTGACACATCTTCCTCAGGGACTTGCTCGTGCTCAGCATCCTCGGCCTCCATCTCCACAACTATAGTTTCAATATACTCCCCCTCATCTGCCGCACCTATGGGTTCCTGTATTGTTTGTTGCTCACTTGATCCATCCCCTCTCTCCTCCAGCTCCTTCACCTCTTCCTGCACCACATGCTCAGTGTCGTTACCATCTTCCTACACCTCTTCCTGCACTACATTAGCTCCTTCGACAGGTTGATGCAAATCTTCTTTATTTTGTTCCCTGTATTTGACCTGAACAAGAAGTGCTAGTGGTTGTCCTCTTTCAGTGGCGATCTCGACATAACACCTCCATCCTCGGGTTGCCTTTATTGGTACCAACTCCCAATAAGGTCTTTCCGTAGTACGGCTAGCAACAGCGCTGATATCCAGACCATATTCTTCGGAGTTAATTTTAAACGTTCTTAACAGCCAATTTTCAAGCCCTGGTAACGTTCTCTCCGTGGGCCTAGATATCCCCAACATCACTGACCGGAACATAGATAGGTCTACCCCGTCTGGACCAAAATTGATATCCCCTTGTCCGTAATGAACATTAAAATATTTTTTGTCTTCCATTGAGCCTGTACAAAAACGAAATGAACTACTAATAAATTTTTAATTATTTTTGTACCGACAAATACATCTTAAAGATTTATCGCTTTTAATCCCTTGTACTATGCTTAAACCTACGTGCATTATGGTTCATATAAATCGAGTCTGCTACTACCCTAACGACAGACCTACACATGTTCTCTAAATTTTTAAGCCCTAACCGTAAACTGTACAAAAATAAACATACGCATTAAATCAACTATTGCCCCCCCTTACAACCCTAGTTATAACCGTAAATATAGACTACAAACTACCGCATATATTACAAAACATTAAATCCTAAAACTCATTTACATATTCATACAAAAAACATATCGGAATATTATTCTAATTTAAATCTCTAAATCAAATGTATATAAAAATTACATAAAATACAGCTACTTATTATCGGAACCTAATCGCTAAATTTACGCTTTAAACGAAATATTGCTAACCTACCTTGTTTTGCAATATTACGAAATAAATATACAAAAGGTTTAAAATTGCCTTCTTTTTCTCTCCTCTTCTCCCTCGCTTCCTCCTCCTCTTCTCCCTCCCTTTCTCCTCTCCTCCTCCTCTTCTCTCTCTCTCTCTCTTTCTCCTCTCCTCCTCCTTTTTCCTCTCGCCATAGCCTTCAAAATGGTCATCAGTCTTGATCCAGTAGCGGCCATGAGGATATGGCGCGATTTAGCGCCCGTCCAGCGGGCGATTTATTCCCGCGCGCATTAAACGCCCAACCAACGGGCGGTTTTTATGCGACAGTGCATAAAACGCCCGATGAACGGGCGATTTTTACCGGGCCCACGCCCTGAGCCGTTGGCGCTATTAAACGCCCGTTGGTTAGGCGTTATTAGCTGTGCAGGTCTATAAGCGCCCGTTGAACGGGCGATTCATAAATACCGCCCATTCAGCGGGCGTCTGGCGGCTATTTTTTTAATTTTATTAAATGGGAAATTATTTTTTATTTCCGAATTAAATTGATGCTACTACAGTAAAAAAATTCCAGCCCGGCTCGCTCACGCTCTCGCCCCAGCGCCGCTGCCCTCCTCTCGGCCCACACCTCCTCCTCGTCCAGCCCAAGGCCGCGCCGCGCCACCGCCGAATTTTTTTTTTATATTTATTTTTATTCGTTTATACAAAATTATATGGCGGATTGAAAATTAGACAAAAAATAGACCCCGGTCGCACTTTCAATTCGCAACAGGGTATCGATCGCACTTTGGGCGCACGATAGGTCACTGAGAGGAGGTTGCATGAGAGATCCACACCTATTGCTAAACCAACGAGCGACAACCTGCGATCGATCATTCAACGAGTGACAGCCTCGGTGCTACAGTAACTTTACCGATTTTGAACTTCTTATATCTATTAACACTTCATACCATATCCAATTTACATGAAACAAATTTTAAAATTCATGTGAAATCCTAAAGAACCCATTTTTCAAACTTTCGATTTTTTTATTTTTTTTTGAATTTTGAATTTTGACTTGAATTTGTATTTTAAATTTTGAATTTTTGAATTTTGAATTTCGAAAATTGAAAGTTTGAAAAATGGGTTCTTTAGGATTTCATATGAATTTTAAAATTTGTTTCGTGTAAATTGGATATGGTATGAAATATTAAACTTCAATTTTTGAATTTTAAATTTTGAATTTACACGAAAAATTGAAGTTTAATATTTCATACCATATCCAATTTACACGAAACAAATTTTAAAATTCATATGAAATCCTAAAGAACCCATTTTTTAAACTTTTAATTTTCGAAATTCAAAATTCAAAAAATCAAAATTTAAAATACAAATTCAAGTGTAAATTCAAAATTCAAAATTCAAAAAAATTAAAAAAAATGAAAGTTTGAAAAATGGGTTCTTTAAAATTTCACATGAATTTTAAAATTTGTTTCATGTAAATTGGATATGGTATGAAGTGTTAATAGATATAAGAAGTTCAAAATCGGCAAAGTTACTGTAGCACCGAGGCTGTCGCCGGTTGAATGATCGATTGCAGGCTGTCTGCTCGTTGGTTTTGCGATAGGTGTGGGATCTCTCGTGCAACCTCCTTTTAGTGATCTATCGTGCTCAAAGTGATCGCACTCTCGTCATGCGAATTAAAGCGCGCCGACGTGCCTATTTTTTGTCTAATTTTCAATCCGTCGTATAATTTTGTATAAACGAATAAAAATAAATATAAAAAAATAAATTTTCCGCCACTGCCCTCCTCTCGGGCCGCGCCTCCTCCTCCCAGGGCAGTCTTCTGTCGCCGCCTCGCCCCCGCGCCGCTGCCTCCTTCCGCCCGCCGGCGCGCTCCACCGCCGCTTCCCGTCCGCTCACTCCGCTGTCTGCCTCTGCCCCCACTGTCTCGCGCCCGCACGCCTGCTGACTGCACCCCTTCGCGGCGGACTATCCGCCGCCCTCTTTCTCATCTCCCCGTTGTTCCTCTTCTCCCACCAGACGCGTTGCCGCCTCCTGCTGCTAGGGCCGCCTCAGCATCCCGGCGTCGCCATGCCTTCTCCTCCCGTCTGCAGGTCAGCACAACCAACTGCCCCTCATCTTCTTTGGTTGATTTTGTGCAATAGCACGTTGCTTCTGCTCCTTCGTCTTTTTGATTTTGTGCAAGTGAA
This sequence comes from Raddia guianensis, assembly GCA_036346415.1. NCBI lineage: Eukaryota > Viridiplantae > Streptophyta > Magnoliopsida > Poales > Poaceae > Raddia > Raddia guianensis. The sequence goes on along the minus strand of CM070536.1, from coordinate 3,849,424 downwards.
TGGTTGTTGCTACTACAGATCTGTGTATGGATAGGTCTGCAGTCACATGCCCATCAATGCCTTGAAGATGTTCGATGAAATGACACTAAAAAATGCAGTTAACCTATCACTTTTGAGTGGGTGATGTCAACATATGTAGTATAATTTCCTAAATACGAGGTACTAATTTTGCCCCCCCACATTTCCTTTTCCTGCAACAATATTTTTCCATGCTACTAATTACAAAATCCTAAATTTTTAGATTGATCATGTTCGGGTTGTCCTTTGAAAGATCTAAAACAATATTTGTTATTCCACTGGGTAAGTACTAAGTAATGGAAAAGCATTCTTGCTATGAGTGATCTCAGGCCTTTGTGTCATTCATAGTTAAACTCTACTTGATATATATTTAGTAAAGGTTATACATATACATAATCCACTCAGAAATTGTTTGAAAATCATAACTGGAATTTGCAAATTTAAATAATCTAACATGTTAAAAGAAGTAGATAAATTATAATTGACCTTTGTCACCTAAACAATGCAGTGCATGTATTGCTAGCTGAATATTTCTGTGGCGGGTCATTTTTCCCCTCATGCGACCAGCCTATTGCCAACCATTGCTTCTGTTTAGTAGGAAGAACACTTCTACTTTTAAGTAACCTCAAATTTTAAACTACATCATCGACCAGCCACATGTTGCAATCAGTAAACTCAAAACCTCCTTTAATTCATTTGGTTTAGTTTCAGTTGAGTGCCCTGTAGGAGTGTAGGGTTTGCATCAATGCATCGATCCAGCAATTGGTAGTTACCTGCTGATGCTGCCACCGCCGTCCCTACTCTATGTGCATGCTGGCAGTTAGCAGCTCACGCTCTCACCATGCAAATCGAACGTCAACTCCCATATTCTCTCCAAATGATCCATTCATCCCTCTTCCTATTTGACCCTTAATTATCCCATTCTTGCACCTGCGTTCTGTTCTACATGTTTGATGTGTTTTTTCAGACAAAAAAAATTATTCGGTTAACTACTTCATTGTTTCTTTCTTTTCTGTACGGTTTCAAATGCCCAAAGTTTTTCTAAGATAGCCCTGATAGAACAAAAGATAGCCTTCATAGAAGAAAGGTTCTGAGCTCATTTGTCTATAGAAATAATTAATCCAAAGGTATATTGCAAACACCATTGGATACTTATTAAAAATAAGATCGTTCCAAAATTTCTTCAAAATTTCAATTAAATAAGTTTATAGATGATTTAAAACTGATACCATTTGAGGGTTCCATAAAAATTTTCACTCTACATATTCCAGTATTTTTTAAAAAATTAAAAAATTAATATAATTTTGAAATTCAAATCAATGAGATGAAACATTTATTAAAAATTTGAATTCTTCAAATCTTTCCTTCATTCCATTCTTACAGTGTTTTAAAAAATGGCATAGCACGCACAAGTGTGCTTATTTTTAGGATAATGGTTTCCCTATGCTTTATAAATTGTCTTTGTTGACAGTCCCTTAGAAAATAGTTGAATTCGATGGGCAATGGTCAAAAAAAATAGCCCAGTAAACATAATCCACAAATCAGTAACTGGGTCATCCCAGCGCGCTTTTAATTTCTAGTATGAATGGTAGCACGTATATTTGAGAGGAGGGGGGATCTTGATATACCTACGGTGTACCGTACCAGGTACAATACCTATCATCATTTAGGAATATAATAAGTCAATTCGTGATGTCCTATGTTTTGTCAGTGGTTGGTTTGCCACGCTAATTTGGAGGCTCAGCTGAGACCGTCAGTCTCCTCACATGGCGAAGATGGCGTGGCCAGGCACACTTGTTCTCGTCGCCGGCGTCGTCCTGTGCGCGGCCGTCGAGGCGGCGCTAGGGGCGAAGCGGGTGTCCATCACGGATGACCTGCGGGACGTGGTGGACGACGAGGAGGACGACGACTGGCGCCATTGGGGCGCGGGCGCGGCCTCCGCGCGTGACCCGCCCCCGGACCTGTCGCGGATGGATCCGGCCGCCGTCCAGGCCGAGCTCCTCCGCCGCCATGCCGGCCCATCGTTTGGCTTCGTCAAGCTCCGCCCCGGCGTCCCCTGCTCCCGGGTGCGGATCCTCCGATCGCTTCTTGCCGCGCGATGGTCGATTCGCCGGTGGTGCTTTCTTGATTGTTTGTCCGTTAAAATTTTGATTTTTTTTTTTCAGGAGGATGTGGTGGGGATCGCAACGAGCTGGAGCAATGTGCTGCGCACTGGATCAGTGGCGGCCAAATTCATGGCTATTGATTTCGGCACGCTCATGTTCACCATGGAGAGAGGGCGGGATTTGCTAGAGGTAAGGTGCCTGCTTGCGTCGTTCATTACCCTTCACATGTATGCGTTTGGTTTCCTGCAAGTGCGGCTACAGATCATTAGCAGGTTAGGTTCAGATACAAGAATGTTCGAAAGAAAGATCAGATACAAGAACATGTGTGGTACTCCCACTGTAAATGGTGGCACAAAGATTAGTCCTAGAAACGAAAAAAAAATATAGAAGTCCTGTTTTATTCAGTTTTATTCAGACCATAATTGTGTAATGCACGTACTTCAGTTTCAGTGGTTGCTGGTTAGGGCTGTTTGTGTCGTGGTCATAAGCCAATGGAACGAGACTAGTAGAGCATCAGCATCTTTCATTTCGTTGGCATGCATGTGAGGCAGCGAGAGACTTCATTGCAAGTTTGGTACTCATACAGTCCTTCTGTGGCATAACATCGTAACAAATTAAATCATCTGGTTATGATATTCACATTACCTTTCTAATGGCATTTGGTATTTTGAATCCAATTACTGTGTAGCATGCTCCAAAAACTTTTTTCACAGTCTATATAAATGACATCTTTTACTCTGTGTCTTTGTAGTTGAAAGAGTTTGTTTTGAGCCAGCCAGAGGCCTACGAGTTTAAGATTGGAGACCAAGCTTTCCGAAGACCTGGAGACCCACCCCTTGATCAAGTTATCGAGATGCTCCAGAAGAAGAGAAGGGCAACGCACAGCCAAGGTTCTGCCGTGCAACAGGATGAAGATAAATTTGAGCTATAGATTTACTCAATCAAGTATAGAAGTTTCTTTCTTTTGTGCATTCTCTTTTCCATTTCTTTTTAAAAAGAGTATCGAGTGTAGGTATCCAGCTACTTGTTTTTGGCGATTTCATGAGATGTTCAAAGCTCTTTGACAGTTTTTGCTTTAGTAGCAGCTATTCTTTGTTATCCTGTGCTCTTGTAGCAGTTAGCAAATAATAAAGTGCAGGATGCTACAATTTGGCACAATCACTAGTACAATGGCAGGTTGTTCTTTCCGATCGGATTGTTCAGAATCTTCAACCTTCCGTTTGTCAGATACCGCAAGCTAATGACCTGGAATTCTGTATCGGTTCATCTGTTATTCAGTGTTTGCTCTGTTTTTTTTTTGTCAGTCGTGATTTGTAAAATTCTTCTATATAGCTATTATCTATAATATAATTAAACAAGGGCTTAGTGGACCAGCCATATTAATCCTAAAATACAAATGTTCCCACATTAATCAAAAAGAAAAGAAAATTATACACCATCAATCGTTATGGACCAGATTATAATGGATTAAATTAAAAAAACATATGAAGCACAACAAAAAAAGAAATATAAAAAATAGAAATAAGAGTCCATGCTAGTTTAGAAAAAAGTTTGTACCAATTACAACAAAACAATATAGAATTCGTGATAAAGATAATATAAATAAAAGTCATTGTTAAATTAAAAGAAAGAGTATATATCCGCTACGAAAAGAATTGCATAAATTTAGAATATAAAGTAATTGAAATAAGAGTTCATATCACACATCTAGCCATGCAAATGTGCGGGACATCATGCTCGTTATTATTATATTAAAATAGAGTTAAACAAAATCACACATTAATCTTAAAATATTTGAAATTCCCATGTTAATCGGAGAGAGAAAAAAGATTTACATCGTTGAGTATAGTGGGACTATATTATAGCGGCTTAGATTAAAAGAAAGAGTATATATTAAATATAATTAAAAAGTTCAAAATAAAAAATAGGAATAAAAGTCCATATCAACTATAAAACAATAAAGGAGTTATTTCAAACATGATAAAGAAACGTAAATTTCAAATAATTATTAAATATAAGGCTTTTTACTCAATTCAAAAATTAGTCACTTAGGCCCTGTTATTTTGAGCTGATCTTAACGGTTGAACAGCTGAACGGCTGAAATGACTGAATTTCAAGCACTTCTCGAGGTAGTCTTGAGATTCCGATTTATTTCGTTTGACTTGTTTTTTAAAGCTTTAGGACCCGTCTTCCAAACAGCGAAAAAACGGACTAAAAAAACTCAAAGCACATGTCTTTTTAAAACGTAATAAGTCGTTAAGCTGTTAAGCCGTTAACCTGAAAATAACTGGGCCTTAGATTTCCCAATATGGATCCACTGTATAATATACAACATATATAGAGAGAGATATCCAGATATAGATTCATGGCGAGGTTTAAAATCTTGAGAAAATCAAGAAAAATATGAAAATCTTTCATATACTGACTTATCATCAGGCGTCTGAGAGTTATTTATCTCTCAGTCGATTTTCTATACCGTTGATCAAACGTCTCTATAGGACATATAAAAGATCTAACGGTAGAATCTAGTTATGTGAAAATCGACTAAGACTTATTTAAAAATTAGTCGCCTGAGAAGCAGCAAAACCCTAATAAAACTAGTCATGCAATTGCACCGTACACTGTGCTCGTTTCTATTACGTCCGTGTTACGTCTTGCTTGCACTGATTCATACTGACATAGAAAAAGAGTGATACAGATCAATCGGTTCAACTCTTGATAAAAAACAACGGTTCAATGATCCAGATTTCCCAAAGTGTTAACACGACACGACGTGTTGGTTGGTTGAGCAAACTATATTACAAACTCTGTTTTTTTGTTTAACGTCTTTGACTTTTAAGCACGTTTTTGATCATTCGTCTTACGAATGATAAAGATGTGTACAAAACTCAAAAACATCAAACAAAAAAGAACAGAGGGAGTACTATACAGTCTCTAACAAAGAATCAACAGTCTAGGGGCCTTGCAAAATTGAACCAATCTGTGTGGTGACCATCTCGAGCCAAATCCACATCTTGGGCAATATTTTAAGTGGAGTACAGGAGTAGCCGCGAGATCCACAGCGACACCAATGTCTCCAAACGCGGTGTTTTCTCTGCAAGCCACCGCAAGCTGGCCTCTCCCCCTTTTCTGCGTTTTTTGGGCCACCACGAAGCTTGGGGCTTCGGCAACTGCGTCTGAAGAACATTCCAGTGCAATGCCTCAACGATTACGCTCCTGCCCTATTTGATTCTCAGTCTTAGTTATTTTTTTGTTATAGTTAAAAAAATTTATAACCATTAAAAAGAGAGATCAAAATACTAAAGTAATTATTAAAAATATTTCAAATTCTTAAAAAAAAAACAAAATCCAGGTTTTTTTTAAAATGTTACAGCACATTATAATCTAGGGTGATAGCTAAGAAACTCGGTCTCATTCTTTTTAAGATAAAAGCCGCAACACATTATAATATAGGGGTTTTTCACCCATGCCATTATTAAGTTACGATTTCATACTTTTACCATTACCAAACGTGAAATATTTGTTACACTTTTTTTTGGAAACCTTGCACTAATGCCATTACGTGCACTTACCAGGCAATACCCCTTGGAAATATGATTCGCCATACACTCTTTCTTTCTTTCTTTTTTCATTGTACTCCCAAATCTCCTTCCCTTCCAATTCTTCCACTCAGCCCTGGCACGGTCGTCACTCTGTTTTCCCTCACCGTCGGAGGTCACCGCACTGCCTTAATTCACCGACGGCCGCCTCCCCTCGCTGCCGGCTAGGTTGCCCCCGTTGGCTCGGCCTTGACTAGTGACATTGGAAGGGATAAAGGAGCTCGTCTCTGCTTGTGATCCGTGTCGCCAACATTGTTGATGTCACCGCCACATCAGGAAAAGGGGAAAGGGTGCAACGGCGGCTCCATCACCAGAAGGGGAGGAGGAGCTCACCGGTGCAGAGGGGTTGGAGGATCTCGCCACCGTAATAGATCCGCACCACAACTGTCATCCATGTCATTGCCACACATCGCTGCCGCGTCAGGCTTGCGTCGTTGTCATCAATGCAGCCGCCGCCACTGTCGCATCAGGCCTGCACCTATAATCAAAAGTGTGAAATCGCAAGTTAATAATGACATGGATATAAAAAACCCTATAATCTAAGAAAGTTATGGTCACTTGACGGGGAGTTTGGAGAGACTTTAAAATAAAAAGTTCGATAAAAAAAATCAAGGTTTTTAGCGAATTGCATGAACTCTGTCTAATTAATTAAAATGAAAAGAATGACCTGAGTTGTACCTAATCAATTAAAACTCAAAAGCTAGTGAATTAGCGGTGAACCAACTCCCACGATTGGAGGACCATTTGGAAGTGTTTTGAAATTGGAGTTTTTTTTTTAAAAAAAAAATACATATGTTGCATGCGCTCTTTCCAAATGTTTCATGCCACATGTTTGGAAGTGTTTTGAAATTGGAGTTTTTTTTTTAAAAAAAAACATATGTTGCATGCGCTCTTGCTACCCACCGCGGGTCCACTGCCAGCCTTTGCGTGCGGTGCATGTGGCGCGCAAAGGTGGGGCTCAGAAAATACCACCATGGCCTGCCGTCCGTGGCGACAACAGAAGACCTCGGACGCGCCACATGCACCATGCGCCAAGCGATGTACAAAGCCGCGTCGGCGGCGTATGCGTCAAAAGGTTAGATTTGGAGATACTTTTGCCGAGGGGTTAAAATAAAATATTTATTAAAAAAGGATTTAAAAATAAATTTTTTTTGGTGAGGCTACCTATTGAAGTTTTTCGGATTTGTCCGGGTTGCCATCGAAGAGATTTTATGGCCCCACCATCTCATGAAGTTAGGGAGCATCAGCCCGGCAGTAGGGGTTGTAAGGTTGATCTGCGGAACATAATCGTCCAGGTTTGCACTGCGAAAGGGCATTGAAGGAAAAGTTTTAGCTACAATGCCAAGATCATTCGAAATAGCTACAAGGCTACAATGCCACAACACGTTTGATTCAAAAAGAAAATATCCTGTTGTATATACGACTGATTCGAGTCGGACATCTTCCTCTAGCTTGGATTAACCGGGTGATCGATGTGGGTATGAATCGATGCATGGACAGAAATATCTGCCGGCCGGTAAGTAACGTACATGGAATGCCCATGCACATATATCCTGGGCCATACGGTCGCTACAGATCGCGCGAGCCACAGACTGACAGACAGTGCATGCATGTACGTAGGCGGCGAGCTCCATGACGCCGGTTGCGTTCGCCGCCGGAGAAGGTCCATGTCGACCACCTCCGATCCATGCACTCCTCCTCGGTCTTCTCCCATCTCCCGCGCAGACGCAATCGGCGCCCGGGTTTCCCGCCTCCACGCGCGCGCGCTCCCGCCTCGCCACGTCGCCGGCGCGCGCGGCCGCGAGCTACAGATACACTGGCCCGCCGCCGCGCCGGCCACCTCGTGTCCTCACCGGCGGCGCATGCACCCGGCGGCGCCGTGTCGCTGACGGATGCGCGGCGCGGGCACGTACGTACCTAGCCTGGGGCTCTCCCTTCGAGTGCTTGCCAACCTCTTGGGCTTCCTTCCAAGCTTCGTCCAGAGCCGGGATGGCCAGAAGAGAAGGCTTGTCGTCGTGCCCAAGGCTAATATCTCGACGGAGGCTGGCCTTTATAAGCGTCTCCATCCATCCCTGCGTAAGCTCATATATGTCGCTTTGACTCGAAGAAAATCAAGCTTGTTCGTGTGCTTAATTTGCTGCCTTCGAGTACGGTCAAGAACGAACACACTACCCTAGCTAGCTTGTTCATGCGCTTGCAATCTTGCGTTGCATCGCATCGTGCTAGCTAGCTCGCCGCACTTACTGATCATCGATCAATGGGCGTCGCGTTCAGGTGCTTCGGAGGATGTGTGCAGCCAGACGATGAACAAGGTACGTACGCGAGCATGGATTTCACTTCTGTATCGATCGATTTTTTCTTGCCTCGATATATCGGTCGATCGATCGATCACTACACCGTCCGATCGATGTCATGTTTTATTGCCACATTAATTTTCATATACGTGAAATGGCTCGCCGATGCATGTTGCGAAGAAAATGTAGTGCTGCCCAGTGCACGCATGCATGTGGCTGCAGCTAGCTGAATGCTGGTGCCTGGTGTTGTGTATTGCATGCATGCATACTGCATGCATGTTCTATTTGCGCGAGCCTTTGTGATCTGCACCGTGCGTGCACTGTGCGCGCACACGCGCGGTACGTGTGACGGTGTCGAACCGGTAGCGTCCGCGCGCATGCATTCGTACATGAGCACGGCAAGATCGATCGCACGGTCGACAAGCCGCAACCCAATATATAGAAAGTATAATTGCACCTGGTCGGTGTCGCTTGCTTCGCTTTGACACATACACCAATCATCGTTTCCTCGTTCTTTACATAACTTAGCCAGCAGCCGGCTGCATTTGCATCATATATATGTAGTGTCAGTTATCGAAAAAAACTCGTTGCACCGGCCCGAGAGATGGGTGGCCACATGTTCAAGTGCTTCGGATTATGCATGGAGCATCGTCGTCCTAGAGGTATACCGGCGCGCATGCAGAGGTCGAAATGATTGCTGCATACTATCGGTTTTGCTAATACCCAATCGCCTGGGTTGCGCCGTGCGCTGGCCGGCGGCTGGGCCCGAGCGACGCGCGCGCGTGCCCAGGCGACTGGGCTGGAGACACGCCCGCATACTATATGTGCACGCATGCTGATTAGTGATTATAATTTACATAGCTTCTTACTATGTTTTGCTAATTAATTGTGTTTTGATCGGTCTCGCATGTGGTTGATCGATGATGCCACGCGATCCGGGCAAGGATTATTAATTTCTTGGTGTTTTTGGCATGGCTTGTGTGTACCTTGATTTCGTTAAGGATTATTAATTTCTTGGTGTTTTTGGCATGCAGCAGTCCACGATCCGGGCAAGGCGGCGCTGGCCGCGCCGTCGTCGAGCTTCGACTTCCGGGAGGAGTACACCAGCGCGTTCCGCACGGAGTCGTACACCGACTTCTGGGCGCGCGTGCTGGACATCACCCTCGCGCACGGCGCCGGGCTGGCGCCGCGCCCCGGCGCTGGCGCGGCGTCCGAGCGCCTCCCCTCCTACCGCCTCTTCGCCGAGCACCTCCTCGAGCCCGACCAGCGCGCCGCCGGCGCCGCCCTCGCCGCCGCGCGCAAGGGCCGCCTCCGCGCCGACGTCCACGCCCTCCTCTCCACCTACTACGCCGAGACGGCCAGCGCCTCCTTCCTGTGCAGCCACCTGCTCAAGGACATCGAGCAGATACGCCTCCGCTACCGCCCGCTCAAGAACACGCTCCGCAAGCTCGCCGGCGACGTCGGGGTGTCCGGCCTCGCCGACGTCTCCGCCGCCCTCGGCCAGCCGTTCACGGCGCTGGCCGCGTCGCAGGGGAGGCTCCGGGAGGTGCAGCTCAGCTCGGCCGACCTGCTCAGGAGCCTCGACACCGGCAGGAAGGCGGCAAGGCTCCGGATCAGGAGTATCGCGCGGCTCCGGCGGGCGGTCTCGGCCTCCTTCATCGCGGCCATCGTCGTCGCGGCCGTTGCTGGCGCGTGCATCGGCGTGCACATCCTGGCGGCGTTCGCGGCCTTCCCGGTGTTGTCGCCGGCGTGGCTGGGTGTCTTCTCAGGCCGGGCGGTGGCGGCGCGGCGATCGCTGGTGCAGCTGGAGGCGGCGACCAAGGGCACGTACATACTGAACAGAGACATGGACACGATCAGCCGGCTGGTGGCGCGGGTGCGCGACGAGGGGGAACACATGCTGGCGCTGCTGCGGCTGTGCGTGGAGCACCGCGCGACGGCCGGCGCCGGCGGGAAGGGGAGGCTGGTGCAGGAGGTGCTGAGGCAGCTGTGCAAGAACGAGGAGAGCTTCAGGCAGCAGCTGGACGAGCTGGAGGAGCACCTCTTCCTCTGCTTCATGACCATCAACAAGGCCAGGAGCATGGTGATGAAGTTCATAGCTGCTGCAAGCTAGGTGCCCCCTAGAACCACAGAGGTTCATGTTCACGAATCATGAGGAGGAAGAAACACTTGTACTCGTAGGACACACTTCGGTCTGTATTTGTACATAAAACTAGCTTTATTTTTCTCATTACAGAAAATACTAAGGGCCTGCTTGGATGGCCTGTAATTGGCCCAAAACAACTAAAGTACCGGCAGCTCTGGTAAAATGGCTGCTTAGGTGGGCCTATTGTTAGACAACCACGCTACCGGGTGTAGTCCGAGGTTGCCTAGCAGTACGTAGATCGTAGACGACGAAGAACAATCACAGATGAACACTGAGATGTAGGAGAAGAAGTATTCTTTACTGCCTTTCTTTTGGATACATAATAGATTGAAACCTCTCCTATTTATGCTTGGTGCTAGGGTTTTGGCTAGTCCATCCAAGTGGGTCCCACCCCTTAGCCGTGCCAGGCCCATGGTCGGCCCGGCTCGGGTGTGGTTCCTCAACACTACCCCTTGAACCTTGCCGCGTGATGCATATGTCCCAAAAACTCCATAAAAACCCAGTGAAAAAAATGTTGAAGAAAGAGTACATAATATACGCTTGCTGTGCGCACGAATTTGCCTTGTTAAAAACCTTACATGAGAAATTTCATTGAAAACTCACTTAAGAGAAAAAGAGTACAGATCCACCCAACGTTTCTTCATATTCATATATTTATTTATTCAAGTTGGATACTCGAACTTCATGTTCAAGATTTCAATTCATAATATGTAAAGTTTCTCCCCTAAATTTTGCACTTCTTTAAGTCTTCTCATTTCAATTTCTTTCACACATCTTTCAAAGATAGATGAGAGAGTGACTTATTAAATAAGTCTACTATATTCTCAATTGACTTAATGTGCAGAAAACTGATTCATTTCTTGGGGTTCGTATACTTAATAGATTTCTCTTCACATATCCGGTCTACAATTTGTACGACACATACTCCATTATTTTCATAAATGGTAGTAAGGTTTATTCAACGTACAATCCACGTGACTGGAAAAGTGGAATGACCTTCTTCAAAGCCATGCATATTTATAATAGGCTTCTGTTGGTGATTGATAAGTGGCCCATCCCAAGACAGGCCTTGGGTCGGTTCCGTACCAGCCCATCGCATGTTCAGAAGGCCCAAGAGGTCGCCCTTGGCCGTACTAAGGGAAGCGCCCAGCCCGCCAAGGTCTTCCCCGGGCTTGACCAAGTCAACCGCGCCTCCCTGGGTCCCGACCAGGGGCGTGGCGCGGCTCCCGTGCTATCGTTAGCCCGAAGGAGGGTCCCGCGGGTAGCCCGCCTATCCGTGAGCAAGTGACAACAACTGTCATATCCCACCACACTTTTCTCGGCCTTGACCGGGAAGAACTGTATCTCCCCGGGAACCCGCAGCCCGGGGAGAAGCGCGCGGGCAGTCTGGCTTGTCGTTCGCCTCCTTTGGCAGGCGGCGGCGGTTGTTACGCTACACGATGCCTCCAACGGGCGGCGCGAGGCTGGCTCGGTCCAGTCAATGCTATATTGGGGATAAAGGAAAAGTGCTTTCTCCCTTTAGCACGATCCTTACCCATATCAGCATGCCAAGACGAATACGTGTCCAGTACTAACCTGAACAGCTTCTCCCTGCAGGCTCCAGACCAGACAGAGCCCCGGAACGAGACAAGGGCACCGCCGCTAAGGCAGAGACGGGCGCGGGGCCCGCCGAATCAGCTCCAGGCGACCCGCCGTGCCTATAAAAGGAAGGCAATTCAGGTGTTGACAAGCCACTCAAGCAACACACGCGTCGGAAGCAGTAGCCGTAGTCCTCAGTCACCACCTTTGTAAGCTTGGGATCGGCGCCTTCAAGCCCGATCTCGACACCTCTGTACTGTTTTCCACCCTATAATCAACAAGACTGGAGTAGAGTTATTACCCGACGGTGGGGACTCGAACTAGGTAAATCACTTGTGTCTTCACGGTTCTTATTGTTTTCTCTCTTTCTCTTCCACTCTTCCTTACCGTACAAAGGATCCTTACCCGGATCGCCAAATCACACCAGGCCCTGTCCGGGAAGACCGCGTGGCCTGAGCCCCCGTAGGCTCGGCCGCCGCCCCGGGCTGCTGAGAAGGATGGTCGTTGGGCCTCACACCAACTACAAATTCGTCTGCCGGTCCGTGGACCAGCTGCTCTTCAGGAGCGCGTTTCCCAGACACCGACAAAGCCCTATTCAATTCATTGTTCTTTTCTTTAATTCTTTAATTCATTTTCGCCCAACGGGCCTTCTTTTCATTTCTTTCTATCCTTTACCGTAGCCCAAAAACCCCTTTCTTTTCCTTTTTTTTTCTACCGCTAAAAGTTGGCTCAGAGCCCACTACGGGTGGCTTGTTACTGGGTGCGGCCCACGCTGGGACAAAGACCACCAGTGAAGGCACACCATGTATGCGTACCCAATGAATGGCGAGATGTGTTGGGCGGCTTGTTACGGGCGGCCCACACATGGCGAGGCTCAATGACACAGCGGCCAGACGGCAAGACGACGGCCAACACACATGCACCATGCGTGAGGCGGCCCATCTTTGGAGGATGGCGGCCTAGCGGGCGGGGTGGTCGGGGCGGCTCACAAGGCCTTCGTCGGCCTGCACGCGACGACCACGCGGGCGGTGGCCCGTGAGGCAGGGCAGCCCGCGGTGCTTCTAGTGCGCGGCGACGTCACGGCGTGACCGCTGCATGGGGATGTGGGCACGGCCGGCGAGGCGTAGCACGCGCACGGCGCTTACAATACGATTCTTTGCATTAATTCGTCACCGATTCAAAAATCCGGCAGTTAGATTTAAACGGATCTACAAGATCCAAGACAATTCTTCAACAGATTCAAATGGGATCCCGCGGGAAAAACCGATCTATACCTTCGATGCTTGCGGCAAAGATGGGATGCGCGAATTATCACGTAGGATAGATCAACGGGTCCCAACTAGGGCGACGGAGGGGATGAAGATGCATTGCTTGTTCGTCGGTGACCGATCTCCGGCGTCAATCGTCAGAGTTTCATGCTGATAACGTGTTAGACAACCACGCTACCGGGTGTAGTCCGAGGTTGCCTAGCAGTGCGTAGATCGTAAACGACGAAGAACAATCACAAATGAACACAGAGATGTAGGAGAGGAAGTATTTTTTATTGCCTTTCTCTTAGATATATAATAGATTGAAACCTCTCCTATTTATGCTCGGCTGGTCCATCCAAGTGGGTCCCACCCCTTAGCCGTGCCAGGCCCACGGTCGGCCCCGGTCGGGTGTGGTTCCTCAACACCTATAACCTATTTTGTTTACACCCGGATTGAGCTCTCATAGTAGGAAACCAAAACACCCCACCCCACAGACCATTTAGAAAACGACAGAAATACGGAATTTATGGATAAAATTTAGCACTGCAAGAGCATGTACCATCAAGGGTTTAAATCGTGTTTTCCGTGGGTTCGCGGCGAGGTCCAAAAGATGCTATAAGAGCATCTTCAATGATGTAGATAGTTGCTAACTATAAAAAAATGCTATGCCATCTATAGATGGCATATAGCCAGCCTCTACAATGGACTAACCATAACATTGTTTATAAGATTGAATATGGATCCACATATAATAGATATTAAGTGCATTGGAATCAGTTATGGACTAGTTGTAAGTTAGTAGCTAGCACGCCCTCATTCTTTCCTCCACATAAGCAAAATGATGAGTTTGAATCCTTATAGCTAGCTGACATGACAACATTTGAGATGCTCTAAAAGTTATAGCGGGCTATAGCGGAAACTATTCTATATCGCGGTTTAGCATTAAATATAATAAAACATGATATATATAGTATGTAACACGAACACTATATGCCCATAAAAATATTAGTTCCATTAAAAATTCAACTTAATTAGAGTATTAGAACAAAACATGACATTTTCCTAGTACTAGTATCGTTGTGCATCCTCATAAAAGTCATGAATCATAACATCAGATGATCAGAACAAGCTATTCTTCTCCATATTAATTACAAGGAGAGTCATGATCACTTAGCAATTCAGTAGCAATAGTACCATCCTCTTCTGATGTAGATGAATAGGATTGTAGTCTTTAGAAGGGGATAGAGGTTTTGCAAAGAATGAAGAATAACCTGCTATCTTTTGCTACGGGCTATGCTAAATAGCGTCGCTATTTTTCGCTATACCGCATATATTTGCATTAGCTGCACAAAGGACTATAGCTTATCGTTTTGTGTTTGAAAACGCTACACATTTTTTGCGCCACTTAATCACATATAATATTTATTAATTCACGTGTAGAGTTATCTCTTGCATTGAAGACGGCTCAACTCTCTATATACACTCTCTCTCCTCCACTTCATTATCCATCCTTATAGACGGTTTAGAGACAATTAATGTGTACCATTGTACATGCTCTAACAACGAAAAAGAAAAAAATACTGATAAATAATGGCAAGTTTGTTTTAAATCAATTCTTTAGCCGATCCATCCCTCGCTGCTAAGAGCATCTCCAATGGGGACAGGTCCTCTGGCTCTTAGCTCTCCACATAAGATTTTTTAGCTAAGCTGGAGGAAAGAGAAGACGATGAGAGCTAGCGCCGGCGCGCTAGCGAGGAAACCAAAGCTGCAATGCGCCATCCTCCTCTCTCTCTCTCTCGTCACCAGCCGTTGGAGATGCCGCGTACTGCCGAATTCACCGAAGCCACCACGCCTCGCCGTGTCGGAGTAGCCACGACCGAAGGCAGCGACAAAGAGAGCAGAGGACGCCGCCATGGCCGGATCCCGGCGAGGCAGCGACTGGGGAGGCGCCGCCATGTCCGGATCCTGGTGAGGCTGCGACGGCGAGGGAATGGGGATGCGGCGACGTAGCAACAGGAACACGATGGGAGAAAGGGAGGGAGGCGCGGGGGCCGTCGTCGGAGATGGAAGGTCGCGAGGTGGCTCGAGGCAGCATGGGGCTGTGGCGGCGGCGAGGGGAGGGGAGCACGCCGGCGAGGCGCCTTGAGGCGGTGGTGGCGAGGTGAGGCTGGAGGGGGAGGGATCAAGACAGGCGCAATGAGGAGGAAGAGGAAGAAATGGATTTGGGGGAGATTTGTCCGGTGGAGGAAGAAAGCAAAACATACTACCTCTGTCCTAAAATAACTACAGTTTTGGCTATGCATCTGAACACCAAGTCTAGGTGCATAGCCAAAACTGCACTTATTTTGGAACGGAGGGAGTAATAAATTATGCATGGTGGGTCCCACAGATTTGATGCTATAGCCAAGCTGTTGTGTAGCTTATCTCTTAATCTGACATGGATGTGCCATACCATTGGAGATGCTCGCGCGAGCCGTCGGAACTTAGAGCATCTCTAGAAGCCCCCCTAAACAAATCTCTAACCATTATTTAAGGGCTTAGCATGAAAAAACCCACTCTAACAGAACCCCTATTTGCCCCCTATTTTCTCTCTCCTCCCCCTAAAACTCTCCCACGCCCCCTATTCCCAGGGACTCCCGATTAGCTCCCCAAATCAGCCCAACTGCAACAACAGCAGCTCCTGCGAGCGTGGAACAGCGACGGCTCTAGCTCCTCCCCTTCGATTCCTTCCTTCCTCCCGAGCAACTAGTGCGGCGGCGACGGCGGCAGGCCGAGACGGCGGCGGCGGCAGGAGATCCGGGACCTCGGCAAAGCGCGCATGTGGTTGCGCATCTTTGTCTCCGCCGAGACCGTCGCCCAGGCGTACGACGTTGCCGCGCAGCCTCCGGCCGCCCTCGCGTGCAGCGCCATCTCCACCGTCATCAAGGTAATATCTTGGCTTCTCCAGCTACATAGCGAGGAATCCATTCTTTTTTCCTTGCACTTTATTTCAGCCTACAAATGTTCATTACTGCTTCGTTTGGCACAACACAGAGTCACAGACATCCGCAGATTTCTCTGTGCAAATTTAGGAATAATAAGCCTTTCACTTCTGGATGACATTTATTATGGTAAATATCTCGCATGTATTCAGATGCAACATAAGTTTATTGCTAAATGCTAGAACACCCTTTCAGATGCCTCATATTTCTACGGAGAAAGGTATCAGATGTTTCATTTCAGAATTACCTAATAGCTTTATATGATGTACTACTTTGTAGGTTTCAAACTTGCCATTGAAAAGTGTAGCACTGAGGTCACTGTGAAGAAGTCTGGAAACTTGCTTATAAATTTTGGAATTCAATGTTATTCACTGTTGCAGACAATAAAGGTATTTCAATTATTTTTCGTGGTCATTACTACCAATCCCATATATGCGCTTCACCATATGTAAATGGTACAGTGTAGTATCTGTAAATGAATTACTTAGGATCTTTGCTAAGAGAATTTCTAAAAATCAATGTAATCTTATATTGTTATGGTGTATGTAGGGGTAGGTAACACAAATGGATTATCAGGGTGTGCATGTCGTTGACCTAGAAGACAGCACGGTTAACGGTGATGACATTGCAAGACCATTGGGTAGGAAATCTCAGAAAGAATTGTTGAAGAAGGGAAAAGGTCGGGTGGATGAAAATTCAAGTGTTACAAAATTCGTGGAAGTCATAGAGAAGTTCAAGGAGGAAAGGAAAGAAATAGAGATGTTTAAAGAGAAAAAGATGGATGAGCGTAATGAAATGGCACGAGCTTTAGAAAAAGAAAGAGCTGAAAAACAACTTGCTATTGAAGAGAAGAAAGCCGCCATAGAAGCAGAGAAGATTGACATTAAGAAAAAAGAATATGAGATGAAGATAATGATGGAGGAGGAAAGAATAATGAACACCGATTTCAGTGACATGGATGATCTACAGCAGGAATACTATCAACACTTGAAAAAGGAGATTATTGCACGAAAACGTGCAAAGTATGGATAAGGTAATTCTAAATCCTAATTTATTTGCTTGTGTTGATTAATAGCTACTAGACACTAGCCATGATATGCTAACTATGGTTTATTTATCAGGTTATATTATTTGTCAGACTAATGGAGTGATGCTGCTCATAGATGGATCCTTTTAGGTTGATGGGTAGTTTGTTTAGACTTTACTGTTGAGCAATTTGGTTTCATGAAACATTGTAATATGTTTAGATTAATCTGTAGGTTGGTATACTGGTGATATGTCCAAATTGTACGTTAAATATTTGTGCTTGTTGGTATTATATATTTCTACCTGTTAGTATGGATTTATTATTCGTTTATCTTTCTTGATGACTTTTTCATTAATATTATAAGTACACTAGCTAAATAAAAGAGCTTCGTGGGATGAATCGAATAGCAGTGCAGACTATATCCTTTGGTACCAAGGCTGAAAGATTAAAAAACACAAACACAAGGATAACTTTATTACTCGGTTGCGATGCTATTCATCTCTTACATTATTATAAAAAATTGAGATAAAAACATAAAAGATAAAAAAGTACATGATAAACAAAATATTATTCTGTGCCATGTCTCAGCCATAGGTGCTCAACTAAATCTGCCTGTAGTTGAGAATGAACTATTTTGTTCTTAATCTGTCGATGTGTTTGAATGAATTCCTCTAGCTCGGGCGTCATAGTATGTGAAATAGACACGTTGTCCGGAACAAAATCATAATCAAACTCTTCATCCTTCTCCCTCTCATCTTCAATAATCATGTTGTGCATTATGATACATGCTTTCATAATATATTCCATTGTTTCTGTATCCCAAAATCGACATGGGCCACGAACAATTTGAAAACGAGCCTGCAGAACACCGAATGCTCGTTCGACATCTTTTCTTGCTTCCATTTGACAATCAGCAAAATACTTGTTCTTATTACCTACCGGTTTAGAGATTGTTTTCACAATTGTAGACCATGATGGATATATACCATCGGCAAGGTAATAGCCCATTGTGTAATTGTGACCATTTATAGTGTAGTTTACGGGAGGAGCATTACCTTCATCAAGATTTGCAAATAAAGGAGACCTATCGACGAAACATGGTAGTGGGATATACCGGCGGATCGGCGAAGTAGTCTCTATACAACCTAGCATGACCCTCATGCCAGTTGCGATTGATGACTCTCCGTCCTGGTTGTGATCCACGTCGTGGCCTTGATTTTTCGCTCTCGATTTCTTCACATGCATCGTAGGCAGCAGCCACGATATATAAGAAGTCTTCGTCGAATGAGCCATCATCCGATGGATTTCCTAGAAAAGAGTTGAGGAAATCCATAGCTACACTTTGATGCACCGAATACACTATTATGGATGTCTATATATAGATAGAAGCAATAGGCTTTAAAATTATACATTGATTGATTCACCATGCAGCTACACAGATAACGCACCTCTATTTTCGTTGACACTGCATGCCACTGAAAAAGTCTACCATATCGTTCGCATTTTATACTGCATGCAATTGGATACTGCACTACTGGAGTCGGTATTAATATTTAATAGGATAGGATTATGGACAACCGTTCATAGTTTTTTTCTTAGTCAACACTAGTTTCTTACTAATTTTATCCTAATCTTTATCTCTTGTGAAGCATGCATGACGGAACAAAAATCAGCGCATACTCCATTGGTCTAGTCAAGCATGCAAAATAAGGGGTGATTTTAGGTAGTTTGTTAGAACTAGGGGGTTAATAAGGGGCCCCTAAAGTGTTGGGGCTCCCTAAATTTTTTAAAAAAGGGGTTTGTTCTGAGGCTTCTTCTAGAGATGCTCTTACGCCTGGCAGCTACCTGGATGCTGCTTGCTCCACGTCGCCCCGAAATCAGCCAGCCCCTCCACGTCGCTTGATTTTTACGGACCGTCCGATCAAGAGCGCTGGAGCCTATCCAGCCGTCTGGACCAGCTGTTACAAATTTGCCCTTGCACTTTGACGAAACTACCCGCTTGTGCCATTCAACCCTCCAGCTCCTGCACCAGCCCCCAAGCCCCCGACTCACCCCGTCACCTGACCCCAGGAAGCTAGGGTTCGCCACCTCCTCTCGCTGGTGCCGCCAAACTCGCGCCCCCTCCTTGTCTCCTCGCCGGCCAGCGCCGCCCCGACGCCCCGTATTCTCAATCCCAACCGACGCCGCCTCGCACGGCCGACGGGGGTGGCGGCCGCGCGCGGCTCAGCCCGGCTCCTCCCGTCCTCCAGCGACCGGCGGCCTCCCGTCTCGTCGACAAGTGACTCCGCCCGTGCGCGCACCGGACGTTTGCCGCTCAGCTCCTCCCGTCCTCCGGCCTCCGCTGCTCCGCCTGACTCCCCCGTCTGCCTCCCACCCAGTGCCCGTCGGTAGCCGGAGCGTCAGTCTGAGACCGCAACTCAGCAAGTCGCTATGCATAGGTAGGCCCTAATCCCTAACCCCCTAACCCCTTTCCTTTTCTAGCCCTCTCGATTAATCGAACCCTAACCCCTGATTTTAGAGATGGCAAGGTGTTTGTGATGCATAATCCAATTTCGATTTGTGGTCCTCCTGACATGTATACCTCCTACCTCCGTACACTTCTTCTATGTTGATTATACCAGCTAAACTAAATCAAGATCCTTGTATATCTTCTGGTCCTTGCATTGATTTAGTGCCATTGATGACTGATAGCTTGATTCCATCAGGGACGAGAACAAGTATACTAGAAATATAAATTGTATGATTTCAACTAATTAGTGCAGTAGTATGTGAAGTGAAGGCAACAGAGAGATCAACTGTCTCACTTGATATAATTTGACATCAAAAGGGCTACTGATTTCTGCATATAATTAAACTAACTGAAGGATATGCTTTCTTGCTTGTGTTCCTAGGTACTGGCCTTGATATGTTGACTATGAATGCTATAAAATGCTAATTACTTTACATTGTACTTGTGGCAGTGTTACTGATGTACCATGATTTGTTTCATGTGCAAGCTCATGGTGTGATGCTACTCATAGATGAAGATCCTTTTGGGGCCATTGATTACTGATTTTTTTTGGTTTTTCTAATCTCAGATTCTCAGGAGGCAGGAGCTAAATTGGCTAGTCCAGACTCCATAGTAGAGCATATGGCGGCAGCCGAGCAGAACAACTCTTCCATGGTGAGCAAGAGCAACTAAGCATCCAATTTGAGTGTTTTTTTTAATTTCGAAAATGAATGCTGTGCAAATTGTGCATATTTGTATTTTGATATTGTCATTGCAAATTTTTCATGATCAATTTTATTAATTATGTACGCCCATTTTCAAAATTATGCGCCCTCCACTGCCCATCGTCACCTCCCCTTTACTGCAGAGTGGGCTCGAGTGGCTGTCTGGCTACCTCCCCTCTGTCGGCAACAGAGAGAAAGACTTGCCAATAGCCACGGCTGCTGAATAAAAACATTAAACTGAAGGCCTACACAAAATGAGCACCAAAAAAAAAAATACCATATGTAGATAATGAAGAACTATAAGACTGGATTTCTTGGGATGCTTGTGACAACAAGAAATCTGGAAACCGCCCATTAATCGTAATGGAACTACATGCAAAGTTCCCCTTGTGATATGAGTTATCACCCCCTTAATCACTTATAGTACCCCAAACATCTAACTGCACTTTCCAAGCCGGCAAACCTCTATCCGGCTGCCTCCCCTCCTTCGGCATAGGTGAAGCTCCCCACCTCCCAATAGGTTTGGTTATTTCCAAGGGACATGGATTATTGGAAATAAGGGAGAAAACAATTAAAATCGCCAAAGTGGCAAATAATCAAAATAATTATTTCACTCTTTAGATTGGCTAATAATAATAATAATAATCATGTGCCACTCTTTAGAGTGGCAAATAGTCCATTTTCTCAATGAATGCTTGGCAGAGTCTGTAGTGGTAGATTACGTGGCTCCTGAAGTTTCTCATGTCCAAATGATTTCATTTGCCTGAGTTAATTAGCGCTTTCAACTGGTTGTGGTTCTAGACGTCTGCTTCAGTCTGTCGTCTTATCATTTGGTAATAATTGATCAAAGGGGACTTTCCGGAGACTTCGGGCTATGATATGTATGTTAAACTTCTTCTGCCATTTGTTCATTTCTAGGTTTTTGAACTTCTCCGTTGGTGGCATGTCATGCAATTTGTTAAACACTTGTTTTACCAGTATTGGTGCCAGTGATAATCTAGCTTTTCCCAATTTAAATTATAGATTTTAACATTTCATTGTATTGTTACTACTATCTAATCCGAATTTTACTCAATTCATTGTAATGTGTACTATATCACTTCACATCAACTTTGATTTGGGAGTTTTGAAACATTTCTATATTTTTAGTGCCGCCTTCTATGGCAGACAACACATTAATTTAGGTTTGATTTTTTCTTTTCTTTGTTGACTATCTTCTTTTTAGTTTCTTAGATGCTAGCTAACCTGTCCCATACTAATGTTGCCTGATGCTTTCTTACACACTTTAATCCCAATAAATATGTTTGACATTTCTCTATGCAGTGGAATCTGATTTTTTTAACCAAGGTTTCTAAACCCTGTTGCGTAACTGGGAAGAGAGATTAAAACTCAAAACAATTGTACTTGACTGATTGTGCGGTACAGAAGTTGCAATGGATGTGTCTGAATCGAGTAGATGTCACAGCAAGAGGGAGGTTGAGGATAATGTTGATGCCAGGAGCACTTGGAAGGAGGAATATGGAGAGCGTGAGAATGTGGATTCACGATCACCCAAAATTCCAAGGAGAAGTCCTGATGACTCCAAGTCCAAGGATAGGGATTGCGATACTAGGAGGGAAAGAGGGGACAAGAACGATTGGGACTCCTCAACAAAATTTGCCTCTGGGATTTCTGCTAGGGCCGATACAAGAGATGATAAGTATTCTTCTGAGCATAATAAGCATAGGAGTGTAAGAGAGATGGCTCATGACTACAGAAATGAGTCAGGTGAAAATAGAAGTAAAGGTGTGGATTCTAGTAGTTCAAGGGGTGGTAGGTCTGGTGGCAAGGAGAATAGCAGTGAGAGGAGGGTTTCTGCCATGGTGGAGATTATTGGTGAAGATAACATATCTGTGGATAAAAGCCAGGAACATGTTTTAAGAGATTATAAGCATGGTAAAGCTCTAGAGAGAATAACTAATTTGCAAGATGAAGTTGGACAAAGTGACTTGAGGATGTATACTACCAAGTCTAATGAAAAAGAAGAGATTCTTGGGTATAAAGTGGAACACACACATGAAAGCGGTGATGGTTTGGAAAATAAAGATTCATCGGCCAACTTGGATAAGGATGGATGGGAACTATCAGGGGCCAGAAACAGCAAAGGAATCAGACAGGCTCAACAGTCACAGGTACCAGAGAAGCTTGGAGGATCTAAGGACTACTTGAGGAACCGTCAGTGGCGAGATTTTAAGGATGTAGATGACCCTGAATGGAGGAGTGCACAGGAAAGGCTAGATGGTGGGAGTTTCCATGGCCGAGCTGGGCATCGGCGAGATTCTAGGGGTAGATCTGAAAGTGTTCGAGGTTTGTCAACCTATGGAAATCGGTATGACAGTTCTGATTCAATAGAGATCCGACCAAATAATAATCTTGATTTTGGACAAGATGGCTCTGTTTCTGGAAGAAGATTTGATGTGGGGTCTCATCGGGATTCAATACCTGGATCAAATGATGATAAATATGCCAATCCTCCTGAAGCTGATCAAAGCGGTAGCACCAGCATGATTTCTCCATTTTCTCAACAAGGGGCTAAAGGTGATAGATCATCTAGAGGAGGAAGAGGGAGACCAAATGGAAGGGATCCTCAAAGAATCGGAGTCCCAGTGCCACTTATGCCACCGCCTCCATTTGGTCCTCTCAGCCTGCCACCAGGACCAATGCAACATATGGGGCCAAACATTCCCCATTCTCCAGGTCCTCTTCTACCTGGTGTTTTCATGCCGCCATTCCCTGGACCTCTTGTGTGGCCTGGAGCACGAGGTGTTGATGTGAATATGCTTTCTGTTCCACCCAACCTTCCCATCCCTCCTCCAGTTGCTGGTGAGCATAGATTCACTCCAGGTATGGGAGCTGGACCTGGTCATAATATTCACTTAAATCAACTGGGCACTGGAATAGGTGCTCCAACTAATGTACCAGGGTTTGGATTCCATCAAATGGGAACTCAAAGTCGTGAAATGACACATGATAAGCCACCTGTAGGTTGGACACCACATAGGAACACTGGGCCAAACAGAAAAGCTCCTTCAAGGGGTGAACAGAATGATTACTCGCAAAACTTTGTGGACACTGGAATGCGACCTCAAAATTTTATCAGAGAACTAGATCTTACAAGCGTAGCGGAGGACTATCCAAAGTTGAGAGAACTCATTCAGAGGAAAGATGATATTGTTTCTAGGTCTGCTTCACCGCCAATGTATTATAAGTGCGACTTGCAGGAGCATGTTCTCTCTCCAGATTTTTTTGGTACAAAGTTTGATGTTATTCTTGTGGATCCTCCATGGGAGGAGTATGTTCATCGTGCACCAGGGATAACAGATCACATAGAATATTGGAATGCTGAGCAGATTATGAATTTGAAGATTGAGGTTTGTTCTCATTGTTTAGCTGTTTCATAATCTATCATACGTATGTTTACTATTTTTTTGGTAGTTGTTTATATGCTACTGAATTATTAACATACCTGCATTGTTTGAATCAACAGGCTATAGCTGATACGCCCTCTTTTGTCTTCCTCTGGGTTGGTGATGGTGTAGGTCTTGAACAGGGCCGCCAATGTTTAAAGAAGGTGAGACATCTTTCTATTTGTATAATTTAATACTTGCAATTATTTTTTCTACGCTGATGCTCTTTTTTTTGGGAGGTTGCATGGAGTTGGCGGCATACAAAAAGGCTGCCCAGACTTCTGTAGCCCTCTCCAAAACATTATAGCCATGGAAACAGTGTTTCATTTTATTGAGATGTGTGTTAAAATTTTGAGCTGATTGATAAACATTATAATACGATGAACCTGACTGAAACTTCTATTTGTCCAATGGCCAGTGGGGTTTTCGTCGATGTGAGGATGTTTGCTGGGTAAAAACCAACAAGAAAAATGCAACACCAGGACTGCGGCATGATTCTCATACTTTATTGCAGCATTCGAAGGTAGCCTTATAGCTAACTATTATGCTTCATAGCAAAAACCTTGTCATTTCCCTTGTTTCTCTGGCTTTCTGAAGCATACGCCCTTTCTTTGTGCAGGAGCATTGCTTAATGGGTATAAAAGGAACAGTACGGCGTAGCACGGATGGCCATGTCATCCATGCGAATATTGACACAGATATAATAATAGCTGAAGAACCAACTGACGGTATTTATTTCTTACATTGTATTTATAGCGCTTATTGTTGCCCTTCATATATGCTCTATATACTAAATTCTCTTGCAGCAAAGGGCTTTACTCTAGTCTATGCCATCATTTGGTACTTTTATTATTCATTTGCTCAATGTTTGTCATGTTATGTGTAATTTTCAGGTGTCATCACTTACATTGTTTCGCTTATATTTTTTGAAAATTTTTCCCCTTGTTTGTGCCTGAATGAAATAAATTTCCTGTTTTGTTTTTGTCATGATATGAATATTCTGGATCGACACACCAATTTTTTTGGAAATTCAGTATTAGTTGACAAAAGTGCCTTTTTTTTTTTTCTGGTTTGCTTACAAATAACAGAAACAAATTGTGTATCGTATCTTGTTACTGCCAGTTGCTTTGATGACATGTCCTGTCGTCTAAATGAAGCTACAAGTTTTTGAAATGCTAATTATAAAACAAACTAAATAGTATAATATTGACGCCCCAACACAACGGTAGTAAGTATTTAACTAGGCCTACATTTTCCGAGTAGTAATATCATGGCAACCATCAAGTTTTATGCATGATTGGAAAAGTCTTGTTTTATGCTACTTGGGGTTCTTGATGTGTTATCCACATTTAAATGGAGAATTTTTTTAGGGCATGCCTAATGGTGTTCTCAAAAGTTGTCCATTTGGTGTTCCCAACACTAGCAGTGGGGTGGGGATTAAAATATAAGAGAGGGAAATATAGGGAGAAGTAGGGCAAAGGGAAACATAGGGAGAAGTATGATAATGATTGAAAAGTGGACGGGTAGTATTGGGATACTCCACAGATGAGGATAGCATTGGTATGACTTTAGAGTCTTCGCTTGTTGTAGAGTCTTCTTAAGATAATGGGGGGCATATGTTTTTGACTTGAACGAGGATAGCATATCTGTTAATAAAATGTATTGTTATTCATGTTCAATTGGGTTGCCTTCCGTGATAACACTTTGCCCTTGGCAAATGTACCTTTTCTTTATTGGTTTCATTCATATTTGTTTTAGTTGTGCTGGAATAAAATTACACTTTTGTTGCCTTTGTGAAGAGTGCGACTTTTTAAGCACAGTATTTGTTTTGTTGATGCATTGCAGTATTTGTCTTCTTGTACAGGTTTAACAAAAAAGCCTGAAGACATGTACAGGATCATTGAGCATTTTGCTCTTGGAAGGAGGCGGCTTGAACTCTTTGGTGAGGATCATAATATTCGTCCGGGCTGGCTTACCCTTGGCAAAGGTCTATCTTACTCGAATTTCAACAAAGAGGTAAGCTGGATGTGCAACTTTATTCACATGCACACAAGTATACACTTCTATAAGTCTCATGAGGCGATGTTCTTAATGTTATCTCTGCTAAGAAATTCATCCTCACAGGCATATATTAAGAACTTTGCGGACAAGGATGGGAGAGTATGGCAGGGAGGTGGTGGGCGAAATCCTCCTCCTGAGGCTCCTCATCTAGTTGTGACAACTCCGGAGATTGAGGGCCTCAGGCCAAAATCACCCCCACAAAAGAACTAACAGCAGTCATTGCCTCCTATATTGCACTGACAGTGCTCCTACTGGATAATGCCCATGGAATGGAGCTTAGCAACCGTGGTTGGTTCAGACTTCGGCTGGCTACATTTTTGACAACTATAGCTTTTAACACATCTCATTCAAGGCTGAGCATCAATTTCACATTTGTTGTCGTCATGTTCAAACAGAAAGGTTTAATCAAAAAGCAAGTATCAGCTAGCAGTTACTGCAACTCTGTTTTAAATACTAGATAAAACCATTCAGACATTTAAGTTCGCTTCCTTTTATTTTGAGCAAATCTTGCTTCATTGATGCGTGTTATAAAAATCTTATGAATCGCCGACACATTATTCTTTGTAAGCCACTGGTTGCATGTACCGTGGGTCTTTTTGGCTGCTGGAAGAATGCTGGCATGCAGCCTACATTTGTCTTGCTGCCAACCAGGCACCGAATCAACAGTGTCGCTATGTTAAGCTGTACCTGAGCATGTCTATCGTCTATCCGTACCATTTTACTTACTAAACTAGTGATAAGACGGCGCAACGAATCATGATTGTGCTATCAAACAGATTCTGTTTTAGGTACATTTAGGAGGAATTTTCTCGATTTCATGCTAACTCATAGGTTCAGACAAGCAACCGATTTGACAAACCGGGAAACTGACAAACGCTAGTGGATTAAACAACCCTAGCATGTGCGCAACGATAGCACTGCCTTGTCCTTTTGGTTGTCTGCAAGTGCCCTCGAGACTCTGAAAGTAGGCAAGCAACGGAAGATAGTTCCATCGGCGTACCATCTCCTGATTTTTCTTTTGCTCTTGATCGCAAGCAGAAGCGAAACCAGATTAGCTCGCCCCTGAATGATTGCAACGGTGAATCGCTGATTGGTGTTTTTAAAATCGATACATCAAGGACAAGATGTTCCATTTGACTATGAACCGAAACTTCTTTCTGTAAAGTTCACCTCGTTGTCTCTGCCGATGGAACCTTGCGGAGGGGGGAGATTTCGCCGGGCGATACGGGAGCCACGGTGCACGCTCCCATTGCTGGCTGCAGAGGAGGAAGAAACATCTCTTTGGCTTGGCTTCAAGCACGATAATTATCTAGATCATATCCCGATTAAATAAGCCTTTGGAGAATTTTGTTTTGGAACGAATGGATTTCATAAGAATTTTTTTGCAGGAATTGATATAAAAGAAAAATCCTTTGTTGCAAATAGACCGGGAGAGCTAGACTAGAAATTTTACTACCGAGGGTGTGTTTAAGGGTCAAATGTTTGCATAATCAGATAGTCCATTACGTGCTATCGCTTAGTCGTCTCTTTCTTATTTATCATCGTAATGCTTCAATATTATCATATTGTCAAAATTTTTAGCCTTTTTGTTTAAGTCATGTAAGCATACCGCAAAATTCTCAGAAAAACCATAATGTTACTCTAGCTATGATATACTTATGCTAAATCTACCCTTAAAAATGTTTTTAAACATAAAAATTAATATTAAAATACTGAAAAATTTGTGCATTCAAATTATTGTATATTTAATAAGTATAATTTTGAGGAATTCTAAAATGATTACATAGTTTAAACAAAAAGATATGTATCCTCTCATGCACATTGAATAATAACCGAGCATTTGTATGGTATAGAAGGGACAAACATCTAAGTAAGATATTAGATGGCTCTTCAATGGCACAAAAGATTTTTTTTTAGATTAATTGGGTTTTTTTTTTGTAATTGGGAGTATTTTTTTAGGAGTGAATGGCCGGTATTTAGTACAACAACACACTCATATCAAACAGAGGCCCTGAGGGTTATCAGACCGCACATGCTAGCATTGCTCAACTATTCTCGTGGTCCTATCCGCTAGGGTTCTAGGGTGGATTGTTCAGCTGCAAAATTCTTGGGGAATGCAATGCTCGGGGGGGGGGGGGTGGGAACTTGAGGAAAAAATCTTGAGTAAATTGCACTGTAGCCCCAAGAAGTTGCCACCATGTTTCACTTAGCCCTCGAAAGTTGTAAATTATTTTGCCAGCCCCTCGAAGTTGGCACCGTTTGCACCACAGGCCCCGCACCGTTAGGGCTACCGTTAAATGATGACGTGGACGCTGAGGTGGCCGTTAAATGCTGACGGGGCAGTTAAATACCGATGTGGCAGCTGACATGGACGCCATGCAATCATAAAAAACAGAAAATCATATAAAATTAGAAAAATAATAATAATAATTCATAAAAATCATAAAAAAAACAGAGAAATTATAAAAAATCATAAAAAATCGGAAAAAACATAGAACAATTCAGAAAAATCATAAAAAATTCAGAGAAATCATAAAAAACTCAAAAAAATAATAAAAAATTTAGAAAATCATAAAAAATCAGAAAAAACATAAAAAAACTCAGAAAAATCATAAAAATTCAGAAAAATCATAAAAAACTCAGAAAAATCATAAAAACTCAGAAAAATCATAAAAAAATTCGGAATAATAATAAAAAAATTAGAAAATCATAAAAAATTCAGAAAATCATAAATAATAATCAAACACGCCTGCTCCCTGCGTTGACGAGCTACATGCATGCACTGATTGCACTTGATTCGGCGAGATCGATGGATGTTAGCACTCGAAACAGTCGATCCCTACATACGAACTGTACATTCATACTTGCCCAAGTATCTTCATAGGGCGCGCGTGAGCCTCCGTTTGGTTGGCTTCAGCACGTACTATATACGGCATGCCATGCATGCGTGTACTGCTAGTCTGCTATGTCGCAAGTACGTGTCCGTTTTATGATTTTTTTGAATTTTTATGATTTTTCTGAGTTTTTTTTATGATTTTTCTGAATTTTGTAATTATTTTTCTGAGTTTTTTATGATTTCTCTGAATTTTGTTATGATTTCTCTGATTTTGCTGAATTTTTCTGAGTTTTTTATGATTTTCTGAGTTTTTTTATGGTTTTTCTGAGTTTTTTTTATGATTTTTCTGTGTTTTTTTATGATTTTCTTGAGTTTTTTAAATTATTTTTCTGAATTTGTTTAAATTTTTCTGATTTTTTTTTTCTGATTTTTCTGAATTTTTTCTGATTTTTCCGAATTTTTTTTTCTGATTTTTCCGAATTTTTTATGATTTTTCTAATTTTTTATGATTTTTCTGAATTTTTTAGGTTATTCTTAATTTTTTTTCTGCTTTTTAATGCCACGTCAGCGCCACGTCAACGCCAGGTCATCATCTGACGGTGGATATCACGGTCCAGGGCCTGTGGTGCAAACGGTTCCAACTTCGAGGGGCCGGTAGAGTAATTTATAACTTTCGGGGACTAAGTGAAACATGGTGCCAACTTTCGGGGGCTACGGTGTAATTTTTCTATCCTCAAATCAGCAAGTGCTCGTCCGGTGCTGCTCCTATCACGCCCTTTTGCTTAGGATCTTAGCAACATTTCCCACTTGATTGCAAAAATCCCGGTGAGAAATCCTCCATTAATGGCAGCAGCGATGGATAGCGTACAGAAACCTGGCCATTCATGTCCTTCACACCATATAATCCGTATCCTCTCATCATTACCATCATCTCGTAACTCTGCGGTCCTTGGCACGCGGTAATACTTTTCACTCAAGTACTCCTATTATTTTAATCCTTAATTTTAGAGCTATCCTATAATAATAGTATAAATTGGATATAATCGTTCATTCAGCCTGTGACATAAAATACTAATGTTATCGTGATAGTATAGAAGAAATCAATATCAACACAGCCATTAGATCAAAAGAAATAAATAGCTCATATTCATTTTTATGTACCGTAAAATTTCTCAAATTGAATTTTACGACCCTTTATGCATTCAGGTCTATTCTTGCTTTCTGCCGTTTCATCCGTACTGCATCATCCTATCATCAGAAGCTTAACCACGAAAAAAGAAGACGAAATAATAAATTATTAGAGCATGCCAATCAATTAACACGGTCGGCATCACTTGGAGCATTGACTCTAACCCGCAGGAAAATGATGTGTTTTGTGCAGGATCCGAACCTGTTCAAGC
Organism: Raddia guianensis; assembly: GCA_036346415.1. Classification (NCBI taxonomy): domain Eukaryota; kingdom Viridiplantae; phylum Streptophyta; class Magnoliopsida; order Poales; family Poaceae; genus Raddia; species Raddia guianensis. Next base: position 3,819,470 of record CM070536.1, on the reverse strand, counting down.
CAGCATGCAATGCATCATGCATGCCCCATGACTTGAGAGACCAGCGCGGTGATCTGATCGATTTCAATCGAATAAAAACAAGGCTAAAAACGTGCGAGCAGCTAGCTCATCGAAAATTCAGGCATGCAGTTGGTGGCCAAAAATTGGAGCTAGTGTGAGGGATCCATGCATCCAATTTAGTCTGAATTAATTTGTTGAGAAAATCGTACCAGCTACTCCACGTTTCTTCAGCAAAGTAGCAATGAGGGGTGTACAGAGAAAATCGTACCAGCTACTATGCCTGTGACTTTATACTATACCAGCAAAGTAGTTCCCAAGAATTAATCATGGGCCTGACTAAAAATGACCTGTAGTTAGCCCTCGTGTGTGTTCCTTTAAAAAAGGCATAGTAGAGATTGAAAAAAAAAAGATGATTGGTTGCAAACTCACCATCCAATTAGTATTGCATGGCTGCGACTGTGCGAAGAACTGTGCTTGTTAGGTTTTGTGTCGAATATGTGTACGAGTAGGTTACAAGAACTCTGTGTTGTAATAGGTAGGGTTGGTTAGTGTTTGAGTCGGACTCTATACAGGCCTCTACCATATAAAGGAGGCAATTTTTACAGAACCAAGAGAACGACCTTATAATAGTAGCATAAGCAAGAGAGAGGTCATTGGCCGGCATGTGGTCGTGACTGTTAGCCGGTGTCTTTGCAGTATTATGGATTGGGAGGCGCTATAATCGAGCCCGCAGATGTAGGCGAAAACCAAACTGTGTTACCAAACATCGTGTCTCCTGGTGTCGTTCGTGATCTTGCATCGGCATAATTCATAACAGTGCTAGTTTGATCTACAACCGTGGATTTTACAGAGAACTCTCCTAAGATAGGTGGTAAGTTGCTTGGTTCCCACCATTCGAATTTAAATCCCCATAGAGACAAATAAAATTTGGTTGCTATTTTGAGAGTGTGTCATAATCGTGGAACCAAATCAACGGATTTGCAATTTTCATCTAACGGATATAACTTTCTCACGTTGTTGCAAAGCGGATTTGCAATTAATCTTCATTTTGTCAGCTCCAATTCCCGACAGGCCCTAGCTAGCTACGATGATTAATGTTTTTACCCGGCCGCTTAATTTTGTTCCCCGTAAACATCAAACTGGACGCTTTCTTCAACGGGAGACACGGCAAGTAGTTGCACATGGCAATCACACGTACGATCGAATCCAAGAAACAGAACCCAGAGATAGTATGCATCACACAAAACATGGGGAGGATCACCATGTTTGTATGGCTGTCAAGTACCCTAATCATGAAACGTGTTCTTCTCGTCAAATATAGACATCGATCGAGTCCATCTGCTCGGTGCCATTGAAGGAGAAAATGGCGCGCGCACGACGGTTTTGTCAATGCACTGAACGTACTGCTCAAAGATAGCAAGTGAGACCATTAATCCATTATCCACTACTCACACATGCGCGCGCGCACACACATCAATCTAAGAGCAACTCCAACAGCTATGCGCAACCTCGCTTTCGTCCAAAGCACTATTCACATTCTCTCTATCCATTTTTTTAAAATTTTTCATAATTTAAACTGCCCTTTAAAATTTCTTCATAATTTAGATTATCCCACTATTCGACACGGTAGATTTCTTTCCTTCGGCGGCTTCTCTTTCTAATGCTAGTTTGTTTTTCAAGATCAGCTGGAGTTGCTCTAATCCGATGCCACTACATATCCATGGCATTGTTCTTTTTGGTTTAACTTAAATTAAATTAAACAAAATAAAATTTTACTTTTTTACAAACCAAATAATGTAGTACTTTGTGGTTATTTTTATAAGGTTTTAAATAATTGAGTAAAATGCACGGGCGGTCCCTAAACTATTAGTCGATTCTCATCCAGATCCCCAATATATGAAACTGCAGTTTTGGGTCCTTAATCTTTTTAATTGGGTTCGTCCAGGTCCCAAACTGCCATGTGACAGCTCTAGATTAGGGACCCAAAACTGCAGTTTCATAGATTAGGGACCTATTTAGGGACCGTCCGTGTATTTTACTCTAAATAATTTCATTAGAGTTTCTATAATATTTTTTTTTAAAAAAATTTAGACTCTCCAAGATCCCTCTTGATTGACCATAACATTTTTAAAATAAAATTTTCAAACTACTTTAAAAAAGAATAAACACCATGCAAGACCAGCACCGGAGCCATGCACGGCTACTGAACACATACCGCAAGACCAGTGTTTGACTGAGCACGAACAAATGAGTGAACGGCCGTACGTACGTACGTACACCGGTACACGTACCCGTAGCCGTAGTCAGCCGGGGGGATGTGCAAGGGCAATGATTCCAATGGATCATTTTCGCATGAGAAGATACTCCTTAAAACCACTGGATTTTCACGTACTCCTGAACAAATTGTACGTGAAGCCAAGGCGTATTGAGTGCAGTGGCAGCGACGGGTCGGGAGCCGTACAACGTAGCACTCCCTCCGTCCCAAAATATTAGGCGTATAAAAATTTTCATCGAGATCAAAAAATAGTGTTTAAGAGAGTAAATTATTTTTAATTATCTCGTTACTCGAAACATGAATCTCCTTCCCATGCACTTAATTAATATCTTTAATAGCTAAAGTTAGCAAAAGCATGCACTTTATAGTGTGAATAGCTTAACTTTGAGTTAATTGCTCGTCTATTCCAAAAAAATAATGGAAAGAAGTCTTATATTATACTATAGAACAACTAAAAAAAACTTGTGCGCCCTGTATATTGGGACGGAGGGAGTATTGAGCAGGAGTACGTGCCAACGCCAGTGTGAATGGATGGAAGATCTGGCCGTCGAGATCGGCAGCCAAGGGCCTTCAATTCTCCGCGCGCAATTACTCGCGGCCGCGACTTGTGAACACATTGAATGCGCGGGCGCCAACCTAGAGTCTAGCCATCTCTGTCTGCCTGCAACCGCAAGTCTCACCGCTGCTCTTGCTTGCGAATTCTAGCGCCAGTTCTTTTATCGTGAATCATGGGCGTTGACACATTCCAATCTCTAATTAAAACGGATGAGCGTGATCGATCCTTCAGGATGATCTGGCCGAAATGTTTTGTGTGTGGTTTTACATAGGAGCCGAAGTGATTATGGTCCTGTTTGATTTGAGTGCTAACATTGCCATAGTTTGCCACAACTAACTTGTCAAAGTCGTCTAAGCATAATTCATGAAAATCTTAGCCACACTTTAGCTAGCCTAAGGGAATATATATTGCCATAATTTTCTCACTCACTTATGGATATGACCCACATAAAAAAGAATTCTTGCCACAAGTGTGGCTATGAACCTAACACATGTCTAGTTTGATCAAACTTGCCTAACATAAGGCACGGCAAGTTATGACAACATTTAGTCACCAACCAGACAGACCATATATATGTGTTTGGGTTCCTAACGATTTTGCGAGCTTGGAATTTTTTCCGTGTTTTTTGCAATGTTATGCTTGTTTTAAAAACTTTTATCCTTTTCAAGTGTTCTTAAAAAACATGACAAAATTCTAAACAAATGGGTAAAAATATAAACAGTGGACGTCTTAAATGAGTCAAATCAGAACCGCCTGATGAGAAGGCTCTCATTGGATCATATATGTATGATGTTAACAACATGACTTTTCTATGCAGGTGCATGGAAAACAGGGCACACCATGTTTTGGGGTACAGTTCGAAGGAGCGCCATCTTTTGACCGGATTGAGCACGGAAAACAGGGCAAACATCATGTCCTGGAGCACAAGTTTGTTGATACGCAGGAAGCAGAATGAAAAATACAGTTCATCTGATGTGGACAAGAGGACAAACTCGCATGCGCACCGAGATACTGTTTTTTTTTAATTTGCTTCTATTAGCTGTATATATACTCTCTCCGTTCCAAATTATAGGTCGTTTGACTTTTTTGACACGTACTTTGATCACTCGTCTTATTCAAATAATTAGTGAAAACATGAAAAAACTCAGGTCATTATTAAAATACCTTTCATGATAGACTAAATCATAACAAAAATAAATTATAATTATAAAATTTTTTAAATAAGACGAATGGTCAAAGTACGTGTCAAAAAAGTCAAACGACCTATAATTTAGAATGGAGGGAGTAATATATTTTCGGATGTAACATTGAAAATGTGCACCCTGACCAGACCTGGTACGTACGTGATGCGCAGCCGCCGGAGAAAAATGGGCGCGGACGTACGTGCAAGCTGGAAAGTGAACGTGCAAAACTCCAAGAGGATGGCGGCCATGCGCTACCTCCAATCTGAAGCTGACACGTGGAGCAGAGCTAAGTTTTCTACCGTTGCTGTTACGCAAAGTCCCTATACATACACAAAGGTCAACCAGCAAGAGGGAAAACGCACTACAAGATCGACGACCGTTTTGCAGAGATGTGAATTTTTAGGCGGCTGCTCATTTTCAGCAAGATTATCCTGAGTCGCTGGATGCTGCATGAAGTCGTCGACGGCGAGGGACCGTCGAATGCCAAGGTGTCCTAGACGGGAAGATAGACATCGCCTGGACAGCTAAACTGATACTGTGTATGGTATATTAAAGATGTTAGAGAATAAATTACTTTTTTAAAAAAAAAAAAACTTCAGTGTGTTAATTAATCGTCGTTCAAAGCCACCAAATCATCCTGTAGACACCCCTTAGGTCCATCTTAAACCATTTAATTTCTGCATCATTCGTTCGAGCTTCGCTACTACTCACTCTGTCTCACAAAGAGTGCATTTCTAGCGTTCAAAATTTGTCTCACAAAGAATTCATTTGTACCTTTCGAACCATCTAGATGGGTACATTTTGTTGATTAATTGCTTGTTTTTGTCCCTTTTCAAGGTGCATGCACATTTAATTGTCTGGTTTTTTTCTTTCTAAGGTGTATGTGCATTTAATTGACCGATTTTTTTTTCTTTCTAAGATGCATGCATATGATTGTTAACAGCTTTAACTAGGAACAGCTAGTTCATTTCTCATGGCTACTAACTAAAAACACACTCTTTGTGGGACAGAGGGAGTGCTGTTTAAAACATCTTTCCCCCCTAATTAATTTGTACCCAAATAAAACGGTTCTCGAAAACAAAAATCTCCTGGACCGGGCCGAACGTCCCTGCAAAACCCATACGTTTATGTGTACATACTCATGGACAGAACCTCGAATTAAAACTCGTGGGGATGCGCGTAAATGCCTTCCCACCTGGACAAGTACGTGTGAGCACGTCCTGTAGCCGTTTGTCTCCTAGTCGTTTAGCATATTGGACATGCCTGATGTGTATATATGCCTGCACACCTATCATCTGGTCTGGCCATTATTTTGCTTGGTGCAGTGCGATCCAAATTGGCAACCGAGAATTTGAGACCGGCTGATCGATCACCGGCACCGCGTGATTGTGCAAACTAAGCAAGGAGCAACGTACAAATGCCTAGCTAATGCTCATGTAGTATATGTACGTGGAGATAAGCATTGAGAGGCGTGGATGAGCTCAGTCAAGCTAAATTGTGGGGGTGAAGCAGGAAGCAGGAGGCATCAATGATCAATGACGCTTTGATGACTTTGTGCAATCTATGATTGTACAAACGGGTCCCCCTGTCTCTGTGTCTCTAGGCAGATGGTACAGTTTAATGTTGGTTTATTTACTAATAAAGTGTCGATTCGAGTAGTTTTAGGAGACTAACTTGTTTTTTAAAAAATAAAATGAGGCAGGAGAGCTGTCATCGATTCATTAAAAGCTAGAAAAGAATATAAAAAATATGGTATAAGGGGGAAGATATATATAAAAAACAAAAGGAAAAAAAATGCAACAACGAAACGGGATGAGACGCGAACTAGCGCCAACCATGGCCAAAGGGTGAGGTTAGTCCTCTATTTCACTTTGTTTTTTGAGTTTTGATAAGCGGCTTCGATATTAAAAATATACTCGATAAATCATATATAGCTTTTGGCTTCTGAAAGCAACAATAAGCTATAACCCTATTATCAGGAGAGAAAACTGGCCGTAGTGGTGTAGGGTTCGGAATTCATTTTTCATCTATCTACCGTATATATATAAAAATAAAACGAAGCCACCATATTAATATAAAATATTAGAAATTCCCACATTAGTTAAAAAAATACTAGAAAATATCAAGTTAATTGGAGAAAAAGGAAAAATCTATACCATCAATTATATTGAATCATATTATAACAATTTACACAAAAAAATTCATACCTACTTCAATCGTAAAATAAAGTAATAAAAATTAGAAAGAAAATAATAGAAATAAGATTCATGTCATATTAAAAGAAAGACCTCACATCTATTACAATAAAAAATTGCATAAATTCATAATAAAAATAATGTCCATATCATATTAAATATTAATATAATTCTAACTGCACACCCTGCTCGTTGTTATTATTATATTAAAATAGATTAAAAGAGCCCCGTATTAATCCTAAAATACTAAAATTGGAGAGAAAAAGAAAGATGTACACCATTAATCATTTATGTTCAAATTATAACGGCTTAGATTAAAAAAATCTATATCAACTGCAATAAAAAAAGTCCATGTCAACCGTAAAATTTAAATTAACATTGAAAAACGCCTACCGCTGAAGCCTAATCGAGATCCCCTGCAGTAGCAAGTATAAATGCACGGTGTGCATTTTGACATGGAAACAGATTATAACTTCTATAAATATGTCATACGGTATCCAATTTGTACGAAATAAATTTTGTAATTCGTGTAAAATCCTAAAGAACCCATTTTTTTTTAACTTTTCATTTTTTATGATTTTTAAATTTTGAAAATTTTGAAAATTAAAAAATTTAGAAAAGTTTTGAAAATATTTGAAAATGGGTTGTTTAGGATTTTAGATGAATTACAAAATTTGTTTCGTACAAATTAAACACCGTATAACATATTTATAAAAGTTATAATCTGTTTCAGATTAAAATGCGCACCGTGCATTTATACTTACGACTGCAGAGGATCCGATCCGGATTGGCTGAAGCCTCCGTCTGCTGGTGATTTGATTCGATGATTTCATCCATAGGAAACTTTGCGGATTCGCTCCGTGTGGTAATTAATCGGGAGCAGCATTGGTTGGATGATCGCCATCCCGGTGGCTCCCTTATCGTCTCCTCCGTCCTTCGCACGTCGATCTGATCTTGGATCGATCGGGATATGAGTCGTACTGCAGGGCTCAAAGCTTGGATCAATTGGATATCCATGATTAGGTTACATATATAGTTTATGGATAATCAAGCTGCCAACATTTATAATGACACTTCTACTGTGCCGGTCCGTCAGATTTCTAATCAACCATCGATCTCGTACGAACAGTCTGCCGACCTGTGCACTGTTGGCGTACGAGCCTCTGAAAATGTACGGTATTCACGTATACAAGTCCCAACGGATTCGGATTCCATTATCTCCTCCTCCTCCTTGACGTTTTAACTTAAAGTTTCTAGCTCAACTATTTGTCTTTTTTGTCATTTGTCTTGCATTGATTTTTCGTTTGAGCGCGCACACACATAGATATGTAGTCGTTATTTATCCCATTCTATTTTACCCGTACAGTTGAATTGTTCATAGCAAATATCTATTGTTTGATTTTAGATTCATGTCACTTCAGAGTTCGTGTTTTGGATTGAAGGTTGTTCAGAGTTCGTGTGGCTATATCAAGTATATCTGGAATTGTTCATAGCTCGATGTGTCGATAACATGTAAGATTGAAGGTTGTAGATCTAAATTATAACTTTTTTTTTGAAGACACAGCAACGCTGGTATTCTGTATTAAGCAGGGGGAAAACTGTACAATGGAAAGAAATTCTAGGGAAAACAAAAGAAAGGAAAAAAAAAAGAAGAAACACCACAGCGCAAAGCTGCGAAGAACACCACCACCGAGGCACACCACAACATAGCCACTGAAGCAAACCACAATACGACAACGACCAACTACAGGAAAAGGGTGAAGGTTAGATCTCAATTATAACTTAATCCATAACGGTTTCGACCCGACCCAACAATAACTGGGTGAAGGTTAGATCGTGTCAATGATTGAGACCAAGTTTTTTTTGGATAGAACTTACTTCTGATTGTGAGGCCAGAGAGCCCACTTTCTATCGCGATCTTAACTTCCAAGATATCGAAGAGATCGATCTTAACATGAGACATTGAAAAGAGTCACAAGGAAAAAAATTTATCCTGGTTCGGGCCTCCCGAACAAGGGATAATAGTCCTACGTCTTGTCCTTCACTATATTAAGATCATAGTACAAGCTTTGCGTGAGAAAATCTAAGTACACTCTTTTCCTTTATTTTCCACCATCTTAAACAGCATTCCTTCAAGGAAATTTGTGAAGAGAACAACGAGAAAATTTCCTTCTAAAGAGAATGCACGAAGAAATTTATTCTGAAGGGAACCGCGAAGAGAATCTAGTTGCAGCATGTACTTGAGGAACATCAACATAGTATATCGAATCTGTCGACGGTTGAGATATCGATCTCAAGTCAACTAAGGTTCTTGAGAAAGGGAGATAGGAGACACGTCGAACAGCAATCAACGACGAACAGGGAGACAGGGGTTTTTATCCTGGTTCAGACCTCCCGGGAGAGATAATAGTCCTACGTCCAGCCTTTCTTTATATCAAAGAGGATTACAAGGTGGAACTCGGCGAGACGGACAAGTCTCGGCGAGATTATGGGTGTACAGGAAAAACTATGCGATCTAAGCTTTGATGTGATGATCTGGTGCCCTCTACACGCCGTAGGTGCTCTGTTTATATATTGTTGATGAACCGACCTATCAAGAGATAATCGGGCCGAGCTAACTACGAGATCGTAACGAACTCAAAGTGCCAAATACATCCCGAGGTAGATAAGGTAAACTCTATATCTTGGGATCACGGTTCCTACTCCAATCCGGGAAACCACGTCCGGGTCTTCACGTAGCCGTGCAGAACTCTGTTCGAGTCAGACTCAAACACGAATCCTAGACCATTACGCACCGTGCCAGCCAGGAAGCTGTTCGGCAGGATGCATATGGGTCTGATAGAACCTTCTAGGGAGCTAAGCCCTAGTAGGCTGCTCGGTTGGGCCGTCAGGGAGTGGGCCATGGCAATGGGCCGTGATTCTATCTCCGACAGCTAGCCCCCGAGACTCAAGTGGATGGAGTTACTAGAGTGGGGTCTTCCTTTTGAGACTCCAAGTCACGAAGAGGAAAATTTTGCTGCTACAAAGACGTGCAACAGGCGACCGAACATGTTATGGTTCAACCGAACAAGACTTGTTCGGGACCAGGCAAACCTGATCAGTGCCGAGCAACTCCGTTGCGTCGAACAGGAAGCCACATCCGTCTAAGCAGAGCACTCAGCCTTCGATGCAGAAATCGGAAATCCAGTCCCCAAGCGCCTAGGCCATTATGTACCGTGCCAGTCAGGAAGTTGTTCGGCAGGATGCATATGAACCTGATAGAACCTTCTAGGGAGCTAAGCCCTAAAAGGCTGCTCGGTTGGACCGTCAGGGAGTGGGCCATGGCAATGGGCCGTGATTTTATCCCCGACAGAATCCATAACCAATACTGCTATGTACTGATATTAAATTTAACAACCTATATAAAAAAGGTTTGTAAAACTTTGACAAGTATAGCCACACGAATGCATAAACGCCTTGCTCAATTTTTTTTTAAAAATAACAGTAATGCGAAAAATCAGATATATATATATCTATTACTAAGAAAAATCAAGCACTATTGCAATACGTTGAACTAAATGTTGCAGTACATTGAACGGAATCTTGCAGTTTTTTAAATCAAATGTTGGACGTATAAATGAAAATACCAGGTATATGGAATTAGAGAAAGTATATATATCAAGTATAATAGAGATACTTGATTGTAAAGTACCGATCCATCGGTCCACTCATCATCAACTTGTCACCATCTCTCACAATAGACAGGAGACAGCAGCAAGAGTGAGCACCATTGCCTGGTGATTGGCTTGAGCTCAGTCTCCACCAAACAAGTAGGCAAATCAAAGCAAAGGCGGGCAAAGGCTATGCAGTGCATGTGTAGCTTATCTACACAATTAATCAGTTAGGTAAACACCTCCCTGTTAAAGCTTAATGAGGCGGCCGGATGGACCTTTTCACCTCTCCGGCGACGAGCGATTCGGTGCATGGCGCATTGGCGCGCGCGCGCGAACGATCGACGACGATGGATGCGCCGATGTCGATGGGTGGCCGGAGAGCGACGACCCAACAATCTTCCGGGACGACAAGGATCGGATTCATACCGGCGACGCTGCCCCTTTTTGCCTTCCTCCTCCTCCTCCTCCTGGTTTGGTGTAGCTGCGACGTCGCTGTCGCTCCTAGGGCTTTTTTTTTTAACAAGAAGGCGAGAGTTCCGCCGCTCTATTAATAGATAAAGGATAAAAACATAGTTATATTTGCAAGAAGAGCCACAACCGTAGCCGAAAACTAGGGAGGATTTACCGACGTTGAACGCCACAACAGGGGCGCCAGGTTTTCGTCCACTCTTTAGAGACTATGTCTAAAGTAATACAAGGACTGAGAGTCTTCAAATTAAAATACGGATTTTCACACGATTACAAGACACTCCTTCCAATTAGAACTTGCTTTGAGATCAGTGCATACGAGAGATGAGTACAAAATCGATGGGAGATACTGAATAGAGCAAGGTGCAGAGTTCACATTTCATTATTTGTGGCCCTAGCCCGCTGTCAGGATCTTAGGTGATCTAAATCTTACAAGTTGAGTGTTTTTTTGAACAAATTACGAGTTGAGTGCTATAAAAAGAAATTTCTCGCGTGAATGTGGCGGCTGCTTGCAATCGTGGAATCTCATTTCCGGCGGCTTAATCGAGCATTAAGAGGGGCGGCCTCGTGCAATCAAACCCTCTCGTCATCGTGTATATATTCTCTGATAAATGTATACGAGAGTGATTTTGAGCCACTGACATATGAACCACCGTATGCTTCCAGCTTCCCTCGTCGACCATTCCTCCCTCCCCGGCGTCTGCTTCACTGCACAGCCGTCGCCGTTGAGGCCACAACCACATTATTAGCAGGCAGGTCAAGCTGCGTCTGTGGCGTGTATATATAGCGCTGCTCTCTGCTCTGCATGGGGACTGCCTAGCTCAGACACCGCGTGCGTCGTCGTCGTCGCCGGCGTGCTCGATCTCCCACCGGGGGCCAACGGCGGCGCAGTAGCTCCTCCGGCCGGCCATCTTTGGATGGGATTGGATCGGGTCTGATCGGAAAGGATATATATAGCGATATCCAAGAGCTGAGGGAGCGGCCATCCCGCGCGTGATCCATCGAGCCATTGCGTGGTAAGTTAACTCGGGAAATCTTCTGCTTCTTGTTTGTTTCGCACATGCATGATGCATCGCTACTCTTTGTTCAAAATTTTTTTGGTTCAAAATGATGCATCGTTACTGACACTACTGATAATTAATTAGTTGTTTGATCCATCCCTGGGATGATAAAGGTTTTCTTATTGTAGTATTAATTAATTGGTTTAGTACAGAGAGATCCTGAAGAGCAAACAGTTTCTTGGACTGACCAGACAAGCTTAACTGCTTAATTAAGCAGTTAAGCGTGTTCATACATCTTATATCTAGTATCTAGTAGTCCATACGAGTGGTCGGGACTTGGGAGTTGGGATACGATCGATGAACCGCCCTTGGTATATATGCTAGCTTGAGATAGATCGACGCAACTGGTTAATTGCATCTTGACATTTTTGTCAGACGCTCAAATACATACGTGTGTTTTAATCAGTTTAATTAGTTATATGTATGTTCTCAAAAAAAGAAATAGTTATATGTAGCTCGACGATGTTGGAGAAGACTGCATACAAGCTCAGCTATCAGCGATGTGATGTACGTAATTTGGTAAAGCTAAAGCTTGATCACACTTACAAGCTGAAGTGTTTGGTTGGAGGTCATGCATGTACACACGAGGCAAAACACTAAAATATATTTGTACACAACTAATTTAAACTTGGCTGCGGTCTCGTTCACAACCAAATTACTTGTGGAGTTTTATTCCCCTCTGGGAATAATTAATACAATATATCCGAATTATTTGCTGGCATTCTCAACATGCTGATACGTGGAGCAGTATCAGATCCGGTTGCTATGTAGGAGCGAACTACAATTACATGTCAGCTCTGTCGAATCATGGAAGCAACTAATATACATGCAAAACCATACGATCGGTAAATTAAAGCTAGGGAGAATCAAATAAATGCCTATATATTTGGCTATAAAACGTTAAGGACCAAAAGCAAGATGCCTGTCATGCTTCATGTTCAATGAAGTTTTAAAATTTGAGTAATAATCTATATTTATCATTTGGATTATCTCGATCATCAAATTTATCTTGCAGGACTCTAGGTACTAAATATAATTTCAATTTTTTTTGGTACTATATTTCAAAAAAAAACATTGATAAAATTTTCTATTGAACACCTTAAAAAACATATAATTGTTTCTACAAAAGAAATACATTGTGAGTTTGTCAACAGAGACATATAGCTGTGAACATCAACGGAATTGCTAATGAATACCGGTCGATTGGATTTAGAGGGTGTTTGAAGATTCATACTTTGCACCTACGTCAATGTCGTTGTTCTACCTCGATCCCCTCCACTCCTCTATCTCCTCTCAGCAAGACCCACTGGACTACATCTGCACATCCATCGTTTTCTCATGACGCTGTCACAAGAGTTTTACCACTAGATTAGGGTTTGATGTTTAGCAAGTTAGGTCCAGAGGTTCACCATGGAGCCATGGGGCAAGAACATATCGGGTTGGAGGCAATGTGATGAGGCTACAGTGTAAACATCTTTGTTGCGGGGTTATTGATGAATGGTGGCTAGCTATGGGAGAATCGATCGCCTGGACATGTAACGATTGGAGTTAAGGTGGACATGACTAGCCGGTAATAAGAGGAAAAGATGCGAAGCAGCGAGGACAGGGTGATGATGAAGCTGGCATATACGTGTAGCAGTGTCATGTGTCGAAACCGAGCGGTAGTCAGCCCCAAATGTCAATAACTTGCTCTTATTTTTTTCTTTTAAAAAATATGACGTACGTCGATCGGTCTTTGGCTAGAAACGCGACAGGCAAACACTCATCCCAGAACGAGGTTGGATTGACAAAACGATCCTCTCCTCTGCTCTCATCTTTTCGCTTGGAAATGAAAGGCCAATGCTAAAGCGACGGGGATCAGCTAGCTCTCAGCCTCTCAGTTCGTCAAAAAAGCTTGGTGCCTACTGCATTGTGGGCGCCGCAGTACGGAGCAAAAAATCGCTGCTCTTCCCACGACTAATTGCTCTCCTCTGATCTCCATCGGTTGGGCAATGCAGTGTCTATTTGGCTATGGCTATGGCTCGAGGAGATGGCTGGATCATCACTCGCATGATTTGTAAGGTGGCTTGTCCCCTACAAACATCGTCGTTAATTATGCCATGAAAACAACGTCACACTAGACGTCTTCGCTTCCGCGGGGATCGCGTGGTGTGCACCCACTTTGGGCTAATTTGTCAACCGACTCTACACACCACCGGCTTCTTAATTAATAACTGTACTCGTGTTTCATTGGCAGGATAGAGTAAGTAGATAATACTAGCTAGTAAGCATCTCTAGCAGGGTCTCTAAAACGTTCCCTAAAACACTATCAGACAACCTCCGGTAATTTCTATAACGTTAAAATGAGTCTCTATCTCAGTCTCTAAATTTAGAGACTCTCCCCAGAGTCTCTATATTTAGAGACTCTATAGAGAATCTCTATATCTTTTCGAGGATAGAGACTCTGTTGGAGATGATGGAAATATAGGGAATGAATAGTGATTTAGAGAAGGGACATAGAGAATGAAATATAGAGATCCTGCTAAAGATGCTCTAAAATGGAGTATGGGTATAGAGTGTCAGATGTTGTATGCTCTAACTAGGATAGGATGAGACGGTTTGTGATTTTTGTTTGGTGTAGGATATATATGAGACGGTTTGTGATTTTTGTTTGGTGTGCTTTCTTGTTCATGTGTTGCATGGGTACGTGGCTTAGATTTTAGTGAACGCCCCCTATTTATATCGACATATATAGTTCTATATTTTCGAAGAGAATAATCACACATAACTTTTGTTTTCATTTTTTCTCCACCTTGTTGTGCCAACCAAATACATCGGGCTCTAAGTTTACCGTGGAAGCAATGAAGCCGTGGGAATTTGATTGATTAATTCCTTATGTTTTTGAGCATGTTAGAGCTGATTTTTTGTGATAGATAAAAAAGATCACAACCCAAAACTATCTAATTCTCAAAGGGAATAATAAGAAAACAAGAAGAAGAAGAGTCGTCTCGTCCGGGCTGCGGCCCAGCACGTCCATCGTCCAAAGTTCAAACCAAAAGCGACCCACTTGCTAGGTTTTGTGCTCTTATCCATTATCCATGACACATATTTTTAGATAAAAAGGCTAACGATCCATTAACAGATTAACTATATATTACTCAATTGTTATTGGTCGGCCATTCGTTATTAGAGAAAAGATCGATGAACAATCTTTTTCGCTCTTCTAATCTAGTAACAAAACTACAAATCGATCTCCCAACAGTCTCATGCAGCCATGCTGCGACCGCACTCAGCCTTGTTCGTTCATTTTAGATACAGCGGATACTACACAACATCTTGCTGAGGTAGATTAGCTACAACAGTACCACTCTGATCTTGACAATTGAATTTGCATCTAGTAGTACTAGCTAGCCAGTGCAACATGAACCATGCATGCCTGATCGATCTATCAGAGTCATCAGACCTTTGGTTTTCACTTAAAAACATGCAATTAAATAGCCGGCTATAGCTCCGCTATAGCTTTTTCAGACATCAAACTCTACGCTAAGCACTAAAATTCCGCTAAGAGAGCTATGCACGCTATAGCCGCTAAATTGACCGCTATTTCCGCTATTTTTATAGCCGCTATAGCGTCGCTATGCTACTTTTTTCAATGTCTTTTGAAACTCCAACTATCACTATATTTTGTTATGCTCTATTTCATTCTTACTTTATCTCACATAAAAGGTAACATTATAAATATTGAATTACTAAATAATCACATAAATTAGTTTCTCTATAATGAAGTTGTAGAAGAATATATCGCAATCACTTTTTCTAGGTGTTAATTATGATCTTGTGTGTATACATTAGATTAAGTAGTTATAAAGTAATGTGTTTGCTTCTTATTTAAGTGGATATGACTAGTGTGTATGAAAATATTTCATAATCTTATGAATTATGTTGTAATGTGAACTTAAGAAATGTTCCCTGGACTAATCAAATTTTCCAATTACCAGATTTTTGTGCAACAATTATTCCTATTTTCGTGATTTTTTTTGGTAAAACCGCTATTTGCCATAGCTCCGCTATAGCTTCGCTATAGCCTTTTAACTTTTGAAAAAATGATGCCGCTATTTGCCTTAGCCCGCTATTTAAAACCATGCTTAAAAAATAGAAAATCTAAATACAAAATAGATCAGGCCTCTAGTCATTATTAGGATCACAACATGCTCACAAATTCTTTTGGGGGTGGTGGGTGGGGTGAGCAGTACTGGAGCAGGCTACATCTTTTTTTAGAGAGGATGAGCAGGCTACAAGTAGTACCGTATGTACACCATCACTAACACTGGCTTTAAAGAGTTGATTAGTATACTAGCTAAGTGTTGACATGTTGCAATAAAGTTCATAACAAGTGAGACATATTGATAAAAGGCATACAAGTGCGCACATAGAACACAATGGTATGAATATACTCATCCCTAAATCATATGAACTTGATGTCTAAAATTACCAATTGTCTCTTCACAAGATCTACGTAAGTGAGAGGGACAATTTTTTAAAAAACTCGACTGCGATGTCAATAAGGGAGCAATGTCGAGGCTACGGACGGAGGGGCGGGTGACAACGGTGACCGAGAAGGAGAATATTGTACCCATGCGGCAAAGAGGGAGGCAACAGTAGGTCATCTCCAATGCAGGTGCTTAGACAGGTGCTTAAAGAAAAAATCGGGTTTTTTTTTTGCCATGTAGGATAGAGAATGTGTTTGCATGGATGCTTAGAGAGGGGTATGGATGCCTAATTAAGCATCATACTTAGAGAGGTGTCTAGAGGAACTAAGCACCCATACAAGCATCTATACATTAAAAATAAGTTTTTCTACATAAATATTTAGTGACGTGATAGCACACTCTCTCTTTAAGCACCTGCTATAAACGTTTTGCATTAGAGATGGCTTGATAGTAGAGATACGATATGACGAAAGAAAAGGAAATGGTTTTCCCACAAAGGAAATCGGTAATTAAAGGGCTAATCTAATCGAGTCCAGATGAGATGCCGGGCCAAATAAACAAAACGAAACAAAATCAAAATCAAAGCAATCGCATCCCTTATCTTCTTTTCCCACGGAGATTATCCGGAGCAACAGTTTACAGTGACAGGATTTATCACTAAAAATTAGTCACACGCACAGCCAGGTCTCAGGAGCAGCAGCATGGAAGAACCCCAACACCCCCAATTATTGGCTACGAACACGGCAAAAAGGCAATCGAGAAGTGAAAGCGCCACTTTGGATGTCGCCTCCTCAGCCGGGACGCGTTTCTTGGATCCGAAGAAACGGAGCGCTGGCCCTGGCCGCCACACGCGCCACACACGCCACGCGCAATTCAAAATCCGCAGCATCCGTTGAGATCACGGCTTTTCGTCCCTGAAACCATGGCTAATCAGCGAGCCAACAGTACGACAGTAACCGATCTGGCATGCCATATTGCTAGCCACACCCAAGTACCCAACAAACGATAATACCATAGCGCATGTACTATACTACTATACTACTCTTGATTTTTGCCAATAAATGAGGAGCTACAAAACGATTTGTTTTTTTTTTTTGTAATACCATAGCGCATGTACTATACTACTACTACTACTACTCCATGTCTGTGGTCAAATTGATTTCACCGGGCTTCATTCACCGATGCTCTATTTTAGCCTCCAATGCTTTAGGGATAGCTAAGAACAGAAAACCAAGTGATACAGATGCAGGATCATACCATTCGACGAATGGGATAATTGGACAATTTATTAGTTGCCATATGAAAAGAATATCGAAGAATTACTTATGATAAATTTCTCTCAAGTTTACAGATGCAGGATCATACCATTCGACGAATGGGATAATTGGACAATTTATTAGTTGCCACATGAAAAGAATATCGAAGAATTACTTATGATAAATTTTGCTCAAGTTGAATATTTTATAACCACTTTGATTTTTATTGCTGGAATGGGGCGATAGAGGCGACTCAAAGTCCATACATGATAAGATGATAATTGATCTTCTAAAAACATATAGGATGATTGGAATTATTTTATCGGTTGTTTTTGGAAAGAACATCGAACAATTTTTTGGGATGAAATTTCATTTAAATTAAACACATTTTACAACCAATTTGATTCTTTTGTATATAAAAATAATATGGACGACTTATAGAAAAGTTCATTCATGCTAGCAGCACTTGATAAATTTTAAAGATTTAACAACATTTGTTCTTCATAGGACAAAAGAAATATTTTAATCGAACACTAACTAGATAGACCAGTCTAATCCAACCTGCCTTAGATAATACTCACTCGATACAAAGATAAGATAAGATAACCAATAGCCCTGCCATCTACCAGACTCAGAAGATGGGAGCTCCACCGCTGTACACGGAGCAAAAATTGCCGTCCCCGGTGGGACCCACCCAGAACGCCTTCGACCGTTCGACCCGTGAAAGATGAGGCACTCTCGTGATCTCGTCATCTCATGGACTCTCATGGTGGCCATGGTCCTCTATTTATTCTCCCGGCGCTCCGCTTTATTCTCACCCCCACTCCACTCCACTCCACTCTCCTCATCCTCCTCGCTCAGTCTCATCTCGTCGCCACTGCACTGTGGACTACCCAGTCCCCACGCCCTACTCCGAGGTGAGCAATCAATCCCCAGCCAAAGTTAATTTCTCCAGCCACCGATCGCTGCGCACGAATCCCTTGTTCTTGGCACAACTGCATGCACGGATTTGTGCTGGATCTTTCGTAACCGGTAAGCCCTGCCCCGATCCATTGCAAGAACCACTCGATCTGATCGGCGGCAGGGCGAAATCTAGCCTGAACATGCAGTACTGGTAACACTAGCACCCACCAACTCAAAATCTTGGGAGCTAGTGTTACCTTGGGATTTAATTTTGGTTTTGTGAACTGTGCGAAGGATTGTGTATTGATCAAGGTTCTTTTTTTCCCCTCTCTCCCTCTCTCTCGCTTCAATTTTTGCAGGATACACCGTGAGTAGGCGTGGTGCTGATTGCTTGCTATCCATATGTGTCCCCCCGTTTTCCTGCAGTCTAACGCAGTTTCTTCTTGCTAATTCGTTTTTGTTTCCCGGCTCAAAGAAAGAAACTTTGTTTACAAAGAGAGGATCTTTGAGCATCTCTTTCTTCCCTTGTTCTTTCCCTTTTGCTGATCAAAGCTTTCAGCTTTAGGTTTGACGTGCAATCCCTGATTGTTTACCCCAATCCTGCAGGATCTTCAGTTAAGCTGGCCATGGAGGTTGTGAACCTACTCTGATTGACCGATCGGCGTTGGTATTTGGGGTTGTACTGTGCGCTGTCCCTTTAATTTGTGAGTTTGCAACAGGTCCTTGAACTGCTGCAATTGTTATAGTGTGTGTGTAGTGTGCAGCTAGAGGAAGAGAGATCGATTTGCTAACATGGCGTTGGCAGGGACCTCCAAAGTAGTGCTGGGATGTGTCGCCTTTGGGATTTTCTGGGTGCTGGCTGTCTTCCCCACCGTCCCGTTCATGCCCGTTGGGCGGACGGCCGGGTCCCTCCTTGGCGCCATGCTCATGGTGCTCTTCCGTGTCATCTCACCGGAGGATGCCTACGCGGCCATCGACCTCCCGATCATCGGCCTGCTCTTCGGGACAATGGTCGTCAGCATCTTCCTTGAGAGAGCTGACATGTTTAAGTACCTAGGCAACCTGCTCTCATGGAAGAGCAGGGGCAGCAAGGACCTGCTCTTCCGGGTCTGCATCGTGTCCGCCATCGCGAGCGCGCTGTTCACCAATGACACCTGCTGCGTCGTGCTCACCGAGTTCATCCTCAAGGTTGCGAGGCAGAACAACCTGCCGCCGCAGCCTTTCCTCCTGGCCCTTGCCACTAGCTCAAACATCGGCTCCGCGGCGACGCCCATCGGCAACCCGCAGAACCTTGTCATAGCTGTGGAGAGTGGCATCTCATTTGGCCAGTTCTTGCTAGGTGTTTTCCCTGCAATGATCGTCGGGGTCCTGACCAATGCTGCCATCCTGCTATGCTACTTCTGGAAGTACTTGTCCGTGGAGAAGGATCAGGAAGGCGGTGTGCCTGCAGGACCGGAGGTGGTTGCCGACGATGAGGTCACCTCGCACCGGTTCACACCGGCAAGAATGTCACACGTCTCCTCTCTGAATCCAGACGATGTGGATTGCGTAAGTGAGCCGATCATCAGGAGCAATAGTGTCAGTACCAGTGTGAATGAGAATCTGAGAAGCAGAAGCGTTAACTCTGAAGCTGACATACAGCTCGCAATCAAGTCCCTGCGGGCATCGAGCATGTCGCATGAGATGGTGGAAGTCTCAACCGTTTCTGACAGGAGGGATGAAGGTGCATCCTCAAGGAAGTTCACAAGAACTGCTAGCCAGCAAAGGAGTGTCATCATAGAGGATTCACCACCTTCCCCAGACACCAATGGTGAAAAGGAGAAGGAAGCCGAAGTTGCAGAGAAGAAATGGCGAGTACTCGTGTGGAAGACGGCAGTTTATCTCATAACTCTTGGTATGCTCATCGCGCTTCTAATGGGACTCAATATGTCCTGGACTGCAATCACTGCTGCTCTTGTTCTTCTGGCACTTGACTTTACTGATGCACAAGCTTGTCTTGAGAAGGTATGCTTCCTTTCATTTGATTGATGCTTAAAAGGATGGATCCTTTGCCTTAGCATCATCTAGTTGTTTTGAGTTACTCAATAGGAACAACTACTCTCATGGTTTGCAGGTGTCATACTCATTGCTGATCTTTTTCTGCGGGATGTTTATCACGGTTGATGGCTTCAACAAAACCGGCATACCGAACACACTCTGGGAATTAGTGGAACCATATTCACGAATTGACAGTGCCAAAGGTGTTGCGCTTCTTGCGGTGGTGATTCTTATCCTTTCAAATGTGGCCTCAAATGTTCCCACAGGTAACTCTTGGAAATTAATCTTCGTTGGGTACTAAAATGAAATTACATGATGATTGAACCCAGTTTTGATCACTTAATCCTTTATATATGGAATTAGCACGCTGATTACAGGATCTTTGATATGTGGTGCTCATTGTTGTTTGCTAAATGTGAATATGATACTGATCGGGCAGTGAATCATAAGATTGTTTCATCTATATAATATGTACCATATGCAGAAAAATCTTTTCCTTCATCTTGTCTTCGTTGTACTGTTAAGGTTGAACTGTTTCTTTGTAAACAAACTGTATATATTTGTCATTCAATTCATTTCTGTCACTGTTTGTAATAGGAAGATTCTGCATGACCAAATGATGGTGTGATTGATGTATGTGTGATATGTGTTGCATGCTGCTTTATTGCTTCGCCTTCTCAACTGGCATTCTCTTAACATTTCTGAACCTTTTTTTTCAGTTCTATTGCTCGGTACAAGAGTGGCTGCGTCAGCTGCTGCAATTTCTCATGATTCAGAGAAGAAGGCCTGGCTCATACTTGCATGGGTCAGCACCGTGGCTGGGAACCTCACTCTGCTGGGCTCTGCTGCAAACCTGATAGTCTGCGAGCAGGCTAGACGAGCTCAGTTCTTCGGCTACAACCTTTCCTTCTGGAGCCACCTCCGATTCGGGGTGCCGTCGACCATCGTCGTCACCGCGATCGGGCTGCTCATTGTCAGTAGTTACTGAAGCAGCTGACGGCAGAAGATAGTGTACGTCAAGCTGAAGGAACCCTTCTAATAAGAGAGTACATGTAAAATAGGCTTGCCCCGTAACTCTTTTGTGTGTATCTATGTCTGGGTCTGTGGTCTTGCTCATTTGTTGTCGCTAAGCAGACAGCAGGTGAATGGAAGCTGCAAATAGGATTATTGAAGAATGCTATGGTAATCTGATTTCAGTTTTGTTGTTCCAGATCGATTGCTTGTGTCGGAGTTTGTTCACTACTGATTTTTAAGAAATGCAATGCACATGTTGTTGAATGATATTCACGATGTAATATCGATTCTATTGATTCGTATCCCTATTCAACACTATTTGTATCCATATCTCACAATAACTTTATCTGTATCTGTATCTCACAATAACTTTATCCACGTCGACAAAAAAATATGGATATGTTTCCGTAACACTTCACCCACCGATCAGGCAACAAGGCGACTCATTTGTTAGCTAGTGTCCGATACTTGAATGGTGTATGGTTTTGTACCCCTCCTCATTTCTTTCTTGTTGTAACGGCAAATGACTTTAATGATGATGATATTAATGAATAAAGATTTAAATTTTTCCTTAAAAAGGTTTAACAGCACATTTGTTCAAGTTAATTTCTCCTCTCATTGAGATTTCTAGAAATATAATTAAATTATCTGATGTAAACCCTAATTTTATATAAAAAGATGGCCTAGATCTATCATGTCTATTGAGCGCTAACATCCTAACATTAGATATGGGCCA
Organism: Raddia guianensis; assembly: GCA_036346415.1. Taxonomy (NCBI): domain Eukaryota; kingdom Viridiplantae; phylum Streptophyta; class Magnoliopsida; order Poales; family Poaceae; genus Raddia; species Raddia guianensis. Next base: position 3,797,663 of record CM070536.1, on the reverse strand, counting down.
TCATTAGAGGCTCGACTCTTAAATCTAAGTTTCCTAATTTGTTTGAAATTAGTCATTATCAAAGCATCTCGGTTTTTGGGGCAAGACAAAGAGAGTGGAGCCTCTCTTTTAGACGGTGGCTTAATCCAGATCTTCTTGCTGATTGGAGGAGTATGATACATGAGTGTGAATCGGTCAACTTTACTGAAGAGAATGATGTTTTCTTGTGGAAATCTGGTTTCTCAATGAAAGGTTTTTCTGTTAAGTGTATATATAATTTCATTTGTGGTCCGGAGGGGCAACTCTTAGATAGCCTAAGTTGATATGGAAAGCTAAAATACCTCTAAAAATTAAGGTTTTTGTTGGCTAGTGTTCCATAAAGCCGTTTTGACTAAGGATCAGCTTGTTCATAGAGGTTGAAATGAGAACCCTTTTTGCATTTTTTTTGTCCGGGCTATGTAGATATTGATCATTTGTTTTTCTGTTGTTTGACTGCTCGCATTCTTTGGGACGTGGTGGCTCTATGCTTCCTGTGAATGTTGGTGGGGCTTTTAAGTGGTTCAATCAAGTTTGGCAGGGCGGGAAACAAATTCAGAGGTGTGCATTTTGTCTATTTTTTGGTCTATTTGGTTGGCACGGAACAATTGATGCTTCGAAGGGATGTGTGTCCACTCCCCCTTTTCATCTGGCCTATGCTTTTGTATAATATTGGGCAGGTTTATACCCGGATGATGAAAAGAGACTCTTCGCATTGGAGTGGATCATTTGAAGAAAGTGCTTCGAAAGTTGGCTGCGGATCAGGATAAGGGGAGATTGCTGTTAGATGCTAGGGAGTTGAAGCCTAAAAGATCCGGCTGAGTATTAGTTGCGCTTTTACCTGGAGTCTTTGGTGGAGTTATGGTTTTTGGTGGGGCAGACCTAGACTTTGGCAATGCTTGTTGGTAGCTTAACTGGTTAGAATGGGTTGTATATAGGGGCATTGTGTAATAGCCCGATTTGGGCCTTGAGCCCAAAACGAAGCCAAGCCCAGCAGCCACCTTAACCTATTCCTGCGTGAGAGATGGGAGGCAGGGAGCGGTTCCTCTCTCCCGTTCTCCTGCATTGCTCCTCCCCCACGAAGCCGCCACTGCCCCTGTTCGTTTCCTTGCGCCGTCGCCATCCTAGTTGTTGCCGAAGGAAGCCCCGCCGCCGGAGGGAGCCACCGCCGTGCCGTCGCCGTCCCCGCCTGCGCGCTTGTGACATACCCAAAATCACCCAATTTTAGCATAGAATTTTTCGCAAAAATCATTTTTGAACCCCTAGAAACCTTCCATAATTTTCTGAAGATTTTCCAAAACAATACCCATTTTATTCCATTAAAGAAATCTCTTCTTTTATTTATCCAAAGATTTTCATCCCATAAAATATCAACTTTTATTCCACCATTAGGTTCTCCTCATTTTTCTGGATTTTTGGAGACCAATTTCATATTTTTCCGAGCTCCCTACAATTTTCTAGGAATTTCCAAAGCTTAAAATCATTTTCTGGAAAATCATATAAACTTTTCCTTTTGTGGAAATTCTCAAAGTACGCTTCCCTTTTTGGAAATACGCCTTCGGCGTGTCTTTTCCTCCTTCCCCAAGTGCATTAAGTGACGACGAGCGGCTGTGATCATTCCGTTTTGATCAAACGGCTGAGAATGTGCCACGTCATCGCTTCCATACCGCTTCGGGTTATCAAATCCGACGGCGCCCATTGTTTTTCTCCTCGAATCCAACGGCGCCACTGTTTCCTTCCTCCTCCAACAAGCTTGCGCTCCCGTGCCCGGGTTTCGCTTCATCATCGCCGATTCCAACCTTCCTGTGCCACGTCATCACCTAATCGGCCGCGCGTCATCACAAGCCTAATCCGGCGCATCACCGCCCACAGATTGCCTAGGACCGCTACCGATTCTTGGCCGGAGTTCACTGTCATCCACGGATTTTCTTCCCTGTGGCCGCCGCGTACCCCTCCGCCAATAAATAGCCTTCCTCGGCGCCTCCTCAACCCAACCCATCCACCTCCACCCATCTTCCTCCACCAGCAACCACCGGAGAATCGCCACCGACGATCTCTTCCGCCGTCGTCGTGCTGTGCACACCACGCCGCCACCTCCGGCCATCCCCAGCATCGCCGCCGCCTCGAAAAGCTTCCCCTCGCCGCCAATTGCATTAGCCGAGCACCAACACCCCGTCTCCTGCCAAGCCTCGCCGCCGGTGAGCCTCCCCGTTGCCACCCCTTTTTCCCTCTCTCTCTCACTGACAGTGGGCCCTCTTTGTCAGCCTCTGTCTTCCTTCAGCCTACACGGCACCTTCGCCAAATGGGCCAGCCCAATTTCGGTCGGTTAATCCTTTTCATTTTTCTTTTTCATTTTTATTTTCCAGAAATACCTTTCCATTTTTATTTAAATATCAAATCCCCTCTAAAAATTCTACCAAAATTTTCAAAAATCTAGAATTCAATCTAGTATTTTACAAAAATATAAAGTACCCCCTTTTCAGTTTTAAAATTTGAAAATAAAATGATTTTACTTCTCTTTTTATAAGAAAATGATTTTAAAATTTCTTTCTATTTTTCAAAAATCCCAAAATTTCAAATAAAAATATATCATCCTATTATTTCATTTAAAAATATATTATCAAGATTTTCACCTTATATCTTCAACAATTTTCATCTCGGAACTTCGATAACTCTGTTGTCGTCGACCCCCGATCTCTGGAAATTCGCTGATCCACACTTTTCCCATGTACACGTTCATAAATTCCTGCTATCCGGATTTACCAAAATAATGCCAAAATTAACTTTCCATCCGGAGTAATGCCAAAAATCCCCATCACCATTTCTTTATAAGAAATTTTTCCAAAATTATTCAAATCATTCAAACCATCACCATCCTAGTCAACCTTAACCCTTTTCCTAAAAATATCCTTTTTAAAAATGATTTCATGCATTTCTCTTTTTTATTAAATTCTCTTTCTTTTTCCCTTTCCCCAACATGTAGAAAATGAATTCATTGCCCCCGGATCAGCCGAGCAGGATTATCAGGGCAATAGTACAGATATAGAAGATCTAGCTGAACTAGGCAGGTTTCCTATTTCCCTAATATTGTATTATGCATTTATTTTCTACTTAATTTATTTTTGTCCAATTGATTTAAAAGTATTTATGTTTGGATATAGAAGATCTAGCTGAACTAGGCAGGTTTCCTATTTCCCTAATATTGTATTATGCATTTATTTTCTAGTTAATTTATTTTTGTCCAATTGATTTAAAAGTATTTATGTTTTCATGTAGTCATAATCCCATTTAGATTTTAGCCTCCCTACTAAGTCATAGGAAAACCCTAGGAATTATAATTTAGCCATAATAATGGCAAAGTCTCATATAAGCATATAGGATCTTGATTGTTATATTTTGATCTAGCTTTTGGTTGAGTTGGAAAGAAGTTGAGTTGTTGAGGTTTTGGTCGTGTTAAGGTTGGAGTGTTGTTGAAGATTGTTGGAAGTTTAGCGTGAACAAACAATGGGAATGTGAGACGCATGGTGAGTCGCTCTAGAAGCGGTCTAGAGGACACTTGTTTGGGGGCCGGTGGTTGGTTTATTCATTGCTCTTAACTGAATTATGTCATGATAGAAAAGATACAAATTTCCGTCCAAACCATATTACCGATCATTTTATGGGTAAAGCTGGGCAGATTCTGCAGAGTCGTTAAAAACAAATCATCGATGGACCATACTTCTGTGATATGAGGTTGTATCGCAGGAGTGATGCCTATTCTAAATATTGACATAAATCAGGTTAGAGGTGTGGTCGTAAGGTTGTTGTTGGTCTGGTCTAAAGTTGAATTTGAAAATCTGGTTTTTATCAAAAAAAAAATCTCTTTTAAAAATGTTTTAGAAAAGAATTGACAAAATATAGGATTTCTCTAAAAACTATTTTTTTAAAAAATATGCATTAAGTTTATTATTAAATCTCCTTGTCAAATTTCTGTTAAACCCTTGCATATAGTTAATAGGCTTGCATATGAAAACCTGTTAGGACGTAAGTGCTTACCCGTTCTTTTTCGGGCTACCCTTCTTTTGGGTAGGTTTTTTCTTTTCAGCTGAAGAATTTTCTTTTGAAGACTTAGAAGATTTTGCTGTAGATTTTTAGTTATCCTACACTCGAGCCATGCCTGTGGTCTTGAAGTGTAATTTTTAGAGGTGTATTAAAAATTGTAAGCTATATTGTAAAACCATTGTGGGATAATTTACTTTTTGCCCTGAAGTTCATTGCCAATCTATTATTTGCCCCAACCAACTTTCTTCTCTATGTTTTGCCCCAAAGTTGATTGGGTTATCTATTATTTGTCCTTTTTAAAATTTTTGGCACAAATATGAGCTAATTTAGATGTAGAAAGACCATTATACCCCCACCAATGCAACATCTACTATTTGCCCTCATCTTCGCTGCCTCTCTATTATTTGGCCTCCTTTTCATTGCCTGTAATATTTGTTGTCGGTGATAGTTGCCTCTAATATAGCCGCTTAAGATTGATGCATCCGTTGATCCATTTGATATCCATATCCATCTTTATCCTTAGATATTACGTGGCATATCAAAATAAAACAATCAACTAGAGTTTGTACGTAACAATCATCCAGATATTACGTGGCAAATTCGCATGGATGTTAGCATATTCATGGGGGGCGCGCCACGGGAGAGAGCCTTTGGAGGCGCTCACGGGGAGAACCACCATGAGGGAGGCGAGCCGCCGCCGCCAGGCTCCATCACGAGAAGAGGCACTAATGAACTAACGAGTCTGCGAGCGAGAGAAGGTATAAGGGACAGGGCTGAATACAAGTGAAATAAGAGAAGGGCAAGATGGTCTTTCTACATCTAAATTAGCTCATATTTGTGCCAAAAATTTGAAAAAGGGCAAATAATATATAACCCAATCAACTTTGGGGCAAAACATAGAGAAGAAAGTTGATTGGGGCAAATAATAGATTGGCAATGAACTTCAGGGCAAAAAGTAAATTATCCCATTGTAAAATAACTCTAGTTATATAATAAAGTTTGGTTGCTTGTGCTATTTCCAAATGTAACTGAAATCCTGGACAGTTGTATTTTCGAGGATCTCCCGGGGTCCCCACAGCGGTGCCGTGCTGCGCCGCCCCTGTGGCCATGTCGTCGCCATCGCCGTGCAGTGGTGCCACGCACTACACACCACCGATGTTGCCCTATGACCACCGGCCAAGAGAGCAAGAGAGAAGGGGAAGGGAGGGAAGAGAGAAGGAAGAAGGTAAGGGAAACCTAGGGTTTGCCTTTGTTTTTAATTTCTCCATCAATTTTGCTTTGAATACATGAATTAGATATGTTCCCATGGAATTCCTCCTAATCAAAGGTTAAATTTTGTAGGTTAATGAGGTATAGTTGTAGGATGTGAAGTTTTAGTGGATCGGTTTTATATGCAGCAGGTTCAGATGAGGTTTTGATCTATTTAAGATCTGATTCAGGGTTCGATCGTATGAAAGAAATTGTGTCTATGTCTTGGCTTTGTTTCGAGTATAAGAACGCGGAAATCGGTTGAGGTATGTAGGAGTTACTAGCGCGTTAGCGCGCCATGGCGCTACCTGCGTGAGCGCCTGCGATGAGGAGTCAAGCAGGCTAACGAAGCGCAATGAGAGGCGAAGCGATCGGCGACTGCGCTTAGCGCCTCTGCGTCAGGTGCAGCCGAGCGAGCGAGTTGGGCGGGTGGGAAAAAATCTGTGATAGCCAGCGCCGGCTGGCGCGCGCGGCGAGATGAAATGGCGGCGGCGGCGGCCGCGAGCGGCTGAGGAGGCAGCACGGGCGGACTAAAAAACAGCATACGCGCGCGCGCCAGCGGGAGTCGAACCCGCGTCTCCCACGTAGAAACGCGCCTAGCTAACCAAGCGAGCGAATCTCCCGCGTGCCTGCTATCCGGGCGACAAAAATTATTTTATACGCAGGGAAGGATAGGATGGTCGGATTTGGCTCGCTCGCGCGATCGGACGGCCGAGGCGACGCCGGGCGGGAGGACAGCCACGTGGTGCACGCACGATGAGAGTGGTCGGACTTGTATCTATTATTGATGCTTGTTTTAATTCTGCTGTCCGATATCTTAATAAATTGATTTCTGGATTTTTAGTAGTAATAGAGGGGTGGATATTTTGGGAATGAAGGAGAGATAATACGGTAGGCGCAATATGTTCACGTTGTTATCTTCATTATGGGAGCATTGTATTGAATTATATCATTTTCCGTATGTGGTGGTGCGAGTTCGACGCCAATTGATCGTGCTAGTACTCGCGGTTAAAGGCAAGTATATGTTAAACACATGTTTATTTGTTCTTTGGATACAAACTGCCTGCCGTGGATGTCCATATAAACAGAGGAGTTGCTGCCGAAATTTTATAGTTTTTGGAGAGTTAGTAGCATTCTGGGTTCTCGAGGAACCGGGGTGTTACAGATTGTTGCTTGGTCTTTGGGATGTAATGTCTCTATCTCTGCGCTGTGTGGTGTTGGTTTATTCTTCGTTTATGCTGGGATTAAAAAGACTGTAACTTAGATGGTGAATTGAACTTTGTAATTCTGTTCGTGTGAAATGAAATTGGAGTGGGCTCCTTTTGCCAAAAAAAAAAAAAGAACTCAATAGACATTAGCATTGGATATGTTACCTAAATTAAATAAGATAACTAGATAAGTCGGCGAACAAATCCATGTGACCATGTCGCCGTCTCCCACATCGTACCACTAATTAACTGGGCCGCTCTCAAAAAAAAATTAACTGGGCCGGGTGGCAGCGTCCCGGCCCGATGAGCGTGGCTGCATGCTTTGCGAGTCGGTGCCTAACATGCACGCATGCTCTTCTTGTTTCCAATAATATACACTGTAAAATTGCTAATTAATTAAAAAAAACGTCTCGATTGATCTTGTTGCCCTTCAGGATAGAAACAGCCAAAGGATCTATATATATCAAAGATCGAGCTAGCATTTACGTGTGTTCTTTCATGCATTAATTGCACAAATATCAACACCTTTTGAGTCTCAGACACTAATAGCATGGTATTGCCGCGCGTATAATTAGATTGCACAAATCAACAGACGACAAAACAGGAAGGAAACAACACATGCACGTAGGTATATCACGTTATCAACAAAAGAATCAATATATCTTGGCATCTTGCACATAAATTAACAATCACAGTAGTATATCAACTTCATTCTTATATAATGATGACAGTAGTGTCGATATGTTGGATACAAAGAGGTGTCGATACAAAACACTAAAACAAAATAATTATTAATTAGAGCACACAGATACACCGAGGTCGTCTTACCAATCACCACAGCTCCCCTTGATGCATGCATCGCTTGCTATATATATATAACCAAAATCCAACACAAGATCATATCCATATGCTATATATATCCAGATCGACCGATATCCTATCTCTCTCCAGTCTCCAACACCACCACCAAGAGACACCCATTGAATAATTGCCAAAGGGTACAAGTTGCCCTACCTTAGTAGAGGTAAAAGTCGTCGTGGAAGGTCGAGGCCATGGCCATTACACCTCAAGAAGCCAAGCAACCACCATGATCGATCACCACCTCCGGTGAGAGACCATGCATGCACGCTCTATAGCCCTATATATATGCGTGTGATGTGAAGCACAGATCGCAACAAGGACACACTCCAGATCGATTAGGAACAAGCTCTGGTAGCTGCTAGCTACTGCACGGCCGGCCATGACTTGAGCTTCGGATCTCGTGGCTTACATGATACGTGTAGGGATGGATAATATTGGAGTGTGCCCGGCCATAGCCCCTGGGCATACGTTTACGTGTATACGTGGGCTCTGCTTAAGAGGGGAAGAAGAAGCAGCTCCCATTGGGTGCTTTTATTATCTACAAGCACACCCAAACATGCGGTTGGTGCCTAAGAGGGGCTTTCTGGAAGAAACAATTTGTTTAGCCAAACGTGCGGTTGGTGCCTGAGAAGAGAGATCATGCATGGCAGTTTTGCATGGACCTACGTTAGTTTTGCATGAACTAAAATCTACTCCAAAGAAAACCCTTTTTTATACTCCCACCGTTCTTTTTTATATGTCGTTGTTGATTTTTGAACATGTACTTTAACCATCCATATTATTAAAAAAGTTAGTGCAAATATACAAAAATATAAGGCATATGTAAAGTACTTTTAATGATAAAAAAGCATAACAAAATAAAATGATACTTAATTAATTTTTTAATAAGACAAAAGAGCATGTATAAAAGTCAACAACATAAAAAAAAAACCCCGGAGGGAGTATCAACTAAGCTAAACCTAACTAGATAGCATGTATGTGGATTGGCTGTATCCCCTGTCTTTTGAGACATATGCCTTTGTGTCCCTAGCATACGGGTCTCAATATAATCGTGCAAAAAAAGAAAAGAAAAAATTTCCTTCCTCTTAAGCTAAGTTTTTTTAGGCTGGTCTGCTGAACAGCTGAAATAACTGAATTTCGAGAGCTTCTCGATGTAGTCTCGAGATTTGAATCCATTTCGTTTGACTTGTTTTTTAAAACTTTAAAACCTCCTTGGAGACAGAGAAAAAACGGACTATAAAAGCCGAAAGCATATATCTTTTTAAAATATAGATAAACCGTTAAGCCGTTAAGCTCAATAGAACAGGGCCTAAACCTAACCTGAAACCATGCATACATGCAGATGTTCTAAAGGCAGGGGGGTATGTCATGCATAGGGTAGTACGTGTGATAGGGGCGGACCCAGCATCGGGTCAGGTGGGGCTCTAACCCCACCTACATTGTCTATGACAGTACAGCCCCATCTTAGACCCACCTATAATTTTTAGTGTAAACTAGAAGGAAAGAAGGGGGCTAAATTTTAGACTTGTGTATTAAACTAAACTTCAGCCCCTCCTATCATTTTTTGCTACGTCTGCCCCTAACCCTAACGTGTCTGCAATTCTCGCACAATGAAGGGGTTCAGCCGCAAGATGTGAGAGGAAACATGAGAAGGTATCTTCCCGAGGATATGCGGCGAGCATTACCGCTTTTCCCTGGGTGACATAAAGCGGTCTTTCGTTGCGCTTTGGCTCGTGCCCGGTGCCCGCGGCATCTTGGGGATATCCCTCCCGGGGTTCTCCGGCCACCTCTCCTTTGGGCGCCCTTTTGAGTTCCTTTCTCTCGTGCTTGTTCGGGGAGGAGCTGCTTTGTGTTGTCATCGTCAACCTCCTGCTCCTTCATGCGTGCCAAAAGTGACAAAACAAACGATCCATGATGAGACCACCGCGTCTGCGCGGTGCGCGCGATGGTGGTGGTGGCATGTTTCGGTTCGGTGCCTTGATCGATCATGCGCACAATGTGGAGCTGCAGTTTGGCTCCACTTTTGTGCAGTTTATATGAACTCTTTGTCTAGTTTATGGTTTATATATATGGATTCATTTTACTGTTATTTTGTTTCAGATTTAGATTAATTCATTTTTTTATTTTAGTCGATATAAACTCTCTATACTTTCATCTGGAAAGTACTCTTGCTTCGATTTTATTTTCTATTTATCTTTCGTCAATGTTACATGAGGCGCTATGTGGGTGGAGGGATCCGGATCCTCTGCCGTTGCTTGTCAAAAGACACAGGGACACTGTAGCGGGAAGGTAAAAAATGCATTAGTACTGTGCAAAAGTACTGTTGTACAGTACAAAAACACTGTAGAAAAACAGTGCTGAACAGAGGTAAACAGTGTTTCTAAACAGTACTAAACAGTGCAGTTTCAGGTAAAAATGCAAGGGCACTGTTCACCCTCTGCCTTTTGACCTCAAAGGAAGAGGATCCGAATACGTGGGTGGAGAGGGGTCCTCTAGGCAACCGAACAAATTTGCATACAAAAAATGGTCTATACAATAATGTGTGACCATTTCGAAGATAATAGATTGATATTTATAATGTAGAAATATATTTATATGTCATATTTGAGATAGAGAAAATCACACCATTAGTTCCCAAACTTGTCCCGCTTGTACAAATAAATATGTAAGTATCGAAACAGCTTATTTAGGTACCCAAACTTGCGAAACCGTTGCAATTAGGTTCATCGGTTGGTTTTTAAGGTTGTTTTGATGACGTGTATTGCCATGTCAGTGCTTACATGTTATTTTCCTTTTTCTTTTTTAGTTTGGCGAGCGCTCGGACGTCCGTCCAGACGCACGCGCCCCGGACCAGCGTCGTCCGTCCGATCAGGACATGCATTTGATCATTTTTCAATTAAAACTTTTGATTTTTGTATAAAATTCAAACAGTGTTCAAAATGCGTGGAATAAATTTCATAATTCTTCTAAAATCGAGAGCAACCCATTTTAAATACTTTTTAAATTTTTTTGATTTTTTTCACTTTTTCAAATTTTTTGATGTGAACCTAGGAGAAGACACTTATGAAACTTACACGTATAATTTTTCGATGTAACCTGATGAAACTTGGATGAAACCTGCGAAAACTTCATGAAACTTGGATTAACCTGATGAAACTTGAAGAAACTTGGATGAAACCTAATGAAACTTGACAGTTCGGCAAAGTTTAACGAGTATGAAACCCAAGTTTCACCATGTAAGTTTGAGGATTTATATGGCAACATACATCTTGTTATGTTTGTAAAAATATGAGTAACATGTTGGTGCAAACGGTTTGTGGATTAGAGCAACCAGTCAAAAATTATGACCATCAAAAGAAAAAAATATTTATGGGATCCACCTTGCATGCTCTGATTGCCACCTTGTGCAGCGTCAGCCATGGCGTCCGCGTCCGTGAGAGCCGCGTCCGGACGCCGCCAAGACAACATCGTTCCGTTTTAGTTTTAATGTGGGATCTACTTGTCATCTCATTAAAAAGTAAGATGACATAGAGGTAAAGGGGGGAGAGAGGGGGAGAGATGACAAGTAGGTACCACATTAAAACTAAAAAAAATGCCACGTAGGCGTTGACATGTCAGTACACATTACCAAAACATTCTAAAATCCAGCCTATGGACCTGATTGCAACGGTTTCACAAGTTTAGGTACCTAAATAAGCGGTTTTAATACTTATGGATTTATATACACAGGCGGGACAAGATTGGGGACTAATGGTGCAATTTTCTCTTTGAGATATTAGATCATACATTAAACTGTTAACTTCTTTTCTTTTTTTTTGAGACAAACTGTTAAAGAAGGTAGCACATGAACCCTTACCACAACGCACCAGTAGCGGAAGTTGAACAATACGGAACAGCGCATGCGAAACTAGCTGGTGGTTTGCAAGCTGTAAAATAAGATTAGGTGATTAAGGGATTACAGCCTTGTTAATACATTCTAGCAATATTATAAACTTCACTTAGATGAGCGTTTATGCTGCTCATCAGTTTGGCACCAGTGGTCTAGTGGTAGAATAGTACCCTGCCACGGTACAGACCCGGGTTCGATTCCCGGCTGGTGCAGCCATTCCTTTTTTTACGGTTACATAATCCTATGAAATAGCTGTCCAAATAATTATCAATCACATCGCAACTCCATATTGGAAGAGGACAGGTAGAATTTTTTTGCATAATCCAATGATTAGCCGTCTAAAGAATAAATCACATCTTCATTCATCAACCCAATGGTCTGAGTGGATAATAAACCACGTCTCCGCTCAATCCATATTTAAGCTAAACAATTTGAAATGTATGCAACAAGAAATGTGCAAAGCATATGCAATACCATTGCAACATATACTAAAAAGAAAAAATTAAAACATGTACAAAGAAAAGAAAAAAATCCAAAGCACAAGTAGGATTGTTCTTTTCATCTTAAATGCTCCGGTGTTGCTTTCCAAAGCTTTCAAAACTATTTTTTAATAATTTTATTTCTCTCAAAGCTCCCTATCAAAAAGCACAATTTTTTTTTATAATCAACTATAACTTTTAAGCTAAATCAAACAACAATCCATAGGACGCAGCTCTCAATAAATATGTTAAAATTAAAACATCTGCCACCAGTATCATGCAAATAAGTCAACAACCAAGAAAAAAAAAACACCCTATAGAGGTTGTAAGAAAGTAAAGTAGAGGGAGCGGTCGGATGGAGCAGGAAGATAAGGAGACGATCAAATGAAACTGTTCAGGTTGTGATAAAGTTGAAAGTAGAATTTTTGTGATTTTACAAATAAAAGAGTGCTACAGTTAGAGATGTCTGGTCAAGCCTTTGTCCACCCCACACTAGCATCATATTGCTCATTAAACTCTACACATCCTCGACCCAACTTATGTCGGGTCTAATCTTTTGTCTACACATCTTCCACACAATGCCCTACCCATTGTGGAGAAGGCAAGACAGAAGGTGAGGAGGGCATATTGGTCGTTGCCATGGGGAAGGAGACTGCCATCATGTTATCGTCATCGACGTCATGAGGGAGAAGGCCATTGCAACCCATTGTTGTTTGGGGAGGGAGGTGGAAGGGGAGGGGGCATCTCACCGGCAGGACTTGTCGTTGCGAAGGGAGGGTTGTTAATCATTGTGGGAGGAGGACAAGGACAGACCGAGAGAGGGAGGTTTCTATCATTGTCAGGGTGGAGACTATTATTGTCCTAGAGCCACATGGGAGAAGGCAACTAGGGTTTGCCCTTGGAGACTGGAGTGTAGTTGGGATGAGGTAATTAGGGGTGCTCGGGTAGGGACAGTAGCACTTGGCCACATAGGTTGGGACGAAGGCAAGCAGACCTCAGGCCTTTGGGAAGTGGCCAAGTGGGCAACCTACCGCGCCTTGGGCTAGGCACCGGTCAAGGCATGGGTTAACTTAAACTGATGCTGCTATAATCAGCCACAATGGTCTTTTAGTAGAAGGAATTGGTTGCAGTGGCGTATAGTTAATTACATTTATTTGGGGTAGCAACTAGCAAATAGCTTAAGGCGACCCCTTGAAGTGGTACTGATCTGTAAGCATCTCAAGAGCACCACCAAGTCGATCCAACACTATTCAAACACCGTTCATCTATAATTTTCACCTTTCTATTTTATTTGCTACAATTCTATGTCAATCTAACTTCCATTGGTCAATCTAATTTAGACTCTCATTGGCGATGCTCTAACAAGATTTATTTATTACATCATCCAAATTTACCTCACCCAATTATGCTCTTTCCCAGGGAGAAATATTTCGGTTAATCTGAAAAATACTGAAGATTTATCTTCTTAATGTGAAGAAAATTGAACAGATAATCAACGAATTGTGACAGGCTGCTGTACAGTCGCACTGGCGATATATATGCACATAGCTACACAAATTATCCCTATTTTTTTTAAAAAAAAAGAGAGACGCAAAATGTACAGGGTTGCACAGGTCAAATACTGTACATATAAAACAGATTTTACATTTTATGAACAGCGAGAGAACAGATTTACAGGAGTTAGATTTCAATGGAGAACAGTTTCGATCACCCTACTTGTTGCTCTTCTTGCACTTCATTCGGTTTTCCTGCAGTCTCTTCTTCAATCTCGGGAGATGTTTTCGTATGAGAATCTCCATATTGTGATTTTTTTGATGAATTAACTCGATCAAATCGTGATTGGAGCGACTTGAGCATGTTTGATCTCTTCATCAGAAGGCCCAATGCAGAAGATGCTGCTGCTCGAACAACAGCCTCTGATGATTGGCTCATCCTTCCGACCAACATAGCAAACACCTTGACACAAAAGATTGTCAACCAAACGCAATATGTTTTAAAACAAGTAAAAAAACAAGATCAAGTATGAATACCTGGGAGAAGTAAGGAGCAAGGAAGCGTTGATCATCCAAGAAGGATAGCATGTAACTTACCAAGCAAACTGCATTTGCTTTGATGAGCGGCCAAGGTGCATCAAATGCCTAAAACAAGCCAACAAAATTAGCATCGGGGTGATTTACCAATCACGTCCTATTGACTTCCAAAAACAGCACCTGGATAGCAGATTCTAGGTAACTATCGACTCTAGCAGGAGACAGTCGACAAAGTTGTCTTGTTAAGTCTCTAATGAAGTCCTCATAATCAGATCTGAGGGCAAAAATTAGTATAATCGTCACTTTTATTTAAAATGACAAATCTCAAAAGAAATAACTAGAAAGGTTCAATACAAACCGGCGGTCAGAAGTGAAATATTGCTTATTGAGGAGCAAAGACAAACCATCTACTTCCATTAAAGGCGCTAGGAGCTGGAATGTGTTCTGTTTTAAAAAATAGCAAATGTCAAGGCGTGCAAATTAAAGGATCTGTCTATGCAACGGAAAATAACATAATAACTGTATACCCGACAGGCAAGGCGAACACTTAGATCATCGTCATGAAGATGGAGGATCAAACGAGGAAGTGTGGCATGTATCTGCAACAGAGGGAAAAGGACTTGATACCTTGAACATCATAAAACAATAATCCTTAGAACCATGCTGACACTTCCTGTGACTGTTACAGAAGCAATGCAGCATCCTATAAGGCGGCTTAAAAGATAACAGTTCCCTGCTAATGATGCACTGTTAAATAACCACACTGGAGTCTCCGAGCTACCTGCTCAAGGAAAGCCTGATGCTGTGAGCCAACACCATAGGCACTTAGAGCACCATAAGCTGCAAACGCATTGGACCTCATTTTCACATTCATGGATACCTGCAGCACGAAATTTTCGGACCAGGTTATAGCCATGGATTATCATATTCATCAATCTATAATGTATAAAAGAAAATTAATCAGAACACCTAGGTGAAAACAAAGATGAAATCAAAACAATCCTGGAAGTACAGAGAGGACAGTACCAAAAGAAACATCAGTGAAAAGTGATATAATGCCCCAGTATGACATGTAAATTGTTAAGCTCCTACTGAGAATAGGAAGACAATGAAAATAATATAATTCCATGCACTAAAAGCATTACTAAGAAATAGCAGCAAATTCATGCCCCTCCCACCCCCCCCTAAAAAAGATTTACTCTTTTTTTTTAACAGCAGAAAAACACATGCATTAAATCGCTACATCTTACAATCACAAAGTATTTCACCAGTTTGGGGCCGTTCTGAACCACTCCAGTGAAACAGAAAAAAAGGGACAACTGCAACATAGACCCATAGCTTCTAAACACAATCATCTGATCAGAATACATTCATACAAAGTTCAAGATTATTGGAATATATTTGTATCTGTCACAACACTAGTATCGGGATACTATCTCATGCAATGTACCAATCTTAACAATTACCAGGACATATCCCAGCAAGTGTGATCTGTTACTTGGTAGTTGCTAGCAATTAAGGGCATCATTGTTTTTTATTTTATTTCTGTAAATTCACTGTACTATAGTGAACAGTATTTCCGCTTATCATGTCAGTGACCCAGGTTTTATCTCCAGCAATGATGGACCACTTTTGTCTTATTAGAGCCTGAAGTTTCTAAGAATATATATTCTCCTCTTTGTATTTTTTGCCTTACAAAAAAATGCTTGTTCTAACTTCCATGCATGCAACAAAAAATAATATTATTTTTTTTGCCATCCATCTATGGTCTTATAACACATAACCAATAAAGCTACCAAACAGTAACCATTGTAAATTTATGCAAATTGTCCTGCATGATGCCATTGAAAATGGTAGTGGGATAAAGTATGCTTATTGTGTATACCTGGAGATTACGTAGCCTCACTAAGAGATTTATTAAAATGGGATCAATGGCATGTTGCTCTGATACACTAAGAACCTGAAACCACGATGGTGTTTGTTTATTCTGTCAAATGAAACAAAAAAATGGAATCAAAGGTCATTTGCATTGTAATTATCGAACTCACAGTTAACAAGCATTGGACAGCAGTGAGTCGAACAGATTCGTTGGGGTCTTCAAGTAATGCTAATATTACTCCTAAAACTTGTTGGATGTATATAAGCATATGACTCTCAGGTATCTGAAAGAGATGGTAAGAAATATTAAACATAAGGAGGTATCTGAAAGAGATGGTAAGAAAGATTAAACATAAGGTTTAGTGCAAAAACTAAAGTCATAAAATTCATCAAATAAATCATGATGTGCTCAGCAATCAAAGTAAATTGTGTACACATAATACAATTCAGAAAGCAAAGGTGGGATCAGTTCAATATATAAAAAAATATAGATAAGCACAAGATTGTGAAAATGGCATGTTACACAATACACACACATCTTCAGCCCTATGTTAGTCAGAAATTATCATCCAATCGATGTTAGTCAGTGCGCCAAACACGTAGCAGTTGGTTGCTATGTTCAGAGTGGGGACCTGCACAAGTCCACGTAGACAGAGACTCCTGACAGTTGGCGAGTCATCAGAGACGTGTTGGCACAGTTCCTCAACCATTTGTTCGAGCAACGTAGGCTCTTTTTCACTGCACGGCAAGAAAACTGCAACATGTTATTGGCAAGTTTAATTTTATAAGGTAAAAAAGAAATATCCTAGTGTTTAGAATACATATCATAAACATATTTACTAAAAATAAAATTATAACAAATTGATAACAGATAAAGAATACACAATGCAAACAGTAATGCAATATCTGAACATATTTGGTAACTATGGGCATGATTAACTTATAACTATGGGCCTTGTTGGTTCTTGAGTTTTATGAAATGGAAAGTTATTTATGACCCTGAAGATTGCCGCTCCATGAATTGGTTGATATAATTTGCCGTTATTTTTTTGTTTATAAAATATTTTTTGGCTAAAATTAGCATGTCAAATGACGTCTTTGCTCTTCTTCCTTGTTATTTTCTTCCCAACTCCCAGTGAGCACCAGTGGGTGATAAGTGCCTAAGTGGTACCTGCCAGTAATTGGACCATATCCTATGAAAAAAATCAGACCTTGATCCTAACAATGATGCAGAAAAAACATTTTAGTGCTTCCTTTCTTTTCTGGGCTTTAAAGTTATTAATTACCTGTGGCGAATAAATTCTGATAGCGCAGCTGCAGCAGCCTCCCTTTCAGCCCTCTGGTTTCTGTTGAGAGCTTTGCTTAAGATAATGCATGTTGGCAGAACCTGTACTATTATTATTTAGTTACTTTTGTGTAGCAATTGCATAAAACAATGTATGCATAAAAAGAATAGAACTGTGACTCCCAAGCCATGTCCTTTTATTTGGATTTAAGTAATAAATTTCACATTAAAGACATTGGAAACCTCAGGCTTTTATTGGAAGCATTATACATGGTAAATACAGCTGAGATGAACGAAGTCATACTCACAGAAGTATCTTTTTTTAAAAAGTTTTAATAATACCATTCATGTTATTGTGAACCAAGGGATTCCCAAAAACCTGTTGGATGGTGTAAAATAAATAGTCTGGAGTGTTCAATTAATCAACTTCTGCATTTGTGTATGTTTTCTGCATGTCAATTTCTAGCAAAGTGGGTATGAATTTCATCGGCCTAAACAAAAGAAAGATTTAGTCCTTGAAATGTATTTATCTTACCTCTTTCAACAATACAAAGAAGGAAATGAATTAAAATATTGTGAAATGCTGTAACTTAATATGTTCCTGAATATTTCTTTTGAGCAATATATGTCGCTGAATATGGAGAGTTCAAATTGTCATGAACTCAACCAATGTTATGTCAAACATTGCAATAAGGCATATGCACAAACATAATGAGCCTCACGGGCTAACCCTAAACTAGATGTGCCATATGGGCCAAGCCAATACTACCCTTGACACAAATTAAGCTCTAGAGGTGTAAAAAACAATTGTAGACATATTGTTTTCTTGTGAAATTAGATTAGACTTCAGAGTGCTACGATCTACCAATTTAACTTGTTCCTTGTCTTTCAATGGCAGAAAAAGCAATAAATGATAGGTGCATTTAAGATTTTCAAGGAATTATTCACATTTGATTGCCAAACCATCTGGAGCTCTGGCTGCAAATGTCATGTCATTAACAGAATTCATAAGCATGGATGTGTGAGAGAATTAATTTCTTTTTTACCCCTAGTTATTGAAATGTGGGGTGCAGCCTACTTTGAAAAAAAAAAAACCTGTAAAGAACAAACTTAATATGCTTCATATAAGGACACTCAAGAAGTCACCTCTTTGGGCCTCTTTACTGAGGAACTGCATGCAACCTCTTGAACAAGATCAATCCACTTCTCCTTCTCAGTCTGTTCCCCATCTCGAGCTAAAATCTATGTAGTGGAAAGAATTTATACCATAAAAAATATTTCACATGTCTGACAAAAAAATAGCCATTAAGCAAAGCACCTTTCCCATCTCAACATCACCAACACAATCACAAAATGACTGAAATGCAATTAGCAAGGATCTGTAGAACAGCCAAAATAAAATTCAGTTCATCAGTACACATGTAGCCTTCAGATATTAAGGAAGATACAGAAGAGTCTGATTTTTCACCGTAGAAGTTCATTCTGGCCCAATTCAGCAAGACCATGAAGACTTCCCAGCTTCAGTATAAGGGCAGAAAGAACAGAAGGGTAACTTTGCTCAACTGCTTGTTTCCCAATCTTCCCGCCACCTCTGTAAAGTTTCAATATTTTCAAGTAAATAAAATCAGCTGGAAAGGTGTCCAGATGTGACTGTTCCCCAAGGCGCTAGGCCTAGCTTCCTAGAGGACTTTTTGGGCCTAGGAACCAACTATGCGGGCACCTAGCTGCCCGATTAGCGCATAGTGCCTAGGGGGAGACTGTCAGTCATCCACCATTAATCAAATCAGCCATCAAATGAAGGAGAATACCTTAGAAATGCATTGAGAGCAAACATAGTTGCTTGAAGAATACAGTCATCAACTGATGACTCCGAGGTAACCTCCCCCTTTTCTGAATCATTTGTTGCAACAGGCTCTTTGTGAAGTATAGATAAAATGTACTCCAAAAAAAGAATAGCTAGCACCTTATGCTGGGAGAATGCCTGATATCAAGGTCAAACAATCAAACACATAAAAAGTGTATCTCTAGAACTCTCCTAGCTGTTTTCTGCTTAATTTGTAGGTTATAGTAAATCTGAAAATTATTCAGCGCATTTATGTGTGTAAGTAAACCAAGCATGCCATTATTAAGAAATGTAATAAATGATGATGATCTTATTCAGGCCCACCTAAACCATACTGATCCTCATTTTACACTGGTATGGCAGTAACTCTTTTTTTTTTTTTGGGGGTGGCTGGGGTGGGGATGCCAGGAAGATCAGCACACTATCAAATTATAGATTTTTTTAATTAACAAAACCCTCAATATGACATTTCTAGAGTTTTGGGGTAATATTTCCATAACTTTCACTATCCTATTGCATGTTTCAAAAAATTCAAAATGAGAGAAATAGTGCACATTCTGAGCAAGGAATCAAGAACAATGAATACTTACCAACTTTTCTATAAACTCGCCAATCTAAAGAAAGGTAAAAAATCTACTACTTGCCTGGCAAGTTCTGATTATAGCAGTCTATGATAACCCGATTATAAGTCATTAGCAGATAGAATTATGCACCGCTAAATAAGATTTGTTACAGAAATGCTTTAGTTGTTAGTTCAAGCCAGTTACATGAATACCTATTCCGTCATACAAAGTAATAGCTACAACTTCTATAGATATATAACTGAATAAAATTAAGAAACAGGTCATAAATACAGCGATCAGTAACTTGCATAGCACAAATGCCCAGGCTTGGCCCAAATACTCACATAAAAAACATCCTGTACAGCCCAACCACCACGAATTCTTGTTATGTCCTTTGTACAAATATCTCGACCAGCCACATATAGGACTTCATCAAAGACCACGCGGTGAATGGAGTTCTCTGCTAAGCATGATATCTATCCTAAGTCAAAGGTACAAAACTAATTAAGGGCATAATCCCTATACAAGGACATAGGTGCATCAAAAAAATAAATCATATAAAGAATTGATTAAATCAGTTATGGATACTGCATTGAGAACTTCTTGGCGCGAGTGCTTGTCGGTGAGAGAGACAGCAGACGAAAGCAAAGATTGTGTTGTCCTATAACACCAGCAAAATAATCTTAGGAATATTTGAATCTTACAATGATAAAAAGATCAGGTGCAGGTCACCCTGTTCTTTTGGAAGAAATTAGATCAGTTATGCTCCAAAAGGGTGTAACTAAGAAAATTATATCGCGAAAAAAGATGGCCATTATTGGATGACTATGGAATTCCGTTTATGCTAGGAAACGACACCATGAAATGACCAACATATTCCTGTTTGATGTCCTTTCTAAGTTAATTTCTCTCGAACTATGGTGACTAGTGTGGCCTCTCCAGAGAAAATGCTGTGTGCGCCGTGCAGCCCCACCCGGACCAACATGATGTTGCATTGTTGCATCCTGAAGTAACCATGCAGTGTGTGCCCTCTATGTCCCAACTGAAATGGAGAACATTCTAGTGTTTTTCATCGTTCCCCCAAGAGCTAGGCGTCAGCCAGCCACCTACCTGGCGCCTGGGTGAACACTGGTATTTTTTCCACTTCACGATGTTATTTTCCAACATAAATGTGTTTGTATGTCATCCAGCAGTGGCCATCTAATATCCTAACATTTTGGAGGTGCTGCTAAGCTATTTTCCTCTTTCACAAACAAACCTCAATATGTCAGCTTCACGTAGCTCCTTGCCTCTTCTAATAATAAACATAATAATAGCTTGAATGGAACCATCTGCTGATTTCTTTACTTTGTCACATGTTGCTAATGTGCAAGAATGTAGCAAGATAACCAGCTGTGTAAGTACAAAGGAAATATGTTAGGAGTACTATAGTGGCAGTCTTTAATTTCAATTCGAATTCAAAATTTGGTTACCTCATCCTTTGATAACAGAATACACACCGAGGAAACAACCCTATGAAATACTTCGGTCTGGTCAACAGATGCCTCCTGAGTACAATACAACAATATATTTTTAAAATGTAGCTCATTGAAGAAGATTTAACGGACAATAAAGTAAGACAACAAACTCACCCTTCTCATAATAGAGACTATGTCCTCTAAGGAGGATAAAGCATTATATGAAGCTTCTAGATCAATCTCATTAGCATATGCCTTCTGCTTTGGAAGTGACAATGAAATATTGAAGAAAAGTGCAATGATCTACATAAAAAAATATGAAGGAAATAATTGATGACTCAATTTCAATGAATGAGGATAAATTTGAATAATTCAGTTATATGGTGTATGTACTTGTGCTACTTTCTGCTAGAAAAAAAACCCTATGTTTCAACAAAACCACACAATATATGTTATGCTGCATTAGATAATTATTGAAGGCTCATAGTTTCATTCCATGTGTGTTAATGAGATGGCTTGGAAAATAACACATTGCACGGAAAAATAAAGCTTTAATGAAAAAAGTAAAGCAAACAACAATTTTCACACGAACCTGAATTGCAACTTTCCTTACTTGACCATCGGTATCAGCACAACGAGGAAGATAAGCCATAATCCTCTCTCCCAAGCTTAAGGAATCTCGGTTAGGCAACACAAATGCAGCTGGTAATAAATAAAAGGAAGTTTTATACTCTTGGGATCACAAACCATACAGTTATACCAGCAATCTAAGAAAGACATTCAACATACATGGCAAGCTTGACAAGCTCCTAGGCCCCCCATGATCAATCTGCTTGTTTGGTGTGAACGTTGGGTAGGAACCCAATACACTGAATCCACCAGAACAAAGATTGCGGAACTTTATTAACACCTCATGTACAGCAACACATCCTCTTCTCCTCTGGTGCTCTGCAGATGATGAAACATATGGATCGAGTTGTCTAAGAATATGCAACAGCTGCTCTGCTCGACTCCGACCATCTTCACCACTGACAAAAAAAAAAGAGATAAATGATCAGGAGTATAACTGCCAAGAGGAAATTGTATGCATAAATCAAGAAGTAAACATACATAGAAACAGTTAACAAATGAAATCAATATTGTGAACTCCCAAAAAAATTCATTAGTCTGTACAGTGGTTAAAAGCAAACTAATCTCTTTGTGCTAATCAATACAAAATTGAGGTGTACTGTATACTGCAAACATGACTAAGCTATTCTTTGTCCTCAGAAGCTCAAGTAGATTATAACACTAATAATCCAGCATACAACAATAAAATTTATAGGTCAACTGGTCAAGTGTAACATGTTATTCAAGTGTTGAGACAATGAAATATCATTATGTCATGGGTAACATATTCCTGGAAATATTCAATATATTCTAATCATAAATCCTTGCGCTACAAAAACACTAGAATGTATTTCAAGCAAATTCCCAGAAATAAATCAAATAATATGATGCTTATTATGATAAAATCTCCTAAAATTATAATCAAACTTTCTTGACAAAAAATTGCAACCAATGTAATGTCATCCCAACATTACAACCAGACTATGCCTTTTTTCTAATAAGCTTCAGCTGACCCATGCTGCACAAGATTGAACAACATCACTGGCATTTGGCAGTTACTGCAACCAACACTATTAACGGTGAAAGCAAATTCAATATTTTTACATGGTTCTAATCATGTTAGGGTATAGCAAGCAGCAGAAGCATATTAAAAACAGAGGAAAAAAACATCAGCGTAATAAGTGAATATTATACAAAATTGAAATCAATAGTTAGAAAAGACCTTAAAGCATTACCTGGTTAGTAGAATGGCACCTAACAGAATAATGAGGTTTGTTATGAGACTCTCAACTATGTTTGAGGGCTCAGTTGGCAAAGCAAAAAAACCTAATGTTGCCTGAAAAAGAACATAAAACAAATCAAAATCATATAATAGCTGTGATATTGCGTCACTGCAATGCAGACCTTCATGACACGGTTTCTTGTTTCCATAGGTAATCGTGGCTCTATTGAAACCAGAGTAGTACAGGCACTTAAGGCGAGGCTCTGCATAAAAAAGAATAATTTACAACTGTAAAAATCCATTGAACTGAAAACGTTACAGCAAATATTATAGTGAGCACGAGTTCAATCTATGGAAAGGCTAAAGGATTAAAGTGGAATGAAGAGTAAGAATTTGATCTACATATGGTATAAGAACAATGGCTAAAGCTTTTAGTGCATACTTGTGTGTGCAGAAGCTCAGAGCTGAAATCAACAAGATCATTATTTTGATCCCTTCCCATAAGAGTTAGAACATACTCCAGCAACTGGTCCCTTCGTTTCAGAGGGAATGAAATTCCCATTTCAGCAGCACTAATAACAGCTCGCCCTAAAACAATAATACTAATCACATATGATAATAAGACAAAAAAACAGTCGTATGGTGTAAACTGTAAAATCAGAAATTTAAATGCTGTTACTAGAAATATTACTTTCGTGCTCAACTGATGGTTACACTGAAATAATTAGTTACGGTATATGGATTACCACACAGGCACTATCTACACCTAATTAGCAATACAATGTTTAAACAGGGACATATCTAGTGCAAACTCATGCGGTGACAGAACGGGTGAAGCGCTCAAACCAAGCACAGAGGGTTTGCTTGAGCCCATAAAGAGAAGGACGAAGGCTACACATGAACATAGGGCACACACAGAGTAGCCAGGAAGTGGGTGCATGTAGACTTCACTCAGCTCACTGTGAAGAAACATTCTTCAAGCCGAGCTGAGAGATGGTCCACTAGCGAACAAAAGCAACAATCCCAAGTGTGTGAACAGGGGTCCTATGAGCGACAGGAGAAAAGGTCTCCTCATAGTCATGCCCATACTTATGCTGGAAACCACGTGCAACGAGATGCACATTATAAGGCTCAATGGTTCCATCGGAGCAAGTTGACCATGTAAACCCACTTGCACAAGATAGGATCATAGGAGTGATATAAGCAGGAAGAGGGAGAAGGTCCCAAGTGCCAGTACACAGTACACTCCTTTAGCAGTTATCTCCTCATCCATAGCGAACTATCACTTAGGATGAGTGATAACATCGTGATAAGAAGCGGGCTTGAAAGAAGGTGTGGCAAAGCCATAGTGGTTACGACGAGGAATCATGTACCGATCGCAAAGAGATTACCACAGTGAAGGGGCAAGAGAAGTGATGACAGGTGGAGCTCGAGCAACAACCTGACAAAGGAACAGCTACCCGGAGCTAAGGAAATCAGCAGGAGGTAAAGGGTGAGGTGGAGCTGGACCACAAAATTGTGGTGGCTGCCACCAGCACCGGTGGCAAGCAATGGCAGCAACATAGGGGAAACCTAATAAGGGTTTGGTGAAGGTGAGATTTGATCTAAATTGGGCAGCTTGTATTCAAATGGACTAAGTATATACATGTACAAGGTAAAAAGGCAAATAAGCAAAGAATACCCTTTACATGCTACAATCAACAAAAGGTATGAAGTCGATCTCTGTAGATAGATAGCAAAAGACAAATGGTGACGAAGCAGAGCAACAAAGGCATGTGTGCATGCTATCTAAAGCATGCAAACATAAAAAAAAAAAAAAATCAATGTAAACATCTATTTACCAACTGGGGAATTTTCTCCAAAAATAATTTACAAGGTGTAGCCTTGTTATTTTCTATAAAGAAAATTACCTAAAAGGTCAATTGCAGTAATGACAGCTTGCTTTGCAGTAGGATGTTGAACATGAAGCAGTCTTCCAAGCATATTAGTCCCCTGAGTACAAGTAAGTAGAGTGGCATTCATCAAGCTAGAAACTGAAATGAAACACATCTGAAGATTAGTGTGGACTATGTGGTCTACATGGATTGTGGAGGTAGAATTGTCCCATGCTAGAGATATAACGTTAAGTTGTATTAGATTGTTGGGTCCAAAATAGGACCGCATAAAAGGAATGTTACCACGCATGAGAACTGGCATCACATTAAGGTCCCCTTAAATGCTTGATTACACATTTTGTTATGAAGATGCTAATGGAACAGATTGTGCTACTGTTTTGCTGTTGAACACATATTAATTCATGTTCTAGTTTCTTGTTCCCTCCTACACTCTAGGCAATTTACACAAGCTTCTGGTGGCTTTAAACTGAAGCTACTCCAGACAGGAGTATCACTTTGATGATCAACGAAAAGCCATGTGTCCCAATTTAAAAACATTTGCATCACATGCTTTTAGAGCCACACTATGAGATGCAATCATATATTCATATGTGCTACTCCCAATTTAAAAACATTTGCATCATGATGCAAATAGGCTATCACAATAAAGCAGAAGAAAGCAGTGCAAATTAATGGTTTAATAGCATAAGTTAAAAGCAATGAACCCTTCTTTCAGAAACAATCTACATGCATTGACCTTACTTCACAATAATTCAACTTCAACAAAAGAAACAAAAAGGCACCATTGTACAGGCAGCGCACCCAAGAACCAACCAACAAGTGATATGCAAACCTATTACCACTTTTCTAAAAAAATTTAAAAAAATGCTAAAAAGGATGCATGCAATTTACATCAAAGTGGGATAGTTTCTCACAGAGAGGCCTTGGATCTCACTCAAAGGAAAAGGTCTGAAAGGCTATATGTCTATATCAATAGTAGCTCACTGTGCTCATAAAGATTAATTGGTCACAAATGCATATGTAATCATAATTCATGAGAGAAGTCACATCCATACAACAGAATGAGTTTGTTTATATATTTGATAGCATACCACAAGTGCGTTGATTCTGGCTTCAATAACTGTTGATGGAGCATATCTTGCCGCATAACCATACATCAAAGCCAGAGCTGCATACGTGTCATCAACATCCTCCATTTTTGCTATAAATGAGAAAAATGAGAGGAACCTACAGAATTCAATGTCGTATATTTATTAATAGAATGAACAAATTGGATATGTGGCCTGAAAAAAGTAATGCAAAACTTAAAATAACAGGATCACTTAATACATAGTTTAAGTTTCTCTTTCTTTAAATGCATTATGGGATTAAGTATTACAAAACAAGGAACCTGAATAAATGAATTGTTTAAGTGGGGCCAAATCGATATTTCAACCGCAAATATGGTGGGCAGACCAATTATAGGTAATTGATTAAAAAGAGTGAAATGAATCACATGGGCATAAAATTTACCATATGAGTAAGCATGTGACATACATATCACACCATAATAATCAAGATTAGCATGCCTTGGTGTTAGAAAACGATTGGCAGTGATTAGCAAGATACGAGTTAAGTAAATAGCAAAATTAGTTTCACCCACGAGCTTCTCGTGACAGTGTGACCCACTCCTTTATGGCTTCATGCCGTTGCGAAACGCACCTGAACTCCTATTGGGCTGAGTGCTACGGCACGTGAGTGGGTTACATCAATCCAAGCCAACTGGTCGAGCCAGACTAAACATACAAATTCCAGATACGATGGCAAACTGATCTTTTCATATGTGAGGAATCAAGAGAGGTGGGAGATGATACCAGTGTAGCATTTTATAGTGCAGCATGACATTCCAGGGGCATCTTTTGCCCGCACTGAAAAACTAAGACAATTGTGGCCAATTAGAAAGGTGAGAGACCAAGGGTTTGTTTGGTTGTTTGGATAGTAGAATAGGATGGTACGTTCAATATTCCCTGTTTATGTTGGACGGTGTAGTTCAAGTTTTTTTGGTCTATTGTGTTGGCAAGTCACCTTTTTTTAAAAGTTTAAGGACTAATTTGGCTTTTCCCTCATAAAAGCTCTCCCGAAAAAAGGTCATACAAGTACCTTGAGAGAGCACTTTGCCCTGCGCACTCTAATATGTTCTTCAGTTTCTCCAACACTGTATCTAAATGAGATGCTGCCACCTGCAGGTGTAAATTCAATACCAAATGCTAAAAAAAAAAAAGGTCCAAAAGGAAAGCTTTTCAGTAATGCCCGCTTACCAACCCAATGCCTTGGGCAAGTCCAAGACGATTAATAGGAACAGACATGCTTGAATGTTTACACATCCAATCAATTTTCTCGCGGACATAAATCCTATCATCAACCTTCTGAAGAAGCATTCCTAAACATCTGCAAATAAAAATAGTTACTCCCAGCAGATAGATTACATGAGCATATTCAGAAGATATATTTTGCACACGAAAGCCAAAACATTATGTCAAGCACATGGATTACATAGGAATCAACCAAGTAATAACAAATTAACAATAGTTCCCACATTCTGAAATATACCAACAATTACCAGCTAGTAGGAAAGGTGCATTAAATTTAAATTAAAAGCTACAGTTGGAAATTTGTCATTTTTGTACAAGACAAACATCATAGCGCTATGTTGTAGCCATATTTTGTGAGGCCTTTAGTTGTTCTTCTCAAATCTCCCAAAACCATTTTTTTTGGGACTCTCCAAGCCCCATATCAAGGGCCCACAACTTCTTCAGATTATAATTTCAGCTGCATTAAGCCAAAAAGAACAGTGCCTAAAATAACACATATTTACCTGTGCAACAAAGCAGAGTGACCATCACATGTAGCATAGAGATCATATTGCCTAGAAAATGCATCGCCCAAGGATATGACCCACTCATTATCATTCATGACATCCAAAGATTCTGCTAAAAACTGAAAGATATGGCAAGATTAGCTTTCCAGAGAAGCAAGAATTCATTTGAATTCCTGACATAAAAAGGCCTACAATGTAGAAAGAAAAAATCATGTTTTTCAAGCATCATTGTTTCACTCAACAAATTAGCTAAACTTTGACTAAAGCAACCAACATCATGATAATACTACTTGCTAAGCACCATTGTTTTCTTTCTTTTGAGAAGTGCTAGGCACCATAGTTGGCAAGTCCTTTTCATGACATGGTTATAATCCTCAAACAACAATAATAAAATACTTACATTTATTATCATGTCATCCCATATCTCCTGGTATGTGCTATCTTGCTTAAGGTCTTCTGGGTCACTGATGTAAGATTTCATCTTAGGGACCTAATACTTGCCAGAAGATGCATTTTGTAAGCCTCCTTAACAACATGATGAGAGAAACTGTACTATTAGCATTCCCTCCAAAAAAAACTATTGGCTTCTTTGCTGTTAAGGAGATCACCACCAGAGTTACATAGTTTGGCACATTATACAAATAAAACATGCCCAGTGCAAGCATTATAATAATCCATGACACGGACAAGATGAGCAGTGGCACATGTTTTTTCTCTAGGGGATTAACATACAAAAATCAAGACTTACTCCTACACCTAAATAATTTCTTCCCTCTTTAGGACTGAAAAATAATAACAGAATGGTAGTCATAAAAATACTGGAATGACAATGCACTCTGTAGCTGCTGACAATATGCCATGAACTAGAGTAAATCGGTTGTCTCGCTTGGATGTGAGAAGGCTGGTGGCACACCTTATGCCAGGTACAGATAGATGAGTTAAATCCTAATATTGCTTGATTCATGATGCATACATGGTATCCCCTTTTATAGTGAATACTTGGAACCTAAAAAAGCTATCTTTAATCTATAGTAACTAAGCTTATTTAATAGCAACTAATATAATATAATACATAGCATCTTATTCTCTAAGCAACCTAGACGCTACAGTGCGCTATAGTAGCGAGGGAACTGTTCACAGGCCCATAGACAGAGTCCATGGGCCCACGCCCATGACACAATACTAGTAAATGAAGTGTTATACCTCATCTTGCAAAAATAATGAAAGGTTTCTTGGGAAAAGTGGACCCAAGTAGCAGAGCACCTACAAGAATCACAGGTAAAATAGAAGTTGTTAGCTGGAAATAAATTACCATTGAAGTTTAAATAAATTACCATTGAAGTTTTAATATTAAATGTGTCAAAA
Source organism: Raddia guianensis (assembly GCA_036346415.1). Lineage (NCBI taxonomy): Eukaryota > Viridiplantae > Streptophyta > Magnoliopsida > Poales > Poaceae > Raddia > Raddia guianensis. The sequence goes on along the minus strand of CM070536.1, from coordinate 3,768,918 downwards.
AGAATCCTTAAAAAAGAGGGCCAAACGAGTATGACATAAAAGAATATGTCATGAGCCCATGTACTCATCTTAAGTTCCTAACCAGTAACTGCTGGAATTACTACATTGATTTGAGGACAAACAAAGTTGATAAGTATAATCAGTTGCTGGAACAGCTCGATTGTCATGAGAACTCATGAAGACTATGTATGCAAGTGCAACAATGCCAAACTATTGTAAAATCCAGATATCAAAGTAAAACAAATAGAGGAAGCCGGCAACCCTGTTGGCTTGAATATTGATAATACTATTCCAGTTGAACAGAATTATGAAGCTACATAACTTTTTTCATACATAGTAAATATATTGTAACAGCACAAAATCCCATGATAATATCCCATCAAAAGATAGAAGCTCAGAATGATAAAGATTTTTGAAGAGCTAGACCACACAAGACACAGATGAATGGGGGCATAAACCAAATATGACAAATAAACAGGAACAGTTCAAAACAGGCAGTCAAGATTTTTATTTGAATCAATAAGTTTACTTAGTATGAAGACAAACCATCAGGATCTGGGTAGCAGGTTGGCCCCTAGCAAGTGGATTATGCAGAAGCACAAGCAAACGAGCAAACAATTCCTGCATGATCCATATTGTGATGAGAAATAAATAGCTTATGGATGAGAAATTTAAAAAAGACATCTGATATCAAGCACTACCTCAGGATTGGGCATTTCATTTAAGGCATTAAATTCAGTATGTAGAGGATTTGTCTGCGACAACTTATGCCTACACAATTCAGTTATGCATTTACAGACCTGCAGATATATCCATTGCAATCAGTATGCAATACAAGACGACGATGACGATGATGACAATATAATAATAATAATAACAATAATAATAATAACAATGATAATAATAACAATAATAATAATGATGCAATTGACTAAAGGTGCATTATTTATGTAGTAAAAACATATTAGAGAAATATTAAGAACAACCCAACTAAAGTTCATTGCTTTCAGAAATATTAAGGATGTAAAAACTAACTTAGCAGTGCTCACCGTAGCTATCGCCCCTGTATACTTCTTTGGAATTATCAGCTTTAAGATAAATGGCCATAGAACAAGCTGGCAAATAGGATAGATCAACAGCTCATTGTTTGTATAAAAAATAAGATATGAAGGTAGATTCATAAATCAATTTCCTAACTAGATGAACATAACATAATAGATTAAAGAACAAGTATTCACTTTACCTCCATTTCAGGGATGGTAATAGCTAGCAAAAGTAGACCTTTTTCACATACAGCTCTTAGTTCTGATAGACCAGCAAGACTTATCTTTATCTGTTAAATGAAATATAAAGCAAATCATCCAGAAGCAATTAACTGTTAACAAGTAAAATTTACAGAATTTAAAATTTAGTGAAACCTCAAATCTTTTGTCCTGGAAGTACTCATTTTTTAGTGTGTTGAGGTCATTTAGATCATCATCGGTTATAGCACTGTGCCGCACCAAAAACTCAACTGCCAGCTCAGCAGGATGCCCACTTAAATAGCAATGTGAAGCCATCACAACAATTAACTGTACATGATTGAACCAGTATCAACAAATTGAATAACTGGATGTTAAAAAAACAGAAATCAGTATTATACTACTCCCTGCAGTTTCATAATACTTGTCGTTTTAGGTTTGTTCTAAGTCAAAGTTTTATAATTTTATCTATAAAAAACTTTTAAACTATTTGAACTGTGTACATAAAAACCATACATATAAATTCGTCTTGAAAAATATTTTCACAGTATCATATTTTCACGGATTTTATAAATAAATTTATTTTCACGGATTTTATAAATAAATTTCTTAGTAATTAATGATCAAAGTTGTATTTTGAAGACCGTATCAATGTCCTAAACGACAAGTATTATGCAACCAGAGGGAGTATTATCAATGATTTTGCATTTATAAAGCCCTAAATAAAATAAATTTCCTGCAATACACATTTTATGAACTAAATCTTCCAAAAGTTAATATGGAGTATGTTACCTCAGCTAATGCCATTCGAATACCCAAGCTCTGCTCCTCTAAAAGTGATTTCATTATTTCAACTAATAAGGTTTGCTTTGTATGCCATGATTCCAACAACCTAGACAGAAAGGTTATAAATACGGCCATAGACAATCCAAAGAAAGAATTGAGGGGAGGGGAACAGAGAGCAGGAGGGTAACCTGGGCAATAGATGTTTTATTGTGCCTAGTGCCCCAACAATGGATGCTTCATCTTTTGACTTGCATTTCTGTAGGGCAATAGATGCCAAAAGAAATAGACTATATAAGCCTACTTTATGAACATTTCAATACGGAGTCCCTCACAATAAGGTTTTGACTCTTTGGGAGAAAACAAAGTGGAAAAATTGCAGCTCTGTACTTACACTCAAAAGAAACATGCACAGATCCTCAGGATATGCTAAACCAATTGTCAAGAAGCAATGCTGGAGTTTATTGTATGTCTGCAAGATGTAATACTAGCACATGAGCATTAAATATTTTCATAAACAGTAGCATAAATCTTTTATACAGCAATATAGACAAAAATGTCAACTGACTTTACTCAAAAGCATGCAGATAGCATCAACCACAACTCATGCTCAGTTCAGCGCAATACAAAACTCATGTAAATTGACACTAATTCGGATGCCATGACCACATACTGACCTAATAAGGGAGAGTCTCATAGGCAAAACAAAACAATATTGTTTGACTCAAGTTAGCAGTATTGGTTTGCAACAGCTAATACCACCAGATCAACTGGCCCAAACTGTACTTTTGTTCTTCCAATGAAAAAAAAAACTAAGCTGAATTTTTAGTGGTCTATCTGATGAGCCAATACAACATCATATCCCAGTCCTCTGTGCATTTCCTAGTAAAGCTCCTGAAATGAACAGAATCTCCATCTAGGACAAGGACACCTGCCAGGTTCCAATCTAAGGTTTGAGTTTGACAGCACAATTGCTCCATACAATGCCAGCATAACCAACTGCCCAACAACTATTGTGATGTAACTTTTACGAGCACCTCAATCAGGACTGGCATTTACCAAGTCGCAATGTGGCATTATGAGTTACAAGTGATCCAATAGAAGATGTGAATTAATGGATCTCAATTCACCAAAAGAGTCTTGAAGGATTAAACACAGGATGTACCTTCAATCCCTTTGAAACATATGAATGCTCATCTTTGCTGTTGTTGACAGATGATATTGGAAGAAGTGTAACTAAAACTACAGTAAGTTCCTGCAGCACAAGAAACAACGGATGGAGTGATAATGCTTTGACATATATATGCGACGTCAAAATAACTAAACTATCTAGCAAAGTTCTATCACATCTATTACCTCAAATTCAAGTACTTTTTTCAGGAAAATATTGCAAAATTATGTGTCTTACTTTAAAAAAAAAGGAGTATGACGATTCAGATTCATATCACATAAATTATTGACCAATCAACATGGTGTGTATTTCCTAGTGGAATATGATTCATGCAGTAAAAGAGCAAATGACAGTCACAGGAGAAAAAATGAACATGTAATATAAGAGGAAGCTTCTAGACTAACAGATAGCCCATGTCACTAGAAGGTGTGTTAGCAGGAGAGTAGATGTGAACTAAATTCAAGGGATCATTTGTGTATTGGTTAAGAGAGGTGTTTAGGTGAAGGGACGACCTAACCCTAGGATGGACTGGACCATCATGAGATTTATCCCATGACTTTTGTGCGATGACCTCATTCCATATTTTTCTACAATACTCGGTGATGAGCTTTTTCTACTAGACTTGGTCTTAGGAGGCTAGGACCAACCAATTCCTGAACCAAACGCCCCATAAGTGGACAATCTGAGCCACTCTAATTGATCACATGGACAATACTGCTAGTTCTTATTCTCATCTTTTGAGGGGATTCGTGGCATCAAAAGAAGCAGAACAGCAAAAACTGACACAAAAAATTGCAGCTTCTATTTTATAGTCATGAAAATGTACAACCTCAGTGCATTACTCATTTATAAAGTCTCAATCATGTGGTCAGCCAACTACACAATATATGCAAATTGCATAGATGACTTCGTGGGCAAAGAAAGTTTAAGGTTTACACTAAAGAACAACTCCAATGATTTGATATTCCACTCATAGAACATCTTAAGAGATGGCAACCAAATTTCAGAAAACTCCAGTGCAAGGATATACCATGTTTTTGTGTCATATTTAAATTAAAATCTTATTATATTTAACTATTCTAAAATTACAATTGTATCGGGGTGTATCAGTGTCCTTGCATACTTAAAGGGTTACAATACGGTACTGGATAAAAGCAAAAAAAAAAGCTTCACATGTTGTGATACAAGTAATAAATAAAATGCACATATTTAATTTTTAAAAAAACAAACATAAAAAAATAGAGTAAATTGCATCAAAGGTCCCTGAAGTTGTCCCACCAGTGCACATAAGTCCATAACTAACAAAGGTCTTGTTTGTTTCAGATTAAATATGAGTTGAGTTTTACTGTAGCAAATTTACGACCCCTTGAAAGACGTTTTAAAAAATTCAAAAAATTATGAAAAAATAATTTTGCAAACTCTAAGAACTATTTGAAACCCCACAAAAATGACTACAAAATATTACATCATTTGGCTTATATTAAAATGACAAATTTTCATTTAATTTAATTTAATTTGAAACAAACAAGGCCAAAACCCATCATTTGGCTTATATTAAAATGACAAATTTTCATTTAATTTAATTTAATCTGAAACAAACAAGGCCAAAACCTCTTATTTAGGTATCCGAACTTTCGAAGCCATTGCAATTAGGTCCATAGGATGGTTTTGTATGGTAGTTTGATGATGTGGATTGCCATGTCATGTGCCATGTGGCACTATATGGGCTATATAAGTGGAAAACATGAATTTCACAATTTTATTTTAAAAATTATATTCAAAACTTTATATTGTAAAAAAAATCAAATAAAAAAGTTTGGAATTTTAATAATTTAAACAATAACTTCTGATGTTTTAAATTTTAATTATAAAAAAAATAAATCTAAAATTTTGAAATTAATTTTTAATAAATAAAATCTAGAAATTTACTGTTTACTACATATCTAGCCCATGCAAATTTTGAAATTCATTTTTAATTTTTCAAATGCAAAAAATCATTTTTATATTCAGATTTATTTTTCAAAAACTACAATTTTGAATACCATTTTTATAAAATTCATGTTTTGTCATGTATATAGGTCATATAAGGCCACATGTGCTTAAAAGAGCCACATGGCACGTGACATGGTAATCCATGTCACCGAACCACCAAACAAAACCACCATATGGACCTAATTGCAACGATTTCGTAAGTTCACGTACCTAAATAAGTGGTTTTGTTAGTTACGGATTTATGTGCACTGTTGGGACAATTTTAGGGACCTTAAATGCAATTTACTCTAAAAAAAATATAAATGTATTTATGGAACAAAAATAGTATGTTTCAAGAATGTTCTCAATTTACCTCAAAATCAAGTAATGGAGGACCACTTTCTGACAATAAGGACGCATTAAGAAGGTTATGAAGACTGTGAGATGCAATAAAAGCAACTCCTTGATCTTTCTTACATCTACATGAGCAAAACGAATAAATATCCGGAAGAATTTAGCAAACATTTTCAGTAAATACATGAGAATAGAACCCATACAGGTCCAGCATCGTTGGTATAATCCTTGGTAGTGCTGATTTTAACTGTGACCTAGTGACCAGGCCAACCATTTCTCCCAAAGCCTCGACCGAAGACAGCCGCACCTAATGAAAATATTAACCAGACAATATGTAGTATTTAGCAGCTTTTGATCAGCCAACATTATGTTGGAAGTTGGAACTCAAAATTGACTCTATACAGTTCATTATTATAAAAGCAGTGTAAATCAATAAGATTCTAACATTTCTGCAGTAAAACTGCAATGACCTTAAGTGAAAATGAGAAAAAACAAGACCATTGTAAAACAGACTCCAAAGATTAATTATCCAATTTGGTGCCAATTTGGTGCCATCTGATTCACATCTAGGCACAATCACTGATCTTCTCCCTACTTCCCTAGGATTGTAACAACAAAGAACTCACTTCAAGGAGTTAGGCTCTCTTTGATTCATGGTTCTGGTTTAGTTTTGGTTTGGTTTGTAAATTTGTTATTTTTTGTGCAGACCATTCAACGTAACATTTTGAATAACTTTTTAGGCCTTTGTAGGGTTTTTCTCAAAGATCTCAAATATTATTTAACAATTTTTTTTTAGCCTCTCCATGTCTTTTTTCATAGGCACTCAACTTTTCCAACTACAACCAAAACCAAACCACAACCGCAAATCAAAAAGGGCCTTAATGCATTACCATGTGTTAATAAACAGTTACACCAAGAATTGAAACATTCTTTTGCCAGACAGTTGAATCTGGGTGCATCGCAGGTTTCTTAGCGCGTATAATACACCACAAATCACATAATCACCTTAATAATGGTGGACCATAAGATATTGAGCAACTGCAGGAGGTGATTTCAGCATTGAACTACAAAATGATTGACATGAATTGACAGGTATGTGTTGTTGACAACCATATCAAAAAAAAATTATATAGGTAAGATTTATTCATGAATTCAAACACATGCAGCATGCCTGTATCGGTTGAGACACTGTACTATTGTAAAGCGTATAAATAACAAAAATCAGCAACTTAATGAGCCAAGTTGAACCCATAGCTAGTACCTTTAGATCACGTGAGCATGTCCATACTTTTAGAAGTAGTTCAAATACTGAATTCATGAAGGACCTGGCATTGGAATATTAGACAGAAAGCATAACAACTTCATTACCTCAAATGAAAGAAAAAAGTTTCCTTTCATTAAAAACTTACATTACATCATTATCAAAAGGAAGCTCGAAGGGGGCATCTCCTATGTATTGCCATGCAGCTTGGCACCAACACTTAAATGCTGCAAATAGAAGGAAAAAATTGTATTTTAGGATACAAAAGAAGGCTATGTATACCTTTTTCAAATTTCTGAAAATATATTGTTGGTCATATTATGGGCGGTGGAGATGGCAGCAGGAAGGGAAGGAAACACTTTATACTACTTTCTAGATATTTATGGCTGCTGTACATGTACCGGCTGACAAAATCAAGGAGGTGACCAAGACTTATCTGTCATATATGGAAGTAGAAACTTCAAATTTCTGGAAATATATGGACTTAGAAACCAGCACATATGTTGATGAAAAGAGGAAATTTCATATGAAATACCATTCGCAAAAACAGGTCGTTGGCCATCCCTTACACTTCCTAGGATAGGTAAAACACGCAAAAGTACATCCTTCAATCGTGGGGTGAACTGCAAAGCTTCAAATAAGCAAGAATGGGTTGTGAATTCAGCAGTCCAGCCCAATCAGATGATAATTAAACTAAAAAAATGTGCTTAACCTTCAGCTAATGCGAAATCTGCAAGTATCTGTAACATGGATGGCAGAGCAGAAGTCGGTCCAGAGAAGTAAAAAAATATTTCCTCCAGCATCTACACCAAATTAGGTCAGCAGATTAGTATTAATGTGCTAGACAGCAGGGCAGTAAAGACCCACCAGTTCCCAAAGCCAACAAAAATGTGAAGAAAAAGCTCAAGCTGAGAATAATGAAAAAGAAAATTTATACATAAACCAAGCTATAAAGTTTGCTGTAAGTAGGCTGCTTTAGTGATTTATGATTCGTGATAAATACATTCCAACTTTCAAGATGGCATCATGATAGTATAAAGAGAGATTGCTAGCTGGCACAAATCGAACAATCCACACACACACTGCCAATTAAGAGTCCGTTTTTTTTTCTCATGGCAGTCATTCAGGACAGAAATGGACTCTCCTTTGATAGAAGGTTTTGAGAAGAGTTGAAGACTTCTGGATTATGCATACTGAAACTCATGTTATCCAGAGCATTATTAGAGCATGAAACAGGTTTACCAGAAATTTTTTTCAAAACTATAGATTAGTAAAACATTGTTGCTCTTATGATCATGAAGACTGTGCTGGTCCAAGATTAAATTAACCGGTTTAGGTAACCTTACCCTGGCTAGATTAGTTTAACCCGGTTCAATCCAACTTTGGTGTTTAGCAACTAATCCAGTTAATTTAATGTGTTTGGCCAGGTTAGTGGGGTCAGTAGAGAGGGATAATTTATCCCACCTTTTGCTGGGCTAGTGGTGTTAAATGGTGTTGACTGTTGACCGGGTAAACTTAATCCTACTTAACCCAGGGTTGTTTGGCGGGTTAAACCCATAACACACCCCTTAACCTCGGACCAATCGCAGCCTAACAGAATCCTTCAATGAATTATTCTCCCAAAGAAAGGTGAATTTCTAACTACGGAAAAGTAGTTCAGTAAGACAGTAACACCTGAAGAGAATCTGAGTGAAGGAAAATTCAAAAGATGGTTGTGGGCTGTGTCGCTAGACGACATTACAGAACCTTGTTTATGTTAAATTGTGACGCTATCAACTATAATGTTCTCAAAATACCCTTCTTCAGTTTACCTTTTCATCTATGCTGCTCCAGCAAAATAACTCTCTACAAGACTTGTGCTCCTATAACCTACCACTGACAAATGTGATGATCCTTTGTAATATTGTTTCCATAATTTAACTTTTTTTTAGGGTGTTATTGAGCTGAATTCCCCTAATGGCGTATGTGACTCACCGTATTGAACGTATATGATAGTTCTACACATAGAAGGTATAATGATTTGGAAAACGCATACCAAATCTGGATCATGTGATCCTATGGCAACAAGAAGACTTGCTGCTGCTCTTTGCCAATCAGTATTGAAGTCCTATTTGCAAAAGAACAACAATTAGATCAACCAGAAAAAAGATAGGAACCAAATAGGGAGACCACATTGTAAATAGGTAACAATACTAATGTTCAAAGCCATAAAAAGAAGACTAAAAAAGAAGATGTGTGTAGTACTGCAAGATTTTGTGGAAATTTGGTCATGTGTCCACCAGGAGTACACACCTGCATACATATAATTTAAGGGTCCAATACAAATAAATGCCACATACAACTCACACAGTCAACATGCAGCTCTCAATATTGTATTTTCACAATGCCTGAATCATTTTCAAGAAAGTGATGAGTTACCTACTTGCAACATGTAGTGATAGTAACTAGTTGTGATAATTTAATTCTTATACCTCAACAACAAAGAACATTTAGCCACTTCATCCTAGCTTGCTTAAGCTTATGTGGTTTATGAGCCTTAAAAAGGACTAGGTAATCTGCTTATGTCTCAGCTTGAATTAAGCTTTAGCCCTGATATGGAGAGAAGCTAAAGACGGTAGGCACCAACTTATGGGGCTCACAAGCCTAGAGAACAGATAGCTGAGATTACCTGACCATATTTAAGATGCATCATATAAGCAGCTGCACATAGAAAAACCTTAGGGGAATGGAAGGCTTTGTTTCATTGAGCTTATTTGAGAGATAATATTGTTGTGAATAGTTATCTGAATAGTAATAAATAATGAGGCAGCAAAGTGCAAACCAACAACATCCCTTGTTCACATTCAAGGATAGAATATTCCATACACGGTGTTTTCTACATCAGCAAGGGAAAAAAATCAACAGACTCAAGGAAGGAAAAAACATGCTGATTGGTTGCACAGTCAAGGATTATGCACCCATCTCCACCACACTAGAGAATTGAAGCATATAATGCCTCTAGTTTGGGATCCTGTCATGATCTAGAATGCGGAAAATTGAGGCCATCTAGCCAGATAAAACATCTACTGTTACGATGTTCTGTAGGATATAAAAAAAATTAGTTTAGAAAGCTAGTGACGTTCTTTACATCAGTCCAAATTTAAAAATGTTAAATGGTATAGAAGAATGTTAACTGTACAATAAACTAGATACAGTGAGTGACAATCGATTGATAAGTACTACAATGAAATATTTCATTTAATTAAATAATGCATATATCTTCCAGCTTCTGAGGCAGGAAAGATATTTTAATTTACTGTGTAACAACTAACAAGTGAAGTGTGTCATAATCAAATTGTTGCTTCCAAAGAATTTTATTCTGGCAGGATTATCAGTTTTATTTATCCAATAGTGTATTTTGCAGATTATCAAACTAATGTAGCAATTATCATGTCCCTTTGGGTGCTAATTTGTTTGAAAACGCAGAATCGTCAATAATTATGTAACCAGTGCTACAAACAAAGGAGTGGGGCTGCAAAACAGTCACTTATTAGTTTGCACTTTCCCATGCCAGCTCACCATCTAGCCTTGTCCTAGAGAACACACGGCGACAGATTAATAGCATATGATACCTTTGAACTAACAATCTCTGCAGTTGCAATCTTCGCAATTTTCCGGAGAAACTCACGTTCAGCGTCCCAGCGATCAAGAGCTCTCACGGCAGAAGCCATTACGAGAAAAACCCCAGCCATGTTGCCAAACCGCTACAATACAAACAAAACCAGAAGTAATTCATACCCTCATTCCAAACAAACCGGAAATCAGTACCCAAATGAGCACATTTCTATCCCAAAGGCACAGGGGCGTACCCGACGGCCGCCGCGGGAGACGGTGGCACAGCAGTCTAGGACGACCAGCGGATTCCTGCATCCAGCAAGCAACGAATTTACCAAATTGCTTCCCACGGAAGGAAGGGTGCCACACGGGAGCGATCCTTACAGCGGCGCGATCTCGCGGAGGGCGGCGAGGGCGGCGGCGCGGGCGACGGGGGAGTCGTCGGCGAGGGAAGCGACGAGGACCTGCACAGCCTCTGAAAGGAACGAGAGGAAGCGAGTGAGAGTGGCCGGAGAGCGCACGGAGGGGCGCGGGGCGGGGAGGGGGAGGACAGAGGAGGTGTCACCGAGGGCGGCGGCTGATGCCGCGGAGGAGGAGGAGGCCGCCATGGAGGAGTGGAGGAGGCCGCCGCGAGGAGATCCGCGGCGCAAGGGAGAAGACAGCTCAGAGAGGCCAGGGCCCGAGAGGGGGTGACACGACCAGAGGTGAGGTCATATGGGTGCCGCCATGGTGGTGGGGACGCGAAGCTAACTGACAAGGAGAAGAGGAGGGAAGCCGTGGAAACCTGTCTTCCGAATTTTTCGTATTATTATTATTTGCTATAAAACTGATCTTTAATTTAATTAAAAAAATAAAAAATATAATAGCATCCTCCGCCTATGTAACCATCTGAACAATAAAATCAGGAATTTTGATCATCAAACTTTAAAAATCTTGACATTCATCTCATTCTTCTCTCTCTATTTGTTTCATATCTCTCTTGGTGCTGACTTCCCCAGCATCGCCCTTCCCGTTGCCAATCCTCCATTCCTCCCTGCTGTTGCTCCTCTTAGGAGCTGGCTCCCCCCCCCACTGTTCACTCCCCGCGTCGCTCCTTCCTGGTGCTAGCTTCGCACCTCCATGGTCCTACCCACCGACACCTTTCCCCTCTCTCCAGCACCGCCTACCCTATCTCTTTAGCATCCGCAACCTCCTTCTAGCGCCACCCACCCACCTTCTGCATTCTCCACTTGTTGTAGAGAGAGAAAAGATAGGGAGGAACATAGAAGGTCGCCGCAAATGGATTAGGTGGCTATAGACTGCAGCCTTGTCGGTGAACTGCTACGTTGCTAGAACAAAGGATAGCGCAAGGAGATGTAGGACAATAAAAGGAACTTGTTGCTAAGGATTGTTTGACTAGCGGCGGTCAACGATGCACGCAACATCAACAGCAGCGACACATCACCATGGTAGACGACAGCGAGGGTGCTCTAGTGAGGCAAGAGGTCAGTAATGGATTGGGGGGGAGGTTGAGGGAGACGTAGGGAAGTATAAGAGGAGCCAATTTGGGATCTCATCCCACTGGTACGGCGATATGGCGCAATAGTGCAGCATCAAATTCCGGTGAAACATTCGGTGGTCAGATTCATCATGCTTTGCCCACAACTCTTAAGGCTCCTGTATGCACTAGATTCGCGACAAAATATTAGAAGGATGTCTTCGGGTGGCTTCGGCAAATTCACAACGAGGCATTATTGAGCCGTGGAAAGGGCATGACGCAAATGACAGACGACAAAAGCGGCGACAGGGAAGGGCGGCATGGGTTGGGGGCAACATGTGGGTGAGGCAGCGCTCAAGAGGAATGGCAACGAGGAGGATCAACATCAGAACAACAGGAAGGGTGGTGCTAGGGATGAGCAGCGGAGGAAAGGGTCGATGTTAGGAGAGAGAGGGGGGGGGAGAGAAGAGAATATGAGTGGAGTCACTTACAAGTGGACCCATGCCATGTTTTATCCCACACAGCGTAGCGTCATGTCCACGATGGTAAAACCACCTATGAAACCACCATCAAGGTGTTATTTGCGCCGATCAAAGTTTGCGGACTAGGATATTTGGTTTCATAGTTCAGTGAGTTATATAGACGGAGTGCAATAGTTCAATATGTAATATATATTTTTTTCATTAAAAAATAACTGCAAAAAAATGTTTGGCTTTTCAATTCGATATAAGAAGATAAGCCGAAAGAAACCATGTGGAGGGTGAGAAGTGGGTCACGAATTTTCGCAATTTTCAGCTAAAATTCATTTCTCCGATCAAATGGGCGGCAATATCCTTTTTGAGGATCGTTGAAAGCGTTTGCAGTTTCAGGGAGTTGGACATGACCCGCTGATAGAGCGAGTGAAGAAGTTAGGTGTACATAGTTTATTTTGAAGACGACCTGTAATACTCTCAGTTGTTCGAGCAAATAGCTTATCTTATCTTGCATACGGTTTGAGCAACCATAGGCTTAAAACAAACTAATCTCTCATCATTCATATAATTGTAATTTCCATTGCCTTGTCTTGAGACTCAGATGCATCTTTTGTTTAAAAAGGCTGCAACTTGATTTTTCACTTACCGAATTTATACGGCCCACAACGGAATATCAGTTTCACTTCCATCAGAAACTTGTTCTTCAACATATGGAAGAAGAAACAAATCAGTACAATTAAGTCTTGCTTCTTTTTTTCCGTGCTGCGGATTTGGCTGGACGTGTTGCTGCCACTATCAGATTACCATGTTGCTGCCACTATCAGATTACCATACGGAACTCCAACGTTGCCATTACTGTTAACCGCTCGACGTTGCAAACATTGCATCCACAGAACAATACCGTTAAGCTAACCAAATCAAAGTGCTACCATTAATAGACAGTAATGCTGACTATTGGGGAAAACGGGACTCCAATCAGATTGCACTTCCATCCTAGAGTGGTGGCTCCAAATCTACTCTTAAGTTCCTCGAGCTGACCGGATTGCCTTCAATGGGCTTAGCCATCTATGTCGCTTGAAACATTTGAAATGAGTATAACATATACATCTTCCGAAATGAGTCCTTTGCTGCTCTCGAGCAGAATTCAGAAGGATCTTTCCTTAACCAATGGTAGCCCTCGCTGTCAAACCCCTATATAATTAGTTAATGTACATGCATGAATTTTCTCCTTAATAGAATTGGCAGTGCCCTTTCAATTTGCAAATGCCTCTAAGTGATAGTATGGTTGATAGCCACAAACAGTGCCAACTGCCAAGACTCTCTAGAGTCCAGAAAGAAACTAGAAAGAAGCAAATGGATCATATGATGGTAGACTTTCATTATAAAACCAGGAATTGATGACTAAGTTCAACAAGGAGAAATTGTCATGAACAAAACAGATCATGTATGAGCAGGATTACCACCCCGTCAAGCGGTGATGACGAAAATAAAAAAGAAAAACTATCATGTCTAATGCAGATACTCAGCATCTTCATATTTCACCAGTGCCAAGTGGTTTCCTTGAAGAATCACCTGAAGCCCATCCTTGGTAGTCTTTAACAAGCTGAAAGCAAAGCAAAGCAATTGTCAAATATAGGAAATCATTAATCCAAGAAACTTCCAGATGGTGATTAATCAACATATATTTTATTCATATATTGACTCTTTTCCTTGGGCCATCTAGTTCACAGACATGATTGAACAAACAGAAACAAAATGTAATTCATATAGGAAACAAAATGTAGCAGTGGCCTTATTAGTGTTTAAATTCAAGAAACTTGCAGCTAATAACTACCTAGTTCATATAGGAAATTTCTAGGTTATATAATTCACATATGATTGAAGAATGGCAACTAAGTATCAAACTATTAGTGAAGCTTCAAATATACATGAATGCGCAAAATAAATTGAGGTAGCCTGCACTTATTGCCATTGGAGAGGGACAATTTCCAATATTAGAATTTATTACCCATACACCATTACATATCTTATTTTATACATGAAGCATGTCCTTTATTTTGTTCTACCATAAAATCATCTAAAGTCGTAATAAAAAAGAAGCATGCATAGAGCTTGAGAAAAAAGAAGGTGCAGACTGAACTGACAAAAATGGAAAATGGTACAAAAACAAATGGCTACCATAGGTAAACAGAGCAGTGTTTATTTTCTTTCTTTTTTTTATGCAGAAGGTCAGATCCCCAAACTATCTATACTTCCTTTCGTCATGAAGTTATAGAGTTCTCTAGTATCACCAACGGTCAAACGGAAACAACCTCTCGGTGTTTTTTAATCTCAGGGTTAAGGTTGAGTACACGACCCCTCCCTCCCCCCCACACACACACACACTTTGGTGGGAATTTCCTCAGAAACATTGGGGTATGATGATGCAGAAGGTCAGATCTCCAATTCCATTACTCAGAGAGGAATGGATTACACAGCTCTGTCTCTTTAACAATGCTTACATGAAACAAAGCAGTATTTAACTTACCTGCTTCAGAAATCTTGGAAGCATAACTCGGAGTAACTGCTCAAGCACTTGCCTGCCACTTGATTCAATGGCTTCAACTGGTATTGCTCGAAATGGAAAGGGTATATCAATAGTAACCTGAAGATTATCAAGATAAGCTGTTTATGTCCAAAAACATTCAGTTATGCTTAGATGAGGTCAGCTAGGAGCTTGAGATTGAATTACCTCGATTGTAGTATCTGATGTAAGCTGCTGAAATGCCGACGTATCATCCAAACTGCTGTTGCAGAAAACTCTATTCACCATGGAAGCTGCATCCCACATCAAATCATGTCAATGATTTCCTGGAACAAGGATTAAATATTTATTTTAGAATATGCAAAATACAACTACAAATCATACATGTTAGGTAATACAGAATCAATCATGCAACTACAACTCTATAAACAAAGAATTTTACTCTATTTGTGTTTCATTACCATACAGACTATGCACACAAATTATTGAGTTCATGAAGTGACAAACAACCCAAATGTCTAAATCAGATGGAGGAACAACCAAACAAGAACATCACCATCAAGAATAATACGCAACAACAACTATAGTATATGAGGCCAGGATAACATTTTATACTCAACTGCCTTTTTTATTTAAAGCAGAGATAGCATAGGTATTTGCAGTTTGCATGATGTAGCATATACATCATGAACAGCTTAAGCCATGCATTTTATCTGATAGAATTGAAGCAGATCCTCATCAAAGTCTATAATCGTGAGCATGCCAGTTAGGCCATTAACCAAACAACATGCAGGTCTCATCTACCACAGTAAGCAACCTAGCAAGTATCTCGTACAACAGTGGCAACGATATGAATCTCAAATGGAAACTTTACCAGAGAATTTGTCGTTCTGCGCTTCCACAAGGGGTGACCCCTCCAGCTGCAAAACCGAAAATTACAAAAACGATACACTAATCAGTAATCACTGTTTCTAAAACATAAGTGAAGCACGCTAAGGATGCTGTATTGTCCGGTACCTTGCAGGAGAGGAGGCGAATGCAGCAGCCGTTGGGCTCCTCGTCGACGCGGACGAGGAGGACGGGGCAGACCTCGAGAGCGAAGAACCGGAAGCGGTAGACGTAGCACCGGAAGGTGGATTCGTCGACGCGCTCGATGCGCTCCGCGTCGAGCACCGAGTACTGGCTGGCCGGCAAGCTCATGTACTCCGCTACAAAAGCAAGCGAACATCTCAAGCGCGATCCCGCCGGCGTGGCAGGCGAGCAAGGCCAGGGTGAGCTTGGCCCCCTGGAATCGGGGGAGAACCGGGGGTACCGAGGGGGCGCGCGAGCTGCTGCACGGAGGTGGACTCGGAGCGGCGGGCGACGAAGCGCGCCTTGGGAGCGGAGGAGACGGCGGTGGAGGACGAGGACGAGGAGGCGCGGACGACGGCGCGCGAGCGGCGGAGGGCGGCGGGCAAGGGAGGCGGGGAGCGGAGGGACGCGGCCATTGCGGCGGTGATGAGTGGCTGGCGCTGGTTGCGTCCCCGCGGGGGCTGAACCGCTGAAGCGAAGGGGAGACGGGGAGGGAGGAATTCTGGGCTTGGATCTTTTTCTTTGGACGGATAAGATGGAGCGGGGATGGGCCCAGGATCTGGATCTCGTGGGCTGGGGAGCGGAGCCCACTGAAATGTGGGGCCGCGAGATATCAGATACCCAACCTGGAAACGGAAATGTGGGCCCACTGAAATGCGCTCCCAAAGGCAAACGAGAATGCTCCTGAACTCGTCGCCACCACTCGTTTTCTCCTGATCCCGTTTGTGTTTGAATTTCTATTGTTCGAAATCTAGGATGTTCGATTTCCACTAAAATGAAACATTTTATTTTAGCATAAACATACGACGTTAAGGGAAGGACCACAGTCCACAAAGAATAGAAAAATGTTGAGTTCAACGTTTTCCGAACGAGAAAGGTAAATTGGGCCAACATTTTACATTTTTACCGTGACAACAGTTTGGCCTATCTTAAAATATTGACGATCCATTACCGTGACTTCTTGCTGTGGCGTCCATCGCCAATAGATCCAGGCTAGATTAGGACAGTAAGCCCCCGCCCCTCCCCCATCACTTGTAATTATGATCATTTTTTTTCTATCTATTAATGGATCGGCGGAACTCCCGCCCCTTTTCCCTCAAAAAAAAAATTCCAAACGCACAGGATGGGGAAAATTACATCACCGTTTGAAATGTTTACACCGTCTGCTAAGTTCTAATACTAGTGCCTATAGCATACACACATTGGACTATTTTTTACTGAAAATCTACGCCTGATTTGCTGATCCTCGCAAAAATCACCGTATGCTCAATCTATCTCAGCATGAACATAATCTACAAATACGAAATTCTTCTGGAGGTCGTGAAACACGTACGCCAGAGCGGCGCTAACCAAAGCAGCGGCACCAAGCAATATTCTAAGGTGAACATCTGCAGGAATCCCAGCAGTTGCACAGAACGCCACCGTCGTGCCCATGAAAACTTTCTGCAGAGTCTGGAAGGAGTTGTATGCTCCTTTGCAAGACGAGCATTTAAGTGTGTGCTGCTCATATCTGTCCAGCATCTACATAAGTAGATTGCAACTTTGTCAATATAAGTCAAACGTAACAATTGAACTACCGTCAGGAACAGAAAATGTGACAAAAGTTTCAGGTAAGCAATGCTGTTTTCAGGTCTATTCCAGGTATAAGAGTAGTTCAATGCTATCGGAACCTAGCACTCTAAAGCTGGTTGCCGCCAGTAATAATACAGAACTTCATTTGTGCAAAAGAGCAGTGCTAACAATGAAGAGGAACACAAGGATACTGGATCTTTCCTTTCCATTGCCAAAAAATCCAAGTATATGCAAGGGCGATAAAGTTAAAATGCTTCATGGCAATTGAAAATGCACAGATAATTCACATGGTAGACAGAGGTAAACCAAAAAAAATCCCTTGATCATAGAAAATGTTAGCATGTAAGAATGTAAGAAGTTTGGAGAGGAAAACGACTTATAATTTGAAAACTTTTACCTCACGCTTCGAAAGGACAGTGGAAGGCAATGTTTCTTGGCTAGGACTTCCAAACCAGTCAGGTTGGCTATTTCCAAATTTCCTTAGCCATGTCCGAAATGCTAATACCAAACGGTCAGCCTGTGTGGGTGTGAATGTGATCTTTGTGTATTGCTGATTAACATCTGCAGAAGACTCTTTGGACGCAGACAGGAAAATTTTCTCCTGGCCTTGGAGAACGATCATATCCCCATCATAGACCAAATTTGAAGTCCAGTGTTCATACCATCGAGGGATAAGCTGCACGAAAGACACAGAGATGCAAGAGAAAAGAGCAGGGTTCAGGACACCACTGTACTTTCAAATTTGATGACAATCTGAACTTCATTCTTATTCTTTATAGAGTAGGGACAGTCCCTGCTGTTTCCCCCTCAAAATTTGATGACAATATGTATAACTGTAAAAATTGTTGAAACATAATTAAGGGGAAAAGGTAAACAATGAACAAAATGCAGAACAAGCATATACCTGCCACCACGCCTTTCCTGGCATTGTGAACTGGAAAAAGTTTCGAGCACTACAGACAATAGAGCGAGTCTTCCCTGGGGCCATTGGAATGTTAAAAGAGCAAATCCATATGACCCATTTCTGGTCTCCAAAAATAGGTAACTTTGTGTCTATCTCTATCCTACACAAAGCAATTAACAAAAAGTCAGTATCATGCATCGAGTAAATTGTTGCATGAGAATTAATAATATAAGCTACTACACCACTCAGAAGGCGAACGTACAATAAAAAGGGGGAACAAAAGATGGTCAGGGTGTTTTGCTGAAACATACTTGTTCATTGCATAGCAAGGGGCCACAAAAGCTGCACTGATGCGAGGATTACCAGAATTTGCCCCTGAATATCCCCAAGCGCCACTTGATTCCATCTTAAAAGGTAAAGGCTTGGCTCTATCTCTTCGTCCAGTGACCTGAGGGAGGAG
Organism: Raddia guianensis; assembly: GCA_036346415.1. Classification (NCBI taxonomy): domain Eukaryota; kingdom Viridiplantae; phylum Streptophyta; class Magnoliopsida; order Poales; family Poaceae; genus Raddia; species Raddia guianensis. Next base: position 3,750,062 of record CM070536.1, on the reverse strand, counting down.
TTAAACTCTGAAGCATGTGTATTGTTGCTGCCTTGCTGGCCTAATTATCTAAACTAGAAAATCAAGATAAAGTAATTCAATTTTCATCTTGACTTTGCCATGAGATCCTATTATTTGTTGGTATGCCGAAAGTCCAAGGCAGATAGCTAAAATGGTTGTGTTAATAAATAGGTACTGCCCAATATTAGCATAAGTCAGTAACATAGATGACGAGACTGAATTATTCTGCAGTAAAAAAACCACGGTTCAATGTGCTGCAAGTAGCTCAAAACCACACACCGGTAATCAGAAAAACGAGAGGTGCAGATAGTTGTTCATTTTTACTGACCAGAAGCCATTGTGAAGGAATTAAAAGAATATACTAAAACCAAATTAAGGTAAACTTGAAGACTAATCCATGACTAACGAACAATGAACAATGTACACAACTTGATTGCAACAGAAGTACCTCCCTAATGTTTGAGAGCTGGTATATCCATGACATCCACGACAAGCATGAAATGCCAAATTCTCAAATACAGATACAGCATTACCTTGTGATGAGCAAATTCTATATGCGACGGATCAGAGACGTTCTCCATCAAAGTATCATACCCATAGAACAGATCCCTCTGGATCGTCACTGTGGAGAAACCCGGGTCTTCAAACTCCTTCGGCAGCCTGCAACCAGACAAGATCAAATGTTGTTGCTGTAATCATCGGTCAGCACAACGACTCCAACAGCAAACGTGACGCACATTGGAGGCTTGGTGGCCGCAGCCTTCTCCCAGCCATTCTCATCCGGCCACACGAAGAGCAGCCCCTGCGAGACGAGGGTGGGGAACTTGGTCGCGCACGCCCTCGGCGACCGCACCGCCCTGGCCTCGGGCCCCTCCGGCGCCGCCTGCGGGATCCTCGTGCAGGCGCCGGCGCCGTCAAATGACCAGCCGTGGTAGGAGCACTGCAAGCACCCCGTCTCATCGATCCTCCCCTCCTGCGTAGACAGAGACGAGCGGCACAACGACCGGATCAAAGTTAACCGAATAGAGGAAGAGATAGGAGGAAGGGGGAAGGAGCTGAGGCGCGAGGAGTGCGAGGTTGCTGTACCGAGAGGGGGGCGAGGCGGTGGGGGCAGCGGTCGTCGAGGGCGACCCACTCGCCGGATTTGGGGTCCTTCCAGATGACGAGGTCGCGGTTGAGGAGCTGGAACGGGGTGGGGAGGCCGGGGTCGAGGTCCTCGACGAGGGAGACGGGGTACCAGTGATCCCTCCACACGAACTTCTCGCCGGGCTCCTGCGACGACGTGCTCGGCTCCGCCTCCTCCGGCGCCCGCTCCGCCTCCCCGGGGACGGACGGCGGTGCGGCGACGCGCAGGCGGGTGCCGGGCCGGCGGAGGTGGCGCCGACAGGGGGTCGGGACCGAGAGCGCCGCGGGGACACGCGACCGGCGGCGCGGCGGCGGCGGCCTCGGGCAGAGGAGGAGGGACGGCGTCGGGATCGTCACGGGCATCTTCCGGGGCTCGTTCGGCGCGGGAGGCTATGGATCGCGGCCGAGACTCTGCAGAGGGAGGAGGAAGAAGGATCAAGGAAGCCAGCAGCAGCTCAGCTCTGCGATGCACGGAGCTTTCGGCGTGGAGTAAAAACCAGGGGGGCGAAGCGAGAAGAGGAGCGGCAATGGCGAGCGTGAGGTTGCGTGACGGCAGAGGAGGGGGCGAGAAGTCGGGGACAAGTGTGCAATGGCGCGCATGGCGTCTTGCGGCGGTCGTGTGGTGGAGCTTGGGCCAGCCGCGGGCCCGCGGCCAAACTTACCCGACTCCCTCGCTCGTGAGAATGACACGAGGCGACCCACCAGGCTGCGAACCGTGAACACTGAACTCTGGAACCTGGAATCTGAGGGCAATTCGAAATGAACTGTTTTCCATCTTGCATTTTTTAAGAGGAAGGCACTATTTGACAGGCGCCTGTAATTTCAGCATTTATGCAGACACATGCCGTTTACATGCGTGCAGACCTCGCACAAAAAATTCCAATATCGCAAAACATTTTTTCAATATTGGAAATATGGAAAAACAATAGGAAATCAGTGGAATTTTTTGCGCCTTCACGATTTCCAAATTATACGAGCAAAAAATCTCTCGATGTGAAAAACAGAAAACAAAACAAAATTTATAATATATAGAAAATAAAAGAAATCTATAATAAACAAAAAAAAATCTATAATAAACATAAAACAAAATATATCTATACAAAAATCGACCTCGCGAAAAAAATTCCACTATCGTGAAGCGTTTCTTCCATAAATGCAAATGTGGAAAAACAATAGAAAGAAAGTGAATTTTTTTGCGCCTGCACGTTTTAGCTAATTACATGCGCCTGCAAAATAGCAATTGCGTTTTTAAAAACGCACACATTTTTTTTTTTGAGAAAATGCAGTTTTTTTTTGCCATTCTCAATTCGCCTTCAGCCATCAGGTACACTATCTACTGTTTATATCGCCTGACACATAACAATCAACGACACACATAAATGATATATGATAAGAGCATCCCAAAGAAGACTGCTTCTCGCCTGCATCAACTCGCGACATCAGAGCTCGGCGGGAATTTCAAATTCAAGACACAAGAAGCTCCAACCAGTTGCCAAAATCGTGAAATCAGAGCTACAAGATTTTACTGTGGGTGATACAAAGTGTCTTTGGGATGCTCTAACAGCATGGCCAGCAGACCCGCAATCATGCGGCCTGCATCACCAGCAAAATACTCCCGCCTATTCGCATGCCTGCGTTTTCGAATTTTTCTCCCGCCCGCTGATCACGCTGATGCCGGCAGCGTTGATCCGGCGCCTGCTGCTCACGCTCTACGAGTAAATTAAATACACACCACTTTAGAATTTTAACTTATAAAATTTGTCATATTTATGTTGTTAATGAGGCTGGGCAGGACTAGGTCAAGCCAAGACTCGACTCGACCCGTCCCATCCATTCTCAACATCCGTCGTACCCCGACCCGACCTGGTCCTCGAATGTACAAAACCTTGACCTGCCCCGGCCCATCGGTGGTGCACTGACCCGAACCAGGGCAGAGAAAATTCACATAACGTCATCCCAACCAAAGGCAATCAGGCATATAAAAATCCCATCAAATACACAAATCCAATCACTTAGGTACATGAAAATTCAACCACATACACGAATATAGTAACGGCGTGATAGTAATACATGCATCAATATGGTTAATGGATTGGGCTAGACTCACGAGTAACGTAATATACATAATAGGATCCGGGTTAGGTCGGGGCAAGCCTTAATCCGAACCCACCCCGAGATGAACCGGTGCGAGACGTCACCACATCAATACTGTATGAATTAATAAAAATAAAACAGTGACATAATGACAATATGAGATGTAGTTAAAAAACTAGGTGTAATATGTATTGAAAGGCGATATTCATACTTATGTTAGAATATTTTTAAAATATAATTTGTATAAGTTATATTACATAGAAATGCATTATATGAAATTGAAAAATTATACACATGCTATTATAAATTTGTTGATTCACAAAAAATGACGACCCATGCAACAATGAAATGTGTGCTCTGGACCCACATGTCATAGACAGAAGAGTGAAATTTTTGCAAAGTGGGAATTTTATAATAGTATTGATGCAATTTACTATATGTAATATATAAATATATAGAACTAAATATTTATTGTGTTGTATTATCTTTGATCAATAAGTAAAAAAATAGAATAAGATAAGATATTGATGGATAAGTATTATCTTCGTAAAGGCACATACGAAAAAAATCCTAAAAATATTGATTTTTCATAGATGATTCTAGATTTAGTTTTATATGGTTTGGATTGTGCCACATGGTGACAACATAACGATATAATAAGAATATAAATACATGCTTACCGTATCATCAATCCCCTCCATCACACTACATTTTATCATCAAAACTCCTCCATCACCATTATGTCAAATTAGAACTTATTATTAAACATATAATGAAATAAATTAGAGAATCGTGTAATAAGTCATTATAAAAATAGAAAAAATTGTTAATAAGTTAAATGTTTTTATTTTGTTAAGTTATATTTATTAGTTTGCTCAGGCTTAAAAAAATCATACATCCGCCACTGTTTGTGAAGTAGCAACCAATCCAGCTGCAACAACACGTCATAAATGGTTATTAAGAAGTCAAAACATCAAGCTCTCCAGAATAAATTGAGAGAGGCATCAAAGTAAGCAAAAAGAAGACGAACCGACTGTGGAGGGGCATTAAAAAAGACAAAGTGCTCGTTTGAATCGAATATATAAATATTTTATTGATGTAGAGGGAAAAAATTGTTTAAAGTGTCGGCGACAACACGGTTGGTTAATAAAAAAGAAAAGGTGCTCGCTTGAATCGAATAGATAATATTTTATTGCTGTAGAGAGAAAAAACTATTTAAAGTATCGGCGACAACGCGGTGATGTTGGAGGACCCTAAGCTGGAGTTTATGGAGCATGGCCATCCCGACGGTGAGAACGTTGGTCTTCTAAACCTCATCGATCTCGCGACCAGGCTGGGAGATCGCCTCTGTGTTGCAAGCAAGACTGGCAAAAATCACATTGCGCACATCATTAAGCAGCCTGACAAGGTCGAAGCGACCTGTATTCCGATCCCTTGATCCATCTCGCATGATCCACTTGCATATGATCTATTTTCTTCAGCTGCGGCTACTATATCGCACAATCCACTTGCTTATGATCTATTATGTTATCTTCAATTGCTGCTACTAGACTTCATTTTCAATTTAGGAGTGGTATGCATAGTCTATAGTATGCATAACCTTGGCAAATGTTAATGCAAATTCTATCCGAGTTATATGAACTACTATGGGATGTGATTCCCTTATTCTACTATGTTTAAAGTGTTGTTGATTGATTGGTGGCATGCTTAGTCTATGATTGATGGAATGGTGAGGACAAGGAGGCTCTCGCGGGCCAACTCAACTAATTGTTTCATGCTGTGGTCAACTGGTCGTCTCCATATTCTCGTCAGTTGCGTCGTCACTGATTGCTTGTACGTGCATGTTGCTAGCAGCAATGTCGTTCTTGTATGGACATATGCATTTGCAATATCATTTTGGCCTTGTTTGTTTCAGATTAAATTAAATTAAATTAAATGAAAATTTTTTATTTTTGTATAAGCCAAATGATGTAATGTTTTGTAGTCATTTTTGTGGGGTTTTAATTAGTACTTCTTAAAGTTTGTAAAATATTTTTTTCATAATTTTTTGAACTCATTAAAACTTATTTTGAGGGGGTCACAAATTTGTTACAGTAAAACGCAACTCTACATTAATCTGAAACAAACAAGGCCTTTGTCTGCTGGCCTGTGGTGCCGCCATAAAAGATGAGGCTGGTAACCATGACGAGAAGCATGGCGATGTTGTACTGGTAGGGATATGATGTTTCCGCGTTCCTGGAGGGCGAAGCAGGCAAACGAGCAGGTGGCGCTCTGGACGCCGACGCCGTCCCTCACCGGACATCCGTTTTCGGACGGTGCTCCATAGGGGGAGGAGCCGAGGAGGATATTGGATCTGGGTTGCCGGCTGCGTTCGCCAAGCAAAGATGGAGGAATCAAATTATTTCGAGGGCATTTTATTCTCCTTCCTTGGGAGTGGATAGGGATTTTATCCGGACGGGCATTTTATTCACTATTCAGCTCTGCTTGAGACTGGATAGGGATATTGTCACTTTGATATTTAGGGTTGATTACACTAAGTTGATTTTAAATAGTATTGACTCTTGATGGCACTATGCAGTGAATTTTTTTTTACATGTTTGTGATGATAGTGTGAACTTTCTAGCTCTCATGCATTCTTTAATTTAGAGTGCTACATATTCACGAAAAGTTTTATACTCGCAAAAGTGACACTATGTAAAACCACTTACTTTTATAACAAGAATGATGCAAATACCCTTTAAATTTTTGCTCTTTCCTCCTCTCTCCATTCTCCCCATCTCCTCCCTAACTTTGGCAGCCAACTCACTCTTTCTCCCTCTTACCTAACCTCCTTCCTTCCCTCATCTCTTTCTCCCATCTTTTGTGAGCATGAGCCCTATCCTCACTAGATCGACCTCATTCCTGGCATCGGTGACCCTGAGCTTTGTCCTTTTCCATCCAGCCATGTCCCCCTCTTTCAACGAGTCGTACTGACTTGGACCATGTTGTTGTTGGGCTCCAAGCTCCAGTGCGGTGGCGTCCTGTTGACACGAAAAGTTAGCTTCTCACGAACACACGTGCTGAAGCGTCAACTCTGTGGTTGTGTCGCAACAAGAAAACTAGCGTGCGACCAATTTGACTCAGTAAATTGACAAGGAAAAAATCGTCAGTAATATAACCCTAATCGGCTTTGTAAATAGCCAGATCAGGTTTTCTATAATCGGCTTTAGTCTATCCGATTATAGGTTCTATCGGCTTAATGTCCGATAGAGCAAGTAAATACGGAATAACAATTAAATTCGAATCTTGTACTTCTTTTTGGTATTTTTTATAATATATTAGCAATAAACCTTCGTATCAGTGCATCAGATTTAACCAAGAAGTAGATCAAATAGATTGGTCAAGCCAAGACAGTATCCAGATCCAAATCTAGATATAAACTAATAAACCGATGTAAAGATTCAAAGGCTAATATTTAATAGATGCAATACCAATCGGTAAATATTTACAGATGTGGAATCCTAAACAAGACATACACAAGATTGATTAAACGAGACAGTTGCATACATCGAATTCGGGAAAAAGCATGTGTAATATCCGATAACCAGCATTGCAGGATAAACACATATTACAGATCGAATACATCGAGACAGTGCAATATGCGAGAACACATCAAAGATCGGGAAATCCCGAGACAGTCTGACATGCTTTGTATACATGAGATCAATATGATACAGCCATGCATACGGGTTACAAGGAGAGAATCGATTATCCCATCGAGATAGCTCTACCTGCGAGTTGAAGCCTTTCGACGAGGTCGATCGGATTCGAGAAATTGTTTTGTGTATTGAGTATTAGATATCTATTCTCGAGACCTAAAGTCCTATTTATAGTATTGCAAAGTCGATACCGATACAACCTAATTTAATGCGACGCGTTCCTGATCACATCGGTATTCGCCCTTTCTTCTTTGCCGATAAAGCCCATCTCCGATTTGGCCCAATAATTCCAACATATTCGGCCTTATCCGATTTTCTGCCAAATTTGGATGTCAACATATGCCCCTAAGTTTGGCAATGAGTATTTCATTAGCCGAACTTTCAAGTAAAAATCGGATTTACCATGCCAGAATATTTCACATTTCTACCTCAGAATTCTCGCTTTCACCCATTTGTAGAACACGTGTCACCAAAGCAGATAATATGGGCGGCTATCAGAGCCGAAAGCGCGGTAAAACCCTAGTTTTTACCACGGCTATAAATAACGCACCATTCGCCATCACTTTCATGCTCTCCTACTCAAGACGGCTCTCGCGATCGAATTTTCAGAGCTCTCGAGAATCGGTAGCGCAACCAACTCCTCCAACTTTCAATCAGCATCATGTCTCAGGTACTGATTTCATACTCCGACTCCGAAGCTTTGTATTCTTTGGGGCCAATAGGAGACCAAGACCCATCGGATTTCATATTTCATTCCGTAAGCAGACTCCCTTTATTTGCCGATAAGCTTAGTGTCAACAGTTGGAAATCGGTATTTAGATCTTGGCCTAGCCCGATCAAGGGATATAAGGACTGGCTCATTCGGGTTTACAGCCAGAAACAAGAGCAATGGGACGAACTAGGAATAACCGATACCATCCTTCTTTCCTTGTCTCCTCCACCAAAGCAGATGAACCATTTATGGCGGCATCATCTTACTTTTGGTGTGATATCGCCAATGCCTTCTTTTTCCCAACCGACCCATAAGCCCTACACTTCTCGATGTAGCCATGTTAACCGGTCTCGATCCGATGGCGAGATGCTATCGGCTTTTGATATGCTTGCCACCTTAAAGTCGGTTCCCGAGAAGAACTTTGGTCGGCAACGCTACATCAATACTCATCGAAACCGGCGATGTAGAAGATGAAGAACACATTGCTTTTCTTAACATGTGGCTTGATCGATTTTTCTTCTGCGGCAATCCTTAGCCCAAGTAAGGTTTACCAAGGAGTAGCCGAGGCATTGCAATCGTGCCAAAACTAGCAATCGGTAAATACCTACTAGGAGCCACCTATCGGATGATGCATGAGATCGGGAAGGCCTCTGTTCAAGGAAAGCCGACTATTCGGTTGGTAACTTAGGTGACCCTTTTGGTTTATCGGAATGTTCTTGAAGCTCCAAATATACAATTCCATAGGAGAACTAGATTTTAGCTTAGCATTCCCGAATGAAAAGGATTCCAATAGTAATGATCGCCTCAGAGATCATATGGCGAAATGATCTCGCTAAACCGTAATGTAAAACGCCTAATTCAATATGATTTCTCCCATTCCATGGTTGCTTTTTACACCATGTCCGAATCGAATATGGGGCAGAGCGCTTTAACCCGCATAATCGATCCGGACAAATATCCATTCCATCATTTTTTCGATTAGCCGACACCCTAAAGGGCGAAGCTTTACCAGCCTACAGAGCATTCATTTCTCCAAACATCTTCTTTGCTATTATGAGCACGAGAACCCATATCAGGAAACCATCCTATGAATTTTACCATCCAGCTGTGGTTGCTCGGCAGTTCAACCTTGGGCAGGAAATTCCCGATCTTTTTATATATCGCCGATTGAACGCCAGAGAGGACTTGACCTCTCAATCAGCTTATGGCATTCTGTCTGCTGCTCACTTGGACTTCGAAATGCCATCGGAATTTATTATGTGGGCCAACACTTCACCAGCGTTCAATAATTGGTGGGAGACAATCGCCAAAGACATTTATGCCACCAAAGGCGGAGTTGCAACCTTAATCGAACGGGTCTCTGGTCAGAAGGAAACTTGCGCACCCAACCGTCAAGATCGCCGGTGTGGCGAGCCTTCATCGAATCGAAACAAGCGGCACCGATAGCCCAAATCTTCGCCTCCGATGATGAAAACGATGAAAAAGAGGAAAATTCTTCTGAATCGGGACCTTCCTCATCAGATTCAGACAATGAAAGAACAAAGTCCCAAAACTACGCATCTTCTTCTAACTACGAGGTCACTAACCTGCATGCGTTTACCAGCTTTTATGACTCTCATTTTCTGATTACTAACCTGGCATTGTTTCTTTCAGAGCGGAGAACAACGCCCAAAGTCCAAGCTTATTGGCGACACGGCTGGCCAGCTACATTCCACAGCGAAGTCCGCATCGGCTTTCGCCCAGAGTTCCTCTCAGCCGAAGAAAAGAGGTATAATCAGCGTTCATAGAAAATTCTAAAATATCCGATCGCTCACTGACCTTCCTCAACAGGGAAACCCACAGGCGAACCTGGCCTGAGGAAGAAAGTGTCCGTCAAAAGGCCAAGATCTCAAAAGGTGCGTACACCTGATACCACCGAATCGGTATGTGACACAGTAAGCACTTGATCCCTTTCCAAATCTACACATTCCTACCAGCTTTTACCTTATCGGTATTTTCTTTCAGGACACATCGCCCATCCAAAAGAAAAAGGATGATTCACCTGCTCCTCCGCCAGCTTCTCAGACACCTCCGGCCTTTAACCCACAAGACGTAATCGGATTTCCTTTTCTTTCATTTACGCAATTTTCAAAACCCGATCGCTTGTAACTTTAAATATTTTTGTCCAGTACATGTTTCAACCTCGCAGCCCAGCCCGGGTAACAATGGTGTCTACGCAGGTCATCACTTACGACGGCAAGAAAGACGATGAACTCAACTTCGACCCGTCCAGTATGGATTGGCTCGACGACGAGCTTGATTTCCTATCTTCGCCGATACGTCCGTCGTCGCCCCCAATTGCCATCATCGATTCGCCGGCCCCCGAACCGTCCAAGAAGAATCGGCTTTCTCCAGACACTCTGGGGAAACTCAAGCAAATGTGGGAACTGGTGAACAATGAATCGGCTCTCCTAGCCAATCCTCTTGCCATCCGGAAAATAGCTGACTCCGTCAAGAAGATCCTCCCAGAGCAAGTGGTCGCGGCCATCGAAAAACTGCTATCCCTTTCAGGCCAAAAGTCCAATTTTGACGCGGCGCTGGATCGGCTCCATCAGCGAGAAATCCTCAAAGATGCTGACGCTAAACTCAAAGGGCTGATGCAAGACGCCAACTCACAGAATAACAAACTCCTCCAACTGAAACAAGAGGCCGAATCGGCAAAGATCACTACCTCCAAGGCAATTTTAAGGGTTAAGTCCTTGGAACTAGAACTGGAGAAAGCGAAGAAAGCCGAAGCAGCCGCTCGCTCGGATTTCGAGGAAACCAAATCGGCGGCCAAGGAGCAAGATAACAGTAAAAGCTTGCGCCTAGCGGTGTTGGGCGAAAAAAGAAAATACCGATCATCCCTGGATCAGCCGAAGACGATACCACTACTATCAATCGTATCCGGGACACGATCACCAGCGCTGCTACCGCCATTCATGAGTTCTGCGAGTAATTGGCCTGCGAGCCAAATTTCAAAACTTTGTAATGTGTGAATCGGTATTGTACCGATTATAAAACAATGCTCTAGTCTGCCCCTCGAGGCTAAAACAATTAAGGTCTTTCTGCCTTTGTAATAACTTTTAATTTCCTTATGCATTTCAATCTTCTCAACACCAACGCGTTGAGTAAAATTGCATAGTAATTAGATCTGTAGGCGATTCACTAAGAATCGGCTTATAGGCAACAAAGAACGTGTTGAGTAAAGTTATCACCAATGCGCCAAGTGCGAAAAGATTTTTGAACTATAGGCGATTCATCGAATCGGCTTTACAAACCCCACTCAAGCTCCAACCCAAACGCTAGGATAATACTTTTTCAAATACTTGGCATTAATTGCTTTACCGAAAACTTCTCCGTCAAGCGTTTCCAAGATATACGCATTTTCAGGAATAATCTGATTGATCTTGAAAGGTCCTTCCCAGTTTGGCGACCATTTTCCGTAATTAGGATCTCTAGAACCAATCGGTAAAAACGTTTTCCATACAAGCTCTCCCACTTCAAACGTTTTCGGTACAACCTTCTTGTTGTAATGTCTCGCAACTCTTTGCTTATCATGCTCAGTATGTTCCAGAGCCTTTAATCGAACCGCCACCATGTCATCAAGCTTATCCGCCATTAATCTACTGTAATCATCGGCTTTTACATTATTTTGTTCTTCAACTCTCGTAGAGCCGATGATGGCTTCAATCGCGTAATGACTTCTTGACCGTAGACTAGCTCAAACGGTGACACCTTTGTAGCCCCATGCTTAGCAATCCGATACGCCCAAAGCGCGTCCGCCAACGTATTATGCCAACCCTCGGCCTTTCATCGATTTTCCGCTTGATCAGCTTTATAGCACTTTTATTCGAAGATTCTGCTTGGCCGTTGGCTTGAGCATAATACGGCGATGAATTTATTGTTGTGATTCCTAGGCTTCGAGCATAATCCTGAAACGCTTCTGACATAAATACCGATCCCTGATCTGTAGTGATCGTCTGGGGAATTCCAAATCGGTATATTATATGTTCTCTAACAAATTCGATCGCTTCAATAGCAGTTACCTTCTTCAATGGTATAGCTTCAACCCACTTAGTGAAATAGTCCGTAGCCATCAAAATATACCGATGCCCCTTGGACGAGGAGGGAAATATTTCACCGATCATATCAATCCCCCATCCCCTGAAAGGCCACGGCTTCACGATCGGATGCAAAATTGATACAGGCGCATGTTGGATATTCCCAAATTTCTGACAGTCTTTGCAACCCTTATAATACTTGAAGCAATCCTCCACCATTGTCGGCCAAAAATACCCTACACGCTTCAACATCCATCTCATCTTATAGGCCGATTGATGAGTTTCACACAATCCTTCATGTACTTCTCCGATTGTAACTTTAGCCTCTTCTTCATTCAAGCACTTAAGCAGTAAACCATCAAAACTCCGATAGTACAGCTTATCAGAGATTAATACATACCTCTGAGCCTTCCTTTTAAGCTTCCTATCGGTTTTCCCTTGCGGATTTTTAAGATAACCGATAATCTCCGCCTGCCATCCAATCGGAATTGGACATGAAATCGGAATAATTTCTAGCTCCATGATCGGTAATTTGTAATCTGATGCTTTCTGGGCTAAGTCATTGGCTTCACAATTCTGTTCCCTCGGAATATGATGAATTGTAAACATGCTAAAATACTTAGCCAAATCAGAAGCCCTTTCCAGATATCCCCGAAGTAAGTCGCTGTGACATTCATATTTGCCGATCATTTGGAAAACCACCAATTGTGAATCCCCAAACACCTCCACAGTGATAGCCCCAGCTTGAATTAACCATTCCAATCCCTGAATCAAAGCTTCATATTCCACTTGATTGTTGGTTAACCCAAATCTCTCATCTACATCAATCGGTAAGGAACACCACCAGGAGAGACAATAAAAATACCGATTCCACATCCTTTCTCACAAACCGATCCATCAAAGAACATTACCCATGGCAACAGAGTTGCAATATTAACGTCTTGATGATGCGTGATGAAATCGGCTAATACCTGCCCCTTGACGGCTTTTGGAGATTCATACGTTAGGTCAAACTCGATGAGAGTATACGCCCACTTCCCAAGACGGCCTTTGATAATAGGAGCATTAAGCATATACTTAACCACATCGGTTTGGCAAATCACTTTGCATTCAGCGCCCAACAAATAATGCCATAGTTTAGTGCAAGCAAAGTATAAACACAGGCAATACCTTTCCACTACCGAGTATCGGGTTTCTGGGTCCAATAGCTTCCTGCTAAGATAAAAGATGGCATGCTCCTTCTCATCGATTTCCTGGACCAGAACCGCTCCTATAGTTTTATCTGATACCGATAGATACATCTTAAATGGCAATCCTTCCTTTGGGACAATCAGAACAGGTGGATTAACAAGATACTCTTTAATATCATCAAACGCCCTTTGCTGCTTTGGCCCTCAAACGAACTTATCGAAATTTTTTAATTTAAGCAAAGGAGAAAACGGGATGATTCTCTCCAATAAATTTGAAATAAACCTCCTCAAATAATTAATTTTACCGATAAGTTCTTGTAGATGAACTTTTGAATCAGGAGACTTCGTATTCAGGATCGCCTTCACTCTATCGGGATGAACTTCAATTCCTCTCTGATGTACCATAAACCCCAAGAATTTGCCGGCCGATACCCCAAAAGCGTACTTCTTTGGATTCATCCTCATGCCATATTTTCAAAACCGATCAAACACGGTCACAATATCAGCCAAGTGTTGCTCTTCCTCCTGAGATTTAATTACCACTTCGTCAATGTAGATTTCAACCAATTTACCGATTAGATCGTGGCAAATTAAGTTCATCCCTCTTTGATAAGTAGCTCCAGCGCTGATCAGCCCGAAAGTCATGACAACCCACTCAAACAAGCCGATAGCTCCAGGACACCTAAACGCAGTCTTGTTGACATCTTCTTCGGCCATAAAGATCTGATTGTAACCAGCATTGCCATCCAAAAAAATGATAATCCGATTGCCCGAAGCAGCATCGATCATATGATCGGCAATTGGCATCGGATATTCATCTTTATATGTTGCTTTGTTCAAGTCCCTAAAATCGATACATACCCGAATTTTATCAGAATCCTTTTTACCAACGGGCACTATATTAGAAATCCAATCGGCATACTTGCATGGCCGAATAAACTTATCTAACAATCTCTGGATTTCAGCCTTCACTTGATCGTAAATTTTCCTATTGATCCTTCTTGGCGATTGCTTTACTGGCCGAAACCCAGGCTTCATCTTGATCTTGTGCTCAACTATAGATCGGTCTAGACCAGGTATTTCATGATATTCCCAAGCAAAACAATCAACCCGATCCTTGAGTATCTGGATAAGCCGATCCTTATATTCCCGCGGTAACTTTTTACTGATGTAAGTGGGCCTTTCTTTACCATCGGTTCCAATATCGACCTTTTCAAGTTCATCAGCCGATATAAAACCCTGGCCCATCTTATACTCAATGCCTTCTAGAGCAGCGGTTTCCATAAAAAACCCTCACATCCTTGGGTTACCGATTGTCCTTCCAAAGTCATTGGTTTGAACCCCAATTTACTAACACTGAGGAAATCACAATCTTCTAAGAGTTTTCCCGATAGTGCCTCTAGATTATGATGTATATCGGCACAATCGGTTTCAGCGGTCAGAGATTCTCCTCTCACCACCTCTATTTGATCGCCAATCCACTGAATTAGAATTTGATGCAATGTCGATGGAATGCAGCAATTGGCGTGTATCCAATCTCTTCCCAACAGCACATTGTAACTCCCTTTCCCTTTAATTACGAAGAACGCTGTCGAGATTGTCTTGCTTCCTATGGTGAGTTCCACAACCAGAACTCCCTTGGCCTCGGTCGGATTTCCATTAAAATTGCTTAAGACCATATTAGTCTTGACGAGATCTTCTGTAGACTTACCGATTTTACGGCAAATGTAATATGGCATCGATTTACCGTAGTCTATTGCCTACCATCATCCTGGAAATCGGTTTACCATTCATATACCCCATAATAAACAATGGCTTGAGATGCAATCGGGAATTCTCTGGCTTCTTAAAGATAGCATCTTCCGCTCCAACCACCAGCTCTGCAGCGGCCTTTTTATAATCATTCATAAATTCCCGGAGTAGCATACATACCATATTGGTAGCAATTGAAATTTCATCGGAATCTTTCTCAATGATAACAGCCGATCTCAACTTGGGCCTCCATTCCTGCTTGCCCCTAGCTGGTTTTATCGGTTTTACCTGCTCCAGTAGAGCGTCCATAAATTTCTCGGCTTCCGCTTCTTTAGCTTCCGCATGTCTCATCCGCTGTAGGCGTCATTTCTGAGATTTTGTGATTCCGCTTGGGCACCACTGTGGCAACAGCACCTTAGGAGGCCTATGCACATCGGCATTTTTGTCCCTCACGTCATCGGCCCTTTCGCTAGGAAACACTAGCCGATCTTTTACCGATATCCTCTTGGGAGGAACAAACGTGTGGTTCATCGGGCAATCCTCCAAGTTAGGCAAAGACATCCTTTCTTCCCAGCAGTATCTGAAAAAAGGACAATCCCAGTGTTCCATCTCCCAACCTTGATCATTTGAGTCACTTCGAACAGTATCTGGAATACTTGATTTAACGCCACTACGAGGCGTTTCTCTAGCCATCCGATCGTATTGTTCCAGTAGCTGATCAAAGGTTGGCCTTGGCCTTGGCGTAGAAACCGGATTATAATTACGCCCGCGTTTCACTTCGCGCCACTCACCAGTTCTCCCACCACGTCGGCTTGATGATCGGAATTGTAGTTCGGGCCTCTCTTCCACTACGATCCTTTTATCACCAACCAACACTTTGAACCGATTGGAACTTTCAGGATCGTCGGCCTTTCTCTTGGCATCAACCATGCCGACAAAACCGATTGGGAACGGCTCTGTATCGATCTGCGAATTTTTGCCTTGATATCACAGTTGTCCATTCTCAATCGCCTTCTGCACCACTTGCTTAAACAAATTGCATTCATTGGTGGCGTGTGAATAAGAGTTGTGCCCCTTGCAATATTTACGCTTTTTTAACTCTTCAAGTGGGGAATAACATACCCTTGCTTAAGCCGAATCTGTTTTTCTTGTAACAAATGATCGAAAATCCGATCACATTTGGATGTATCAAAGGAATATTTACCTTTCTCAGGTCCTTTCGGCTTGATCCATCCAAGCTCCAATTCCTTTTTGTTGTTCACCCATTCAGCAATATAAGCCCCAACCTCTTCAGTGTCAGAGTTCTCAGAATCTTCAACATCATTTGTTTCAACGATATTGACGGCTTTATCTTTACCCTTGTAATTGTTGTTATTATTCCGATACTCTTTCTGGCCTGAGTAAGAGTTATCGGAGAATCGGATTTCATACAGCGCGATTTTATGGGCTAAATATGAGATATCAGCAAACTCCTGGTTGCCCACCTTCTTTTGATTAACAGGTAACAAACCCTTGAAAGCCAATTCTGCCAGTTCGTTATCGGGCAGTGAAAGGCTGTAGCATCGGTTTCTCACCTCCCTGAACAGACGCAGATAATCATTCACCGATTCACCAAATTTCTGCTTAATCACCATGATATCAGTGATTCTCGCTTCGTTCTCTCCAGAATAGAAATATTCATGAAACTTCTTCTCCAAATCTGGCCATGAAGTGACGCTGTTTGGAGATAACGATGTGAACCAGTTAAAAGCCGATCCCGATAGCGACAGTGGGAACAATCGGCATTTGAGAGTGTCCTTGGATGCAGCCTCCCCGCAGAGCGCAAGAAACCTAGCAATATGTTCGCGCGTAGAGGTGTGATCACTTTCGCTAAACTTGGCGTTTGCGAAATCGGGAACGCGATACTTATGCGGATACTCCGTTTCATTGAAAGCCGATGGATATGGCATGGTATAGTGCGGTGCAATTTTGGGAGTGTTGAACCCGCACTGCTTCATCATGTTGTAGACCAAGTTCTTTGTCATCTCTTCTAGACTCCCGTTCACTCCATGATTCACCGGTTGATAAACCGGATCTGGGACCGAGACCATAGCCTGATTATTTGGTACCATTTGAATCGGAGTTGGATTGATATTTAATGGGGAACTCAATTGGGAGGTCCCAGCATTTGACGCCTCGGTGGCGTAAGCGGATCTCGCCCTCGGATTCACCCCCAGCGGAATATTCCGATTCATCTGGTGGGTTTGCCCAGTCATCATGTTATGAAACGCAGCATGTGCCCCTTCCTGGACGATTCGCCCTAGAACCGATGATTGATCAAGCATCGATCGGTAAACAGAGCTGTTGATCTGATCCCTGATAACTTCGGAAAAATCGCCCGTGAGCAACGGATCTCCGATGGAAGTCTTTGTAACTTGGCCACTGCGCGTCTTCCGATACCCAGTGAGCATTCTTTTCTTGTTTTCTTCGTGAATTTCCGCGAGCCTGTCTTCAATTTCCTTCTTTTGGTCTGGGCTCAATTCGTCGAACGTCACTGGCTCGGCAGCGAGCTTGAGCGCCTCCACTGCTGCCTCGGCATCGGTACGCGTCATGTTGTCGGTTTCGATCTTTCGGGTCCCACCGGGCGTGGCAACAAGTATGTTGACACGAAAAGTTAGCTTCTCGCGAACACACGTGCTGAAGCGTCAACTCTGTGGTTGTGTCGCAACAAGAAAACCAAGCGTGCTACCAATTTGACTCAGAAATTGACAAGGAGAAAATCGTCAGTAATATAACCCTAATCGGCTTTGTAAATAGCCAGATCAGGTTTTCTATAATCGGCTTTAGTCTATCCGATTATAGGTTCTATCGGCTTAATGTCCGATAGAGCAAGTAAATACGGAATAACAATTAAATTCGAATCTTGTACTTCTTTTTGGTATTTTTTATAATATATTAGCAATAAACCTTCAGATCGATTGCATCGATTTAACCAAGAAGTAGATCAAATAGATTGGTCAAGCCAAGACAGTATCCAGATCCAAATCTAGATATAAACTAATAAACCGATGTAAAGATTCAAAGGCTAATATTTGATAGATGCAATACCAATCGGTAAATATTTACAGATGCAGAATCCTAAACAAGGCATACACAAGATCGATTAAACGAGACAGTTGCATACATCGAATTCGGGAAAAAGCATATGTAATATCCGATAATCAGCATTGTAGGATAAACACATATTACAGATCGAATACATCGAGACAGTGCAATATGCGAGAACACATCAAAGATCAGGAAATCCCGAGACAGTCTGACATGCTTTGTATACATGAGATCAATATGATACAACCATGCATACGGGTTACAAGGAGAGAATCGATTATCCCATCGAGATAGCTCTACCTGCGAGTTGAAACCTTTCGACGAGGTCGATCGGATTCGAGAAATTGTTTTGTGTATTGAGTATTAGATATCTATTCTCGAGACCTAAAGTCCTATTTATAGTATTACAAAGTCGATACCGATACAACCTAATTTACCGCGACGCGTTCCTGATCACATCGTATTTCTCCCGAAGTCTTACAAGTATCGGTATTCGCCCTTTCTTCTTTGCCGATAAAGCCCATCCCCGATTTGGCCCAATAATTCCAACATATTCGGCCTTATCCGATTTTCTGCCAAATTTGGGTGTCAACACGTCCTCGAGCTCGTCTCATTTCCACCACCCCTAGCCTTGCCGCCATGCTTACATGAAGAAGTGGGCAATAGGGAAGGCGAATGAAGGAAAGGGGGAGAAAGAAGAGATAAAGGGCATGTATGAAACATAACATGTTCTTTAAAGGCTCTATGATTTTTATACTTTAGAATGACATTTCTGTTGTAAGTCAACTTAATAATAGCATGGATGCAATTAATTCTAATATTACCACTCTATATATTGGTTATTGTCATTCTAAAGCGTTACACATTCACTGTTTATCACTAGCAATTATTTGTCAATTCATTTTTTATTGATTTCTCCCTGCGAAATGACCGAACCACATCCTCGACTTTGCACAAATGGATTGGGTGGTCTTTGCTCACCTTCATCCTAGATGCCAACAAGGTATGATGTCATGCACATCCGTTCCACTGAATAAGAGCATGTTTAAAAGAGTATGGGGCTGAATTCGAGCTAAGTTAGGCCTTCTTTGACTCATGGTTTGGTTTTATTTTGTTTGATTGAGTCAAATTTTGTAATTTTTGTACAAACCTTTTAGTGAACATTCCATAAAGAAAAGGTATCTATTTGGTCCCTGAACTTCGGGCCGGGCACCGATTTGGTTCCTAAACTCCAAAACGAGACATAATTGATCCTCGAACACTCAAAATCGGATACGGTTCGTCCTTTGACTAGTCAACAGGTGGTTTAGGGTCGGTTTTGCTGATGTGTCGTCCACGCAAGCGCATTTTGCTTATGTGTTACACAAGTGGCGGACACGTCGACTCTTCTCTCCTCTTTCCTCTCTCTCCTTCTCCTCCAATGTCGGCGTAGATCTCCTTGTTGGATCTGTCACCGGCCAATTCCTCCTCCTCCCATACGTCGATGCAGCCTTGGCCTACCCTCCTCACCACATGCGCCACCGCCCCATCTGTTTCTCCTCCTATATGACGGCTATCGGGCCACCTCCTTCTCTCCCCTACACCAAGCATGTACTGCCCTACCACCAACGGGCTGAAGCAGGTGTGAACCAGGTTAGTTGGCCCAATAGGCCACACTTCGGCCCAGATTCGATTCACATAGTGAACCGAACTGAACGGGCTGTTCCAGTTTTATATGGGACGATTAGTTTTAGATACAAATATTTAAATAAACTAAGAAAAATAAATATATTTCACAAAAATGCAATATAAATTGAATAAATACGTTACATATCACAAGGAATATATATATATATATATATATATATATATATATATATATAATTGAATACTTCGCGTTCGCACTGTGCGTCGCCGGGTCCGGCCGTGTCGCGCGCCAACACCGTGTGGAGTCGCTAAGCCGACCGCGCCGCTCACGCGCTTGGGCATGCCGTGCTGCTGCTCTACTACTGAAAAAACCCTAGAACGTACTTTTGTAACAGTTAATACAAAACTATTTTCTTTTTGTTCCAGATTTTATTTCTTTTTATTTGAGTTGATATGGGCTCTTTTTGTAATACTTTTAATTCTAAATTTCAATTGTTAATATTACATTATTATTTTGCTACAGAATAGTTAATTATGTGCTCGACACGCAGTTGCCTTAGATTATTGTAATTGGCATCAGCTCCTTTTTATCCGAGCCATTATAATTGAGCAAACACTTATTAGCATCATAAATCTTTGTTTATTTTTCAATTAATGTAAAAAAATTTCTAGTATTTTAGAGTTTATGAAAAGACCGTTTAACTTTTTGGCAATTGAGTCAGCCTCGATCTCATTATGTTTTAATTTTTTTTATTTGAAATATTTTATTTGAGTTGATATGTATTCATTTTTCATTCAATTTTTATACAGACTCATTTTCTATTATTTTCTCCTGGATTTATTTCTTTTTATTCCTTAGTATAGTTCATATGAACTTTTTTCTAGCCTAGTAATTGTTGATATGGATTCTTTTAATTTCTATTATATTTGTTACAATTTTCAGTTGCTTCCATTTCTTGTTGTAGTCGATACATACTCCTTTTTGGGTCCACAAAGATGAACATTGTAGATCTTTAATTTTTTTTCTTAATCAAAGTGAAAATTTCTAGTATTGTAAGATTAACGGGATACTCAGTTTAACCTTCTTGTAATAATATAATTGATAAATTCACCATTATAGACATTATCGACCCTGTTTACTCTTCAAACTTTGCACCAAAACATCATTGGGTTTCTTCCTCCTCCTTTTCCTACTCCTCCTCCTCCTCCTGGCCCATGCCCCTCTGCCTTCCTTTGTGGTTGGCGGCACCACCACAATGCCCCATCAAACAGACCCCCCTTGAGTGACGCCTCTCCATGCTTCACTGAAGGTTATGTCAAGCTCCTGTCCTCCTCTTTTATGCTACTCCACCATGGTCGCCAACGATCACCTATCATGCCTTTCCTTGTTGCCCCTACCATGGGACCCGAGCTCCCCTCTTCTCTCCCCTTGTTGCTCTACCATGCCTCATCGAGTTCCCTTCCTCCCTCGACCTTCTTGCTCTGTCATGGACTCATGGTCACTATGGACAGCATGTGCTCGATAGGGGAGCAGCACACTGATAGTAATTGCCTGAAAATCAGCGATAATCAAATAGTATCGGGGGTCTAGTTTCCCTAGAATTCTTTTTGAATGACAAATAAAATGGGCTAAATAATTTTTGTACAAATTTGATTACACAAATAAGTATGCTCTTTAACGTAAGAAATGTGATGCACCGTAGTGGAAATGCTCCGCCCCTCCAATCCTTCGTTTCCGGTTTAACTCCGTCTTTTGCAAATCCATTTTTCCAAAAAAAAGACAATTATATAATTCATTTTAAAAAAAACAAACATGTGGTTGATGGGACTATGGTAGGCTCACACTTTTTTTTAGATTTTTCCTAAACAAGCAAGCTATTCTTTATCAATTCAATCAGGAACCGACTACGGTGCAGGTGCCTGCATTTTGCGTTTCGTGCAGGCGACCCTTTTTTTAGTATGATTATACAGAAATTTCAGTATGATTATACAGAAATTTCACCGTACAGAACTACTGAAATTTTAGTATAAGAAAAGTGAAAAAAACTCTACAACCTACAAATCGAGCAAATTAGAGACGGGGCCGTCGGAGCAGGCGCATGGCGCCGCGTTTTGCCGAGGAAGAGAGCAATGGCGTCGTGGCGAAAGCACGCTGCAAGCTGGCCTTGGCGGGCGGCGAAGGCTAAGGGCGTCGGCGGCGTCGGGTCGGCGGCGCGGCCTTCGGCGTCGGCAATGACGTCGACGGCGAAGGCATACCACGCGAGGTCGACGACGGCAATAAGGGCGAAAGCAACGACGGCGCCACACGGACGCAGGCGCCCACGGGGAAGTAACAGCGATTCAATTATAGTTTGAGAGAATTCCTTGTTTTCTCAAAAAGTTAGTCTAGTCCATAATTTGTCATCATTTTTTTGCGGTACGGATTCAGCCTATCGATGCCCCTTCAACACTTCCTGTTCCGATAAAATAATTTGTATCCCATTTCATCCGGCAAAGCAAAGAAGGAAAAAAAAAGTTAAAGAAAGGTTCAACGCAAACAAGTCGCCAGTATTTGCAACAAGTGCAAGGTTCATAATAGTACCAGCTTACATGATCAGCTTAGAGCATCCCCGTCACACCCCCCAAAATGGCCTCTACTTCAAAAATTTTCAAATGCATTAGGAGGGAATTTAGTCCATGTGAGTAGCAGACCGTAGAAGCGCATTCTTGAAGCGATTCATCAGAGCGATGCAGAAAAATTTGAAGGCCCAGCTGGGGATGCTCTTACGCATCACTTTGCAGTGAAGTGTCTACTGCCTAAAACCAATATGGCAGGTAACAAATTGCTCCGGATATCACGGAAACGCGGTATGACAAATGATGGCGCAATTGTAAATAGCCAGCGTCTCTGCCGCTGCATTACTACATATCACGGATGTCCTGATTCAACCCCGACCCCTAGTATAAGCGAGAAAATTGGCTATATGCCATCCCGCACGATGCCACCCCGTAGTTTGGCATCGTTAATATGCCACTGATAAGGTTGGTTTTATCGGCTATATGCCATTTTGGGCATTTTTCTATGATTTCTCTTAATTTTTCCTTTTCCATCACGTAAAATGACCAATTTGCCCCATTCTTCTTCCTCCATCTTCTTTGTCGGTGTCTGGGAATCGCCCTCCTGAAGAGCAGCGGGTCCACGGACCGGCAGACGAATTTGTAGTTGGTGTGAGGCCCAACGACAACCCTTCTCGGCGGCAGAGTGGCGCTAAGCTCATGGAAGGCTAGGGCAGCGCGGTCTTCCGGACAAGGGCACAGTGCGATTAGGTGATCCGCACAGATCCTTCAGACGGTGGGAAGGCGGGAGGAACGATGCAAATCGTGGACACGAGTGATTTACCTGTTCGAGCCCCCACCGTCGGGTAATGGCTCTACTCCATCTTGTTGACTATATGGTGGAAAAGCAAGATAGAGGTGCGGGATCGGACCGGAGGCGCCGATCCCGAGCTTCGATGGTAGCGGCTAAAGGCTAAGGCTACTCGTGGAGAAACTTTGATGCCAATGTTGCTTGTGCTTGGACCGGTGGAATCGGATCGAGAATTCCGGTGTTGATTAGCCGTCCCTCGCAATGTCCAGAATCCTCCTTTTATAGACGCCGGGCCGCCCGAGGTCGATCTGGCGGGCCCCGCTACTGGTCTTTGCTTTAGTGACGAGGTTCTTGTCTCGTTCTAGGGTCCCGTCGAGTGCTCGAGCTGCGCAGGAGAAGCGGTCGGGTTAGTCTTGAACACGTGTTTGTCTTGACATGCCTGCTCAACGGGAGAACTTCTTTAGGGAAAAGCTCTTTCCTTTATCCCCAATATGGCCTTTGATCGACCGAGCCAGCTCTGCGCCACCCGTTAGAGGCGTCGCGTGAAGCCAACAACCATCTGCCGCCTGCCAAAGAGGGCAAACGACAAGACGGACTGTTCGCGCGTACTCTCCCGGGCTGGGGGTCCCCAGAAGATACAGTGCGTTCCGGTCAAGTCCGGAGAAAGCATGGCGGGCCATGACAGTTGCCGCCACCGCCCACGAGCGAAGCGGATCACCCGGACCTTCTCCTGCCACGGATAGCCCGGAGGAACACTGATGTCGCACGGGTTGACCTAGTCAAGCCCGAGGCGCTTCAAACGAAGTCAGCGGCTTTGTTGACGGGCGTAGGAGCGGCTCGCTCGTCCTCTCGTTTCGCGCTTTGGTCGATCACGGGATCGCCTAAGGCACGCTTCAAGGTGGGCTGTTTGTCAATCACTGTGACCAAATTTCGAGCCTCGTTGGTGGCTTTGTCCGGATCGGCCCATTGGGCGCCAGCGTCGCGATCGTCGTCGACATGGATGGTTGGGAGGATCCCGACCGGGACTTCCATGAAGGTAAGCGTGAGTTGCTTTCTTTGCGTCGATCTCGAGTTGGGATATGCGTAACCTTTAGTGAGACCTCGCGGTCTCTCAAACCGCGAGGTTGCGCGGATCGCAGAATGCTTGCTACCCTTGGACAAGGCTCCTCGCCGATACGGCTTGTGAAGGACAAAGCGTCCGAGGTAAGTGCCCAATGGTGTTCGATTGAATTTCTCACCGTCGCTCCTTGAGGTTTTGATAAGGCGACTTTTTATTCTTCAATGGACGTGGAAGGTGGTTAGGCGAACCGCTTTCGAGCCGCTGGCTCGAACGAGGGCCCTTCTTTGGCGGAACGCCGGCGGTATCAATGGGCGCCGTCCCGTCGCCGACGGCGAGTAAGGGAAGACGGCAGACTCGAAAGCGCCATGGCGGGCTCAAGACAAAGGGTACAGCGATGCACACGGAAAAGCGCAAGGCCCGTGCAGTAAGCCTCCATCCTCCAATACGGGCCGAGTGCTAGGCACCGCCGCCCTTAAGTCTTCGTCTTTGTGTGTGCTCGGTAGCGCGCCTACAAAGAAGAGGAGGACGTACCAGCC
This sequence comes from Raddia guianensis, assembly GCA_036346415.1. NCBI lineage: Eukaryota > Viridiplantae > Streptophyta > Magnoliopsida > Poales > Poaceae > Raddia > Raddia guianensis. The sequence continues at coordinate 3,725,754 of CM070536.1, read as the reverse complement.
AACTCCAGACAGCGACGATGAGGAGGTCGTGCTAGTGTCGAGCCCGCTGCCGGCGATGGCCCCACGGCGAGGACCTACGAGGAAGGTTCTGCAGGCGCAAGGGGCGGCCTTGCTCACCTCGAGGCTGCGTCGGCCGTGGAGACAGAGCTCTTTCTTCGTCCTACGCCAGGGGTGTACGAAGACACCGAGCTCGAACCGGCGCGTAAGTTTCCTGCGCTTCATGCTATCACTCTGTTTCTCGTGTCTGACCGCCGTGCCTTTTGTCGCAGCTGCTTGTGTGAAGTGGCCACCGAGTCTTCGCTTCCTTCTCGAGGTCGCGGTGGTCAAGACGAGCCGGTCGAACCTCACGGAGAAGTGCCTTTGCCGCAAAGAATCGGAGGCGGTGGGCTTACGAAGACTTAAACGGCGGACCAGAGGAATCAAGCTCAGATAAGCGCAGCTAGAGGTCACCGGATTGGCGAGTCGAAGGGCAAGGAGCGGTGACCACGGAGGACCGTTATCTGCTTCGGGCGGTCTTTGACGCTCACGGAGATGGCGAGATTTGCAAGTCGTCATCAGCGATGATCCTGTGGATTACGCCCTTGCGGCGTGGAAGCGACACACAGTGGTGGTGGCCAATTGACCGCAGGGGGGTTGCCGACCATTTCAAGACCCCGGTGGGGAAAGCACTTCCAACACCGATCGCCGAATCTTTGTTAGTCAATCGACTCGCCGTCCGCGTCTTCGACGCCGGACGGATGTGCAAGGGTAGTTATGCCCAGCGTGGCCCCGCTAGCATCTGCGGGCTGGATTTCCGTCACTCCAGAGTGGGCGGAGGAGCAGGATGCCGCCAGGTCGGCGGAGGCTGGTCGAACAGGACTACCACGTCCGAAACCCCGCCCAATTCCCGGGCTAGAGGATCCACACGAGCTTGTGGTGGCTAAGTGGACGGTGGACGAGTTAAAGGACGCGTTGAAAAGGGCCCGGGCTCAGCTTGGCGAGGACGTCTTTGGCGAGAGGCGAGCCATCGCTGCGTCAAAAGCGACCGCGGCCAAGTTAGAGGATGCCGAGAGAAGGCACCGCGCGCGGGGCGCCACTTTGCTTCCAATCACGCTGCCGGCGTTGCCCGAGCTTAGCGTCGGCGGAGGAGGTAGCGAGAACCGGTGCCGCCAACCCTTGGCGCTGCATGGGATCCGCGCCCCCGGGCTTGGCGGGAGCGCACGCAGTATCATCGCGGCGAGGACGTAGAACATGCTCGCTCATACCAGGAAGGTGACATCTTTGATTCTGCGCTATGCTTAGGCAATCGGATTTTTGGCGTCTTGACTTAGTTTTTCCTGTTCGACTTTACACGCTTATCGCCGCTCGTCCTCGCCGATGGAAGCGATGGGCGGCGGCGAATGATGATGATGGGCGAGGATTGAGCATCTCTCCGCCGAGCTAGCGCAAGCCCGGCCCAGAACAAGCGCTACGGACGGGCTCACCGCCGAGGTCGACGCCTGTGCCACTGCCAAGCATCACCGAAGAAGTACCGCTGAAGACAAATACAGGAGAAAGAGCAGAGGCCATGACGAGACTCGCCAAGCCCGGAAGTGGAGGAAGCAGTGAAGATTCAAGCCTGCTGCCCGCCAAGAGGCGTAGGGGCTCGGGTTATTTTTGACGATGAGTACAGACGCAGAGGCGGCCGTCAAAGAGCTAGCGGCTACCAAGTCTGAGCACAACTCCATCGTTCACGGGCTCGAGGAAACTTGCAGTAAGCTCAGGGCAGAAAGTGCCTCGTTACGCAAAACTGGGGCGAAGTCTGCGGCGGAGTCGGAGGCCTTGAAAAAATAGAGAGAAGAGCTCGCCGAAGTCCGAGCTAAGCTGCTCCAGGATCAAAATGATATGGTCGCGCGGGCCATAGAGTTACTTCAGGCGCAGACGCGAATCCGTGACTTAGAAATCGAGCTAGAAAAGCTCAAGCTGCAGCACGGACCGTAGTTTGACCCGGTCCATGGTTCTCTGCGCCATATACTTTTTGTATATTTTCTTTTGAACGCCCGCTTGATTAATATCGCGCAACGTGCGGTGGTCGAAATGCTTAGCCATTTTTCCCTTAATTCATTGTGTCAAATCGCACACACTGTGGGCTCTGCGGCGCGGCACAGTGTTCCGCTGTCAGCGAGGGCACGTTTGCCAGGCACAGATACGGAGGCGAAACCGCCCGCGCCGGTTCACGCCGCCTAAACCACGTGGCGGGCCGTGAGAGCATCACCGAGCCTTGCTCGCGGTGGACCACACCTATACTGTAGGCTCGACCCATAATGATTTCTCTCCGCCATCGACGGCGGGGCATGCGGCACGCGTCGCGCGGCGATTATGCGTTATATTCCGCGAGACGGTGCGTGCGCTCGCGTCTCCCGGCTTCGGGTAGTGGGTTTTAATTGCTTGCCCTTCGCGGCGACGACGCTTTGGGTAACTTTAGGTGAGCGAGCCTACCGGCGTACCTACCTATAAAGCAAGAAACGCGGCGCGCGCGCGTGATCTTACGCCTCGCTGCGCTTGTCTTAGAGTAGCGAACTAAAAATCGCCAGCCCGAGCGGAGGCAGAGCAAAAGGCGCGTAAAAGGAAGGATAGCTTGAAACCATGTCTTCCAACTACAACCCGCCACGCGTGCATTCATGGAAGCTTTGTTCGCGAGCCAAATCCGCCGCTTCCTCCGTCACGCCGATCCAGCCAGCGGGGAGGAGGAGGAGGTTATGGGTCCCGCCATGTGGCTCTGCCGTTGCGGCTCCGCCATTCAAGCCAAACTGCCGCGTTGGCGGCATATGCCCAAATTCGCACGACGAGGAGATGGCCAAAGCGTTGGCGGTCGCCAGCGGCGGAGGAGGATGAGAGACGCGGTGGCGGCGCAGATTGTCATTGATGCGTCGACGCCACAGATCAAGGCGGAGGAGGATGCCGCGGCTGGAAGAAGCGCGCCGCCGGCCATGGAAGAAGAGGTCCCGAGCCCATGGTGGAGCGAGAGGAAGTTCCACCGCTGGTCATGGCAGAGCAGGAGGATGGGGCGATTATGGAGGCCATCATCGCGCGCCGCCTCCCGCCACGGATTTCGAACTATCGGCGGCGGAGGAGGCGGCGCTTAGACGCCGGGGCTATCAATGCCCGCGCCGGAGGGGCCGAGGCGATGGCAGTCGTCGCTCGAGCGATCCGGTGGGTGTCAGGGCGATCTGTTGTCGGCCGGCTGGCGCCACCCGAGCGCCGGACCTTCGTGCCCAAGACCGGCTTGGTGGAGTCGCCATCGCCGTCGGCGAGGTCAAGGCTCCGCTGGCTTCGTCGCCAGCCTTGGCCGGTAGGCGTGGCGAGGGATCAGAGATTTGGGCGCCGCCATAGGCGTAGTGACGCGCGCCTCTTTTGTGGCGCCTAGGAGCCCGTCCTTCTTTTGTTCTTGTAAGATCTTCCAGTTTGTCGAAATGCAATTTCTTTTGAAAAAATCCCATCATGTCGTTCTCGCTGCTTGTTCGCTTTTTTTTCTGCTCAGATTTGCGAATCTCAAATGCAAAACAGGAAACTAGATGAACAAAGAACGAAGTCCCGAGACGAACTTAAGAAGTTTAGGCAAACGGATTGCTTTAGAAAGGTTGTTTTTGGTGCGCTTAATCATCCAAATTTCTGCCGTGGCCAAGTCTAAGTGCAAACTTGAGTTAGGCGCGGTCTAGAGACTAGAGTGATTTAGAAAAATCGCGGACCCCAAATTTCCGAGCTTCACGGTGGGCCTTGCGACGATCTTGATCTGGTGACGCCGAGGACTTAGGAAGAGAAAATCTGGCAAGAAAGTTTTGACCCCGGCCATGCCCAAGTTAGCCATCCAAAAATCTGGCGTGGGCTTATCAGACCTTTGGGCGCATGGAATTCCACATTTGCGCTGAGATTCACTAGGGTCGAGAGCTCGGCTTATCCGTCGTGGAAATGCTCCTAATGCTTTATCCTTAGCCTTCGTGCTTTTGACCACTGCTTGTTTGAAATGGTTAAGACTTGGAGCAACGCGACTCGCGAATGGGGAAAGGAATTTTTTATTTTTTTTCGAGTTGAAAAGAATTGAAATGAAGGAAACTTACGACCGATTAAGCGTAGAAGGCGTCGCAGAGGAGATGTTCCATGAGCTAGGGAGCTCGTTCCGTCCTTGTCGAAAAGGCGTCTTGAGCCCGTCGGCTTCTACCGACTACTTTGTACGGTCCCTCCCACTGGGGCCGAGCTTGTTGGAGCCTGCAAGGTTCGAATCGTCGTAGAACCGTGTCTCCTACTTGCGTGGTCCTCGTGTGTGCGTTTGTGCAGAAGCGACGCAGGATCGCCGGTAGGCCGCACTCGAAGTAGGGATTGCTCGGCGGCGCCTCAAGTAGGTCGAGGTCAAGCTTGCCGCCTCGCCGTTGACCACGGCCGGGCGAAGTCAACGCGATCGGATCCTAGTCTCATCTCTGCTGGGAGGATCGCTTAGAGCCATAGACTAGTCGGAAGGAGTTTCTCCAGTGTCTTACCGGTTGTTGTCCGGACCGCCTGTAGTATCGACGGTAGCTCGTCGACCCAACCTTGCTGTTTGGCCTTGAGAGTGTTGTAGACTCGTTTTTTGATGCCTTGGACTAACTGTCCGTTAGCTCGTTCAGCTGCGCCGTTGCTCTGTGGGTGGGCCACAGAGGCCAAGGCGAGCTTCATACCGATTTCCTCGCAGTAATCGTTGAACTCCCGGCTTGTGAATTGGGTGCCATTGTCAGCGATGATTCTGTTGGGCACGCCAAACCTTGCGACGATGCTTCGGAAGAAACGTACTGCGGCTATTGCAGTGATGTTGGAGACCGGCTCGGCCTCAATCCACTTGGTGAAGGTGTCGATGGCTACGAACAAGTACGTTTTGCCACCAAGACCCTTGGGGAACGGTCCTAAGAGGTCCATGCCCCAAACCGCGAACGGCCATGCTAGTGGAATGGTTTGCAGCTCATACGCGGGCTGGTGCGTCATCCGCGCATGATACTGGCAAGCTTCGCAGCGCTTAACTAAGACTTCTGCGTCGCTCATCGCAGTGGGCCAGTAGTAGCCCATGCGGAACGCTTTGCCGACGAGAGTTACGTGTGCGAGGCGCGCGCCACGATGCCCTCGTGAATGTCGGCCGAAGGTACTTACCTTCTTCTTGGGTAACACACTTACAAAGCACGCCGTTAGCACCCTTCTGCAAGAAGCCCCCGTGCAAAGTGTAGCTTGGGCTCGCCTTTTTAGCCGAACGCCAAAGAACGTCCTCGGCAATGTCCCTGCTCCAGAACTGGATGAATGGCGTCGTCCAGAGGTGCTTTGTTCGAGGAATGAGACGATGCGGATGTCTCGATTTGGGGGTAACAGACGTCCCTTTGCCTCTCTCCGGAGGAATGGAGGGCTTCAAAAGGTGTCAGACTAGCACCCGGCGGGCCGGTTCTTGCGAGATCCGAGCTTGGCGAGCTTATCGGCCTCGCCATTCTCTTCCTCGAATGTAGCTAATTTCAAACTCGTGAAACGATCTCCGCTTCTCACTTCGCTAGGTACCGCGCCATCGAAGTCGCCGCCGTTCGAACCTCCCTAACTTTGGCGGACGACGAGCTGCGAATCCCCTTTCGCAACAAGCCGTTTAATGTCGAGCGCAGCGCATGCTCTTAGGCCCGCAATTAGGGCTTCATACTCTGCGGCGTTGTTCGTAGCCGCAAAGTGTATTTGTATGACGTGCTGGAGTCGCTCTCCATTGGGGGAAATGAGAACGAGCCCGCATCCCGACGCCGGTGGTGTGAACCATCAAAGTACAGAGTCCACCGAGCTTCTTCCCCGTCTTGACCTGGAGAGCTTGACCTTTGCTCATCCGGCCTGGTCAACTCTGCGACGAAATCAGCCAGGGCCTGGGCCTTGATCGCGGTTCGAGATACGAACTGGATGTCGAACTCACCCAGCTCGACTCCCAGCCAGCGACCGGCCAAAGGGCCTCCGGGTTCGGAGAATATCCTTGATCGGGTAAGTAGTCGGGACAACGACTTGGTGGGCTTGGAAATAGTGACGCAACTTGCGCGAGGCCATCGACAAAGCGTATACACGCTTTACGAAGGTCGGGTAGCGCTCCTTTGGCGGTGAGTACTTCGCTCACATAGTAGACGAAATTGCGCTTCCTTTCTCGTTTCTCTCGCCAAAGACCGCACTTGCGGCGTTTGGTGTCACCGAGAGGTATAGCGGAGGGCTTCCCGAGCTTAGGAGTAGTGAGGACGGGTGGCGGGCGAGATATCGCTGAGTTGCAAAAACGCGCCCTCGGCTTCCTCGATCCGCTCGAAACTATCGTGCTTGCGCAGAGTTTGCGTAAAGGCTCGCCGGTCTCCAAGACGGAGATGAAACGGCTTAAGGCCGCCATTTTGCCCGTGAGGGACTGGATGTCCTTTACGTGTCGGCGACCTCATCTTTTCGACGGCCTCGATTTTTTTCGGTTCGCACCGATGTTCGCCCGTCGATTCACGTAGCCTAGGAGCATCTGGGACTTGACACCAAAGACGATTTCTGGGGATTTAACTTGACCCGTGCCGCCTCAGTCATCGAAGGTCTCAAATAGGTCGGACACATGGTCACGGGCGTCTTTGCTCTTGACTACGATATCGCCGACGAGACTTCTACGTTATGCCCTATTTGATCGAGGAGAGTTTTTGCATGAGACGCCGAAGCGTGGCGCCAACATTTTCGAGACCGAAGGACATGGTCGATAGCAAAATGTGCCGAAGGCGCACAAAGGCTGTTTTTCTTCGTCCTCTTTACACAACGCGATCCGATGGTAACCGAATAAGCATCCAGAAACTCATCAAAGCCGAATCTGCCAGAAGGCCAACTAGCCGATCTATCGTGGAAGGAAAGTTATCCTTAGAGGCGGCGGAATTAAGGTCGCGGTGGTCGACACACATCGCCACTTGCCACCTTTCTTCTCGACGACGACCGGTTCGCAAGCCAATCGGAGTCTTGAACTTCGCGGATGAAACCCGCTGAAGCGACTTTTGCCGAAATGGTCTTGGATGATCTTGGCCTTCCATCGGGGACACACCTCGACATCGCTTTACCGGTTTCTTGTCGGTAGGACAGCTAGTTTATGCTCGATCACCTCCTTGGGACACCGGGCATATCGGACGGTTCCCATGCAAACGCGTCCTTGTTAGCCCGGAGGAAGGTGATGAGCTCGAGTTCCTATTGAGACTCGAGGGTTGTCCCCACGGACCACCTTGGAGGGTCGACTCCGTGAGGACGACGGTCTTAGTGGGCTCCTGCGTGCAGCAGTGCCACCTTAGGGCGCTGGGGGGCGCTCCTGTCACTGGGACCACGGGTAGGGAGTCGTCCTACCATAGCCGCCATGTCTCGCCGCAATCGAGGGCCGTCTTGTGGTTACCTCGGACGGTGATGACTCCCTTGGGTGCCGGCATCTTCAAGCAATGATAGGCGTGGTGGGAGACCGCCATGAACGTGGAGAGCGCGGGGCGCCCCAAGATGGCGTTGTAGGGGAGCTCTGTTTCCACCACCTCAAAGGTGATGTACTCCGTCCGGAAGTTGGCGGAGGAGCCGAACGTGACGGGTAGCACGACCTGTCCCACGGGGCGAAGCGACGATCCTGGGACAATCCCATAGAAAGGGACGGTGATGTCCTTGATCTTGGAGCGCGGGACCTGCATGAGGCCTAAGACGCGCGCTGTGATGATGTCCAGCGAGCTCCCGCTGTCGACGAGGATGCGGTCGACCCTAGTATTGCCAATGATAGAGGCGAGCACCGGCGAGACGCTGGGGTTTGGAGCCCGGCAGGACGATCATCACCGAAAAGGTGATGGCTGGCTGGACCAAGGCAGGATGACGCCGCTGGTTCGCCATGAGAGATGTGGAGGACCTCCCGGACGCGCCTTGAGCTCATGGCGAGAGGTGTAGGTGACGTTCCGCCAAAGATGACGGCGACGTGGCTACGGGCCGGAAAGACCGATCTGGCCGCCTGGGGCAGGCGCGCTGCGCGCGCTCGGCGGCTTCGGGCATGGGACCGCGACCGCGAGAAGTCCTCCACCGGCGGGCCCACGTCGCGGCGATTCGCGTAGCTCATGGCGAAGCGTTGATGTTCCGAGCTTCTCACGTGCGGTGCAGGAGCATACCTCGGTGCCATGACGTGGGAAACCGATGACCGACAGAGACATAACGGGTCTGGTCGGGCTCGACGGCGGCGATGAACTTAGCGGGCTGCTCCTGCCGCTTCTTCTTCTTGTCTGCGTCGGTTTTACCCGAGCCATCGCCGACCTTGGCCTTCTTCTTCACACGCCCTCTTGCGCTCCACACCTCGGGCGTTAGCGTAGAAAGCGGCGGTCGGAAGAGCTCGCTCATGTGTTGACCGGCCGAGCTCGAGGTCCTCGGTGTAGCGCCGGTCCCTCACACCATCCTTGAAGGCCTCGATGATGGCCTCATCCGAGATGCAGGGGATTGTGTTGCGGGCTCTGACGAACCGGCACACAAAGTCCTGGAGACTCTCATCGCCTCATTGACTACGAGCTTGAGGTCCCGAGGCGCCCAGCGGCGTAGCATCCTGGAAGCTCGTCGGAGGGCATCTGCGCACTGTGACCAACATGGATAGAACCGGCCGCTGGTTGAACAACCAGTTCGGGCCATGCCCACGAGCACCGTGGGAAGTAGTTGACCATGGCGGCCTCATCTCCCCATAGCTTCGGATGGCGGTGGTGTAGACGGATAGGAACTCCTCGGGATTCTTGCTCCGTCGAACTTCTCAATGGGCCCGGTTTGAACCTCGGGGCTACGCGGCGCATGGAGAGCGCGAGAGAAAGGCAGAGCATCTGGCGCGGCCTTCGGGAGAGTATCCGGCGTGGGCCCAGCGGAAAACACTCTCCCCGGTCTTGTGACGAGCATTGGCGGAGGAGACCGTCTGGTCTGGCGCGAACGATCTGCGGTGGCGGCGCGGAAGCGCTTTGAGTACCGCCGTGGTCGGATTGGTTTCGCGCCAGTGTCCGGACGATCACCGCTGTTCGCTCTCCGATGTCGGCCGATGCCACGGTAATGGTACCGAGCCTTGGCGATGGCGGACCCAAATCCGTCATGGTGAAACCACGGGGTCCTTCTCCAAGTCGCGAACGATCACGGCGATAGCGCTAGCGCTTCTTTGGTGCGCAAGAAGCGGGTTGGTCATTGTCTCGATGAGGGTCGACAGTGGCAGCCGAAGTCTGTGGCGACGGTCCTCCTCACAGATCCCATCCATGACGTGGCGGGCGATCATCGAAGAACTTTCGTCTTCGCGGCGACGGCCGCAGCTTGCGCTGGTCTTCTCGTCCTCGGCGTTGCCGCCGATCATGGCCGCCAAGACGCAGCCGAGACGTCTTGGTCGGAAGCGTCCCTGTCGCCGGCGGAGGTCTGCGGTGTCCAAGCAAATTAACTCCATAGAGTCTCACGACATGGGTGACGGAGGGTCCAGCTCGAGGCGACTCCTGAGCGAAACTCTACCCCGGGGCTAGAGAGGTATCAACCTCCATCTTGTCGGCCCGGCCGGCGCGGTACTCCTCCGCCGCCACCATCGTCGACGGGACCCAATCGTCGGATCGTCGCGACTCATCGAACTCGAGGTCCAGACCTCGTCACTACTCGGAACCTCGTGCATGTCCGAGAACGGAGCTTGAGGGCTAGCCATGGGCCCCACGGGCGCCACCGTCGGTGTCTGGGAATCGCGCTCTGAAGAGCGGCGGGTCCACGGACCGGCAGATTTTTTTAGTTGGTGTGAGGCCGCGACAACCCTTCTCAAGCGGCGGGTGGCGGCTAAGCTGCGGGAAGGCTAGGGCCACGCGGTCTTCCGGACAAGGGCACAGTGCGATTAGGTGATCCGGTGATCCTTCAGACGCGGGAAGGCAGGGAGGAACGATGCAAATCGTGGAGACACGAGTGATTTACCACAGTTCGAGCCCCCACCGCGGGTAATGGCTCTACTCCGCCTTGTTGACTATATGGTGGAAAAGCAAGATGAGAGGTGCCGGATCGGACCGAGGCGCCGATCCCGAGCTTCAGATGGTGACGGCTAAAGGCTAAGGCTACTCGTGGAGAAACTTGATGCCAATGTTGCTTGTGCTTGGACCGGTGGAATCGGATCGAAATTCGGGTGTTGATTAGCCGTCCCTCGCAATGTCCGAGAATCCTCCTTTTATAGATGCCGGGTGGCCCGAGGTCGATCTGGCGAACCCCGCTACCGGTCTTTGCTTTAGTGACGAGGTTCTTGTCTCGTTCTAGGATCTGTCGAGCATCGAGCTGCGAGGAAGCCGGTCGGGTTAATCTTGAACACGTGTTTGTCTTGACATGCTGTTCACGGGAGAACTTCTTTAGGAAAGCTCTTTCCTTTATCCCCAATATGGCCTTGATCGACCGAGCTACTCTGCGCCACCCGTTAGGGCGTCGCGTAGCATAACAACCATCTGCCGCCGCCAAAGAGGGCAAACGACAAGACGGATTGCTCATACAGACTCTCTGGTGGGGATCCCGGAAGATCTGATCGCGTTCCGTCAAGTCCGGAGAAAGCATGGCGATGACCATGGCCGCCACCGCCCACGAAGCGAAGCGGATCACCCGAGACCTTCTCCTGCCACGGATAGCCCGGAGGAACACTGTGTCGCACGGGTTTGACCTAGTCAAGCCGAGGCGCTTCAAACGAAGTCAGCGGCTTTGTTGGTGCAGTGGGAGCGGCTGCACGCTGTCTCTCTGTTTCGCGCTTTGGTCGATCTGGGATCGACCTAAGGCACCTTTAAGGTGGGCCGTTTGTCAATCACCAACATTCTTCCTCTCACATCCTCTCTCCAACAGAGGCGAGCTCCCTGCCGCCAAACTCACCGCCGCCGTCGTGCTCCGCGCCGCCGCCTTGCTCTGCACCGCATCGTGCCGCCGCCGTGGGAGAGCAGTGGGCAGCGGACAGCAGACGAGGAGCTCGTCGGTGTGGGAGAGAGGATGTGAGAGGAAGAAGAAATGGGCTAAATGGTCATTTTACATGCTGGAAATGTGGAAATTAGAATAAATCACAGAAAAATGACCAAAATGGCATATAGCCGACGAAGTCAATCTTATCAGTGGCATATTAACGAAGCCAAACTGCGGGTGGCATTTTAACAAGCAACATTATGCGGGATAGCATATAACCAATTTTCTGAGTATAAGCAATGCTGGATCGCCTGTTTAGTGTTCGCGTCAGATTCTATTTTGCTTTGTTGATTCTACTTTGCCGCTCACAAACAGGCCTCAGATTCATGTAACATGTATGCATGATGTCAACAGTTCTTTTTCATTTCCTGGCAGTTTGGAACACAAATTCTACAAGTACAATTAACAAAACATATTTTACAGAATTATTTAATTCCAAATCTGCCTTGTGTGATTTTCTAATTCGGTGAAGGTATATGTAACAGATCTTCACCGCCACATGAACAGAACTACTAATATGAGGTAAGAACCAAACGAAGCAAGCACAAAAACACAACCGGATCATCGTGCAACAGATTAACATCAGTACTAGCATCACATAACAACCCAACAGCATAATAAACACAACCAGATCATCGCACAGTAGATAACAGCACCAGTATCACTTAACTTAGCATCAAGAGTACTCGTGAAAACACAGACTAACACAGCCAATTTCTTGCAGGCATTTCCACGAACACAAGGCGGACACTACTAGCGGCACAAGATCCCAACGAACGAAACAGAGTAGATTAGCAGTATCGCGACCTCCCTTTTGGAGATGAAAAGGGTATAGGGTCTTGCACATTCGAACCCCCAGTCGCCGGCTTGCCGCCGCCGCCATCGCCGGGGCAATCACTTGGGCAGCATCTGGGCCGCTGCACCGGCGGCCGCCTCCTGCTGTTGCTGGTAGTTGAGCGGGCGGCGGAACAGCATGATGTGCGGCTCCGGCCGGTGGATCGCGTAGTGCACCCACCCGCGGCTCTGCTGCACGCCGATCGCGCGCCACTCGTTCTGCGAAATGGCCACACGGGAAAACCCCAGTTCCGCATTAGACAACCAAGGCAAACAAGAAGACGATGGTACAGGAATGCAGTCGGAAATCTCGACGGGTTACCTCCATGAGGAGGCGGTTCTTGGGGAGGTGCTTGGCGACATCGGGCGGGAGGACGACGTGCCTGTGCAGGCAAAGGGGATCAAGCTAGGGTTTTGCCAACCACGACAAAGAGGGGGTGGGGGGTAAATCAGGGGCTAGGGTTTCGAATCTACCTGTACTCGTAGGTGTCGTCGAAGTACTTCTCGGAGTACTGGATCTGACCCATGTTCACCGCCGCCGCTTCTTGATCAGCCTCACTACAACAACAAAAAAAATCCCAAAATCATTCAAAAAAACACCCCAATCACGCCGCAATCAAACAAAAAAAAAAACGATTCTGGGATGAACATTTCCAGGAGAACGAGAGGATTCGGAGGATTCAAGGGGAAAGAGAGCACCGAAACCTTGCCTTGGGGAATGGGGACGAGCGGAGGAGGCGCGGTCGGTGTGCTTGCGAGTCGCGACTTGCGAGCAGCGGTGGGAGGAGGACGAGACGAGTAGTGGAGTGGAGCGCGTGGAGGAGCGTATCTATTTAAAAAGCAGGCGTGGGGCGCTGCCGTCGATGCGCGGATGGACGGGCGAGATGGGGCGGGCTCGATAGGGCAACTAGTCGTTACAGACACCCGCCGCCGCCGCCGCCGCCGGCGGATTGATCGGCGGCGCGGGCTGGACGGGAAGTTTTTGATTTTCGAATTTTGAAATCAGAGAAGGGAAACTTGCGGGCGAAGAATCTCGTCTCGCGTGGTCTCCAATCTCACGGCAAGCGTTGCAAATTTCGAAAGAAAAAAAAAAGACCCCCAAGTTTCCTTCTGTTCGAAAAATATTTTAAGGTTCTTTTTCTTCTTGTTTATCTCAAATCTATTTTTCGTATCGCCCCTTTGATTCAGCTTTCCTTTCCTGCCTGGTTGAGAAATCGTCCTTGATTTCTACCGTGTCAGTTTGACAGGCTGGCAGCAGATCCAGAGGCCCAGACCATTTCGTCCGCAAGGCCGCTAGTATGGGCTGAAACCTGCGGGTGCTCCACGGGCCACGGCACGGATGAAGCACCTAATGGGCCAGTCGTAGCCCAACTTGCCTGCTTCCGCCCTGGCCGAAGCCCGAAAGCCCAGAAAGACGGCAAACCACAGGACTGTGTGTGGCTGTGTGTAGCGCAGAAGGATAGATCATGGATCCGACTTTCTTGAATCTTGACAGAATTTCTAAGATACAGAAAACTGAGTAGTTTAGCAGCTCACGATCACTGCTTTGTGGACCATTGGGCCCGCTGATGACAGTTATTTATCTTCGATATAAAAATAAAAATACTTATGTTTCTTTAGTTATGAACTATGCCCACTAGACCCATTCTGCTCCATAAACCGAAAACTCGATCCTTGAAATATTAAGCCTAAGCCAGTCACATAGGATCCTTTGGACAACAAAAATGAGGTTTTGCCCAGTGGATGGTTGTTTACACCAAAGATCTCTATGTATTTTTAAAAAAAATACAAGAAAATTGTACATTTGAGCTCCTAATAATTTTACAAGACCATAAAATTTCCTCATATTTATTGTGTGGCATAAACTTTTTAAAATATAGCATTGTATTATTGTTTTAAAAACTGATCAAAGTGATAAACAACTATGTAAAGTTCAAAAAAATATGTGAAAGTTTTCGACGAGATTGGCCAATCATGAGAAACTCACAGTTTCATTTGGCTTTGATGACATATTTTTATGTAAAGAAAACTATCAGTATCGTATGAGCCCTGTTGTTGACTCGGTAAAGAGACTATTTGTGGCTTCTTTTGGCATTATGATGTCCTAGTTTATCCATTTTTAGAGTTTAAGGACTAAATACGTATCTTTTTCTAATAATACGTCTGCATTTATTCTTTGAAAAATTGATAAAATCATGCAATTTCTCAGAGAGACAGAGCGCAAATGTTATAGATGGAGAAGGTACTCATTGCCATCAAATGGTGAATAAAGATTGATTAGGTGAGCAGGTGGCAAAGCTGAAAAAAAATTACACCTAATCAAATACCAAAAAACGGACAAGGGATGGCAGTTAGTGGTTTATTGACATGAATTATTTTCCATTAACTAAAGAACTGGTACGGGATACATGTGACTCTTATTTTGAGAACCAAAAGGGCAAAAGGCAATGTCTAATCCATTTTCCTTTGATGACAGCAAAAGGGACCCAATGCTAGTTTAGTTAGACCTCAGTGCTTCCAACTAACCTAATTGCCTGATAAGCCCTCGATCCAGCTCAGAAGCACATCCAAATATCTGATCAAGAACCTCCAGCTAAGCTCATAACTCGCGGGAATCGCCGAATTGTCAGGTTTTCAAGTTTCTTCGGGGCATTTGAAAGCACCATTAATGAATATACTAAAATATCGTGCCCTATATCAGATCAAGCTAGCTTACCAGATCAATTCGCGCAATAAAATGGATACCTCTTCCAGCAAGGCAGCAGCTAGATGAGATGGGATCCATGACACACCATGAGTGATGAGTCCACGATCAACTTGTGATTTGGATGAGGCGAAAAATGATTGGCATGGAATTTACATGACACACCGGAATGAATGGACCTTTCATTTTTTTCAATCTAACAATATTATATTATTATAGGAAAATGTTGGATAAAACGATTAGATTTAAATTATACTAAACTCATTAAACCTTCCACTTGCTCGGCCGATAAAGTCATCAATAAGTGACTAATGATTCTATAGAAACGAGCAAGGTGTCCCGCACATTTACATGGATAGATGTTATTTTTGATATGAGCTCCTTTTGTAACCTCGTCTTTTATATGAACTTCTTTTCTAATCCCATAATTGATATGAACTTATTTTAAAATGCTTTTAATTTATTATTAAAACTTTTTAATCTAAGTCGTTATAACTCAGACCCAAATAATCGATGTTGTAGATTTTATTTTTTTCTCTCCTGAGATTTTCTACTATTTTAGAGTTAACGTTGTGGGTCTGTTAGCCCTGCTTTATATAAGTAGGGTGTCCTGTGCATTTGCGTAGCTAGATTTATGTCAATATTTGACTGATATTGATGTTAATTTTTATTATAAATTTAGCTTTTTTTCTTTTAGTACAACATATACTATTATTAATTTCTCTTATGTTTATTCTAAATTATTATTATATTTTATAATTGTAGTAGGTATGGACTCTTTTTTTAATCTAAGCCGTTATAACTTGATCCACTATAATCGAAGGAGTGATTTTTTCTCCGATTAAGGTGATAATTTTTAGTATTTTTTATTAACTTGAAAATTTCTAATACATTAGGATTAACATGGTGGCTTTAATTTATTTTCTTATATTTATAGTGTTTAAAATTAACATGGTGTCTCTAATTTATTCTCTTTATTATTACATAAACAAGTAGATAGGATGATAGCTTGGTGCGATCGATCAGAAAGGTTGACGTGATGATGCATCATGCATGTGAAGATGTCAAGAGCAGAGGGGCAGGAAAGAACAAGCCAAAGATGCAAGATAATCGAGACAGGCTGCTCTTTCTGATATAAAAACCTTGTGGATATAAATGTCCCTCCGGCCTCTGCTGCTTCTTTTAAGTCAGCTCAACACTGTCTCATATGCGGATAACACTAATTAATCTAGAGGTTCTCCTAATCCCGGAGGCTAGCAGTGGGCGGTGGGGGACTATTGGTTATCCGGCGCATGGAGATGGAGGCTTCGAGAGGCTGCCCGAGGGCAGGTTCGTAATTTCGACGCGCCGATGATTAGCGGGGCAGTTCCTAGTGGATGACGTGTCCCCATCGTACGAACCACGTAGGCGGAGAAAAATATGGGCTTGATGCTTGTTCTTGTCGAGGGTTGTGGTGCGATGGAGCGCAGAAATTTGTTTGTCCTGGCCGTCCTTGGCGAAATTGTTAACCTCTCCCGAGAGGGGTTTTTTTTATTATTTTTTTAAAAAAAACCGAATCAAATGGAATTGGAATGGAATGCCACCGCTAAAGCTTTGCTTCGGATTGATCGTGTCGTGATTGTATTTTTAAAAAACCAAACTAAGTTTCAGTCTCTATCGTGAAAGAGAGACTGTTCAAATATACAACGAGACACATGGATCATGGTCTATTTTTTTTTATTTCATTGGTATTAAACGCTAGCTAGCGTCTATTTTGTTGAACAATCTTGTGCAAGAGATCTTCGTCCGTCAATCATCCTTCATCACTTTATTTCACTGCTAACTACCATCTATATCTTTTTTTATTTTTTTAATCTTCCCTCCAACAGCTATCCTATATATCCAAAAATACCGTGTTTTTTTAAGTAACTCCAACAAGATGTACCAATTATAAAAATATCTAAACTGAGTGGGTGGATATGAACAACAACACCCATGGTAAATTTCACACTGTTCAGCACTACTTATTTTTTATTTTAATTACTATAATATTGTTTATCTTAAATGAAATAACCATCGGACATGAACCCAAATCATGCGTGCTCGGTTTTGTCTGGAAGCTAGGAGATGTCAGTGGCTGGGCTAGTGGAATGCTCGGAGCATATTGATCTAAAAATCAGATCAAATCACGTCCCTGTGGATTAGACCCTTTCACGAAGTCCGGCCAGAAACTGCCGACCGAAGCCGGCCGACCGGCAGACGGCTTGGTAGGTTCTGCGGCCCGGATTTCGCCGAATTGCCGGTGGCCGAGCCGCCGGCCGGCCGATTCGAGCCGGCGCCGGGCCGACCAGGCTCGGGCCTGGTTTTTCGGGACCGGACTTTTTCCGGCCCGGCCCGACGTTTGAACAGGTCTACTGTGGATGGAGCGGCGGCCAATCTTTGGTCGACCCAGCCTTAGCCTTCACCGTCAAGCGACGACCAGATTGATAATTAAGCGGCCAATCACGAATCCCGGAGAGACGAGAGGTGACGTCGCGCCCCGCCTCCAAACCCACACGAACCACGAGCCGCGCCCACCCGTACACGTGGCTCCACCCGCTGAGCTGGCGCGCGCCGGAAAAGCTAGCCTTGCGCTAGCTAGCTGTCCCTGTATGGAAACGAGAAAATACTTGAAGTGATGTTTTTCTTTAAGGCATACATTGATTGATTGATTGTTGTGCTGTTCCACCCTCGGTTTCTTAATTTGAGCCAAAACTTTCGTTCCTTAAATAAAAAAAAAAAAGGAAAAGTCTCAGAGTAACCTATCCAAAGTCCAAACATTTAAAGCATCATGAGGGCAAATATTTTTTTTCTCACCGAAACCTAATATTTCAGCTTCACTCTATTCAACCATTAAAAAAAAAGAGCAACAAGTACATCATAACATTATGTTGTTAAAAAAATTCTTTCGCTTACGGTACATTGATAAATATATTAGGATAATTTATATCTGACTGTTTATTTAGAGAACCTCCCACACAAATCATATGCTACTATTGTAATATAAATATTATCACGATAGTATAAAATATCGATAGAAATTAATTTGAGCCGTTTTATAAAAGGAACGAATGGTTCTACATGCATCTAAAACTTTTCAAAAGTATTTTTTTTGTGTGTGACTGCACCATGTACGTGAGCTGTGTAGCACAGGCCAGACGAAGCGAGATTTTCTCTTCCTAGCATTCCTTTGTTTCTTTTTCGAGGGTCTAATTCATCCTATCATCTTCAACCACTCACTCATCTCCGATGCGCAAACACGGACGTATATCCAATATATCCACCAGATTTTCACAAAGCACAAACGCAGCCACAGCCACGAGGCCACGAGCCCCACCTGACCTGACCTCCAGAAACTTCACACAGGCACATGTACAGCCACGGGAGTCCAGAACAAGCATGTGATAATACAATGGCAATTCCGGGGCGCGTCAGCGTCAGTGCCACACTGTCAGTCGCCTTCGCATGCCCGCGCGCGGTGTATATATACCGCCTCCCTCCCGCTCAGCAGCAGCAGCGAGCGCCGCCGCATCTCATCCCGGAGGTAGAGAAGAAGAAGAAGAAGAGAGCGACCGTGAGGTGAGGTGAGGCAGCTGGTGAAGATGCCGATCAACAGGATCGCCGTGGGGAGCCACCAGGAGGTGTACCACCCGGGTGCCCTCAAGGCGGCCTTCGCCGAGTTCATCTCCACCCTCATCTTCGTCTTCGCCGGCCAGGGCTCCGGCATGGCCTTCAGTGAGTTCTCTCTCTATCTCATGCATGCTTGCTGTCAATCTGTCATAAGCACAACCGAAAGAAATCCCCTCCTGTGTTCAGGAGAGCCCATGAAATGACCTTGGTAGAAAAAAAAGTTTGGGATGCCCAGCAGAGTAGCAGTAGCTACACACGCTGACAAATTAACAGGGAAGAAAAGGAGAATACGGATCGAGTAGTTTTTTTGAAAAAAAAAAACTGATGATGGTGTCCTTTTCTTGGTCTTGTTGGCTTTTTAGCCGAGAGAAACGAAAGGTGATCGTCAGCACAACTGTACTGCGGCTTTACATGGTGTACGTTTTTGTGTTTACTAGAAGCGTGCACATTTTTTTTTAAAAAAAAGGAAAAAGTCCAAACGGGCGAAATGTGATCCCGTTTAGGGGTGTGTAGCAAAATGACCAGTTCGTGAAACTCTGTCTGGATCCGTAGCTTATGCACACGCCAGCCAGCCAGTGCTCAGTAGTCGCCATGTGATGTGCATGTGCTCCTGCCAAGCCAAGAGCTAGCAAAATGCTTTCCTGACACATTTACATCTGAAAAGTTATTTTTTTAGCAAAAGGTATTAAATATAGTTGAATACCGCAAGAAAAATCCTGCAGAACTTTGAAATGAAGCTGAAAAATTAGTATCAAGTAAAAATTTTCTTTTTCTTCTGAAAAGAAGAGTAAAATTACTGGCAAATACTACGAGTTTTTTTTGTTTCTGTATATATATCTGAGTCTCTGACATAGTACGTGTTATGTGGGGCCATGGCGCAGGTAAGCTGACCTCCGGCAGCGCGAACACCCCGGCGGGGCTGATCGCGGCGGCGGTGGCCCACGCCTTCGCGCTGTTCGTGGCGGTGTCCGTCGGCGCGAACATCTCCGGCGGGCACGTGAACCCGGCGGTGACCTTCGGCGCGTTCGTGGGCGGCAACATCACGCTGTTCCGCGGCATCCTGTACTGGATCGCGCAGCTGCTGGGCTCCACGGTGGCGTGCCTCCTCCTCCGCTTCTCCACCGGCGGCATGGCGACGGGCACCTTCGGGCTCACCGGCGTGTCGGTGTGGGAGGCGCTGGTGCTGGAGATCGTGATGACCTTCGGGCTGGTGTACACGGTGTACGCCACGGCGTTGGACCCCAAGAAGGGCAGCCTGGGCACCATCGCCCCCATCGCCATCGGCTTCATCGTCGGCGCCAACATCCTCGTCGGCGGCGCCTTCGACGGCGCCTCCATGAACCCCGCCGTCTCCTTCGGCCCCGCCCTCGTCAGCTGGTCCTGGGCGTACCAGTGGGTGTACTGGGTCGGGCCCCTCATCGGCGGCGGCCTCGCCGGCGTCATCTACGAGGTGCTCTTCATCTCCGGCAACACCCACGAGCAGCTCCCCACCACCGACTACTAAGCTGCCGCAGCCGCAACCTCGCCGCCGGCCGGCCGTCGGTCCCACCAGTCGTTTGCTTAGTTAATTCCTTCTCTCCGCATGCATGTATGAATCTCTCTTGGATGATCAGCCATCAGTCATGAGTCACTCGTACCAGCTCGAAAAACTGTAAACCGTGTGGATCTGGGACCCCGTTTGCTTCTGTAAAACTGTGCATCATTTGCCTGAGTTTCAAGTTCCAAGTTCGATCTCAACAACTCCCTGCGTACCATCCTCTGCCATTGGTTAATTGGCTGAGCTGAAATCTGTGCGCCACTGCCATCGATGCCCTCGTCCCCATCGCGATGGATTCCATTGTGATTTTGAGCAACCGTCTCGTACGTAGCTGCTGCAGGCCTGAGCCTCCCTCCCGATGGACCAGTGCAATAATGTAGTGAGAGAGAGTGAGCGCTGCTTCTGGCATCAGGCATGCATGTGACGACGAGGTGGACTGGCTCGCCACGTCGGAATCGGCGCAGTGCCGATAAGGCTGACCTGTTCTTGTCGGGTGGGGCTAGCAGCTAGCTGCTCGTTGTGGCATTCCACTTCGCATGCTCGCTCGATCGAGCTACTGCTTCCGACATGTTCTTTTCAGCGAGTGATTTATTTGACTTATCTGCCTGTTTATTCATCTTCGTTTTTATATTTTTGAAATTCGGGTTTTTCCTATCTAGAAACTTGTCTAAAATCTAGAAAAAAATCATAGGTTAAATAAGATAGAGGTAAGAATAGGACCCATTTTTCAATGGCGATCACTCGCCCTCGTCAGTCGTGGTTAGACCTGTTCAAACGCCGGGCCGGTAGGGCGGGCCCTGAAAAGCCGGTCCCGAAAAACAGGCCGAGTTCCGCCCCCCCAGGCGTCGAGCTCGAACCGACCGAGCGGCCGGTCTTGAAGCCATACCACCAATCAATCTGGAAATCCGGGCTGACCGTAAGCTGGAAACCCGGCTGAGCCGACCGATCTGCCGGTCGGTAGGGCTTTTTCGCCGGGCTCGGTAGGTTTCCGTGGCGAGTCTAGTCGTGGTGATGCCTGCCGCCCAATTTTTGCCTCGTCGATCTGATCGCGCTAACAATGGCAAGTAGCGAACGGCCGTATCCGTATGGATCCGAAATGATCGGATCGATGCGTCATGGTCCTCCGCATCTAGGGCTTGTTTGAATGGGGCCAGCGCCAAGTCTGCCTGGCGGGCGGCCCGGCGTCCGTCCGATTTTGCGTCAGAAATTTGAGATCGCCGCCTCACGGCCAATTGCCTGGCAGGGCACCAACCAAACTAGCCCCTAATGCGGGTAGCTAGCTAGCTGGCTGGCATATGCATCCTGTTCTTCCTTGTCCGATCCATCCACCTGCTCGTCACGACCAAGCTAGAGCTAGCGCCCTTTTGTCAGGACGAACAAAAGGTGAAGGCATGCAGTTGCGTATTTGCAAAAACTACTAATTGTCTAGTGGCTAATTATCTTGCATCGTATATGATCTACGTTAATATAATATCGAACATGATGCATGGACTTATTACGGGACAATTAATCAACCGCAGCTTTCAGCTCCTGCTCCATGGAATATAATATATGTGCCCCCACCCTCCATGCAAAAAGCATCAAGGTTCTGGACTGTTGGTGTCGTTGGCAAATGCGTCCAGAGACATCGATCGTGCTTCTTCTGCCAGCCTGACGACCTGTCCACACCACTAACTCTCGGCATAAACAATTATTGGTAATTTTTACCGAGCAACTCCAACCGCTCCTGGATAATACTGTAGCAGATATAGAGAGGCTGCTGGAGGAAAAGAATCTTTTAGAGGGTAGTGTAATTTATGAAGAAATTTTAGAGGGATGGATAGAGGGGACGCTAATAGTGTTTTAGAGGGGAAATATAGAGAAGCTGCTGGAGTTGCTAATGGACGATTAAGTGGCATTACAGTTAAATCTCATCTTTACTTTATTAAGAGGATAATACATTTTTCTCTGTACACCTGAATATTTATTAAGAGGATTAGATTTTTCTTTGTACATCTGGCGCATGTATCCCCATTTTTAAGAGGCGGAATATTGCTAGGTCAATTGGTCGAATATAATTTTTCTCCTTTTGAATTGTGTACTGAATAATATATTATCTGATCTATTGAATATTCAGAGGTATCTATACTATTATACAACGCGCTAGCGTTGCCCTCGTCCGTCTGCCACGCGTCCCTAGCCACGTGCCTTCGTGCGCTTGGGCCGCTTCACCGCTTCTTCCGTGCTTGCTTCGATTGCGCCGTCTGCCTGCATTCGACGGCTCCGCATTCTCGCCGCTCGCCTTCTTGCACCCGTATAGCCGCGTCTGGCGTTTAAATCGCCAGTATAGTAACGTCTTGGCCGTTCAGCAGCGCCCGTGTACGCCGGATCAACGGCGGCATGCGCCGCGCTTCTCATCCTAGTTACTATTAGCTAATGTACCTAGTTGTGTGTTATTATATATATCTCTGCAACACTGCGCCATCTGCTCGTCACCTCCTCGTCTTCTTCTGCCTTCGCCTATTTCTTGTTTCATCTCTAACGAGCAGAGTGACATGTCCAACTCAACAAACGTCCATACAAAGAAAAGCGGCTGCGGCGACGTCAAGTCATGTAAAATCATCCTCACATCCGATTTTGATCGATCATAATTCAATACGGTTTTAAAATTTAGGATCAGTCATGCCTGATTTTAAACCATATGAATGAATTTGAGTAAACTAAAAGTTAAAAGGCAAGATCAACACTTTTTAAATTTTTTCCGAACAAACAACACACCACATATTCATTTAATTTTACCAAAAGAAACGAATCTTTAAATATAAGTTAATGAATTTAAATGGATATGACAATAGCATTATAAGAACGAGCAAGGTGACCCGCGTGTTTGTGCGGCTAGATTTGTGTTAAGATATAGATAATATATTAGATTAGATTTAGAGTTTATTTCTAATAGGAAGAAGTCCAATTTACCTCCCTTAACTATTGCAGAAGTTCATTTTTCCTCCCTCAACTCATTTGTGGCCGTTCGATACAAGATTGGACGGCCAGATCTCACCCATTTAACACAGAGGGAGGAAAAGTGAACTTTTTCAATAGTTGAGGGAGGCAATATGGACTTCTTTCTTTCTAATATATAGATCAGCTTCAGTTGTTTGTTATAGAGGTTAATATTGACATCTAGATTTACATAATAATATTCAACGATGTATATTTTTTCTTTTTAATATGATTAATGTGAGAATTTCTACTTTTTTTATTAACGTGGGAATTTGTAGGATTTTAGGATTAATGTGGTGGCTCCGTTTAACTCTGCTTTATATAGATAGTAGATGGGATTATAGAGAATATGTCGGCGATATGAGTAAATTTTAGCTAGTTTTCCTTTTTTTGAGCTAAAGGGCAGGAGCGCTGGCAAATCAATAAGAGAGGAAGCTATGCAAAATACAGAACAAGGGAGAGAGAGAGGGAGAGAAAGCGGACCAAGTCTAGGAGGGGGAGGGGGAAGAAGGGGAGAACTCATGGGATTATCATCCGCTCCCCTGAACGGCCTTATCATCCTCACTATTTGGGGGATTTGGAAGGAGAGGAACAGGAGGATTTTTCAGGGACAATCCCTTACGGCTTGCCAAGTTGTCACCCGCATAAAGGAAGATGTCGCAGCCTGGTCTGCGGCTAGGGAGGCCCCCATCCCCGTGTAGTTCCTGTCCTGTAATCCTTCCCTGTAGTTAGTTTTCATTCGATTATTGATAGTCACACACTCACACCACGTCTTGATCCGTCTGCTAGCTACAAGCTAGCTAGGAACTAAGCTAGGTGCGTGTAATTCGCATGGAATCTTGGGCAGAAAGCAGAATGATCCGTTTGATTTGTGAGCGAATGGCTGTATATCCTCCTAATGACTCGCGGTCGGTCGACCTAATCAATCAAGGAAGCCACCCTCTTTTCCTCAGAAATAAAAAAAGGGAAGCCGCTCTCTTATCTTGATATGGATATTGTAAGCGCGCCAGGACCACATCAATCATCGCGTATGTCGATCTGTAGCTTAGCATTAATTATATCTTAATTCCCCCGTGGCTAGCTTATCGCCTGACCATCACACCACAAATGTGTTCGGTGTGCGAGATAGCTAACTTAACCATCGAGAGTAGAGTAATACTCGCGTACGTGTATTATATGTTGCTTCCGTGCGCTGAGTATGCAAGAACCGTGAACTCTTAGATGGGATAGTAATTAATCTTATTCTCACGGACGATAGATCATGCTTTAGCTAGAATATGAAACCGGATGAGATGGTTAAAAAACGAGATTTGAAATAAAAAAAAGATCTCGAGTTTGATTATAAACCAACACAGATAACCGTTTTTAAACGGATACTAGTTTTTTAATTTTTTTTGTTGGTAGCGTTGGGACCTCCGCGCGGGTCGCTCTCGTGCGTGCGACTCTCGCACCGGCCGGATCAGCTCGTCCAGGCTCGTATCAAGAGGTCGGATCGAGTCGGAGTTGAACGTCGCCAAGAGCTCGCCGTCCGCGCGTGCGCGTATCTCCCTAGACCCGGACGCGGATCCGGGTGATATGCACTGGTACCGGCACACCCATCTCTTCCTGTCTCGGCTCCATCCATCCTTGTTCTAGGGGGTGTGTGTGGGGGATTGTCCAGTGATAATGCACTGATATTGTTCGAAAGACACCGGTGTCGTATGACACCGGTCCTTATATTGTAGATCCGCACCTGGAGACGCATGGCATAAACTGGGGGTGTGTGTGGGGGTGCAGGCATGTAGCGTCCGTTCTACCCGCGTACAAGGTGCAACCTGCTCTATCGACTACCGCCAGTCTGCTAGTGCTAAGCTTGCTAGGTGTTCCATCCGGCCAAATAAATAACGGTTTTGCTAGAATCTAGATGACTGGGCCTCACCGATGAGTGGGCCCGACGAGCGCACGTGCGTGCGCAGCTCAACATATAAATTATTCTTTGGAGACGGTTGAACTTACGGAATTTTTACTGCATTTTTTTTGGGAGCCAAGATAATATTATGTTCATAAAAAAAATGAACATTATACCGTTAGAAATGACCCATCAAATATAATGGAGCATCACGTAGTGTGAAACTCTACGATATCCTAAGCGAGATCATCGATTTCCTAGTGTGTTGGGATTGTTTTTGAAATAAATCATATCAAACTCTTTTAAATACATTAATGCTATTGTTTTGGATTTTCATTGTAGGTTTTAACCCGTTTCTATATTTATGTTTTAGATGCGAACATAGAGAAATTTCATATTCAAGATACCAATCCCGCTTTAGACTGATTTGAAACCCCACACATGATATTATAATGTGGAATCCATGATACACATGGTACCATTTAAACCGCATTCGATAGGGTTTGTAATTTTTAAAATGTCTATTTCAGATAAATGAAGATTGTATATACATATTCATTTAGAAAATACTTCATCAACGTTATAATTTTATGCGAAAAAAATATCAATTTGGTCTCTAGAACTTGGTCCTCGGACATAACCAATGGTATTCTATTGTATGGATTATCCCATTACTATTAATCTATTTTCTATTGTATTCTATTGTGTCTTTAAAATCTCTGTGATACCTTACATTAAAAAAAACTCGGTGTCCAGTGATAATGCACTGATATTGTTCGAAAGACATGACACCGGTCCTTATACTGTAGATCCGCCCGTAGAGACGCATGGCACAAGCTAGGGTGTGTGTGTGGGGATACAGGCATGTAGCGTCCGTTCTACGCGCGTGCAACCTGCTCTACCGACTACTGCCAGTCTGCCGGTGCTAAGCTTGCTAGGTGTTCCATCCGGCCAAACAAATAACGGTTTTGCTAGAATCCAGACGACTAGGCCTCACCGATGAGTGGGCCCGACGGGCGCGCGTGCTTGCGCAGCTCAACATATAAATTATTCTTTGGAGACCGTTGAACTTACGAAATTTTTACTATATTTTTTTTGGGAGCCAAGATAATATTACGTTCATAAAAAAAAATGAACATTAAAGCATCCTCAGCAACACTTGGGTCAGCTGCCTGCATCACGCACTAACAGCAGCGCGAAGACCGGAGAAGCAGCTCGCGTTTGAATTTTGCTCAGCTCGCACGTTAGAATTTTGCTCAGCTCGCGCTTGTGTTGATGCAGGCCGGCGTTGATTGCATGCGTGCTGGGATGCTCTTATATCGTTAGAAATGACCCATCAAATATTATGGAGCATCACGTGGTGTGAAACTCTATGATATCCTAAGCGAGATCATCGATTTCCTGGTGTGTTGAGTTTTTTTTTTTGAAATAAATCATATCAAACTCTTTTAAATACATTAATATTATTGTTTTGGATTTTTATTGTAGGTTTTAACCCATTTCTAAATTTAAGTTTTTATTGTAGGTTTTAAATACATTAATACATTAATCCCGCTTCAGACTGATTTGAAACCCCACACATGGTATTATAACGTGGAATTCATGATACACATCGTACCATTCAAACCGCATTCGATAGGGCTTGTAATTTTTAAAATGTCTATTCAGATAAATGAAGATTGTATATACATATAGATGACCAAACGGGCGGCCCGCCGACCAGACCGGCTTAAGCAAGCGGGACCCGTTTAAACACGGCATTGCTAGGCAAGCTATAAACAATAGCCGTCTCGTGTCGCCCCCATGGGTCGAGGCCACGGCCGAACCAAGACGCCGGCCGCCACCCGGCCGTGCCGTCTTGACCATAAACACGACAGACCTCACGGGCCCATTTTGTATGAGGAGAGAACAAAGGCTGGGGGCAAAAAATGGAGCGACGCTGCGTACCGAATCGATCCCATGACCTCTGGAGCGCAGAGCGAGAGACGCACGCACTAGCCAAGCAGACCACAAGTTCGCTTATGTTTATAATGTGTTAGAGTGTATAATATGTGTATATGGTAAATCAAAACTAAAAACAAAATTAACGGGTCGTGCAGGCGCCCCGTGCCTCGCCCGGCCCAAGCACGCACGTCGTCGGGCCGTCTTGCCCGGACCATTTTCACCGTCTTGGGGCCGTGCTTCGGTAGAACCTGTATTGTGCCGGCCGGCCCATCTGGCCATCTATATATATACATATTCATTTAGAAAATACTTCATCAACGTTATTTTATGGGAAAAAATATCAATTTGGTCTCTAGAACTTGGTCCTCGGACATAACCAATGGTATTCTATTGTATGGACTATCCCATTACTATTAATCTATTTTTCAATTATTACTCTATTTCTTACTACATTTTTTTCTATTTCTTACTATTTTTTTTCCTGTTGTATGTTAATCCATACCAAACTACTATAGTGTTGAGAACATCAAATAGACATTTGAGAACACCATCGAAGGTGCCTAACTATTGAAATCAAGGTAAGCTAGTTCCTTGACCCGTCAAAAGGAGGTCTGATAGTTTACGCAAATGTGGTGTTACATATGACGAGTTTGGATGATGTGGAATTACATCAGTGGAATATGTTATCATACAAACTTTTCTTCTATTATATTGTTAGGGGATGGTGTCTGCACCTAAAATAAAATTTCTTTTAA
The DNA here is from genome assembly GCA_036346415.1 of Raddia guianensis. Taxonomy (NCBI): domain Eukaryota; kingdom Viridiplantae; phylum Streptophyta; class Magnoliopsida; order Poales; family Poaceae; genus Raddia; species Raddia guianensis. The sequence continues at coordinate 3,698,536 of CM070536.1, read as the reverse complement.
AATCTCCGTGATAACTTTACGTTAAAAAAACTCTGCGTTGCCTGCTCAAAAGATTAAGCTAGTCTGGTTTTAATAGTTTAATGTTCAAGTCAACTCGACTTTAAACTTTGGGGACTAAAATAGGGTGGTGGGTAAGTTCACATATCAAACCGATATTTCGTCTAATTTAATTAATGCCTGAAAAATTGTATTTTTAAAGCATGCCAATATCTGGAAGCCAGAACAGATGCGATCCACTCCAAGATTATTTTCCCGGGCATTAATGACTTGACGTGACAGAGGCCACGGAAATTCGCAGGTGTGCACGTGCTGATCGCCTGTAGTCTGTAGTGGTAGCGACCCCGTAGCCGTAAACGGCGGTAGTTTCTCGTACATTCGCTTACGATCCTGAAGACCTGAATGATTGATTTTTGTGTGATCAGAATTCAGAATCTGCGGTGCGCCGGCGAGCGATCACACGAGATGTCGATCATTAATTTGCTAAACGTTAACTATAATTCCATCAGGAAAGCAACCCGGGAATCTGCACGAGGTGTATTGAGCTCGCGAACTCTGCTAGGATATTGAACCTCTCAGAAGGCAACGCAGGCTATATATGTGGTCGTGGCACCGAGTGCCAAATCAGCTTAGGCCTGGTTCTCCATGGTTTATTTGATCTATCTATCTATGTACTTATCTTTATTTTAAATATAAATAATTTAGTTTTTAAATTTATTTTTTTTCCTATTTGAAGGCGTGTCTAAAAACTTTTTAAAAACAAACCAAATAATGGGGCTCGGCTCTGGAATCCACCTCAAAAAGCTCTCGAAGTTACGATACAAAGTCAGATAAATAAATGAGATAAACAGTAGAGAACTGTGTCTTAATTGCGATGGTAATTGAACCGACTTGCATGGTTGAGAATAGACCTGTTCAAACGCCGGGCCGGGCCGGCCGGGCGAACTGGAAAAGCCGGTCCCGAAAACCAGGCCGAGGCCGGCCGGGCGGCGTCGGGCTCGAAGCCGGCCGAGCCCGGCCGGCCCGTCCGCCCGCCACGCTTAATTCATTGAAATCCGGGGCGGGCCCGCCCGGCCAGATCACGGGCGGAACCGGCCCGAGCCCGACCGATGCACGGTCGGGCGGGCCGGGCCGGGCTACCGGGCCGGGTTTCCCGTGAGCAGGTCTAGTTGAGAACCATGCTCCATGCATGCGCAGTCGCAGTTTACAAGTGGTTTGCTTTTCCCCTCTTCATATATATGGTTTATTACTTCCTGCATGTGGTTTTGGTAAACGAAGCTTTGCCTTGCTACATGATCTACATCGAAGCCGTGTCATTGGATACCGTCTCTATCACATGCATCCCGTACACTGGAGGTGCTCATGGACAGACCAGCGAAGCATAGGCGGAAATAACGGACAGACTAGCGTGGCCATGGGCCATGGCCCCGGCGCTCCCTGTACTATTCCCTGGAGCCATTCTTCAGAACAGATCGGTGTGAATGCCCACCAAATAAAAATCTTGTCATAATTTTGCTGCCTACCCCCCAGAGACTGGTTGGTTGGATTGGGTTGAACAGGCAAATTGGGGTTAAATGTTACATGATTTGGCTACGGCTAAATTGTAATTCGGTTTAAAAAATGGGTATTGAGAGCTTCGGGAATCTAGAATGTTTGATTTAACTTTTTTTTATTAGTATTATGGACCACAATATTAGAAATCTAGATGAATCGGATCGGGTACGCCTTGATTCAACCTGACCCGGCCGCAATCGGGGATCCCAAATGTTTGCCCTAATCCAGATTGGCCTGACTCGTCGACGCCCAATCTGTCCTAAACATGGTAGAGAGGATGTGGGGAAGGGATGTTGTTAATCGTGGCGAGCCAGGCGCCGCCGCCAAGAGAGAAGGAAGTGGACTGTCGTCGCGCGCTATCTTTAATGCTCTGTATGGGCCACGCAAATCCGATTAGCGTTATCGCCTTCGTGTGGCCGCTCCACCGTGAGTATCGCGTCCCATGGCTGTGCCGCCACACGCATTGCCTTCGCCGTTACCTCTCATGGCCACGTCATCGCCTCCCACGTGTTTGTGTTCCCAGTGGGGGAGAGTGAGAGGTTGAGGAGATGGGAGACAAAGAGGACGGTAGAGTGAGAGGCTGAGGGATGAGAGATAGAGAGAGTGGTGTGAGTCAGTGAGCGGTGACAGGGTCAACATGGAGAAGGGTGTGGGGAGGGACGTCATATGGGTTAGGGTTAGGGCTCAGGAGGTCAGCCGATGTATGGGAGATGTTGGATTTTAATCTAAGGGTGGATGTCTTTGTGGTTCGGGTCAAGTTAGGGGTTAAGACCTAGACCCGACTAGGGTGGAATCAAGGACCCTGACAAACCTTGACTCAACTGTCGGGTTGGGTCGGGTTCATATCTAGATCTCTACACAGCATCATATTTGGGCCTCAAGTCATTGGACCTATGTATTCGTATGTCTAGCCACAAAGCAACGACAAAGGTCTTGTTATACCATCCTTAGATTTAGAAAAGTGGGTTGACCTTTCATGCTTATAAACCATGGTTTGCTTCTTGCACAATCCAAGAGAGGACTATCCCAATAGGCCAACAACCCCCTTCACATTGGTGCCCCTTCATCATCCCTTCTTTCCCTTACTATGGCAATCCTTTAGGTTCACAATCCATCACGCCTTTCACCCTCAGGCCTTTCACACCCTGTTGATTCCGGACATGCCTAATATGCTATCTGAAAATGACATGACTATATGATCTACCACTTGTTAGTATATTGCTTTACCATGTACAATGCAAGGTGCTTATGCATCAATGCTCAAGAAGAGAAAACGTTGACACATCACTAAGCATCTAAGAAGAAAAGTTACATTAAATTACAAAGATGTTTACATGGAAAAAACATGATTTGCTTTTCTAAGTATCTTTCTTAGCACCTGCATTGTATATGACCTAAAAAGTCATAAGCCAAAATACACTGCCCTAATACAAAGGGTAGATCCCGTACCACTTAACATACAGTAGTTTTGAATAGTTTAGAAAGAGGAAGCTGTCCTTCACCAATTGTTCTTTTTTTCTTCTGTTGGTTGGTGTGTGGGTGGGTGGGTAGGGGGATGGGCATGGTTTCATGTTACATCTTGCCCTTCGACTAAACGAACAAAAAGAACAAAATGGTGGAAGAGCTCGGCATTCTTGCGTAACGACACCCACACTATCTTCCATCGTGCAATGCTCTAGGCCGTCTAGGTTTTGATTGGCCGGTCGGGCCAAAACGGAAGGCACAACCCGCATTATTTTGTCCTGGACAAGGGGGTACGGTTCATCAACACGATCCGCCGTGGAATATGGCCGTGCAGGGTCGTTCTTGAGAATTGACAACTGACAAGTGCCCTTCCGGGCAGAAGAGATGGTAGTGGCGGATGCATGCATCACGATTCACGGGCATCCACATGCGCATCATGGCTGTCCCCTCGATGTTCACAAGAACACCGGACCGAAAGCAGAGGCTTCATCAGGGCGACACAGACAAGTGCACGAACAGATGCAATTACCATGTGCCAGTGTGCCACAAGAGGCGCAGAACGGCCGAGAAAATCGAGATGATCTGAAAACAAAATCTGACTGCTGCTGCAGTGCTGCCTCTTGATCCATGGAAGACGAGGGACGTAGGCTCCAGCCGTGGATCGCCATCGTCCATGAGCGTGTCGTCGATGCAACAACATTTGCGGAACCCGTTCATTTCGGAAGCGATTAGTCTCAGAGAAAGAAGTCAGCGAAAGGAGAGGAGGGATCATCTAAATGCATGGATGGGGAAGGCATGCGTGTGGTCTGTGCTACTGTACAGTGTACAGTAGAATGATTGGGTTCCTTCCGTGACAGGTAAAGCTACAAAATTACGATACTCCAGTTTGACCACTGCAGTCACAATACTATGCAAATCAAAGGGCAAAGCAAGTTAGCAGTGCTTCCATGAGCAGAACATGACTCTGAGCTTCAGCTTCCATAGCTAATCAGACTACCAGTGTCTGACACCAGAAACCAGAAAAGCCAAACCCCTCGATTATGTACCAGCTATATACACTCCCACATACCAGTATGAAAGCGATCAGCTGGCTGGATCTCAATACAAGAAGCAAACCAAATTGCCATATCAAGATAACAAGGAAAAAAAAAACTAGGGCTCTTTTTTGTACAGGTCAGTTTTCACCACCACTCACACCAAAACCTCAACTGGTTATTTCACCCTTTACTAGCATCGGCTGCACCAATGGGCATTTAGATACAACTCATTTACATCAGACTTCAAGAGCAGCTAGGTCTACAAATCATGAGCTGGGTTGCAATATCTACTGACAACATCCTCCGCCCTGTTTTGCATTGTTATCTGGCTTCTGTTTCAGAGAGTTCCTCTTGACAACTGAAGAACCTTCCTCCAAAAGACTTGGAACCTCAAGAATCTGCAACAGATTAGCACATGGTATTTACATTGCCTAAACAAGAGTATAATATTGCATTACTATGAATTAAGGAGATACAGTTTCACAGTTCAGTAAATAATGGTCTGCTGAATCGATCAAGGTAACCTCGTGAAGAAGGTACTAAAGAAGACCTACAACAAACTTGTATTTTATTTTAAACAGCATAATATACGGAAAATATATTTTCAATGAAACATGGTATTTACATAAGGAACTGAAAGAGTTTCACATGCATACCATATATTATTGGCTTAGAGGACTTATTCTGCACGAAGTTAAAAATCCAGCACAACAAGTACCATTTTATTCATGACCAAGGCAAGCTGGGCCATAGTTTAAACAACACTGAGGGCAGAAAGCAGTATTATATGTATGATTAAGGGCATACTTCATGCATTCATGTGCCTGAGCAACATAGCACATATAAAAAAATAGCACATAAAAAATATAAAAGGCTGTACTATTCATAAAAAGGAACATAAGCAATGCACATGCACTCATGTGCAAACATAACACATATGTGAGATAACTATAGCACTTCATGTCAATCATGACAGAAAGACAACAAATTGGCTCAAGCATGTTCCGTGTTGGTACCACAGGTCTCATATGAATCACAAACAATATTCCATGCACTGAAGTGACAATCATGAGCCAATAGAACACAGAAGAAGTCATAACCAGTGAATATTTTATAAATACAAAAACATATCCTGATAATCGGGAAAAAATAGAGAAAAAAGCATGGGCATATATAGCCTAATAATGGAGCATTTATACACAAAATACTTATTGGAGATGTGATCCACATGAGTGCAACCCCAAGTTCCAACAGCAAACCATAATAGGAGTTGCAGCAGGATTACGAATAAAGAAAGGGGTTGAACATATCTAGAACTTCCATTAAACATACAAACAAAAACTGGGCAAACACTAACTATGTTAGGGTCTGAAGGAGAATAATATAAAAGAAACGTGCAAGTGTGCATATCTTGACACAAGAAACATGTTTACTCTACTACATGGCATAACCAGAAATAAGCATACACCAAATTTGGGTGATAGTCCATCCACCCTAGCATACATCAAAGAAATGCAAAAACTGCCTTACAGCAGTTTGGAAACAAGAAAAAACACAACTGCTCCACGGCATGTGTAGGTAGAAGATGTTATTGACATTTTTTTAAAAAAGTAGAAGATGGTATTATCATGAAAAACAAAATATATGTTTTGGGACTGTTCTGATACGACTTGTGTAAGCCCGAGATCGAACCACCTCTCAAATATCAAAGATCAGAAAAGGTCACATGACAGAAGGTTTTAATTCCAAATCACACTGTTAAAATCTAGATCTGTTAGAAACTACACTTTCATTCACCTTTAACTTCAATAATGCTACTGTGCAGAACAATTTCATAAACTATACAAGTCAGCATGTATATGGCTGCTAATTAGAAGGCGAATTTTAGATGGTAGATAGATTAATGTTATTTTGAGTAGTATCTTTCTGCAGGTGTACCTTTAAAGCAAGCTCTTCAAAACATTTCTCCACATTTTCCCTTGTTTTGGCACTGCTCTCAAGAAAAAGACATCCAGATTCTTGAGCGAAGGCAAGCCCTTCTTCCTTTGTCACCATTCTTTCCTCTTCCTGTAAAGTAGGACCATCTACATCAGAACTATGCACTGTCACATCACTTGGATAGTCATTCATATAGATGGCCTCAGGTATTAATCATACCAAACTTGCTTCTTTACCTGGATTCAAAATATTCTCATGGGATTACTTGTACCCTCCCATTTTATTTACATACTTATATTTTGGCATTGTTAACCTCCATTATTTATTACAACAAATGTAATCATTCTTATAAAGAGTTCAAGTGATACCATGTTTTTGTACATTGTGTTACAAAAAGGTGAACCAACAAGCTATAAGTAGACCAACTAATGATTCTACTTAAAAAATAGGAAACATTAACAAGAGCTGGAAGGTTCGAAATTTAAACCAAACAGCAATTTTGTTTAGATAGGAACAAACCATACCTTGTCCACTTTGTTTCCAACAAGCATTTTGATGCACTCTTTATTTGTTGAGTGCAATTCTATTTCCTTGGCCCATACCTCAGCCAAATTTGTGAAACTTTCTCTCTTTGTGACATCATAAACTAACAGAAGAAGACAGTGACAGTACAAAGTTAAAACTTCTATGAGTTAACCTGCAACACTTAATGCAGAATACATAGAAGGATGTGAGGGTTGGATATATGTACTGTTCCTAGACACTTTGTTGTTACAAGTCATCATAACAAACATTTTCAGCATCATCATCAAACTATAAATGCACCACTAAATGGTTAGCTGCACATACATATTCATAGTTCACTACCTCCGTGGCAAATCCAACAAAGTATGACGTGAATTGTGACCACAGTAAAGTTTACTGCGTTCCCATTAAAAAACCATGAATCAGCACAGAGATGGACTGATTTAAAGTTTTAAACTATGACAATTTTGCATTGGTGGAAAGGAAGCATCCATGTACTAAGTAACCTGAGAGGTCCTGATACCATAACCCAAGTAAACTGAGGTGTGAGAAAACTAAACTCATAATACTAAATGCAGCCTTCACTATAAGCTTATATGTGACATAGTGCAATACTAGACAGCCAATCATGGATCACAATTATGTTAACTTGCTCGGCTTACAGGTATATTCATAAGATTCTGTAACAGAATCATAACTGTGATAAAAGGAGACTCATGCTCGGAATTTAAAAAGAAATAAAACCTAAATTGCAATGACATGAAATATGCATGCCGGTAATCTACACAGGATATATCATAATAGTGAAAGCAGGCATAAACATGTACGCAAGTCAAGCATGACTTTCTAAAAAAAGTCAGGCATGACAGCTTCCATTTGATTAGTGTATCCTGGAAGAAATGAAGTTTTTTTGGATAATTGATGGGTGTGTGCTGGAAGAAAGGAAGTTACCTAGAATGATTCCATGAGCACCTCTGTAGTAAGAGCTAGTGATTGTTCTGAACCTTTCCTGGCCAGCTGCACACAATGAAAAAGAGGTGCGCAGGCAAGTGAAATCTTAAGTTTTAGGAACACCACTACATGACATGGTATGACCACCATAAGAGGAAACCCAGTGGTTTTAAACTAAAGATTTCCTAGTACAACAAGGTGGCTGTGTTCAGGGCAAGCAACTTGAGTTCCAGCAAATAAGACAGCTTACTTTGAGGGGACAGAAAAAAAAAATCTTCACAAATGACAAGTGGGCGTGTCCATTTTTAATCAATTAGAGCCAAATGATACTATACTCTTTGGCTTTAGATTATTATGGGCTAAAGCAAAACGGTATATCAAACTATCTATATATTTTTTTGGCATGAGGTTATAGAGTTCTCTAGTATCACCAAGGGTCAAACGGAAAAGTCTCTATAATTTTTACTCTCAGGGGTAAGATTGCGAACACCGGCCCCCCTTACCCCGCTTTTGCAGGAGTTTCCTCAGAAACTTTAGGGTACGACGATGATGATGATGACGAAATGACAAGTGGGCCGTAAGTATTTTGTGCACACATGACGTATTAAACCTTGAAGGTAAACAAAAGCAATATCCCACAAAAGGCAAAGGTAGCAGCATAGAACATACATAATAGGGGGGAGGGAGGGGGCAAACACCTTACCGGTGTCCCATATCGTCAGCTTCAGTTTCTTACCACCAACAGTAAGAAATTTGATTTTAAAATCAACCCCTGGCAATCATTGTGAAACAAAAGTTTAGAGTAAATAACAAGAGGACAAAAGGGCCCACATACAATATATTAACAATGAGCTCATGATGAAACTGGTCCTATTTGAGAAGATAAGGTCAAGTTAATGTTGCAACAATTCAAAATCCTATCATATACCACATGAGAAGCATATTTTGCAATAATCTTCAATTGATTATAAGTGAGAGGATGCACGTATTCTCTCAGAAAACACATTGTATAAGATTTTGAAGCAATAGTGAGACCTATACCATTAATTTTTTTTTTTGTTGAACTATGTGCGTGGAGACACTTAGTTTGATCTTATCAGTATTCAGTAGCAGTCTCCACATGAACCCCACATGTTATGTTGAAAAGGTGTATATCGTATATCTAGAGCAATATATTCATTCATAGATAAGTTTGGGGCTTTCCTCATGAGTATACTATTTGTCAACACAATCCACCCTAAAAAAAAATCCTTTTAGAAGTGTAAATGACATACACGACCCATTGCTGCAATAAATTTGTGATTTAAAAACATCGTAAGTTCAATTATTTCTCAATCTCCCTGTTATTGACATCATAGCCATTCCAAAATTTTGATCCTTTAAATTGAATTGATTGGTATCCTATAGTCCAATTAAATGTATCTGTTATATTATTAAAGGGAAGGGAAGCCACTAACCCACTATGGCCTTGTTTGTTTCAGATTAATGTTGAGTTGAGTTTTACTGTAGCAAATTTGTGACCCACCTGAAAGTCGTTTTAAAAAATTAAAAAAAATATGAAAAAATTATTTTGCGAACTCTAAGAAGAACTATTTAGAACCCCAAAAAAATAACTACAAAATATTACAACATTTGGCCTATACAAAAATAACAAGTTTTCATTTAATTTAATTTAATTTAATTTGAAACAAACAAGGCCTATGTTGTCCTCCTCAAGTGCTAGAAAACCACAGTAATCAAAGAAAAAGAAGAATGATCTACACCATCATTTTTATAGCAAGATTATAATGGTTAATGTTAAATAAAATATTGATAGAAGAGTTGTAACAGTTGTATAACAAGTAAAACATATGTTTTGTTGTAAGCACATATTTGTAGTATCTAGACACTTAGTTGCACAAGAAATTACAGCATGAAAAGAATGATCGATTTTACTATGATATTTTATTTGAAGTTCTGTAATTCACTCCTTTGTGCTCATTTTCTAAAAGTGGAACAATTAAACAGAACACAGTCATTGTCACCAGATTTATGAGAAAATGAATCATTCCATCCTACCAGTATCAGCACATGACCACCACTTTTGTTAGTTTCCAAAGCATACAGGAAAATCTTGTCTATCCAGCTACTTTAGTAATGAACTGCATATTCTACATTTTCCAGGATGAACACATAGAAAGTTTGCCCCGTTAACAATTTGGGAGTTACTACTGCAAAATCGCCTATGATTTGGGGGCCTTCACGGTCACTTTTTCCCTTCTCCGCACCTCCTGCCCTGGCCGTTTCCTCCCCTTCTGCTCCCACTCCGGCAGTGTCGCTTCTCCTCCTCAGCCTTCTCCTGCACCGCCCCTCCCCCTCCTTCTCTAGCTGCTCCGCGCACCTCCACCGCCGCCCCACCAACCCTCGACCAGTGGCACCCTCGCCCCCCCCCCCCTCCCTGCTGCCACATCAGGCCTGCCCTCCCTAATCCAGCCACCATGCGTGCTGATCCGCCCAACCGCCTTCGACCACCCCCTTGGCTCTGGCAAATGCCGCCGCCACCTCGCCACCTCGCCACCCCCCACGATCCCCTCCCTCCCCATTGTTGGGCCACCGCCACCCCTGGCCTCCCTCCACGCGGCAGCGGCGGTGGCTGGAGATGGAGAAGACAGTGGCGGCGGATCCAGGTGAGCAAAATTGCAAAGGCAGAAAATCTGTAACAATTTTGATCCAGAAGGATAGCAGGCATGAGTGTGAGCTGATCGCCATAAATAAGTGAATAACTCATGCTTAGGGTGAGATCACAAGACAGGAACCATCTTGGGGAGAATTCAGTAATCTCTAATCAGCATCATGCTATTCATTTCTATTCAGTTTTGTAGTAGTCCGGGGGGTTATAGCTAGTTGTGATTGTTCTTTTTTGTTGAGTTTACGGGTGATAGAGATAGAGGAGCTCTTGTGTGTTTGGTTGCTGCTCGTCTGAAGTATCGCCATGAACGATGGTGGAATCTGTCTTACTTGTTTCCACTATTTGTAGCCTCTAACAAAGGTGCAGACAAGCACAGTAGTACCACAAAAGCAATCAGTAAGCAGCATCAATCTCAACCGTATTTTCCGTCTACAGCGAGAAACAGCAGCAGCGCCAAGCTAATGGATGCTGCGGCGCTGGGTGATCCCCTCCTCAGCTCCCTCCTCGAAGGGCACGAACTGCGCAGCCATCTAGCTCACAGGGAGGGTCCGCCCGTTACGAGTGACGACACGGCGAACAGCAACGCCTAATCTCCAGCAGAGACAGAAATTACTGCCGCTGCGCTCCCTAATCGGGATTCGGGACAGGGACGGGGAAGCGGGCATCGTGTTAGGCACGCGACAGCGAGATCCAGCGGCGTAGTAGGTACGCACCGATGGTGGGCGCGATGTCGTCGTCGATGTGGGCGGCGGAGACGAAGCTGACGAGGAGGCTGCTCTTGCCGACGGCCGAGTCCCCGATGAGCAGGACCTTGAAGGAGCAGTCGTAGCTGCTCCCCGGCGAGGAGCCCATGGCGGCGGGCGGGAGGAGGAGACGCGCCGAGGCCTCAGGCTGGGACGGAATCGCGGGCCAAGCAAAGCATCCGTCAGGGGGAGGGAATGCGGCTGGGCGCGGGGGGTGGGTTGGTGCGTGCGAGCCCGAGGAGTGGAAGAAGGTGGCGGATGCGGGAATAAAGCGAAGGCTCCCGTGTGGAGGTGTGCCGCGCGCGCCGCTCGAAAGCGAAACGGAACGACGAGGCGTCTCGTCTACCGCTTCCGGTTGCGGCTGGCGGCGCGGCGGGGGGCGGGACGCGTGGGGCGTGGCCGCCGAGTGCTCGGACTCTCGGAGGCGGAGGCGGAGTCGTGTCGTGGAGAGCCGAGCGGCGGCGTGTGAGGGTGCGGGCGGGCGCAGCGGGTGACGAGGGGCGCAACCGGGCGGCGTGCGGGACGACTCGAACTTTCCCGCGGGGCACGAGCACGACGTGGGAGTTCAGTAAGCCACCGTGGGCAGGTGCGTTGGATCGGCGCGCGTGGCATGGGATATCATTGGCAATTTGGCATGGCATGCCGCGGGGGCGCGTGCGAGTCCTGTGGATAGGGCTGGCAATTTAGCTCGTGGCTCGCTAGCTGCTCATGAGCGAGCGGTTGGTTTTATTTCGGCTTTCTTTCGGCAGAACGAGCGAGCGAGCCGAGCGAGCTTTTTCCTAGCTCAGTCGGAAAACGAGCCGAGTCGAGCCTAGGGACGGACCGCTCGTAGCTCGCTTGCTTGGTAATTTGAAAAGGCCAGCAAGTGGGAAGTAGCAGCATGCATAACGAACTAACGTGCTGCCATCTAGGCTTTGGCGCAACTAGCACGCCGCCTTGCCGCTAACTAGCAGCTGCATGGCTGCAAGCCCGCATTAGCAGGCAGCGGTCCAGGCTCCAGCGAAGCAAGCATGCTGTGCGAGCCAGCGACTAGCACAGGAGCAAGACAGCAACACAACACTAGCTCGCGAGCCAGCTCGAGCTTGCCACGAGCCCGAGACAAGCTTTTTCTATAGCTCGTTGGGTTTGACGAGCCGAGCCGAGCCTTAGCTCGCTCAAACTCGGCTCTTTTCCACCCCTACCTGTGGGGGTGGTGGTGAGACCGTTGGCGAACTTTAACTCGAAGCTCGCGAGTTGCTCGGACTCGATTCGATAAAATCTCGGTTCGTTTATAAATGAGCACAAGCCAAGCTCCATTTTCAGCTCGTGTCCATTAGCGAGCCGAGCCAAAGGCTGCCTTGCTCGGGCTAGGCTCAATATTCTATTACCAAAAGGCTCATAAAATAGATCAAAACCCACATATGCATGCACAAGTCTTTTTCATACTCATATGTACAATGATAATTAACTTATATATTTTGCAATGGTTAATGCCTTCAAAGGTTGGGAGACCAATGTTTTCCGTGGCTCGTGAGCTTCCAACAAGCCGAGATGAACCCAGTTTTCAGCTTGGACACCCTGCCGAGCTCGGCTCGGCTCGATAACGAAGCAAGCCTAGCCGAGCCGGAGGCTGACTCACTCGAACTCGGCTCGTTTCCACCTCTACTGGTGACCAGTCGGATCCACGTCGCGCTGTGCTCGTGCCGAGGTCGACATTAATAGTGTTTTAGGGGATGTGATCAGTCGGATGCCAGGAAGGAGGCGGTTGCGGGGATGGGATGGTGGGGTGCGGCGAGACGTCGGTGCTGGAGTCGTGAGCTTGCGTGAACGCGGCTGAACAACAGTAGCAGGTAGATCTAAACATGAGATGCGGAGCACTGGAGAAGAGCCAGAGGTGGAGAAAGAAGAGACACCGAGTGCAGAGTAAGCGGAGAGGTTAGAGGAGGAACGAGCTATACGTTTCTTTGTATCCTGTTCCGTAGCAGTTCTCTTCTAATTTAATTATAAACCCAAGTTACTGTACGGCCCGATTGTAACTGTACACTTGGGTCTTCCGCAACGCCCCGTCAACCTACGAAGCCCAATAGGAAGGGAACGAACATACTCCCTAGACAAACAGAAAAATAAGACCAGAAAATCGACGAGCTACAAATAGAAATAAATCTATCTGGTGTTGCATCTTCCATGAGCTTCCTGTAGCTCATCTACATATAGCGGCAACTAGACAATCTTTCAGTGATTGGTGGATGTACTTGAGGAGTAATTTTCAAGCAAGGACGAGACGATACTTTGATGGCATCGTTATATATACTTGTTGGAACATATGGAAAGAAATGAATAGAAGAATCTTCCAGGATGCTTACTCGACTTATCAAGAGGTTCTTCTTCTCATTAGAACTAATCTGCTCAACAAATTGTTAGCCTTCGGGGCCGAGGATCATGGCTGAGAGTCCGTAGTTATTTACCGTTGTACCCTTTTTTCGGTGCTTTTGGTTTTCTTCTCCTTTGTACATGTCTTTGTTGTTTTGTTTATGTCCTTTTTTTACTTCGTCTATAAAGCTTTAGGCGGTGCTCTGCCAATTAATTCAAAAAAAAAACAAATAGAAATAAATCCGGACGACAGGCACCACCGCACCAACAACATATATGCTAAGCAATAGTTTATTGGACATTTCAGATTGCAGACATCATTCTTTCTCCCCGCTAACTCTCAGACTCTAGAGCATGCAACTTCTCTAGTCTGACAGGTGTTGTAAGAGCTGCATCCCAGGCACTTGTGTGCCAAGATGTGAAACTGCACGTTCGATGTCCTCCCACAGTCGTTGCAGAGGATCCATATCTGAAAGCAAATACGAAGCAACTTTTTCTTGATCATACAACTGGTTTGGTCGAAAGAATGGGTGGACATAGGCTTCGAGTAAGTTTTGCGTACCATCTTCCTTTGATAAATTGCTGGCATTGGGGTTGCTGCAACCTGAGTCAAAGAGTTATCTCGATGATAACTGGCTATACAGGATGGATGCGCACAACGAATGAATCGAGTTTGTAAGGAGGCTGTACCTCCTGATCGAGCTTTTGCCATGCGTCGGACATATCACAAGCAGACTTCAGGCAAATTGGGCATGAGAATCTGAGAATATGCCATAGATTGGCACCATATTCATGGGATAGGTTATGATCTTGAAATTATTCAGGTGAGTTTCTAGGTGAAAATTCCTACCGTTGATGTGCTTTCATCTCGAGAAGGCACTCCAAATGAATAGTGTGTCCACAGTACAACACAGTGATATCACTTGCTGAGTCAAATAGGTACTGTGGCAGAAGGAGATAAGGGAAAAGTATTTGGTGAAGTCATAAACTCTAAAGCCTGGACAACAAATATTCACCTCAAAGCATACAGGGCAGTTGTGATGCATTGCTCTTTCCACACATTGATGGGTGTCCTTCAATTGATAGCTATAACAACATCCTGTAGTATAAATGGCCACCATATATATGTTACTGTAACATTTTGCTAGAAAAGCCAAACAAGCAATAAGAAACTAACCAAGTCAGCTGACACCAAACTTACCACATTTGTCACAGTGAGAGAAATTCTCCACACCACCGGTTCTATAGAAGTCAATGACAAAATCAAGATTTACTGGAGAATAAAGATATACAATTTCAGTAAATTCGATCAGTACAATTGCAGTAGTACTACTTGCCTACATATGCCACATCCATCGCAGTGAAAATGGTTCTTTGATACCTGAAAAAAGGGGGCATATCAGAGATTACAATGGAAATTACTTCTGAAATAAGAGGGCATATCAGAGATTACAATGGAAAATACTTCTGAAATCACTAAAAAAAATATCATTTAATTTCATTAAACGCGCATAATTCATACTCCTTACATCGTCATCAAATAAGTTGCATTTTGCGCAGAAGTAGTTGCCCAGGCGTACCCCACAATCTGAGCAATCCTGGTGTACCTGTAGACAAGACACAAACGTACGTTTTTCATGTGATAAGCTGGCAGAACCTGAGAAACATTATTATTACTCATTAATAGGCAACTTACATCCTGTTCTTTGTTGCAGAGAGAGCAGATGACCTGAAAATTTTAAAATAGTCCGAATAAGATCACTGTATAGTTGGTTGGCTCGTAATGATTTAAAAAATTAGAAGTGTAAAAAAGGGGCAATGACCGATATATGTGCTGACACAAATTTAGCCATACAAACACGTGGGTCATCTTGCTTGTTATATTCATATGTACTCATGCAAAGAGTTCCTTGCATGCTAGATATCTTCTTAGTAGTTATCAGCTTCTCATTTTACGTTTAGTGAACATATGTCAATCATCAATAGGAGTGCATAGCTCCTAGTTTTCACATGTTGAAACATGAAGACTCCACGAGTTTAGTACTTTGAGTGAATTGGTTGATGCATGAAGCTTAATAGTATGGTGTCTGCATGACTACATGGGCACACACGCAGCAGTGCAGTCTGCACGGATCGAGCATCTACGGCCAGAGATGAACTGAAGTTGCGTTGGTACAAATTGACCACAAGTAAGGATGTAAGTGGGTTGCTTAGCTGGTACCCGCGAGACCGCTTGCTCACAGGCTTAGTGTATTTTAGTGAAGCAAACGGGTCGCGGGTACCCGCGAAGCAACCCGTTTGCATCCCTAGATGTAAGTGGGTTGCTGGGTATCCACGAGACCGTTTGCTTCATTAAAATACACTATGCATTGTGAGGCTTAGTGTATTTTAGTGAAGAAGCGATCTCGCGGATACCCGCGAAGCAACCCGTTTGCATCCCTAACCACAAGCATACGCAGTGAACGATTTCTTTTCGCACATCGCGTCGGTACCTACGTGAGGTAATTTTGCAAATTTATTTAGCTCCTTCGGCATCCACGTCAGGTGCCACATGTGCAAATTCCGTTCGAAAATTTTTCAATGTAGCAAATCACCCAACCCAACGCAGCACAGAACATGCACTGACCAGCTTGATTTCATGGCGAGGGACCTCATGGCGGTCGCGGATGCTGACCTCCAATGAATCCTGCAATAAAAGTAAGCTCGGCAACGTTGAATTGTTCTCTTTTTTTCTTCTCGCCGGGGGCAGCCAAAAACAAGTAAAAACTATCAAACGAGATAAAAAATAACACAAAGTTCTGACCTTTGCTTCGTTGTGGCAATGCCTGCAATCGAAGACCTCACCGCAGCAGGGAGCCCTTATCTTGCATTTCCGCTTGTAATGCACACACCTAGCATCAGAAAGCAAAATACATAATGGAAAAGAAAAGAGCGATTCACAATCACAAAGCAAAATAAAAGAAAGAGAATTGAGCTGCAAGAAGTGGTAGTTACCCACTTACCCGTACTGTTCGGCTCCCGATCCCGAGTCCATCTCCATTTCTTGCTGCTTTACTAATCAGTCGATCTGATCTCTGTCAATTATCAGATATTCAGATGCTGCAGCTCCTGCCTGGCTAGCTATCTCCTGAACAGAAATCAAAACCCAGTTCAGAAAAGCTGGAAAGAACTCTCGCTCAGCCAATAGCCATCTCATCTCATCGCCGGCGAGCAGCGAGCCCACAGAGCCCCAGACGGCCGGCGAGACACCCGAAGAAGACAGACAAAGAAGAAGAAGAGAGCCAAGAGGCAAAATAAAAGGCAAAACCCCGTGTGCCTGCGCGAGCCGCAACGCATGCAAGGCGCCGTCCCACAAGCGCACACGCACCTCAATGCCTCATGCCTACGCGCCGACGAGCACCGGCCAAAGATACATCGGATCCCCCGCGGCGGTCGCAGGCGGCGGCGGCGCCGGACTCGGGGGTGAGATGGTTTCGCCGCGGGAGCACGGCCGATCGATCGGGTGCCCGGCACGGCTCGCGGGGCGGGGGTAATATATAGGGGCGGAGTTTTCGGCGGTGGCTAGGAAAAGAAATGGCGGGTCGACGATGGCGAAGCATTCGGTGGCGCTTGAGCTTTATGTGAGGCAGTAAAGAAAGCGCGGGCGGTGAGGACGCGCGAGACGGCCAGCGATCGATCGAGGCCCATACCCCGGGCTACGGCGACTGCCCGTCCTCGACCTGCTTCGGCGGCGGCGGCTGCGGCGGCGGCCGACCTGCCGCCCCGGGCCTGGGACGGTTGGCCGGTGCCGGATGCAGCTCGCGCGTCGGCACCGGATGCTGGGTTTCCGCTTGACACGCGACGTGCGTATGCTGTATCGCCGTTCCTGTTCTACACGGTATGGTATGGCTAGCTAGCCCGATTTGAAAATGTGTGTTCGGAGGATGTATTTTTGCCTTTTATAGGAGTCAATTCGATTACTATATGCACATGAACTAGGGGTTGAATAGGTTCTAGATGAGTTTTAAATTTTTTAGATTTTTAAAAGATAGCACAAAGAAACAATCTTTTACGACTAGAGCACACAAGACATACAAAGAACATGAACCTTAATGCAAGATGCAAACGAGCGATAGTGCGTTTGCTCGGCTAGATTTGTTTTGGTATACAGTGTTTATCTCTAACTCATAATCTATCGCTAACATATCAGATCGGTTTTAGAGTTTATCTCTAATATATTATATCAACTTTAGTATTTAATATGAATTTCTAATATTCTTCTTTTAATCTAAGCCGTTATAATCTGGCCCCACAAAATCAACGGCATAGATCTTTTATTTTTTCTTGATTTATGTGAGAATTTCTTTGATTGATCTTGGCCGTTATAATTTGGTCCCACCGTTGATCGAATGGCTGAAATAATTAGCCGTTATAATCTGGCCCACAAAATCAACAGCATAGATCTTTTATTTTTTTCTTGATTTATGTGAGAATTTCTTTGATTGATCTTGGCCGTTATAATTTGGTCCCACCGTTGATCGAATGGTTGAAATAATTTGGATGATGTGGACGAACGTGGTGGCTTCTTTTTCCCCTCCTTTATATATATAATAGATAAGTTAATAGAGGAGATATGAATTTTTTGTCACGAGGTTCGGTTTAAGATTACCCTTTCACCTATTTTCCGTTTGGAGCACTGTAGGTAGAGGGGGTATCGCTAGTGAAGAAGTGACGTTAGAGTGGTCTTGTTTTTGTGATAGCACAAAATGAATTTGTCTTAGAATTGGTCATCCTTTTTCCTTCTGGTGTTGATATGAAATATGTGTACTAGCATGTTCCAATGGCACATTATGGTAGCAGATTTGTGACACCTTTTGGATGTCTGAGTACCAAGTGCTGCACCGCTGAAGTATGAGCCCTGTGGACTAGCTATTGCCTCTCCACGAGGCTCATACCAGGCGCTAATGCGCTGAAGTATGTAACATATGCTATACTCACAGGAAAAGCTCGAACGACCTTCAGCAAAGGGTACCTGTTATAGATGGCCAAACGGGCGGCCCGGCCCCGTTTAGGCACGGCCCATTAAGCGGGCCGACGCGTCCGATTACCTAATCGTCTTGCGTCGTCGTCTTACCATGGGCCAAAGCCGAGGCCCAGGCACGGCACGAGGCCTGCTTAGCCGTGCCGGGCCGGCCCGTGAGCACGTGATAGCTATTGCCTCTCCACGAGGCTCATACCAGGCGCTAATGCGCTGAAGTATGTAACATATGCTATACTCACAGGAAAAGCTCGAACGACCTTCAGCAAAGGGTACCTGTTATAGATGGCCAAACGGGCGGCCCGGCCCCGTTTAGGCACGGCCCATTTAAGCCGGGCCCGGCACGGCCCGATTACCTAATCGTGACGTGCCGTGCCGGCCCATGGGCCAAAGCCGAGGCCCAGGCATGGCACAAGGCCTGCTTAGTCGTCTTGGGCGGCCGCGTGAGCGCGTGACGAGGAGGCGCCGCGAAGCCAAAAATGTCGCGCCTGGGGTTCGATCCCGCGACCTCAAGCTTGGACAGCGTACTACGTCGCTGCTAGCAAACCAACCAGCCGCTAGTATCTTTGTGTTCTTATATGCCTACACTTACTAATATTTGTATTGACAATAAACAAAATAAAAAAAAATAAGCGGTAGTGCGTCTTACCCACAGCTCAGTCGCGGCCCAAGCACGCAAGCCTCGTCGTCTTGGGCCAAGACGTTCCGTTTATTTTCGTCTTGTCTTAGGACCCGTCTTAGGCCAAAACAATGAGCTCACGGGCGGCCCATTTGGCCCGACCCATCAGCCATCTCTAGTACATGCATCAAAACCGACACGGTGGGTAGGTAGAGAATACCTAGAGGCGCGAGACAACTCTCTCTAAGGAACTCGACAAAATAGCCCCCTAACTTCGGGAGAAGGGGTGCCCCCTCGCAAAAGGGGGTTGCAGTGACCAGGCCCTTTCTCTATGTTGTAACGTGGCTATATAAAGAGAAAAAAGGAATACATAAAGGGTGATTTAGAGGGTAAGATGTGACAACTTAAGATATCAGTTGTGCTAAGATATCTCAAAAGAGGAAAATATCTAGTACAAATGCCAACAAGTTGTTATGTAATACAAATAGATGAAAGAAACACAAAAATTAGGGCAACATGAAATTATAAAGGTTTATAAAGTTATGTGAATGGTGACATCCGACTAATGGTGTAATAAAAGTAGCACTAACCTATTGATCGCATGGAATTTAGGGCTGCTCACAGCCGATGGACTTGGAGCTCAAACCCTCTTTGATCGGAATGCCATTTGAAATTAAGGATTGTTTGTTTCAGATTAAATTAAATTAAATTAAATTTTGTCATTTTTGTATAAGAAAAATGATGTAATATTTTATAGTCATTTTTGTGGGGTTTCAAATAATTCTTATTACAATTTTTAATATATTTTTAAAAAAAAATTTTGAATTTTTTAAAATGTCTTTCAAGGGGATCACAATGTTTTGACACTAAAACTAAACTTAACTTTAATCTGAAACAAACAAAGCCTAAGAGATGTAGACAACATGTGTATAAAGCAAACAGATTCTATAGGGAATGAAATAACATGAGATGCTGACTATCAATAGTACTAATTCGGATTTTTCCAAATGAATTAAAGAAAAGAGCATGCACGAAATAGGTGGAACTATCCTATGGGTAGACATGATTTGAATTTTTTTTGAAAAGAATGAAAGGAAAGAGCAGGCATAGGATATCGATCGTTATAACTATACAATGGGTAGACGGATTTCAATTTTTTTAGAGAGATTGGTTGACTATGATTTCAGCGCAGATGTGAAAGTAGAGATAGGGGGTGAAAATTGAAAGTTGGTGAAGCCACCACTGCAACAGTCCTCTTCATAATACTAGAGATAGAGATGCTCAGGTTCTATAGTTGTCTTGCTCTCTGTGATTATATTATTGAGTAATAAGTATTCTTTTAGAAAAAGCAATTAAAATTATAGCACCACAAAGACAATTGCCCTCGGTTTAAGGATTTCACCCGAACCGAAATAAATCGGAGTGCGCTTTCAGTGTAAAAAAAATAAAACGGAGTAATGTGTTTATATTCTGACTCATTATATTCCGGAGGAGCAAGAGAAATGTTTGCACCAAGGTTGTTGGCAGATCCACGATCTCTTTCACGGGAAGAAAAAGGCCGATCATTAAACGCCGGAGAGTTTAGTCTGAGAATGCCCTGTGCATACTTGAATGCGCTGTTTCTGCGATACTGAGATGACCATGATTCGATCATCGCAGGCAAGCCGGAGTCTGTACCTTCCCACGAACGATCCTTGCCAAACGATGGTCTCGTACAAATGTTGGCCTTCTCCTTTTAATACGAAAACTCCATTTTGTTTTAAGAGGGTACAAAGAAAGCACACACAACTCATTCTCTGACTTCACCTTATGATCTAATTCTCAAAACTATAGTTATAAACCGTAACTCAAATGATTTACACAATAAAATTTAGTCTATGCATCTTCGGATATAGAGACCAGAAATAAATTAATATGGAAGGCTCTTGGCCGTAGCCGCGTGTATATGGATGGGTACTACGCACAAACATTTTTTGTTTTTGCAAACGCACTTGCAAAGGGCGCGGCTGGTGACGAGCGTAGGGACGCGCGCGCACTCGAGAGTCGAGATTGAGTGCATCGCGAGGGTGCGTTCTCGAGCCAACTTCACCAGCGAGGAAGTGTTCCATGACTCCGAGCTCTTGCCGAAGATGCGCCGGCTCCTCCTCATGGCGCTGGCCTCGTTGGAGCAGTCTAAACTTAGTAGTGCCCTTTTTAATATAGTAATTGTTTTTTAGAAAAAATATGAAAAATTATATGAAATAGACTCGAAATACCTGTAAGAAAATCGTTGGCAAGAACCATCCCTGTGCAGGCGTCTGCAAAAATTTTTTAGATAATGAAAATGTGTTTTGACCTATACACCATGGATGTATACAAACCTTACAACCATACAGAAAACATAGTCAAAGTCTGTCTTACATAAAAAAAGGTTGTGATAAAACCATTTCAAATATCGCTACTACAATTAATATGACTTGTATAAATGAGAATCTTTTTTATTTTTTAAACACAATATCTTTTAACAAAACCAAATAACATAACATAAAGCTGTTGCGCCAACTAAAATTTGTTTTTTTGGACTCAATACCTTGAAGTCAGCCATTTTTTTTGGAATTTCAAACTTTAAGCAATTTAAACTAAACACCAAACTGTTGTACCTAAAGTCTGCAAAATAACCATATCGAAAAAATATTTAAAATATTTGCAGCATCAAACATTTTTTTCTTATCTGCAACATCGAACAGATTTTTTTTCGACTCTCGTGTATTATTGGCCAAAATCAAACTCTGCCAGCTTCCTTAAAACTCCATCAGCTAGGATTAAGAACATTCGTTCTACTAGAGGATCACGGTTTCTTGCCCGGAGATGTAACTGTTGCTTCCTGGAGCCGGAAACGACAGGCTCACGGAAGTGCATGCATAATGCATTCATTACATCAGAGGCTGCTTCAAACTCTCTCAACACATGACTCAAGCCTTAAAAATTTTGACCTGCAGCTGCAAGCCTTCGATTGACCAACCAATCAATCTGCCTGAGATGCAATCTGACCAACCCGGCAGACTCTCTGCCATTTGTTAATGAAGCTCTAGGTTAGATTGGACAGCGTGAAAGTAATGCTCTCCCTGCCTCATATTTCATGGAGTTAATCAATCAGTCAGTCAGCACGAGCTGCTGTTTGATCATCCAGCTGACGCACGCTCGAGGCCCTCACCGACCGGATCAAAAGAAGAGTTTTTCAAGACCGATTTGGCGCCGATGCGAGGTAAACAAGTGTTGCGAGTTGCAGGGGAGCGGTTTGCAGTTTGCAGGTGACCATCGGCTCGACGTCTTTATTCTTTGGCTGCCACTGTGTTGCTCAGCATTTTCTGACGGAATTTGAGCTCGTCGCCTGCTGCCATCGGCTGGGACTTTGCGAGCTCTTGCTGGCATTAATGGGATCTACTGCTCCCTCCGTTTCAAACTGTAATTCAATTTTGACTTTTGGAGGCCTTTTGACCATTCGTCTTATTAAAAAAAATACGCAAAGATGCAAAAATATAAATCATGCTTAAAATATGTTTAATGATAAAACAAATCACAATAAAATAAATAATATTTACATATATTTTTTGAATAAGACGAATGGTCAAATAGAATATTCAAAAGTCAACAGTGAACTGTAATTTGGAACGGAGGGAGTACTTACTAGGTCATTATCAGGTCCATGGAGCTATCAGAAAATTATTGCACTCTGCATTATCGAATACTATTTGCCAATGTATTTTCCTTCTTTTAAAAAATTGTTTATTTGGTGAACGAATCGTATTATCGCTTGTGTGGTGACGACCGACGAGGAATGGAGCTTATAATGACTAATGAGCAGACGTGGTTTCATGACAGAGAATTAGAATCTGAATTAAATGGCCTCCGTTGGATACTTGGATTGGGACAAAGCCCAAAAGAGAGTCGCTGCTGCTGCTGCTATCTAGTCCAATAGTCCACGGTAAAAGACGCTTTATGACACTGTGGCGCTAATTGGCTAATTGCTTAACGACAAACTTACTTAAGGGTGAACACGAGCCAGAAGTTGAGCTAAACTTCAAATGACTGGCGATATTG
Source organism: Raddia guianensis (assembly GCA_036346415.1). Lineage (NCBI taxonomy): Eukaryota > Viridiplantae > Streptophyta > Magnoliopsida > Poales > Poaceae > Raddia > Raddia guianensis. The sequence continues at coordinate 3,675,594 of CM070536.1, read as the reverse complement.
TCCGTTTCTAAGTTAGAAAAATCACGCCATAGTTATCAAGGCCTTGTTTGTTTGGGATTAACGTACCGTTGCGTTGTGTAAAACCGATCCCACCCGCTGACCCGCGCCTCCCCGCGATACCGGCTTAGCGAACGGTTCAAAGCGCGCAGCAGCCGGTTCAGCAACCTAGCAAAACCGATCACTGTAGCAGTGTTGTACCCGCTGGGCGATTCCATTTTCCCCGAGCCATGGCCTCCCGTGAGCACTACAGCCACAGTCCTCCTCCCCCCTGGGCTCCAGATCCACGGACCCCTCGGCAAGTCCGCGACGGCGGCCGCTGTCGCCGACGCTCGATCTGGCACCTTCGCGCCGACATCGTCGTCGGCCAGCGCGCGAAAGTCGCTCGGGAAGCTCTTCCTCAAGTGCCGGGTCATGCTGCGCAACCGGCGACTCATCGACGGTTCGTAGATCTGGCGACGCGGGTGACAACGGAATCCGTCCCGGCATCCAATCAACTCCGCAGCGAAAGAGGTTCCATCCTTGCTACACCCCTTCGGCAAGGAAGGTACTTGCATCTCGGGACACCCTACATTGGAACCCTCTCGTCCCCTGCTCGTCGTCCCCTCTGCCTCCTCGGTCTGAAATTTTCCCTCCGTCCTCACCGCCGTGTAAGGTTAGTTTTCTTCACCATCCTTTCTATACTTGTTCTATTTTGGTCGATTTATTGTATGGAATATGGCAACAAAATTTTAACTACCCTATTCCCATGCCGCAATATTCACAGTTGTAAGAAAATCCCCACAATACATGTTGTACTGCTCGGTTTCACATTAGTTAACTGGCATCGACAAGTATTCATCGAAAAAATTTTAGTAACATATAGGTGCTAGTAGTGTGGCTTTTTCCTGACAGAATATGCATCTATAAAGTTGATGGCGTGAGTGGTAGATGCTTATTATGTCGTTCTAATTGGCTTTTCCCATCTGTTGTGCATTACAAGGTGAAATTGGAGATGTCTTCGGGTAGCAAGAAGAAGGCTACAAGTCACAAATGGACAAGAATAGCATTCTTGCCTTTGTGCGATCTTGTCGGGACCTAATGAGAGACGGTTACATGCCTAGGGGCCACCTAGAGGCCGATGGGTACGAAATACTTGCTCAGAGGTTTGAAGATCGATTTGGCGTTAAGCTTAGGCCAGATCAACTCAAGAACAAATGGGACAACACCCGAAGGGAATGGCAGAGGTACAAAGATCTTAAGAACTCGACCGGGGTAGGCATCAACCCCTACAATCACAACATCGAAGCCCCTGATGAGTGGTGGGCAGAAGCTAAGAAGGTAATCCCATTGCTCTCTAGGTACATGTTTGTCTATATATGTTAGCTTGGCTTGATGCTCTGTAGGCCAGCAGGTGTTTATCTTGCTTGATCAATTGTTTCGTATTTTTTGTGGCCTCAAACTAGGGATAAATTTTCTACTACTGACTTTAGACAAATATCTTGCAATACTTTTTGTGGCCAAGAAATTGGGTGCTACAAGCTAAGACAACTATGGCGAAAAAGTTTGGCAATTCATAATCGTGGCATAATTAAACAGAACCGTGGCTAAAATGTAATCATGCCCTTAGATTACTTCCCATTCCTGTTTATAAATTGAGTCCTGTGTGCCTTGTATGTGACTTGTAGCTGTTTACAGCTATTTTCCTTTTCTGAGTTGCTTGTTTTATCCTCATCTATATGCATTGTTGTGTACATGAGAAGATAACTCATTAATTGATTACATTGTGCAGCATGAAAAGAACGTTGATAAATGGAGATACGGTTTCCCTCACGAGATGGAATATGATGACCTATTCCTTTTGCACACTCCAGCAACAGCTAGACCTCATGGTGGCGGCACCGGAGCTCCGATAGAATACATCAACGACGACAGTGATGATGATAGAGAAATGTCTCGGAGGATGGGTGCTCGCTATGGCGTACGTCTTGGCCGTCGTGGCGGACAATCTTCCATGCATGCTGTTGACGATGGTGAGCCCTCGCGGATGCAGTCATCTGGAGGTAGGTCATCTGGGAAACATCCTGAGAGGCGATCTCGAAGCATTCATCGCCACTAAAGAAGGCGTACCCTGGTAATAGCTCGGGGGGGCGTCAGGGCATGTGTAGCCAATCAGCTCAATCCCCAAGCCACGAAAAATTGGAGATGCAAGCGTGGTTGGATGAACTAACAGAAGCTGGAATCGCAGAAACAAGCGCTGATTACGCAAATTTTATCTTCGTTCTATCCCAAGAGCAGTACAAGGTTGCTTACCGTTGCCTTGCCGGTAGACTAGTTGAAGCAAAGGTAAATTACCTCCGTGTAGTGTGGGATCAGATACGCCGACGCTGAAAGGTCGCGGCTTTGCTGCTGTACTGCTGCTGCTAGTCCACCTCAAAGATGTGCCTTGTATTAGATTTGTTGGCCTGTTCCATTTTTAGTCCTTGTGCCTTGTATGTCACTTGTAGCTTCAATTTTTAGTCCTCTGTGCCTGGAATCAGATGTGTAACTTCCATTGTTAGTGAGACTTGTAATTGTCCGGCAATGTTGTACTGAATTTTTAGTGATGTCTATGTTGTATGAGACTTGTAATTGTCCGGCAATTTAGTTCAATGTATTTGGCTGTTTTATGCATTGTGAATGTATTTGGCAATATCCAGTACATGAGATTTGTTGGGATCTAACAAAATGTATTTGGCTGTGGATGCTTTTGAATTTTTTACATTCACAAATAAATTTTGGAGCACCTCATACATGTCATTTCAGTAAATTACAAACTCTTTTTTCGAGCACCTCATACATGTCATTCAAATATAACCATTTCAGTAAATTACAAACTCAATTTTGGAGCACCTCATACATGTCATTCAAATAGAAAGGTAAACAAATACATGGCACTGATAGATCTGTACAAAGATAAACATTTGTCCTTTGGCCACCGAAAGGTAAACATTACTCAATCCCAACAGCCTGATGGCAAAGCAACATCGTAGAAGATCACAGTTTGCAAGATAGCAAATAATTACAAATGGGATGGTATTACTCCCAACCGTTCATGCATATTTGGAACACTACAGTTTGCAAATACAGATTAGTTTGACACTACAACATCAACACAACATCTTCTTAAGCCACACACAATGTTGTACATAAATTATATTACAAAAGCAAGAACAAATTGGGCCAAAAGCGAGGTTTTCCCGATTAGGTGTGTCCAGCAGGCCGGGGATTGGCTGCGCGATGAAATCCAGGCGCAGGTTAAAGGCTTCCCTTGTTCCTACTTGGGTTTGCCGCTCAAGCCCACCAAGATTACGAAGCAGGATGAAATGGCTATCATCGAGAGGATTAGAAGCAGGTTGGCGTCTTGGAAAGCAAAGCTGCTATCCAAGGAAGGGCGTTTGGTCCTAGTCAATTCTGTTCTCACCTCAATGACAGTTTATCATATTATGGTTTTCCAGCTGAGTGGGTGGGCGATCAGGAAAATCGATAAAATTAGGAGAGCTTTCCTCTGGACCGGGGAGCAGGAATGCCATGGTGGGAAATGCCTAGTCAATTGGGCAACGGTCTGCAGGCCGAAAGAACTTGGGGGGGTCGGCGTAAATGACATCACCAGGTTTGGTAGGGCCTTGCGCCTACGTTGGCTTTGGCGTTTCTGGGATTCCCCGCCAAAGCCGTGGGTTGATTGCATCATCCCTGTCCCAGGCGCCGACGTTACGCTCTTTCGAGCGGCCACAGAGCTCATCATCGGAGACGGTTGCAGGACCTCCTTTTGGACTTCGCCTTGGTTACAAGGTTCGGCTCCATGCGAGGTGGCTCCAAACTGCTATAGGCTTGCCAGACGGGATCGAATCTCCCTTCAAGAAGCGCCGATTGATGGACGCCGGATGAGGCCCTTGACAAGAATCTCTTCTGCGAAAGGTTTCGCGAGTTCATAGCTCTTTGGTCGGTCAGGAACGGATCATCCTCCGCCCAGCATCTCGGACTCGTGCGTTGGAAGTTCAACGCCGGGTCCTACTCGGCGAAGTTCGGCTTATTCCTTGCGCTTCTTGGGTTCGTCGCAGAGCATGACTTTGCCCGCATTTGGAAAGCAAGGGTTCGGAGGAAGTGTCGCTTCTTTTCGGGTCTTGATCCGTCGAGGTTGCATACCGCAGACCGTCTTCTTGCTAGAGGTGGCCGTGCAATGTTTCTTGCGCTTTTTGTGGCGCCAAGGCGTCGAGAATCACAACCATCTGTTTTGGGAGTGTACTTTCGCCGACAGATTTGGCATGCGATGTCGCCTTTTCGTCCAACTCAGGGTGGATAGTCCTCGGTTATTTCCGTGGGTTCTTGGTGGGACAACCTCAAGGGTGTCTGAGGCGTCAGCGATCGAGGATGGCGTTATTATTACGATCTGTTGGAACATCTGGAAAGAACGGAACGCAGCGCATTTTTCGGCAAGAGGATCATTGGCTTTGATGATGTAGTCAAGAAAATTAAAAGTGACTTAGCGGTTGTCTAGTTGTCTGTCAATTTGATTGTTGCGTCTGGGGTCGGGGACTTACCTTCTGTAATCTTTGCACTCTGTCTTCCTTCTATTTTGAATGAATTGGCCATCTCGGCTTTCTTCAAAAAAAAAAAAGCAAGAACAAAAGCGTTTGGAAAATTATGCCTCAGGGTGAGCAAGGGCTTGCCTGCTATGGGAATAAAGTCTTGTTTATATGTATCAGTATTTTCGAATGGAGGATGCCTGTTCTCTATTCTAATATATGGTATTAGCATTAAAATATAAAAAAATATCATGGCAACTATTTTTAAAAAAGAGAATTTTCAAGCCACGCCGGCACGCCATAGTTTGCAGACTCCTATATTTTCCTTACATGAAACCAGAAAAATACGTAAATTCCAAATATGCAATAAAAATATAATACTTGTGTGTAACCTTATACATAAAAATTATATTTGTGTTAGAGTGTCTGTTATAAATTAAATAAATCAAGTATTTATGAAAAATTAGTTTGGCTTTTGAAAATGGGAAATTTACTAACTTAAGGTGTAAAAATGCGAAAAATGTGAAAAAAAAATATGGTAAAAATAACATTTTATTTTATTTTATTTTATGGAGATTCCTATGATTTTATGCACTTTTTTTTTTGAAATTTGTTTTCTAAAAAACTTTGCTGTCTCGGATGTTATGTCATGGAAAGCCTGAATGGATTTAAATGAAAAAAATAGAAATTTGTTTTTCTATGCAATTTTGTCCCAGTAGGCCGACACGACACGAGGCACGACAGTGAAGGCCCACATGAACTGTGTCCAGCCCCCTAGGTTTCGCGGCCCAACGCGCGCTCAGTCTCAGCTCTAGACTCTGCAGCGACGAGTCTCGGGTCACCAAGAGCCGCCGTCAAAACGTCTTGCTGCTGCTTCTCTCTCGACGCTCGCGAGCCCAAGCCCCAAACTCGCCGGAGACCAAAAACCCCACCGGGCCTCGCCGCAGATGGCAGTTCCCGGCGACCGCAACGGCGTCATGGACGACGACGACGACGTCGCGGACTACGCCGAGGCCTTCGACGCCGCTCTCTCCGACGAGGAGCCGCCACTGCCGCCCCACCTCCGCGCCCTTGCCGACGCCGCCCAGTCCGGCAACGTCGAAGCCCTCCGCACCGCGCTCGGTACTGGCTTTAAATTCCGCGCGCCCCATCCCGATCCTAGCACAATCGTAGGGTTCTACAAGATCATTTGATTAGAGAAGAGTCCTCGAATTCTGTAGATTTGGTGCCTTCTTATCTGTTCTGCAGTGCACTTCTAGATTTGTCCTTTCTAGAAAAGCTAAAATTTTGGGGATTTTCTAGCAAGATTTCTACTTTACTGCTACTTTGCATAGTGCGGCCACAAAATTGGTGTTTGTTTCAGTATCTAGCTTATGGCCTTACATGTGGATCAACTTGCGTTACCTGAACTTTTCTTGTGCAAGTCTTGCATCAAATGATTCTGATGTAAGGTTCGAATCGGATCTGCACGTGCCCTCTGTGTGCTTTGAGTACTTGATTGATGCTATGTTGGTTCTTATCATTAGGGAATCGAGGAGCAAAATCTTTGGTTAGTTCGTGAATGGAAGTATGCATGTATAGTAGAGGCACTAGATGGTTGCATTTTACAATATAGAGAAAAGCTAAAATGTTTCCTTTGTCACATGAGACCTATAACATCTTTTGTACGAAAAATGTGGCTACTTATAATTTGCAGCTTGCTTATGCAAATTTATGATACCTGTAGTTTCATTCCTTTACGTGTAGGTATTGGCAATTTGTTTAGAGCCAGCTTGACATTGCTATGTTGTGCTGAGAAAGTAAAAGCATATAGGTTCATCTCAGAAAATCTTATCTTACAGTAGATAAATGTTTGTGTGACGTCTGTCAAAAGGAGGTGGTTTATTGGGTAGTTTATCTGGGCACGATAAAGCATAAACATTGGCAAAAGCCACCAAGTTCCGAGCAAACCTTAATATCTTTTCCCAACCTAGGACTAGGAGATTTATAGGGATAGCTCTAGTTTGTGAATCTTTTACTTTTTCATTTTAGCTGCATGATATATGACTGGATGACTTTGCATCTTCTTTGTTTTAACACCACTTTGTGATTGCCTTAAATTTAGGTAAGTATGTGATCTTCCTTCTTGAAAAAACATTTATACATCCATATCTTAGCATGGTTTGTTCAATTGGTATTATCTACCATTTCTATTTTCATAATTGAAACTTACCTGCCAAGGTCAAAAATTGATTTTTCATGAGTCTTGTGTGAGCTCAAACTAAGGTGACCACATGATATTACTGTGTAGAGCTGGGTTCAGAGATTTCATGCTTGTTATCTCATATTTACTGTCCATGCTGTATCTTTATACTATTTGCTTTATATATATATATATATATATATATATATATATATATATGTTATGCTATAAGAAGCTCTGTCCTTTAGCATTCTTAACTCGATGCTATAATGATTGCATGTGTAGTATTGAAATGAAATGGTCCCATTGACTAACCATCTCATCTGTCAAGACATATTTGACTACATCTGTTAAAAAATTTTGATGCTAGATTGTTTATTCTGAAGAGGGCGCCCTTTTCTTCGCCAATATTGTTTTTTTTTCTTTTCTGTTTTTGCTTTTGAAATTTTCTTGCAAGTGGAAAGCTGGCAGCACAGGAGAGCATATGTGATTGTCATATGTGGAGATCTGTTACTTAGAGCCTATTGTTATGTGCACATAGATGATTACGGTGGCAGCATTGACGATCCAGTTGAAGATGGTGATACTGTGCTTCACCTGGCATGCTTATATGGCCATCTACCTTGTGTGCAGGTTCACATTGTTATCCATTGTATTTTTCCTCTTCTTATTGCCTATTGGCTGCATCTAATTATGGTCATATCGTCAGCTACTGTTGGAACGTGGAGCTAGATTGGAATGCAAAGATGAAGAAGGAGCAATTCCTCTTCATGATGCTTGTGCTGGAGGTATGCTTTTTTTTTTTTTTTTTTTGAAACTTTGGCCATCCTTTCTTTAGCTTTAAAATTTATTGTTTAGTTCATTTACTGAAACTTATTTTCTGCAGGCTTCACTGAGATAGTCCAATATATAATCAATTTTGCTACAAATATTAATGGTTCTGTAACACAAATGCTCAGTACTGTTGATGCTGAAGGCGATACTGTAAGCTCTTAACCATTCAACCATATCTATGTGTGGTATCATCATGGTATATAAATCCTTGCTTCTCCTCCATCTCCATGTAGCCTCTCCATCATGCTGCCAGAGGGGAACATCTGGATGTTGTCAAGCTTTTGCTGGACGCTGGAGCATGTCCCAAGAAGGAAAATGCTTATGGGCAGGTACCTGCGGAGATGGCTGATCAAGATACTGAAGCCCGGGCCTTGTTAACTGCCAAACAAGTCGAGGCCAGTACACATACGTGCAATGAGTGACCTGTGACAATTTTTATCTGGAGTTGGTAAAATGAGCGGCGGTATCAGTGCACAGTTACCTACCATCAAAACTGGCTTTAAACTGTCATTAGAATTATGCAATAACGTGCAGAGAGCAAGGACTCGAAGTTTCTCCCTTGCCTTCTTTGTTTGTATTGTTTCATTATAGGAAAGGTAAAATTGAACTACTACTGTTTGCTCATCCGTTGACCGCTTACCGTATTCCTTCATGTCGTGTTGGGATTTTTGATGGTGTAAACGAAATAGGTGAATTTTCGATGGTACGAAATCAATTTTGCGTAATTAAAAGGATAATAGGCAGAGTATCATATGCACATAGCAAATCTGCGCCCTACGATTGAAATCCAATGTGCCTCATCGGCAAAGATTCACCCCTGCACATAGGAAAATACGAGCTCGTTGGAATTTCTGGCCACCGCCATACAAAGGAATCCGAATCGGAGCTCGAGTTCGAGTCGGACGGGCATTCCCCGTCTATTTAACCGAGCCAGCCATCTCTCGCCAATCCCATCTCCCCGATTCTTGAATCCTCCCAAGTCCCAACCACGATCATGGCGGTGGCGCAGCGCCTTCCTCTTCCACTCGCCCCCCAGCGGCGCGGCGGCGGCGGCCACCCCGGCTCGCACAACAAGGCGCCGGTTTGCCGCTACTGGAAGTCCGGCCGCTGCAACCGGAACCCCTGCCGATTCCTCCACGCCGACGTGGATGCTCCGCCGCGGATCGTCAAGAACCACAACACCTGGGTCGGGAACCCCAACCCGCCGCCTCCCGAGCCCCGCTGCGGCGGCGGAGAGCCCGGCGCGTGGTGTGCCGGCGACGGCCTCTCCGTCGTCGCGCGGCTCAAGGGCCACGCCAAGGCGGTCACCGGCGTCGCCCTGCCGGAAGGGTCGGACAAGCTGTTCTCCGGCAGCCTCGACGGCACCGTGCGCGCCTGGGACTGCAGCACCGGGCAGTGCGTCCATATCGCGCCGATGCAGGAAGGCGAGGTGGGCGACCTCGTCTCCATGGGCCCGTGGGTGCTCGTCGGGGTGCGCGGCGCCGTGAAGGCGTTCCACGGCGGGAGCGGCAAGGAGCTACGCCTGCCAGGACCCGCCGCGCAGGTCACCGCCTTGCTGGTCGAGGACGACGAGCACCTCTTCGCCGGCACGGAGGACGGCACCATCTTCATGTGGAGGATGAACCAAGAGCGCCAATGCTTCGACGAGGTCGCCGCGCTCACCGGCCACGAGAAGGCCGTCGTGTCGCTGGCGCAGGGAAAGGGCGCGCTCTACTCCGGTGCAGCAGACGGCGGCATCAGGATGTGGGACCTCAAGACCCACCGGTGCATCTGCAGCTTCGCCGGCCACTCGTCGGCGGTCACCGCGCTGCTGTGCTGGGACCAGTACCTGCTCTCCTCCTCCGGCGATGGCACCGTGAAGGTCTGGAGATCGAAGCCCCGCGACGACGTCGACCTCGAGGTGCACTACATCCACAGCGAAGGCGAGCGGGTAGCACTCATCAATGGAACGTGCGACGCCGACGGGAAGCCCGTCCTGCTGGTGTCGCGCGGCGATGGCGTTGTCCGTGTCTACGACCTCCCGTCCTTCAAGGCGAGAGGGCTGATTCGCGGCAATGGCGAGGTCAGGACGATATCCCTCAGGTCTCCCGGCATCGTCTTCACCGGAGACGACTCCGGCGAGGTCGGAGTGGTGAAGTGGACGCCGTGTGCTTTCAGCTGAAGCCAAAGCCTGAATTCTTTTTAGCTATGATAACATGATATAGCAAATTACCAATACCTCAATCACTGGCAGTTTTTTTTTTTTGTGACCAGTGAATTTGTAAGGCAGAGCTAGTGCTGTTTTGATTGTAAACAGTTATTATTGTAATCGACAATTGTGAAGTGTCAACACTCGAGGAAATGTTCGGTTGATTTTTTTGGGCCGTTGCATGAAAAATCCAATGTCCTGGTTCCACCAATCTTTATCTTCCCCTTCGCCCCTTGTCATCACCCTCCTGGCTCTCCCCATCTTCTTCCTCTCTGGTGTCCCTCCCCCTTCTCCTTTGTATGCGATCCACCAACGCCTCCCTCACCCCCACTGTCTCAGCTACCCACGGTCGGCAACGGTGGCGCTGGCTCCGCCTCCCCCTCCCACAACCATGCCGTCCCTTCCACCCTAACTCCCGACACCAATGCTGATCCACCTGTTGCTATAGTTCCAGTGTATTCGACAGTGCCTGCGGCCCTAGCTTCTCGCGGCCCTGGCTCCTCGTGGTCCTACGACCACAAACCTAATCCTAGCCCGAAGCCTAATCCTAACCCTAATGGCGTGCAACGGTGTCTAGAGAGGACAACAACGACGTTGCACGGGCATGTCAAAACTCGACTAAGATTTGGTGGAAAAATCATGTGACCGAAGTTTAACCCATAACATAATTTTATGCATCCCACGTGAATCAGAGCCATTGCTACTTGCCTAATGAGATGCGTAATGCACTAAGCCTTTTGGGTAAAAGAAAGTATACCATGTATCGCTTTTTTACTCAACTATGTGTTGGTATGGTAAATGTCATGCTATTTTATCATTGTGTTATAGGAATATTTCAACAGCATACATTGCAACGATATAGGTGTTTTACATGAAACACCGCAAAAAAACACCACACGGAAACACATGAAACTGTGGCGACCCGCATATTTATCACAAGCTAATAGTCTAACAAGACTATTAATTCACGATAATCATGTTGATCTGGACGTATTACTCCAACAATCAACCAATGAGGATGACATTTGGAGTATACATCAAAACAGAGTGTTACAGCAGAACAACCATTAGAGGCTAACATGCATTTTATTGCATACAGCAACTACGCAGGGCTGTCAACAGTTATTACAAACTAACAGTCAACATTAAAGTATAACTCAAAAGTTGCACTTAGCTTAAAACCATAATTTTACATCAGGAGAAAAACAAGCTAGCAGAAATCTATAGAATACCCGTTATTATGACGTTGCCTATATGAACGTCGTCTACTCGCTATTCTCGTATACATAGTAACCCTCGGGGTCCTCCTTCCCCTCTGGGTAACCCTCAGCCCTCGCAGCTGCGACGTAGTCACCATATTCCTCTCCATAGCTAGGATCTAACAAGGGTATAAATACAAGAGTGAATACACAGTATTCAGCAAGTATAGGTAGCCAAAGATGCAATATATCATTCCGTGGCCTTTCCAAGATTTCAATGCCAACTGAGACACTTATGAAAATAATTTATTTGTAAGGATTGATTCTTTTTAAATTTGAAAGACTACTATCACTCGAGTATGAGAGTGGATATAAATCCCGTAGTCCCCACTCCAAGAGACTGGCATGATATCATGATTTAACCCTGCGCAGGTGTATACCACTTTACCCATAGCCGCTCCAATTACATTGAAGCTCAGAGTGTTTACATCTAATTGGTATGTACATCTCCAACCCAGTAGGTTAAAAGCCGTGGCGGTTCCCAACCATCCATCCAACTTTTGAACTCACTGTTGATGCCCCTGCCCTTGGCAGCAAACATCGCTGACGTAATATATCGTCCTAGGTTGGCCATCAATCGATGCCTTCCAGATGGGTGGGAACATGTGTAAACTCGCCACACTTCTCCTCTTAGTTATCTAAAATATGCAATGTGGAGAATAAACACCCTTTTAGATTAACCTTCTCTGATTATCTCGTAAAACCATGGTCGATATGTTCGATATGGCTCAAGACTCAAATGATAGACTAATTACCTTATATAATATTACCAGTGCATGGCATCGCCATCACACTTCTAGTTTTAAGTGATCCCATCACCCTGGATGGAACTCACTACTCTCATCTCAACAATCCACACTTATTTATTAAAAATAACATTTGAATGCAGCTACTAGAGGTGACAATATTTCCAAAATAATTGTGTAATTAAAATATTTCAATCGACATGATCAAAAGATAACTTGCCTTGATATGGATAATAAAACTCAGGTGCCTCTTCACTCTCTTGAGGATAAACCTCCGCTTGATTTAATACGTTCCCTGAAATTGCACAAATGGCTAGAGTTTATCTACAACTTAATATATACACAAAAAGTGAAATTTAATTATTGCTCCCACTGCTCAATAATGATTTATCATATGGTTTTTAAATAAAACCTACATTTCAAAGAAACTAAATGACTTTAGTGCACTACTAAAGAATGATTCGGTTAAGTGCACCCCGTCACCTCTTGGTTTATTTTCCTCTATTGATTACTACCTGAACCTTCATTTTTTTCTTTTATATTCACTGCTCAGCAGCTTCTGCATCAAACGCTACTCTTTTATTTCCTTCCTGCTCTTCTCTAAATGCTACATGCAGCAGCTCATAGCAACAAGCAGCAGCATAAGGCTAGCAGCAGCATCAACACGCAGCAACTAGCATCTAATAGCAGCAATAAACAGCAGTAATCAGCAGCGTGCAGCAGCCTGTGCAACAGCAACGGCGGCCTGTAGCTAGCTGCAGTGAGCAGCTCATATGCAGCAGCGGCGGTGGCGACATGCAGCTAGCAGCGGCAGCAATCCACTACGGTGCCAAGGCATTTCTTTGCTCCCCTTCTTCCGTTACTCAAACTCAGATTTAGCCCTTGATTTTCCCTATGCATTTGGTTAATTTTCTTTAGATCTACACCAGTGGTTTTGGGGAAAAATGACATACACATGTGTAGATCTAATTAGAGGCTATGGATGCAAGATTTCTAAGCAACTACTGCAAGATTTAGTCTAGAAATTAATGGATGCAAACCTATTATGCAGGATTTGAGAGGAGAAAAATCTGTTAGAACCTGGGTTTGGGGATTTGCTACGGGGAACTGCAGATCGGATTTTGGGAATGATTTCTTGGAGGCTTCTTCTTTCTTGGCTCGGTGGACAGATCGGTCAGCCCCCCTCCTTCCAGCCCACTGGTTGCGTCTTCCCTACGTGCACTCCTTTGGCGGATGAGGAGAATGGAAAGAGATGGTGGCAGTCAATGGTGTGGATATGGATGGATAGAGGAAGAGTAAAGTGAGGTGGTGGAAATGAGCTGAGAAAAGATCGTGGGATGTGAATGAGATATTTTTGTTTCCCTTTGTATACTACGTGTCTAATATCTACAGTGCTAGGTGATGTGCTGGCTTTTGTGTACCTTACTAAATTGATAACCTGAGTATCTGCTCGAGAAGGGATGGATAAATATAAATTGTAGTGATGAAGAGCAATGCAATAAGACTAAAATTACATATATCTCGAGTTAATAATATTTTTCTTTGTTAGCATTATTTTTAAGTAACCTAGTTATTTTATTGACAAATTAATGCATGAGCTAATGGATAATATAGTTGCCTGTATATGCCCTTTTGGTTCCATGAGAAAAATTTATGTTAAGAGGTTACTAACAGATGGATGTGCCTTCAAAAGTTATAACAGTGCAGTTAAGCTATTTTTATTTAAGTAATCACCGCTGACAATAAAGTTATATTAGTTGGGTTGTTTCAGAAACACTAATAAAACACCATGTGAAACACTTGTAAAACGCAACGCATATGATTTGGACGAGCTTATGTGCATTTTTATTTTTATTTTTATTTGAAAAAACGAAACTAGTGTACATGCCATGCTGGTGCAAGCCCGAGTCTTTGAGCCAGGCAGGCAACGGTCAGCCCAGCCCTGCGCAAGCGTATCTGGTCCTCGGGATCCTTGCTTCTGCTTCCCGTTTGCCGGGCGTGCAGAGGAGGAGAAACGCGCGCGTGCACGGCCTTTGAACGTGAGGTCGAGGTCCAGCCAGCTTGTGGGTCATGGTGGGAACCACGACGACGACGACGACGAAGCGGCAGCAGCAGCTGCCTGCCTGCCTGGGCTCGAACCTTCTTCGCCCCTCTCCCGTGACGAGCCGCACAGCGCGACTCCACGTGATGTGGTGCCGGATTACGCGAGCAAAGTTCAGCCAGAGGCAGCCAAGGCTCTGTTCTTTTCAGCTTAACAGCTTAACGACTTATCTATGTTTTTTAAAAAAACAAATCATCAGCTGACTTATCTATGTTTTGAAAAAGCAAATCATCAGCTGAGCTGATAAAAAAAGATACGTCTTTTCTCAATATTAGTTAACTTAGAGGATAGAAATCGAAGAAAAAATCGAAGAAAATCAGTGTCTATACAATTTTTTTAATCAAAAGAGATACACATCTTAACAATTAAGGGTTTCTTCATCTATCATATTGAAGATGACCAGAGACCTTCATGGCATTATACATAATTTCATAAGGACACTTCAAAACACCAAATTTCAAAGAGTGCTTCCCACGTATCAAATGAAAAGACTGGGAGGAAGAGGCGAACGGTCAAAATGATTGGTCCAGAGCAGAACCCACAACACATCAAAGCGAAGTGTGATATCTCAATCTACTGCTTAGTTACCATCGAATCAACGAACGAAAGAATAATTTCAATAGTTTTGAAGACCCAATCGTGAGCAAATTGGAAGTCGTTGAGTGGATGGATAGACATGCAAATCATTGGTCGCTGCCATGTGACAACACAAGTACAGACCCAGCCGAAAGTGTTGCTGACATGTAGCTAGCCGCCCATAAGGAGAGCAACCACACATGCCAACCTCTAGCGGTCACCATAGGCGGACACGCTGCTAGAACACTTACTCAACTTTTGTGCCGCTTGCATGAAGCAGTTGCCCGTTGGGAGAGTTGTCACATCCTTGCATCGTCCACACACAGTGGGCTGACTGCTTGGAGCGCCACCATGCACACATCGTGTGTATGCTCCATGCCACATTGTTCTTAATCCTTATGCATCGTTGCTACACCAACAATTCATGTCACCTCTATGTGCAATAAGCATAGGCAATAGCGGCTGCTAGGGCCTGTGCATGAATTTAAAAGGTCAATAGACAACAAAAAAAATTATGGCAATATTCTATACATTATACCATGCAATGCATAATTTTAATTACAGCGAAGAAAAAATTTATAGGACGATGACATATGAGTAATTTTTAGTAAAGTATGATATCACTCCCCATCACTTACCACAATATGCATCTTTAACGAGAAATAATATTTGTTGATCGCCTTTTTGATTGAGTCACACCATGTCTTGTGATATAGCCCTTTTTGCCACATTCTAACAAAAAAATTATGGATTAGTTAAAGCCTAGTCATCTAACAACGAGACTGTAAAATAACAAGGATGTGGAGACATATGAAGCGGACAATACCGAAGATGTAAGAGAGGAGGGAGATAACGCAAGAGATAAGGAAGGAGAGGGGCAACATGCATGATGTAGGGGAGGACATCGTCCGGGCATCCAAGGAGTTGCCGCAAAATTTTAACGTCTTATTTGAAATATAAAATATTTTTGGAAGTGGTCGCAATGAACTAGAACTTTAGCCTCCAAAAAGTCAAACACGAAAACATGCTAACAAACACAAAGGCAGGGAATTTAATATACGAGCTTCTAATAAAACGCAGTTAGACGCGAGGGTTTATATGGAAATGTAACGTAACCTTTTTATGAAAAAAAACCCGTTGAAAGCGAGATATTTCCCTTTGACCGGCAATGAAAGCAACTCGACCTTACCGAGTTGTGGGCCCGGGGCCCACCTACCAGTGGGACGCCACGTAGAGCATAACCGCCATGTGGCCCCCAGGCGCCGCCCGCCCCCGACCACGTGCCGCCCTTTCTCGTCTCCCTTTTTCCTTCGGGCTCCATGATTTTCCCCCCTATTTTTTTTTCTTCCCTTTTTATGATTTTTTCTTCCGTTTTTAACATTTATTGTTCTCTTCGCTTTACGATCTCGTCCTCCTCCCCTTCCCCTTCCGATTCCGTTGGTTCGATGCTTGGCATTCAATTCCGCACGTAGCCGAGCCTCCGAATTCCGATTCCCAGTTGCTTCAATCTCGTGCGCCCGCACATGGAGCTCTCCGGCGACCCCGCGTCGCCGCGGGAGGCGGAGCTGTTCGAGGACGCAGTGGAGGAGGGGTCGTCGCCGTCGGCCGTGGATTCGCGTGCGAGCGAGGCCGCCGCGGTGGCTTCGCGTGCTCCATCGCCAGCAGTGACGGGACCTCAGGGCGACGAGCCGGTGGCCGCGGAGGATGTGGAGACCTACGAGTCGCCCTCGGCGTCAGCATCGGGGTGTCCTGCGGTGGATGGGGAGGAGTCGCCAGCGGTTTCTGAATTGCGAGAGGAGCCGGGCAGGGTGGGCACGGGAAGCGCCGCGTCGCCCTCGGCTTCGGTGTCGGAGCAGCGCGCGAGGGAAGCGGAGGAGCAGGAGAATCCGATTGCCCCAACGGGTGCAGGATCGCCGGCGTGGGAGGGGTCGAGGTCGAGGATCCCGTCGGCGCCTTCTTCGCCGGCGCTGTCGGGCACGTCGACGTCGTCATCGCCGCTGTCACAGATCAAGCAGCAGGCGCGGCACGTCCGGACCGGCAGCTTCCAGCGGTTCCGGCAGCAGATGCAGCGCGCGTGGAAGTGGGGACCGATTGGAGGTGGAGGGGTTGCTGAGAGGAGCCCCAGGGAACAATTGCTACGGACGACAGTGAACATTGAGGCAATGGCGAATCAGAAGCGGCTGTGGTATCAAATCCACTCCAAGGCGCGGGTATACAACCCTTCTTTTGTTCAATTGTGATTTGTGATCGTGGTACTTATGCATTTCGATGCAACTTTTGCCTAGCAGGATGACTTGAAACTTACTTGAATAACCGTCAATTGTTGCGGGTAAATCACTGCAAATATCGTGAGGGTTTCAGTGTTACCCAGGAATGGAAAATAGCAGCGGGCAGAATGATTAACACCTCTCTCTCCTATTTCACTTATTTTTAACTGTTTGTTCGCTTGTATGTCGTGCAGCAGAACAGTCACTAGTAAGAAAACACCATTGGACTCACTGGTTATAGACACCAATTTAATACTTTTGTGTTTAGAGGCTGCATCTAAAGCTTGGAGGCTGCCTCTAGCTTAGAGGCAGTTTTTAAGAGTTGCACAATAGATGCTCCCTCTAAGCATGAGAAACAGTTCTTAGAGGCAGTTTTGAGACTCTATTGTGGATGTTTAGACGTACAGCCGTTACATTCTTGTTCCTAATTAGTTTATTTTGCATTGTTTTGATTTATATATGATGTGAACTTTACCTTTTAATCACTCCTGCAGGATCATAAGCAATTTAAGGAACCAGCGTCACTCTTTGAACATTTTTTTGTTGTTGGACTTCATTCTTATGCAAACGTTGGAGTTATTGAAGATGCTTTTGCAAAAAAGAAAGCTTGGGAATCGAATGTATCACGTTCGGAGGTTGTAGACCTTAGAAAAATTCAGTATCATGGACTAATACCGACCATGGAACCACAGGTATGCTTCTTTGAAGAGTAAGAGGGATTCTTCTGCTTTAGAAGAAAAAAAGTTTATTTCAGCTTTCGATGAAACAATATGCTGTTCAGGTTTTTAAAGACCAAATGTAGTTGGTGGTGCACTCATGTTCTACGGAGCTGATAATTATAGTTACTTATTCTCTTTTTTTCTTTGGTGTAGCTTTCAATATTTCATATTATGAGAAAATGTGTTATGGTGTCATAAATTTTAAGGGAGGCTCTTCAATTCTTTAGATTAGGTAGATAGATATGTATTCATGTCAGATTTACAGTGTTTTTTTTTTCAAAAAAGACCACGGCAATGTCCTCTAGCATAACAATTAACAAGTTCATTTTGTGTAATCATTTTAGTTGCATGTCATTGACTTCCTTTCTGTAGTACGACAAATTGTTATACATTGTTAGATGTACTTTATTGTGGATTGCTTTCTTTCATGTGCTCAAGAAATTTTAATCTCCTACTTTATACTGGGATGCACAGAAAATTCTATCCTGGTTTGAATCCTAGTGCTTTGGTCTCTTGGCTGTAGACTCGCTGGATTTGGTATAAACCATATATTTCCATTTCTTCCTTCCTATTGAATGAATAAGCTGTACTCCCTTTCAACAATTAAATATATTTCCCTTTCTTGCCAATTTTGCTCTGATTGAACTGATAAAGTGCAATGTACTTGCAGATTCTTTTCATGTATCCACCTGGAAAGAGAGTTGAAATTAGGGAGAGTGATCTTCCCTCGTTTTGTTTTCCTGAAGGTGTAAAGGTTAGCTAAATAAGTATTTTTGTTGAATTTGTACTTCTCTTATTGGTTTCTTTAAGACAATTGCTGTTTGGTGTTCTCAAATCTCAATTGAAGAAAAATCACTACTAAGGACAAAGAATTAAAACTGCAGGCATATATTTATTCTAAAATTTCAAAGTTTAAGTGGAGACAAATAATGCATGTGGGAATATGAATAGGGATTGACCTTTTTTTGGTCATGATATAAGTTAACTAAATGCAATGAAGATGTTTGTTGCTTCATTTTTTGTTTTTATTTCAGTTGATTGATCAATATTTTGTACTTTGATCACTAAAGGTGGAGTTATTTTTTATAGGGAAGCATCCTTTATTTCCTTAATAGGTTTTTATAAAGTCTCGGTTTTTTTAAGATGGGTAACTAGATTTATTACAGTAAAACATAGAGTAACCGAAAGAACCAGTTTAGGGCATTGTACATCTGCTTGTTGTATTCTTCTCTCAGGATTTGATTAAGGTACTATGATAATTGTTAAGTGGTTAGTGTTGGATGCCACTTTTGTATAACAATGCTTGTGAGAAGTCTTTGCATGTGACTGCACATTTATTGTAGCTACATTTTTTTTCCCAAAATAAAATGTATACCTTCAGTTTTATGTAATCTATGTAACTTACGCTTCTTGATAATACAATGATAGTCATTCTTCTGCTATCCTAGTTATAATTATCTGGACTTGTTTACTATCTTATCTTATGATCTTTAGTGCGCTAGACTATTTTTTTTCAAGTGGTGCAGGCTAAAAATGTAACTGCTTCATGTTTTTGAATTTGAAGTATCTTGGAGCCTGCTACCAATCAACCAATGAACTTTTTCTCTGATCCGTTTGCTAATCAATTTCTGTTTAAAAATTGTTCTCTCGTTTCCTTCTCCTATTCTTGTTTGTTCCTTTTAGGATATTATACACCACAAATTTATTTGCTGTTGTTTACTTAAAAATTCCAGGCTCGCTTGATAGAGAGGACTCCATCCATGAGTGACCTGAACGAAGTGATATTTGGGCAGGTGAGTGTTAGTTCTTAGTTGTAGCAGGATTTGGGAAGCTTGCTGGTATTGACAGTTGTCTGTTTTGGCTCCTTTTGCTGAGATAGTAAACAATGATGTATTTGATTATACTTGCTAACTTTTACTTTTTTTCTTGCAAAAGATAATGTACTTTCACAAATTATTTCCTACTGGGCATTCAGTAATCTGCTAAGAGTTGGAATATTTATATATTGAAAACGTATACTCTTGTTGAGACCAGTATTTCTTATTTTACCTGTCATCATCATCATCATCATCATGCCATTATGTTCTTATTTTAGCTGTCAATGACTATATTTCTGCTTTCCACATGCAGACAAGGTTCCAACTTGATCTATATTTGTTTTCATACATAATGGCAGCTTCATTTTGCTTCCTTTTAAAGTATCGAACTTGCTAACTTATATAACAAATTTTATGTAGGAACATCTGCGCCGAGATGATCTGTCCTTTATCTTCTCTTTGAAGGTTTTTAAAGTATCGAACTTGCTAACTTGTATAACAAATTTTATGTAGGAACATCTGCGCCGAGATGATCTGTCCTTTATCTTCTCTTTGAAGGTTTTTATTTTTTACTCCTTTTTTAAAAGGGAATATTTTGTTTATGCCACTAAAAAGTTGTGCAATATCATATTTGCCACTGTATAATTGAACTTGTCAAATTTGCTACTAGCCTACTACTATGCAATACCTTTTTTTTTTCTCCTACCATTTGGTTGACCATTAAATGACCGTTTTGCCCCTGGTTCAACTGAATATAAAGAATTTTTTTAAAAAAAACATGAAAAATAAGAAGAATCTAAGTATGAAATAAAATCAAGGTTTAAAATAATTTATTTGTTTTAAAAATCCTATTAAAAATTCCTTTTATGTTAAATAAATGGATTACAAATCTTTTGAATTTACTAAACTTATACTCTCCTGATTTTTAAGTATTTTTAGAAAATATTCACATATTTTTCTGAGCTCTCTACAATTTTCTGAACCAGGGGCAAAAGGGTCATTTAACGGTCAAAGGGGCCAAAACTAACGGTAGTGGCAAAAACGAAATGAAACACTGAATAGTAGTGGCAAATTCGTTAAGTCCGATTATACGGTGGCAAATGTGATATTGCACAACTTATTAGTGGCATAAACAATATTTTTCCTTTTTACTATCTCTATATGTTAGTACTCAGGCTATTGTCAATTACTCTTTTTCTTATTGATTGTTGTTCATGGCATCAGGTATCAGACAATGCACCACTATATGGTGTTTGCCTGCATGTCCAGGAAATAGTTCAAAGAGCACCAGGAATACTAGGTGCAGTCTCACCCTTGAATCCCACTTCTTACAAGCCAAGTCGTTTCTTGGTTTCTGCACCACGTTGTTACTGTTTACTCACAAGAGTCCCGTTTTTTGAGCTACATTATGAGATGTTAAACAGGTTAGTTCTTGCTTCCAACATATATATTTGATTTATCTGAGCTAATAATCATGGTTCTGCAAATTTCCTATTTTTGTACCCCTCCTATTCGGTCTAATCATATGATTATACGAACAGCATAATTGCACAAGAGAGGCTTGACAGGATAACACAGTGTGCCAGTGAATTTGCACTGGCAGAGCCAATCCCCCGTTCCATGAAGGAACAAGATCAAGTACATGGGGATTTAGAATCCTCCAATGGACTTTCATACAGTGACTGGACAGAATACGCCGTACCTGTCAACAGTATGTCAGGCCTTGTTTCTTCATCAGGACTTCCATCAGAAAGAGATGTCCCTTCGTATCTTTTCAGGAGTTGGGAACCTAATTCTCCTGAAAGTATATCTGCCAGTGAGACTTCAGATTCTAGTTACGTAAAAGAACTTGAAAAGGAAGGAAGGAATAGTTTTCAACAGTATGATGATTGTATATCAGAAAACGCGGAATCCCGCTGTGATAGCTTTGGAAGAGCAAGCTGTACTTATGAGAATGGACATACTTCCCCAGATCTTCTGTCCACACATTCTCCTACTTCTAGAAGATTAGAGCGCACACAAAGCATGGAGTCTTTACACAGGTAACCCTGGTAATTTGGAGAAAAAACTGCAATCATGGAGTCCAATTTATAGCATTGATCACTACTGCCAAGATTTTATCTGAAATTATGTCAAATTTGTTGTACGAAAATATTCATGATTATGTTGGAATACATATATCTTTGTGAACCGTGGTGTCTCATACCATCAAACCATTTACCTTACTAATTATGTGACATCATGGTTTGTGACAGTTCAGTCAAAGGTGCTGTGTCAGATGAAGAAGAAGAAGTTTACATGAAGAATGAAGTTGTTGTTGAAGATGAAAAAGTCATGGGGTGGGCTAAGGTTTGTCTATCATTGTCAAGTTTCGCATTCTGTTGGCTCTTGTTCTTACTGACCATAGGCACATATATTTCATATTTTAGGCACACAACAATGAACCTCTACAAATTGTTTGTGGTTACCATTCTCTTTCTCTGCCACCTCGTGGAGGCGAAATTGTTTTCCACCCCCTTGAACATCTTCAGCCTGTTAAATACTCCCGGCCTGGATTACCATTATTGGGATTAGGAGACACAATTTTCAACAATGGTTTGACCTTTGCAGAAACAAATGAGGTGAATAATCAACTTTTTACATGCCTGTTTTGCAGCATTATGCCCCTGCTTTACTAAGCATGAAAATTTATTATTGTAGGTTGATGCCCATTTGGCAGCTGCAGAAGAAGCTCTTGCACTATCGATATGGACTACGGCTACAGTCTGTCGTGCTTTGTCTTTGGAAAGTGTATGTTCTATTACACCCAACTCCAGGTTGCACATCTGCAGTTCCATTTCTTTGCAATATTATTTCCCTGTTTTAAGACTCGGCGTCTTGTGACGAGGAAGTATGCCGTAGGAGGGTCCATAATAAAGTTGCAGCCCTGTGACTGTTTTCCTTTGGTTTTTTATGTCCTGCATTGACTCCTAGACATCATATTATCTTAAGTGAAAATATGGTTGGCTATGTGTGGATAAAGTCATTATTCTTCCCTTGCAGGTGCTAGCGTTATTTGCTGGAGCTCTATTGGAGAAGCAAGTTGTGGTAATATGTCCAAATCTGGTATGTTTTTTCAAGCACTTATGCTTTATAACAATGTGTTTGGTTTCATGTTATCCTTGTTCCTGCTTATTTTGGCGCCTCTGCAAATGCTTGACTGCAGGGTGTGCTGTCAGCAATTGTTATGTCAGTTATACCAATGATAAGGCCATTCCAGTGGCAAAGTTTATTGCTTCCTGTAAGTACTGTTATTCTCCTAAATTCTAAGTTTTGTAGGGATACCATGTTAGCAGCTTCAGTTTTCTTGGGGTGGACTGAGGGAGATTGGGCTTCAATCTGTTTGGTTTTACATTTTGCTCTCTCCTCATGTTTATTGCATCATATCATTTGTCATAAGAATGAAGTATTTGTTTACTCGATCCCCCTTGATGGTAAATTTAAATTTGGTCATTGCCTTTTTCATTTTTGATTTCAGTTGATCTGTAGCTTAATTTTTTCCTAATAGAACTTGGTAACTAAAATAGACAGCTGCTATGGAAAAGACATGAACTTTGTAGAGTTTATTGGTAGTTGTGTTCTTCTGTTTTTTGTTTCACTAGAATTTTATCAAAAGAAAAGCACGAGTGTAGTGTATGCAGCAGTTCACATGTTGATCAAACAAAGAAAAAAATCTGGCGGACTATTTTTTTCTGTTTGACATGTTGCCCAAATATCGGCATGTGTTTTCCTGGAATAGATGTTTTATGTCTAGACATATTTTTGAACTTTTAAGCAAAAGTGTGTGGTAGATTTCTACCTAATACATATGCATCCCATTACTATTATGTTCTAACGTACAATCAACTGCTTTTCAGGTTCTACCAAGAAAATTGGTTGATTTTCTTGATGCTCCTGTCCCTTTCATTGTAAGTTTTTGGCCGTACTTTGATGCTCATTTATTTGGTTGCTGCTGTTTCAAAGAATTTCCAATGAGTGGAGTTGCCAATCTGAAACTCATTTTATATGACAGATTCGCTATATTAGCTAAGCATTCAGATATTGTCTATTTTCTTCTACAGGCTGGTGTCCAGCATAAACCCCCTGATATTAAGATGAAATCATCTAGTCTTGTCAGAGTCAATGTGCAGAAAGATGAGGTAAGTGCGACATGTCCTCAGTTGATGGTGAAAACTATCTTGGGAAAGGAATTCTTATATCATTATGTGTATTGATTTTGCTCAATTGCCCTGTTGATTATGTAGGTTATACAGTTTTTTTGAGGGGATTGTAGATGATACAGTATTTTTGGCATGTGAACATTTGAACCTAAGTAACATAGCCAATAGAACATGATGATAACAGGCATTGATTTAACTACTAGCTACTGGTGTCATTTTTCTTTATCCCAACCAGAAATCATTTAAGTTTCTTATCCATGATAGTTATCAAGAACAGAACTTCTGCATTTAACTATGGTCTACCTTTCGGGACAAAGCATGCTAATCATCCTATAACTGTGTAATGACACAATGGAACTTCTGCTTTGATCATGTTGGTTTTGTGATAATTTTAATTGTGACATAACATTCATGAGGTAACACTATTGTGCGCTAGAGTGCAGTCGTATGTGGTGTCGTGCATGTAGTTGCCAGAGAGAATTTATTGGGATTGACTAATTTTTTAATAAAAAATGCTCAGGTTAAGGCATGTCCATTGCCTCAACTTCCACGTTACAAGGAGCTTGTTTCTGATCTCAGTCCAATTCATGCTAGACTTTCATGTGAGAATGCTTTGGCTAAGAGACATCCTATCTATAAATGCAATGAGGTTCAGGTACCAATTTATATTCTACTGTGGAATCTGGAATGTGGATCCCTCCTCTTTGGATCCCATGAAATGAAAATTCTCTCTTCTCAGATCTTGATCAATTTGTTGCTTATCGTCCTCAGATTTTTTACGATAGTGATTCTTTTCTATTTATTACTACTATGAATGCTATTGCAGGCTGAAGCAGCTTGGCAGTTTTTAAATGTTATGAGATCCTACTTGGAATCACTTTGTTCTGACTTGCGCTCCCATACCATTACCAATGTGCAATCAAATAATGACAGGGTTGGCAATATAAACATTGTTGTTTTCGCTTTACACCTTGATATTTTACTTCTTGGGAATAGCATAAACTGCACTGAATATTGTTGCTCTTCTGTATGGTCAGGTTTCTTTGCTTCTGAAAGACAGTTTTATTGATTCCTTCTCCTCAAAGGACCGATCATTTATAAAGGTATTTATCAACTGGATTTTTACAGTGTTATCTTTCCTCAGAAAAAACACACATATTAGTCCAGGAAACTACGACATTGTTTTAAAGTCATGGAACTTTGGATGGTAAATATATAATACAGAGTATGCAATGCTATAGAGTTGTTGGTCTTTCTTTAAAACTTATCTAGGTGCTACAAGTCACGATAATTTAGAATTTTCTTGATGGGTCTCATAAAGATGATACTACTATATAACATCTGTGTTTCATTGAATTGAATTCTAATTTCTTCTATCGTTTATATATGCAACTGTGATGTCTGCATATTCTCATACTTGTCGGTGTTTTGCAGCTCTTTGTGGAGACGCAGATGTTTGCTGTTCTATCAGATTTTCGACTTTCCACATTTGAAAACGAACAGACATGAGCAACCATGTTTCAGCTGGATATTAAAATATTACCGATTTGTGGTAACAATGTTTTCTTCCTGGTGTGATATTTACATGTCATTGAATGTTCGGGCAGTGGGAAGAAAAAAAAAAGAGGACGCAGTCGGACCAAGAATAAGGATGTAGACTGTACTGAGTCCCAGCGGTGAAGTGTCCTGTTCAAAATCCCACAAAAAAGGCGCTATGCTCAACGATCTTGTCTGATGTAAAAAACGCATTGGACGATCCGGTTATGAAAAAAAAATTGTTGCATCCCAATTTTTTGAAAAAAGGGCTGCACATACCCTTTGGGAGGTATACACGGGACAGGAATTGTTGCAATGTTGTATACTTGTATTATATAGTTGGGTTTCTGCCCCCTGGCCTCTCGTGTGTTTTAAACTGCTCATTAGTGAAAACTGAAAAGAGCCGTGTAATAAGATGAGCTTATTCATTGTAGGTTCCATATCCGGTCTTAATAATTCTGTAAATTATGGTTTGGGTTCCTGTTGCACAAAAAAATGGAGAAGTTTTGATACTGCAGGGAGCATATTTTGGGCTTTCTGTGTCATTACAAGGCCGCTGGTCGTATGAACTGCCATGTGTCGGCCGCCGCCATGTCAACGAGGTTCGGTACTTTTACCGTCTTGACGTGCTGCTCGGATAGGGCTTTTGCCAATACTACTTCAAATGATCACAAATTGTTATCACAAATACAACACATGTCATTTTAGACATTGATATGATACATATGTACGATCACTAAATGGAAATTTCACCACCAATTACTATAGCAACTATTTTATAAAATTTGATAAAATTAAAAAATTGACAAGGTGTTTGTTGTGGTTATATCATAATTACTCGGCTATCAAACTAACGAAAGCCAAGTGTCCAACAAGAGCGTGGGAGACATAGGGAGTGTTTGACAGATGTAAGTGTTTCACATGTGGGCCTATTTGGTTTGTTACTAACTTTGGCTAGCTTAACCTTAGTCACGCCACACATCCTAAAGCTGTCTCCAACAGACTCTCCTAAAGCACCCTCTATCCTAAAACAGGGGATGGATTTTTCCTCTATGTGCTCCAACAGTATTCTCTATTACGTTCCCTAAAGTAGAGTTTTTCTCTCCATCCCTTTATATATAGGGGTTCTCTCTCCTCCCCCTATACAATTCTCTATATGGGGAACGCTGTTGGAGATGGAAGAAATATAGGGTGAGATTTTTTTTTAAAGGGAACCTGTATATGAGGCTATAGGGGATCAAATTTAGGGATTCCTGTTGGAGACAGCCGGAGTGTGTTTGGTTGGTTGCCACACTTTCTTAGCTTTTAACCCCATATGTCATAGACACATTTTATTGCATTTGCCACAAATGTGGCTTTAATTTCTCCACCACACTTTCTGTGGCTGCCACACTTTGCCTAGGGTTAGTTATGACAAAGTTAGGAAAGAGCCAAATAGGCATACTCCGGTCTCTCTCATAATATGCAACTTCAAATAGTGTCATTGTAGGATTTACCACTGTAATCAGTGAATTTAGGATTTGCTACTCCAAACATAAGCCATCCTATACACATCCGTAATTTAGACAAAAAAAATAATTACACGCATACTTTGCATGAATGATTAATTCTTCATTTTAACTTGAGACTATATATAATTCATCAATAAACATGTTTGTATGCCACTAATCACAAAAAATGATCTTAACTTAAAAATTACAAAAATCTAGCGGTGTAGCATTTCGAGCACTAGACCGGTCATGAATCATATCCTCTGCTTTAAGGCAGGGTGATAAGCTCACTGACACATGGGCTCATAGCTGATGGGGCCACGTGTCAATGGCAGTAATTTTTCTCTGCCGTTCAGACAACCATGGCCAATCATTCGTCCAGACTGTATTGTGTTCAGACAGTTATCAATCATTCGTCGGACCCGGCCGGCAACTGTCAGTTGCCTCTCCCACAAATAATGGCCAATCACAGGCTCATAGTCACAGCATCGGCGTGAGGAAAAACGCGTGTATCACTAGAACAGAAGTCGCCAACCAGGTGATGATTAGCATGAAAACAGAAGGGAAATGCCGCAGTATCAGCTCACAACAGTGGCGTGGCCGAGTATGATGCACCAACACGAGACTGTACTCTTGTGTTCGGCGGCTCACGCAGCCTCGGAGGATCTGTTGCCAATGCCATAGACAGCAACCTAATCTTGTAACAAGAAAAAAAGGGAGAAAGAATCAATCTCCATCTCTGAACCCCAACACAAATAGTAGTCTCCCATGCGCACAAGAAATCAACAATCAACATGCATGCCATCCTCATGCCCAAACAAAGCCCCCCTTTTTTTTTTCTCCACGTACATGTATGTCTGTGACCACACAATGTCCATCCATTTCTTGCATACGTATACACGTAGTCTGCTGCATTGCACTGTCCTGCACTGCTTATTTTCTCTACGTAGACATCGTGTGGCCACGAATATATTACTTCTACTAATGATCAGACGACCGATACTTGTTTAATTCTCGGTCAATTTTTTAAACATTAGAACAAACATCTTCATAGGACATGTAAAAATATTTGACGGAAGCATATAGGTATGTGGGAAAATCGATTGAGAGTTAAATAAATCTGATGATTAGCAAAAATGATATATTTTTGCGACCACATATGTCCATTCATTGCTTGCGTACTACTCCCTCTGTATCAAAATGTTTGTCACTTTTGACTTTTGAACAAACGTTTGACCATTCGTCTTATTCAAAAAAATTATATAAATGTCATTTATTTTGTTGTGACTTGTTTTATCACTAAATATATTTTAAGTATGACTTATTTTTTTATATATAAATGCCATTTATTTTGTTGTGACTTGTTTTATCACTTAATATATTTTAAGTATAACTTATTTTTTTACATATTTGTGCTAATTTTTTGAATAAGACGAATAGTCAAATGTTTGTTCAAAAGTCAAAAGTGGCAAACATTTTGATACGGATGGAGTAGTGGATGTTTCATTGCATTGCACTGCACGTGTATAAATAGGGAGGCGAGGCTAGTGGAGGTCACACACACGGCGATCACTTGTGAAAGCGAGCACACGCCCGTCGGCTCCGATGGATCGTCGCGCTAGCCTGGCTGCCCGGAGCGTGCGCATCCAGATCCCGGACTCGCTGCCGACGCTGTTCGAGCCGCAGAAGGCCATCATGACCCCGGGCATCCGCGCGAGCGTCGACGACGAGGAGGCGGCGCCGCCGCCGGAGCGCCGGCTGACGGTGCTGGCCCTGCAGCTGGCGGTGCTCGAGAAGGCGGCGAGCCGGCTGGGCACGCTGGGCTTCATCTGGGCGACGGTCGTCCTACTCGGCGGCTTCGCCATCGCGCTCGGCCGCACCGACTTCTGGTGCGTCACCATCCTCCTCCTCGTCGAGGGCGCCCGCATCCTCGGCCGCAGCCACGAGCTGGAGTGGCAGCACGAGGCGACGTGGCGGCGCGCGCCCGTGGCGGCGTCGGCCGCCGGCCGCGTCTTCTACTGGCTGCAGCTGCTGTCGGCGTCGGCGTGCGCCGCCATCTCGCTAGTCCGCCTCGTCCACCAGCGCTTCGGCGGCGGCGCCGACGGCCGGAGCAACCGGCCCTCGGCGCTCGACATCTTCTACGGCCTCGCGCTCGCGGAGGCGCTCCTGTTCCTCGTCGAGAAGGCGCTGTGGCAGTGGCGGGTGAGCCGCCGCCGCCTCCTTGAGCGCGTCGCCGAGGAGTGCCACCTCGCCGCCACCCCGTGCGGCGTCGTCGCAGTCCGCCGCTTCTTCTACGACTCCTACTCCCGGTGCTTGAGCGGCAGCATCTTCGACGGCCTGCACATGGACCTCGTCTCCTACGCCGACGATCTGCTCACCGCCGGCTCCCACGACGAGCAGCGCCTCGGCGCCAGCATCCTCGTGGCGCTCGCGGAGTCCGACCGCTTCGCCGACTCCATGCTCCACAAGATCAGCACATCGGCGGCGACCGTCGAGCGGCTCGTCGACATGCTCAGCTGGAAGAGCTCGTCGGAGAAGGACTCCCGGAGATCGGCGGCGGTGGTGGTGTCCATGCTCAACGGCAGGAAGCCCAACGCGCCCCGCATCATGGGCATCCCCGGAGCGATCGAGTCCATCGCCTCGTTGCTGTACGCCGACGCCGACGAGCTCAACCACCTCGGCCTCTCCATCCTCGACAAGCTAGCCCACGACCATGACAACTGCGACAAGATCGGCAAGACCCGGGGCCTTCTCGATAAGATCATCTCTTACTCCAGTGTCGCCAATGACGCCCCGGCAGCGATGGCGCCGCAGCCGACGAACACCCGGCTGAAGGCGGCGAAGCAGTCGCTTCGCGTGGTGAAGAGACTGGCGAGCACGACGGGGACCACCGGGAAGCTGCTCCGGAGGGAGCTCTCCGACGCGGTGTTCACGGTGAGCAACCTCAGGGAGGTGCTGCAGCTGCGCGATGGGAAAGACCGGTCGGAGCTGCACCAGCTGGCGATCGAGATACTGACGAGCCTCGCCATGGACGAGAAGGCCAGGGAGATGATCGGCGGGACGGGAGGCGTGGTGAGCACGCTGGCGGCGATGTTCTTGCCGGCGACGGAGACGGAGGCCCGCGGCGACCGGCAGGCGGACGCGGTCCGTGTGGAGGCCGGCGAGGCGCTGGCGATGCTGGCGCTTGAGAGCAGGAGCAACTGCGGCGCCATCATAACGGCGTGCGGCGGGGGGATAGAGCGGCTGGTCGACGCGCTGAGTGACCCCGTCGTCATCATCGGCGCCGCCAGGATCCTACGAAACCTGTGCTCCTACGCCGGCGACGAGTGGCAGCTTCTGCTGAGAGGAGTCACCGCCGGTGCCACCAAGGTACGTGCTAGTTTCTTAATTTCCATTGGAAAGCGGATTTTCCTCACATACATCAAATGCATTGATGATCACTAGATATGTTCCAAGGTTTGGAGACCGGCCAGGACAGAGGAAAAGAAGGGAAAAAAAAACTTGATTATTTCTTAAAGAGTAAAATACGTCGGTCCTCAAACTTTGTTCCGCTATTTTGTTTGGCGCTTTTGCTTCCTGGCAATCGCCTATCACGCCGCGCTCCCTTTGTTCTGATTCTCAACTTACGAAACCTAATAGTTAGATACACGAACTTGCAAAATCGTTTCAATTAGGTTTAAGGATGGTATCTTAAAGGCTGTTTGACGACGTTGACTGCCACGTCACCTCACACATGGCATTTCTATTTTCTTTATTCTTTTTTTATCATGTGCCTGCTTCTCTCTCCTCTGTCTCCACATGCTTCTCTCTGTTTTGTCTCTCTCATCTCCTCGTAGCTAGCATCGCCGCCTCCTCGCCTCTCAACTACTAACGAGCGCGGGCACCATCTCGACCATGCGTCGATGAAGATGGCCGGAAGGCCAGCACGAGGGCAGGGTGTAGCGAGCAGAGGCCAGCGAGCAAGACAAGTTCATGTACCTAAATATCTGGTTTCATAAGTTGAGAGCCAAGCAAAACGTCAGGACAAATTAATTCAAGAACCATGCACAGTGTAATTTATTGTTTCTTAAAAATAGTTGCAGAGGTGTTTTTACAAAAAAGTATGTGAAGCGAATGTCCAAATGTGGTATTGAACATGAATCTCAACTCGGATTTGTCCACGACAGGGGAGTTTTAAGTGCATCCACAACCACAAGATTTGTGCCGTTATCCGTGCCAAACACCACTAGGTAACTGTGTAAAAACAACCTCCAAACTTTTCCAGAAAAACAATCAGGTCCTTCTTTAGCCTTCACCCTCTTCTCCTCTCAGACCTGCTAGGTTCGGGCTAGCACGGATCTTAGCGCATGATCCGATACATTGGAACCGCCCTTTTATGGAATTGTATCTGCAGATGAATCTTGTACTAGAAGTTGTGAACATGCATGTCTCGATCGATCTGCATGTACTAGGATTGGAGTATATGTATGCATGCTCGATCATCGGCCACTGCGTTAACGTTCTTGCGCAGGTGCTTAGCTCCATCATGGTGGAGAAGGGGAAGCTCCTCAACATCTTCCTGGGCCTGGCGGCGCAGATGCTCCGGTTCATGCAGCCGGGGGAGCTCCGCGCGAGCCTCGCCACGGCGAGCGTCGCCGACGCCGCGCTGGCGCAGAGGCTGGCGCAGGTGCTCCGCGAGTACGGCCGCCCGTCCATGGTTCTCCCCCGGATCCGCCGCTACACCATCGAGCTCGCCATCGCGCTGATGCGGGCGGACGCGCGGTTCGTGGCGCTCTTCGTGGAGCTGGGGATGGAGGGCGAGCTGCGGCGCGTCGCCGACACCACCTCCGAGCTCGAGTGCTTCAACGTCTTCTCCGGCAGCGTCGGCCTCAGCCGCCGCGCCGTCAGCGTCTGCTCGCTCGTCGACTCCGCCATTCGGCACTGGAGTTGAGGCGCGTAAGCTGGATGCTAGCTGCTGGGTTCGGAATTATAGATAATGGATATGATGATCTCCTGTACTCCTCGTGTGCGCTGTGACCGCGTGATACACTCATTAGTCACCGCGTTGTAGTTACTCCATATTTTGTTTTACTGAATACTTACTCCATTATTTGTAATCCGTACATTTATTTGTGTATCGATGCATTCATTGTTATGTGAAATAAGATGGTGTATGTTAAATTGAGAGTAAAA